>JAEIGF010000297.1:2971000-4312000 GCA_018903485.1 Drosophila littoralis | reverse complement strand
GGTCCGTCGTCGTCATCGCTATCGTCCAACTCATCTGAATCGCCTGGCTGCACCTTGGCTATGCGGAATTTACCCGACGATGTGATGGCCAGCTGTTGTGCCTTCTTGGTCTTCGCTTTTTTGTGCACCACACGCTGTAGATCCTCATTGTACTCGTCCTCAGAGTAGAAATCGCTGGCACCATCACTGGAATCTTCCTCTTGCTCTGGATTGACCAGGCGTGCCTTTTTGCGTGCAGCGCGCTCTGCTTTCTGTTGCTCCAGCAGCTCCAGATCAATGTGATCCAGTTCGCGCTCATCCTTCTGCTCATAATCCAGACCCACGCGAATTTTACGGAAGTCCTGAATTTGCTTGAATTCGCGTGCCCGCTTCACAGACTCGCTAACAAATGTGGGCGCCTCCGATTTGGCATCCGCATCCTCAGCAGCAGCGTCCTCTTCCGCAGCAATTGTTTCCTCCACAGCTGGTTTGCCCTCCTGTGATTTGGGCGTAGCAAAGCCCTCGGGTGGCACATAGAAAGGCAGCTTGCCGCGCTGCCAATCGTTGAGCACCATGCGCGCTGTTACCGTTATGTCCGGTTCACCACCTTTCAACAGTTTACCCGACTTTTTGGCTAACTGCTCCAGGAAGTGTGTGGATGTCGTCCAGTTTTCTATTTTGTAGTTCTTCGCAATGTACTCCTTGCGCACGCGCTGCAACACTGTTTCCACATAATCCTCCGGATTGGTGACCAGCTCCACCCGCACCACGCCTTTCAGCACCTTCTCAGTGTCCGTTTCGGCAGAGGGATAAACCACGCCGGGACAATCGATGAGGAATATGCGCTTCATTAGCGTTATGTACTGCCAAACTTTGGTTTCGCCGGCAATGGGTGCTACATTGCAAACCTTTTTGGAGCGCAGCGCATTAATCACCGAAGATTTGCCCACATTTGGATAGCCAATGAAACCCACGCTGATTTGCTTCTTATCCATGTGCAGTTTGCCCAACTGTCGGAACAGATTGATCAGTGCGCCTGTCAAATATTTCGAATATATTATTGCATGCAAAATACAAATGCATTTCCATTGACTTACCTTTGCCAAAGGGATGCTGGAGCGAGGCATGAAATGCTATTGTGGGATACTCGGCACTGAGGATTGCCACCCAGCGCTGTGTCACCCACACAGGCACCAGATCCACTTTGTTCAATATGAAGAACAAATGTTTGTGCGGCTTCTCTTTGCGCAAAAACTCCTCAATATATTTGGAACGTGTGCCCATGGGATCGCGGGCATCGAGCACCTGCAGCAACACATCGGACGCGTCCACAACTTTGTGCAGCTCGTTCCAAATGCGTTTACTCTGGCCCGCACCAAATACCCAATCACGCACAGCCTTCTTTTCGCCCGTGTCCTCTCGTATGAGATCTACATCTTTTGTGGAATCATATTGATCAGCCTGCTCATCCGCTGCACGGCTCAAATCCTCTAGATCGCGCACCTTAAGGCTGACACGTTTCCGTTGCTTCTTCGGCCCAAATACGCTGTCGAAGCTCTCCGTGTCCAACAGATGAACGCGTTGATACTTGGAGGCCTCATTCAGCAGCGTTACCGGCAATTGGGAGGGTTTCATTATGACCTGATAAGGATCCTTAACAGCCTTGCCAATCTCATCCTGGAACTTTTGCAGCGCTGTCTGAGAAATGACACGCGAGTTGCTGAACCATTTAGGAGTTGGCTCCACTCTGGCCATCGTTCCAGCGGGCAGACGACCCTAAAACAACAACAGTTGATTACTTTAGACATCCTCAATGGCGCAAGCTTCCGGGCTTACCTGAAATGGCGCTGGGGTAAGAATTTTGCCAGTACGATCGCGCTTTGCCTTAAAGTTGCGATACATCTGCAGGCGCTTGATTGTGCCCTTGGTGCGCGGGTGTGCGACACCTTTGAGGCCACTTGTTGGTCGCTCCGGATTCATGGAGTGGTTGGAATGGTTAAATCCCTGCGTCCGGGGCTTGCCCGTTGTGCTTCGTACTTTCGGCATCTTTGTTTTGTTTGATTAACGCGCGATTTAGTACAATTTAAGCGCTGTTCTCACAGCACGCACGTATCAAAACAAACACGTTCCGTTCGGAAAAGAGAGGTTAGGTTGAAGGATTGTTTTTATTTCACTGAGATATCGATATCTACTACATATTACTTATCGATATTCACATTCACAATGTATATATTTTCATTTTAGGACATAAAATAAATATGCCAATGCTATAAAAAGGGGTCCGCCTCTAAAACAAGAATTATTTAAAGCTGGAATCAAACAATTTAAAATGAAGTACTATAGTGCATAAATATGTAATATTATTTATTTGCTGCAATAGTGCTGCCAGTTCCATGCAACTACAGTCATTTAAATGGATTTGGCCACTCTGTTTCTTATACGCCGCTGTACATTGCAATAGTCACAGCAAACTACATAAGACATTTCAACAATGTTTTATAAAAATGTAGGCCCAAGGCACATGTATATGCTTCAAGTAGCTGTTATATATTACTTATTTGCATGTAAATCTTATCAGAATATCAATTAAAAGTGAAATTAATAAGTTCACATTTGCAGGTGTTTCTATACTAATGGCCTGCTATGTTGCTCAGAAGTAAGCTGGTTTGTATCCGTGTGGCTCTATGCATATCTGTAGTTGTACATTTCAATAATGGCCACGAGCTGCACGCTGGCTGCACTTTATAAAGTAGAATTTAAAAAACCTGAACTTTTTTTCTAGTTACAATCAAAACAGTGAAAATGTAGTTTAAAAAAGTATAAAAAAGTAAAGTGTAGTAATTAGTTGCAAAAAGCCAAACAATTCTTTTATACATACACATGTATGTATTTCACAAGCTCGCTTGTTTGCTGTGTACGTGTGCGCGGTGTATGTGTGTGCGTGTGCTTTTTGGAATGTTGCTTTGCACGAAATTCAAATTGTGACCATCCTTGAGATTTTGTGATATAGACGGAGACCGATAGAGAGAGAGAGAGAGAGAGGGGGGAAGACTATTAATTATGCAAAATAAAGCGAGTTAAACTAAATCAAATGGACGAGCACACATTGAATGACCTGTTGGAGTGTTCGGTGTGTCTAGAACGCTTAGACACCACCTCCAAAGTATTGCCATGCCAACACACCTTTTGTCGCAAGTGCTTGTTGGTAAGTATTCTATTATTATTGCTGTTGTTGCAAATTAAATGCTTTCTGTTTGTACTTCAGGATATCGTGGCCAGCCAGCACAAGCTGCGCTGTCCGGAATGTCGTGTTTTGGTGAATTGTCGCATCGACGAGCTGCCGCCAAATGTTTTGCTGATGAGAATTTTAGAAGGTAAGTGTGTTGTGTGGGCGTCGTCAGCCCATGCTTACAATTTGAAACAATTGTGGGCAGCCACGTAGCTAATACTTTACCCATTACTCAATAGGCATGAAACAAAACGCTGGCAAAAGCGACTCCAAAACCGAAGAGTTGCCACTGCCAAATGTAAATAAAACACAATTGCAGCCGGAGTTGCCACCCACGCAAATAACCCAACAGCAGCAGCAGCAGCAACAACAACAACACCAACAACAAATATCACAGCAGCAACAACACGCCCAACAGGAAGCACTGCAAACGGCGCGCCAAAAGCAGCGACGTTATCTATTGCCGCACGCCTATGCGTTATTCGATTTCGCCAGTAACGAAGCCAGCGATTTAAAGTTTAAGAAGGGCGATTTAATATTGCTAAAGCAGCGTATCGACAACAACTGGTTTGTGGGCCAGGCCAATGGGCAGGAGGGCACATTTCCCATTAACTACGTTAAAGTAGCCGTCGCTCTGCCCATGCCACAGTGCATTGCCATGTATGACTTCAAGATGGGCCCGAGCGATGAGGAAGGCTGCTTGGAGTTTAAAAAGAGCACCGTCATCCATGTTCTCCGGCGTGTCGATCATAATTGGGCTGAGGGACGCATTGGACAAACAATTGGCATATTTCCCATTGCGTTCGTAGAGCTGAATGCTGCTGCTAAAAAGCTGCTGGAGAGTGTTAGTTCTACCAATCCACTGCCACAGGGGCCACCCGCACAACTGATGCAACAGCGCGCCCTGCCGCCGGTGCCGCTTATCGATCCCACCCACAACTCAAATGAATCCAGCACGGGCTCTTCTAACAGCAATTCCTCGAACAACAACAGCAGCAGCAGCAACTCGAGCTCCACATGCAGCTCCAACAATTCCAGTCCTAATCATCAGTCGCTGCCCAATACGCCACAACATGTCGCAGCTGCTGCTGCTGCGGCTGCTGCAGTAGCTGCCGGCGGCGGTTCGGTGCGTTATCGTGACAAGGGCGCCAAGGAGAAACGCCACTCGTTAAATGCTTTGCTGCAGGCGGCGCCGCTTAGTTTGCTGCAAACAAATCGGCACTCCGCTGAGATATTGAGTCTGCCGCACGAGCTGAGTCGCCTGGAGCTTAGCTCGCAGCAGGCAAATGCAGCCGCCACAGCAGCCATAACGCAGCCGTCGCAGACATCGCGGGTGCTGAAGACACACGTGCATCAACAACAATTGCCGCCAACGCTGCCCTGGGGCTACCTGGCGCTATTTCCCTACAAGCCGCGTCAGTCCGACGAGCTGGAGTTGAAGAAGGGCTGCGTTTATATTGTCACCGAACGTTGTGTGGATGGCTGGTACAAGGGCAAAAACTGGCTGGATATAACGGGCGTTTTTCCGGGCAACTATCTGACGCCTTTGCGCACACGCGATCAGCAGCAGCTGATGCATCAGTGGAAATATGTGACGCCCTCCACAGATGTCAATGCGACGCCGCCGCCGGCTCAGTCGCTGGATGTGCGTCTGAGTAATTTGCTGCCCACACAGCCACCAGACTTGCCGCCACGGCAACAGCAACAACAGCAACCCACGCAGTCAACTACCAGCTGTTCCGTGTGGACCAAACCAGTGGAGGCGCTTTTCAGTCGCAAGTCCAGCGGCAGCACGGATAGCAAACCGGATAATGCTGGCAGCAGCTCCGGCGCTGTGGGGCTTATGCGACGTTTGACGCACATGAAAACACGCTCAAAATCGCCCGGTGCACCACTGCAGCAGCAGCAACAGGCGCCCAAAGAGACCACCAGCACAACAACTGAAGCCAGCGTTAAGGCGGCGCCATTGCATCCAGTGCATGTCAGGTTTGTGTGCACGGTTATTATTTTGCTAAGCATTCCCAGATAATGCATCTTTTTTACAGATCCGGTTCATGTCCAAGTCAGCTGCAGCAAAGTCAACCGCTGATGGAAACAGTAGCAGCTCCAGCGGCTTCCACGGGGGGACCACAATTTCAGCCGAACAGCAGCATTTCCTACGGCTCGCAGCGCATCAAAAGCAACAAAGAGCGACCACATTTGCTTTGGTTTGTATAAGAAATAAGATTCACGTTGAGAAATCACAACTAATCTCGTTTTTCCACTGCAGCGCTAGACAATCCCTGGATGCGGCCACATTTCGCAGCATGTACAATGCTGTCTCGCCCCCGCCGCCCGCAACAAGCCATACGCAAGCCAATGCGCAAACGCAGATGCATGCCAACATGATTATAGCGCCCAATCATCGCAAGACTCAGAGCCTGGACGCGGGTCATGTGCTCAGTGGCAGCAATAGCAACCTGAACACCAACAGCAGCATTATAACCGAAGCGGCCATTAAGGCCAGTGCCACCACAAAGTCGGTATACTGCACGCGAGAGAGGTGACTACTAATAATTTGTATTATTGACTGGCGTTTAATCAACTGTATTTGCTTTGCAGTCGCTTTCGTTGCATTGTGCCCTATCCGCCGAATAGTGAAATCGAGCTGGAATTGCGTCCAGGCGATATTATCTATGTGCAGCGCAAGCAGAAGAATGGATGGTATAAGGGCACACATGCGCGCACTCATAAAACTGGTTTATTTCCAGCTTCCTTTGTGGAACCGGATATTTAGCTTAGTGCACATTCCTTGAAGCATTTGTGTTGAAATTTCAAATTCCATACACATGCACACACACACACACACACACATTTGTCAAAATTCATTTTTGTGAATCGCCGGTCGATTTGTGCTTCCACAAATGTTTATAACAATCTCTTCCTCTTTACGAAAAAGAACTATTCGAATACAAATGCTCGATTATGTAGTTTTTATACGATTTTTAATCAAGTTAGGCTAGCCAATATATTAAGCAAAAAGTAACATTGTACTTAAGACAAAACTAAATGTTTAATTAGCTAGTGAAATCGAAATACGAAAATTCGAATCAACGAACCAACCTTTATTTCAAACGCAGATTCCTTTGTAAACTCTACATGGGGAAATCCGTAACTAACCACTGTTATGCATAGTACTTGTACTTACACGTAAACATACACGCAAACTATTAATAAAACATATTGTGCAGCAACATGGCAAATTATAACAAAAGTCCAGCATTGAATTCAACTTATTTTATTCACCATCATTTAAACATATTTTGTTAAGCTAGTTTAAACATCAGATTATTCGGTCTTGTCGAACTTGGAACCATAGATGGGCATGTACTGAAGCACCAATTTCCAGTCGGTGTAGTAGAGCAGGGCCAGGCCAGCGGCGCCTCCGAATCCTGCGCCGGAGCTAACGCTGAAACAAAAAGAATGCATAAATATTCAATTTGTCTGAATTGCCACATTTGGATTATGCAATGTGTTTTGCAAGTTACTCCACTTTTACAGGAAAAGTAGCAGTACTATAGACATGATTTGTTTTAATTGAACTTACAAGGCTGACGCGATTTCAGCGTGCTTCTTGCCAAAGGGTATGCGGAAAGCCATTTTATTCGGGTTTAAATAAGTTTTCCTTGCAAATAAATATTCACTTACTGATCGCAGTATGCCCGTATTGCAATACACCGAAAAATTCCAAATCTGAAAGGGTCGCCCATGCCAGCTGTCGTTGTCATAATGTAGCCCTGGCCACTTCAAATATTTTCAAGATTGAAGCAAATATTGGTTTCGTCTTAATTAAAGCAAACAGTTGTCATTTTGGCTTATAAAATATAAATATCTGCTCTATTGCTATTCAATGATTTTTTTATGAAAGCTTCTCAAAGTTTTCATCGTTGCCAACGCTGGCAACCCTCTCAGCAGGCCTACGTGATAACAACAATTTGTCATCGCTGGCATTTGAGTTAAAATTCTTATTGCATTTAAGTTAAATAAATAAAAATGAATGTGGCTATTTTTGGCGAGCTTAACGCATTTGAGCTGCTTGTTCTCAGCAGTTTAATGCCAGCCGTTTTCATATATTTGTGGACCTTGATAACCGGCGACATTAAGGTAAGGACGCCCACAAACTATCTGATGGAAATTGGACCTAACTTATTAATATTTGTTTTCAGAATTTCGAAAACAGCAAGATAGCTTATTCAGTGTACACGGCAAAGGATCCAATCAATTGTTACCAAAACTACACAGAAAAGAAGAAGGATTCATAGGCGCTTTTAAATTGACCTTAGAAGATAAGAAATCCTGCTAAAAAATAATCTATTAAAGAATCATAAATGTAACAAGATAACGTGCATTTACTTAAATATGTGCAGCTGATATAGGGTATCATGCCACTTACTATAAAGTATTAATTTTGCTTAAAATGAACTAATGAACTATAATAAGAACTAACAAGTTCAGTTCAAGTCCAGTTCGCGATGTTCATGATTCATGTTCAAGTGTGCATGTGTGTGTGTGTGTGTGGTATTTACTGCAGGTGAATAACAACACTTTCTAGTTAAAAACAATACGAAAAGTTTTATAATTATCAAGTTTCGACTTTCCCGACTTTTTTAAGCATTCTTGCATCGACAATTCGCGCACGTATTGGCTAAAAAAGAGGCTTAGCCAACACAAAAGCAACAAACAACAAAGGAACAACACGACAACGACGCAAAAACAAATAACATGTCTGAAACATACGGTTTGTCACACTTTTAGCTCGGAACTGGAATTAATTGTTAATTGCATTTGTATGTTGTTTGCTCAACTTTCAGATTACCTGTTCAAATTTCTAATAATAGGTAGTGCGGGCAGCGGCAAAAGCTGTCTCTTGCATCATTTCATCGAAAGCAAATGTAAGTAAGAAACTGTAAATATTATGAAAAGCGCATCTTCGATTCCAAAAACTATACATATACAGTACATAATTGTACACATATATTTTGCTTGTTTCCATGCGGTGATAACACTAAATACAATATATAGCGGCCCGTATTTATTCTGCAGATTGTTTTATCTTACGACTTTTTGCATTTTTCTGCAGTCAAAGACGACAGCTCGCACACGATTGGCGTTGAGTTCGGCTCGAGAATTGTGAATGTTGGCGGCAAATCGGTGAAGCTACAAATATGGGACACAGCTGGCCAGGAGCGTTTCCGTTCGGTGACACGCTCCTATTATCGCGGCGCGGCTGGTGCTCTACTGGTATATGATACCACAACGCGGGATTCGTTTAATGCTTTAACAAATTGGCTAAATGATGCACGCACGCTGGCCAGTCCAAATATAGTTATATTGCTGGTGGGCAACAAAAAGGATCTGGAGGAGGCGCGTGACGTTACATTCTTGGAGGCTAGCACCTTTGCACAGGAAAATGGTGCGTGTATACTAAAGAGAATTCCTGAGAAGACGGAAATTAACCAATCATTACGTTTCTTTAATGTCCAATACTGTGTAGAGCTTATATTCTTGGAGACGAGCGCCAAAACGGGCGAGAACGTCGAGGAAGCCTTCCTCAAGTGTTCGAAGACCATACTGGCCAAGATAGAGACTGGCGAGCTGGATCCTGAGCGCATTGGCAGTGGCATACAGTACGGTGGGACCTCGCTGCGCAATCTACAGACGCGACAGCGCAGCATCAACAAGCCCGACTGCACCTGTCGAGTGTAGATGTTTTGGGAGTACTTCACCCAAGTCGCTTAGCATGCACGCGAACAATGTCTGTGTATTAGTTTAGGCGAGCAAAAATAATCTCATTTAATCTCTAACTAATTGATACGAAACCGCATTAGCCTTAGTTATATGTACGCGTGTGTGTGTGTGTGTGTCTTTGTCTTTCATCAGCATTTGTGCGGTCAAATACTGTTTTGGCCCACTGTGCAACGTTTCGCCCCAATTTTGTTAAAATTGTTTAACCGAATCTGCTGTGCAATTTGTGGCATTCCAAGTTAGTTCGCTTTATTTGTTTTTGATTTAATGACTCTACTTCAATTGCTGAATTAATTGTACAAGTTTTTCCTTCAAAACGTTACTTATATATATTGTAAATTGTAAGCTTTTCAATTATTGTAAACCAGTGGCGGGCCCAATAACAACGATTAACAACTGGAACCGACCGGTTGGTGGCTGGCAAAGCGCCTGAATCACCATCGGGCGGATTGATAATTAACATAAATGCGCCCAGCATTTTGTAAATAAGCGGCGTCAAGTTTGTTCGACAAAGCAAATTGTAAAGAATTTTAAAATGAATAATAATGCACGCGGTAAATAAAAGCGCAAACTAAATAATTAAAATGCAATTAAGTTCTCTCGAGCGTTGAAGTTGGTATTAACCGGCTGGGCCCGGGCCCAGATTTGATTAGACTCCAAAAGAATGGCAAACAAAAATAGCTAATATAACTATATTCACCCAATTTCCACAGCTTCAGGTGGATTCTACTAAATCTACCATATAACAGTATAAACTCTCTTCAAGCTCTTGCGGGACAGCTAGATACAAATTTATTAATATATTTTGAAATTGTTGGAGAATCATTGATTGCATGAAGGTTCTCAAATGCCATTTGCGGATCAGGAACATTTTATTTGATTTTAACTAAAACTGAACAATTTAAAGCTGAGTAGAGCTTTAAGCTATGTTCATATACGTAAATAATTGTAAATATTGTATAAAAAATTTATTGCATAGCTAAAATGATTACATAAAATGTATTTTTTAACAAATGTTTCGACGGTTAAAGTAATGGATATAATGGACATGACATTAGATATTCTTAAGGGAAAACATATAATTCGTTATAAGATACTGACGAACTGAAAGTAAGAGAAAATAAATTTTAAAAAACTAAAATTAAATTGGACTCATGCCTCGCATTTGGCCAATTTTTGGAGTGCATGCTTGGCAGCTGAGAGCTTGGCCTGCTTGCCATTGTTGCCAAATCCATAGACCTTGATGGTCTTATCCATGCATATGAACTGGCAGGTGACCATAACTTGGTTATTGTCCATGATAGGCGGGCTAAAGGTAGGCTTTGCCAGCTTGTGCTCAAACAGCTGACGGATGGGATTTAATGGCACATTGCGCGAGAATTCGAGTAGTTCGGGCTCGAAAAGTCTGTAGACCACTTGCCAAGTGGTATTTAAATCACGGCAGTCCAAATAAACTGCGGCTATCAGTGCCTCCAGGACATCACCCAATGCCTTGGGCACGTCCACATTGTGCGAAATGTTGAATTCGCCCACGTACGGCTCATCAGCCCCATTAATGGCGAGCTTTTGCTGTTTTTCTGCTTCGGCCAGTTCCAATTCGTCATCGGAGTCGAGTGGATCAGGCTGGACATCGCTCTCCTCCATTAGAATGCGCACATGGTTGGTAACGCGATGATTTTGCGACTCCTGGAACTGCACAAAGCTCTGAATGGACTCCGTGAGCAGTGCGTTCTCGGCCAGGATGAAAAAGTGAAAACGATGACGCACACAAATACAAGCGAGCGTCGTATTGTTGACCAGCGCCGAGCGCAGATCCGTCAGTTGACCCGGCGTCATGCGTGTCTTGTGCTCGAATATATATGCTGAGATCAGGAAGTCCAAGATGGCATCGCCAATAAATTCTAGCTCCTGGTAGCAGCCCGTCAAACGATTTGTCGGATTTGAGGGATGTGTCAGCGCCTGCAGCAGATAGGCGCGATCACGGAATGTATAGCCCAGATTCCGTTCCAAATGCTGATGGTTAATCAAAAATCCATCCACTTCACGCTGCGATATATTTGTTCGCATGCGTGCGCTACCCAGCTGCAGGTCCAGCAACTGGGTCAACGGCTTGCCAATGTCCGACTTGCAGATGCCAAAATATTCAAGCATGCGGAAGCCGTGCTGCAGTCCATAGTTCTTGACGACCACGCCCAACAACGCCTCCAGCGTATCGGCAATCAGTTTGTCCGGCATGTGGACCAATCCCACACAGAAATTGATCTCGCTACTAAAGTCCATGCCCGCATGATGTGTATACTGATTCGCTTGGCAGCCATCCACGAAACTCCGATAGACATGTTCTCCGCATTTGCCATTACCGAACACCTCCTCCTCACCAATGCATAAATTGCGTATATTGTGCGGTCCCACAAGCGCAGCCAATTCCGGTTTCTCCTTCCACAGCGCCAGCACATTCTGGGGCAGACCCAGGCTGGGCGGCAGCCAGGTGTACTTCGGTGTGAACAGAGTGCTGCAGATCCGAGTGGGTATATCCGTTTCGCTGAGGCAGTACAATAGATTACGATTGGAGACCAGCGTGGACTTTACCTGATGCAGGCATAAAATTTAATCGACGAGGAGAAGAGGCGACATTAATGAGTTGCGAAAAATGTCATAATATGTCTATACAATCTTGAATACATATACAGAAAGTGCTTATAGATGACATAGTATTTCGGTCCTTATCAAAACTTTTAATCATGCTTACTAATCTAGCTACCAGCTAATCGAAGACTTATTTATGTGTATTATATACGTAAGATTCAGTTGTCAAGTCAAGTCTAGATTGGAAGTCTAGATATCCAGAATAAGTCGGTTTGGAACAGCGTGTTCGAACCGGAAATTCCAATTTATTTATTTATTTATTTATTTTTACTTAGAAACGAACTGTACTAACCTGGGTTAAAATGCCTTCATTCCAGTCCGGATACTTGTTGGCCAAATAGAGCGTGGCGCTGAGCTTGAGAAAGCAATCGCCGAGCAGCTCGAAACGCTCCATGTCAAAGACATCAACGCTGCCCGCATATGTAATGGCGGCCAGGAATTCGCCCTGCTCTGCCGGTGTTATGTGCTCATTGGAGATGCTGCGCTGTAGGACCGACAGCTGCACTTGTTCAATCCGCCTGCCATTGTCGCCGCCGGCGGGCAGCAGGGCGGGCAGCTTATGGTCGCTCTTCTGACAGCTGTATATGTTGCCCTCGCGCATTTTGAACTGGGTCTGGGTCCAGAGCTCTTTATCCTCATGCTCCAGCTTGTCCAGATTGAGCAATTGACCGCTGGTAAAGTTATAGAAATAGGAGAGCTCGACGGGATACGTGGACATGATGTTGCGCGCAATGTCCAACGGCTCCATATACTTTTGCCACGGCACCTCCAGATCGGTTATTTCCAGTTTCTCCATGGCCATCTCGACGCCTTTGGTGGGCAGCGGCTCCAGCACTGGACGCGGCTCCTCGTACTCATCAGCATGCACGGGATTGCCCTGATGATCTACATTGCGGCGCAGCGAACAATCAATTTCCAATGGTCGTGGTCTATAGTTGACGCCATTCTGCGGCAATTTATCGAGTCCAAGATACTTGTTAATCCGTACACGCAGCGTCTCGGCATGCAACATATAGTATATGCGACGCAAAATGCTGGGCAGAAAGATTAGCTTCACCCACAGATCGCCGGGAAAGGCAAAATTGAAGCACAATTCTGGTATGAGCATCACCTTGGCACGCGCCTTGCTCTGTGCCGAGGATTTGCTGCGTTGCTTCACATAAAAATTCAGCTGATCGGTCAATTCGCGTACCTCGATCAGGAAGTGTTGCTTGTGGACAACGTCGCCAATATAATTGCTATATTTGGCCATGGTGAACTGATAGTAGCTCTTATCCTGTTGCTTCTCCTCCATCATGCTCATGGGCGTCAGATCTGTGTGCACCTTGGTCACCAGCATACGCTTCTCATCATAGTTGGCATACCATTGTGTAACAACCTTACCCTCGTAGTCCTCGGGCTTCGGTGGCAGCATTTGTTTGCGTTGTGCCAAGCTCATGGCCTGCGCCCTGGGCAGGCTTTGGAATTGCTCTACCAGGGGCCAATCTATGGCGCCGCCTGGCGTCGCCGCAAGGGGCACCACCAGAAATGTGTGCTCGCCACCGCAACGATCGAGCATAAAGAATGGCTGCCAAATGCGCAGCAGATCGCGAAAGATCATAACATGGAAATGCTGCAGCTGTTCCAACTGTTGCTGCTTCTCAATTGTCATCTCCAGCGGCTGTTCCGCAACATGCACATGCATCTCGCCCTGATGGCTGAACAGCGGCATCGCGGCCAGACGCGGCAGACGCTTCCTCAACAGCAGGGCATAGTTGCGACGTGTTTGGAACGCGTCGTATATGTGACGTGTATAGTCGTTGCGGTCGTATTGCGCCTCCAGGATAATCTCATAGGCGTAGCAGACCTCACCCACTCGCGGCATGGCATCATTTAGCTCCGATGGGCATTTCGTTGCATACGTTTTCATATTTGTTTTCACCTGTTCACGATCCCTGCGCTTAATGGTCACTGGAAGGGTCGAAAACGTAACGAATTAGTGATTCCGATATACGCAAGCATTTACCGTAGACTCTCAGAGCCGGACAGGCCAGAAAATCTTATGTAAAATGGAAACTACTAAGGGTTCAGATTTTAACTCTGTCTTCCGGACTTCAATAGTTTTAGCTATTAAATTCTTTCAATATAAAATAATGAAATATATAACGAAGAATTGCGTCAAGCAAACTATTTAAATTTATCTCATTTGCTGAGAAATCAATCTATATACCAAATATTAGATCAGTATTCAACTCGGTTGATATCTAATATTAGAAGCATAGAGAAACTGGAATTTTCTGGGTTTAGAAGAGTTTTTGAAAAACAAAAATGATTTTCATGTCAGAACCAAATATTTTTCAGAATATATCCAGAATATCATTATGATAAAATGGTTCTTTCGTAAAGAATTTCGCAGTGGGACATGTTGATACTGATATGATATATGACATACACTTTAAATTGTATTCATCAATGATACACTTTCAATACTCTCCAAAAATTATGGTTTACACATTTTTTGTGGAATTGTTTCGATAGTGGAATATGAGTGAGTATTTCTGAAATTTTCAATCAGTAGCAATTGTCGAGGTTTTATAACGTGCTCTCATAAGGGGCAAAAGATTTGATTGAAACCGTGTTAAAGTTGTTAACTAACAATTGTGGAGATGTACAGATTATAGAGATAATCTGTAATTTGCATTACGCACCATCATCGCCATACTTTTTCCAGTGCTCAAAGTGAAAATTGGCGATCTCGGCAACGCGTTCGTTAACTGTTGTGGGCAAAAAGCGCTCATTGAGTTCGCCCAAGGCGTGCAGTTTGATGCAGGCCTTAAAAGCCGCCGAGATCTTGGCCTGGCGGGCACAAGACATGGGATCGCTCTGCAAAAGGAGAAGGCAAATTGGTTTTGTGCTATAAATATTCCGCTCTGGCTTACATAGATGGTTTCGCGTAGCGTGGAATTAAGTGGTAAGGTGACGGACACTATATGCCTTCTCTGCCAATCTGAAGTAAACTTTTTGAGTTCCTCCTGCTCCAGCAGCTTAAACCAAGGCAGCACAATGCCAAACGCATCCGATGGCATCTGCTGGCAGTAGCGATGCAGTAGAGCCAGAGCACTGCTGGCCAGCAGCACGGCGCCATTCTTATTGATGAACGGCTGTATTTCATCCTGGAAATGCTCGTTCATCTCGTCCATTTGCGGATCCGTGCGCTCCAGCACACGATCCTTCAGATATTCGCCTATCTCGGCATGTGCCTTCCGATACTGATGTATCTGCTCTGATATCTTTGGCTGTTCCATCTCCGATGAGAACAATATAAACGACGATGCCTTGGAACGTGCCCGTCCTTTGGTTTGCACATACATATTAAAGGTTTTGATCGGATCCAGTATAATCACATAGTTGCAGGCCTGCACATCAATGCCCTCCTCCAGCACGCTGGAGCATATCATCATGTTGGCCTCGCCATCGCGAAACTGCTGAATGGCCTGCAGAATGAGTACGCAAAATAAATCAAAGTCAACAATTTGCTTCAACAATTTTTTGTTATCCACAACATAGCGAAATGTGTTCGAATGCTAAGATGTGTGTACATATCAAAGCACAAATCTTTAGCTTACCTACTTACTTAATTACGGGGGATTTCGATTAAGGTTTCCAACTAATTATATATAATTCATTTGTGTGTACTACTTGGATCCACGTTTGTGTGTGTTTCCAGCGCTCATAATTTTCGAGTTAAGTTTCAAGTCTCATTATCGATATTGTGGGAAATAATTAACTTGTTCTGCTTATGATATACACGAATATGGATATATTCCTCTAGCTGTTGTAGTTTCCGAGGTCGACGGGTATAAAAGTTTATTTTCGAGGGTGCTACTCACCGATTTCTGCCAGCGACGCTCAAGTATGCTCTCGAAATCATGAAAAATGCTGTTGCGTCCAACCATAAACTGTGGGCATAGCGAATTGCGCAGCTCGGGCGTGGCGGCAATAAAGTTGAGAAGCAGCCCATAGATACATTTACAAGTGTAGCGACGCTCCACAAAGACCAAACAACAAATGTCCTTGGGATCTTTGTTGGCAAAGGCCTTCTTCAAATAATGCAAAAACATTTGCACCTTGGGTGTAGAGAAGTTCATAATAACCTCCTCGGAATTGAGTTCATCGTCGGACATCTCCTCATCGTCGAGCATGTCCCGCAGCTTGGCAACCAACGCGTGTCGTATACTCTCGCAAAGCGTAATGACAGCACGATACATGTTCCGCATGGAGAGTGTCTCGGCCTGGCGGCGCTTAATCTCGAACTCGACCAGCACAGAAACGATGGCAATCGAGCCTGCATAGACGCCATAGTTTTCGATTTGGAATAGAAAGTCATTAAGTACTAACTTAATGGCATTTTTCTTGTTCGGTTCGCGCTGCATACGCATGCCCCTCGACATTCGCACTGGTTGGTGGCCAATATCGACGAGATCCAGCGCTCTGTAGAAGCTCTCGATGTTGCAGCGTATGTTATCAATTATTTCTAATTTCTGGACAACCGACTTATACGTAATTAGGCATTCCCGCGGCTTTGTCGAGTGACTGAAAGAGAGAGAAATGAAGGTCAAGATTTATTGGAGTGCAGATGTGTGTTGTTTGCTTACAGTATTACATTCTCCATTTCCTTCAAGTCGGAGACGGTGACAATGTTGCCACGAAATGTGGTCTCCAGTTCCTTTAACTTTTTGGCCACTTGCTTGATTTCATTGCCCTTGATTAGAACGCCCGTCAGACCCACGACCCGGGGCAGCGACGAGCTTCCCGATTGCATTTGAAACAGTCGCATAAACTCATGATACGGATGCGCCCCGGTTCCATGATGACACTCATCTATAATCGCAATGCTCACCGACTTCAGTTCCATGTGCTTTTGCAGAAACAAATCAAGTATGACTTGAGCTGTGCCCACCAGCACCTGCGAAGCAAAAGAAAATCGGTTCAATACATTTTCAAAATTGTATCCAGACAACTCTTATGTGTGTGAGCCGACCTACGGCACAAGTGCTGACCATGCATCCCAGAGGCGACTGCCCGGGACTGCATATACAGACGTTCTCTCTCTGAGAGCATGTTAGCCCTTAAAAACTTATGCTAAGCTACGATAAGCTCTGCCAGAATTTAATAAAAGCATTCTAAACACAGACATCAGTCGAGTACGATCTCTTTTGTTTACACATTAATATCCTTATTTAATATATTTAATGAAGAAAATGTTTCATCAGCTAAACAATTCTGGCTACAGCAACAATAGAAAATAAATAAATAATATTTAAAAAAGATTGTCTGCTAATACTATTTATTGCACAGCTGAGATTGCCCGAGATAAGTCCGTCCAAAATCTGAAATGCACATAAAGCGGGCATATTTTCTAATAGTTAAGAAACATGTTGTATGACTCATGTGTCGATACGTGATTGTTCTTGTAGAAGCGAAACTTAAATGCTCTGCAGAATATAGTAATATGAGAGCATAAAGAAATGAATATTTTATATATATATCCTTTCTGTACTCACTTGATTGTCACGTATTTCGTCCGCCCATTTGGAACGATTCCAGTTATCGGTGCCCTGCTCGCCGACATAGAATCCAACTTTAAAATTTGTAAACTTTTTAACGTAGACGGCCTGCTGGCGGGCCAGCTCAACCGTATTGCAAATAAACAAAGCACGCTGGCCGCCCTCCTCGATCGATCTGCAATATGTAAACAAAGACGAGCGCTCGAATATAGTATAGCAATTTGTGGATATATATATATATATATACATGTGGACGACTACAAGTGTGTGTGACTTGAAATGTGAAGCCAGTTTCAATGTGTATCCGGATAAAAGAGCAATCCGTGTGGTCTTTACGACCCAGCAGCGCGTTGCCACAAACTGTACCAAAAACGGGTACCTTAGTTAATTAATGGTACACTGCAACTTTAATGTTAAAACATTTTTAATATTTGTGCCATCATTTTTATTGTTTTTATTATTTTTTATATATGCTAAAGTATTTATAATAATTTTGAGCGTTACTTAAAAAAAGAATCCGAGATGTAATTATTGAATTAATTCAAAAAGGTTTCCTTTTCAATCCATTTGTCACATTATAATAACTAAAGGTACCTGGTAACTAATTTCAAATGATCGATAACTGCTCGCATTTATGTTCGATAAATATTAATTAAAGCTTTGATTTCAGAGCACAACTGGCAGTTTATTCAAGTTTATTATTCAGAGGTAAATAGTTACGCACTTTCTGGCTACCTAATTAAAAGCCTTTGCTTTGAAAGCTTAGTAACGATCGGGCAATAAACAGGAAACGAAATCGTTAAATAAAAATTGCCTCATGCTGGGAGACATGAGTGTGTGTGTGTGAATTTGTGCAGGGTATCTACTAGCAGCACACTCATTTGTTCTTTCAAAACATATTTTTTAAATTGGTTATAGACTTGTAGTTTACGCACTAACCTGTCCATGTTGTGTGAGAAGCGCTTTAGTGCCAGGATGGCCACGTATGTTTTACCCGAGCCGGTGGGCAAATAAATAATGCCATTGCGTCTGGTTATGTACTCAACCAGGCGCAGTTGATAGCCGCGTGCCTAGAGCAAAGCATGCATTTAAAATATACGAGTTTTTATTTTATTTATTAGGCACTAAATACCTCCAATTTATCATCTGCCATATTCACGTTCACTTCTCCGAAATAAAATCCGCAACTACTGCACTTTACCACTGCCAATTGTAGACTGAATTCTTAGGCGAAGGGCGCACACAAGTGCAATTTCAACACAGACGCAGAAGTGTTTCAGACGCGACACGTTTCGTATTTCGCTCCTTCGTGTTTTCTTTTCAGCTTTTCTTAAAGTTGACGTGGCACTTTGTGTGTTATGGCGGCCCTCACTATTGACGCTTTCGGCGTTGGAGAATTCGTATTTTGGGGATGTACCGCTTTCTAGCGCACAGCTACACCTGTTTTTATACGCAAGTGTTTACATACCGGTGCGATCGTTTCTTGTCAGCGTTTGATTGTGCGTAGTGTTTACTTAAACAAAGACGTGCCTTTAATTTTTGAGCATAAATGCTTTTATAAGTTTAACTATTTACAATTGTCCTAATTTAAACAAATAATAAAAGGAACAAATATACGCGACAATTGGACTGCACCAAAACTCATTCGCTCTTGCGTGTGACTGTATCGTAAAAATAAAAAATACTAATTTTTAAAGTTGACAGCTGTTGTGGGAAATATCGTAAAATAACTATTGACAGATTATTTGTTAAGCGATACATAAAGTCTTGTTCCAGCACTAATTGCCAGCCCTGGTTATAACAGCCCTGTTTTGTTTACTGTGAGTCAATCACTCCAATAATAAAGAATTTTCCATTTCGTTGCAAAATTGAAGATAAAATTAAAATACATGCATATTTTAAGAATGTTTATGTGAATTGCGTGCAACAAACGCTGTCAACAGTGTAAAACAAGATACAATTACGTACAAACGTACAAAGCGTGCTTGTAAATATATTCACAAAGTAGTAGGCGCTGTAAAACAACAAAAACAACAACAATGGTTGGAATTATTGATGAGGCGCAGCTGTTTTATCCGCTGGGCACACGCATCAAAATAGCCAACAATTATGGCACCGTCAAATACGTGGGCGAGGTAAGCATTGTTACAAATATAATTTGTAACTCGTTTAATCAATTAACAATTGCGTTGCAGGTCAGCGGCCACATGGGCACATGGCTGGGCATTGAGTGGGACGACGGGATGCGGGGCAAGCACAATGGCATGGTCGATGGCAAGCGTTATTTCCAAACCCAAATGCCAACAGCTGGCAGTTTTATACGGCCCGGCAAACTGGGACCCTGTGCCACGCTGGAGGATGAAGCACGGGAGCGTTATCTGAATTACGATTCAAAAAATGTGGACACATCGCTGATACGCGAGGCACAGGCCTCAATGCAAGCATCGCTCTTCGAAGTTGTGGGCATGGACAAGATTGCGCGCAAGCAAAGCAAATTTGAACAGCTGACGGAGATGAGCGTGGACGAGACTCCCGTAAATGCAGCCGGCTACCTGAAGGATCTGACGCAGCTGACAACGCTGAATATGAGCCACACGCTCATTTGGAACTGGGAGATTGTGGCCAGCATAACGCAGCAGCTGCCCATGCTCAGCAGCTTAAACTTGGGGTAAGTTGCTGTCTTTTATTTAACTGTCACCTTGTTACAAATAACTTTTTTGGCAGCTCCAATCGGCTGGTGTTGCCCACAGAGACACAAATCACTGAGCTGGCCCCAGCATTTCGTCACTTAAAACACATTAATTTGGGCAATTGCGGCTTTACGGATTGGCAGGATGTGATGCAAACGGCGCTGCTATGGCCGGACATTGAATCGCTTGGCTTGCAAGAGAATGCACTGAGTCAACTGGATGTGGTCGACTGCAATCGCATTTTCAGGCAGTTGCGTGAACTGGACCTGCATCGCACTAAACTGATGGATTTTGACCAAGTGTGTAAACTGGGCAATATTCGTACCTTGCGTATGCTCAATCTTATGGAGAACGGTATTGAGCAGCTGCAGCTGCCGGACTGTGATCCGCAGGCCAAGCTTAATATGTTTGTATCTCTGGAGCAGCTCAGCTTAATGCAAAATCCTATATGGAATGAGGTGAACAAGAATTCAAATTGCAATTATTTCTAGTTTAAAACTTGGTTTCAAACAGGCTGAGGCATTCAACGAGCTGGACAAATTGCCACAATTGAAGCGCCTAAATAAGACGCCGCATTTGAAGTCGAGTTTCGATGAAATGTTTTCCAAGGCAGTGGCCAGCATAGCCGGCATACAGTTCATTAATAAGGCAAAGGTAACGGCGGAGGAGCGACGTGGAGCCGAATATGATATATGGAAAAAGTATGCTCTAGACTGGCTGCAGGCAACCAAATTGGGCGCCGATGCACTGCGCGATTTCTACAAGAAGCATCGTACCTATTTGCTGATTGTTAATAGTAAGTTGTAACTAAAAGTTATAACGGTGCGACTTTTAAAGTTCCCTCTTACTGCCACAGAATACGGATCGCCAGCTGATTTTGTGCCGCGCATTCAGGCCAAACAATCGAATCTCATTAAAGTGCGTATACAGCACCGGCTGACGGGTGAAGTTTGGGAAAAGAAGGTGCCCCGCATGATAACGGTGCAAACATTACAAGGACTGGTCATGAAGCGTTTTCATATAGCCGGAGATACGCCGCATCTGTGCTATATAGATGCCAAACATCCGGAGCTTGTGGTGCAATTGGAAAATAATGCTAAGACACTGGATTTCTATTCAGTGCAAGAGCACGATACAGTTCTGGTTGAATAGTGCGCCGCTATATAGAATTTTCATACCTCCCTTCACTCCAGTAACCCCCAATTTGGTATTTAATTGTGGTATTTTAGCTGTAAAGCAAGCACAAAACAAATTCAAAAGACGTGCATGTTGAATTATATTATATTAACTGTGACAGCCTTTGTAACCTATGCAATGCAAAATTAATAATGTTAATGTTAGGTACTTAAGTTCAAATTCCGCTTTTCGATTATATTTATATTCATTTTTGTTTTGTTTTTGCAAAGTAAAAAGGAACGTTTATTAACCAAAGCCTACAATGCTACAATTGCTTATTTACAGTGTTGACAGTTTACTAGCTAAAATTGGCTATATTTTAGGGTATCTGGCAAAACAGCTACATATAAAAAAGCAGCCCAGATAGCTTATTCAGCTAATTTAAACATCGAACTTAACTACTTTTTTGAATCGGCAGTCGGCAACACTGATTACAAACGATTGCTCGCATATTCTTTGCACAATGAATGTATCGATACCGCTAAAACGCAAGTTGCGTACGATTAGTATTAGTATATCGATAACTTGCAAGTCACACCAGCGGGATGCGGATATATTGGTTAACTAGTTCTTTAAAATTGCTTAATTGCAATAAAAACGTATTACGGTCAACAGGTGTGCATCGCAATTTGTCCGCCACAGTAGAGACCAATGGAGATAATACAAAAGTGACTCCGCCGCCGCCATTCATAGAAGCTGTCGGAAACGACAACAACAATCCACAACAGCAACGAGCGCTTCACATAGCCGTAATCGGAGTACCAAATGTGGGCAAGAGCACCTTCATCAACAACATTATTAATCACAAAGTGAGACATAACAATTAGTAGACAGTAGATTTGGAAACTAAGCCAATCTTCATTTAAGGTATGTCCCACCTCGGCCAAGGTGCATACAACCCGCAAAGCGAACACCGCAATTCTTACGACGGGCCAGACGCAGCTCGTCTTCTACGATACGCCCGGACTGGTGACACAGAACGAGATACGCAAACATCATTTAGAGCAGAGCTTCAAGAGCTCCTATCGCCATGCCATTCAACATGCGGATATTATAGCTGTTATGCAGGATGCCTCCAACAGCTGGACGCGTAAGGAGTTGCATCCGACAGTGCTCGACACGTTGAAGGCCTATGCCCAGCTGCCCAGTTTCCTGGTACTCAACAAAGTTGATGCATTAAAATCAAAGCGTGTGCTCTTGGATCTAATCAAGACCCTGACGAATGATACACTCAATGGCAAGCGTCCAAGCAAAAAGGTTGACTTGCCCAGCAAGGACGAACAGGCGAGGGCGGGCCATCCATTGAACAAGCGTGAAACTAGTTGGAATCATTTTAGCGATGTCTTCCTGGTATCCTCAATAACAGGCAGCGGCCTGCAAGAGCTGCAGGACTATTTGATTAGCGCCGCCAAGCCAAGACATTGGCGTTACGCTGCCAACGTCTACACGGACGAAAAGCCCGAGTCGCTAATTGTGGAAAGTGTGCGCGCACGTTTGCTCGACTATCTGCCGCAGGAGATACCCTATAATTTGAAATGCGAGCTGGAATACTACAATGTGGAGAAGCGTATGTATAGCAGGCTGGACTAGATCTGTTTTTAACCTGTCTTTGATATTGCAGATGTTGTCTACACCTCAGTGGTGGTGCAGTGCCCGACGCCGCGAATTGAGCGCCTGATCTGTGGTGAATCGAATGGAAAATTGCGTCAGATAACCGAGCGTGTTACATCGGATTTGGTGGAAATGTTTGGTCAAGGCGTGTCGTTAACCATATCCACAATGTCCGGCGGCAAGAAGACGGCATAATTGTTCCACATCGAGTTTGTTGTTTCCTTTCATTAAGTACAATATTAAAACAAAGAAGTAGTAGTTTAAATGCTATTTATAAAAGTTTCAAATGAGCAACTAGTTTATCCAGTTCGGCAGCTGTTGCCGGTCCCAAGCCCAGCACCGTGGCTGTGCCAGCCTCCAGCTGCGTGCGTCCGGCGTCCCTTACCAATGCGGCTACCACATCTGCTTGCTGTGCTTGCAGCTGCAGTCCGTTCAACTGCTCGTAGCTGTCCACGCGCAGCACAATCTTCGGCTGCCCCATGCGGCACCAACGTTGCAGCAGAGCGTGCTGCGCTTCGCTGCCCTCTGCAGCGTGTTGGTAACACATGACGGCGGCATGGGCGCACTGTGCCGCCGTTTTACCTTTGCTCATCTTGAGGTCGCCGCGCACGACGAGCGCCAGTTTGGTTGCGGCGCAGCTGCTGGTGCTTAGGAGTTTTTGCCTGATCTTATTTAACATTGGCGTACTTTTTGCTCTGCTGCTCCACGTAGTTTTGCATGCACGCCTTAAACTCTTTGACTTTGTCTTGGCACATGCGCCAGTCTCCCGTTTCTGCGATGCACTCCTGTACCTTGTAGTGTAGCTCAATGCAGCCCGTTTTCTTAAGCATCAATTCTACGGGATCCTGTTCCACAGCGGACATATTTAGCTTTTTTTGAGTGTTATGAAAGCAACTCCAGACTGCAGGCGGCAACATTCGCAGCGCAATCTGCACTGGCACACGATTGATATCGATATTTGTGCAGGAAACTTGCGATACTTTTGGTATATACAATATTTCAACCTATCGAAATGGTTCGATTACATTAAATTTAAAGGCGAAAACCCGTTACATTAAAAAAACACGTTTTATTTCAAAGTGAAAAAATTATATTAATAAAATAAATTAATAATTTCATGACAAAAGGAATGTGAATGAATTTACATGCATATACTTATTACATACATCAGTATCACACATAGGCTGTATAATGAATACAAAATAAATACATAAATATATGATTTGGTGTAAAAAGTGTGTGACTAAAAAGTTTTGGAAAATAAAGTCATGGATAAGTTTCAGGAGCTTAGATATTTGAATATTTCACAGTCTGTCCAAATACTGTGCAAGTTCGGGCAGGCCCGGCTTGAGAGCCTTGCGTAAACGCGTATTCTGCACAATCTGGTAGGGTTTGCTGCTGGCCTCACACGGATCACCCGGCAGCTGCTGCCAATGATCGAACACACATTGTGGGAAGGCTTGGCCGCGTGTATTGGTACGCAGCTCAGCTGTGAAACCAAAGGATTCGTTGACGGGCAAATAACATTTTACCACATACATGGGCGTGCCCGGCACCTGTGATTCCTCAAAGACATGACCACGTCGTCGGCTCAGCACTTTGTGTATGCCCCCAACGGCCAAATTATGGCATTGTATCTCACACAGGTACACCGGCTCCATGAGCCGCGGACTTGCTGTAATGGCTGAGGCGTATAAACAGCGTCGTGTCGTTGGAATTATCTGGCTACCGCTACGGTGTACGGCATCAGCATGCACAACCACATCGTGTATATCGAAGCGTACTCCACGCATATTCTCCTCGGCCAGGACGCCTTCCTTGGTTGCCCATTGGAAACCGGCAACTATCGAGTCTTTAATCTCGTTCAGGTACTGCACCGACTTGGTACAGTCCACAATTATGTTCGGACCATTGCACTCAGGACCAAAGCACCAGATTTTACGCGCTTCGCTTACATCATAGTCGTACTTCTCGCTCAGGTAACGCGCGCGCTTCTTGAACTCATCCCGGGCAGACACAATGCCGTTATCAATGTCCTCAGCCAAGCCATCGGGCATGGGTGCGGCTTTCATGGTCAGGCGATTGTGTTTGTTGCGCGACTTGGACAGGCACAATTGGCTGGACTGCTCCAAGACAGTTTCGCGATATGAGACCAGAGGATCTGACGTTTTAAGTGGAATACACGCATGATCCTCCTCGAGATCCTTGATGCAAATCTCCAAATGCAATTCGCCGGCGCCAGCTATAATATGCTCACCAGACTCTTCGATGATGCACTGCACCATGGGATCGGATTTGGCCAGACGTTTCAGACCAATCACTAGCTTGGGCAAATCGGCTGGATTCTTGGGCTCAACGGCAACACGCACAACTGGCGAAACGGAGAACTTCATGACCTGCGGGTTTTAAAATTAAAATGAGTTTTGCGATTGATTTACGTGGATTTCACTTGCCTTCATGTTGTGCGCTTCCTTGAAGGTTGTGATTGTGCCCGTCTTTACCAGAAACTGGTCTACGCCGACCAGACCGCAAATGTTGCCCGCTGGCACATCCTCAATGGCTTCCACAGAACGACCCATCATCAGAACCGTACGTTGAATTGCCTTTTCGTACAGATCCTCCTTCTTGCCGGGCACATAGTTGGGGCCCATAATGCGGCATTTTTGTCCGGTTGCCACCTTGCCTGCAAACACTCGACCAAAAGCATAGAAGCGCCCTATATCCGCGGTGGGCACCATTTTTGAGATATACATCATCAGAGGACCATCGGAATCACAGCTCTTAATCGCAACGGCCGCTTCGTCGCTCTGCGGACCCTCGTACAACAGCTCCATGCAATATTTCTGGGCTATCACAGGCGATGGCAGGTGGATAGCAATCATTTGAAGAAGGGTTTCGCCCGCAGGCAGCCAGCTGCGCATCACTGTCTTCAGGAGCACCTTGCCCTGCTGCTCCTGCTCCTCGGGCTGCAGCCTTACACCAATTTTCTCTAGCAAGCCGGATATCTCCTCCTTTTTGTAGTTCATAATGGCATCGAATACCTTGTAGATGGGATCTAATATGTATAGGCAAAATGAGCGCTTACTATCCGAATCCTGGTGCTTTTGCCATTTTCTTGTCTTGGTGTTGAAAAAGTTGTTGCCCCAGAGGCTGTTCGTGGAAAAATGCAGTGAGAATATAAATGGGACATATGTATTATAAAATGATTTTGAAATTTTAAAAAAGAAAAGATTTTTTGTGTTTTTAAAAAAGACTAAGACTTAAATTTAGATAAATGTACCAAAAGGATCTTAAAACTAAATTTAATGATTTCTTAAACTGTTTTTTTTTGGAAAATTAAACTTTTTTCTTCAATCAAACAGACTTTCCGTCCCTTCAAATTGCTTGCTTTCCAAACATGGTCCTATTAAAACTTTAAGAGTTTCTTATTGTCAGATAAAAGTACTTACCGCTTCATCAATTTAGCCACATCGATCTTAAACTTATCGGAGTACATTTCGGCGAACTGTTTCAGCGTGAAGGCCCAGCCGTGCAGACCCGAACCGAAACCAACGGAACCCTTTGAGGGATCAACAGATACCTCGCCCATGGGTCCACTTTCATCATTGTAGGTGGCAATGATGAGGTTGACATTCTCCACAATGCGCTGGAAAGTTAGGTACAGCTCCTCCGTGTCCAATTGCAGTTCGAGCAGAGCACGATCCATTTTGTTAAGGAAAAGGATTGGTCTAATGCGTTCCGCAATTGCCTGACGTAGGACCGTTTCCGTTTGCACACAGACGCCGGAGACGCAGTCCACAACGACGAGGGCGCCATCGGTAACCCGAAGAGCGGCCGTCACCTCCGAGGAGAAATCCACGTGACCGGGTGAATCGATAAGATTGATAAGAAACCCGTTTGTGTCTTTTTCTCGCTGATCGGGTTGCGTGATAAAGCATAAATCCTTGTCCTGAACCTCAAAGTACATGGTGATGGCACTATTGAGCATGGGAGGGATACCATTATGAACTTGGAAAGGGCTTGAATGAGTTATATTTGTGATCAGCTTACGTTGATTTGATCGTAATGCAGCGCTCCTGTTCGTCCCTGCGGGTGTCGGTGAAGCGCATGGCGCCCGCCTTGGCGCCCGCTATGATGCCCGCCTTGGTGACCAGCGAATCCGTCAACGTGGACTTACCATGATCCACATGGGCTATAACGGATATATTGCGTATATTACGCTTCTGTTCCATTAGGCCACGTATTTCGTCTAGCGAGAACTTCACCATTTTGAAAAATGTATCACTTCAAGTTTAGCCTCAAATTATTTAAATTTCGCGCTCACATTGGCGCGCTTTGAACGAGTCGAAGAACATTCTGGAACATTTCATGATGCCGCCGCGCTTATAAACACGTTCATTGTATCGATTTCATAATAACGGAAATAACAGCTACGGCTTTCGTCGAAAAGCTTTCCTATCGCTACGAAAGTTCGGTAAGCTTTCAAAAGCTGAACGCTAGGTAAGCAAATGAAATTGCATAGCAGTCAGTGGCGTAGACAAAGGGGCTTTGTTTTTTGATGATGAGATTAATTTATTTTCCCATTTTTATATTCTTTGTAGATTATATTCTACTTTTGTCATAAGTTATTTTAAATATAGTTGAAATCGTTTAATATCCCAAAAAGTATATATTTACCTGTTCAGTATTAAAAGCGGAGTCGATATGAGTACATCCGTCCGTCTGTTTCCATAAATATAATAAAATGAATTAAAATTAGTATATATGTCGCATCAACCGGATCGACCAACTATATCATATAGTAGCATAGGAACAATCGGTCTAAAGTTCAACTTATTTCTTTTTTGTTTTAATATATACGTTAACAAACTTTAACTTCAGTAAATTGGCCTTTTACTTTTTACTTTTTATATGGTTTCTATAGGTGGAAAAAAAGCTTTGCTAAGATTTTAAACTGACAAGGGTGTTTAATCTTCTTCTATTTTTCTTGCTTTGCAGTTGATCGAAATTGAAAACAGATTTAATTTGTATTATTATAATTCAATTTTAGTCACCCCCTCAAAAATTAGTTAGCCTACGAAGCTGACATTAGTCATCATTTGGTTAGCTAGTTCTTAGCGCCATTATATTAAATAGCAAAAGCTGTTTAGGTGTTGAGGCTTTTAAAAGTTCGGTTTAAAGCTTGTCAAATCAATTATATCAGTTTATATATGATATATTATATGATTATATTATATGTTATCGAAATTTAACGAATATGACGCATTTATATGCTTTTAAACTTTTTTATTTGTGCGCGTCAAGATTTAATTATAAAATATATTTTTTTTACTATTTCTGCAGTTTACTGCGACTTGGCATTAAATTCAATTTTGGCTTAACTGCATATTTCTTTAATTGTTGGCAGCCCGTTTAATTAGGATTTTTATTTAATATGCTGCTCACGTATTTAAAGTGAGAGTTTTGTGTTACATTTTGGTCGTTTACTTTCACACAGTTAATTAGATAAGTGCGCCAGTTGCTGTTCTGTTTGATTAATTATACTCTGTTTTCCGAGGGGTTGCAGGAGTATGGATCAAATTATAGATTATGTCTTAAGAAATATTTATCATAATTTAAATGTATTATTGCAACTTTTATGTCTGCAAATATTTTATAGTAATAATATATTTTTTTTAATTTTTGTTAAAGCTTCTCTCTTAGTTGTTATTTTACGAGGTAGAGAGTATCTAGCAGTCAGGAGACTCTGCATTATACACTTCTTACTTGTTTCTTTTCGTGGAACTTGTCGCCAAACGTAAATGAAAATTTTAAGCAAACGCAAAAGTAACTTTCAGTAATTGTAACAATTTAAGAAATCCTTTTCATCAGTTTATTATTATTGCTATAATGATTGACGGCGGCTGGGTTCAGGGACGTTTGAGAATTGATATACTTTACTCTGAGTGTGGGAATTTTTGTTCAATAAGAATTTCGTGACAACACCAAGTTCTCCTAAGGAGTATGAAGAATAAGGTATTTAAATGGAATTTAGATTTAACTTTTGAATCGGACCGACTCGAGCCCTAAATTAAAATGAATGAAATGATATTCAAGCCCAAAGTGAACCAAAACCAGGTTCACAGACGGAACCTCAAGGCTGTGACTAGTTCGAGCTGTGAACCGAACCAATTACATGTTTTTGCAGCCCTGCGGCAGTAGACAATATCTAAACTGATTTATGGCTAAGATTATTTATAGAAACTTTTTAGGAAAAACTTTGGCAAGACGGAGTGTATGGAACTACGAGCTATTGGAAACACTATAAAAACGCATCAATTTATTCAATTGCCAACCGGAGAAGACAAAGTCTCAGTAATTGTTGGAGTTACATGCGTTTTTCTAATACTTTTGCTATTTTTCCTTTTATTTGTCGGCATGTTGTGTGCCATAAAACCATTCATAATTCATGCTTGGTCGGGTTTTATGGTTGGCTTTTGATCACTTGCAATTTCTTGGGATTCCTTTTTATTCAAACGATTCACATTTGCACATTTGAGTGAATGAGTGAGTAAATGAGTGGGTGGATGGGTAAAATGTTGATTGTAGTTACACGATTGTAACCCTTATCAAAAGTCTGGGCATTTGCATAATTTGGCTGCACCAACTGTCGCCAGGCATTAACATTATTTGGGCTTAATTGTTCGCCAGATACTCGCGTGTAATGCAGATGCCCGCCGTGGAGCAGCCGCAACAAAGTGGCGACGCCCACAAAGAAATGGATGCTTGTTTATGGTCTGCTCTCTGCTTGACTCTCGCTCCGGTTGCATTATTCATGAGTGTCTGTGGCGCGTGTCCAATGCCGCAAAAAGTATATGTGTATGCGCACATGTTTGGTGTGGGGGGCAGCTGCCCCAGCAAGGGTTGCGCGGGGGGAGGGGGGGTGGTCGGTCTTTAGTCTAAACTGCGTCGCATCGTTTGCCTCGCTTACATGACGCACTTGTCAAGTAGGAAGCGCACAACAACAAAAGCCCACGCATCGTCTGCTAGTGTAATGTTTATCAAGTCGTATACTCTATTTACATTTTAAGCAAAATGCAAATTGGCGTCTTAAACATAAATGCTTTCGCCTACTGCTGCTTTATTCGTACTTCAACTCGCGCAGATTCCTCGTCCCATCCGCAGCTGACGCTATGCGCACTTCCGTTTCCGCCCACCTAAAATTGTCATGGTATATTGTTTACGCTTGGCAAACTTAGCGAATTGTGGCCAAAAACTTGTTAATTGCCAGTTGGCAGCCAGCCTCCCAAAAAAAGTTTACCTGGTAAGCGATACCTGACAGCATATTTGCTGGCAAATTTAAATATTCCGCTGTTTACAGCTCGTCCCTCTGATTCGTTTGGTCAACTTTGCGATTATGTGCCATGGCGATCAATTATATTTTATTTTGCAGAAATTTTGCAGTATTTGTGTGTATATTTCTTACAATACAGGTCAAGTCAATAGGCATTTTTCGTTAGTTTTTATAGTTAAATTTCAGAGATACATTAAATTTTACATATACATTTATACATCTTGAAGATACTTTTGTAGCCTGCAATTGCACTTGTATCTCTCAGATATCTGTGCATATAAAACACATTTTACCTGCTCTAGATACGCTTATATCTTATAGATTCATTTGTATCCCACAATTACTCTTTTACATAGTGCATTATTTTATTGCATCTTTATGCTTTTTTTGTCATCTTTAGATGCTGCTATGTAAATGTTAATTTAGTATCTAACAGATACACTTGTATCTTACAGATTAATTTGCATTCGACGGATACTGATGTATATATATAAAAAAAATGTTGGAACCTTATGCGCTTGCGTATCTTAGAGATACTGTTGTATGAAATTTATTTTGTATCCGATAGATACACCTTCAATTTAAGTATATTGCAAATATTTTCATAGTTACAGTTGCATTCTATATTATATATTCCATATTGCATTTTAATTTGTATTTTAATGATAAGCTTTTATTCCACAGCTACTTTCTTATTCAAATGGTATTTGTGTTTCCTTTGTATCTTTTGTATCTAAAATTTATTTTCGGATAAACACTTTGGTATCTAATTAAGGGTGGGCAAACAAAATAGTTGCTTTTATTGGATTTTAATTGCTTTTTATACAGGATTCAGCTGAAGAACTCTTCAAAGCAGACAAAATTTGGATAAAGATGAAATGTTTATGAATATTTTTTTTAAAAATATGCCTAATTGCCAAAAAAATTGAAATTGTTTCTTGGAATTGAAATAAAGTCCAAGCAAGCATAATGAACATAAGCTGATGCCAAGGTTAGTAACTTTTTGCAGTTGTTGCTTCCAATCAATATATAGCCGGGCCAGGCAATATTCCTGGCAGGCCTGATTGACATTAGGTTAGTGAGGCGTGGCGTGGCGCCAAGAATCAAACAAAACAACGGCAACGGCAACGGCAATGATAATGCTTTAGGCAGCTAAAAGCCTCCACGGCTGCTGGGTTGAAAATGAATTCAGTGAAGCATTACAGAAATTAGCCAGCTTGCTGAGAATTAATTCTTGCTGCTAATTATTTATTAAAGAATGCGCAATCAGCACTAAGCAACTTTTTTTTATTTGGACAAACCTTGCGCCTTCAATTAAAGTCTATTCATGTACTTTTGAGCAATCGTTGAAAGCGACCAATTGGTTGATACTACGCCCAAATGTGTTGCTATATAAATTGAATATAAAGTAAGCCTTTCGCAATGCTTGAAGCAAAGTGCGATTAAGCTGAAGAAATAATTAAATTTGATGTGTCCGAAAATGTATAATTTATGTTTAATATGGGAATCACGGTGTTAAATTTATAGTTTTTACTAAACATTCGCAAAAGCTTTCTTTTAAGGCTTGAGCTTTCTATTAATCTCAAAAAGTATAAACGTGAGTGTGCGATAGACAGCAAAAGCAGAATTCTGTGTTTTTTTTTTTTAAAAAGAAAACGGAGCTTTTAGATCATTTGTGCTTGTCTTGTAGGAAAAATGAGCTTTTAGATAATTTACCAACAAATTGTGTGTTGCAGACAGCAAAAGTAGAGATCTGTGCTTTTCATTGGAATAAAAAGGAACTTTATCATTTGTCAACAAAATGTGTGCAACAAAAAGATCTTTACTTTTTTGCACTAAAAATGAGCTTTTCGATCCTTTGGCAACTGTTTCGAACATATTCACTAGTTGTATGCAAGAAATTTTAAAGTCTATTAAAGAATAACTTTAAAAGCTCTTGAGGGCTTAATGAAGCTTTGAAGGACTGCGCACAAGCGCATTAATGCTAAACTGAGAGGCAATATCAAGCTTCATTAATGTACAGCAACTCGACAACATGCTCCACTTTGCTCTTTCGAATTCTAAGCTTGTAAGGCTAATGTCATTTTGGCATTGCAACAACGCATTCATAATTGAATTTAGGCCAATGCATTTATCTGAAATGGAATATCAAATTTTGGCCAATTGGCATTGGCGCAAAATTGTAAAACGATTAGTTACACACGCACAGCAAATACATACGCACTCGTTAGCAATTACACAATTGTCGCATTTGAATTAATTCCATTCGCAATAAATTTCAAAATTTGCCAAATTCGGTAAATAAATTTTACGTGTGCACTTCTGTGCATAATTGGCTTTTGATTTCATTTGTCAGCTGGCAGCTTAAATGAAACTCCACGGCTGTGTTTTTGTTTCAAACTGGGCTGGGTCAATATTTGGTCCACGTTTATGCGGGTCAAAGCCAGCTGCAAGTCACCTGTCCAGCTGTTGGCAACTGTGCAAATAGCCCAGCTAACTATAAAAAGCCGCTGACCAGTGGCAGCTACAGCATTAGGCCCTCTAATTTGTTGTAAACAATTTGCTAATTTACAGTACTCATCATGAATTCGACGACGCTGCTGATCTACACGGTGCTGGTGTCCATGCTGCTGCTTCTTCAAGCGCCGGCTGGCGAGTCCACGTTCCTACTCCTTGCCTGTCTTTACCGTTTGAATATCTGTCCGTTCCGCACGACAACGACAACGGTAGCAACAACAGCAACAACCGGATAAAAAACTCTTGATAAAAAGGACAACCAAATTGCATTGCATTGCAACTTAACAACTAATAAAACTTATTAAATCTATAATAAAATTTAGTTGGAGCATTAAATGTGTGTATTTAAATGTGATTTTAGTTGTGTATTGGCATATTTCTTCTAATCTAAAAAGTGCCTGTTGCCTATAGAGCCTTCTCTTACTTGTCCAAATAACCCCTTACAAACTTGCCTCGAGAGCTGCATTTTTTAACTCCATGCTCGAAATTGTTGAAAATGTTTCACTGAGAAGGACGTAACTTCCTCTTCGAGCGTTTTGATCAATATCCAAAAGGTTAAAAATGTTCCTCAAATTAAGAAAACTTTAAGAACCACTCTCGGTGCCATAAATAGCTTTAAATTTTAAGTGCTAAAATGCTGGAATTTGTTTCAATTAGATGGATATTCCTTTTTATGGCTCTTTGAGCATTTTGGTCTATTTGTAAAAGGCTTGAAATGTTCTCTAACTTAGGAAAAACCTTTGAACCACCCTCGGTATAATAAATAGCTTTAAAGTTAACTCAAACAGTTCATTCATGCAAATATTATTCGCAGTTGGCATTGAATTTAAGACGTATTTAAGTATAGTTATGTATATCAAAACAATTAATGTTTTGTTGTTTACGGTTGCAATTGACGTACACGACGTTTTACATAAAGTTTGTCTCTTATCTTCTATTGATTTTTGTATATGCCTAGTTACCATTCCACCGCGAGATGTTGTATATATTTAAATATAGAAACAAGAGTTATTTTACTGAATATTGCAAAGAGCTGAATCAATAAATTTTGTAAAGGCTGAAAGCATAATAAATGTTTTTACTTTGAGAGCATTTATTTAGTTTTTAAAATTATTAACCTGCTATTTATGTCAGTTGGGGCATTGTAATGTCAGCTTTATGTGAGATTGATTGATTGATTGTTCACCGAATGATTTATTATTTATCCTTTCGCTTGTTATTTAATGGGATTTTTAAAAATTTGCTTTACTGCAAAGTTAGTTGGAACGCGTTTCACACATTTCGCTGAATCCACGCAGCTGGGTGGAAAATGATGCTAACAGTTTGTAAGGCCAAGCGCAAAAGTTTATTGTCAGATTTGCTTCAAACGAATTCACAAAAAATTAAATTTAAAAGGCATAAATACAATTTTAAACGATTTAAGAAAGTCCAATTTAAACTGATTCACCTCGATGAGTATAATTACAGTTTCAAACTAGAATGGGAAGCTTTCTATTTCCCACAGGCGAAAAGGTAAGGTATAAAAGTGAGAAAAAACGTGGCCCGAGCAAGGCCGGGTAGTAGCCACCAATTATATACATACTCTAAGGGCTTTTCTTGGCCGACTCAAAGATAAATGTTTATTTGCAATTGGCAATTAAAAAACTGCACAGCCGCCTTTAGTGTAAATATTAATTGGAACTTAATGTACAGCTGCCCAGAGTTTAATGACTGTTAACAATGCAAATATGAAATATATATCTAGGGGCATATAAAAAGGGCTCCGTCATACACGTAGCCCAGTTTTCGATAATTACAATTGTAACAGATCATGAAGTCTTTAAATTTATACTTGTATCTCTCATTGACCGTGCTGCTAATGTTGTGCTGTGCCTCAATGGCTAAACCGTGCCTGCCACGTTGTCCTTGGCCATATTCATATTTCGGTTGTTATTTCACGACCAGAGCACCAGCGGCCACCACAGGCGGATAAATTTATTTGGAACTCAGTTGTAAACAAAATTTGGATGTTTTAAAGTTGAACATTTTAGAAAAAATATAAAAAAAATAAATATGCTTTTTCAATCATAATAAATTGATGTAATGTTTGCTTCTAGAGGGAAATATTTAAATTAAATAAACATCATCATTGGGAAGGTTGAAAAATATGCACAAAACTGTTGTATACTGCTTTAATTTTTCCATCCCATCAGCTTTAAATTCATTTTAAGTGATTCTTGTTAATATTCATTTTAAACGTGTTGCACACTTTTCGAAAATTTCACCAACATGGGTGGAAAGTGAGCTTCAAGAAAATGCTGGCCCGGCTCAAACCTGTTTTGAAAGTTTGTTGAACGCAAATTGCTTTCAAACCTAACTCACCAATTGCGGTAAATTCACTCCGCTTAGTGGAATTGGGCGCTCAAGGTAGAACGGGTTAAGTAAAGATTGCCATGGGCACGAAATGGGTGAAAATGTGATGTATACAATTTTAGGCAAACAAAGCCAGGCGCAATAAGAGCTGCATGAAAAATAAGAAAATTATACAAAAAGTCAACTCTGAACCTACTTTATCATGAAAATAATTAAACTCTACGAAAACACATTCCAGCTCTCGAGCACGGTAATTAAAAGCTCTATAAATACGCATCCGTTCGCCATTTGCCAGGTGGCTTTAATTGCCATCGAAGTGACAACAAGTGGCCACCATTTGTGGATGCGCTGCTCCCGCTCCCGACATCCAAGTGGGAGTCAACTCAAGTCAAATAGAAGCTCTTCTGCTTCGATGAGTGCTCTGGCTCATTGGAGACAAGGGATGAAAGTGCAAAGTTTTTTGTCATTACTTATTTGCACTAATTAAGTGCAAAGCGCATTAAAGCCAACTCAACGGGAAAGCTTTTACTTTCATCGTCGACTACGTGTCATGGTTATATAATTTCAGAAACCGAACTCAAACTCAAACCCGAAAATGAACACGAGAAGCTTCCAATGAGCAGTGGCCACATTAAACTTTTGTTGTTGTTGTTATTATAGTTGTTCATGTTCAGGCAAAAGGCAAATGACATTGTCGCATAGAATTACCCATTACTCAACTCAGCTTTGCCCAGCTTAACAAAACTTAACTCAACCCGAGTCTCCCAAGACTCAAGCCTCGCACCCGCTGGAGAGAAATTCGCTTTGTTTTTGCTGGAAATTTAATAGCAGCTCAAGATATTTCACAACGACCTTTATGTGGCTATTGTGATTAATAAGCTCATTTTTCGGATCTGAAAAGCTGGCAAATACTCTCGCAAGTTCAATTGGAGCAAACAAATATTATTTTACAGCTAACTGCGAAATGGCCGGTTGTTTAGTGCGGATCTTAAACCTTTTGGGAATTATAAGTGTTAATGATTTTTAAATTGTAGAAAGTTTTTCTAGGTTTATAAATACAACTTAAAGCTGTTTTCAAATGACAATGCGTATTGCATAGGGAAGGAGCCCCCGTTAAGACAAAATAGAATGTAAATTTTCTTCTATACCAGATATTTATTTCGACAAGAATAGATTTTGGGTACCAGTTTTTTTCTTGACATTCCGTAAAACTGAGATATCATGAAGATTGTTTTTTCCAAATTAACTTTGTTGCAGTTAGATCCAATTCCTTGTTGAATCTCGTTAAATCTGGCTTATGTTTACTTTACATTTTACTTTTCATAGAAACACATTTGTTGATGAATTTCTGCGAACCTTCTCATAATGTTGCTCAGGGTCAACAATAATTGTAAATTTCCATTTTAAGCCCTTATACTCAAGTAGTCCATGTAAATTGGCCTCCCTTTAGAGTTCTTTCCAAGCAAAAATATTGCTTTATTCTGTTGCATAGAAAAATGTGTGAATATATTTCACATATGCCGGGAGCGCAATTTGTGCCCCAATGGAAGCACCAACAGGATCCAACTAGTGTATGCCAAGACGTGACCCCAATCAGCAAAATTAAATTTGCAACACACTCACACACTCACACACACACACACACACACACACACACACACACATATGCAAATAAAGCTATTTACAGTTGTACTCAAAAATTAACATTTCGTCAGCAGAAGCCGCAATTTTTTCTCTTTAAATTTCCAACTCATCGACAAATGAAACAAAGAGCCGCGGGCTGTGCACAAGGAAGCTCAAAAAAAGGAAGAACCTTTCGATGTTCTGCTTGTTGTGCTCATGTTCTTTGCCTGTGTGCGTGTGTATCTGTGTGTGTGTGTGCGTGTGTATCTGCTTGCATAAGTATAAACAACATGCGAAATTCAAAGTGGAAGTAACAGTGACCCAGCTGTAGCATCTCCCACACGAATTACAGGGTATTAGAGTTATGTGTTTTCGTGTTGCAATCAAATAAGGCGTTTAGAGACGTAATATGTTTGTTGCGAGTTTATTTGTTATAATTTATTATTTTCCATACGGAGCTTGCAAAAGCGTATGGTCTTTTAATGAGGGAACAAGTTGTTATTCGAAAGTAAGATCAATAAAATATTATATATTTATTTTCTACAAATCAGACAAAATCAATTGATTATGTCCAAGCAAAACCTACAATGTTAAAAGAAATGTTTTTTTTTTTTTTATATTGTAAAAACAATAAATTTTCTGAAAAGCCTGGCATAGAAGGAAAATCGAAATTAGAGCCGTTAATAGTTTGTTATTAATTTGAAATTTGTGCTGCCTGCGAAAATCAATAAATTATTTCTAGATATTTAAACGCTAGCAAAGTCAAAAGAAAAGGGCCATTAAATGCTTGTAAGCTGTTGACAAATGTTGCAAAATGGAAAAGCCAATAAAGGCATACACAGACACAAGCACACACACCCACACACACACCAACACACACAAAACAAATGCAATTCATACAAATCAATTGACATTTAATTAGCTGCTTGGGATGCCAAACAAAAAATATATGTGCTCAAGAACTATGAAAGGGCGACAACAGGGCGAGAAGTCAGTTAGAAAAACAAGGACCCTTGACCTTGCAGCTGTCGCCGCCATACTGGGAAGGGCGTGTTAAGGTCCAGTTCAAGCAGTCAGCAAAAGCCAAGTTGTAGAAAAATGCAAAATAAAATAATATAAAGTTATCTGCGTTAGGGCGCAGCGGTTGACAAAAAATGCAAAGCAAGAGATTGCTATTTTTAAATATTTAAAGCTTTATAGTTAATTGAGAAATTGTAAGGGGATGTAATTAAAAAGACGCAAATATTTCTCTGCTTATTTTGAATTTTAAGGTGTACAAGAATTCATTTAGGCTTAGAACTATTAAAACATTTTTTTTTTAATATTTTCTTATAACTTGACAACGTGAGAAAATAAGTTTTAAAAATAACAATTAATATTGGTATAATTCTTTATTATTATTATTTTTCTTTTAAGTTTTATTCATTTTATTATTATTTATCATTCTTCTAAAATTCATTTTTTTTTATTTTAATTATTATTATCATTTATTTTTTAAATTATTATAATTATTGATATTTAATTTTTATTATTTTCCATTTTGAATAAAAATTCAAATCAATAAATAATATTTATATTTTTATTATTATTATTTATTTATTAGTTATTATTCGGATTGATTGTATTATTATTTATCGTATTATTATATTATTTTCTTATAATTATTAATTGTCATATTATATATATTATTTTTATGTTTATGGTTTTTATTCAATATTTATTATTAATATTTATGTTGAGGCTTTGTGTACTGTGAGCCCCAAAGTCGACTGTACTCTTTGCCGAACCCAGAGCTCAACCCGACTTACCTGACATGAGAGCCTGTGCTTTGACTTTGATTTAATTGGGAAACAAAAAGTCCTGCTCCAAACAAAATGGAATTGCAGTGATAAACATGATAACATTCTAATACGCTATGCAAGAGCGCGAGATAATTAAATAGTATTTACTTAAGTATTTATTACTTCGTACATTAAAATTGACCTAATTCAATGCGAAAGATTTATTTCTTAAGGAACATGCCAAAGCTTAAATTGGGACTTTGCCACTTTACGTGTGGACACGGCGGGGCACGTGACCGATTCAACAATTTTAGTGACAATAAAAGCCCGCAAGCAAATCCCATTTCGATGTTCAACAAATTGTTGGCGTCTAAAAGGTGTAAAAAAACCAATTTATATTTACTCGCATACGGCCAGCTCTGGCTGATGGCACAATGGATAGCATACCCAGTATATTTGGGTGGCAGCACAAAGTTGCCTTTTGAGCGGTTGTCAAAGTTTTTGTAGACTTTAAAATGGGTGCTTTCCATCGTGGCAGGGGCTGGCACAGGGTTTGGGCTTGGGTTGCGACGCAGTCAATGCCACTTGGGCAAACAACTCGTTCAGGCAGCTGTTGACAGTTACATACCCCGCCCATTCGTTTTTCAAGAAGTTCGTCTTGAATGTTACGTATACGCACATTTGCACAGCACAAATTGCAAATAGACGGCAAATTAATTAAATATCACTCATACGTCAGGTGTTGCGTGACGTAGGCCGAGATGCTGCTGCCGCTGCTGCTTATGCCCATGATTTGCAGAGCAGAAAAATGATTTAAGACTTGTCATGCTGCAGCCGGACGCGGCCAATGGCTAACCTGTTCACTTGGCGCTGCTTCGTTTATCATGATAATGTGGGTGTTGCATGCCACAGTGGCAGAAGTGCGTGGGCAGTAGCCAGAAATAGTCGCAATCGCATTTAAATATGCGTGGGCCACGCTTCAGTAATTTTATGTACATTTACAGCACGGAAAGGCAGCAATTCGCCTGAACTTTGTCTGCTCTTGGCCTGGGCTTAGTTGCCCAGGCTGACAGTTAATCAGGCGCATTAAGCTAAGCTAAGCGCGCCGCTTAAGTTGGATATCACTTTGGCCAAGTTTAGAACAAGGAAATTTCATCTATTCTTAGAGGCAATCATTCAATTTTGCTTAGCTGCCTGTGCAGAGCGACTGTTTGGCTGTTTGTCTAAAGTTCAATTTAAAAATGTTTGTCGCAGATTTGAACTATGACAAAGTAATAAATTATGATATATGTATATATATAGTATAAGTAGTTAACAATCCTAAGAAATTTATTGCATCTCAACAGTTAGTTCAAGAGATTAAGTGTGCTCTTGGCGGGACTCTTCCGTCTAGAAGATATTTCAAATATCTAAGCTAAAAATATTCTAACACGCAAATTGCTTGCTGAATAGTTTACACAAGGCTGTGCTTCTTCTTTACTTAGCCACATGGGTTTTCGAATAACTTCGGTGCTTATGGTCCAATTCTTTAGAAATTTTCAAGAACCAAATATGCCGCCCAAAACTGAATTGATACCAAAGCGCAAGGCGGTAACGCGAAGAATAACCACAAAATATTTAAATTGTATTATATTTATTTATAAATTTATTCAAATATTTATGTAAGGGCCTTACATTTCATTGCAAAATTAACATAGCATGTTATGTGTACTTCTGTTATCCTTAGACGTCTGTCAACATATTCTGTTAAGGCAGACCTCCACAATATGTTGCTTTTCAGTTCGGAATTTCAAATTGTGTAGAAAGTTCACTAACTTGCAATGCGATATTCAACATTTATTTCGGACTTCAGCTCGAATACAATTCATAATTATAGTCTGTCGAGGAAACATCTAGGTCGTGTTTAGAGATATTTCCTGACTTTGATTTGAATGCAACTTAAGCACATTTGCGCGTTATCGGACTGTAGGTGCTACCGGTATCAGGACATACTGGAGTCGTGATCTTGCCAGGCACGCCAATAGTAAGAGGGTGCCCTCGGCTGCAGGTGCGAAGAAGACCACTAACATGGCCACCACCGTCAGGTAGATGAGAAACTTGGGCGTACCCTACTTATATGCTTGGTCTAGGAGTAGAATGTTATGTCTTAAGTCAGTTAAGCCGGTAGCCCTAGTGCATTATGCATATTATTTATACAAATTGTCTACACTTTGTATAGGAGCAGACAGGAACACGTGTCAATTGTGTAAGTTAGTTGTTTTCTCTTAATTTTTTTTTTAATTGAAAGCCCGTCGTTCTAAGCGTGGTACTAGGTAAATATTTATATGCTATACCCTAGAAAATGAGTAAAAGTCGTTACGTGAACAATCTTTAAATTCTAAAGTCTTTAATTTGAACGTAGGTCCTCCTAGTGCTCGCACAGTCGCGTTTCCAAGCAATCGATAAAAATCATATCGATTTAAAAATACTGTTTGTTTAATCAAATCCCTGATCTTATAATGAATAAAAACACCAAATTTGTTATGTAGACTCTTGAAAAGATTCAGCATATTTCACTTTTTGGATACCTCTTTCCGTTCTCCCCAATATTGTCAATGTGCATCTATAAAGGTATGGGGCATTGGTTTTTCTACATATTAGTATGCCATATTTATGCCATCTTGGTATAGAGGTAGGTCTTGGGCTTTGGTATTTATACACAATAGAATGCCACTCTTATGCTCTACAATTTTAATAAAGATCGTATAATACAAACCGAAGTATATCCCAAAAGCAGTGCCCATAGTGTGGGGCTGATGGAAGAAGCAGAGCAGTCGCAGCTTCAACTCAATATTTATGACGTCTCGTCACGGAATTGAGGGAATTTCCTAGTCGGGCACTCCCGACTAGAACACTTGATAACATATTGATTCTGTAGCAAATTGTGTACTTTCGATTGCACAATTGCTCGTGCTTTTGTTTGATCTCATACAAAGTTGGTTCGTGCCATCAGTGCAAATAGATTCTTAGAATTAAAAGACAGTCTCCATTTTCTAACAAACAAATAATTAGCTTAATTAATTAGTTTAGGGAATTCGTATAAATAGCTTAGAAAGTTATATTAAAAAGTCACTTCAAAGAATCAGCTGGTCGGGAATAGGTACATCGATGTCTCCCTCATCTCGACTCATCTATCTGACAGTCGCGGCCACTTTAATGGTACTCAGCGCACCGGCAGCAGAAGGCACCTTATTTTTGACACTCTGCCTGTTGAGATCACCTTTCTGTCCACTCGACCCCAACGTGCCTGACGGGTAAGACATGGAGTCATGTGGTTAGCTTGTAGAATTGTGGAATTCCATATACTACATGAAATTCGAGGAATACAACACTCACAAATTTTGAATTTAATTGCGTTGAAGTCGGAAATAAATATACAAAATCGCATTGCATAAATATGATATGAGAGTTTCTATTGGGATATCTTTAAAATGATATGAGAAACAATAGCGTTACAATTCCGTTTCTCAACTTAAACTCAACTTAAGATGAGCTCAAAAATTCTTCTGCTCTTTCTCAAGCGCAAAAACTACCTTCTTTCAATCTATTTCCCCAGCTTATGATGCTGATGTACATAAAAGTAGCAAAAAACAGACAACTTCATTTTTTTTGAAGCTGTTCTATGAATAATTAGAATTTTAATAAGTGGAGACATGTGGCATGCCAATAACCGCGTCTTCCAAGGAAGCTGATTACGGGGCTAATATAAAATGCTGTCTCTAAGCAACCCGACCCCCACTCCCACCATTTCCCCGCCTGCATTTGAGGACAGAGCTCAAGCACTTTGTTGTGGTTAACCAAACCGTGCTCCTTGACGCTCCCAAGTAGAGAGCTGCAAAAATTTGTGAATTGATGGCGAAATGCGAAGGCGTCTAAAAATAGTTGGCTAGCAAAATGTTTTCACAATTACGAAAAAACAGCTGCGAAAAGTGAAAAACGCGTCGGGAAATTATGAATGAAAATTCGCTCAATTCACTAAAAAGCAACAGTTGTCCGCAGAAACACACACACACACACACAACATCCACAACAAAATGAATGCAATACACAAGCAAGAAGTCGAGGGTGCCTTACTTAAAAATACCCTGTACTCTGCAACGTGCTGCCAACAACACACACAGGCTCCGCATTTTATGCTGCGATTGTTCTTTACTTCGATGTTTGTGTTCAATCTCTATAAAATTTGTAAACCTTAAATATGTCACCCAAATGTGTTAATATACCAAAGTTCTATCCTTAAAAATAATGTTTACTTTAGGGGAATCTACATACCAAGCTTAGAGCATGTAGATCTTATATTTTTTCGTGTTATACTTAAAAAGGATTAACTCTTGCTGTGTATGATGTACGATAATATATGTATCTTTCGAATATCAAGTTTCTTAGTTTTGTAGCTGCGAGATAGACGGACAAGGATCATATATATATATTCTTTATATAGAATATATATACTTTATGAGATTGCAGATGCTTCCTTCTACTTTTTACAAAAAAAAAAACTTGTATACCCTTCTTACACGTTTCCAATGTTATGTATAAGAATACAATCCACAAGTGTTACACTAGCGTCCCTGTCCATTAGTCATGCCTATGTTTGTGTCTATGCAGTTGTCAGCGACTGCGCTCTATGTTCAGCCGCACGTGGTGGCTTCCATTTGCCGTTTCATTGTGGAGGGCGTATCTGGCGCGCTTTTGGCGCGAATGCTTCTTGTGGATGGCAATGGGGCTATGCGCAACTGGGCGCCGGCTGCCTGAGTTAGTCCTGCAAACGGATTCGCACAAAACGGTCGCTGGTCGTCCGTCAAGCGCCAAGTTGAGACAGTTTAAGGTTTTTGGAAAATACTGAACAACAGCAAACAAAAACTGTTTATATTTGAAACTTTTCGTTAGCGCGTGCCAAATAAAAATAAATATTTGTATCGACTTTCGATTTGTGCCAAGTTTTGTGCATGTCTGGTCCAGTAGACAAGTGCTTAAAATAGAAAAAACAAAAGTATCGGTATCAAAAAGTAAAAAGAACTAGAATATTGACCATTTCGGCTAGATCGGTTGTTTTAATTAATTTTCGCAACATTTGCTGGCAGCTGTTCGGAGCATTTTCGTGCGACTGTGTAAGTTGAAAAATGTTTTTTTCTCAAATTGCCAGCGGGGCACACATAAATCAACAGTTGCCGTCAATCGCGGCAACTTTATCGAAATGCCAGCGCAAATATTTGCATATTTGCTTAGTCTGGCTTAAATCATATTCTAGCCACACGCAGCTAACGCCTTCTCGCTCGTCTCTGCTAGTTGGGCGCTTTCGGTATGAATGAGTATGAGTTTTAAGTTTCAGCAAAACTTTTTCTTGACATTCTTTTTGCATTTCATGCAAAGTTTTCGCTTGCATAAAAACAAATTACTGAAACAATGTGTGAAATTTAAGTTTAAAAACATTTTATGGCTTGCTCGACATGCTTTTAGTGGCAACACAAGCAAACAAAAAATAAAACTGTCTTTATTGGATTAGCATATGTAGTGTGACGCGGCTTAGATGCTGCTCGTGTGACTCTGTGAAAGGTATTCTGCGTGCGTGCGAAGAGCTAAAAGCTTTCATCTGACACGGTTATTAATTAGTGACGTGTAAATGAGCTTGAATCTAAGCGACTTTCGCAGCACTCCATTAAAGTTTAAAACAAACTCAATGTTTAGCAAGGGCAATTTATCAAAAATATTCATTCAATATTTTATATTTTGGAATTTTCATATGCATTAGCTTCCTTTTACTTTGCAACGATAGTTAACTAGTGTATGTAAGCTTGTTCGATTTGGCAGCACTTCATTAAACTAGTTCTCGAAATAAGAATAAGTTGGCAGCACTCCACTCAAACAATATAACCATAATCAAAAACAGGTATTTTAAATAAATTGGCAGCACTTCGAAGTCTTTATTTATGCAGCACTAATAAAATAAAAAATCCATTAAAATTGTTCAAAAATATTATTAAAACATTTCATATTTGCACAATTTTGATTTATTTTTGAATTATAGCTAGTTTGAGTTTAAAATATATTGGCCGCACTCCATTTAAATAGTTCACATAGTCCAAATTAATTGGCTGCATTATATTCAAATTGTAAATCAATTTAATGCTTGGCCACGGAAACTAATCAAAAACATTTATATAATACTTTATACTAACTAAGTTATCTAAAACAATTTGGGGAAACTATTTAACCAGTTCGAAGCTAAAATTTATTTGGAGCACTCCATTAACATTGTGCAAATAAATGTAGTATTTGGCAAGGGAAACTAATCAAAATATTTATTTTATTAAATGTTTTACTTCTGCATAGAACTCTTTTTGTTTTCCAATTATAGTTAGTTTTTGATATGTTGGGTAGTTTGAATTTAAAATAGATCGGCGAAACTCAGTTTAACTCGTTCTCTAAGTTAAAAGATAAGTTAAGTTAAAAATTGGCAGCCCTCCAATAAAATTGTGCAAAGCAATTCCATGTTGGCCTGGTATTAAACGAATATATTTACTAAATATCTTCTTTTTTATTGTTATTTTTGACTTCACTCTGCCATACAATTTCTTTTGTAATTGTAAAGCTTTGACACGTATTTTTCCATCAGAATACTCCATTAAAGTTCACACAAGTGTCTATTGTCGACATTCTTTTAATGATTGAGTGAGCTAAGAATAATATACAAAACATTCTCAGGCAGGCACTTTATTTGTTTTAAATTATTTCGTAAATACGAAATGTTGCCAAATTCAAGACTAATTGAAAACCAGTAAAGGCAAGTTATAGAAAAATATAATGTTCCATTAGCTTTAAATTGGCTTGAAAGCAATTTAAAGTATATATATTGGGAGTGGCAACATTTATTTAAATATCTGTCTCAAATAATACTCAATTGGAAACATTCTTCTTATCATTGAATTTTATTTCTATTAAAGCATTGTCAACATTTTTTTAATATTAACTTCTACTAAATAAAACAGTTTCCCTAAGTACAAAGAAAATATACATAAATACATTTTTAAAATGAAGTGAAAGGATTTTTAATCATTGAAAGTTCGATGTTGACTGTCCTTTTTATATGCATTCCATAGATAAAATTTTTAATTCCTTAAGATATATTTTAAAGTCTTAAAGCATTTTTGTATAGCATTAAAAAATACTTTTGCTATATACACATACTTATCGTATGCATAAAAAAGAGGTCGTGATTTGAGTAATTGATTAGAAAATGTTTTCGTTTCAGCCGCATTATTTGGCACTCTATCAAATTCCACTTCAAAGCACACATTTCTATTGTTATTTTGTACATACGTCCCTTAGCCGAATTAGTGAATGTTCAATATATCTCACAAAGATCGTGTTCCCACTGCAATATCTGCTCAAGTTCAAGGTCAAAGCCATTTTGTATATGACACGGGATAAATGAAATTCTCAGCATCTTGTTCTGAGCTAAGATAAACAACCAAAAACCTCAGATAAGTTTCGTTTTGGCTAAAGGCAAAATCGCTGTTAAATAAACAAACAAGCATTCAAACGAAATGTTGTAATTAAACTGAATGCGAGTGATGCCAAATTGAAATCGTCAAAGCCAAGTGCCACGCCCCCAATGTTAAGAACGTCTAATGACAGTGCAATCGGGGCCAAATCCAATTCGCGGCAAATGACAAGCGATTTGCCGCACTACTCGAAATTAGCATAAGTCAATCAGTCAGTCAAATGGTCGTCAATTTGTCAATCAGTTTGTCAATCAGTTCCAGCGGGCGCCACATTCGCATGGTTAAAGCCAAAAGCATTTGTGGCTAATTAGCGTATACGCAATCACAGTCAAACGCAGTTGGGCCGGCACCATAGCCCCCCCCTCCATTTACCTGCCCTTTTGCGGCCTCAAATTTGCTTAATTAATGTATTCCCTCTGCTTCTTCTTTTTTTTTGGTTTGTCTTTCTCCCTTTGTACCTTTTGGTTTTATAATTGTTGTGCGCGCCAACCGCAGAGTACTGAAAATTATCACGCATACGCCGTGTTGCAGCATTCGCTCAATTTGATTACACAAGTTGTGTTTACATTTGAATACCCGCGAGAAGGGTATTCAAATTATATAACGCATTGTGTAACACAGATTTGCCAAAAAGTATATGCATATATATTTGATCAGAGGAAAAAAAACACATATTTTTTATATTCATAGTAAAAAGGACACATTTGTATATACTTGGAGCTGCGTTTCTGTGAATTTCTTAACTAGAAATGCAATTATGCCAATATTTCTAAGAAATTTGGTAGTCGGTTGGAACTATTTATTAATCTATTTTTATTAATTTGTCCTGTTTTATCACGCTTGTTTCGTGCTGCTTTTGACTTTTATACTAAATTAAATTATATCCCATAAATATTCTTCACTAACTACCTAATTCCAATAGCATTTGATCATATTTGATTAGAGTAATAAGAGTATATTTTTATATATTTTGAATTCTTAAATGAAAATGTTATTACTTTAATATTAAAAAAAAAAAAATGGCAACAATAGAGATAATTTTAGAATTTTCATTTGTGTTCAATTTTATTTGCGCTTGATTCGTGCTGCTTTTAATTAATATTATATATTAGAGAGTACCCCAATACTGATAAAAAGTGATATGCATATAAAGTTGATCAGAGCAAAAAATATATGTCAGCGATACATTTATGCTACCCCAATAATATCCATTACACTAAATTCCGAATACCAAATTATAACAAAAATTCAGATCGCTTAAACAAAACTACGGGACAACGTTTGCCGATACCCTGTGATTTCCACGGCTCGATCATAAGCATTAGTCGATGAAATATAAATTATAATTACGTAAAGTCGGCATATTTGTGTGCAAGCGTATTTGCAGTGCAGCGTTGCCGCCTCGAAGCTGACTGCTTCATCTCTGCCATATGATTACCCTAGATAAATACGCATATTGGAGCACTGGCTGATTGTCTGGCGGAGACGCCACAAAAGTTTTTGCTGTTAATAAAATTGGCGCGGCGCACGTGGCGTATACGTAACAGCGTAATATGCCCACAGGGGCGAATTTATATTTTGTGTGCGCTTGACAATCATTTGATTATTTTTGGTGGCTGGCATTAAGACTCTATGTGTCTTACATCCAAATTCACATTTGACTTGATATGTATAAATAGTTTATTGTGGGTTCATGCGTGCCTTTAACCTGCTCAACTTTAATTTGAACTTTAAAATAATAACATTGTTTTCTTCTCTGTTGTTGTGTGCTCTGTTAATGCAAATGTATTTTCATTTTCATCCCGATGCGTTGATGAATGTGTCGACGAGTCCTTCTGCTGCTGACGCAAGGAGTTGGCCACAATTCAAGTAAATGGACTGTCCGAGCTGGGTTTTTTTTTGTTATTTTTTATTTTTGAGCATATAAAAGATGCTTGAAGGCACTCTTTTTGGGTTTTTCATGTGATATGTACAGAAAGCAATTACAAGTTTCAGCTTTTTTTTTGTGTTGAATAAACCATTTTCGGGCTTTAATTGTTTATAAAAGAACTTTTCGAAAGTTACTGTACCCCGGAAACAATTTGTAGATGAGTTTAAGTAGATTAAATTCAGAGGATCTTCAGTGCCAAGTAAATATCTGGGGTTTTGAGATTGTCAATCTCATGCCCTAGCTAGAAGGGGCTTTCATAGCTTTGCCACTTTGTACTGGGATTTGAGCCCGAAAACTAATTGCTTATTGTTTTAGTGACTTCTTCACTTAGTTAACTAATATGCCCAGCTCAGCTGTGCTTGATAATTATCCACAAAAGTGTCGTTATTGCGTTATTGCGGCGACCACCACTGGGCTTCGTCTTGGCATAGTTATAATTGTTTTCTGAACTTATCCCACACTCGAATTGACAGCTCACATGCAGCCAAAAAGCACACATGAGCATTTAAAGCCGCTTGGCAGACGGCAGAAGTCCAAATTGTTTGCTTAAAACTTGGCCACATGTCGGTCCTCGACGGAGCTCACTCTTCCGCAGGCTGGCCACTTAAAAGCAATATATCCAAGTCAACAAATTTCCATGGCAACTTTTGTGACAGCCAACATCTGGGGAGCAGAGCGTGTATTTGTTGCTTTCCGAGGCTTCAATTGAATTAGTAATAGCAGTCAGTCCGGCAAACTTTCGCTTAGATGTTTGCTGATATAATTTCCTTGCTGGTATTTTTATGGCCTAGAACGAGCGCAGCCAGTGTCCGGAATTCTGTTTGGCCTGTTCGCATTTTAATTGCCAACAAATGTGTTTGTCATTCTGCCGGTCCGTGCAGCTGTCGACAGGCGAGCGTCTCTCTAATCTATCGCTGTCATCAGTCATGTTTACCAGTGCTTATATAAGGTGTTTTCATCGTTACCCCTAAACATATTTTTCTACTTTCGCCACATACCTGCCGTGTAATAATGTATTGCATTTCATTTGCGAAACTGCCGACTTGTCAATAGGTTGGGTAAATTGATATTTATGTGCTCAGCGACTTGGCTCCGAATTGTTTAGCCTGCTTTTCGCTGCCCTGTACACATGCATTGCTTAAAAAGGGGCATTATAATAAGAGGAAGGCGTATTTCATATGTCGATTGCAGTTGGCATTAATTGCCGAGTCGCGGCCAGTATACAATCAAGGGACACTTTTAGAAAAGTATAATAATTCGAATAGACTTTTAAATGCCAAACCTATCGCTGGTATTATTGATCGATATTTCGAGATATCTCGATATTTTCATATCAGCTTGTTATCTTCGATAGTTTGTTGTATTTTGAAATGCCGCAATCCGGTTTTATGAATATTAAAGCCTTATCAAAGCCCTCACGATGTTTATATTGATAAAATTTTAATTAAGTTAGTTACTATTGTAATTTATATTTAGGAAAATAATTGAGATATCGATATTATAAGTGTGACCATTTGTAAAGGTTTTAAGTCTGAAAATCTCTTTAAATTTTTTATAAGCTGTAAAAACTGTTAAAAATATAGTTGAAGTTAGCCAATGACTATCAAATTATAGAGTGTGCTCACTTTCGATAATTTTAAAGCACTGAACACATATATGCACACATCAGCCGTACAGGGTAACTTTTAGTCGCACCCGTCTGTATGCGCCTCAATGCGAATTCTTTTTTGGCCTTTAGGGCCGTTAACTTAAAGGTTCAACTGATTTATGTGTAACTAGGCCTTTTAATGCCGGCACGCTCAATCTTCCTCTTGTAAGGCCTTTTGTGACATTTATTTTCTTTTGCCTGGTTTCAGCTCTTTGCTCTGATTCGGCACTAAAAGTCACATATCTTAAGTACTTATGACGCCCAAACTCTGTGTCTGAGCGAACTTTAAAGTCTGCCAATTGTGTTGCTCTTCTTTATAGTTTTTTATTTTCTCTCTTTTTTCTTGTTCAATTTTTATTCTGTTTCCGTTTGCAGTGTGCATGCACTCCATTTTCATTTTCCATTATAATTTGCACTCTATTCAATTTTTGTCTCTTCTTTTGTTCGATTTTCCATTGTTTGCAGCGTTTTTAATTTGATGTGATTAATGCGGCAATATCTGAACAGCGCGTGTTTACATCTTAAAGCATTTTCCTCATCATTTAAATGGCATTTAATCTGAAATTTTCGTATTACACGCAATTTCCGAGTGGCTCTTTAAAGCACCCAAATTAATTTGTCATATTACACTGATTAATGTTAACGCCAGTTATTAATGACCCTCCACAAGAGGCGCAGGCTCAGCTTTAAATTGCTCAATTATGCCTACAGCTCTTGAAGGCCCTCTCATATTTCTCATCTGGCGGTCAGAGCAAACGGGCAAGTTAATCAAGTGATTGCATAATTAGACTGCAGATGGGTATAAAAATATGAATGTGGAATAGATTCATGTTGTGTATAGCCCCAGCCACAATCAAAAATTTAGAATATCTGAGTTAATGCTAAAATCCGGCTGATTCTTAGACTAGTTTTTATACCCCCTTATGAAAATGGTAAGAGGGGCAAATGCAATTGTATGTAACAGGCAGAAGCATCTCCGTCCTCAGAAAGTATATATATAAATATTGAAAGTTAGGTTCTCTTTCGCTTGTGCCCTCGTACAGCGCGTTCGTTTTCAATAAACGATAACTTACGCCGTTGCCAAGTAATCGATAAAAATCGATATCAAATACTGTCGCGATGTGCTTTTACGATTACATTTGGCTTAACACTTTTTGAGTAATTTTGAAGGCTCTACTCTGCACTTGTATAGAAAACTCTTGACTATTTAACATTTCGATTCACTTACTCAAAAATGTTAATGGCATCTACCATAAAAATCATCTATTTGATGGTTCGTTTCGTGTATTATTTATTATTTGTCAGAATAGTTTAGAAAATGTAATGTCACATATGTAGTTTCAAATGTTAATCGATCCAATATTCAACAAACTTGGAAGAAGAAGAGTTTCATTTCTTTCATATTGATTTCACTTTATTTACAAGAGTTCTATCTCTGGAACAAATCGTATTTAATTTGAATATGTTGACTTAGATAAATGCTTTTCAGAGCACAATATTAAAAAATATTATATACTAGAATGTATATTAATATAATAGAAAGCATAATAATTGAATTGTGTTAACAGATTTATTAAAATGTCATCGCATGTCATGCCTTGCTTTTGTTACTCAGCGTGGAATATTTGCTCGCATATCGGGATAATTCGCTTGAGCAATCATCGAAATTCAATTACAGTTTCCATTTGCATATGGCAACAGCCAGTCAGTCGGTGTTCCATGTTTCTTTTGTGTTTTTTTTAAATATTGATATGGCATAAATAGGAAATTAAATAAATGCAAAAAGATAAACGTGTGCAGGCTGTCGCAAAGTTGAGCTGAAAGGACTCTAGACCTGGCCAAAGAACTCGTGCGGGCCGTTGCCCAAGCCAAGTCAAATAAGAAAGTGAAACGTTGTCTTTGACAGGCCGAATATTTAATACGCTTACAGAGTTGCTCTAGAAGCTATATAATATTTTAGTCTGATTTGATAATTTTTTGCATGTGTGTGAGTAGAGCGGAGGAGTTCATAGTAGCTGAAGAGATCTTTAAAAAAACAGAATAGTTTTCGATTCAAAAATTCGTTCTTTGACTTATTGTCCCGATAGATATATATGATATATGTTAATAAGATGCTGCTCATATGTAAGGAGCCAGGCCACATTTTTAAATGTCAAGTTTGGTCAAGATATATAAGACCTTAAAGGATATCTTATGCAAGAATTTTACTTTTAACCGATTGTTCCTATTTCAGTTATATGATATCGTGTTCTGATTCCGACAGATGTAATGCCTACAACAAAAAGACAAAGACAGATAATGTTTCAGGACGAAAACGGAGAGACTAGTTTGATGCTAGCCTATACGGCTGTTAATTCTGATCAAGAATGTATATATTATAAATTTAATGGGGTGTGGAGCTGTTCCCTGCTATGCTTTACACTTTACATGACATATTTATAATACCCTTTAAAAGGGTATAAGAATCAAAGCCAATGCCCGTGCATGTTGATGTAAATGAGGATGTGAATGAGTATGAATATGAGACTCAGCGCATTGACAGCCTGTCAATCGATGACATGCAACATGGCAAATGGAGCTACATGAAAACCAGGCTATGGCGACTCAATCTGCTGATGTGGATAATGTGCCGGCTACGTGCGTAATTTTGGTGCCCTGATTTGAATCAAAGCAGGTGACTTGGCTCCTCTGTGTGTGTGTGCTGACAGGACGTTAAATAGATTCTACTCTAAGACAAGCTAAGGCATGAGTTGCTGTTGAGTCTTTGGTTAATGTCCTGACTGCTTTGGCTTTTAGCTGTGAGTTTTCCTTTTCATTTGTTTAGCTGTGATAAATGAATTTGCCTGCTTGTCCGTCTCATTTCGAACAATTGGTCGCTAATGTCAATGCTGAAGTTGCCATCAGTTAATTTTGATAGTGTGCTGAGGTTAAAGTTTGCGAAAACATTAATCTCTTATGCACGATATCCATCAATTACAGTAACTTTTTCTAACCTGCCCGCCACACTCTTGCCCCGGCGAGCAACTTCAGCTTCAGTCCATACAATATCATTGACGTCAGGACCCGCTGGATGACTGGTTGTTTTCTTATAAATAGTTGAGCATCGCTTTTGCCACCTGCATTAACAAAGCAATTTTTTCTACACTGTCCAGCACAATTTTCTTTACATAACCCAGACCCCTCTTCTCTCTCTCTCTCTCTCTCTCTCTGCTCCCTCTGTCGCTCTCAGCTCCCTCCTTGCGCTGCCTTTCAATTCGCATTGCCCCCTTTTCCTCCTGTAGGTACTTTTCGTGGTTCCTTGAGCCACTTGGCACCACCCAACGAGTTGATGATTAACTTGGCTCATTTATCATAAAATCATTGCCCCAGAACGAGCGATGGGCGTGCCCTGCACCGCCCACTCGTTGACCACAAATGCTATAAATAATGCACTAAAATTGCAAAGCATACAAAAAATATATTCAAAACAAATTTATGCGCAGAAAAAGATGTTGTATCTGTATCTTTGTATCTGTTATTCAATTTTTTGTATGCCCTTTTACACAACTTAAGCTCATTGTGTGGTATTTTCTTTTGCCTGTTTTTCATGGTTTGCCCTCTGATTTCATTTAGTGAGCAACATTTATCTCTTAGCTTACAAATAAGAAACAAAAGAAGCTTCTCATTTACATAAGCTCTTCGTTTTAATGGACGCAGCTCAAGACACAATATTGTTAGTCCGATTTATTTTAATTTCACTGAAGTTTTTTGCAGGTACGACTTTTGAAGGCTTTATTATTTGTTGGTAAGATCGCACGCAAGTCGTACTTTACGCTCAAAAGATGTTTTGAACAATCTCTCACCCAAGCGTGAAATATGCGTGGAATACGGTATTAGTTATATCTATTACCTGTTTTCATTCGTTTGGCGACATGCTTAATTTACAATTTATGTGGAAAAACTATATTTTAGATCAATGTATAAAAACTTTGACAAAAATACTTCTTTCAAGACATATTTTTAAAACGGAATTTGGATTTGGTAAATCCACCGCCATTTTCGTAAAATGAGTGGAAAACTTTTTATCAGGGCAATTTTTTTTATTATATTATAATATTGTATAAATTGGAATTCGTTCTATTCATATTTTACTTAAACATATAATTTTAAAATATTATTTAAAAATTTAAACATTTTTTTAAACATCGATTTTTCTTTTAAATAGTTTTTAATATCTTTTTAGAATTATCTTAGCCAACAGTAGATCATTAAATCGTTGTCCTTTTTCTTCATATTCTCTACCTTCTCTTCAACTGCTTGTGATTAAGTGCCTTTTATTTATGGGGTAATGGTCTATTGACATTGACCGCCAAGTGGATAAGGAAATTTCCTGTAAATTGCAGTCGTCCCACAGAGCAATAGAAATAGGTCGGACCCGGCTCAGCTCATCTTAGCTCATCACGTTTGTTCCGTTCAGCTTTGTCTATAGTCGGCACGTGGTGGTTAATTCACTTAGAGCTGACGAAAGTTGTTTGTCCCTTCGCCGGAACCTGCTGCGTCCGTGCTGCTTGTTTGAGTGTGTGTGTGTGTGGCACAAATTGTATTTGGCCTGAATTATGTTGACAATAAAGTTCAAGCTGCTCGTAGACAAGTCAGGCCCCGCCTCCCGCCCAGCAGCATAGCGTGATTTTGCCAATTAGCCAGCGTGAACTCAAAAATACTGAACAGCTCTGCATGCTGGCATTCTTTTTGGCCAGCACCCCAGAAACTCAAATCCCTTATCAATTCTGTGTGCCGCACAGCTGGGCAGCGGGGGCGGCACACACGAAGCCAAAGTCAAAGCGTGGCGCCACAAACAATGCAGCAGCAATTCCAAATCAGATTTAGAATCAGGCATTTGTTTGCCTTTTTTTATCTTTTCCTACGCTGAACCTATTTATATTGGAGTAAAAAGGGTATAATGTGTTTGTCAAATGTATGTATTGATTTGAAACGAAAGCTTTTAAAGCACATCTTTGAGAGTAAATAAGAGCTGGACAGCAAATCTGATATAAAGCTTCTACAATAGTATAGTAAGTAGTAAGAATAGTTCACTTGTTGTTTTTCTTACCACTTTTCTCCTCAAAATAAGTAGTTGGACCCTTGTGCTTGGTGCCATATGGAAGCCTTGAAAATCTCATTACGATCGGACAATAAGCACCGAAGTTTTGTTTTTTAGCATAGTTTGTGGCTTAAGGAAGAAGAATCTAAGATCGGACAATAAACACCAAGGTTGTTTCAGGTTGTATTTTCAGAATGAACATAGCCGCAGCATAAAGATCGGACAATAAAGACCGAAGTTATTTAAGGTCGTATTTACTATAGAATGGTGCTTAGGAAAGAAGAGCCATAGTTAAAACAAGGAAGCTCGATATCTTGTAGGGTATCTACTAGTCGGGCTTGAACAACCGTAGGTATTTTTTATTTATTTTTTGGTTAAAAGCCCGCTTTGGGGAACAGCACAAGCGACGACACCGAGCAATTTATCGCGAAATTTCAAATTGAAATTCGCTGCATTTTTCAAACAGCCTCCAGCCGCTGACAGATTCCCCGCAAGCAAAAAAGTAAGCAGGGGGAGGGGGGGCGTGGCGGGGGAGGGTAGGGCCGTAGGCAGCGCTGAAATACTCTTGTAAAACAAACTGTAAATCATTGCACCTAGGGGAATAATGTGTCACAGTTAACCAATCTGTAATAAATTTCGGCTTAAGGTAACAACATCAATATGGCACGTAAATGGATTAAATTTTGGCAAAACATTGGAATAGCATTAGGTTGGACTAACAATGCGGGGGCTAAGAGTATGTGATATTTATTATTAATCACCCTTTTTACGTATTGTTTGGAAAATAATATGATAATGGAAAATAATAATTATGATAATAGCAATAATATTTTGCAAATTGAAAATATTTATTTTCTTTATAATGATTATTTTTGGAGAGTTTTTAAATTAATTTAAAAACAAATATTAATATTAAAAACTGTTAAGGTATATACAAATATGTCTTCTGTAGATCCATATTGTGATTCTCAGACTCCAGTTTTATTAACATTTCCAGCCAGATATGATTTTGTAGTTATCGCATCTGGTATCTAAGTCTTTGACACGTTTAATACGAAAGTCAATTTTAATATTTTCCACTTCACTTAAAAATTTCACATTATTTTTCATGTTGTTGGTTTTGTATTTGCTTTCCACTTGGTTGCATTGTTAACAATATTACGATAATACCCTACTGCATACCCTTTTCATGGGGTAGGTCAGAATGTTCTATGAGTTCTGGGAGTTCAAATTTGGCTGCTTTGTTGTTTTGGGCCACCCGGCTGGCGGGAATGTGAATTATCCGACCAGAACTTAATTCATGCTGTTGTTTTTGAAGGCCTTAAGCTGCTTTGCAGCTGTTTCATAACCAATGCGGACAAATGGGTTTTGTGTCAACGCTTTCCGTTAACTCACTTAAAGGTTCAATGGGAACCAAACAGTGTGCGGCACTCAAAATGTTGCAGTTTATTCAATTAAAATGGCAAATTTAACGCACTATTGCAGCTGGTTTCGAGGAGCGGACGTTACGGAATCGATTAGGTTATAAACAATTTTTGGGGGTATAAACAATTCGGTGTCTGCGGCTGGGTGCCAATAAAAGCGAAATATTTACACAAAGTTGCGTAGTGCAGAGGCAACAAAAAAAAAAAAAAGCAAAAGCAACCACATGAAATCAATTAAAATATTTGCAAACAGCACGCAGCACATAAAACTTGGTCTAGAAATTGTAGAACTTGAGCGTTAAAAGTAATTGAATGTGACTTTAAAAATAGCGCATACGACGCGTGGGCCAAACGGGGGAGAGAGTATAAAAAATTGATAGGACAGGACGTGCTCGACTTGGCAATATGCTGTAAGTCGCTGTAAGACATAGCAGACAGTTTCATTTCCTAGTGGAAGGAGAGACATGGTAGGACCTCTTATCGCATTTCTATCGGCTTTTTATCCTTCCCCTGATAGAGTGTCGCCTTGAACTGACTTTCTGCTTGAATATAATTGTTTTTTCTGGTTAAGTCATGAGTTATAAAAATCGATCATTAAATATTAAAAGCAATTGTGACACTATTTTACAATTGCTTTTCAAAGTAACTCTCTCCTTCTAACTACGAACTCCCGCAATATGCCCGCCCAACAGCTGGTGCAGGGTATTGGAAAATGATCAAAATAATTGAAATAAAGTACGTATGCTAAGTGGCGCTTGTTTATCTTGAAAGCCTCGTGAAAACAAACAAACGCCAATTGAAAATGTGCCACTGTACATCAATCGGTCAATGGTACATCAAAAGTGGAATAAAAGTAAAAAATTAATTAAATGTACGTGCAGCGGCAATGTGGCAAAGCATTTGAGTGAATTTTCACAGATTTTCATTTCGTTCATATTACGCAGCAACAACAGCAAATAAAGCAACTGAGGCAACTGAGGCAACTGAGGCAATTGCGCTGTAATGGAAACCACTCGGAGGCATTTCAAATATTTGCCAAATAATTAATCACGCCATGTCATGGCCCGGGCATGGAGACGCCTACGTCAGCACCGGCACGGGCCAGCTACCCCGGCTGCCTGTGCGCCAATTGAAATGCTAATGCCAATGTCTGTTGGCCACTGATAATATGAGCTGCGACGAGTCGCACTTTTGGGGGCACAACCTCCGAAAGTATTTTGCAGATTATGATAAATATACTTTTTTAAATAAAGCCGACAGCTGAAGTTGTCTGCACATGATTCGCTGCCTCCCTCCCCACCTCACTCTCTTCCTCTCTCTCTCTATCTGATGATGAATTCTGTTTTTGTATTCAAAGTGAGTAAGCTTTGTTTTTGACAGACAGCACTCGACAGAAGCAGCTTCCATATTTGAGTGCCACTCGTAAACTTATAACAGATTGCTCAGATCTCAACTAAAATATGAAGTTAAGGTTGCAAAAAAGCGAATTTTAAGTTTGCAAAATTGTATTTAATATCTCTAATATATCCAAGCGAGACCCATCAGACCTATTTTAATCCTATCTTTTCTATAGCCAAATCAATTAACCTCACGTAAATTTAACCTAGACTTAACGCATCCCAATAAACTCAAGCTTACCTTGTTTTATCTATTCTTCGTAACCCCACTTACAAAACCTAACCTCAATTTCTAACCAAACCTAGCCTAACAATTCCTGACAATAATTGCTTACGTTACAGGCTTGGACAAAAATTATTTTAGAGTTTAAAAAGGTACTGACCTTGACATTTTCTATCATATTTGTTTATTTTTGTTGCATTCTATATCTAAATATATTTTATTTATAAGTTAATAGGTAATTGATAGATAAGCTATCATCTAACTATAGCCTTCGGCTAAGACAATGCTATAGCCATAAGCTAGTATGGGATTTGAAGCAGGGTCCTCCTTAATCAGTTGCCCGCATGCCTGAGCCACTTATTAGATTTTCCATTATATTTTACTTTGTATATTTAAGTCTGAATATAATTTAAAATAACTTAGATTAATTTTTGTGTGCACGGAAATTTTCAGTAGGTGTACCTAATTCGGGCTCGAATAGGATTATAAGTTAGGTCTAAGAGCACGCATTATATTTCTCTGCGAAGCAGTCGCACGTACATTCGTTCCGACAGTTGCAGATGGGTATGTAGAGGAACTCGCTGTCTTTCCAGAAATCGACCAGCTTCTGGCAGGAGTTCTTCTTGTAGTCCTCTTTGATTTTCTCCAATTCATTTTTCTTGGCGCACTCACAAAAGTAGTCGGCTTCAAGAATATAGTCGAGACCGCCGCAGCAGACATCTCGGACCAGCTTGTCAATGGGATTGGCACGTGCGCCAAGACACTTTCTGGGCACAGCCTTCATGCGAATCTTGTGCGTACGCTTCATGTCCACATCCAGGACAACGGTGGATGTCAGCTGTGGATTGAAGACGCGCTTGCGTCGCGCATCGTCCACATAGATCTCGTAGTGGATAATATTTGCATCGTCATGCAGATACCATTCAATGGACATGCAACTGCTGCTTATCGGCCCCACATGGGTGATGGTTATGGGAAAGCTCTTGGTCGCCGGCGGTGGATACTCCTTGGTGCCATGCAGCCGGTTTTGAATCGTGTCGCGTGTAGCTGTGATCGCATTGATATCCATTAGTAGGCTCTTCAGGTGCATTTTCAGCTCCAATCGCTGCTTGCCCTCCGGCGTTTTCAGAAATGCGGCCTGCCTGAGGGCACGCCTCACGGCGATGCAGTGGCAGCAACAACAATCCTTTGTGTAGCGCTCACAGCCATCCGAGAACAGATCCGTCATGGACAGTTTCACCAGGGCGCTCTCACTCGATTCAGCTGGCGCTTTTGGCTCCGGTTCAGGTTCAGGTGCAGGCTTCGGCTCCGGCTCAGGTGCAGACTGGGACTTGCCCGCCGTGCTACCTCTGGGACTTTTGAGCGCACTTTTCGTAGACGCCGTTGATGAGCGCCGGGAAGAGGACTTGGATCCAGACGGGGACCGAGAGGGTATCGGTACACCGGCTGCATCCGGCAAAACTATGCTTACCCTCTTAGACATTTCACCCTCTTAGACTTTTACGAAAAGAAAATAATGAATTTTGTGCTTGAATGTTTGAAAATAGTTGTAGACGAATAACTCAAAATAATTTAAAGAAAATAGTTAATAAAGTAGACGAATAACTCAAAATAATTTAGAGAAGATGGTAAATTTAACTAGAATTTGAAATGATTGCAAAAAGATTTCGTTTTTAACTTTGGCAGAAGTTCAAGAACTCAAGTAGATTCTGTGCGGGCTTGAAGAGATCCTGAAAAATAATTTATAATCTTAATTAATTTATGTTTGAAAGGTGGATAGGATGGCAATCTGTTCAGAAGTTGGTCAGAAGATAGATAGATAGATAGATACATCTTTCTACATAGAAGCAAAAAACTTTGGTTTTCAGAAATAAAATTAATGTGTGTCTTTTGCATTTAAATGCTCTATTATTGATATACATATGTACCAAGTATTCTCTTAAAGATTATACAAAATATTTACTATTTATCATGAGAAATTCATAATTACAGTATTTTTAAGGCTCAATAGTATTCCTGCTTACGCAGCACTTACTAGTTCACTTACAAGTTCACATAATGAATTCACTTGCAAGTTCACTTCACTAACTCACAAGTTCATTTACAAGTTCAGTTAATGAATTAGAGAGAACTTTTTAATTTTATTCATGCGGATAAGCTGGCAGCACACACAACAAAAAGTGCTTCAAAAAACAAAACATTCTGAACTCAAGGTCACAATATTTTAGCATTTTTAATTTAGTTTAATGTACAATAAAGGAGTGCGGCGTTGCCATGCGCCTTTAAGTATGTTGTTAAGTTGGCTGCGACTCATTACGTTCTGCAATTACGTTCAGTTCATATTTGAATCCATAAATTGCTCTGCGTGTATGTATTTTCGACTTAGATTTGTTTTTTAGCTCATTTCACTTTCGCTCTTATCGAGCTTTACGACTTGAGCATTGTGTGTACTCTCGGTATATACGATTTTTTCTGGCCGTAGTGAAATACAAACAAGAGGCGGCCTTTCTTGCCAAATCGATGTGCGTACGCAGAGTCATTTGCAATCATCTTCAATCATCTTCAATCATAACGAATGGCAACGCTTTATGACCTGCAATGGATGACCCAGCCGGAGCTTCCGCCTGCTTCGAGTCCGTGTCTATTGTGCCAGCCTGCGCCTTGACTTGTCTGCCATTGATTCAGCTTTGGGGCCCCGGGGGCAGTAAGGACGTGTAACTTTGTCAATATTTATGTTCACGGCTCGGAGCAAGAGAGTCAAATGGAACGTCATGAAAATTTGCATAATATTTGAGGCAGGCGGCCATCGGGGCAGGGCTTCGGCGCATACGAAATGAGCAGCGACCACCTTTTTTTCTTCTTCTCTCAATAAATGGCAAACATTTTTTTGACTCTAATTAAAATAGCTTAGAACGCGTTGCATAATGAGCGGGCCATTAGTCTGAGTTTGACATGGGCTTGGACTTGGAGTTCGGGACTGGTTTGATTACTTATTAGTTAAAAACAAAAAAATAATATTCTCAATGCTTCCACTTGCGCTTTTCAGCTGGGCTAAATATTCAGCTTGGCTGCGCAAACGTGGCGTATGATTAACACGCTTGCCACATTACACATACGCCCGGTTGCCTTAGCAGTCTGTTGCTGTGCAGCTTACAAGCAAAAACCTGACAGAGAACAAGTGTGAGTGCGTGTGGGCATTAAATTATGTTTGCTTTATGATTTATCTAACACATACTCATAAGAATGTTGAGCATGTACTGAACGCCATTCCAACAATATGTTTTATCCGCCTTTGTCTGCGCTTAGTCCTCAGTCTTAAGCGGGCCCGCACTGCCGTAGGCACCACGGGGCGCTCTGACAGCGGGGTGCCTGGCAGCCAGTCAGCCAGTCAGGCAGGCAGGCAGTCAGGCATTTTAATAGACTTTCCCTCTGACAAATGTAATTGCGTTCAAAAAGCAGCCGCCGGTTGCTATCTGAGCTCTGCGCAGGCATCAAAAGTCGACCCATACTTCAAGACATAACAGGCTTTAATCATAAATAAATACGCGTGGATATAACGATGGCAGCCGCAAAACAAACCCAAATAGAATAAAAAATTGTCACGCGAATGACGCGTACGTCAGCTCCGACGAGGAAATTATATGTGAAGAGCTTCTGGAATGCGTTTCTATGAAGCTTAAATGCTGGAGGATATTCCAATATTATTCGTTGTGTTTTAAATATTTTTGACGAGCGTCGAAATTTCTTTATATATTGCTTGAGCAGATTTAAATATTATTTAAATATTATAATATTATTTTATTGTTAAATTACATAATACATATTCGAAATATGATTTTTAGTATTAAGCAAATTTTGATTTTTTTTTTTGTGGAATTCATTTTATGATTTTTTTCCAACAATTTAAATTGCTTAAAAGTTAAGGAACTGAATATTGTTTTTGCTTAAAATGAGCTCAAAAATTATTGATGAGTGTATTTTTAAGATACTTTAAATAGGTTTTGGCTAAAATTTAAAGCATGAGGCCAAAGTTTGTTTTACTAGAAGAATATTTATCTATTTCCTATGCATAATATTTCATAGATAAAGGATTAATGCTGGATTCTGACCGAAATAAAAATAATAATTTTCTGTCCGGCACTCACTATATTTGAATTGACTTTCGTCCATAGTTCATTTCTCCGTATCGCTTTAATATTTGCCACTGAAAATATTATATAATATATATTTAAAACTTTTAAAAAGCAATACTCCGGTCGCCTAGCAGCTTTTTCCCCGTGGCAACTTGCTGAAATTGTTTAAAAAATGCAATTAAATTGATTGAGGTCAACAGGCGCTGAGTACCTAAGCCGCGGGGCTTGTCCCACAAGTTAAATTATTTTTCTTTAAGAATATTATTTTTGTTGTTTTTTTTTTCCATTTTATTTTGACATTTATATTAAAGTGCGAGCCTCTTGAGCTTTTGTTTGGCATTTGTTGTTTCCCTCTTGCTGGAAAATTGATGTGTTTCTGGTATTTTCCTCAAACTTATCTCGTCGCCTCTGCTGACGCCTGTTGTGTGGCACTTTCAGCTGTTTAACTTCAGACATTTAGCTTTTGTCCTGCCGCAGCTACTTCCGTTCCGGCTGTCGCTTCCGTTGGTCTATCAGCGGATGGCCGCAGGAAGTTGGCGCCTAATTCAAAACTTTGTGCCGTCGAAAGACAAGTTTAAGGCAGAACGCAAAAAAATCGACAGACATATTTCACAAGTTTTAAGAATCTTGTCTAATTGCCTAACGCCCGAAGCGGCCAATAAAACTTGAAGCAATACAGCAGCAGAAGTGGGTAAAAACTTTAAGTCCGCTCGCTGTCTAAATGCGAAGTATAATTAATATTGCGGAAGCTTTACACTCAGCTCGTTTTCGCCGGAAGTCACATTTCACATTTCACATCTCTCCGAGCAGAGCACACAACACACATAAAATACATACTAGTGTTGGGCTGTCGACACTTGGGCCAGCATATTGCCCATAGGTCTGTCATTAAACATGAAGCTCCCATTGGCAATGCGAGGGTTACGAGCTTGCAGTCTCGTATTTACTGACCCGAGCCGGGACGGTGCCACAGCTAATTGCACTTAAATTTCTGTGTGCTTGACTCCTTTATGTAGTTGCCACAAATGTTATGAATGTGGGTCGTTCAAGTGCCGTGTCAATTGACTGAAAACTCAATCGTCAGGCATTGTTGGCCACATGGCGCCCAACGTAGGGGCACATAAAATGACAATAAGTTTTTACGACCGCCGGCTGAAAGAAACACATACACTATTAAATTTTATTAATCTTTTCAGATTTAGTAATTTTTAGCAGAGCCCAAACCGATATAAGTCCAAAAAGGGATGCATAAAATATGTGAGACAATGCGCAGACTTTAATGGTTCAGTAAATGCATAGAAAACCCAAATGCAATGAAATCTATCGATTTTAAATATGTAATTTATGGCATATGAAAACGGTGCGAAATCTTGGTGCATATGGCGCCCAACGTGCCGCACATAAAATACCAAAACCATTTTATGACTTTAAGCTAGAAGCAGCACACATGCTGTTAAACTTTTTTATATGCTTTGCTTAGGAACTTTGATTTGTTTACAAGAATTTAAAAGGCTTTTACGTTTGTCACATTTTGATGCCAAAAAGTTCAAGACTATGCTAGAAATTGAATAGCTTTATTTTGTACATATGATATTAAGTTACCAATTACTTTAATTTCTCAATTTAGCTATGATCCAGCGTATTTCTGAATGTTTTTCATTTGCAAATTTGTTCAAGCGGCCGCCCTTCAGCTGGTTTGTCTCTCTCTGTTGCTGGCCTTTGCTTTGTTAAATCTTTCAATTACTTGTGGAACGAATGGTGGCAATCCGACGTCCACTTGGCATGCACAGCTCAATATTTTCAAGAAGCCGGCCAATAAATACTTGATTTTATGGCAAACAAATGCAAGGCCCATCAAATGCTCTAGACACACCTGACCGCATAGTTGAGCACCTGACCCGGGAATCCCACAAGGCCTCTAGAGTGCCATATAAGTGGGCACTGAAATTACGCGTACTTTAAGGTAAAGCTGCTTGTAGATAGCCAGAGAGTAGATATAAATAGCTAAATGGCCTCAAAAAGATTTTGTTCCATTTGCCAACAATTTGCTCGACCCTCTTAGCCAATGAATAAATAACACGCGTACGCAGCGTGGACCGCAAAGGATAGCCGCAGTTAGCTCGAAATCAATAGCGGCAAAACAAGTGACGCCTGCGAAACAATCTAATATTGAATTGAAATTGAAACGACATAAGGCAAACGAACGCCCACACACACAGCCAGACACAGCCCGGCCCATCCTGACAGATATCCGATTCCAGATCTACAGCAGATGCGTTGCGGCTGCGATTGCTGTTGGGATAAAGGCAACTGAATGCGATTTGAAAGTCTTTGAATTTGCCCGAATGAATTCGTATTAGTTCCCAAAGCGTTTTACGGGTCTCCCCCATTGCACCCTGCATTGCCAGCTGCTTCACTGTGTACTGTGTACGCAATGTATCTCCGTCTTACTGCAAGAACTTAAAAAATAATAACAAAAGAATGTCAATACACGGAATACTAAATAAATGAATCCCTTGCACAAACTGAGCAAAAGCCAGGGCTCAAAGTGAGCCATATGACGCTTCGGTTGCACAAAGGACGAAAAAAATGTTCGTGTCGTAATCTTAAATTGCATTTGGCATTGGTTGGTATGCAAATTTATGCGGAACAGATCACTTGAAGAAGTTGAGTGCACGGATTCTTATAATCAAGAGCTTAGCTTAAATTATTTCCCACTTCTGCTTGTACAGAAATATGCAATAAGTTCAGTTTATAGATTCCAGTTCGTAATACGCAGATAAATTTTGCTAGGATAAACAAAACTTTGAATAGTTTGCTCTTATAATTCACAAGTGGTTCAAGCGTGAACCTGTTCAAGTTCATCTTTACAGATCTTTAACAAGCAAGAGCAAAAAAACGTGACTTTTGAAATGGAAAATAATAGTATAAACTGAAATTCAACATTCATGTTTGTCCAGAAATTCAAAATATTTCTACGGAATACAAACATACACAAGTCCAGCACAAATAAAATATGTGTTTTTTTTTATCTATTTCTTTATTTATAGCTTTGATTCGATATTTTATTTAATTTTATCAAAGACTTTAAACGTTTTAAAACAAAGCTTTTGCCGCATCTCATTTTAAAAAGCACGTATTAAATAAACAACAAAATGGCAGGCATAAAGTGAATTATATAAACCGCAGCATAATTAAGCTATATACAAATTGTTTAATGTTACACATACGTAGTGTTGTTTTCTCTTGCATTGAAAGCAGCTTAAATCATTTTATTACAACGACTTAAACAACTATTTACTTTCGGTTTTTCGCTTTCTCTCTCTGCAGCATGGCAGCAACTGGCGCCAGTCAAAGGGCAAAGCCACACACAGCAACAACAACAACAACAACAGCAACAACAACAACTGCAACAACAACAAAGACAGCAAATGTGGTCACAGCTAAAACAAAATGTGCAAAATAAAACACGCAACTGTGGCAGCAACAAAATTAACAACAACACGCAGAAGCAGCAACAACCACTCTACTAAAAACCTAAATGCCATAAACTGAATACCCTTGGCAAGGAGTGCAAAACTTGAACCAAAAAAGGCCAAAAAGGAAACGGAAGTGGCCCGAACGAGCACATAAAACGACACGCACACGGCGACAGCAGCCAACAGGAAGACAAGACAAGACAAGAGAAGACAAGAAAAGAGCGTCAGTCAACCAGTCAGTCAGTCAGTCAGTCAGTCAGTCAGTCGGTCAGTCAGTCCGTCCGTCAGTCAGTCTGTCAGTCAGTGGGGCAACTGAGCAATGCCAAAAAACATGTTAGCGGCTCTAATGGACATGAGCCAGACGCTGGCGGCGAGCCTGGCCTATGCGCCGCTGGAGACGAACGCTGCTGCTGCTGCCGTCCTGAATGTCAGCCAGCTCGGCAATTCGAGTCAGCTGGATGGATCGTTGGCAACAGCGGCGGCAACAACAACAACAACGGTAACAACATCGACGAGCACGCACAATGCCAGCGGCGAGGAGTATCCGCAGTATGTGAAGGTTTTGGATCGCCCGGAGACCTATATTGTCACCGTGCTCTATACGCTCATCTTTATTGTGGGCGTGCTGGGCAATGGCACTTTGGTCATCATATTCTTTCGGCATCGCTCTATGCGCAACATACCCAACACGTAAGTGCTGCGATTATGGGCACCCCGTGGCGTTCACATCATCCACTCAGTCCCCCCTAATATATATGCAGCATCCATATGCGTGTATAATCATGGCGTACACTTCATATAAATATTTTTGGCCCAAAATGAGCGTGCTGCGTGCCGCCCAGAAATAGCCTAAAAGAATTGCCACTCAACATTCATGGCGCTGAGTTATGAGACGCGCATCTCTGATTTTATTGCCCCTTGTTTTATATGCCAGTCCAGATCTTGTGGTCGGCTTCGGCCCACTAACTTCTTCTTGTGTTTTGGGTCAAAACAGCTGTCGACTTTTTTGACCAAATTAAAAGTTCTCAAGAAATGTTTCATAACTTTGTGGCGGCAGACAACAGGCGGTGTCTTTGGTCAGGAATACTAAACAACATTTTTAAATTAAATATACGCTGAGGGAAAGTCGTATAAGTCACATTGATTCAAGGAATCATTTTATTGCTCAAGCAGCACCGATTACACAATTTGTATAATCGGTTTGCTCTAATAAAATACATTATATTATTATTGTTATTATTATTGTGATGATGATTATGATTATGATTATGAATATGATTATTATTATGATTATCATTATGATTATGATTATGATTATGAATATGATTATGATTATGATTATGATTATGATTATGATTATGATTATGATTATGATTATGATTATGATTATGATTATGATTATGATTATGATTATGATTATGATTATGATTATAATTATAATTATGATGATAATTATGATTATGATTATGATTATAATTATAATTATGATTATCATTATCATTATCATTATCATTATCATTATTATTATCATTATCATTATCATTATCATTATCATTATCATTATCATTATCATTATCATTATCATTATCATTATCATTAACATTATCATTATCATTATCATTATCATTATCATTATCATTATCATTATCATTATCATTATCATTATCATTATCATTATCATTACCATTATCATCATCATTATAATCCCCATTACCATTATCATTGTCATTATAATCACCATTATCATTATCATAATCAGTAATAATTATCATTATCTTCATCTCTATCTTTATCATGGTTATTTTTAGATAAAGTTTTAGTGAAATCAATTGTTAATACAAACAAACATTCAGTTTTGAAGATACTTAAATATAGATGAAAAATTCCTCTGCACTGAACAGCTTGATGATTTATATTTTATAGCCATGGAAAGTTAATTGGTTTGAAACAGATTAATAAAGTTGTATATCCATCATTAAAAGGGTACTTCATATTCTTGAAGGGTTAAACATACCTTCACTTCAAAAGTCTGCTTAAGCTATAAGTAATTGCTTATTACATTTGTGTTATTTAAGAAGTTGAATTCAGTAAATAGCTTAAATGACAGTTAATGCTTTGTGCCCCTCTTAATTTTAACAAATTTAATCCAGCTCTACAGTAGCTTTAGTCAAATGTTAAGCTTAGCTACGCTTAAACTCTTGTGAGGCGCAAACAAAAAAAAACCTTATCAGCTGAGTGCTGGTCCACATGGCGTATGCTTAATGCTTGTCAGGCAGATCCGATTGCGTTTATTTGATTCCACTGAATAGCCAGAGGATGACACTCGCATATTGACAGCTTTGTTTTGGAGCTGGCTTAACTGTTGCTAAGCTGTATTTGTATAAAAAAACTGCCAAATCCAGTTGGAAAAATATTGCAAAGCGAACAGTGAACGCTTCTTATACTCTATTATGTTCTGTTAGGGTTAAGGGTTTGGTATAATGTAGGTAACAAGCGGAAGGAGGCATATTCGATCTCATAAAGTATAAATCTAATCTTATTCACATATAAGAGCCTTTCGAAAAGGTCGGACTTTAGGGTCCGAAGTTATTTAAGTAGCAAAGCCACAGCATGCGTGCATATGGTAATATTTGTATTAACGTAGGGAAGAAATTTTAAATGTTAGTTACGGCAGATTGGCGCTGTGTACAGGGTAGCTCCTAGTCGTTCACGCCCGACTAGAACACTTATTTCTTTGATTGGGGCATATGCAAATGTTTATTAATTTGGAAACTTGTAGGAAACTTACAGCTTGTACAACTGTGTAAAGTCTTGTGGCTTGTTTTTTGGGCGTCTGGTGGAAAATCTAAATAAATTGAAATGGAAATACAATCAAAAGTTTTCCTGTGAACACAGCCGGTGACAGAACTGGCAAGAATCGCAAGGGGTCGCAGAGGAGGGGCTTGGAACTGAGTAACAGTTGCGTAACAAGCATATTACAAATTGTCTTCACGCTTCGACTGTCAAAAAATATGTCATGCTGAATACACGTTATTTCTGTGCACAAGTTTACAAATAAACGAGAAAATATACCAAGTGCAAATGTTGCAGTCGTGGGGTTCTGACTGCGTAATACTCGTGCAGAGTGCAAAAACAGCTTAAAACAAAACGTCCGACAAAATTTTTAAGATCCTAGAATTACCTATCCGTCGTCCCGGGTAAAAAACAGACGTCGACTTCAAGAATTCTCAAACCATTTCAATTAATGATAATAAAGTATTAAATAAACACATACAAAATTGAAAATTATTGCTAAATTTAAACCGGCGACAACCCGTTTTTTAGTTCGACGCTCAGAGACCAAAGTCAATTTGGCCGCATAAATTTGTATGGGAGCTCATCAGTATTCTTTATAAGTAGATCTGTGCAAGATATATAAATAGACTATACATAAAAATATTTTCAACTGCAAAGTTCAAGTCCCAATCAACTCCAATTGAGTCTTTTGAATGTGAATATATGAAATATAGAAGAAATATACAAATAAAAATGCTAAAACTTGCATATTCTGCCAGGTGACAATTGAACTATTGTGAACTGATTGCAGCTTTGGGGAAGTCATGACATCCTGCAATTTGAGCCAATCAATGGACCAAGCTTTCTAATTTTTTGCGCAAAAGTTTTTGCTTGATTTGCTGGTCTTTGTCCGTGTGTCTAGACAAGCGTCAATTGACACGAATCAGAACTACCAATTTGTGGGTCATAATGGTGCGCGTTTGGGACAAATGTCTTAACCGTCGTCTGGCACCTCGATGGGGTTCAAGCGTGTCAATGCCAAAGCAATTTGTTAAATGAAGGCCACATTTGCCTTTTAACTGCGAACGGCGACATTTGGTTTTTTTTTTCTGCTTTCCCAACTTGAGTTCTGTGATATTAAACTCTATCCCATTTGCCAGTCGCTAGACAACACTTATGTATATAGATATTCCAGACTGGGCTTCAGGCAATGCGAAGTGTGTGCGGCTGGCATTTCGTGCAGACCCAAATCAAGAAGTCCACTTGTAAGTGTCCAAAAAGAAAAGCACAAAAGAAAATGTTGTACAGCAAAGTGCGCTTCAAATCGAGTGCTTTCCATGTGAATGCACAACGGATGACAGGAACCGAACGGGCACCATTTTCATTCCCGTTTCCATTCACGTTCCCATTCACATTCCGATATCGATAACAATACCAATTCTGTTCCAAATTCAATCCCAGTGCAACCATGCAGCAAATTTGGCACGTTTGGCTGTGTCTGAGCTCACAAATTCCATTTCTTTTCACTTTCACAAAACTTTAAGGTCTGCTGATTCGATACGATGGTAAGTTAGTTACAAGCGTTGTGTAACCGACAAAAGCATCAGAAACATGAAAGCTGAGGACACTCTTTTTTATATGGATAATTGTTAGAGGTCTCTCTTGATAGTTTCAATTCGCAGATCATACAATGAGTTAATCTTTTCTATCGATATATCTGCAAATTCCACAAAATCGATACAAATCGATTTTACGACAAGATACTTAAAGCATAGCTCAAATATAAAAAGAGCTTGAGATATTAAATTTGGTATGTAAGTTCTCGTATTAAATGTAAAAGATACTTCAATTTTTGAATATTCTGCCTCGGTTTTCCCACTTGTAAAAATAAGTTTTTCGAGTATTATATTCAAACTCTAAAAATGTTATTTAAAAATAATAATAGTTGGGTAAAACCAATCTGCCAATGGAATGCTAGAGAAAGCTTAACCTGTTTCAGTTCGTTGATCAATAGTTTATCGATAACCGATAGTCTATCGATAGCCGATAATCTCATCAATTTGATCGATTTTATATATATAATTTCTGTTAATCATTTAATTATTTAACTCTCCAGTTATATACTCTCGCTGGCGCTGGCCGATCTGCTGGTCATTTTGGTCTGTGTCCCAGTGGCCACAATTGTCTATACCCAGGAGAGTTGGCCCTTCGAGCGCAACATGTGCCGCATAACCGAATTCTTCAAGGACATTTCGATTGGCGTCTCCGTCTTCACGTTGACGGCGCTCTCCGGGGAACGCTATTGCGCCATTGTCAATCCGCTGCGCAAACTGCAGGTGAGCAAAACGCGCATTTATTCCATTTTGGTTCACTTGGGTCACTTAACTAATTTCCATTTGTGTATTGTTTTTCTTTTCTTACTTGCTTGCACACAGACAAAGCCGCTGACTGTCTTTACGGCCGTGATTATCTGGGTGTTTGCCATAATGCTGGGCATGCCATCGTTTGTTGTCTCCGACATCCAGGGCTATACCCTGCCCACGCCCAATGGCAACATAACCATTGAAGTGTGCTCGCCATTTCGCTCCAAGATTTATGCAAAGTGAGTAGCCGCTGGCCAAATGGCCAATCAGTTGGATGTTTTTTCGCATTCGTTCGCCCCATTCGGTTTTATTTAGTTTTAAGTGGGTGTCCACGCATACCCCTCCCCACCAAAGCCCACTGCCCACCAAGCAAGGGAAGTCCAGTGAAGCAGAAGCCGTTCAAGTAATTGACAGCTCCTGCGTAAATGCTAAGAAAATTGATTGTGAACACAAAAAAAACTTTAAGATACATTATAAAATTCGGTATTTAATGATATTAGATTAACGTTTAGTACTCGGCTTTGCTTGGGGCGAGTCATTTCATATCTTCGCCTTTTAAGATAACGTAAACAAAAGCTTGATCGGGTCAAAATTAAGCTTTCGCCTTTATAATTTTACTTTTGCTCCCCATTTTCGGATTTTCCGAAAAACATAAAAAGTCTTAAATAAAGAGTTTGAATGCCATTTTCACCAATTTTCCACAGTTGCACGTGGAATTACCTAAAAACCTGTCTTCTCTAGTCAGTCAGAAAAAAAGGTATATTATAAATCAATTATGATACATAACAATCCTTGGAGTATCTAAAAATAACCTGCTTACGGGACACTCACAGGACTTGTTTTTTATTGTCTTTTAAATTAAGCTAGGAAAATGAAGTGCATGCCCCGTTTACCTTGTCGAAGGGTATACGAGTAGAGTAAAAAGGAAGAACAAATTTAATATTTACGTTTCTGTGAGGAACAATTCGAATCATTTGAAGCAATCAAAATTCGATGCTTACCGAAATCACCTTCAAAATACTCGGTATTTCCGGTTCCAGGAATTTTATAATAATACAAATTACAGACATGTGTTTTTCAGTGGAATACAATTTGTATTTTGTTAACAATGCAGACTTTTTTTATTTCCATCAATTTATTTTGGAAAAAGAAAGTTCTGTGGAAATATAAATTTGTATATGATTAGCCGCAAAGAATGCAAACAAAATTGCATTAAATCGTTTCTTAGACTTGACAAGCCTCACAATTTTAATTGCAATGTCTACGCTACCCTTCCATAGATTTGCTCCCCGAAGCACTTTGTTGCCAGCTACTTATGTTCATTCATTTAAACCGATTTGCATGCTCTGGAGATACTGTACTGTAACGCGGCACTTTAAGGGCCGCTTAAAATTATTAAAATGCCACCCTGACCAACCGCTTCTTGTTACCCTTCCCAGTTCAGTTCATCAAGCTGTTGGTTGGCTCCATGTCGTCCACCTGGTACACGCTGTCCCAACTTTGGCCATATGCTGCTCCTCGCATTCCTCGCGCCGATAGCCAACTTAAATTTAATTCCGCTCTTCCTATTAATTCCGCTTGTTCCCCCAGCCTGATCCCGCCTCTCGCTGCGGCTGTGTCTGCTCGTCTGTTGCCATAAGTTGGAAATCCTTTCATGCTGGACAACGGCAGCTGTTGCCACATTATCTTCCCCCCTCTCTCCCTCTCTCTCTCTCTCCCTCTCTCTCTCTCTCTCTCTCTCTCTCTCACTCTCTCTTCCTCCGCTGTAATTTACACAGCTTCAGCCAACTGGTTACTAATTTTTTTATCAAATTCATAAAAGCTTTTTTATAACTCCTCAGCATGTTTTTATACCCTTGTAGAGAGAGTATTATGTGTTTGCCACGAATTGTGTAAGACATTGAAGGAGTTCTGGCCCATAAAAGTATATATATGTTCTTGTTCAGTATCAACTGCCATCATCTCAACTTTATATGGGCTGGGTCGGACCACTATCTCACTATCTCACTATATAGCAGTCATATCTCTAAAAGCTGTGGCTTGCTCCTCATATATAAGCAATTCCTTATTAGGATCGAACTACTATATCATATAGCTCCATAAGAATGCATGTGTTTGAATTCAAGAGTTTTTGAATGCAAAATTCCTTTTTTTTAATAGAAAACTCAGTTATGAACTTCACTCTCTCCTCCCAACATATCTACAAGTCCGTATCGAATCGGTTTATATTATATGAAGCCTATCGGAACAATCAATTGGATATAAACCTTTCGCATAAAAGCATTCCTCTGCCAGACAAGGGCATTCGTTCTTCGGCGTAAAGCTGACCTTTTTCCATATACTAAATATTCTAAAAAAAAACCCCATGTTATGAATAAAAACAAAAAGAGAAGTGAATTTTCGCTCATTTTGCCTTTTATGTTAACGAATTATTCTGTCGTAAGTCATCAAAATGGGCTGCGCTTTGTAATTTATTGGATGTCTTCACCCTGCTGGCATTTTAATAGTCTAACAAATTGTTAAATATGGCTTAGACATGCAGCTATTTGGCCAAATCCGCTTACTGAATTTATTTCTAATGTTCATTTAATGTATTTGGCAATCATCTCGTTTTCTGTCTGAGCTGTGAGTCTAAATTAAATTAAATGGCATCATTTGTTGGAGCCTTTCAAAAGTCGTGTAAAGTTTTAAATGTTGGTTGAGTTTTAAATGTTCTTTATATTAAATTGAAGCTATTTATTAAATTCTAAAGGATAAGCTGAGTGGCCATTTTGGGCAGTAAAAATACGTTCGATTTAATAAATATTTACAACAAAGGATTTATATTATATGTTTGTATGTATACATATTTGATATATAACTAATAAGCAGTATAATCCCTTCGATCGCAGGATATATAAAAGCTACACACGACAAGTTTGGCATCTTTAACTTTGTTAGAGTCTTATTTTTTAAAACAATATTTGCATTTAAATAAGATGTCATGCACTCAAATAATTAGAACGCAATTAAAAACCTGTCAATATGAAATTCCTTTTAAGTTATTAAAGAGTGCAACCAAGCATAGGTATTTGTTTTAACAGGTAATCACGAGTTTTTAATACTTTTTTCGATTTACAATTGGTTTAAGCTACAATAGCTGGATACGTACTTTATTGATTTCCATAATAAAAAAAAGGTATTGCACTCGAATCACGTTTTAATACCACTTTGAAACAAGCAATGAGGATATATTGAGTTTGATTCATTCATATTTTTATGCAACAAAAAAGTGTTTGATAATCCCACAAAAACCAATTTCGGTAAATAATATACCAATTGGGGCTTAATCGGCTTAGGATATGTTACAGAGATTAGCTACAAGCTCTTGCCAAAAAAAGAAACAAACATAAAATTTGAGCGGGGATTTCATATTGCCTTTCACTCTTTATTTTAGCAATTCCAAATTACTGTTGGCTATATTTTTGTTCAGAATGATGATGTAAAAATAAATTAAATCAAGAGACCTCTAGTCTGTATTACATAATGCTAAAACTTAAAAAGCGCAAGGCTCAGTTTTTGGTATCCAAATAGTGAAATATTCTCATTCTTATCATATTTATTTAGCTCTTATAATTCTCTCTTGAGCCCTTGTCTCAAAATTGATAATTATCGATATTTTGATTAAGAATTCAGTTGTTAGGATTTGATGTATTTTTATACCCTTTCAGAGGGTATTAATTGTATTTTTATATATATTTATAAGATTTTTGATTCGGCTGACTCTTGGTCTTGGTTTTTTGTGCTCTTCTCAAAGCATATATATATATATATATACATTATATTTTCTGTAAAATTTAAAGGAAAAGTAAAAAATTGTATAATATGGAAAAGAGTATATAAAGTGTTTGCTACATTTTTGGTTGCAATAAATCATAAAGTTGTAAAGCTTCTTTTATATACACATTTAAATATTGACAAGTTACTGTCTCTTGTAGATTGGCTTTTAAACAACAAACAAACGTAAACGGGAATTAAATTAAACGAGTAACATTTTTAATTAAAGCGAATTAAAGCAAATGAGGGGGCTTTTCATATTGAATCAGTTGATTGAAGTCGAATTAAATGAATTTATATATAGTAGAGCTCAAAAACAGACTTTTTTCCAATGTGATTGACAGATTGCTGACAAATCTCCGATGGGCTGTGATTAATTAAGCTGCAATGTCAGTTGCTCGATTCACGCCATTTTTAACAATTAATCTCCGCCCCTCGCTGTCAGCCCAGTACATAGACTTTAACTGGGATATTCCTATTAAGATGCCCATTTTAAGCACTCTCTCTTCTGGCTCTTCCAATTGCAGATATATGGTGGTTGCCAAGGCGTCGATATACTACTTGGTGCCGCTGTCCATCATTGGCGTGCTGTACATCATGATGGCCAAGCGGCTGCACATCAGCGCCCGGGACATGCCCGGCGAGCAGCTGAGCATCCAGAGCCGCAGCCAGGCGCGCGCCCGTCGCCATGTGGCACGCATGGTGGTGGCCTTTGTGGTCGGTGAGTATGACATGACGCCAGCCTTGGGAATGGGCATAGCAAGTCGCTATATGTAAGGCCTACTAATTGCCCGGTCAGTATTCTTTATTTGCTTCTTTCCATATCATGTGTTCGAGCTGTGGTACCATTTCTATCCCACCGCCGAGGAGGACTTCGATGATTTCTGGCATGTGGTGCGCATCGTGGGATTTTGTACAAGGTAAGCGACTGCTACTGCAACTGCAACCGCAACTGCTACAAACTACTGCGATTTTTAGCAGTTTTTCCATTTGGTTTTTCCTTGGGGTTGAAAACTGTTTGCTGTCGCGCGCAATCCTTGAAATTCCATTGCCAGTGCCATCATATTGCACGCTGACACACAAAGTCGAACGAGGGGTGCGTGCGGCCCGATGCGGGAATAGGGGAGAGTCAATGGCAGCCAAGCATATGCGAAGTTTTCCGTCTTTAAACTTGGTTTTCCTGCACTCATTTCCACTGCATTGCCCCGGGCGTCGTCTCTTGGCATGATTTTTAATTGAAAGAGATAATCCGAGTAAAAACTTAAACCCAAGCTCCAATGCAACACCCCTTCTTGCACCCCATACCCACACACCCCTCAGGCGTCAAGATGTAGTAAATTTTATTTCGCTGACAGCTGCCCCGCCCCTTTTCAGTTGACGAAGGGGCAGGGGGGGGGGGAGGCACTTAGCGCAGTAAAGTGCAAAAAATAATGTGTCAGCATTTGGGCAACTTAATTTGTGACGTCAGAAACTGTCAGCTCCACTGAGAATAATTTGCATTTTAATGCCAAAAGGGTTGCCCACAAAATAAAGAAAACAAATAAACTCTGCTCGAATAAAATATTCAGTAGAAAATTGAAACAAATCGAAACCAAAACGTAGCGAAAAAAAAATCCTGCTTGGCGAGTGGACAAAAAAGGGATTGGTAGGAATTAAAGTGTGTGCTCAAATGCTAAGAATTTGAATAGAAATGCCAGGAATCGGATCAATAAGTAACAGGAACGCAATAGGTTTGTGAATTGTCTTAGCTTTAAAAATGAACAGCGTGGTTTGAACGTCGGACCAGTAAGCGGCAGCTCGCTAGTTCAAAATCAGCAGCAATATTATATTTCTTATAAAATGGTTAGGTATAGGGTTTCAGAACTTTAAGATTATGCAATTTTGAGCTGTGATTCTACTCAGTAATGTTGTCTTGTTAAAGAAGTTTGATTTTAATATCATATATTATGTTGAAGGTTCAGAAGAAAATCATTTGATGCTTCCTTATTTCACGAGCAGAAAGATTTTATATAAATTCCAGGTGAGGTCAAAATGTAAGCCTGAAATCTATACAAGCTAGTTATCTGTAATTTGGGCCGCATTTATAAAAGAGCGTCACATTTGCATAGAAACAGGCAGGCGTACAGAGGGACAGTGCGACAGAGGGACTTGGCTATAACGACTAAGCCTTCACAAGGCAATAATAATTGGCCTACCCTTGATTACATTATTATAGATTGGATCGGCAATTGAGCCGTCAAAGTAGTCTATATACCGCATACCCTTTAACCCTTGGACTGCGCATAGTTAACGGCCTGCGGCAGTCGCTTAACAAATTAGCATGTGTCCATGGACTAACTTTTCGCTTTGGTCTTTTCAATTTGCAGCTTCCTCAATTCGTGCGTTAATCCTGTGGCGCTTTATTGTGTGTCCGGTGTGTTTCGGCAGCATTTCAACCGTTATCTGTGCTGCATTTGCGTCAAGCGGCAGCCGCACCTCCGGCAACACTCGACCGCAACGGGCGTCATGGACACCAGCGTCACCTCGATGCGTCGTTCCACCTATGTGGGCGGCGGTGGGGGCGGAGCCGTTGGCGGCAGCCTGGCCGCCCATCGTGCCTCGCTACACATGAACAATAACCATGGCGTGGGGGTTGGTGGCGGCGCAGGCGGTGGCGGTCGTGGCGGGAGTTTTCATCGCCAGGACTCGATGCCATTGCAGCACGCGGGCAGTGGCAATGGGCATGCCCACAATGTGGGCGGCCCTGGTGCCGGCATCGGACGCGCCTCCATCATCAATGAGAAAAGGTGAGGCACACTGATTGTGGAGCTGCTGGAGGAGGGTGCGTTGTCCCAACAGGCCGACGAGCAGCTCTAAACCATTTGGCCACTGATCTCACTCTTGCACCCAAATTCACACACACACACACACTGAAACACACTCACACACTGGCTATGCTAATTGGCAGTAATTGTTGTGCTATCCGGCCCCCTTCAAACACCAGCATCAACATCATTAACACCCCAGAGGGCACTCAGCACTTGTTAGGTTGGTGTCTGTAACTGGAATTGGCATGTAAATTACCAAAGGCTTTAAGCTGCAATATGACCCCTGCGCATAACCATGTGGGTTTTGTGTGGCATTAGCAAATTTCATACATTTTGCGGTAGCTCTGTTAATGCCCTGGCCCCAAAGCTCTTTAGAATGCAGACGATGCGTTTGTATTAGTGCGTTGCACATGTATTAGTGTGCTTTAATGAAAGAAGCTCTGACGCACGCATAGGCAAAGCTTTCAGCTTAGATCACGTCGTCGTATGTGAGCTGCATATGTGTGCAGAAGGGAAGAAATTAATTGAATACTTGACTTGGACTCGAGTCCACTTGGCCCTTCAGTCGAGCTCATTACGGTATGTACTTATTAGTTGTATGCAAATTCCATGGTAATTGTTAGGCTCAATTTGTTGTAAATACATTTGAATATATAATCGATACACTCTATTCCGTATTCCGTATGTCGTATGGTACTCTATGTGATGTGGTAAATTTAAGGCTTAGTCTTAAGCAGCATTCTAAATGAATCGCAAATGAACTATACTCATGTGTAGGGTATATATATATTTATATTTTGTGCACAAAAATACGCACTTCCATTTGACTTTTGCTAATTGTAAACCCATGTAGTTGCAAATAAAATATATCAATAGATGTTAAATTATAATAAATAAAGCTCTCGAGCTCTGGAATATGTACATAAATTAATTAATTCATGTTTAGTTGTTGTTGCTTTCTAGTGTTAATTACGGTATTATACAACTATTGATAACTTAATTCACATTTGTAGACACATATGTTGTAGAGCTCTTAGTTTTAGAGCCACAGTGAGGCTTAAATAAATTCCAAATCAAGCTGGAAATTAATCTCCAATTGAATATCAAATAAATGGTTAGTTTTTAAGCACAGATTTCTTCAAAAGCCAAACAAAATATTATTATAAATTAAATTGAATATTAAATAAACATAATTCAAATAGTTTGTGTTCCATTCTTGAAGGCACAGGTAAGATTATGCAACTGTCCATAACAAGCTCTATATATTTTTAAACACTCGCAATTCAAGCTATTCACTAATGTATTCATATTTTTACAGCACTCAAGATGAACAGAATTGCATTTTTTGATAAAGTTACTTTAATTAATAACTAGCTTAAATTATCATTGACATTTTTATTGTATTCACGATTTCAGTTTAATCAAACGCTACGACGAGCGCACACGCTACTAAATTGGACACAATTTTTGGTACTCACAGGATAATCTTTTGGGATCATTCTTTAGCAGGAATAAGGAGCAGCATTTGAGCTGATTTATTAAAAATACAATTTGATATGTTTACAAATTAAAAATTAAAAATGTGCCTACAAATGTAAGTAAAAACTGTTTATTTTAAAATGTATACCAAGTGTCAAATGTGTCAAATGTGTCAAATGTGCATATCTTCAAATGCGAATAAAGTTATTATAAACAATTATATTATAAATTCAATATAGACTGTTCTTTAATAATTTATTCAATTGGTATTTTTGTAGAATTCCAAGCATAAATAAATTTCCATAAAAATATTTGTAGGTAACCAAAAAATCTAATCCAAAAGCCAATAACATTTAGCAACAACATGATTATTTAGTTCTTAAATTAAATTTGAAACCCGTTTTGTTTTAGTCCTAGTTGTAGTCTAGAGAAAATCGTCTAGAGAAAATCGAAATTATCACTTCAATTATATTCAAAAAAATAATAATAAAAAATTGAATTTAAGGCTTAGCTCATATTCTGCTGCACAAAATCCAATTAAAATGTTTAATTTGATTTTGTAATTTTTAATTGAGTTAGATAACGATAAGGTCAAACAATGCAAGCTACAGTCAATTGTTACTAAAGTGGCCACAGGCTTTCGGTTTTCAAGTGCTGTCAATTATTCAAAATTCGAACACAACACGTTCAATTTGCATTTTGGGAACCAAGAAAAAGCCAGAAAATCGAAATTGTTCCCACAAAAGAAAAGCAGAAACACGAAAATTCATTACAAGCTGCCAGTCACAAAAGCTAGCTGCTGCCAGTTGCTGTTGTTATTTTGGCTAACAGGTACATGTATGCAAATTTACCAAGCATTGTAGGTATTGGCAATGGCCGGAACCCATACACACACACAAGCACACACACGCACACCCCAAATGCCAGCGCACCTTTGTGCCCGGACAAAAGTTATTGGCATGCAATAAATGTTCGAGTCAAAGTGGCTAATCTGGAATCACAAACAGCATACCGCTCGCCACCCGGGACGCCCCCGCTGACATGTCCATTGAATGGTCTGGCAGCGTCTGGCTGGCCGGCCTATTGGACCTACACTAAATCAACTCGTAGCCTGGCAGCTGCACATGGCCCATAGATAACAACCCCGAACAATGAACAAATTTTGTCATGTTTCGCCCGAAAAAGTGGAAAGCCCATATAACATTTTTCCTTCTTCGTCCTGGGCCTGTTGCTAGACATTCTGACCGCAGGTATTGCTTATGTTAATCGTAATTTGTGTTGCCTGCAGCCGTTCCACAAACTGGGTCAAAGCGCACCAGATTTATGTACACAGTTAACATGTAAATATGTGTCAAGGCATATATACAAATATATAACATATATATGTCTATGTGTTAGGCTAATGCGGAAAACCACTTTGGCCACAAATTTTGTTGGTGCTGATTGGCAGCCCTTCGTCCCGCCCTTTCGGTTTGTCAAGTCCATTGTCAGGAGTTTAGGAAAATGTCTATTGCACAATTAGTTAATTTGTTGGACTGGATGGCTTTGTGGTTGTGCTCCAACTAAGCAGTTTGGTTCGAGGTTTATAGCGCCGGGACTTAGGATTTAGGCGTCGAAACATAATTACCATAAATAAACAGATTCTATTGATGTTATTTGCGGCCGAGTGATTAGATAGTCAGAGACTTTATTGAAATAAAGATTCCTGTTGGCAGCTCCTGCTTAAAGGGAAACTTTTACTTAAGCAACATACATTTTTATTTAAGATGAATGTAGTTTGAATTGGTTTCTGGAAGGACAGAGCTCTTCTTTTTATTAATCATACAATCTATGCAGCTCGAATTTGAAATGGTTTGTTTTACAATTTGTGCTCGTATATTTTAAAATATAATGGCAACATATTTTATAATTGCTTTTACAATACTTTCAGTATTTAAGATAAACTAAGTTCGATACATGAAAATGACTAAATACATATTACACACTAAATTTTGGAATTTTAAATGGTGGGTAGATGGAAATGAATAACCAGATTATTAAACCCAACCTAAAGGGGAAGTCTGCACTAAACGATCCACAATATTTTCTGTAAGTTTGCTTTCATATTGTAAATAGCTTTTGGCTGCTCTGAAAAGAAGGCTTAGTAAGTTTATGTATACTATTTAAACAAATTGTATACCTACTTCTCCAACACTGGATGATATGCCACAACATTTTTATTCTGGTCTAGAACTTTTTCCTGGATTTGGCAATTTTGCGTACATCTTTTAATCACCGGACTTTCAATTGGCTTATTATTTTCGTATTTCTCTCGACCTTTTAAATGACAAAATTTATACACCTGCCGAATTTAGGATATTACGTGTCCTTTGGGCAAACAAGCTTGGCAAACAATGAAACCTGCAACAGTTGATATTGTGCACACTGTGGACACAAATTTGTTGACCAAACCCAAATCAAGTGTTAATTCTGCTCCCACACACAATCAGACGCTCAACTAACTCCCACAGCAGCAAGGGACCCGATGTAATGGAAACTTAACTTATGCAAATGAGAAAATGAAACAGAGAAAGCATGAGATATTTTTTGCCACATGTTTGTCCATTATTCAAGGATTCGGAGCAAGACAACTTTCTATTTAGCATAATTTACCAAGGATGCAGGGCCAACCTAGAATTTACAACTTTTTTCAGCTGGAACCGTTGTGCATTTTACTGAAGACTACAAAATTAATTCGATTCGATTGATCTCCATGATTTGAAAGCGCACAATCTTTCGACACATAATAAATATTGCATTAAAAGTTACTCAAAAACCTAATTTTTCGAATATATCGGATAAATACTGTTCGATTTTAAAAAGATAGGCCTCTTTTAGCTTGTACGGACTAGGACTATCATTTACTCGAGATATATATATTAAAAGACGGACATACAGACGGACATGGCTAGATCGACTCGGCTGTTGATGCTGATCAAGAATATATATACTTTATGGACAAAATTATAATACCCTCTGCAAGGGTATAAAAAGTCTCTGGTAAGTATGGTCGATACTCAAAGAAGTTGTGGTCACTCCCACCCTGAGCGTGTGAGAAGGCTGCAAAGTTCTGGTATATCTGTAAATTCTATATGTTTCGTGGTAATCAAATTATCAAGTGCTGGTAATGGCATCAAAAGTGGAGGCAGCCCAAGGAGATCTGTGCTCCAAAGTGATTTATCTGGCTGCATAGCTGGGCACAGATGGCGAGAAGCATCTCGTGCCCAGAAGACACAGACTGTCGCTTAACGGCATTGGGAGGAAGCAGTAGAACAGTCATAACTAACAATTAGTGGAACGAAGATGCCAATCTTGGGCACTAAACAGAGCTGGCGGCAGCTCTGGGGGCAACCTCTTATCCTTAACGGGTTTGGGCATTCATAATTCCTCATTTGGGCTCTTGCATGAAAATGAGTTCGGTCGAATGGACAGATTCTTATCCTGTTGGCATTTTATATGTTTGTCTGTCACGCCACCAAAGGAATCGGCCATTTGCGTCTTGTTATTCTGCCCAAAGCTTAGCTGTTCCTCCCTGCTTCTCTGCCCTGCCCTGCCCTGTCTCACCCACGCCCTCTCAGCTTATGGGCACTTTGATGCGTCCAGCCTTTTGTCCTCGTCCTGTTTTCGGCCACTTTGATTATGTTTTCGCTTTGCTTTTCGGCTGCTTTGTTAATTGGCGCAACTTGTTAGCCGAGACCCATTCGCATGGGCAGAGGCGCAGCCACAGGGCGTGGCATGTGGCAGAAGGCGTGCGCCGTTCTGGCCCGTTGCACGCACGTGTGGTAAGAAAAAAAATTGTAATTCAGCCTTGTTTATGTCCATGACAGAGCGAATTGTTTCCGGCTTTATTTTGGATTTGCTTGTTGATGATTTAAATTGTTTTTCTCTTTTTGGTCATTCTTTTTTTGTTTATTATTGTTATTGTGCGGGATTTTGGCTGTCCTCAATATTTATGACAGCTGATATGCCTGATATATGTATGTATGTTTGTGGATAGGCTGATTTGCGGCTTTGGTGCATAAATTAGTTTTATTGACTCGTAAATTTAATTCGATTTGATTAAGAAATTTCCTTTAATGACTTCATTTGCGCATAAAACACGTAGTTGCCATAAATTTAATTGACTACGGAAAAATTAATTTGACTGAACTGAGTTTGAGTTTTTTTGCTCAAGTCATTAATTATTGAAAAATAAAAACTAATAAAAGGAAAGTTTGTGGCTTTCAAGAGTAAGTAGGCAGTGAATAACTTAAAAGGTGGCTAGTAAAAGCTCATGAAGTTCCTCATGACTGGTAAACAGTAAAGTAAGTATGAAATTTGATAAAGTCAGTTGCGAATAACATTGTAGTGGGTAGTATTATTTTGTCATGAAATGAGAAACGCATAGTAAAGGACATCTTCGACCTTATAGGGTATATATATTCTAGATCAGCATCAACAGCCGAGTTGACATAGCCAAGGCCATCAGTCTGTCTGCCCGTCTGTCTTCTCTCAGTTTTAAAGCTTTCCTCTTAAAGCTTTGCATAGGTCTGTCTTTCTGTTGCAGGCAGTACATATACATATATATATAGTCAGAGTCTATTAGCTTCTCTTTTACTGTAGCTTTTAGACAACTCATCTATTGAGGACTTCTGTAAAACACACACATCTGTTCTCTATAAATTGTATGATTGTTGTGGGGCAATTGGCAAAGTCATAATTTAATTCTTTGTGAGCCCCACACAAACAAATACATTATTTATTTCTAAGAAATGCTTATACGAAATAATAGAATACAATTTCACACAATCTCTTTATGTTCTAGCATTAATGGAATTTTAAATCTATACCAAAACTAAGGTAATTCTTAGGACGAGGCTTTTAAGTTGATTTTTATTGCTCTTTTTTCTGCGCTTACATCAAACGTTACAGAAATTCAATTTCTTTAAAATATTCAAAACACTTTTGGTATTCTTTTTTTTTGTAGTTACCTTTCAAGGAATCGAATATTATCCATTTTATATCCGTTTTATTGCCCATTAAATTTGGATATCAATTTGGCTAGCATAAAATTCAATGGAAAAAGGGTCAACGAGAAATTTCATTTGGCCCGCAAGTGCTCAAGTGATGGAAAGGATTGCGTCTGAAAAGCTCTACAGTTTAATATGTTCAAATAGATTTACGTACAACTCGAGAAAGGGCGAATTTAAAAAGTGCAGAAATTAACTCTGCCATGCTGGGCATACAGATACGGATTTCAAATTCCAACAGAGAGGAGCCAGGAATCCATTCACATCCTTTCTGAGCAATTATGAAAGCAAATTCATCACATCAAGCGGCCATTTGTTTGGCAGCCAAAGGCCAAATGTCAGAGCCGAGAAGATTCGCTTTAAAATCGAAAAGAAAAGAAATTGCCAGCTCCGAGATTGTCCTTGCCCTCTTCAATCCACCTGGGAAGGTGCACATTTAATAGGCTTAGGAGCAACCCCTAAGCCGGCTTAAATGCAAAGTGCGTTAATTTAATGACAGCTACAATAACAACGCCAGCAGAAGGAGGCATCCAAGCAGCAACTGCCACAGCCAGAGACTGCACGCACTCTCAGGCTTACAGTCGGTGCCAACAGTTTGCTGACCTGCCTCAAAAGAAGCCATGTGTGCGTCAATTTTAAGTCTCTTAACAACAGCTTTAACCCTTTTCACATTCCACAGTTGGAAAAAGAAAGGAAAAGGTTTAAAAATTAAGCAAATTTTGAGGAAAGGACTAAACAATATTGTAACTAGAATATCAAATTCAATTATTTAATTGGAAATGTTAATAAAGTTGAATTTTAATTATTATAATAAACATTTTATTTGGCAAGAACTAAACGCGGCGCACTCAGCATGAAGTTCAGGAATCAAACACACGTAGAAGAAAATGTATTTAATTAAATAGATAAAATGTCAAAATTTATTGTCTGTATAAACTGAAATCTTTATATGCCCAAGTTTAGTTTGACGTCACAGCACAGTATTAATTTGAGCATATACATATGTGTGGGGCACACATTTTTCTAGCCCACTGTAAATGTTCATTAGGATGTTTTCAGGTAACTTTACCCTCATCGAATGGCAGCAAAAAAGAAACACAATTAGTTCAAGGCATTTGCCACCTTTGCCCTTATCGGTTTATTGGGCATTAATGAGATTTCTGCGGAAAGTCCCAATCTGTATAAATTCCAAAAAGCAAACTGGCAAATTGAATAGAAATTACAGGCATTGTGTCCACTCCGAAAGGTTAGTGCTGAGCAGTCGTGGCCTTGTTGCCACTTTGCCACTAGGAAGTTATTTTTATTTCCATATGCAAAATATTTGGCCCAAAAGTAATTTTAATATTTTGCAAACCCTTGCGAGCCCAAAGAGTTTCGGGCCGGGCACTTGAAGTTCCATTTGTTATTCCAGCGAAGCATAAAGCCATTAAAAATCAATTGGGGCCTCCAAAAAATGCAAAGTGCCCCACTTCCCCCATTCAACATACGGTGTAACTTTTTCCATAGGGCGAGAAGAAAGGCAAACAAACATTTTCAATGCCCCGCCCACGACAAATAAACAAAAGTATTTTGTCTTCGGCTTGGCATTCCGCTAAATTGACTCTCAACTTTACGCAAATGGCCCAAAAGCTAAATTCCCTTTCTGTCGCAGCTGCCCGTATAACCCACATAGCCCTAAATTTCGATTTTACATATGTGAAGATAACTATATATGCACATATGTGCATACCCTTTCAAAGGGCTTAGGTAGATTTAATCCCAATTCCGTTGTGAGTCACAAAAGTGTGAGTCCTAGCATAACTTGAGTTGGTCTTTGACATTTCTATTTACATAAGAAAAAGTTAGGGACTTAAGATTAAAGACATGAATATTTGTAAGCACAAGCAGAATTAAAACATTTTATGAAGGATATTCATATAAGTTTAATTAAAGTTGTTCCCACAACAACAGTAAAATGAAAAATAAACCAAATAAAATGTGCATTGATCAAAAGTAAAGCATAAATAATGCTTTCCGAATATGAATTAACGATCGAAAAATTAATGTCCTATGTACATATATATGAAAATGTATAGCATACTTTTTGGATTCGAAGCGAAGCTGTTGAACTTTGTATATGAGATCATATTATTAAGCTCAAATGTGTGAAATTTATTTGAAGAGACGTTTGAGAGGGCCATAAAAAATGATATGCCTATTATAAGAACGTTTAGTAGAATAAAGAAAGTAGCTAGGAATATTGAAAAATACTTGTAGAAAGTATATTTAATTAGACAATTTTAAGGAACTTTCAAGGTAACCAAAAGTACAAAAAATTAATAAATAAATAAATGTGCTAACTAAATAGTACAAAATTTAATTGGTCATATTATCGTATTGGTTTCAGAATGAAAATAGGTATACATATTATAGTCTAGAAATGTATTATCCTACCGCTCATAGTAAAAATATATATATATCTTATATATACATATGCGTGTATATATGCAATATTCTCTTTGCCGCTAGCTGTAGACATTGATTATCTCCTATAGAACCTTAATTAATTTCTTCCCTTTCGTTCTTCCATTGTAATTATAACAACTGCTTGGTTTATTTTTATTACGTGCAGATGAGTATTTAAGTTTCGACTTCAGAGTATTCTGCAAATCCTTTTTCTTACGTGCAAGAGTGTGTATTTGTGTATGTGTGTGTATTTGTGTGTATTTGTGTGTGCTGTGTCCCTTGCCAACTATTTTTTTCGCTGACAGGGCGCAAACCACGAATCTCCAGCTCCAACTCGCCATTGCCCTTGCTGCTGTGGCAAATCTATGGCGAGGCTGTCAATGTCCCGGCTTCCGTTTCCATATATCCTTAATGCCATTGAGAGCTGCCGCTTCACAAGCTCCGCTTGCAGCGCGCTCAATATCCATGGCGCCTGCCCTTCGCCCACACTCGTAGTTTTTATTCCCATTTGGGCCGCTGCCCAGTTACCCGGCGATACGCGGCGACACTTAAGCGTAAAGTGCCGCCTGCAATGGGATTGTGAGTGTCCGGGTGGAGGAGCGTACGCGTACAGTGAATTATTTGTTTTTATTTTACGATTATGGCAGCGTCTTCGGGCCATAATAGGTCATTGTGGCTTTCACATTTCAATGTGTATGCAAATATTCGATTGCCATTCGCCTTTTTTATGTGCGGACAGCTGATGTTGATGGCGTTGTAAGACACTTCCAAGTGCTGTCCAAATAGCCGCTGGCCATGTTTGCTGCCGGGCTTATAAGCAAATCCATTCCACTTGGCTGACTTGGTTGATATGCCTGATTGTCAGTTGGCATTTGTTGGCTTATCATTACGAGCGATAATCAAAAACCAAATTTGACTCAAGTGCCAGCAAAACATCAATCTAATATTTATTTGAATTGGCACTTGAGCAATGAAAATGCGCAACTTGTATCGAAAATTTACTAGCCATCACTTCAGCGCATGTCTGTAAAGGTCTCTATTAAAATTTGTAAAATGGCGATGCATTGAGCTGAATCTGCTTAGGCCCGTAAACATTTATTTTATTCTGTTTACATGTTTGATCCTTAACATAAATGTTAATGAAATCTTAACGGTGTGACGTTAACAGCGCGACATGACCAGATGTTAATTAACATTATATGTTTTTTTTTAAAACAAAATCAACTGCTCAACACTATTCAAAAAAAAAAGATGTTAGTTTAACACTTAAGTCAAATTTTTTTGCTTAAGCCAAACGAACAAACTAATTGCAATAAGTTTTTGTAATCAAAGGGAAAACAGCTTAATATGACAAATTCCACGTTTTGCGCTCGAATTTCTGTCAAACAGCAACTAAAACTTTGCTGCAACCACTTGCTGGCAACACATTAAGGCTCCCCCCGCCCAGTCCAGCCCATCCACGCAGCATTAACTAACCAACCAACCAACCAGTTAAGCTCAACTTCTGAAGCCCAAATTATTTTTTCATACAAATAAAAGTTTGCTGGCGCTCTGTTAAAACTAAAAAAAAAAAAAAGAGAAGAAAAGCGAAAAACACTTTGACAAACAGGCGAACTAACTTCCCGACAAACAAACTAAATAAAGCAGGAGAGAAGGTAAAAGTCGTGACTGCTTAACTTAACAGATAGCCTGTAGCCAGCTCTGAGGTACTCTATTGTCGTCGCAGCTGTTTCTAGTTTATGGAATTTCGGAGATAAAATATGTAGCATGAAAGTGAATATATCTGAGTATGAGCATGAGTCGTACGCATATGCGAAATGAATAATATGCACACACAAAAAATACCCTTGCAGAATTGTGGCTTTCAAGTTCTTCAATATGAATGATGTATTTGCGACCGATGGTAGTTATACATCTCTATAGTAATACTAGAGTCCGAATGGAATCGGTACAGATCAGAATGAAGATTCTACCTTTTTGCTCCTTGTCTGGAACCCACAATTAGATTAACATTCCTCTTTCTCTCATCTAGATTAAAACAACAATTGCTAAAACATTTAGCATAGCTCGTCTACCCTTTTGTTGCTTATGCAGGGTATTAAAAGTTGAGCTAACAAATTGCTAATTTTCGGCAAGTTCTGTGCCCTGCCCGAAGGCGCTCAAACGCCTGATGAGCCTTGGCTCATTTGCTAGCATTATTGAACTAAGGCTGCAAAATGCGCTGCTCTGAAGGCCGCTTTCCGGAACACTTCTATTGCCCTAGTTAAAAGTCAACCTCCACGTGATGCTCTGTTTATCGGACTCACAAATTTTACAAATTGCTCGGCAGTTTGGCAGATTATATAGCGACGATATAGTGTGTGTGTGTGTGTGAGTCGTGTGTGTGTTTCCTATCAGACTTTTATGCATGGCGCGACACTCGCGCTTTGCTCTGATAAGAAAGGCAGCAAAAAGTTAAAGTTAAGCTTAAAGTTAAAGGCATTTACTTGCCAGCTATGAGCTTTATATTGGGGTTGACAAAAAATTAAGAGTTCATGTTAAAGTTTTCGCTTGTTTGAAGGCGGGTGGTGGGCGTGTCTTAGCATGTTTTTGCTTTGTCTCAGTTCGGTGCTGTGGATTCTGTCAATAGGCAATAGGGTGCATCTCGGGCCCTTAACACCCGAGCTGAAAACATGACCATCTGTATAAACCAGTCATAAGTATAGTAAAGCTTATGCATATCTTAGATACCTCTCACAGTTCACCCGAAATCGAAAAGAGCCTTGGGCTTTAATATTTACAGACATTTTCATGCCAGATTTATGCCTTGAAAGTCTTCATAGAATTGAGCCTAGAATGTTGCGGCTGATCATCGCTGAGAGCATCTGCTTGTCGGACCCGACCGACTAAAGCACTCCTATTTATTTGTGTTGATTAGCATAAAAATAACTCAACTATGCGCATTTAGTATGAATTGTTGCCGAGAAGCTTGCGTTTAATTAAAATTCAATCGCATCTGCTTAAGACGTGACAGTAAAGTCCGCAATAAAGTCAACAACTAATTCCTTATAAATGCCTGTGAGTTGCGTCCCGAACTTCACGAACTGCAACTTTTTCTCGCATCGAGTAAATTGTTTGTTTGTTTGTTTTTTTTTTTTTCTAGCTGTTAGTTTGTCTCCAGGTCTCGACCTCGCCCTCGCCCTCGCTTGTTGCCCGCAGGTTGTTGTTGTCCGCACAAGTTTTGATTTTTATTGCCATTGCTTAAGAGCTGAAGATTTGTAGATGAAAACTTCTGGACCCAGCAGCTGCACATGTGGAGCGCAAGAAGCTCAGTTCGACAGTGCAAAAGTTGTGGAAACTTAAAGTTGGACACAAACACGGACCGTTCGTTAAAGAAGTGCACTTTTAACTAGTTGCCCAAGTGAAATTATTGTGTTAAAGTTGACTTTGGCAATGGGAATGGTCGGCACTTTGCCGACGATTTGGGTGCATTGACAAACAACAAACGACATTTTTCAATAGCTGCAATTTTGAAGTACATAGTTAACATTTAAATATAGATATTCTGGTTTAAAGTGTCCAACGGTTTTCTGTTGAGAAATAATAAACTTAATTGCCATAAAATGAAAATTTTTCCTTTTTAAGAAAATGTTCTTCAAAAAATTGTACTTTGAAAAAATTAGCTCAATTTTTCCGGGAATAATTTTCTTAAATTTTTGTAATCAAATGTATTTTTCAATGGCGATTTTTTCAATTTATTAAAACATTTCTGAGCGCATTTGTAACTATATCACGTAGTTACGAACGCCCTCAATTGCAATTTGTCCAAGAATTAAATAAAGCTAAATTGGATTTCTATTTATTTTAGTGACTCGGAATCCCTATCATATTTTTTGCCTCATCATAAGAGCGCTCTCTAATGTTTCTTGCTTTTCTTTTCCTAGCTGTATTGATTTTTTCGATTTTATAAATTCCGTTGATCACTCTCCCAAACTTCTATGGGAAAGGTTTTCTATAAATTTCGATTCTAGTATATGAAAAACCTTTTCTCCATTTTTTGATTGCTGGCCAAACCCACCCATTCATGGATCTGCCCTTGAAAATGTATTTACGTGAATTCCTTAAGTCAGTTCATTATAAAAGCTTTCTTAAAGTATTTACCACCGTTCCTAGCAATCAAAGTGAATCAATTAAGTTTGCATGCTTCACAAGTTTCTTTTCACCTGCCTGGCCCCTCGCGACTCTTTTGAGGTTCTTGGGACCATATCGTTATAACTAATGTGCTACAAAAGACAAACTTACCCAGACTGAACAAATTAGGAAGACAATTAGCCCATAATTAGCACTTAAAGTTGGCAGCCGATGTCCTGTTCATTTTCTGTCCTGGCCTATAAAAGTGAGCGTCATGCGGTGTCGGCGGTTTCAGAGCACACGAAATGGCCAACATAGTCAAGTGGCCGCCCATCGGGCGCGGCTCGCCACGCGGCCGGCAGCGGCTGATTCAATACTGGAGAAGCCATCCGTTCAGGCTGGCCATTGTCAACACCTTCTGGGAGTATACGGAGCGCACCAAGGTGAGCGGCATGTGGCTGCTGCGACGCAATCGCACACAAGGCTTGTCCAGGTGGGTGAAGCTGAATGTGTACTACAGTTGGGGTGAGGTCTCAACTGACATTGGCATTGCAGATTGATTTGGTCGTCGGTGCTGGTGCAGCTGCTGTTGTTGAGCATCTTTCTGACGCTGCTGCTTTGGTTAAAGTTCTACTCGTATCCCATACTGAACACTATTTCGAATGATTTGTCCATCACGGATGTGGCTTTTCCCGGCGTCACCATATGCAGTCCCAAGACGGTCAACACGGAGCGCGTCCACCGCTACGTCCGAACGCTGTGAGTGTCCTGGACAGAAATTCCTGCATGACAGCCCGTTCAGAATCGTATTCAACTTTTGCAGCCAGATACCAAAGGAGTATGATGTAGCCGATGTGGCAGCTGGATTTGAGTTTCTCAACGCCTTCACGGATCAGAGTTTTGTGCCGCCATCGCATGAGAGCTACAAGGTTACAGATGCTGTGCTGCGCCTAAACAACGTGTCCATTTGGGAGGCTGCCATGGCTGTCAGTCCGGGTTGTGTGGATTTTGTGAAGCGCTGCTTTTGGGGCTACACGGAGTTTCCGTGTAACCAGAGCCACGAATATTTATCCTTTATACCCACAACGGCATTCCTTGGCCCCTGCTGCTCGTTCAACTACAATCCGCGCAATGCCAGCTTTCTGCCCTTCTCTGCCAATATCTTTGGCATGGATGGCGGTCTCACCTTCATTGGCGCTGAGGGCTCAGAGCGCAATTTAAGCACCGGTCTCATTGTGCTTGTTCACCATCCCATGGATTATGTAACCGAGACAGCTGCATCGGTCACCATAACTGCCAGATCCGAGAGCTTTGTCGAGGTCTCGCCCACCGTCCAGACCTCCTCGACGGAGGTGCTCGAACTGTCGGAGAGCAAGCGCGATTGCCTCATTTCGGATGATGTGCAGCAGCGCAACTATCGCCAGGCATCCTGCCTGCTGGCCTGCCAGACGGAGGCTATTGGCAATCGTTGCGGCTGTCATCCCTACTTGCTGCCCATTGTGAGCGAAAAGTTCAAGGAGTGCAATCTAAACGATACCTTCTGCTACTCGGATAACTATGGTAAGCTGAAAAGACTTTATATTTAACCGAGAGATTATCCAAGAAGAATAACTTGACTCACTTCCCACACTTACCATCTTATTCATTCACCTTCTTAACTCGAGCTAGAAAAACTGTTCAGTTAGCTACCTTCAATGCCATTGTCAGGGTGCGCCGTGTCCTTCGCCTTGTGTCTGACATATTTCACGCTCCTGCGAATCGCTTTTGTGGTGGATTGTGGTGTGTATGCCGCGTTGTTCTGTTTGCTCCAGTTACATCATTTATAATTTATATTAAATATTCAAAATGCGTGCCCGTTCGCATAAGTGTGTTCCTTCACACAAACACTTGGAACTTGCTCTCGACAGCACGACTTGAACTCAAATTTTCTCCTTTAAGGCGCTTCGGTATGCATAACATTTGTTTGGGGTATAAATAATATGTTTCGGCAAGCGCAAGAGCAAATACTCCTGACATATGATATAACTCTAAGAGTAACTAAATTAGGTGACACTTTGTAAAACTAGGGTGACAATTAAGCTACAATGAAGAGTGTATTTAAATACACTGATTGATTTGATTTAGCATCTCACACTATTCTATTCTCCATATCTTATCATATTATCTAAGGACTCTTAACTTTGCAAGCTTTAGAATTGCTTTTATACCCTGAACCCATTAAAAATGGGTAAAAGGGGTATAATTTTTTTGTCCAAAATGCAAATGTATGTAACAGGCAGAAGGAAGCATCTCCGACCCCATAAAGTACAGTATAATTTGCTTAGCTGCCTCGATACTTAGCTGCATCGGTAAGATAGCTGCCTGAAATTTTCTTTTCGCTGCAATAAGAGCCAATTTTCTCTAACTTAACAGCCTTTTGCACTTATGCGCCTCCTATCGGCAGTATTTTTTTGCCAATTTCTATGAATATCATGTAAGTTAACTGCGCCATCTATGATCAGATGATTTGATTTTTGATTTGTTTTTCTTATGTATACAATAAACTATATTGCAATGGAATTAAATGTAATTTAATTACATAAAGTTAATAAGAACTATCAAATTAACTTATTTAACTTAGTACTGCTAAAAAGATTTCAGTGCAACTTAAAAAAATAAAGGTTACTATGAAATCGATTCACTTTTAGGAAAAAAAAAAATTAAGTTGACTGCCTTTTTAGGATAGCTGCCTCTAATGTCCGTGCAAAGTACTCGAGGCAGCTAAGCACATTATACTGTATATATATTCTTGATCAGCATCAATAGCCGAGTCGAGCTAGCCATGTCCGTCTGTCTGTGCGTCCGTCTGTGCGTCCGTCCGTCTGTGCGTATGTATGAACGCAAGGATCTCAGAACCTATAAGAGCTATAAATTGAAATTTTAGATGTAGGTGCTCCTAGTTCCTACGCAAATTGAGTTTGTTTCCGATAATCGATAACTTACTCCGTTTCCAAGAAATCGATAAGAATCGATATCGGCTTCCTGTTTTTTGAGCAAATTGGGTAAATAATAAGAGCTAGAGTCACCAAACATGATATGTTCCTTCTAGAATATTATATATATGTCAAGTATCTTTCATTTTATACCTATCGCCACCTCCCCGCTACCACCTCAAAGAGGGTTCAGGGTATTCCCTAGTCGGGAGCTCCCGACTAGAACCTCTTACTTGTTTTTTATAATTTTATGGTATACTCTCAGAAATTTTTACCTTTCAAGAAGGGATTTTTATTTAACCAGTAATTAACTTCATCATCTATTTTATTTAAAACAAATTTACTCGCAGACAATTTTAAGAGCGTACGCTGTGATCAGTGCTTGCCAAATTGCTATGACGTCACGTACTCAACGCTATCCTATAAAACAGATCTCAACCTGCATCAGTTCTCCGTGAGTAACTGTTAGTAAGTATCCAATCCAAATATATATTATTGGCATTCACTTAACACTCAATAATTTCCGTAGCACAACGGAGCTGCTCAACAACGACAGCTTTGTGTTGCGCGTCTATTTGGCCAAGCAGGTGGTGCCAGTGATACGAAAGGTGACTGTCATGTCGTGGATTGGACTGTTGTGTAAGTGCTTGGTTATCCCAGCTACTAGCCTTTTTTTATTTTTATTATAATTGCAGCTGACTTGGGCGGCATTTTCAATCTGTGTCTGGGTCTGAGCATGATATCCATTGTGGAGTTTTTTTACTACTGCACTTATCGCTTATACGTAAACTATCAGCAGCAAAGGGAGCTGCATCTAAAACAGGCTTGGAAATAGTCGCATTTTAACATAGCATATATCATTTATTATAAAACTTAACTTTATGTGGGATCTATTGTTTTTTCTTTTTTGTTTTCTGCGTTTGCTTGGGCGCTTTCCGCTTTGTGGCCACTGGCGTTTGCTTCTCGACCGCCTCATCATCGCTGTCACTGTGAGCAATTGAGAATTTATTAACATGCCGCGCAATGTGTATATATTGTATCAAAACTTACCCCACGGTGGGCATTTGATCAAACATATCCTCATATTCGGTATCCAGCGGCCTTGCTTTCTGTGCTCGCTTCTTGTGCCTATGCGTTTTCACTTCCTGTTCCCCTTCATTCTCATCATCGCTGGACTCTTTCCGCAGCTCCTTTGGCAGCTGTCTAATAAGCACTTTGGTTGCCTTCGACTTCACATAGCACTGATACAGTAGCACTGTCGAGTCGGCCTCATGCACACGCACATAGCGATCGAGGGAAGCTGAGCTCAAGTATTTGCCCGTCTCATCCAGGTGCAGGTCGTTAATGCTGCCCGTGAATCCTTTGTATGTGTGCACATGGGTTTTCATGCGGCGCGTGTCAAAAGCCTGAGCAGTAAATTAACTAATTAAAGTAGTTCCAATATCATTCCTGAAACTTACCTTCAAAACGCCCATGGTGGTGCCCGTATATATGTAATTGCCGCGCGCCACCAGCGCCGCGAAGCTCATGCCGTGCTCCTCACTGGCAAAGTGTGAAACTGGTCGCCGCTGCTTTCTCGTATCGTAGAGTCTCACATAGCCATGGCGCGAACAGGTGGCCAAAACGTTTGGGCCATCCACGAAGCCAATATCGCTATCCCAAACGGGCACCTCGAGTTGCAAGTAATCGTTGGGCAAATTCTTGGAGCTAAATATTTGCTTGCCATCGGCGCTCAAGTCGTAAACTTTTAGATTATTTTGTCGTGCCTTGCCGCCGGTGGCTACAATGTGCGTAGCCGTGGAGCACTGACGCAAATGGTCCATATGATCGCCTGTGTTGATAATGAGGGACTCTTTCTCCTGCTCCTCCTCCTCCTCGTCCACTGCATCAAGCGACAAGCTCTGTATTTGTCCGTTGCCAATGCCAGCAATCAAATTGTTGTTGTAGCGCGCCAGACCCACAATTGGAGCGCCGGAAAAATTGACTCGTCGCGTGTTGATGCCACCGCCAATTCCAAGCGAAAGGAGCTCGGCAACGTTTTTAGCACGGCCGAGCAGAATTTCGGTTTGCGTTTCATTGCCAAAGGCCAACGTTGTCACACGCGATTCTTTGTCTAGGGCACTTATATCGCTGAGATTTGACTGAGTATGTGGATTCTGTTCAGCAGCGGGCAGCAGATCTGAAAGAAGTGTGAGAATAAGCGCCGGCGGCAGAGCATGGGGTTTTACTTACGTTTAAAGGAACCTGTGTGTGTGCCCACAAACAATTCATGTTTGGCGGTGTAATTGGGATGTTTCAGATTCGCTGTAGTCCACTTCATGTTGTTAAATCGCCTTTTAAATTTGGTTCTCTTACAATAAAACAACTCGCAACTATTAGCGAGCAGGCAAAACAAATGCAACACGTGCAGCGCCTAATGTGTGTGAGCGAGTCAGCCCTGTTGTTTGTACTGTGTTGCAAAACGATAAGGTGCAGTAATTTCCAGCACTGATTACTTATCGTATAACACACACTAGCGATGGACGATATATATCGCCTAAACAGCTGGCAGCTATTAATTTCAAAACAAAAACACGCTGATCTCTGTTTTTATATAATTCTTGTTAATAATGGCACTTACAAAGGTCTACGATGCGGCCACAGTGTTTAAGCACTTAAATGGCATCATAAATGTATATAAGCCGGCTGGCATTAAGGTCAAGCACGTGCGCAACGCCATTCTGAGCAACATTTGCAAAGGTGTGTGTAATAGAAATAAGCGCTTAGATCTAAATTAAAAGAAATTCTAATTTCACAGGACTCAATGAGCTGGAGCAGAGAGAACCACGTAAGTTACCGAAGAGCAGACTGCTCCTGGGCACTGGCACTGCCGCAGACACTGTCCTGCACAAGATAGCCAAAGATACAGATCTATCAGATCACATACTAGCCGCTGGTCCACGATACATGCCCGATGACATTCGCTGCGCCGCCGTCGCTACACTTGGTAGGCACACAAGCGGCGTTTTGTGTAAGTATCCAGTCGTACGTTTAATTGAAAACTTAAGCCATTTTTTGTTCACAGTACTCGGCCTTAACAATGGACTGAAACAGTCGAGCCTTATACAGCGCAATCGGCCAGTGCGCGTCTACCATGTGACCGCTCGTATGGGTACCGCCACAGAGAATCACTTGCCCGATTCGCACGTCACGGTGCGCGCCAACCATCGTCATGTCACCGCAGAGCGCATTAGCGGCCTGGCCTCTTCCATGCAAGCCTCGCACCAGCGCAAAATGTACGAAATATGCGGTGTCGATCTACAGACGCAGGCGGCCTACGAGCTGGCCTGCAAGGGCCTTCTACGGCCTGCCGACAACAGCCAGCCGGTCGTCTATGGCATCAAGCTGATACATTTTGAGCGGCCACACTTTACGCTCGAGCTGCACACCATCAACGAGAGCGAACAGTATATGGCGGCCCTGGTGCATGACATGGCCATAGAGTTGCGCACGGTGGCGCACTGTTCGCAGCTGCGTTGCATACGCCACGCCCACTTTGATGTGACGGACAGTCTGCTGAGACACGGCTGGCATCTGCCGGGCATCGTGAGAAATATGAGACAACAGCGAGATGTGCTTGAAGCTCATCCACAGTTGTTGGAGCAACAGCGCGTGGATCTGCATGCTGCGTCACAATAGGATATTACGAGTAATTTAGTTGTAAAAATGTATTTCTTATAAAGAAATATTTTATAGTTAAACAAGTTATCAATTATATTCATAAGTTTAAACTGCAGTCTGGCTATGGCAGTGGGCCAGCGTCAATTTTTCATGCTCGAATAGATCACGCTGCAGCTTATCGTGCAGCTTCTTGCCAGCTACAGAGTCCTGCACCTTTTCTAGTACATCCACCGCCTCCAGCACATGGGATCGAGCCAGCTCCAGTTGCGATTTTGCCTGTGCAGGCTGTCTACGCGCCTGCTCCTCCAGCGTGTGTGCCATCTCAATCAGAATGACACTCACATAGATGGCCAGCTTGATGCTGTGCGGATCTAGACGTTGGCAAACATTGTACAGCTCCTCGCATAGTCGCTGCTTACGACCCAGCTGAAGATCGCTTAGCTCGGCCAGCTCCAGGCCTGGCTCATGGCCGTAAAGCTGAATAAGTGTGTGCTTCAAGTTGAACATGTGAAAGTGATTGGGATGCAGCAACTGGGAAAGACGCGCCAACAGCAATTCCACTTGACTGGCCGTGGGTCGGCCGGCCAATAGCTGGTCCACCTCTTCGGTCATGTGGGTTTGTACTTCCGTCACATAAGCAGCATCCAGCAGTACGGGGCAAGTGTCACACTTCCATTGGGTCTGCTCGTTGAGTGGGTCCAGCGGCAGCTGCACGCCCACGCACGACTTGGACACATCGCCTAGGCAGCGCATGGCGCTCACATAGCTGCCGTACTCGGTGGGATCCTCGCAGCGCGCACAGCGGCAGCTGAAGTGCTTGGTCATGCGCAGATGGTGTTGCCGCATCTGCGTGCCCCACAATATGTTCGTGTAGGTGATCTTCAGGTGGTCGCCCCTCTTCATATTGCAGCCGGCTCGCACCGCAATGCGCTGCGTGACGGAATCGAACTGAAAGTAGCAATTGGGCTGGCAGGCGTGCTCCATCATGCAGGCCTGCCGAAAAAGTCCGCTCAGCTCCACACCCGTCGCCAGCTCGATGACCATGTAGTTGGTCTCTATTATGCCGCACAGGCGATGCAGCAACTCCGGCTCATAGTCGCTGAGCAGGCAGCACTCACGGTTTTTGTTCTGCTTGAGGCGCTGCAGAAAGCGCTGCTCCAGATAACTAACAATGCGCTGTTCCGCCTCCTGCTGCAGCTCTGTGCCCAAGCGTTCCTCCGCATGTGACTGCATCTCCAGCAGGGCCTGCCAGCGCTCCGGCTGTTGTCGCTGCAGCAGCAGGCACTTCAGCACCAGCAACGCATCATGACGGTAATAGTCATGCAGACCACGTGCATCAGACTTGGCTGTGGGCGCATTGCCCAGGCTGAGAACACTGCATTCTAATTTCTCATGCACGCAGCTGGCATTGCAGACAGGCCAACGACAGCTGTTCGAAAAAAAGAGATTACACTATACTACAAAATGGTGGTTCGATTTTTTCGAGTTTGAGAAGTTTCCTTTGATAATAGCTATTATTTTCCAAAACTTTTTTCCGCATTAACAGAATAACACTATACTACATAATAGTAGTCGCAGCGAACTGTGCGTTAAAGTGTTTTGCTTATAGATTATATTATTCCAATCACGGGTTTTTCACGGGTCAGCTCCAATTCAGAATTTTGTTGCACAGTGCTAGATACTTACTTGCGGCAATGATGCTTGCCCAGGCGACAGGGCGTATAGCAGCCCACACAGGGCACAATGCTGGCCGATTTCTCGTGTTCGGTGAGAAACCACTTGGGGCCCACGACAAGCGGCTCCTCCACAAATATAATCTGCTTGGCCTTTATGTCCTGAGTGGCCACTAAGTAGCGTCCCAGCTGCTCGTCCTGCTGCACCCGAAAGGGCCTGCAGCAGCTCTTGTGCTGTGGCCAATGCTGCTTCTGGTGCTCCCCGTTGCAGTAGCGCACCATCTTGCAGCGGGTGCAGGTGAGCGACGCGGCCACATCGCAGACGGCACAGTTGGGACTCAGAGCTGCCATTCCAATGATCACTTCACGGCTTTTCCAATCGCACTGATGTTACGTGGCCAGAGAAAATCTCATTTTGTTTCGAGTTGCAAGTTGTATTCATTCACGCGGCGCCCTCACAATTTATTTTTAGCTCGTTTCTCCAAACACCTTCCTCTGCTCACGCAGCGCCTACCAAGTGCGCTCTTCAGCTCTTTCCCAAACTATGTGAAAAATTCTCTGTTTTGAAATTGCGCGTCTATATAGAAGTGTGAGCAATATATGCGCATTTATTTACTGCTTACTAGCGCGTATTACCCGTCTTTGCCCGGGTCATCGTTTATTTCTCAATTTGTATACAAAATTAAATCTACCATAAGGTCCAGCTAGCATTTGGATAAGATAACTTTAGAAATCTGTGTTCGACCGATAGTTCCTAGAATCCATCCGGGCAGACTTCAATATGTACACACACTCCACTTTAAGCACAGACGTATACCAAGCCTCAACAAGATAGCTTTGTAACTAAAACAATCCCATAGGCTCAGCTATCGATCTCGCTCTAGAATTTATAAACAACATCTCCGAGCCTTATTATTCAAGCATAAACATAAAGCCTGCCTTAATATCTAAAAGAACATTCGCATACTAATGAATATATATAAAATCAAGGAAAACATACTTGCATTTTGTCGCAGCTTATCAAACTTGCTAATTGAGGTCAATTAAACTAGCCGTTTTAAATACTTGATTCAGCTGCATCATTAATATTCATGTACCTAGGCTCTAAGGCCTAGGCCACTATAAAATTTTCTGCCTATATTGAAAACTTGTCATTTTATCGTCGACTCTCAAATCTGATTTTGGCTTCATTGAAAGTCCCGAACTTGCTTTCTACAATTCGGTTAATCTGCATTTAAAATGGAATCCGAAATTAAGAAGTTTTATGAAGACAAAACGATTTTTCTAACAGGTGCAAGTGGATTTTTGGGAAGAGGTATAATTACTAAAAAATCATTGGGATATACACAAGTTAACCAAGGCATTTCACATTAATGGTTCGGTTCGCCTTCGACTTCTCTTTCAGTTATCATTGAGAAACTTCTGCGTGCAACAGAGGTAAAGCGTATTTATGTGTTGATAAGACCAAAACGTGGCAAGGACATACAGGAGCGCATAGCCGGATGGAAAACCAATCCCGTGAGTTCCCATAGCCGAGCAGAGCCGAGTAATATAACCTCATAATCCATAGCTTTTTGAAGTGCTACTCAAAGCCAAGCCGAACATATTGGAGCGCGTGGTGGCCATAGAGGGGGACTGCAAGGAGCCTGATCTGGGCATCAGCCCGACGGATCGCGATCTGCTGACGCAGCAGGTGGAGCTGGTGGTGCACGGAGCGGCAACTGTTAACTTTGCGGAGCCGCTGCATGTGGCATTGGACATCAATACGCGTGCCACTCACCAGATGCTGCTGCTGGCCAAGCAGATGCATCGCTTGGTGGCATTCGTGCACGTATCCACGGCCTTTTCCAACTGCGTGATCCACTACATTACGGAACGCTTTTATCCGGAGCACTTGAGCTGCAGCGCTGAAAAGGTGCTGGCACTAAGGGAAATTCTGGGAAAGAACACGAATCTGTTCGATAAGATGGCTCCCATGCTGCTCGACAAGTTTCCCAATACATACACCTACACAAAGGCTCTGGCCGAGCAGTTGGTCCAGACAGAGGCAGGGGATTTGCCCGTGTGCATCTTTCGTCCAGCTTCCAGTAGGGTGCACTAGTTAATCCTCTCAAGCTTATAGTAAATGATCCTTTTTCCCAATTATTCAGTTGTGGCGACCAATAAGGAGCCTTTTTCCGGATGGATAGACAACATCTACGGACCCATTGCCATAATGCATGGAGCTTTACATGGTGTTTTACGTGTTTTCCCCCTCAATCTAAATGCTGAATCCAACATTGTTCCCGTGGACGGTTGTGCCAATCTGGTGCTGTCCTGTGCCTGGCGCACGGCCATGGAGGCAGCTCAGCGCAAAGAACAGGTCATTGGAAGCCCTCCTGTCATATACAACTATGCACCCAGCGGTGAAAATGTAATTAATAATGCGTATGTCGTGGGCGCCGTGAAAAGAAAACGTCACATTTATCCCGCAACCCTGGCGAAATGGTACCCCTTCCTGCACGCCACCACCAAACCCTGGCTGTTCAAATTGGCAGCAATCTTTTATCATCTGCTGCCCGCCTACATGGTTGATCTTTATCTGCGCCTGAGCAGCCAGAAGCCTCGCATGATGTTAATTTACGAGAAGATCCACAGGAATATCGATGTGATGAAACACTTTATGATCAACAACTGGAGCTTTGAGACACTCAACACGGATCGGCTGTGGGAATGCATGTCTGAAGCGGATCGGCAGCTCTTTGAGTTCGATATGCAATCCTTGGACTGGGATAGCTTTTTTGATCGCTTATTTCTCGGCATGCGCACCTATCTGTGCAAAAAGGATTTAAGTGAAGAGTCCATTAGGCGCGGTCGTCCGAAAATTAAATGGTATGTGGGGAACTTTGCTTTTAAAATGAGAAGATATATAAGATTTTAACTTAATTTTACTTTCAGTTTTTTTATACTTCTGCGACTCTTGCAGTTCAGCCTTGTGAAATGGCTGCTAGGCCTGTAATCATATTTTAAATTTATTCTTATTGCTTTTTGTGTTCAATAAATTAAGTAAACAAATTTTAAAATTGTTAATTATTTGAAAGTCCGACACTTTCTTATAAACATAAACCATTCTCTTTGCCCCACTTTGAAGTCGAAGTTCATTTCGCCCACCGTCTCATTTTCGATCTCAAAGGAGGCTAGGCCGTATGGTGATCATCCCGGACATTAGTATATATAAAAAGATATTTAAAATCAAACAGATTTCAAATCCTCAAAAATCCGTCGGGTACAAGGAACTTTGAAAGATTTGGTTCTTCGGATTTATGTTATCGAAACAACAACCGAATTAACTGAGCAATGTGACTGCTCTATGAGAATAGGGCAAACTGCAAGTTACCTTTTATAAAACAGATATATATATATATATATATATATATATATATATATATATATAAACAGCATACATTAAGAATTAAAACATATGTCCTTATTTTGAATTATATTTCATCATAAGTTTTATTCAATCCCATAAAAGCATTGATTTTGATCAATCTCTTGACTAGACTTGGGAAATTGTAACTGCTTGACAATATTAAAATGCCATAAAAACATTTTTTCTCAGCTCCTAAAAGTATGCAGCAGAATATTATTCGACTAGCTTCAATTAGCTTTGATTGGAAAATTAATAATACAAATCAACACTCACATTTAAAAAGGAAATATATATGTATATAGCTAATTTCATTGTTTTCATATGGCTTAAAGTAACTTTATTTGTATGCAATAAGTTCGGATTGGCCGCGCCATCTATCGGCGAGTTTCCACAAGCTTACTGGCGAACTAGGCGACTGCGCAGTCGGCTTTTTATGCCAATTACCTAGAAGAAGGAAAGAGAAATATCCGACAAACAAGGCCTCCTTTGTAAAGTGTGGGTAAATATTATTTCTCGTCAAAAAGCCCAGGTAGTGAAAAAAATAGTGCAAGTATATAACAAAATATGAACTAAAGTGAATTCCATTTGTACGATTGCTAAAATAACGCTGTAAGACTTTATACAAATTTTTGCACATTAATTTGGTATGACAATTTTATTTACCAGTGCACATAACCCCACTACATTTCACAGTGCATCTACATCTCAGTGCCAATTCCTTTAATAAGAAGGGTAAATATTAACTGTTTCAATTGTACCTCTTAAGTATTTGCTTAATACCGTGAAATGTTTTTGTCTCTTTAGACCTGGCTATAATAAAACCCATATTAGTGCTAGTTTGTCCCAGTTAGTTAATTAGCTAGTTTGAAAGTTACTGTATGTAAAAAAACAAGTGTTTTCAAAGAGCTTACAGAATAGTTAATATTAAATATTTGCGTTATAAATATATAAACTCAACATATTCTCTTACAATTTTTGTTGTATGAAACACTTTTTGTTTTTCAAGATATCTTAACCATACTCGGCATTAACTATTTTCCCTGTGCTTTTTAGATACGGGTATTAGATACTATGAGCATTATGAAAAGGGTATTAAATCTTCGGCGTGCCGAATATAACCCTTCTTTCTCGTTTTAACTATTCTTGTGAAATATAAGCATCTGTTCCAGCCGCTATTTACACTTGCCGAAAATATGTTAGGTCCCAATCGTTTTTAGTTTGTAGCTTCGCGTGATATGTGTGGGAATTATATTCGTTTATATGTGAACCTAGAATAAATTATTATATCTGAGTAAATATTTGTCTTTTTTGAAACCATGCATCGACTCAAGGGAGGTGATTTAGTCAAAACAAGACTTTAGCGATCCTGCCAATATTTATGTACATATTTGAATTGGATTTTTTGCAGGAGCAGTGCCTGTTATAACTTGCGTATCATCTTTTTTTTCTAGTCTTATTGTCTCCCCTAGCCCGTAACCCACCCACCCGGTTAACCACCCATCCGCTTCATCATATTATTCGCAACAAAACGTAAAACACCCAAATGAAAAAAATCCCTGCCTCACCGCGAATTGGAATTGGGTTGAAATTTCTATGTCACACGCGAATTTACTTGAATCACTTTGAATCTTATCAAATTTTCTGATTGAGTTCAATAATATTGGAATTTCTAAACCAGACACATATTCCAGTGCTTAAATTCATGAGTCTGGTCAAAGACGCGTTAAACTAAATTTTTTTTAAACATGACTTCATCTGCTTAATTAATATTCATGAACTCAGGCTCTGAGGTCTGGGAATGAATTTAGCGTTTGGCGTCTATAAAAGGTTCGTCAAATATTGACAACTTGTCATTTCAACGCCGACTCTCAACTCTGATATCGATTTTCTTCAAAATCCCGCAGTTTTGTTTCAAATTTGGGAAAACTGCATCAAAATGGAATCCGAAATTAAGAAGTTTTATGAAGACAAAACGATTTTTCTAACAGGTGCAAGTGGATTTTTGGGAAGAGGTATAATTACTAAAAAATCATTGGGATATACACAAGTTAACCAAGGCATTTCACATTGATGGTTCGGTTCGCCTTCGACTTCTCTTTCAGTTATCATTGAGAAACTTCTGCGTGCAACAGAGGTAAAGCGTATTTATGTGTTGATAAGACCAAAACGTGGCAAGGACATACAGGAGCGCATAGCCGGATGGAAAACCAATCCCGTAGGTAGCCACAGCCGAGCAGAGCCGAGTAATATAACCTCATACTCCATAGCTTTTTGAAGTGCTACTCAAAGCCAAGCCGAACATATTGGAGCGCGTGGTGGCCATAGAGGGGGACTGCAAGGATCCTGATCTGGGCATCAGCCCGACGGATCGCGATCTGCTGACGCAGCAGGTGGAGCTGGTGGTGCACGGAGCGGCAACTGTCAACTTTGCGGAGCCGCTGCATGTGGCATTGGACATCAATACGCGTGCCACTCACCAGATGCTGCTGCTGGCCAAGCAGATGCAACGCTTGGTGGCATTCGTGCACGTATCTACGGCCTTTTCCAACTGCGTGATCCACTACATTACGGAACGCTTTTATCCGGAGCACTTGAGCTGCAGCGCTGAAAAGGTGCTGGCACTAAGGGAAATTCTGGGAAAGAACACGAATCTGTTCGATAAGATGGCTCCCATGCTGCTCGACAAGTTTCCCAATACATACACCTACACAAAGGCTCTGGCCGAGCAGTTGGTCCAGACGGAGGCGGGGGATTTGCCCGTGTGCATCTTTCGTCCAGCTTCCAGTAGGGTGCACTAGTTAATCCCCTCAAACTTATAGTAAATGATCCTTTTTCCCAATTATTCAGTTGTGGCGACCAATAAGGAGCCTATTTCCGGCTGGGTAGACAACATCTACGGACCCATTGCTATACTCCATGGAGCTTTATATGGTGTTTTACGTGTCGCACCTGTTAATTTGAAAGCTAAGTCCAACATTGTGCCCGTGGACGGCTGTGCCAATCTGGTGCTGTCCTGTGGCTGGCGCACGGCAGTGGAGACGGCTCAGCGCAAGGAACAGATCATATACAACTATGCACCCAGCGATGAGAACGTAAAAAATTATGAGGAATTCAAGGCCGAGTTCGACAAAACCCGACACGATTGTCCCATAGCCCAGGCGAAATGGTACCCCTTCCTGCACTCCACCTCCATACCCTGGCTCTTCAAACTGGCAACCATATTTTATCATCTGCTGCCCGCCTACATGGTTGATCTATATCTGCGCCTGCGCGGTCAGAAGCCACGCATGGTGGCCATTTACCAGAAGATCCACAAGAATATCGATGTGGTGCAGCACTTTATGATGAACAACTGGAGCTTTGAGACACTCAACACGGATCGGCTGTGGGAATGCATGTCTGCAGCGGATCGGCAGCTCTTTGAGTTCGAAATAAAATCGCTGGATTGGAATAGATATTTTCAGCGGGCTTTGCTAGGCATGCGCACCTATCTGTGCAAGGAGGATCCAAGTGAAGAGTCTATAGAGCTCGGTCGTAAGAAAATGAAACGGTACGTGGATAGCTTCGGCTTAGAATTAGACGATATATATTATCATTTATGAGACCTTAACTTATTTCTACTTTCAGTTTTCTTATACTTCATCGACTCTTGCAGTTCAGCCTTTCCTGCCTTGGCATTGGCATTGTAAGATGGCTGATATAACTTAAATCATATTTTAATTATATATTATATATATGTGTGTAAAGCAATTCCTGGACTTTGCACTTGCAGCCATGTGGCTTGCTAATATAAGATATAACTTAAATGCTTCTCAACTGATATTGATGAAATTTTCATCAGTAGATCTTATTATTAAAATTATGGCTTAAGTTGGTGGGTATTTCCAATTGATTCATTTATTTAATTTATAGTTATGGGGAGAGGTCTGTCTATACTATATACGGGGAAATAAATGCGCACCGGCGAGCAATAAGAGAACCTCGATCAAAATTTCAGGTCTCTAGTTATTAAAGGTTCTGAGATTGTCGCGATCATTAATACGGATTGACGGACGGACGACAGCTAGTTTGACTCGGCTATTAATGCTCATCAAGAATATATATACTTTATAGGGTCGAAGATGCTTTCTTCTGCCTGATACATACATGGGCACAAAACTATAATACCTTTTTTTACCCATTTTGAATGGGTTGGAATTTCAAAGGCACATCCGAATTTACTTGAATTATTTTGAATCTTATCAAATTTTCTGATTGAGGTCAATAATATTGGAATTTCTAAACCAGGCACATATTCCAGCGCTTAAATTCATGAGTCTAGTCAGAGCCGTGTTTATATCAGCTCGAGCAAACATGAAGTTAAGCTAAACTTTATTTATACATGACTTGAGCTGCTTTATTAATATTCATGAGCTCAGGCTCTAAAGTCTAAGAGTGAATTTTACGTTTGGCGTCTATAAAAGGTTCTGCAAATATTTAAAACTTGTCATTTCAACGTCGACTCTTAAATCTGAAATCGGTTTCCTTGAAAATCCTTCAGTTTTGATTAAAATTTCGAGAAGAGTGCATAGAATACATTTTAAAATGGAATCCGAGATTAAGAAGTTTTATGAAGACAAAACGATTTTTGTAACCGGTGGCAGTGGATTTTTGGGAAGAGGTATTATAATATATGTTTTGTTTTGTCTTGAAGAACTGCAGTTGGTTACCTAAGGCATTACACATCAGTATTTAAAAAAAATGGGCGTTGCAAAGTGTTGCATTATTTGAATACTTCAATGGTCCGGTTCGAAACTTTGGGCCAGGGTCTAACATTCAGGAACATTATCTTTCAGTTACCATTGAGAAACTGCTGCGCGCAACAGAGGTAAAGCGTATTTATGTGTTGATCAGACCCAAACGTGGCAAGGACACACAGGAGCGCATAGCCGGATGGAAAACCAATCCCGTAGGTAGCCACAGTCAAGCAGAGCCGACTAATATAACCTCATACTCCATAGCTTTTTGAAGTGCTACTCAAAGCCAAGCCGAACATATTGGAGCGCGTGGTGGCCATAGAGGGGGACTGCAAGGATCCTGATCTGGGCATCAGCCCGACGGATCGCGATCTGCTGACGCAGCAGGTGGAGCTGGTGGTGCACGGAGCGGCAACTGTTAACTTTGCGGAGCCGCTGCATGTGGCATTGGACATCAATACGCGTGCCACTCACCAGATGCTGCTGCTGGCCAAGCAGATGCAACGCTTGGTGGCATTCGTGCACGTATCTACGGCCTTTTCCAACTGCGTGATCCACTACATTACGGAACGCTATTATCCGGAATATTTAAGCTGCAGCGCTAAAAAGGTATTGGCGCTAAGGGGAATGCTGGAAAAGGACACGAATCTGTTCGATAAGATGGCTCCTGTGCTGCTCGACAGGTTTCCCAATACATACACTTACACAAAGGCTCTGGCCGAGCAGTTGGTCCAGACGGAGGCGGGGGATTTGCCGGTGTGCATCTTTCGTCCAGCTTCCAGTAGGGTGCACTAGTTAATCCTCTCAAGCTTATAGTAAATGATCCTTTTTCCCAATTGCTCAGTTGTGGCGACCAATAAGGAGCCTATTTCAGGCTGGATAGACAACATCTACGGACCAATTGCTATACTCTATGGCGTCTCATATGGTATTTTACGTGTCGCCCCCCTCAATCTGAATGCCGAATCCAACATTGTTCCCGTGGACGGTTGTGCCAATCTGGTGCTGTGCTGTGCCTGGCGCACGGCCATGGAGGCGGCTCAGCGCAAAGAACAGGTCATTGGAAGCCCTCCTGTCATATACAACTATGCACCCAGCGGTGAAAACGTACTTAATAATAGGGAATTCATAGGCGCCGTGAAAAGGAAACGTCACGTTTTTCCCATGACGAAGGTGATATGGTATCCGTTCCTGCACGCCACCACCAAACCCTGGCTCTTCAAACTGGCAACCATATTTTATCATCTGCTGCCCGCCTACATGGTTGATCTATATCTGCGCCTGCGCGGTCAGAAGCCACGCATGGTGGCCATTTACGAGAAGATCCACAGGAATATCGATGCAGTCCAACACTTTATGATCAACAACTGGAGCTTTGGGACACCCAACACGGATCGTCTATGGGAATGCATGTCTGCAGCGGATCGGCAGCTCTTTGAGTTCGATATGAAATCCCTGGATTGGAATGGTTATTTTGATCGCGCCTTGTTCGGCATGCGCACCTATCTGTGCAAGGAGGATCCAACTGAAGAGTCCATTCAGTTCGGTCGTAAGAAAATGAACCGGTACGTGGAGAGCTTCGGCTTAAAATTAGGACGATATATGTATTATTTATGAGATCGGAACTTATTTTAATTTCAGGTTTCTTATTCTTCATCGACTCTTGCAGTTCAGTCTTATATGCGTTGGCATTGCCATTGTGGGATGGCTGCTACGCCTGTTCCTATAATAATATAGTATATATAACCAAATATAACATAAGCCTAAGTACACAAATAGTTTTTGGCTTATTGCTAAGGAATTGGAAATAATATTAACTTCTTTGTTTTATATGATATACTCATACATATATATTTGTTACTGAATAAATGAATAGGGCTTCCGAAAAGACATCAAGAGCATCCACCTATTCTATAGTGGTACCATAGAGTAATACTTCTTTAACAAATGATATCATATCAATATTATCATATAGAACTTCATTTAAACAGTTATATTTTATTAAAATTGCTTTTGTTTTATATGATATACTCATACATATATTTTTGTTACTGAATAAATGAATAGGGCTTCCGAAAAGACATCAAGAGCATCCACCTATTCTATAGTGGTACCATAGAGTAATACTTCTTTAACAAATGATATCATATCAATATTATCATATAGAACTTCATTTAAACAGTTATATTTTATTAAAATTAAAAATTCCATGATGACAAACAACTTTTATTTAGTTTTTCTCTTTACTCCAAGCAATACAAAACAATTAGCGTAGATTAGAACCTTGCAAAACATCTGACGTTATAATCGGATTTTCTTCTTTGCAGTTTTCTTTTTGTGTTTTAATAATTTATGCTTCAAGATGGTTACGAATTGTCTTTAGAAATCTCTGTTTGATTATTATTTGTTCAATGCGTGAGCTTTGTTTATTATAAACTAATATAATTTATAGTCTATTGTGTGGGGCATTATCTTAGTACGGCTCTTGGGGCGCGTCCAAGTCCCGGTAGTGTGATCTGGCGCGATAATCAAAACCACCGGGTCTGCAAGCAACGAGAATGAATGTTGTTTAGAGTGAGGAATTATTTGTACACAAATCTTATATAGTAAAACCAAACATTTATTGTAATTCGTCGCAAGATTGCGGTTGCATTATTGAAAGCATCAGAATCGATATTTTATTAATTGAAAAATTAAAATCTTTAATTAGGTCCTTTGGGGTATTCATTTTTTACAATCGGCATATTGTACAAAGATAAAAATAAATATCTTTAGACATAAATTATGTAATAATTTGCATTTAGTTTTTTTGTAGGTCCCCATTAGCTAGGCATTGCTTAAATTGCTTTTTTAGAACTGAGCTTGAAAATTGTATTTAGCGTTTATTATCTGTGTGTGGTTTCTGCTTTTTGTGCTAATCATTAATTAATTAGTCAAACATATCGGAATTAACGGGCGCATCCAAATCATGGTAACCGATAAGCCGGCGTTGGTGTTCCAAGGGCATTTCTCTGCAAAAAATTTGCGACACAAGAAAGTTGTGACAAATTTCGTTTTAAGACCAACAACAAAAATGAAAGCAAAATTATAGAAGGCATATAGAAAATTTAGGACAAATACACTAGGGTTTCTTATCGGGCTAATGCTGAGGGTGTGTGAGAAAAATTAATTAAGAAAAACCTTGTCTGCTGCTTGCACAACAAGAGAGGCAAGTCTCTGAAAATGGTTCAATATACTCCTAAAATTCAATACTGTTAGCATTCAATGCGATTGCGAATTTCCTTCTTTATAACAATTACAAAATTTAAGCGTTGAGCAGGCGGTCTATGTATAATTATATTTAAAGGTCAGACAACGTTTGGCCACTGTTACTGGGAAATAATTGCTAAAAAGCCAGCTATATCAATACACTTTAACAGATTTGCAGTTTATCAATAACAAGAAATAAAAAAATATATAGATATATCTACATATATACATATATATCACATAAAAGCCTAAATATAATAACTGTTGGTTTTATTAAAGGCACGAAAGCATATCGAGGATCGTGAAGGATGCAAAAAGCAAGAACCATGAACCGATTTATGAACCGGTTTGTGAGACAGACATAGACAAAGATTAGTATATACATCCAATTCTCCCCTAGAGTCAGGAGCTAAGCAGCTGCTGTCAAGCCTTTTGAGTTCTCAGCTCCCATCTGATTCAACCTGCTTAAGGCTAAATTCCCTAGCGGACTTATGGCTATGCAAATAAATAAAGCAACTGACCTGCGCACTGGAGGAAAATTGCGTCCGCCGCGTCCACCGCCGCCCATCATGGGCGGTGCAAAGCCGTAGGGCATAGCTGAGAAGGGTGGATACATGGGCGGCCGATAGCTGCAGAAGCAAAACTCATATTATAGTGCATAAACAGTTTTATATAGTTTAGCCTACTCACCCGCCGGCACCACGTCCAGACTCTGATTCAGTACGCTTGGAGCTGCCCGGATGCTCTGGCAGCTGTGGCCGCTTGGGGTCACGCAAGTAATTGTTAAAATATTGCACCTCCTTTCGCACCTCGTCCACCTTCTCCTCGTGCTTGTTGAAGATGTGCTTGCGTATGAACTCGGGACCCTTGAACTTTTTGCCCGACAGAGGGCACAGCCATTTATCCTTGGCTAGTTCCTGTGTATTGGCCTGCACGAACTTCTCCACCTCAGTTTCGGGATTCTTGGCACCCAGCTCTTTGATTTCATCATCGCTCAGCTGCACGCTCTTGGTTAAAAACTGCTGCAGCTTACCGTCGTAGGCCTTAATGTATTCCTGGACATCGTTGCTGGTGACGCGCATAGGCGGTGGACCACGTGCGTGTATGATACCGCAGCGATTTGGCATCTCATCCTCGTACGGATATTCGCAGTGATTATAGTAGTCCACCGAGTGCACAATGCGCAAATAGAGCACCAGACGATCCAAAACCAAAATTAGCTGCTCATCCCGTTCAATGGGCTCGCCCTCCCCATCTTTGTTATCGCCGGCCAGGCCCAACAGTTCCTCCTCCTCAGCAGAGGCTTCTTCGATGAGGTAATCGGTTATGTTTTGAAGCACCGGATTTTTGGAATTGAAGCCATATGTGGTCGAAGTGCCGCCGCTGCCATTGGTTGCCTCCGCGCTGGGTTTGCTTTCCGCATCCGGCTGCTGCTGCGTGGGGTCTGCCTCGCTCCACAGTTTAAAACGTTCATCCAGATTCATGGCAATCTTTGCGCACAGCTTGATGTCAGCGCGTACAATCTGCTTGTGCGCTGTGATCCCATTGGCGGGACGCACACGTCGACTCAAATCCCGATTCACAATGGCGCCCATTTCGCAGTCGCGCAAACGCTGATTGTTCAGGCTCCAACAGATCTCCTTGATGTTAACGTCGCGCGTAAAGGTTATCCAGCCGCGGCGATACCAGCGTCGCTCCACCAGTGGATCGGCAATGGCCACGCGTAGATACCCACTAAAGCGGGTGCAGATCGCTTCGATTTCTGCCTTCGTTATTGAAGGCGCCAAATTGCGTAGGAATATGGAAGAGGTGCGATGCAATGCACGTGGCTGTGGTCCATCCTTTACCTTGTCCAAATCGATTGTCTCGGTCACATCATCCGCTGTTGATTTCGTCTCCAGCTCGTTTTTGTCTGTTTTCTCCGCCTCCTCCCCATTTTTAGCTGCTGCTGGCTCGTCCGTTGGCGGCTCCGCTGGCTGCTCCGTATCTTTTTCCTGCTGCTCTTCGCTCAGTTCACTTTTAATAGCTGCCGCATCCTTGAGAGCAGTGCCGCTCTCAGGCTGGGGACTGTCGGGTGGCAGCGGATTGGCTTTGGCCACCGTTGCTGCCTCTTCTTTGTCTTTTTGTGCCTCCGCTTTTTGATCGGCGCGCAAACCCTCCTCCACATCATATTTCGCTTTCAGCTTCTCATCGTCTGAGTCCGTGTCCGACTCGAAACTGGATGAGGATGAGCTGTCATCGTCGCTGCTGTTGCGATTTCGTTTCTTGATTTTTTTCTTCTTTAGCTTTTTATCGCTGCCGCTTTTAATCGAGTCATCATCGGCTTGCACGTTGGCCGGCTTCGCAGCCACTATTTCTGTTTGCTGCTCGTTTTTAGCGGCCTCTGGCACAGCAGCCATCTCATCGTTCTCATCATCCCAGTTCTCCTCATCGGAGTTAACAGGCCGCAGGCTCTTGCGCTGCGGCGACACAACCACTGGCAGATCCTCATCTGCGCCTTTCTCTGATTTTGTCTGCTTGGGACTTTCAGGCTCCCGCTTGGCGACTACTGTGGCTTCTGTCGATTCCGATTTGCGCTCATATACAATTGGCGTCTCTTTGGGCTTCTCGTCGAGTATCTTAAGATCTTCATCGGTGCCGCCTTCCAGTTTAATCACACAAGTGTCCAGGACTCGCACCAAAGCATCCGCCTGCGAGGAATCCACCTTGACGCTGCCAATAGTGCCGTTCTCGAGCAGTTCCAGAAATACATCGGTGCGTCTCTGTTAACGCATGCAATATATATCGAGATATTTATATATATGTACGTCTAATAAAGCCACTCTCGAGTTACCTTCAAAAAGCCGCGTTGCTCCTCGCTGCGTCGCACACTGTCTTCGGGGTGATATTTGTTTTTGAACCTGTGAAAGACAAAATTCAGATTAAAACCAAACGTTTCTTGTCCAGACATGTCTAATATGCTATATATGATATATGAGTTGAAAGTACGGCTCATTTGTTGGCTATATTTGATATATATAGCACGTGTGTAGATATAGATTCCGGCGCATCCTCTAGCTAGTGGACATCCAAGTATTTAATTAGTCGTACATATAGTTTGATTTGAATTTTGTTTAGGTTTAGCTGTTGCATATGTACATATTACCCAAGGTCTTACCTTTGCAAGCGCATTCATAATGTGTATATGTATATGCGCTATGTGCATACGTTTATATATATTTAGGCATTTGCTCGCAACGAATTTAAATAGATCGCGGTTTCAAAAATATAAACACACCCACGGCATTGCTCGCCGGGTAATTTAAATTTTAAGTTATTCATTCATTTTTATATAGTATGTGCTTCTATTGAGACAGAGGCAGAGAGGCAAAGGCTGAGGCCGAATCAGTGTCTCGTCTCGTCTCTGACTCTCAGTTCGCAAAACGCCATAAAACCCATAAAAAGCTGCAGAGAAAAACTTAATAATAAGTATACAAGAGGGTTATGAATTTTGTGATTGCAGTCACGCTGAGAGTTAATTTGCGATTAAATGAAAATTTAAACAAATTAACAAATTAATTGGATGTGAAGTCGAGGACGGACCTCTTCAGAGCCTGCCACTGCGTTGGATGCGGTTGCTCTTTGCGCGTTGTTGTTGCTGTTGTTGTTGTCATTTTTCTTGGGTACTCAAGACCCGCTGCTACTCACCATTCCTCATCCTTGTGCGCCACAAAGAACTCGTTTAACTGCTGTCGCTTAAAGTCCGTCTTGTATTCGGTGTATTTTCGCATCACCTCTGAGTCAGATATATTCTCGTCCTGCGTGTCCAGAAATTGCTTTAACGTTAGCATCGCTGGCTGTGTTTGTGTGTCGCTGTTGACGACATTGGGCGCTGATTCACGGGCCGAGGACGGATGACCCGAATGCGAGTAGGCCGAATGCAGCGATTGATAGTGATCATTCCAGGCCTGCACTAGGTACGGATCGTAGCCTGCATGGGCATAAATACCATATAGAGCTGGGGAGTAACAATTTGTCTAAACTTACCAAAACGTGGATTAGACCTCATTTCGCTATCGCCCCAGTCGGGTCGCATGCGTTTCGCAGGCGGCATCTCACGTCCCGGCGAGCCGTAGCGCGGACGTGGTCCGGAGCCACGATACTCACTGTAATCTGGGCGATGACGTGCGCCGCCGCCGCCGCCCCCACCTGCAGCCGAACTGCCTCGAAATGGATTCCTAGCGAGCAGAGCAAAACATATGATTAAGTGCTGCAACACACACACACGCACACACCCGGAGGTCACACAATACTTACCGTTCGGACCACTCGTCCCGGGAATTGGCACCACCGCCCATAGGTCGACGCTCGTCCCGGCGTTCGGGCCTGTAGCTGTCGCGTTCGCCGCGGAATTTATCACGCCGCTTGCGATCGTATTCATCATCCGAATCAGCCATTGGTGGTTGTCTGCAAAACAAACAGAACAGCATTAATTATCAATTACCAAGAGAAAGCTGCGCATCGACTTGGTTCACTTTTGGCACCGACATAACCTCAAACTCGTTTTGGCTCCCATTATAATCAGCCAAAGCTAAGCAGAAGGCTTACTTAAAACAAGCCTTGTTCGTGCAAAGAATTCAATATTTAGGCCCACAACAATAGATGTTAACATTGCTTGTTTTTTTTTACACAGAATAATAAATGCCGCCATCTTGCCGCCTCCGCAGGTCGTATGAAAAACGCTTACGTGTTGTCTGCGACACAATATGCAATAAGGGCATATACAGCCATATTCTGGTGTATTGCAATTGCATATGCGCAACTTATATAGCCTGATTTTGGCATATTTACCTTTTATTTCAATATTTGTAGACTTTATTCTGATTTTATTGTCTCAGTGCGGCGTCTAAAATGGGACGTAGATATGGCAGTAATTAATATCGATATATCGATACATTTCAAACGGTGCTGCCAGACTGCTGTCAGGTTGCTGAGTGAGTAGCAACGAAATGTTGCTTACAGAGTCGATTTTGGGCACTTCGATTAATCGATAGTTTGGCACAAAACCAAATAGATTTAAAATTTGAAATTGAAAACATGCAAATCGTTTGAACATATTTTAAATATATATATATTTTTTTTTTATTTTATTACACGTTTCATATATATCGTATATATAGACTTTTGTTATTATATTATATTTATACGTATATGTACAGCTTAGTTTTAAAACTATTTAAAGTGTTTGTGTAGTCTCTAAGCCTATGTAGATCTTTAATGTATGTAATTAATTTCAAAAATGTATTTATATGCGCCGTAGACTTGCATATTACTCAGTTTTAGTTAATGCGCTGCCACTCGATCGCCCAAAAGTTACACATAAATAGCAAACTACATTAACTTGTACATATCTGTTAATGTATATATATATATATATATACTTTTTCTGAAACTTAAGTCAAGTTATACTCGAAGTATAAAAGTTGTTTTTTTTTTTTGTTTTTTGTAATTTTTCCTTTTAATTCAAGTGTTATTTGTTTGTTTTGTTTTAGCAATACATAATTGTTCATTTGCATGAAAGTACTCCAAAATTAAATGTCAGTTTGATAGATGTACTTACGAGTAGGCAAGTATAAGTATAAGTATGTCTATGTAGATAGATCAATGCACCTTAAGTTCTCAATAAACAACAGGCTAACCTCTTGTGTTAGTGTACCAAATATTTTATATGCTTGATAATATAATCATAATAATAATTAAGTATGCGTTTTGTAATTGTTTGTTTGGTTTAAATTCTAACAATCTCTACATCTCTCTCATTTTAATTAAGTACGGCTTTCGAAAATCGTAAAAAGCAAAAGAAAACTCGAAAATTTGCCAAACCAAAAACGTGTTGATATTTAAAGCAGGCACGCGCTAGATTCCTTCCAACTTATTAAACCTATCTCTATAAGACTTGCTGCTAGCAATAGGAGCTAAGATATATAACTTAAAGTTTTTTTCTTTTGGCAGTGTAGCGTTTAAATCAAATCATCAAACATTCAACCGTAGAATTTCAGAGCCAAACCATAATAAGAATAGCAATTAGGGAAAAAGAGATTTATCAAATGCAGATTTTGTTTGTTTTCTAATTTAAAAATCCCTTCAAGTTGTCGTTTCCATTTACGTATCTTGTGTTGTTTGTCTGCTTTTCATTTAGAATATGTAATTGAGTATATTATTTTTGTTACTGCTTTAATTATTTTCTGTTATTTTATTTATTTCTTTTTCTTTTTCTTTTTTCGTAACACTAAAATGCCATCAATTCAGTTTTAAGTTGTATTTTTCCGGGTCAGCTTCTTCTAGTTTCAAAAAATTATAGACTTTTTCAGCTAACTGCGCTCGAATAATGTGCGTTGTTTCTGCATATTCTCGTTATTTGAAATGTATTTAGTTTTTACTCGTATCGATCGTAGACTTGAACTTGTGTTTTTGGTAATTCTATATATCGTAGATAATTATGTACTCGTATATTACTGATTGCTACACATTGCAAATGAAATTTGACATATTGACATTTTGTCTATTTTTGTATCTCTAATAATAACGTAAATCTGTATGATTAAATATTTTATTTTATTTGTATTTTTATACGTTTTTTTTTGTTTTTTGGTTTTTGTTTTGTCCATTTTGGCAGTGAGAAAACTACACAACTTAAAACTTAGCTCGTTTTAGCGTACATTTTGTGATTGGAGAAGCAATATTGTTTATTTTTGCACAAGATTGGCTCAATAGAAATTTTGTTCAATATTTTCGAGACTAATCTTGTTTTTGTGAAAAAATATGCATTGTGATTTATATGTTTTTTTTTTTTTGTCATTTATTTTCATTTAGATTTACGATTTGCCACCTGCTAACCATCGAGTGCTGCAAAACAGGTACCTCTAAAAAGGCGTTAGGAGTTATTTGTTGTCATATTATCGAACTGAAAGTTGGGTTAATTAAATTGCTTTTTTGAGATTGTTTGTGTTTTGTGTTTTGTGCTTTGGTTAGAGACTTGAAGGAAAAACAAAGTTCATATTGTATGTACTTTAAATGTATGTATATTTGTGGTTAGCTGCTGCTGCTAAGGTCTCGCTTGTAGTTACGTTTATTATTAATGCTCAAAAACCTTTCAATCGTGTTTCATTTGAATGTTTCGTTTGAGGTAGTTTTCAATTCAGGATCAATATCTACAAGTTGAACACAAAACTCTCGTATAATTTTGCTTCCTTTTAGGGTTCAGGCTTAGCTGTGTGCTTAATATGGGGGAGGTTTATTTTCGTTTTTCTTTTTTCGGATCATAGACATATCTTCTAGGGGTAAGTAGGTATGTAAGTAGTTATGGGCAAAACAAGTTACAAGTTACAAGTTACACGTAACAGAAAACAGTGCATAAAAATTAAATAAACTTCTCGTTTTTCATTCATTTTCGTTTTTCGTTTTCATGAATTTCAAAAATCTACATAACGATTCGGTTTTTTGTTTCTTCTCTTTTCTTTTCTTTTCTTTTGTTTTCGTTTCTTATGCTTTGTTAGTCATATTATATGAATGGATATCTCAACAAGTTGTTACTTTATATACCTTATGTTCATCTTTATAATTTTGTCAGGTTGCTTTTTTTTGTATGTTTCGTATTTGTTGCTTGTCATAATGCTTCATATCGAGCGAGAGTTACGTACATACATATTTACAGTTTGGCTTAGGTATAGGATCTTTTTATTTTAATTTTGTTTTTTTTTTTTTTGGATAATTTATAGGGTTTTGCTTTATTAGTGTATTATGGTATTATCAAAGTCGAAAGAATTGTTTTAGCGAGGGCGCGAGGAGTTTAATTTGTATTATTATTAAATTTGAGGGTTAATTTTTTGGTTACTTAACTTCTATTTTATTCACACTTGACATGACATCAGCCTGTTTATGTAATTTGTTTTTTTTTTAATATTTGCATTATGCTTTTATATATATAAGAATTTAGAATTTATGAATTACTTAAAACTTTTTTTAGCAAATTATTTTGTATCATCTAAAGCTATTTTATAGCGCGTCTTATGTTTCAATTATTTTTCTTGGGCTCTACTCTTAAGTTTCACCCATTTTAAAATCATTTCTGTTTGTGTTTTGTTTTTCTAGTTTTCCAATTGGCAAAACTAAAACTTGGACTACTACAAAAATAACTAAAGTCAATTTCCATTTCTTAACCCAAGCTGTTTCGCAATACTTCACACTCTCATTTTGTCAATTTTCTTTTATACTCCCAAAAGAAAAAAAAAATAGTTTCATAGTTTGCTTTTCCAATATCGTTTTCATTATAATTTCTTATTACCACACACATTCGGTGAAAAGCCAACTTCACAGCCGTTTGCTTCGCATATGCGAATTTCCTTCAAATTCTGCATGTTATTTATCGACCTATCGAGTTATCGACTTATCGATACTAATTCTAACGAGTCTTTGCTTACATATCGCCCTTCCGCTCAACTTCAAACTGTTGCCAATTCTTCAAAAGCAAATTATTAATTACAAAAAAATTATAATATAATAGAAAAGAAAAACACACTTCTGTTTATGCTTGATTTTTTTTTTTGTTGTTCAACATATTTTCATGTATATTGTGTATATTTTTGTTTTGTTGTTGTTGTTCCATTTTCGTATTTACGTAAAATAGTAAAAATTATTTATATTATGATAGACTTTTCTTGTTGTTTTTTTACAATATTGTAAAACTACAAAACAATTTATGTATAATAATTAAACGCGCGTTAGGCAGACTAAAAAAAGCTTAAATTTAAAATCAAGTGTATTTATAATAAAGAAACTTAAGAGTGAGTTTTGTTTATGTTTTTTTTTTTTTTCGGTTGTTTCTTTCACTAATAGGTCGTATTAATTATATGCATAATAATTAAATTATTCACTGTGTTTTTGTTTTTGTTTTTGCTTTCATTTTTAGTGTGCAGATAACAAATAATTGAAATTAAACCATTTAAGTTCTAATTGTTTATATTTTATATATGTTGCTTTGCTATTTTCAATTGTTGTATAAAAAATTCAATGTTTATAAATTAAATTTACTTAAATGTGTATGTGTCAGTGTGAGTGTGTGTGTGTGTGTGTGTGTGGGGTGTGTGTGTGTGTGTACTGTATGCGAAAATTATATGTATATATATTTAATTAGCATAATAATTATAATAATAGTAGTAAAAATAAAAAATTGCACATTTCAAAAATTTCTCTGCCACTCTTATACACAATTAAAAAAGGGTTGTTTAAATTTTACATAGTTTTTGTTTTTTATGTTTGTGTTTATTATTTTTAATTTTTTTGTCGTATTTTACAAATCGCTATTAAAATTAGAATAAATTTGATTTAAGTTAAAATAAGGCCAACAATTTTTTACTTTTTTTCGTTTTCACAATTCAAAAGCAAAAGCAGCAAAAAACGATAAAAAAAAAAAAGTATACAAAAAACTAATTCAATTGCATTAAACAAATTCCAAATAAGTTTAAAAAAATTGCCAAAAATATATATTTTGCACGATTGTTTTTTTTTTTTTTTTTTTAAAAACAAAATTTTGATTATGCCAAATGGTTTTTTTTTTCAATAAAATTTAATTGCTACATAATTTACAAGTATTTATAAATTTTCGAATTAAAATTTTTAATTTATAAATTAATATTGAAGTCTTTTGGTGTGTGTGTCTGAGTGTGTGTGTGTGAGTGTGTGTGTGTGTGGATGTGTGTGCCAAGTGATTGAAAATGTTGTTGTTTTAGGTCAGCCAAAAGGTGTATTTAATGAATTTAATTGTAAAAAATTGTAATTTAATACCATTAATGCCTTTTAATTTTGAGTAAAACTCCAATCACTTTTTCTTTTTTGTTTTTTTACAAAGTTTTTACAATTTCGCCAATTGTTTTATAGGAAAATTAAAAAGAAAATGCAACTGTGTGAATTGTACGAAAAACGACGGCGCTTAATAAATGTAAATTCTCATTTTTTGTGTTAATAAAAAAATATATAAGGAGGGCATAATTAAATTAAATGTCGTCTTTAGCCATTTCATTGTGTTAAACATTTGTTAGCATTTTATACAGTTGTTTTTTACTCAGTTAATATGATTAAAAAAATATTTATAAAATCAGTCCAAGTTTTGCGTGTTTGTTTTTTTTTTTTTTGTTTAGTTTTAGTTTTCGTTTTGTTTAGAGTTGGGTTGCGAATTGTGTAACTTAAACTTAGTTGCTGTCATTAGTTGTTAATTAATAAGTATTTTGTTTATAGTTCAAGGTGTTTAAATCAGATTTACTCGCTGCTTTTGAATTAGATGTACAGTTAGTTTTACATATTATACACATGCTTGTTTTTTGCTTTTTTTTATTTTTTATATATTATATATAAAGTTTAATGTTTTTTTTATATATTTTTAAAATATAAACAATCTTTATTCTCTTTTGTTTTTTATTTTCTTTTGCATGACCGTTTGACAGGCATTGAATTTAGCAGAAATTATCATTTGCTTTAGTCAGATTTTTCGGGGCTGGAAATTAACAAAAGAAAATTTAATACAATTTTTATTAATTATATATCGTAGCATACATATATATATATATATATATATATATATATATATATTTATTTATATATATATTTTTTAAGGTATTTTTTGTTGTTGTATTTAACTGCATAAATTCTATGCCCTTTTTTTGCTTGACTTTCTTTTACAATTTTCAATTTGTTATGTTTTATTTATGTTTTAAGCATTCTCTGTTTTTGTTAAGAATTTGTTTGTTATGTAATTTTAGATGTGTCTGTATGTGTGTGTGTGTGTGTGTGTGTGTGTGTTAATAATTTTGTATATATTCATAATGGCTTAGGTCTAATATTTGCAGGCTTAACACTAAATAACTGCATTTTACGCTTACTCAAAAATGTTTTGCTCTGTTTATCTTTCTTCTTCTTTTAACTCAGATTTTCATGCTGCATATATATCTTGTTAGATATATATTGTATATATATATTGATCAGATCAAGCAACTGTGCCGTTACGCACTTGTTTATTAAATCCACACGCCGATTTTTTATGTAGCTGGGTAGAAAAAAAACTATTTTGAATATGCAAAATTTTACAGTTTCTCCGGCTATATACAAATCGGTTGAATCTATTATAAAAGCGCCTAACGGTACAGGCTTGTCTGTCTGTCTATCTGTCTGTGTGTATGTGTGTGTGTGTGTGTGTGTGTGTGTTTGTGTGTTTGTTGTATACAGCTGCCACGTCCCGCCCGAATTCACTCAATAATGCTGCCGCCCAACAGTAGACTGCCCACGCCCACGCCCATGCCCATAGCCATGCCCATGCCTTCCAGCAGGGGCTATGCGGTGGTCGTCGAGTGCTCCGATTTGAGGGGCACACCCATGAGGGCCATCGCCGTCTGCGTATTGGCATACATGCTGACATTGGCGCCGCCGCCATTGGCGACCGCAGCTGTTGTGGAGCTCGCCGGGACCGCGGCCGTGATGCTGGTGCTGGAGCTGGCTGCGGCTGTGGTGGGTCCCATGGCACCGCCACCACCGATGTAATCGCTGCTGGTGCTAACGGCCGAGACGGAGCCGCCGCTGCCTGGCGGTGGCGGCGGCGGCAGCGTGTGGCCGGGCAGCGCATGGAGCTGTTGGTGCTGTTGCTGTTGATGCTGTTGCTGTTGTTGTGCCGCTGCCGCGAGGGCCGCTTGCGAGGATGTGGACGCCGAATCGGCATCTAGGCCAGCCGTTATGGCGCCACCGACGGCGCCGCGCATGCGCTCGGCCCGACGCTCCTGCTCCTCCTGCTGGGCCTGCAGATGGGATTGCACCGAGGGCGGTATGGCATGCACGTCCCAGATCTCTTCCAAAAACTTGGGCAGCTTGCGATTCTTGAGCTTGAGCGAGAAACACATCTCGGCATTCTGATTGCCTAGCGTGCGCAGCTCGGTGAGTATGGAGAGCAGTTTGGCGTAGAAGACGAGACTCATGGAGTCGCCGCAATGGCGATTGAGTATATAAATGCGTAGCGTGTCGATGTAATAGCTCTGTATCGCCTCAACCAGCTGGGCCTTCTCCAGGCCCGGCCGATCAGAGAAGATCACAATGGCAGTGAGTAGCGCATATTCCACATTGTCCACCTTCATTGAGAACATTTGACGGCAGAAATGCAGCAGATCCTCAATATTATCCGCCATTCCGGCCATCTTGTACGAGTCGCGTGTGTACGATCGATTGTTCGCAAAGAATATCGAGTCGGAGTTGTGATCGTAGCGTCGGGCCATGCGCAACATCATCACTTCCGATGAGCAGGCCTGCAAATAATGGTTAATCGTTATCGATAAATATATCGCTGATCGATTGGCTCCTTCCGTTCGACTAGACACTCACCTTGAGTAACGTGATCTGATCCTCTTGGGGTATCTTTGTAAACGCTGGTAATCCTTTCGCAAACTCCACTATCAACTGCACCGTGAGTATGGTTATCTCGGTGATGTGCCGAAAGCTGACATCCGTCTGACTCTCATTCTCATCCGGTTGACTCTACACAAGGGATGAAGAGAGGAGCGAGAATATGTGCAATTAGTTGAGTGCGTCTTGCTTTTTATTGTTGTTTATAATTGGAGAGTTAATTAATTTGCATTAATATTAAAAAAAATGGTATTTTAGTATATTTAAGGAATTAAATGTTTATTTTTACATGAAATTATTCGCTAAGTTCGAGTTGAATTTGTTGTGTGTTAAGTTTTATTATATTTGGGCAATTACCATATAATATCAAGATATTTGCCAGATATATTATTTATTTTTAAAGTTTACATGAAAATATTTGTCAGTTTTGAGTTGAGATTAGTATATTTAGTATATTTGGGGAGTACCCATATTAAATTAAACTATTTTCTAAATTGTTGTTAATTTTCAATTTTAAGGGATTTCCTCAGCAATGCCAAGCTATTTGCCCAATTTATATATTGAGTTATGGTATATTTAGGGAATACCCATATTATACCCAAATTATTTGCTAGTTTTGTATATATAATTTTAATATAAAACGAAAAAGGAAATTATTCGAAATTTTCCATGAAACTATTTGCCTAATTTTGAGCTGAATTGTTGGGGACTACCCATATTGAATAGAATTATGCCAAGTTATTGAAATTATTTATGAAATATTATGTATATGTTTAGATATATTAACACGCTACTTACCATAATACGCTTGAGATCCTCTTCGGATGGCTGCTCGTAGCCATCCTGATACCAAATTAATTTATATATAACGGCCAACTGATTGAACGTTAATGGAGGTATATTGCGCGCTTGACACTCGGCCAAAATATCATCAGGTAGTAGCTGGTTAAAGGGATTTATCGATTAAGATAAAAATGAGTATCGAGTTATCGAAATGCGGTGTTAACTGGACCTACCGGAATTGTGGCATGCTGTGGTGCCTCGCACGTCATGAGGTCGAGTATCTCCTTCTTGACGTAGTCATGGGTGCCATGCAGTGGACCGCCGGCACCGCCAGCGCTGTGCTGGGAGCTGGGCGAACTGGAGACCTTGTCCTTCTCCTTTTGGGCCTTCTTCTCGCGCCGCTTCATCGCGCACTGATTCTCCGGCACAACGCACTCCGGCCGCATGCCGACGGCCAGGCACTTTTTCAGCCGGCACTCCTGGCACTTGCGCCTCATGTACATGTCCATCTCGCAGGCCCGACCAAATTTGCAGCAATAGTGCGCATTCTTGGTCACGCTGCGCCGAAAGAAGCCCTTGCAGCCCTCGCAGGTGAGCGCGTTGTAATGATAGCCGGAGGCTCGGTCGCCGCAGACCAGGCACAGCTCCTCCTGCAGCCGCGGCGCCGGTCCCTTCTTGCTCTTTTTCGCATCGCAGCCCTCGTTGGCGGAGTAGCCGTTAAGGCTGCTCGAGGGCGAGAGATCATCGCGACCTGCAAGGCACATACAAGAAAAATTAAATACAAATTTAAATTAACAAAATTTCGAATACAAAATTCATTTTCATTTGATTTTTTCCTCTTTTTTTCACGATTTCCGTGAATTTTTAATGAAAATCGTTTTATTTTTGCTGTTCTCTTTGTTTTTTGTATTGTCTTACATAAAACATTAGACCCAAATAAATAAATTTTGATCAGCTGAGGGGATTTGAGCGTTCGTTGTGTTTCATAAATTTGCATGCGCAAAAAAAAGTGTTCAGAGACTGTCTCAAGCTCCCCCCTATGTAAACTCTGTCTAGCTGTATATCTACATCAGAATCTGTATCTGTATCTGTATCTGTATCTGTATCTGTATCTGTATCTGTATCTGTATCTGTATCTGTATCTGTATCTGTATCTGTATCTGTATCTGTATCTGTATCTGTATCTGTATCTGTATCTGTATCTGTATCTGTATCTGTATCTGTATCTGTATCTGTATCTGTATCTGTATCTGTATCTGTATCTGTATCTGTATCTGTATCTGTATCTGTATCTGTATCTGTATCTGTATCTGTATCTGTATCTGTATCTGTATCTGTATCTGTATCTGTATCTGTATCTGTATCGGTTTTTTCTCGTATCTGCAAACGGGGTCTCTAAGCGGGCAACATACAAAATCCAAGCAACAAAAATTTAAAATTCAATTAACGTACGCTCAAAGTCGCGCAGCAATCATCGCATACAAAAGAATTCGACTAGGTAAAAATGGATTAAATAAAGCAAATATATAGGAAAATATAAACCTAGGCAAATTTGCAAAAAAAAAAACTAGAAAATTCTTGAAGCGCCTTAGTTCTAGAAACTCTATCTCAATCAGACTAGTTAAAACGCCAATGTGGATCCTATGTGAAGAACTGGAAATATGCTTATAGCTTCATCAAAGTGTCATTAGAAAAAATACTTAAATGAAGTGTGGATTCACATGTGGACTCTATGTGTATTTTGTTTATGAACATACTAATGCCATTTGTGCTTAACAAATACTTAAATGAAATGTGGATTCTATGTGTATTTTGTGCTTTTGTTAAGCATGTGGATTCTATGTGAGATATCGACAATATATTTTAAAAGCAAATATCAAATGTGGATTCTCTGTGGATCCTATGTGAGATACTGGCAATAAAGCTTATTATATAAATAAATCACAGATCGATTATATGCTTTTATTTTTAACAAATACTGAAATGGAAATATTTCGGCCAGGACTATTACTGCTATATTGCATGTGGATCCTATTCAGAACATGTCTACTTTGCTTTAATAAGTTGCTGTTTATATTATGTGGATTGTATATGTATGCTATGTGGATAACATTTAAAAGTGATTACTAATCGATGTCAGTTTATCGATAGAGTTTTTGTGTGGATCGCATGTGGTTAGTCTTTATATAGTTAGTTGGGAATACAATATCTAAGTTGTATCGATTATATTTGGATTTTGTGACTTGTGCCCCGACAGGAAACTGTGAACTGTGGACTCTGAAGAGCGCTGGCTCAGACACATTATACAAATAGTCACGTTCAGGGCACACATTAGGAGAACGTGGGGCAGGGGCAGCAGGGGCCGGGTAGAGGTGGCATGCGACAAAAAGCATATCAAGTGCAAGTTGTTGTGTGCAAAGACAGTCATAATCGGGCAGCCTGGTGGTTGGATGGTTGGATGGATGGGCGAATGGGCGAATGGGCGAATGGAGGCGCGTCCCAAGTAGATAAAAAAGATACGACAAAGAGGCGTTGCTGCAACTACAACTGCGTGCGGCTGTGGCAGGCAGCGAGGCGACCAGCTTAACAGCAAGACACTCGACTAAGAAGCCAAAGCCCAAAGACACAGCCGAGCAGCAAAACACTTGGGCACAAGTGCAAAAGCTTTGCCACCCCAAAAACCACCTACCGCCGCCGCCTGCCACATGGTGCATGGTGCATGGTGCATGGTGAGTGCAACGCGGTGCATTGTCGGCATAACACAGTTTTTTTTACTCTTCTTCTCTGCAGCAATGATATATTGCGCATACGCCTCGTACGCCCGTTCGCCCGTTCGCTGGCTGGCTGCGCGCCTCTGGCACCCGCCGCGCCCACTTTCCCTGTGCCTCGTTTCAATTTCACTGCCACAAGAAGTACAAGAAAAAAAAAACTCGCGCTAAATAAAATGAAATAAAGTGCGGCGTCATGCAAACTTCGTCTGCTTCAGCGGCGACGCCAACTTGACTGCGAAATTTTCACTGCAGCGTGCAACGTGCAGCGTGTGGCATGTGCGAGTGTGTGTGTGTGTGCGAGTGTGTGTGTGTGTGTGTGTGTGCCGCTCGCATGGTAAATGAAAAATGCAGTAAATTGCTGTTGCGGCAAAGAAAAAGTGTGTAGCAACAACAGCAGCAGCAGCAACAACAACAACAGCAAAAGCTGCAGCAGCAGAAAAAAAAAAGTAAAAACCTGACCAACCACACACAATTAATATGTGTGTGTCTGTGTGTGTGTGTGTGTGTGTGTGTGTGTGTGTGCCTGTGTGTGGCTCCCTAGGCGTTGTTTTATCGCTGACAACGTCATGCAATGTTTGGCATTTTCATGGCTTGTTTGAGCTGTACAACAACAACAACAACAACAACAACAACTAAGCAACTTATTTTAATCGCCCTGTTCGAGCCATGACAACAACAACAACTCGCCGCTGATAGCTTCAATTTTATGGAATTTCCATGATTAGAAATTGCAAGAATATTGATTACAGCCTTAAAAACTTTAAATTGGGAAACCTAAGAGCTTAAGCTTTGGGCGTCAGCTTAGAGATAGTAAGTTAAGTATTTGTGTATTTGTTGTGTGTTAGTTAAGCTAAATTTAAGAAAGTTAACAACTTTTCTAATGAAAACCATAAAAAGACTTTTCTAATTAAACCCATAAGATAATCTTGTGGAACCACACACCTTGTGGATTGTGTTTATGGACTGTGTTTATGTGTATAAGAAGCATGTGGATTGCGTGTGGACTGCGTGTGGACTGTGTGTAGACCGCATAAGGCTCGTATGGCCATTAGATTGTGGAGTTTTATTCAAGCCTCCTACTTAAAAGTAGTTTTTTGTGACAGATGTGTTATATACTTCATATATTCCTGTGGATCGTATACGAATAATCTTGATTTTAATCGATGCAAGTTTGTAAGAAACTTTGTTTCCATTATCAGGAAGGTATATAATCTGTGGAGTGCCCCAAATTCCTAGAAAAAAAATATATTCGAGGATCATAAATTAGCTTTTTTTTGGGAGACCTCCTTACATTATTATTTATGTGGATCATATGCTAATGAAACAGATATGTTTCGAATTAAATTGTTAATCTCGGCAAAACTTTCTTTTTATCCCAATTTAAAAGATAATAATCCACAAATTGCCATTTAATATGCACAGACGGAATTACGGAATCCAATCGAAAAGTCAATTTGAGGATTTTTTGAGTAAATTTATGATCGAGCACATCGTGGTTGGCGCCAGGTGGCGCTAGAGCAGCTGCTATGGCTAGCTGCGCGTCAGCAGTTATTGGCCGCCATTTTGCGTTTGCAATTACCTCAGGCTGGAGGTGCGCTCCAGTGTAACGCATCAGCCAGATGAGTTATTATATTTCATATACAAAATACAAAGGCTACAGCAACAGCAAGAACAACAACAAGAGCACACAATCACAGAGCCACATTTCATTTTTCACTATGAAAAGCCATTTTTCCAACTCGCACAGCGCCAAAGAACGCCATGAAGTAACAAAACAAAGGCGGGCAATGGGAAAACTAAAGAGGAAAAGAGTAGAAAAGAAGAAAGAAGTAAAAAAAAAAACATATATATGTATATACATATAGACGCCAAGCAATGTACAAAAACAAAACACAAAAGGCAGCCCAGCGGCGGCCTCCATGCATCCCTCTCATTCACTCCACACCATTCAAAAGCTGAGCCCGGCCTCTGCCCACATTTGGAGTTCATTGTGTTATTGTGCTTGCTTGGTCGTTTCTCGGTCTCGGTCTCGGCACAACGCTGCGCCGCACTACATACCCACATAATCCATGTAAACGTCCGAAAGCTACGCGGCAACAGAGACGGTGGCAGCGGAAGCGGCAGAGCTAGGGGCAGCGACAGCAAGAGTAACAGAAGCCATAGCTATGGCTACGAGAGCACAACACAAACTGGGAAACTGCAGTCGACGTCGCCGCGGCCAGCCGCCAAACAACATGCACAGCAGCCGCTGTGCTGGCGCTCAAGCACTAATACATGCAAGCACCGTAGCACTGTAGCACCGTAGCACCTTACATATGCATTTAGCGGGCGCACGCTCTCTCGCTCTCGCTGCCTCTACTGTTCACTCTCTCGCCTGCTGTAACAGTGTTTGTTGAGTGCGCTCTCTGGGAGCGCGCCCTTGTTGCAAAGCAGAAAAATGTTGATGTAGGCCTCGAATATGCAGTTTGCCTTTGCCTTTGGCATTGCCACTGTCACTGCAAGCAGCGCTGCCAGCGTTTGTGCTATGCAGTTCTGTTTGTTTGCTGCGTGTACGTGTGTGTGTGTGTGTGAATTGCATGTCACACACAGTTTGAGCGTGGTATAGGTAAGTTCTCCCTTCTGTTTTCTGCTTTCCGCTCGTCCGTTTTGTGTGCTTTTTTGTTCTATGCCAAGAAATAAAACTTTTTTTTATCTGTTCTTTCTTTTTTTGTTTTATTATTTTGTGTTCTACTCTAGTCGTCGTATTCTATGGCAACAGTTTTTTTTTTTTTTGCTTTTGCTTTGCTTTTTGTGCTTGCTTCAATGCATATTTTTAAGCGGCTTTTTGTGTGTGTGTGAGTCTGTGTGTGTGCGTGTGTGCATGTGTGGCGCTGGAGGGGGGCTCGCTGTGCAAATAGCGCCTTTAGCTGCAGCGCAGCAAAATAAATATGTGAGTATGCAAGTGGCCAGGCGCTCTTTGTAGTCACCATACCCCATCCCAGCTGCCATCTTCTGCAGCGCCCAACCCCTCTCCGCCGCCCCGCCGCTGCTATATTAGCAAGTTAAAATCTAGTCGACCGAAAGTCATGCAAAAGTCTGACGACGGCGCTGGGGCAACAAAAACAACAAAAGCAACAGCAACAACAACAGAAAGTTGTTGGCTTGTTTGCTTGTACGATTTGCAGTTGAGTTGTAGCTACAATATAAACACACACACACACGCGCGCGCATGCACAGCTGAACACAGGCACATACACACACACACATGTGTACTATATCAATATCTCATCTCGCATCATCTATATGAAAAATCAAACAAAACGTCGCGTCAGCTATTTTTTTTTTTGCCCTTTCGAAAATTCGTGCGAATCGTTTTTAATGTGTGCGATTTGTATTCGGAATTGTATTTTAAATTCGAATTCGAATGCATTGCAATTCAATGGCTGCAAATGCATTGCGAATGTCGGAGCATGAATCACATGTATACATACATATATATATATCTATCTATAATTTTAGTGAAATGTACGTGGAATATACGGGGAATGCGTGTGAATTCTACATTAAGACCCTTATTTAATAACATTTGCTTAAAAAAATAATGAGAATTTAAATTATATAACAAATGCTTTTGGTCGCATTAATATTTGATTTATTATATGCTAACTTTGGCTAATTGTTTTAACTAACGTGGAACGCTCATGGATCGCATGTGGATTGTATGTGCACACTCTACTCGTTAAAATATGCGTGAAATATAATTTTTAATTTTTTTTTTTATTTCAATACAAATCTCAGTTATTTGTATTTCCAATCCCAATTGGCTTTTACATTTTTGGATCAACCCCTAACAATTTCTTCCTGCCCCCCGCTGGCACAAGAGACAAAAAGCAAATCAAAAATCATTCCATTGACACATTTATCCATATATCCATTGTTGACCAATAGCCCTACAGGGGCCACACAGCCGATTACATAAATAGGGCTGACGACCCTAACTCAAAACGTGTTGAGGCCAAAATATTACGGGCCTATAGCCATAGCAACCCCAAAATGCAAAAGCCAGTTGCCACAAATGCCTCCAAACAGCGCACGAACTACTCTACCTTGGCTTTGGCTTTGGCTTTAAGTCCAACATGAACATGAAGCTGAATTCGTGAATGGATTGGGGTACGGGTGTACGGGCATTAAATATCTAGGAGGGTGCCGCCTGCATTGGCCGGGCGCCAGTTTGTTAGCTGGAGTTGAAAAACTGTACCAGAAGCAGCGCATGGCAAATGCATTGCCAGTGCTCTCTGGGCTCTCTTAGAGTGACTTTTGAGCGGTAGCGGGAGGGGCGGTGAGGGTAGGGGCTGGTAAACCGCTTGGTAAAGCAAAGGGTTCTAGTGCAAGGCTGCAATATATTTTGCACGAGTTTCTCAGTTGTTAGGCACGAATAAAAAGCGGCTTCAACAAAAATTGATTTTTTTTCCAGTTCGTTGGCATGCTTACGCCATGCAAGGGGCGGGGGGAGGGGGCACGGATGGCAGCCCTTACACCCCCAACTGTGCGCTGACCACAGGGTTGCATTGCGCTGCAGCACATCACAGGGCTGAACATGGTTTTTAACCTACTTAAAGCACAGGTCGACATTTGGCGAGGGTCGTCGCATGACCTTTGGTCTTATACCTTGGCTTTGCAGGAGACTGTGCTAAGGGTTGATGGTTGCTCAAAGGGAGGGGGGAAGGGCGCTAGAGGGTTTGGGCCAAAGCATTTAGTGCGTTTTGTTGTGCTGCAACTGCCTAAACTTAATTCAAGAAGAATGCGCCACTAATTTACATATAAATGTTGCCGCGTCCCAGCCAAATGACGCCATTTTATGGCGTCTGCAATTTTAAAAATGGCTGCCACACAGGCCAGAGAGCGAGAGCGAGAGAGGGCGAAAGAGAGAGAGAGAGATGGAGACGGAAAGAAAGACACAGCTCGAAGGTAAACGAAAGTATTTGCAATGGTTTCCGTTTCCGTTTGTCGAGTTCAAGGAAAAATGTGCATTTGACATGACATCGACGCGGACGACATCAAGTGGACGGCATTATACAGCACTTGAAATGGTCGCCATTTTGATTAGTTCGAAGGAAGGTATGCTGTGCAAAGCAATAGAAGGTCCGGTGTCAAATAAAATAGGTGAGATATAAAGATATACAAGAAGAAACTTTTGAGGCTAATAAAAAGCCACTTTATATGTATATTCATACAACAGATTGTACATTTTGCGATTATATTATACTTCTGCCAGCCCATTTAAGTAGCTTAATAATTATAAGCCGGTAAATACTACTTTATCTACTTTAGATCAATTTTTAAGGTAATTAGTGCATACACAACTTTGACAGAGTGCCCATAGTTAGCACAGAATCTATTGAATGCCTCCCAGTGCTGGTCACACTTATTCACGAGTTGCATACCAGGCTTTAAGCTTGTAAGTTTTGACTTTGATTTGCCCTGTAGCGCGCGCCTTGAACTATGCAGCACATAATTGCAGGCTACACACAATATATCATTTTCTCTTTAGCCCTCTTTCTCTCATTCTTCGCATGTCATGTCGTCGGCGCTGTCATATTCCGTTTTTATGCGCCTTTAATCATGCACATGTTTGCATACACACACGAACACACACACAGAGACGCCTCGCTTTGTTTACAGTTGGCTTTTTATAGCCAACATATGTTCGACATGTTCGGTTGGCTCTTTTATTGCACTTTGCACATTGCGTCGCTGTTTTTATGCGCCATTCGCTTCACAGCTCGTTTACCAACACTGCCGCGGCAACACTCAACAACAAGTTAAAGTGTTTAGCAGTGGACAAAAGGGGCGGAGTGTGGGCGCGGCTAGAACAGGCTGTGTGGCATCGTGTGTGGAAAAAAAGTTGATGTATTCCAGAAGACGAGCAAAAACAATAGACGCTAAAACAAATGGCAGTGGAGTGAAGCCATTAACAAACACATTACACACACATGCACACACTCACATGCACACACTCACACGCACACACACACACGTAAAAAAGCTAAAATAGATGAAGAAGTTGCAGTGAAAAAAGCTTAACAAAAGTCGCAAAGGCAATTGTTCTGCTAGCTGTCTCTAAGCGAAATGCCTATGACAGTGTGACCATAGCAAAAAGTTGAGCAGTGAATGTGCGCCTATGTGCGTGTGTGTGCGAGTGTGTGAAGAAGAAATCTAGCAAAATTGTATACAGTGCTAATAGCAGAGCGCCATCAACTATATCAGGTGAAATTTGATAACATAGTAAAGCCATAATGCAATGTGAAGTTTGGCAACAATGTGAAGATGGCACTGCGTTTTTATAACAAGTGAAATGCGACAACAATGCAGCGCCCACTTAAGCTAATAGTGTGCTAACTGAAGTTTGGGAACAACGTGTTAAGAGTAAGCCGCGAGTTGTCCAAGGCGTCTGCATTGGTTATTAGTTATGAAGTGAAGTTTAGCAACAACTCAAATACACCTAGTACAAAGTAATATCTAGCAATATTGTCATAAAAGCTCAAGCTTGACAACAAGGTGAAGCATAAATATAAACGTTAAAGTTGCAAGAGCAAAACTTGCGCTCCTTATTGAAGCAGGACAAAAATTCAAATTAATTTTAACAAAGCTCTGGCACTTAATTTGCTGTAACTCGTGAAACTTGGCAACACAGCGTGTTAGCATATAAATAGAACAAACGACTGCCTTTGCCCAATATACTTGTACTAGTTGAAGTAAAGCGAGACTGCCTCAACAATAGACATTGTTTTAAAAGCTTTACTTTTGTTATGAAGTTTGGCATCAATGCAATCAGTCTTGCTACGCTATATCGATTACAGCATCTCATTGTGCAGTACCTGATGCGTTGTTGCCGCACTTCAACTTCTGATTAATGCACTCACTCAAGCGTTGCTCGTACGCAGGAAAAAAAAAAGGTATATTTATAAACTTTGTTCAAGTGCAGTTCTTGTTGGAGTTTTGTGCGAGCTGAAAAAGTTTGTAACAGGAAGTTTTTAATTAAATGTTGTGCGAAAAATATGAAAAATTGTTCGAAACATTTTGTTGTTGCTTATCGTGAGAGAATCGTAGGTTTGCTCTTTAAAATTTGTTGCTAATGACCTTGTGGCTGTGCGAAAAGTCAAATATGCAGTATGAGTACTCGTTTTTAGCTCGTTTTAGATCTGCAGTCTGTGCATGGAGGGGGCGCGAGGGGGCTATATCATTGTCTGGTCTGGCTTATATATAAAATTTTATTGTTATTGTTATTACATTATCAACATGTTGTACAGCTTGTATACAACTTGTTATGCAGCAGCCCCGACTGGAGGGACACATCCTCAGCCATAACCATTTCCATTCAATGCCCCGCCTGAGTACCGCCCCCCTTAGCTAGCTGTACCCGGGCTTTTCGCTTTGTGTTGTCGTCGTCGTCGTCGTCGTCGTCTCTGGAACTGCAGACTTATTAAATATCAGCCACATTGTTGATGGTCAGTGATTTTTATTGAGCGAGTTGTCTCGACTTGCTCTTATTCTGGTTCTGCCTCCCGACTCCTCTCTCTCTCTCTCTCTCTCTCTGGGTCTGTTTTATATTGTCGTCTTTTATTATTATAACTGTCTGGTGTGTCTGCTTTTTGCAGCGCGGGTTACTGTGCGTCCTTGAAGTAATTTACGTCAGTTGACAACGCAACCGGGAAAAAGAGGGGGGGAACGCCACAAATTATGGTATTGAGACCAGCTTCGAGAGCTGCTCGCATTTACGCACTTTGGAGGCGGCAGCGCAATTTATGGTGCTGTGGCAAAAGGCAAAAGCAAAAGCATTGATGCATGTAAGCCACGGCATAAAGAGCCTAGACAGACGCATTTCAGCTGTCAGCTGTCCAAGTGGGCTTAACTTAGTGCTATAAATAGACCAGTGAGAGCTCATATACGATTCAAAGCACAAGATATGCATAGCCAGCGTTTGCAAAAGCAAGCTAAATACGTTTGGAATTATAATTCGCAAACAGTTCTAGCTCGTAGCCTGCCTAAGGACCTACGTTAAGACTGCAACGAGTATGTAAGGAGACTAAGGAGACTAGGATCTTACTACTACGACGCTCCTCAGGCAGCTATATGATATAAGTGGTCCGATGTTGATAAGATTTTGCATACTTGTAGGGGGTATTAGTGCGTCTTATAAATGCCGAGCTTGGTCAAGATATCTCGATAAACAAATGTTCTTCATACAATCTACTTTTTGGCTGATGGCTAAATTAGTTAGGCTCCTGCTGCTGATCTAGAAGTACTTTATGGGATGGAAAATATCTTCTTCTATGCGTTAGGGTATACAAATATATGCACTGAAGAAAGCCAAGTGCTTTGTATTTGCATGAAATAATATAATATAGTAAACGAAAGTTTCCATTTATTAGTTTTCTTGTGAATCATAAGAGTCAACAATAAATTGTAATATTTAAATAAATTTTATTGCTGCTGGCTTTTGGCTTCTTTTGTGCCTTGGTTTTTGTTTAAGCGATATGGAAATGCATAAATAAATTGCATATCTCATAAAATGCTTAATGCTTAAATATCATATTCAAAGGTATTTTACTTGCAGTTATGTCATGCAGGCGCCTTTATATTTCGCTTTAATGTTATTCTATATGTTTAATTGAAATTTTTGCTTTTCAGTCTTGCTTCTCTTTTGGCCCACTGGCAAAGGCATTGAACTGCACTCGAGCAGAAGAGTTTATGCATGTGCTTCTTTACCGCCCTTTGGGCTGAATTGTGGCTACAACATATTTGGGGGCTGCGTTTCAAGTGCAGTCAGAAAAGGAAACAATTGTTGTTTTTTTCTTTCACTTTGCCCCTGGCGTTGGCGTCGCTGTTCTACGATGCGTATGCGCAATTTTTGGTTTGCCGACTATTGACATTGTGGGAAATTCTTTTCGCGAGTGCAGCAGAAAGCAGCCGCATTTGCGGCGATATTACATTACATATTACCAGCAAGACTGCCGCCGCGGGCACACTGTAAGCCGAGCACAATCGTACGGGGGAGCGTATTACAAAATTCGCTTCCAGGAATTGTGCATAAGCAGAGCGCCAAAAAAAAAAGTACTGCAAAAGACAATGTGTACTTAATGCGATTATCAATTTGTTTTTATATTTCTGCAGCGTCAACCAAAAAAAGAAAACTCAACAAGTAAGAGGCTCCAGTCGGGAGGGCCCGACTAGCCTAAGCCCACTTCCACCAACAACAAATGTAGCTCGCACAACAAGCTCGTTTGCTTTAGCTTTTCTTCGGTCTAGATCGACTCGGCTATGGATGCTGATCATGAATATATATACTTTATGGGGTAGGGGATGCTTCCTTCTGCCTGTCACATACATTTCCACAAATACATTATACCCTTTTTACCCATTTTCAATGAGTTCAGGGTATAAGAATAATGGCCAAAAAAACGGCTAAGCAACAAAATGTATTTAAAATGATGAAATTATAAATTTCACTCGATTATATTTTTATATGCGCTTTAGGCCTGTTTCTATTGTCTCGTGGGGCGACAAATTGTCAAAACTTTCCTTTTGTTGTGGCCACTTTGGAACACCTGTCCAATTCGCGTCTTTCACTCTCTCCCACACTCCACCCCGCTGTGCCCCTCTCTCCCACTCTCTCGGCACACATAAGATATACAATTTTATTTCGCTTTTTATTTTGCGCCAAATAAATCACTCGCAAAAAAAGCTGACGATTGCCTGACACCAAAAAAAGTAAAAGAAAAGGGACAAGGCAAACATTTTGCGCAAATTCCCTGGCAAATTTTATTTTTCGTTTTACTTTGGTTCCGGTCTCTAGTACATTAAATTTATCATAATGATGAGCTTCTGAAATATTTATAAATCTTGGGGTTTGCTCGCCTGATTAATGGCCATTATTTTGGCCACTTTACTTTCATGACAAATTGTCTTAAGTTAGTTATAAATAATTCTGATTTTAAATGAACATTATTTGAGTTAAGTTTAAACAAAATAGGATCAACGTTTACTTTTCTAAAAAACTAAAACGAGCTCAGAAAATCTCAATTAATAGAATCCGCCAGAACGGGTGGAAAATTCGTGGAATACAACAAATTTGCATGATTGCTATTATTTTGGAAACTTTAGTTTTATGACAAATTGTCTTTAACTATTATTTAATAAAGGTGCATTTAAATGAATATAGTTGCTTGAAAAAAATATTTGAACAAAAATTTGAGCTAAGCTTCAACAAAATTCGATATACTTTTCTCAAAAGATATCAAACAAGAGCTAGATAAATAAAATATTTTGAAATGTTTATTCTTTATTCAAAAATTTAGATGAATAATTTAGTTAAGGAATGGTAAATACCAAAAAATCCGAGTTAATTATATGAATGTATATTTGAAATCAAAGATAATCCGCCTGCCCATGTGAAAAAAAATGGGTGACATATAAAAAAATAACTAAATATAATTAGCCTGAAGGTAAATGTATTACTAATTTTTCAAATTTTTTAACCACTTTACTTAACGGTTTTTGCTGCTATTTGTTTTATTTTTAAGCCACTTTTATATTTTTAAAAATATTTCTTCGCTTGTTTCTTTTTGCTTTACTTTTTGAACTGGCCCTTGTGGAGGTTCAATTTGTTAGCCCCATTTGCCCCCACGCCAACCGGGCAGTGCCAATTGCTGGCCAAAATCTTAACAAATTTGCGTCTATTTTTTTATAGAGGCCCGAAAAAAGTTTGAGTGAAGAGAGAAAAAAAAAGTGAAAAACAATTTATTATATTTGTTGCTATGACAAAAAAGTGTGTCAAGGGGCAACTTGTCAGTCGTATGATTTCTGTGCGCCTGTCAAATCACATTTCTGTTCGGGGCAAAAGAAATTGCGCAAAGGCAGCTGTGCATGTGTGTGTGTGTGTGTGTGTGTGGGCGTATGTTTTATATTGTTGTGCGTTAACTTTGAAAGACAACTGTATATATTTAGGTACATTTATAAAGACAGCAATGGCTAAGACTTTTACCTGTGAGAAGGCATATTGTATGGACATTTCTGTATGGTTGTGTGTCATTACCTGCAAAGAAAAGAAAGAAGAATATGCATAAATAGATAAGCAAAAATAAGAAAGCATTGTGTATATTTTTATTTATAAAACAGTTTGTCCTGACTGTCTAGCTGACTAGATTCTTGATAACGCACAGCCCCAGAGGTAGGGTCTACGAAGTTACAATTCGAACTGAATCTTTGTGAGTTGGTGGCGCAAGTTCCGGCACGAAGTTCAGGGATCAAACTTCTCGAAAGACGAAAGACAAAATATTCTTTTTTCATTTAAACCACAGATGCCTGTTGCCGATTAGAGGCTCTTATTTCACACTTCAATTCAATTTAAATTTAATTTACACAAACAATTTTGTTGCCACTTGCATTTGTCAGTATGCATTTTAGTCGAGCAATGCCGGGTAATTTCTTGTCGTTTATTGATATATAATGCTTAGATATTGTAAGTTGTGCAGTGCGACCTAGCGCATCTGGCTCCCATTACATTTCCGCAAAAGCAAAAAGCCCACAGCGTCAAGAATCAGATATATTATGTATATGTGGATATATACAATATATATATATATATATATATATTTGTGTGTGTATACGTGTGTTGGGTTAACTTCACAGCTCGTCTAACTTCCGCTGGCAACTTTAATTACAAGTAACAAAAGCAAACGCCAAACGTCCAAACGACCGACAATTTTCTTTACTCTTCTGAGCTTTGCGTAAATGAAACCAAAACTCAAGGTAAAGCTCAAAAGGCACCGACAGAACACAATCCGTGTGTGTGTGTGCGTGTGTGTGTGTGTGTGTGTGTGCGTGTGGAAATTGTAGACACTCTGAAATCGACATTTCATATACATATTACTTTAACGTCCCAACTATTTATAAACATGCGATCATCATGCGAAAAACAAGAGAAGAACCCCAAGAAAAAATGTTCAATCCCATCAACAGAGGCAACAACAGGGCCAATTCTTCAGTTGGTAGCAAGAAGCGTTAAGAATCTAAAGAACGAACGAGATTGCGGCTATTAAAGCTGCCACACACACACACACACACACACGCACACACACACAGGTGGGCTGTCATGCGCTTGTTAAACACCTGAAGGCGTGGCCGAAACTGAAATGAATACTCTCCAAATAGCTAACTAAGCATAATATAGGGGTTAATAAAAAAAATCAGCACGAAATCAGGTTTTCAATGGACACACTTAATGCTTCCCATTGGGGCTGACTTTGAAGTGAGCGCCAGCCATGTGAGATAATGGGTTCTAATGTCAAGTAAATCGTAAAAGACTAAGCGACAATACTAAAGAAACTATTTGCTTTAAAACGGAAGAAAAATCGTTTTTATTTCCGCAAATATCGATCGGAACTTAAGTGGAATTTGCTTTCAGCATTCAAGTAATCTGAGCACGTCGGTCTTTTAAAACAAACTAAATAAATAAATATTTTTACAATGATTGAAAATTTTATTTAAAAACAATTTAAAATTATTTTCGAATTTTTCCTACATACTCTTGTGTTGAATTTGATTTCCGCAAATATCGATCGGAATCTAAGTGGATATCCTTTTATGCATTACAATTTTGATAAAAATTTGAGTTTTTATTTAAAATAAAAAACAATAGATTTTAATTGAAATAAATGCTGGCAATAATCCTAAATGATTATCTAATAGAGTTGCCAAATTGCCCAAAGGCGTTGCCACTTCCAAAATATGTGTGCGTGTTGCCACAGCTGTCAATTATTTGTGGTTTCCGCTCAGAAAAGCTAACTTAAACCAGATTCAGGTTTGACATAACAACGCTGAATTCTTTGACAGTGTTGCCTAATTGCTCAGCAGTGTTGCCATTTACAAATTGTGGGTTGCCACCGCCACAAGAACTCTGAATAGAACCAGATTGTGCTCGATTGTGCAACACCTTTAAAGTAACTAATTACTTAAACTGGCCACATTTTCAGGCTCAAGAGCTAAATTTAATGGGCCCAATAAAAACCTCTGTTTCATGCGGTGGCCAGCTGCGGGACAACTTAATAGAATAGACTCAGTTTGAGTTATTTACGGCTAATTTCAATTACTTGCGGCTTACAACTTGGCGGCAACTGCCAATTAAATTAAATGCAATTAAAAGCCATGAATGAATGCGAAAACAGAGAGAGAAAACAAATGAAAATTGCGATTATTTTGTGTGAGATATGAAACTAAACTGTTGACTGCACAACAACAATGCAAGCGATGCGAAAACAATTGCAAATAATTTACCATTAAAAAATGTATATAAATAAAATACATGATACAGATAATAAAAAAAAGGACAGAAAGCGATTTTGGCGTTGCCGAAGATGAAATACACTAGATTTTATTGGGGGTGCAAGATAATATGATAAATAAATAAATAACTAAATTTATGATTAGTTGTTGCTCAATGATAAAGGGCTTGAACCAGCGACTTTACGCTTGCTAGTCAACGCCGTATAAAAAAGTCTATATAAATAGAATGCATGATACAGATACTATAAAAAAAGGAATACCCAAGCTTATATTAGATGTGTGATATAATATGCTTAAGAACTTTATTTTTTAACCAATTGTCCCGATATGATAGAGTCACAGGTTTGAACCAGCGCTTTTTCTGATTAGCAGTTCGACTATAAAAAATCTATGTAAATTATGTAAATACATGAGACAGATACTAAAAGAAAAAGAAAGTGGATTTTGAGTTGTGCAAGATTTAATACCTTAGACTATATTAGATGTTTACTAAAGTACTAAATTTATGATTAATTGCATCTTTATGATAGAGTACTCACATACACAAAGTTGGATTAGAACAAAACGAACAGTTTTTTTTATATTTAGATCTGATCATCATCATCTTAATTCGAAGTATATAAATCTATGCCAAGTTTATACAAATATAGTTGAGAGTTTGCGCTTTTCTTGTAGAAACAATCGAATTTATATTTGTATAAAGAAACTTATCTGTCCGCTTGATTGCATTACACATGCTGTGACCAATTTATAATGCCCACTAAAAGTGTATCATAAAAATACAAATGAAAAAAAAAGGTGGCCAAGCCAAACCACTTTCAATGGCATTCGCAGACCCAGTCCGAGCCGCCAACTAGTTTTGCCAAAGTGGGCAAAGAGCAAGTGCAGCGAGTAGTGCACTGGGCAAGCGGAGCAGGCAGAGGCAGTATTTGTAACCGCTTTCTAAACATGCCACAACAAGCTGCAACAGCAGCAGCCAGAGAGAGAGAGAGAGAGAGGGAGAGGGAGAGGGGGAGAGAGAGTGGGATAAGGAGACGCGCGGCTTGTGGGCTTTCGTTTCAAATGCGCGTTGCTGCCACAATATGGCCTTGAATTTTTAATCAAGTTTCGCAGACAAGCCGCAGGCACAGATCACGGCCCCAAAGACTCGACTCGAGTCGACTTAACTTGACTTCGACTTGTAGCAAGAGTCGACTCGCCTCCTATAAATTGCTTGGTCATGTTTTAGGCTCACACACACACACAAACGCACACACACACACACACACACGTTTTACTCGTTAACTTCAAACAAGTTCTATTGAACTTGGATACTAAACCTTTGCAGCGGTGTCTTATTTTTGTTTTGCGCCAAATGATTAATGGAATAAATGCGCGCAATTTTTGCCAACAGTCTAAACTGCAAATACACGTACACATACACACACACACACACACACACACACACACACACACACTCACACACATCCTATATAAATTTAAAACTTTTTATTAAAAAATATTATTTGTGGCGCAAAGAAAAAATGAAATGCCCGCTGTGCAGAAGACACATCAAAACACGCAAAGGCATAAAATAAGAAACGAAAATAAAGAAAAAACCATAAACACATACAAAATACGCTTCAAGAAGAACCTGCATAAATTTGCTAGTGAGAGTTACCAAAACAGAAGAAAAAAGATTTAAAAAAAAACACAAAGAGATCCTAATTCTAAATATAAAAAAAGTTATATTTAATGTTTGAGGCTGAAGTTCATTTTATTAATAATATATAACAATATATAATAATTCATATATGCTGAACACAGTAAAACGTTTGCGAATGTGGCATTAAAAGGAATGCAGAAACCAAATGCGAATCGAGAGTAAAGAGGAAGAAGTGAGAATGTTCGAATACTACGACTTGTCTTGTGGATCTGAACTGGGAATACCTTTATTATTATGATGTATATATAATGATTATAATTATAATTACATCCTTTCTTAATTTTTATTGTAATTTCTACTTTTTTCCTTATATTATCAGTCGGCGTCCCCACGCACGCTCCTCTTCTTCTTTTTTAGCTCTTCTTCTTTTATAGAGCTTATAATTAATTGCTGTTAACTTTTGAAAGTTTAATTTAATGTTCACAGCTTAAACTTATTAAGATATTAAGTTTCCAACTAAATGAAAATAACTTTGCTAATATAAAACTAACATATAATGCCAATAACAACTGACTTAAAGAACCTTGTTTTTAATTGTGCTGATATATTTATGACAAAAATAACTTATAACATATATATAACTAAAACTTTTCCTAGGCAAGTTTTAAATTTAAGCTCAAAATAAATACATTTTATGATTCTTTGTAAGGTTTTGTGTTTGAGCTGAAATGAAAAAAACTTCGCTAATAACTAAAAAACATTGTCTTATTTAAATGTTAAAGTTAAGCAAATTTAAGCATGTTTGATTATATTTGCCGGCCTTCGTGCTGTATTTTTTGATTAATTGCACGCACATTTTTGGGGCGTGACAAGCGGCAAAAGGAATTGTCATAAGCCATGCAACAACTCATGACTAATAAAGAGACGCAGAAACCAAAAATGATAAAAGAAAACAAAAACAAGCGCTGGCAACGAAAATACAAAATTGAGACCGAAAAAAACAGACGCAAACTGCGCCTTCCTAAAATCATAAAATAAATAAAACTGAAAGGCAGCTAAAAAGCCGACATATGTAAACTCTGACAGGCCAAAGGGGACGCTGGGGTGGTGCAGAACAGAGTGTATGTGTGTGTGTGTGTGTGTGTGTGTGTTTGACTTTTGATACGCCACACACACACATCAAGAAAGAACCGATCCCCACTTGCATTTTAAAAACACACCCAAAAATTTTTTTAACAAGAAAAAAAACACACTCTTTTTTTTGACTTTAGCGGTATTTTTTTGTTGTTTTTTGGCGGTTTTTAAGCTGTTTTTTTTTTTTTTTTTGAGGGAGATTTTGGAAATGCATTTCAAGTCAACGACGAAATTGAATCATTTGACAAAAAGCAACGGGGCAACGAGCTTTATCAATTTGGCTGTGGCTTGACGTTCGCCCGAAATGCAAATTATGCGTTTAGGTAGAGAGGCGCATCTTCTGACCCAAAGAGCGAGAGAGCTGTAGAGCGTGCGAAAGAGATGGACAGACGCCGACTCGAATCCAAGCAAAAGTGAAGAAGTTGTCGCGCTTGTTGAACACCAAAACACATTTCGCCTGACGCAGTTGGACAAATGGACGGCGAGATGGACAACTGAATGTTGGCGTGAGTCTCAGAAATTCTGAGCTCTTGTGTAGCTTTTGTATTCTTTGTAAAGCTGCGCCATGTATGCAAAAATATGCAGAGCCTATAAATCAAAAAAAAACCCTGGCTCATTTGACATTAATTTGTGTGTGTGTGTGTGTGTGTGTGTGTGTGTGCCTCTCCCCTACTCTACACAGCAAATCTTTATATTATGCCTTTTAAGTCCAGAAGGGCTGACTGCATCGGGCAAAAATTTGTCGCTTTTTTAATGCGTGTGACAAATTTTTGGTGTGTTTTTTTCCCCCTTTTTGGGTGCACCAAAGTCAATAATTAAGACTTGTATAAATACGTGGAAATGTGTTATGAATAATGGGAGACAGTCAAGTAGAAGCTTGAGCAGCAGAGCGAAAGAGTAGCAAGAGCAATAGAAATGCATTTTATAAAAATACTATTCAGTGTTGAAAAACATATTAGACAAATTTATAAACATAATGAGAATTGTAAAACATTTTGAAAAAAAAATATAGAAGCATTTTGCATAAATACTGCACTATCTTTGACTACTACCAAACATGTTTAGTAACATTTTATGCCCTTCAAGCCCAACTTGGTTATATTTATTTGAAATATTAAAATTTTCGACAGTGTTATAAAAGTGCAGGAAAGTAAAAACAAGAAACTACATTGCCTTACAACAAAAACAGAACATAACAGAACAACAAGACAACATTCTTCGAGTGTTGTAAAGTTGGGTTTGCCTATGGTCAGTGCTGCAAAGGCTCAAGTACATCAATTTCTTCCCTGGACCGTGCTGTAAAAGTCTAAACAAATTCTTAAAATTACTACAAAATTTGTTGGATCATTTATAATTTGCTTACTTCGAGAGCTGCAAGGCTGTGTTTGCCTTTAGCCAGTGCTGCAAAGGCTCAAGCAAAGCAAATTCTTGCCCACACATTGTGCGAATGTTACCTTCAAAACATGCATATATCATACACATATGTCACACATTTCGGGCGCGCCTCGATGTCTGTCTTTGAATAATGAGTGAGTAAAAGCATATTGGGGCGTGTGTATATATATTATTTAGGTCTAGGTCTTGCTGGGCATTAAAAATAAATAACATACTCGCGTATAGTACAAGTCTGAAGCGTGTGTGTGTGTGTCACATTTCATTTTCAATTTCTCACATTTTTCTCATATTTTTTGTGGCTGACAACTTTCGTTTCATTAATTTTCTTAGCGCTGAGGCGCACATGGGGCGTATGCGTAATGTGCGTTTAAATATGCGTATTTAATATGATTCTTATTTATGGCATGAGTAATTGAATGAAGCAATACTTAATTTCTTTGTGGCTTTGCGAGCTACACTTGATTGATGTGCTGATTAACTGGAGAAAGAAACAAATACACAACTCCAGAAGCGTTTTGCATTTTATGCATTGTTTGCCAATTAACGTTTGACGATGCCGATAAAAATCGCGCAAAACATTTGCCAAAAATAAAACGAAAAGCTACACTTTGAGCAGATGCCAAAGAGCAAACGAGGGCCGCAGCAACAACAGCTGCCAGCCAAAAAAAAAAAATATATATATAAGATGTATAAAAAATAAAATGAGAAAAGAAAACGAATGCCGCCAGACGGACCGGGACAGACAGAGAACAGAGGCCAGCGGCCAGCGGGCAGCAATTGGAATCTAATTTAAAATTAGTGCTTAAAGGATTGAAATAAATTTAGGCAATTTTAAGACACGACACACACAAAAAGCCAGCCGCTGACTTGGCTGCCCCTGTGGCCAGTTCCCAGTTGCCAGTTACTCATTGAAAATGCGTAAAGAGCTGCGGTTCCGGTTAGCCAGACGGACCAAACATTCAGCAGGTGGCTTGATGCTTTGGCCCCGATAGCGTTAGGGGCCCTCTCCTCCCCCCTGCCAGACCCAACACATTTGGTCTAACCAAATTGCAATTGGCTCAAGCTGTTGTCTGTAAGCATATTTTGACAACGAGCCAGAGATAATAAACAAAGTTAAGGCCAGGCTAGAAGCCGAGCAAGACGCCAGCTGCTGGCTGCAAAAAAAAAATGCAAAGAACTAAATAAAAGCCGCAGCTCAAAGTTCTAACATTTAACAGAGCAATTAAAAGTGAAACAGAAAAAAACAAATAAAAGGCATACTAAGCTATAAGAAACAAAAGTAAAAAGCATAAGTAAGAGTGCTCCAGTCGGCAGTGAACGACTAGAAGATACCCTGTGCCCAGCGCCAAGCTGCCTCCTCTCATATGCATACTTATGCACATACACATGCACAGACATTCTGTGCTGCTTCTTCTCTTAGCCGCACACTAAGCCAGTGCAAGGCATTCTTTATTAACTCCGGTAATAATACTCCGATCTTTATCAAATTTGCATGACATAAATATGTCACATACGTAAGCCTGCATTCTAAGTTTGGTGAAGCTAGCCCTTATAATCTTCGAGCTATATATAAAATAACTATGTCTAACAACCGATTTTCATCGATATGAGAAAGGAAAGAAAAAAGGAAAATATAGATAAACTGAATCTGTATCTGTATCTGTTAAATTTTAAGTCTGTAGCTTTTTATATTTTCCAAGATCGATGCACTCACACAGATGTACAGAGCTAGATCGACTCAGCATAGTTTTTAATAGGGTATAAAAAGAACAAGAAGCGCTGAGCAGACTTTCAAAATTACAGATAATTACTTTGTGCAGCTACAGCAATTTCGGCATGTAAAAAAAAATATAAAAAAATTAGATATTAGATCTAAATTATGCGACGGAAATTAAGGAAAATAACAAGACAAAAACAATTCGCAAAACGTGCCAAGAAGATGGAGAGAAAGAAACACGCAGACAAAAAGAGACAGAGAATAGAGAGACAGGGAATAGTGAGAGGTAGAGGAGCGAGAGAGAGAGTGGGGGGAGAGCCAGAGGGGGGAGAGCGAGAGGGGGGAGAGCGAGAGGGGGGAGAGCGAGAGGGGGGAGAGCGAGAGGGGTAGAGGAAGGCGAGAGAGTGAAACATCGTGAGACTCTTTTGTTGAGCTCCCTTATTTTTGTTTTTATTTTCTTTTCTTTTCTATTTTTTTTTTGCAATCTTGCCTTTGGCATCATTATCGTTATTATATCCATAATTATGTCAGGTTTTTTCATCTTTTTATTTCCATTTTTTATTATTTGTTGTGGTTTTTTATTATTATATTTTTTTTTTTTTAAGAAAAGAAACAAGTTTCTTTAGTTTCTATTTTTTCCCCCAAATTTATTTATTTGTTATTCTTCAAAAACTCTTTCACGCAACTTTTGGCAATAATTTAAATAAATTATTTTTTCCGAGACTTTTTTCGAGTCTTTTTTGTGTGTGGCTTTACGGAAGTCAAATTTAATAATGGTTCGTTAATTTATGATATTTCATCTAATTTCTGACTTTTTTTTTGTCACGAGAGCAAAAAAGATTTCGACGAAGGTTAGATTCTACATATAAATGCAATATTATTAAACTATTTATTTGCAAAACTTATAGTTTATATAACTAGTTACATAATAATATTATATTATTAATAATATAATATAATAAGCATAATAAAAACAAAAATAAAGTTTTAAATTGTATCCAAATTTCTTAAGATTGAAATAGACATAAAAAAATTATTGAAAAAATTCAATTAAAATTATTTTTAAAAAAATATGAATTAATATTTATAAATTTCACAATTATTTTTATCTTAATGCAATCTCAAAACAATCGCATTCAAGCTGGAATTCAGTAGGTTAAGCTCTGCTTTTTTAAAGTTTGATTTTTTTCTGCGCCCACGTGCGCTTGAATCGAAATATGAATCAAGTTTTAATAGTTTTCATAGTACAACATGCCCATAAAAGTGGACAGCTGCCGGACTTTACCGTTAGTTGCGGCCGGGTTGTGCTAGTGGGTACTCACACACGCCCACACACACACACACACACACACACACACACACACACACACACGCACACACCACAAGCTCAGCTGCTGCCCAATGGTCGAGCTGCTAATTGAACTGCTCGCCCAGCTGCCGGCTCTGGCAAATAAAAAAGTATTGTGACAGCGCAAATATTTAGCGAAAATGTAGAAATTTCGGCAATTAACGCCCAAACAGTGTTCAGCAGCGGTTCAAACAAATAGATAAAGATGTAGGCAAGTTAACCCAGTTTCGCAGCTCACAAGTGGGTGCCTAAAAATAACTATATATAAAATATATAAAAAATACATCAGACTAATCAAACTTGCAATTTGGAAGGGTTCACAAATGTGTTTTCTACAAGTTGTACGCATTGAAGTCGTGTCGGTAGGGCCGATTATTATTTTCTTTTATTTTATTGTTAAATTTTACAATTGTTTTTCTTCTATTGTTTCTAGACACAATAACAAGTTCTATAAGCTAAAGAACACGGCCCAACAAGACATTCTCTAAATATCGACATATTTACCAAATTTCCATTGATTCAAATTTCTTGCAATTCAAAATTTAGCAAATTTCTTCCAATTCAATGTACTCCAAAACTAAGAGCCGAAGTTAATTGAAAATAATCTTCTAATCGCTTCTCTTTCGCGTCTCAAGCCACAGCGCAAAACAAAAGACTTAGGCAACGAACTGCTGTCAAAACAAAGTGCGTTCGGGCCGAACGGAAAAGGAGATTTGGATTTGGCGCCCACAAAAAAGCTGCGAGAGAGCTGCACGAGAACTTTTGTAAAACGACGTCAAGAATGGCGTCAGAAAATGTTTAGAAAAATTTAATAAATCACTTCTGATTGTGCGCATTGTTATTTTAATTAAAAAAATAACAAAAATTACACACACATAGATACCAATAATAATAATCATAATGAAAATACGCTGCTTTAGACAAAAGGCCCAGCGGAACAACAAAAGCAGCCAAATTGTAAGCGCGATTTCTGAAATTGAAGCACATGGCTTAAATAAACAAAAAGCCAAGCGTGTAGAAAGGCGGACAAAAAGAGGGGGTGTACGGGGGCAGTTGAGGGGCAGCATAGACAAAGTAAATATCAAATTTAATTTGCTTGGGCCAACGATCATTATAATCAACATAATAATCAAGCCGCACAAAATTACAAAATAGGGGAAGCGCAAAACAAAAACAACAAGAAACGAAAATCCAAAAGAGCTCAAAAAAAAAGTAGCTGAAGAATAGAAAACGCGTGTGTGCGCTGACGCAGCAGAAACTACCCCAACAAAATAAAAAAAAAAAAAAAAAAAAACAAAATAAAATAAATAAATATGTATATATATATATACATATATACATATACCTATGCGAGGCCCACGTCTAGTAGTAAAACTCAAATAGTAAAAATTCTCAACGTCCAATTTCATTTCTAATGCCGCGTCCGAGGCACGCACATGGCAGGGGCTTCTATTATTCTAAGCGCTGTTGTTGTTCTTTTTTTTGTGTGTGCCTCTCTTATGGCAACGTGTTTTTGGCCAAAAGTGTGAACCAGGCCCGATTGTTGCTGTCGCTGTTGTTGCTGTTGTGGTAGTTACCATTGTTGTTGCTTGTAGTTTATTACGCATCAGCATTTAACCTTGAACGGGCGGGTCAATGAACGTTTTGGCCAAAATATTCTAACGATTTTTAGTTGCTAACAACAACTACAACAACTACAACAACAAATTATAACAAATTCCAAATTTTGAATATTTTATATAGTTAGTTAGCTTTAGCTTAAAAGAGTTGTCAAATATACAACGTATACGTAATATTTGCAGAAGCTGCGCTTATTTCTATAGCTTCCGAGTTGAGGCAGGAGGTGAAGCATAACTTTTGGTATTAAGTGTACTGTGAAATGTCGACATCATTAAGAAGATAAATGTCATACTCCATGTTCTCATTATTTCAGCTCTATTATATTAAATCTAACTTTACATTATCTTCTTGAGCTGCTTGACATGTTCACAACTTATTTTATATACCTTTGTAGAGGGAATTATAATTTTCACATGTAATTTGTGACGCACAGAAGGAGACCTCTCGGACGCCATAAAGTATATGTACTCTAGATCAGCCGAGTCGATATAGCCAAGTACATCTGCCCGTCTGTCTGTTTCTATACGTGCTAAGCCAAAAGCTATCTTCATGAAACTCTGCATAGATCCGTCTTTGTCTTACAGGCAGTGCATAGATCGGAACCGAGCGAATCGGACTTCTATAGCGTATGGCTGAAATACGAACAATCGGTCGAAAAGTAGATTCTTGAATAGAAAACTTTGTTGTTTATTGAGATATCTTGACCATACTGGGCATTTAGAAGTCTCTCCATCGGACTCCTAAATAACATAGCTGTTATAGAAAAGATCCGTCAAAAATTGATTTTAATTTGGCAAAATATTCTGTTTGCCAAGATATTTTCTCACAAAAGGAAAATGTCTACAAGGGTATTAAGTCTTTGGCGTACCTAAGATAATCTTACTTTCTTATTTCTCTGTTGATTTCAATTTTCTTTTGGTTTTTCCACTCTTGGCAAGCTTTTCACGCCCCAAGCTCATGTTCTTTCTGGCCCATTTTAGCGGACGTTCGCTTTGGCACGTTCAATCAATTAAATATCTTTGGACTTTTATAACGCTTTCCATATTATTTATTATTATTGTTGCTCTTGTTGTTTTTCATATATTTTTATTTTTACATTTGTATTTATTTTTGGCAATGCCATTTGGCGCTTTGTACTTGAAACACAAGCAAAAAGAAAAAAAAAACTTATTTACAAAAATATTTCGTTTTGTGGGCTTTTTCCTATTTTGATTATTTACTGTGAATTTCAATTGTTGCTGAATAAATTGTGTATTTTGTGGGAGGCGGGGGCGGCCCCACTTGGAGGGGGGTAGGGACGTACAGTCGGCAACGGCCACGGCACGGTCCTACAATTAATTTCGATTCGCATTGACGAAAAAATACGCGACTCGTACTTGAATTTTATATGTACATATATATGAGAATATGTGAGTACAGATTCGAGTGATTCGCAAGTATATAGACTCCAGTACCATATATATGTGCCTTGATTGTCTTGTATTGTTGTTGCTTGCTGCCGTGACTTTGCCTTCATTACTTTTTTGTTTTGTTTTCTTAGCCAGGCTGAAAGCAGGGGCAGAGCAAGGGCAGTGTGCAAAAAGTTAACGCGCTTCAATCAACACGTGTACGAAACGGCGTTAAGTTGAGCGGGTTGCCTGTAGCCAGTTTAGACTGTAGCTCCATTTATCATATCATATTACACAATGGCACACACAATTCGGCTGGAGGTAAAGGTCAAAAGCTGCGCTGCAATTCCAAATTTTATTTTTCGCTTGTTTCTTTCCTTTTTTTTATTGTTGCGCGCAATTTGTCTTGGCGAAGTTTGTTGTTTTTTGGCGCCCAAAATTGTGCGCATTGTAAATTTACGCTTAAAATTGTAATTAAACTCTGCACTTGATTGTTCAGCATTTGATTTGGTTCATTAAAGTGACGCAGCGAAGAAAATACATCAATCAAATGCGGACAGGCAGCGTGACAAGGTCAAAAAGTAGCAAAAGCGAAGATTAATAAGCGCACAATAAAAAGAGAGAAGCGACGAGTGGTTAAGTTGCAGGAAGAAAACAAAAGGAGCTTAAGATACATATAAACACCTTAGAATACATTAAGGATAGTTTATACATATAATTTACAACCAAATGTACAAGAAGAAAGCACAAATATTTTACTTTACTTCTCTAATTACTGCTTCTCTAAATTATATAAAATTCAAAACAATTCAAAAAAGGGATTTTCAATGTTTCGAGCTCTCATTTTCAGACAATAAAGGTATAAAGACAATAAAGGTTTTTTTAACTAAGCTATGTTCAACAAAAATATTACTTAACTTCTCTAGCTGCTTCTTCTCTTAATTTTATAAAATTAAAAAAAACTATTTCTGAACAACAATTAAGTTTCAAATTTCGAAAACTGTTTAAACTCTCATTTAAGAATATAAAGATACTTAAAAATATGCCAAATTCTTTAAAAATTTTACCTAACTTCTCTGATTGCCGCTTCGTTAAATTCTATAAAGTCTTGACAAGCAATTCTGATCAGAAATTGCTTTTAAAAACGTCGCAACCTTCTTAAACTTCCATTTAGACAAAATTAGCAAAATGCATAAAAATTATTTTATTTCTCCAACTGCTGCATCTCTTAATTCTTTAACTTTTTAATGCAAAGGGCTCACTTTTAGTTAAATAAAATATTAAAACTATTTATATTACAAAAAATAAATAAATTTACCAAATTTCATAATCCGCACAATTAGGCCAATAATTCGCATAATCTGTTTTGCGGCTGCGTTCATTACTTTTGAGTATTAATTTTTTTTATTTGTTCAATTTAAACAATAAATTCGCCAGCCAGGGCTTAACCTTGTAACAATTTTTATTTGTTTATGTGTTTGTTGTTTTTCTCCTCTTTTTTTTTGTTTTTTGTTTTCTAAACAAACAACGAGGCAAGTGCGTGCTTTTTAACAATTTATTTTATATTTTTGCGCGACTATTTGCTTTGCTTGATAGTATTTCGTTTTTTTTTCATTTTTGTTTTTTTGCGAGAAACCTTCACAAAGCAAATTTAAAAAAATATTGTATCAAAAGCAACACCCACTACATCAACAGCGAGTTGATGGCGTTTTTTTTTTTTGTTGTTGTTTTGGCGCGTTTATAAACGCCATAAAGAAATGCGGCGCGGCCTTCAGCTCTGGCTGAATGCCTTGCGGTTAAACATGGCATAGTTTCATTTAATAAAGTTTTTTCTTTACTTTTACTTCGGCTTAGGCCTGATTTGCACGTTGTTGTTGTTGCTGTGATCTTTTCTTTTTTCTATTTTTTTTCTTCTTATATATAATTATGATGATTAATTTGCGTTGAATTGAGCCTCGGCCGCGGCTTCAGTTGAGTTCAGTCTGAAGTGAAGTGTGGCGCACAATTAAGAAATCTCGGCAATTGCACCACATGCCACACACACACACACACACACACACGCACACACTCCAGCCCGCCCCGCCCACACACACAGCTGCCAGCCACTTTCTTTTTTAATTGCAAAAGAAATTATATGTGAATTACTCGCAGCTTCTGCAGCACCTCTCTGCAGCTGGCCTGCTGGGTGTGGGCTCAATATAAGGCCCAAGGCTAAGTGCAGATGGGCTCAAAATGTTTATTGTTAACACTTAAAAGTTGGCCTACAAATTGAGCTTTTGGCTTTACCCAAAAAAAAACAAGAGAAATCAATCAAAAATAAATAAATATGTTAGAAAAATGTTTATAAAATAAAATAAATCAGACAAATACATATATTCCATTTTCTAAGCAGGCAAATTAAGCCCAAAATGGCAAAAACCAAATAAATCGCTTGAGTTTAAACAAAGTTTTGGAGAATTCGAAGATTAGCTTAGCTGCTTTAATGGACTTTCAATGTCTGAACAAGACAAATCAATTAAACAAAGGCAAAAAATATTATGATAAAATAAAAATATTGTATATATATTATTTTTGAAAAGTTTTTAAGCTCATTTATTAAGTCACAAAAGGCACTTTGCTAAGCGCGCTTTAGTTTTATCGCTGTGTGACACTTATAATTCCCAACAAGTTAAGGCTTCGATAGGAAGACAAGGCGTTTGCAATTCTAGAGTTCATATCATATCATATCAAATCATATCATATCGAATCATGTTTATATTGGTTATTGGTTCTTAACTATATAAAACATAACTAAAATGATTTGTGGTTTCTGTTAAGTTATTTATGGACTATAAGCTATATAAAACATAATTTAAATTGATTGTAACTTTTACTTTGTTGTTTATAGGTTATTAAGGACATAAGACATAAGACTGAAACTGAGCTCGAGCTGGCCTACTATGAAAACTCTGAAATTGAAAAACTTCTGTTGCTTTCAAATGCCAAAAAAAGCAAAGAAATACCAATTTGAAATAATGTTGTTTACTTTTAACATTTTAAGATATTCTATTGCATTTTTGGTGCAAAAATTTCGCTTTCACTTGTGCGAGCGCAGGGAACTACGTTCTTTATAACAAAGTCTATGAATATACATATAGCTACATACTTATATACATATAATACAACTGAGGGCTTATCTTATCAGCATTGCGACGAAAAAAATGAAAACAGAAAAAAAAGTGCAAACGATTTGCGGACTGAAAGAAATAAGAATTGTTTATATTGTTGCTCATGAGCTCAGAAAAAAGCAAAAAAAAAAAAAGAGAAAAGATTTTGTTATAGCAAAATAAATAGCACAAATGTGCATTATCAGCGACACATGTGTAGTACTCACGAGTGTCTGTGCGTGTGTGCGCGTGTGTGTGCGTGTGTGTGCCTGACAGACGCACACACGCGCATTAACCTCAATTTGAACCGTCCGATTGTGGGGCACTGTGTTATCTGTACCGTAAGTTGACTGGCATTTTTGGCCGCTTTGATAAGCTGGCACCAAAATAGTAGAAAAAAGTCTACCTTTTAGCTCCCGGCACGCAAGCCACGCATCAAGTCCAATTGGAGGCAACCCTTGAACAGGTGTCCCTGTGGCATCCAATTGGAGATGTTCTAAATTATTCCAAATCTCGATGAGTACATGAACTAATAGTGAACATTAATCGATTGGAATTCGTGAGTTCATTGCACAAGTTGAATGAACTTGTGTCTTGAAATACTTCCGCACTTAAATGCTCGCATTTTAGTACGCCTTTTTTAGTACACACCGACCCTGAACTTGAACCCCGCAAAATTAGTTGAAATCATTAAAAAAAAAAAAACAGCAAAAAGCAAAAGAGAAAAAGATGAAGTTGCTGTGTTTTCCAGCCAGTTCGTGAACTCTTTGGTCAAGTGTGAAGGCCAAATGGCTTTTCAACAAAAAATAGCGAAAAAATGAAATGAACACGAAATAAACTAAAACTAGTTTTAGGAAATGTGCGCTTTATAGCTGCTGCCATAGTTAGTCGCTAGTCTTGTCTTTTTCAAAAGCCATTAACATATTGTGCTGTCTGAGGAATTGAATTATTTGCGTACTTGTTGCTATTTACCATTTGCTGGCCATTAACAGCCGCAGGGCAATGAATGTGATTTAGTACAGTGTACTAATAAAACTGGAGACAGTTCAATTTCGTAAGCTTTAGCCAATACTTATTCTTAATTATATATATATATTATATCCCCTGTTGCAATCAAAATGCAAGTTCATCTAAGCTAAGTAGAGAGCTTATAATAGTTTTAGATCATGGGCACAGTCAGTCTTAAGAACCGTATTGAAATAGGAAGAAAAAACATGGGTGTTAAGCAACCTTATATTTTTTCATACGTTTAATTTATTTTGCCAAGAATCGGACTCAAAAAAATACATTTAAGAGTATATCACTTATCACTCTTTAGTACACTATGACGCTTTTAGTACACTTTAGATTTCTTTAAAGTTGAGTTGGTTCATAGTTTAGTTTACAAATCAACTTAATAATGGCGTTTTAGATCAAGCTTGGCGCACAAACATCTTTTAGTACACATGTACTAAATCGTAAGAGCCTTACAAATCCATTACTACTTGATTGAAGTCAACCTTTCTTGGTTTGTAGTCTCCTCCGCACAGAAAGTGCAGAAAAAAACAAAGGGAATTTTAGTACAGTGTACTAAAACACTTTTAAAGGCAAAACAACTCGCAAGGCATTTTAGTAAATTGTACTAAAATCGCAGTAATGGCAAAGTAGAATATAAAACATTTCTCTACAGTTTCTAGCCAGCTGAGTTGATGCTGATAGGCAATTGACTTTGCTACCGATTTAGTACGACTTTTAGCACTTTCGAGTGACACCTCGAATTAGCGTGCGATGAAAACTGGCAGCAAACAGTGCAATCCGGCAGCAGGTGGAGAATCAAGCAAACGGAACTAGTTAGCTTTATTTATTTCTTTATTTTGTTTATATTTATTTATCACGATAACAAGGCGAGGCAGGTGAGCGGCATGGAAAAAGAAGAGACGCCGCCGCCCAGCGAGGGTATTGTGAAAGTGAACTCTGAGAGACGGCTTACCCTTCCTCTAACAGAGGGCATTTTAACATAACCATTCAATTTGTAATACATAGAAGAAAAGTCATTTGATCTCTTTGAGTATTAGGCGGATCGATGGTCTATATCATATCATATCATATCATCTATATAGAACTGCCATTGGAATGATTTAGACTATGATTTTCTTTACTAAACTCAGCAAATGCGAGCTTCACTCTTCCTCCCTTACTTATCTATCAAATCAGCCTACAATCATATATATAGCGTTTATACTAAATATATATTACATACACATATATATAAATACATCATAATGTGTATTTCAAAACATTTACCAGTCAAGTGTTCAAAAGGGTATTCAATATGCGGCATGCCGAATACATATGTTCTTTCTTGTTACGAAGCTGTCAATCATTCGCAGAGCTGAGTGCAGGAACCGAAATAACGCCTAGGTATATGCATAGGTAACTGTAGATGATTACGAAAACAAAAAAAAACCAAGCAGAGAAAAACTATTTATGTGGTGTGGGGGGCTACCCCAATGTGCCGCGCTCTGAATGACTTTTTTTTTGGAAAACTAAAATACCTTGTGGCTGGCCCATTAGCATTACGAAAGTGTAGTGAAAGATGACGACCGCGAGGTGTGCGTTTACCCTCCCCCTCCCTCTCCCTCTCTCTGGCTCTCTCTCTTCAGCACTCTCTCTCGCTCTCGCTCTTTCACTGTGACGCACAATTCTCAGTGGGCACGAGTCGGAAATGCGTGCGTTCGAAATTTGGGTTATTATTTGTGTGTTGCCCTACTTTCTGAGATAGTCGAGGCACACACATACACACATACACCCACACACACACACACACTCACACACACATACACCCACACTCACACACACAATTGTGCTGATTAGAATTTTTCTGTTCTTTATTTTTTTGTTTTGTATTTTGTGCGTTTGCCTCCAGCTCCTTTATGACCTGCCACGAGATGCGACCGGCACGATAACTACTCGCCGCACCCCGCACCATCACCCGCACCACCCCCCGCCCCCTGCTCGCCAATAAAAAACAGTGCCGGCACCGCCTGATAAGCCGCCTTTACATAGGTAGCTGGCGTAGAATTTTGGGGCTGATTTGCTGTCTTTATGGTCAAATTTTCATGTGACGAGTGCACAATTTTGATCGTTGAGCTATTTTCGTTTGTTCTCGTTCTTTTTTCAACTGCTGCTGCTCTTTTTTTATGCTTTTTTTTTTTTTGTTAATCCATTTGGGTTAATTGACATATTTGGGTCAATGTTTAGTTTGCATTTTTGGTACCGATAAAATAAATAATGCTTAGTCGAGCCAGTGAAGCGAGCTTTTCGCTATGCTTTACTTTCGATTTATATGCAATTATTTATATATTATTTACGATGTCAATTTGGTTTTATTACCTTATGAGACGACATTAGCTTTTAAGATTGCCGAATAGCAGCCAAAGCAATAATTTCTTATAATTCTCAAACGGATTTAGCTGGAAAGTTGTGCGAAGTTCTGATTATAGAATCTCACAATATCAATATAATAATATAACTAAAATTCTCAAGTGGTTCTTGCTTCGAATACCTTAAATAGTAAGACTTTAAATCGGCTCAAGTTTTTTCGGAGCTATTAAATAATATAAAAATAGATAAGTTAAAGATATGTTACAGATTTTTTAAGATCTTTAGATATTTTTTAATACTTAATCATTTTTTGAAGGCAACAAAAAATATAAAAATGGAAAATTTTAATAATCCTTTAAGATTTTTTTAAGATCTTTAGCTTTTTTGTAATACATAATAGTTAGAATATGTTTACGAATATTCCTACATACTTTCCCAGTGATTGCCATTTAGTTTATTGCCCAAAAACTTCACCTTAAAGTTACAGTTCATGATGATAAGCCCAACAAAATGGGCCATGTAAGACAACACTTACAAATTGAATTCAATATCTTTGCGCTCACAAATTGTGTGGAATTGGTGCTTGCTTTGTTTTATTTATATTTTCTCGTATTCTTTAAGTTCTGTTCGATTTCGTTGGGTTTGGGGTTTTGGGTTCTACATTTGCTACATTTTTTGTTTTTTTTTTGGGGTCATGTGTTTCACTTTCTGCTGGGCTAAACAGTTTTTTCCCCGCTCTTCGGGCAAATGCGGCAAATGCATATAAGAATTAGAAATACAATACAATTAAATACAGACAAAGCAAACACAAACTGGATGGGCTGAGGGGCTAAAAGGGGGGGTAGCGGGCGCTGCCTTAATTGACGAAATAAAAGTCGGATGTGTGTGGCTCTTCAAGTACCTACACACTGGAATTTCATTACAGCCCATGAAGACGACTGCGCTTGATTTGTGCGTGTAATTGAAATAAATTTCCCAACCGGCTGGAACCGAATTGTTTACTCAACCAAGCCACAAAACAGCCGCAGGAGCGAGCTGCCAAATGATTCGGTCTAGGTTCGGGTAGAGTTACGTTTTTTGCCTGCCTATCGATAGATTTATCGATTGTTGAGCTGTTGACCTACTTTCGGGCTGGCTTTATCGAGCCAGCGCTTTCTCGTCGCCCTCTCTTTCTTTGTTGAAATCTTTATGTCGCTTACCCAATTAGTGGTATTTTTATATGTTAGAATTTGCATATATGGAACATACCTGAAAGATAAAGAAGAAGATAATAAATTAATCGATTTGTTTATGAATTCATTTTACAAGCTATTTAGGCTTTTGGAAAGAATATATATGACATATGCTTTATAACAATACGATAGATATTCTGGCCTGTAAATGTTCTGGTTAATTGTTCGGGCACGAACCGGTTCGGTTCATTTTGCAACTATGATCATAATCTGTTAAAATACTTAAGAATAATTTATAATAATATAATAACCTATCAATTAGTCTTAGACTCGCGCACGATTTGTCTGCTTTTCAGCTCTCTCATTAGTTGTTTATTTTTTAACCGCATAAAAACCATTAAGCGATTAATTACTCAATTAATGTGCACGGACCCCAGCTCAGGCACTTATAGATACATTTCCTAAGTTTATCATAAATATTTTATTGGCAAATCCGTTAATAGAAAACATTTTGCAGCATGACGTTAAACTGCATTTTAGTTTAATAATTGTCAACGTTTTTTTTTTCAATTCTCTTTATAGAACTCGTAAAATTTGCATCGTAAAAAGTGGCCCGTTGCAATCGACTCTCCAAGCAAAATCGAAGCATATATAAATTTATATATATATTTATACACATATTGCCGGAGTTTTATGGCAGTGCAAATAGGGCGTCAACTAATTTTCACCTGGCCAAAAAGGCGACTTGCGTGTTAGCCACAATGCCAGAGCGGGGTGTCGCGGGGTTAAAAGTCAAGGCATTGAAGCTTGTTAGGGGTTAAGGATTAACTGCAGAGTTGGGGCCAAGGGGGTGTTACACGCGATACGCTCAGCTGTAATTAATTAAAAACCACACACAGCCATAAACTATTCTTTAGTTGTCTGAGAGTTTCTGTGGAGTCCGCAAATAATGCGCAAAAATTATTTTAATGAGCTCATCGGACAGCAAAAATAAATACAAAAAAAAATAAATAAAATGTACATGTGTGTGTAAAAAATGGGCTTTAAACTGAGGACTTTACGAGTGTAATTTTAGCTGCTTTTTTTTTTTTTTAACTTTTTTTTTTTTTGGGGTTTTTCTGGCAATGATTTAACTTTTTTTCCGGCTCACATTAATTGGCACAAAAGTTCTCTCATTGCCAGCGATGACGATGGCAAAAAATATATATTTGTGCTGAAGAGAAGAAAAAAAAAAACTAATTATTGGTATTTTTGCATTCATTTTTGTATAATTTAATGTATCCAATTTAAATAGTTTTTTTTTTTTTTTTTTTTTGGTTTATTTTGTATTTATAAATGCAAATAATTGTGATCGCGTATTAATGTCAAGGCAGAAACAAAAGTGAAACTGTGCAGCGATTAGATTTTTCTATTTTTTATTTATTGTATTTTTTTTAAGTGCGCCAACGAAGCGTTTACTTAAATATTTAATTTCAGGTTAGAACTTTATAATTGTAGGTGCGGCTAACTTAATTAATAAGCTAATAATACACAATTGTATATCTATTGAAGTTTCCTTATAAGGCTAAGAACAAGAGTATAACAATCAATAGACTTTTCTTATGGCACAAATATTTTTAAAACCTACAACAGCTTTTGAAAATTTTATATACATATATTTACAAAAAAACTTCTTTAAAATTTACATTGTTCATTTTTATTAATTAATTTGTTAATTTTACATTGTTAACTTATAATTATAAAATAATTGAAATGCATTTACATATATTTTGAAATAACATTTCTTATAATAATACTAATTTTAAACGTATTATTTAACTAAACTTCCCATAAATGACAGTATAGCAAAAAAAAAAGCTTTGATAGCATTAATCAATTATACGACTATGTAAATTAGTCACATAATCTGACAACTTTGCTGGTTTACAGCGAACTTTGACCGATTTGTTTACAGTTTGCAGTTTGCAGTTTGCAGTTTGACAATCAGTTTAACATCGAGTGCAAACGTGATCTGAGGATCATGCCGCTGTCAATTCCGCATGCGGCATCTATAATCAGCCTGTCGGGCATTCAGATTGGATGCACTTTATCGCAGTCGATGATCGCGATCATAAGCGATAGCTACCTTTCTCCCTCTCTCTCTCGCACACACACACACACTCTCTCTCACACTTTCCACATACATATACACATACAAAGTTGCAGTCACGCCATTTACTGTTAACTTCTTGGCGCCTTTCGCTTGGGCCAAATTGGAAGCTTGGCAGCTGATTTCAAGTTCAAATTGGCGCAATCATTATTTTTTTTTATTATTGTTTCGAATTTGAATGCATGGGAAATTTATGCAAAAATCAAAATTGCTGGCAATCAGCGCTAGCATAAATCAAAATAGAGAGAGAGAGTGAGAGAGAGGCGGAGAGAGGGAGGGAGCAGAAGAAGAAAGAGATAAAAACAATTTTTACCTGGTGCAATGCAACAGAAAACAAAAGCCAAAGAAAAAGTGGAAAATCACGCTTAGCTGCAACAACAACTTTCACCCGAGACAAAAATTGTTGTTGTTGTTTTTGTTGTTGTTGCAGGCGACGCATTTCTAGAAGCCAAACGAAAGAAAGTGAGCAGCAGCAGCGCCATAAAAAGCTGCCAAAGAAGCTGAACAAGAAGAAAGTAAAGAATAAGTTTGTGTGCATGTGTGTGTGAGTGAGCTGTGAGTTGTGTGTGTGTGTGTGTGTGTGTGTGTGTGTGTGTGTGTGTGTGTGTGTGTGTGTGTGTGTGAGTGAGCGAAACTTGTTTGCTGAGCTGCGCTTATGGGCAGCGTGTTAGAAAGTTGTTTGACTCTCCCAGAATGCAGGCATTAATGGGCGAAACAGTTACGACAAGACACGAGCCGCGCTTAAATTGTGTGTTAGTTGGTCTCACTGCGCGTTCATTCTGCAGCTGACGCTCAATACAAAAGCTCTCGGCACTCTCACTCTCTCGCAATCGCTCACTCTCTCCCTCTCTCTCTCTCCCTCTCTGTCTCTGTCTATGTTTGCTGTTGTTGCCTAATAAGAAAAAGTGTATTCTTAGCATTTCATTTTTCTTCTTGTTTGTTCGTTTTGCTTTCGAACACAAATTCCTGGCACTTTTATTTCAATATGTTGTTCTTTTTTTTTTGGCTTTTGGCTAATAAAATACTCAAGTATACAGTTATATGTATGTATGTGTGTGTGTGCTTATGAAAGTGTGTGCACAGCATTTGTGCATACACACTACTGACATAGTTTGCGTGCTGCCTAAATATGTTTATTGTTTTTGTTTTTTTGTTGCTTTTAATTTTACATTTATATTTAGCAGCACAGTGACACAACAGTTATGCGCCACACGCCAAAAAATCAAAAACATAAATACATATGTATGTACATATGTATGTAGTATGTATGTAACTGTATGTTTTATCAGCAAATCAACTCGCTGTCAATTTCACTTTTAATTTTGCTGCGACGCAGCTGCGCGCTGTTTTTGAAATTAAATTTAATTAAATTAAATATAAAATAGTTTCTAGTCGCTGCTGCTCGCGCAGCCGGTTGTGTCATTAACCTATAAAAACGTGTTCGCTAAATGCACTCGCACACAAACACACACACACACACACATACATACGCTAGCTGCGTCTACGTCGCCGTCGCCGTCGCTGTCTCACTGTCGCCGTCTGCGTCTACGGCTAATGCACTTGACGTTGACTGCGCGCCAAAGGCAAGCGAAAAATCTCTCGGCAGCGCTGTCGACGCTGACGCTACGCTTTCTTTGCGTTTCTCATTTGATTGCAAATTAATGCCAAGTGTACGAAAATAGCCAAAAGCAAAATAAAACATACTAAGAATGCACACACACAAGTACATGCAGATCACACATTTACTGCACATGGGTGTGTAAACACATGCATATGCTTGTATGCATATGTATGTATGTATGTGCTGCGCTGGCAAAGCATTATCAGGCTGACGTCACACGCATGTGAGTTACTTTCAAAATGGCTACCGCTTGCATTTTTGGCCTGCCTAATTAATTTCTCTTTCGAAAAGATGAGTTAAGTTTATTTAGACGCAGGTAGCTGCTGATCAAATTACTGTAATGTTATTTACATATATGCAAATCGCAAATGTTTGCATTGCATTGCCATGACAAATCGCTTACAAAAAAAAAAAAAAAAAAAACCAACAAACTAAAAGTCAAAGTCAGGCACAACTGTCATGCACTGTCCGGCAGCGCAGTCGGCAGCAATGCGCACAGCTTATCAATGTCAAAGCGTCGGAGAGAGACGGCGTAATTACAAGTAGGCAAACAAGCAACACCGACAAATACAACTACAATCTAGCTTACACAAGCTACATACTATGTAGTTGAGCCAGCAGCATGAATAAAATTTTGTGCATGCCATGTAACAACAACAACAACAGCAGCAACAGCAGCAGCGCGTACAGCAACAACAGCACTGTTAATCAAATGAATGCGCGCGTGAGTCCATTTCAATTTGCGGGCGGCCGTGGGAGAGCGCGAGAGCGTGGTAAATTTTTACGCTCATTAGTAAAGCGCTGCTGTTATAGTTGTTGCTGCTGCTGCTGCTGCTGCTGTTGGGTCTCGCGTCTTGGCGCTTGCACACGAAGTGCGCTTCGGCCGGCCGCTCGATCGCGACGTCGATAGCTGCGCCGATGGCGGCGCACAAAATCATTGACCTCATTTTTTTTCGTCATGCGAATACACACACGCACACACATGTGACAAATTAGCTGCAGTTGTGTGCGAGTGCAAGTCTAAAACGCCGTCGTCAACTGGCAATGTTGACTGCGACCGCGACGTCGACGGCGATTGCGACGTCGATTGCGACTGTTATCGTTCTGTTTTTATCGCTTTTATTTGCAGTTGCCATATAAAACGTTTGTTTTATTTATTTGTGTTTGTACAAATTGTATTTTATTTTGTTCTTGTTGTTGTTGTTGTTGTTGTTGTTGTTGTTGTTGTTGTTGCTGCTGTTGTTGTCCTTGACGCTTCGGATCGCCGCAGCAGCAGCGCACAAAATTATGTCATGGCAAGGCATCAAATAACAGCAACCCTAAAAATGAAGCTTGCCACCCTGTTAGGGGAACCCATGCCCAAAAAGCTAACAAAAGACATGCAAATAATAAGCTCAAAACCGGGCAAACAATTGTGCAAAAAGCACGCACACACGTCACAGCAGCAGAGCCGAAGCTGATGTCGTTACCGGTAGCTGCTTAAGCGTCGCTGTCGACGCCACCGTCGCTGTCGCCGTCGGCATCGTATTGCTTTGCTTGTCTGCAGGGGTAAGGTCATGTACTTGAGCTTGCAACGCTTGCAATGGCACGTAAAGCTGTGCAGAGAGCCAAGGGAGAGCCGTAAGTGAGAAAGAGAGAGCTGTAAAATGTGTGCAGTCATATGCACATTCGACAGCTTTGTCCTTGCGGTTTTTAGACAGCAACGGCTTTTTTTGGGCCTGCACCAGTGACCCAAATTGCTCAAAAATTACGAGTTGAGTTCAAAGCCACTTGAAATGAAGAAGAACAACAACAACAGCAACAACAACAACAACAAAACGCATCCATAGCAGCACAGCTGTTTGAGCTGTTTGAGCTCCACTTGAAGATGAGCGAGAGCACGCATGCTGAGTGAGAGAGAGGGAGGTTGGAAGGGAGTGCGCTATGAGTGTTAATAAAAATACGTGAGCTTTGAGTTTGCAGTTTTTGCATGACTTGCCAAAAAGTTGCAAATTTGTGCTGCATTTTTGAGCACTTTTCAAAGCTGAGTTGACTTTAAGTTTGAGGTTAAGATCGCAGCTAGATAACGTTAATTTGAGTGCGAAATGTTATGAAATAAAAAAAAACCGTAAATGTATTTATAGAGCAGTGTGCACACTTTAGTTTGAGGTTAAGAACGTAAGCCAATAAAGTTAATTTGAGCGTATTTGTTTATGCATATATTATTTGGTATTATGTTCTTTAAAGAAAACCCAATCTTAGGTAAAGCTAAAATGTCCTTGAAAATGCAAACATACTTGACCTGACCCTGACATGTCACTGGACCATTTCGCTGGCGCTGCGCTGACCGGAACAGGGGCGACTTGCCACTTGGGCCAAACTGTGTCACAGACAGCAGCAACAGTTGCCGCAGCAGCAGCTGCTCGTGTCCCTGACCTACGACAATTGGGTCACAGTGCAGCATGCAAATTGGCCTGCAAATGCTGTGACCCGGTTTTCCATGCATCCCTGCCATTGCAATTGAGCACGAGGACGAGGACGCGGACGAGGACGCGGACGAGGACGAGGTCGTCTGCTCGGTCACTTTGGAAGCTGTGAACCCGCGCTGTGACGTCATCTTTGAACAGGAGTTTTTACTCAATATTCGATCGGAATTTCTGGCGCTGCAGTTCTGCCTTTTCCACCAGTTGCTGGCGGAGGAGCGCACTAAATATAGAACAACTTGAGGTAGGTTCGAGTTACAGCAACCGCCCTTATGGCTGCACATTGCCCCGTGACCGTGTGTGTGTGTGTGCGTGTGAAATGCAGCCTTCCATGACGCAGCCTGATAAAGTCCGAAGCAAACGAAACAATAACAATAAATGCATCTCCCCCTCATGCCCGGTCTGTCGAGGAACTCTTTAAGTGCCGTTGCGTTGCAACCCTCGCGGTCCCTGCTCGGGCGCCATTTCAACGGACTTCGCATTATGCATGCACATTTTTTCTTTCCCATTTTTATATGTATTTCTGTGTGCACAACAAAAACAAGGGGAAGCAATGCAAATCGTAAAAAAGGCGCATCATAAAAATATAAATGCAATAAAATTTAATTAGTGCAGTGTTCAGCAACGCGAGTGGGTGAGGAGGACGCCCCCTCCACCCCTCCAGCACTGTCAACAAGCGTTGATTAAAAACGGAATTAATAAAAAATTAAACGCTGTGGTCATTCAAATGGAATGCGACATATGGATTTCCAATTATAGTGTAAGTAAGCCTCCATGCATACCAAGTGCCTTTGCAACACTGGAATTTATTTGAAATATATGCTGATCAATTGCTGATCGACGTTAATGTTGTAATATTTTGGACGATTGTGTCATTTGTATATTCTTATATTCTGACAGTTCGCTGAGCTGTCAATATTTGCGACTGTATGCGACGCATGAGTTCTAAGCCGTTTACCAACACTTCAAATAAGGTTATATTCAACTTAAATTAAAAATCGCTCATTTTTAGTTAATATTTGCAAATTTTGGCAAACTTTCACGCCTAAACGCTTTTCCTACCCTCGAGATAAATTGTAGTTGGCCCAAAGCTTAGCTTGATAGTGTTTGAAAGTATTTAATATTCCTTGGGCCCGTGGGCTGCACATGTTTTTGCAAGATTTCAATTTGTATTTGCAAAGGTATTGAACACTTCGCAGTATCGGCGCCTTACAAACCTAGAAGCTAAACACTTCTTTAACTGCTTCAAAGAAATACTTTGTTTATCAACACTTAAACATAATTTGCACTTAGTTAAATATATGAATTTATATTAAAAGAAGTTGTCAACATAGGTCTAATCTTAAATAGAGCATAGTTTGGATTAATTTAAGCTAAGCTACATTATAATATATATCGAACTCTCAACCAACCGGCAACTGCCCTGCCCCGATTAAATTGTACAATTTTTTTATAGGAAATGCAATTATTGAGTGTGTATATTTGGCCCACTAACCTGATGAAATGGAATTTGCTGAATCACTGCGGGGTGTATGTTGCATGGCCATGCCCATGGGTCCGCCCATGGGGCCGACGGCGACGCCGCCAACACCGACGGAGCCAGAGACGAGTCCATTCGTGTTGCCATTGGTGTGAAGATGCGCATTGAGGCTCATGCCCACGGACATGCCACCGATTGTGGCAACACCATTGTGTCCGTTATTATTCTGTTGTTGTTGTTGCTGTTGTTGCTGTTGTTGTTGCATATGCAGCGGCGTTGTGGGCGCTGTCGTTGAATTGATCAGACTGTGACCATTCTGCAGCTGTTGCATGCCATTCACCAGGCTGCCCATGTGGCTGCCATTTGTCAAGGAGCCCAGATTTGTGGCACCCGGCACGTAGCCGTTGTTGTTGTTGTTGTTATTATTATTATTATTGTTGTTATTGTTGTTGTTGTTGTTGTTGTTGATGGGTATTATGGTGGTCTGGGCGGGCAGCGTGCTGGAACAGCCGTGCATGGCCAGCGTTATGACGCCCTGCTGCTGTGCAGCATTGCCATGCCCCAGTGTGTTGCCATTGACACCGTTGCTGCCGCCATAGACGACGGCATCGTTGCCACACAGCCAGAGATCCTGTTCACCATAATCGTGCGAGTCCAGCGACGAGGGCGACATATTTATGCCCGATGACAGCACCAGGCCGTTGCTCGAGGAGGTCACCTCCGAGGAGGATTCCTCCTGTATGCGCAGGAAGCCGCCATTGTTCGACCAGCGTCGTTTCATCATTTGGTAGCCGATGGTCGCCGTTGTGCTGCCGTTTTAATATCAAAACTTTGGCCTATTTGATTTATTTTTAGTTACGCGGGACGATTCGATTCGTCCCGACTAAGGTTTAGCTTTTAGTGCAAGCCAAAAATTGGGTTTGCTTAAAGATTTCTGCGCGATGCTTATTTCAACTTTGCCTTTTACTTGTTGGTATTTTTGTTGGTATTTTCCTAGTATTTTTTACGCACTTGCTTGCGTACGAAATACATTTTCATGGCGTTTCCCGCTGGCGTCTTCAACACTTAAATGCTGCAAAAATTGAAGAGTTTTTGTTACCCTAAAGCCAAAAAATCCTACTGCAATTTACCTTTAATCATTTGCTGGCAAACTCGTTGAAAAGTTTTAGAAAAAAATACTAAAAAAAAGAGAGAGAAAGAAAACAAATTTCATTTCGCTCAAAAAGTTCAATGTACCCCGCCGTAGAGCTCATGAAATTTTCATTTTCATTTAATTGCAAATTTTCGCCTTGCCTTGAACCGAATAATACGGAAAAAATTAAGTAACCGCGCAGAAAAAAAAAACAAACTAATTCATTTACCATAGCCTAAAGAAATTTAAATGGGTTTGTCGTATGTCCCAGCCTGTGTCTAGTTTCGCATATTTTCGTGTTTTTTATTTAGTTCTTTTCAAAGATATCTCTAGCCGGCATCTGTGAACGTTCTACACGTTTAACTGAACCAGTTCCGTGAAGAAGATTGCAAACTTTTGATAGGCAACAAGAATTTATTGTCATATACTGGGACCATAATTTTATACGCAAATTTTAATTAATCAAAGTCAAGAAGCTTAATTTTTGCCATTGCTCTCGGTCAGGTTTCTCTAGGAAAGTTCTTAAATGTCGAGAAATGTTAATGGCCATAGATATTATCCGAGTGTCAACCTTTTATTGATGCTCATCATAATAATAATCCATCATTCAAATCAAATTCTGACCATAAATACACGTCCCTTTTACGCATCGTTGAGCTAATCAATTTCATTTCCCTGTTTACAAAAATAACAAACTGAAAAAACCGAATCGTTATTGGAATTTGTTTTGGGCGAACCCCTCGAGCCGATATACATAGGAATTTATGTATCTATGCATTGAATTTGTACACTTGTCGTACTTATCTAAATATTTTTACAATCGTATTTGTTTACCCATTCGACTGTTCAGGTTCTCAACTCAAACAAAAAAAAAAAAAAAACGTGCAACAAAAAAACAAGCACAAGAAATGCAAGCCTTGAAAAATGTACGAATGACATTGTTTATTAGGAAGTTGCGACAGCGGAAAAGGTGAGACCTTTTTTAGCTCGAGTTTTCTATGTAGCGCTCATATATGTTTGGTTAACCAGCCCATGAAAATAAGAGTTAGATTCAAGTTGTAAATTAGATAAACCTTCACAAATAAACACATAAACAACTTAAAATAACAGTTTAACGTGCGCCTTTCTATGCAGTTCTCAAAGGTTTAACAATGAGTTTAAAAACCGCTTCAACTGTAAATATAAACCAACTGATTTAAGAAATAACGTCAATATTGAAGTTAACATTCACATTAGAAAGTACAAATGAGCGCCTTTCTATGTAATTTTCAAAGGCATAATTAAGCAATCAAAAATCGCTTGAAATCAAATTTTTTTTTAAACTGCGAATAATCAAATCTATCGAATATTAACATTAAAGCCAACAAGTACATAAACATTCAATTTATAGAATTGATTCATTGGCATTCTAATATATTTCCCTTGTCTCACAATTTCGGACAGGTTAATTGTTATTAACTGAAATAATTAACTAACACATAAGCATATGTATATACATGTAGCTTATGCATGTATGTATATATGTATGTCCATGATCCAATCAACAATCCACTTAAGCAGTGTCACAATATCGACTTAATGAGATTTCGATATATGCATATACATAAATACACTCGTACACTCATAATTACAGTGCGCACAAATTGTAATCGGCCCAATTAATAGCATTTAATTAGTGAAAGTTGTAGTCACTAGAGAGTAAAATACACAATGCACGTGGTCAGCAATGTGGGTGAATATACGCGGTCATGGTCTAGAGTTTCGGAGATCAGAACTGAATGCAGTTGAGTTATTTTGTGAGACACTCGAATTGAACAACAGGTGATTCATCTGATTCATCATTTGACAGTTGAACCTGAAGGCGAGTTGAAAATACATTTGCCAAGCCGAACGAATCGCTGCATATAAAAGACCGGCAAAAGGAATACTAACAACAACAACGACAACAACAACAACAACGATGAGTGTTGTTAGTCGAGCAAAGATAAATCAGAGATGAGCGAAGTTGAAATACCCTAACGAGCAAATGTTTCTCTCTTTAAACTGGAGATGCAATAAAATACCCGGCTAATCCATACCAATTCATTTTTCTCATTGACCAACACTGGCAACAGTGTGACCAAAGTTTTTCGAAATACTCTACCAATTTGTATTTTTTACGTTTCCAAATTCGAGCACATCAAGAACAGAAAATGTTTAACATAAAAATACAAAATTTATTATTATTGTTAATGCTCATTATTTAAATCTAATATTTATTGCACATAATATTTTTTTGTTTTGCGCGCCATTTTTGCTATATAAACTAAAATGCCCGCTGCAATTGTAATAAGCAGAAAAAATAACAAAGGCAAATAATTTCGTGTTCCAAGCGCCAAAACAGGTTTTGGCAGAGTCCACTCGCGGCCGAGCGAGAGGTGCGCCCGGCAATAAGTGAGCGGGCAGCCAACTGTTGCCATCTCGCTTGCGCAGCTGTTTAGAACAAAAACGAAAAGCGGCGAACAACAAAAACAACAACAACAAGAAAGAGCGTGTCTAAGCTTTCAAATGGGAGAGTGAGAGCGTGCGAGCGAGAGAGGGAGAGTGGAAGCCAGCGAGTTAGAGCTGAGAAGGGCTGGCAGCGTTCAGCGAGAGTGTGAGAGTGGGGGGCGGCAGTTTAAAGGGGGGCGGCATGTGTGTGTGTGTGTGTGTGTGTGTTTTGGCCGTCACATTGCTGAGATTTTGGCCCGCATTAAGAAACGTGAAAAAAAACCTGTCGCCGTCGACGTATCTCGTTCAATGCGAAACAACAACAAAAAACAGGTTGTTCTGTTGGCTTTTGTGGTTGTTGTTGTTTTTGTTGTTGTTGCGTTTGCTTTGTTGTCTACAAAAATCTTGCCCAGCAGCAGCGGCAGCAGACGCGGCAGCGGCAGCGGCAGCAGAAGACGCATCCAGTTTACAGAAACACACATAAATACATATACACACACATATACACATACATGTACACAATATGTGTGATATATAAACGACATTTAAGGCATTTTTATAGCTTTGCGTGTCTCGTTTTTTTGTTGTTGTTCTTGTTGTTGTTGCTGTTGTTGCTTTTTGCGCATTTTACTTTTAGCTTATTTTCAAGTTGAAGCACAAAGCAGCAAAAAGCCAGCCAAAAGGCAAGTGCAAAAAGGCAAAAAACACGCAGACGCAAACGTCTTTGCCTTTCAATCTCTATCTATCCCACTCATTCCCTCTCTCTCTCGCTCTCTCTCTCACGCTCACTGCCTCTCTCTTGCGCCGCGTAATTGCCGTAGCATGTAAAAGTTCTTTACTTCTTGTTATTGTAATTTGTCAGCGCTTCTGTTGCGTCGCATTGTGAAATTTGTTTTTGTTTATTTTTTCATTTTTTTTCTTTTTTTTTTTTTGTAGTCAATTTGTTACGCGTGTAATGCGTTGAAGTTAAAAGCTCACCTTAAGAATGGAATGGAATTATATTAGCTAAAAGTACAATAGCCGGCGGCTTGGGGTAGCTAAACGACTTACGTTGCGTCATGAGAATTGCATAGAAAGGCACATGTATAGCGTTTACCTTATATAACACGGTTGGAGACCTAAATTAAAGTTAAAGGCTGCATGATTTACTTAGGAAATCTTAATGTCCTACATTTACTATTATGGGTTGGCCAATTGGTTTGCGTTGTGTCATGAGAATTGCATAGAAGGGCTCAATTCAAGTGTTTAGTTTATCTAACAGAGTTTGACACTTCAATTAAGGTCAAAGAGTTTGACACTTGCATTAAGGTGAAAGCTTTCATGCTTGCTCCTATGAAATTACAATATCCTGATTATACGATTATTATTTATTGAACATTCGTTTAATTTATATTATTTCAATAAACTAATTTATTTGGAACACATTTCGTGAAACCCTAATACGTTTTTAATCATTACACAAATGTTTTTATACGCTTGTCTTTGATATCCTTTTAAATAATTGAATAATTGAAGTGCACAAGTATTCACAGTATTCAGAAGTATGTCAATGCCTGGCACGCGATTGTCATTTGCCATTTGGCCTGAGAGGTTCCACGTCAGGAGCACCAAATGCAATAAACTTTATTAAATGTGCGAAGACAACAAGAACTGAGTACAGGGCGTGGACATGCCTCGAAGGGTAGAGACTCGTTTAGTTCTGAGTGGTAGAAGCAAAAACAATTAAATTTCCGCTCGTTGGTTGAGTTGTCCAGCTAAGCGAAGAGCCTTAATAGGCTCACAATATGCCTACACACACACACACACACACACACACACACACACAGCTACGGCATGTGCACACACATGGATCCTTTTAATTTCCTGCTGTTATTTTTATGCACGTAGCACAAACGCCGCGTGATTTCCATTTGCTTACATCTTGACAGGGTATGCAAGAGAGCTCAGGCTTCAGGCCTCGGGCTTGTTGTGCGCGTGCCTGTCAGTGTGTGTGTGTGTGTGTGTGTGTGTGCTGTGCACATGTGGCATATTCCCATAAACAACACAACTGCGCCATGTGTCACATGGGGCTACGCCTCAAGCAAAGTAATCTAATAATAATATGCAGGCCAACCAAAATCCAAGCAGACCATCGACTATAGGAAATAGCTTCCGAAAAGCGCCCAAGTCTAGGTTCAGGTTCGAGTTCGAGCTCGAAAGCAAAAAGCCTTTTACGCCATGCACTAATGACTGTCATTGAGATTGACTTCCTGTTGAGTGCCTGTGTGTGAGTGTGTGTGTGTGTGTGTGTGTGTGTGTGCGTGGAAAACCACAGAAACATATGTAGCATATTACTTAGATTGATATACCATGCACTTAACTGGCATTCGTAGAGTATACTAGACTCTAAGGGGTCTGACATAATGAAAAAAAAATGTATACTTTATTGTATAAATAATTATTTAGTAGACAGAAGAATTTTACTTATATTTATTATTTTAGGATAAAAACAAAATACTAAAAATATCTATATTTGAATAAAGACATTTTAGTAATATTTAGTGGACATATATATTATCTAGACTTTATACTTTATATATATAAAAATTTAGAAAATAATTTTGATTAAAGATTTGTAGTTATAATTATTATTTACAAAACAATTAATATAATATCTAGATGAACAAAAATGTAGTTATATATATTAGCTAAATATATATAAAATAAATAATAGGTAAACAAAAAATTATTTAAATAAATAAATAATAAATATATAAAGTTCATAAAAGAATTTTAGTTATACATATTTATTACTTAAAATTAAAAAAAATATATTAAAATTATTATTAATCCAAAGTTGATTGAATTGTAGTTAAATTTATTAAATAAATATATACTAGACTCCTTGAGGTCAAAAATAATTTATGAAAAAAATCTTTAGTAATTCGAGCATTTTAGTGATTTGAGCCAAATAATTATTTAAATTATATTGAGTTGTTAAATGTGAAGTTCTTGAAGTTCTTAAATATTTAATACTTGAATGTTTTTTATAAGTATGAAAATCATAATTTTTTTTTTTTTTAATATTTTTAGTTTTATCAAACAAGATTTTTCTAACTTTTGTTAATTTACAATAATAATAAATTGCAAAAATAATACACACATGCATATATTTATTAAACTTTTTATTTCTATGCTTTTGTTTTCAATTATGGATTCGAGCTGGCGACCTTTCTTCCCTAAGCGCAACATTAATATGGTTATTAAGTTTTTCATACAATCCCCACAAGACAGGCATCTAGTTCTTGAGCATTTTAATTGCAATTGCGGCCATCTATTTCTTGACCTTTTGGATTAAAACTTTAAGCTTTGACAAATTTATTGCACTTTTTATTCCTTTCTACAGATGCGCTAACTTACGCCAAGAACTTTGCGTGTTATTTTAAAAACTAAAATGTTTTTTCGTTTTTCGATAAGTTCTCAAAGTTGCAGGATATTTGCAGGTACATACATATGTATATCAATTGAATTGCTTGTGCTGCGGCATCTGGCTGGCAAGCACACGAAACATGTCAAAAATGTTGACAGCCAGAAACTCTAGGCCTTAACAAACTAAATGAACAAGTAGCTTATGAAGTTTGATCGAATGCCAAGAAAACATATTGCCGAAAGTTTCTCAAAAAAAAAAAGAGCGAAAAAAAACCACTCGAAATTCAGCAGAATCAAACCGAAACGAGACATCAACAGAGTTGACCTCGTTTCTCGAGCTTTTTTCTTTTTTTGGTAAGCGAACTTTTGTTTTTGTTTGCAGTTTCTCAGCTTCTGCTTCTTCTTCTTGTTCTTCTTCTTCTACTTGTTCTGCGGTCGCTCTCTGAAAGTCTGTGCAAACACACGTGCCCAAAAAACCACATGGAGCTACTCATATGCATATACATATGTACATATGTACACATGTATGTATATACCTACATATCGACATATATCTGCTATATATGCACATATATCTGGCCACGCCATGGCTTACAGACAGACTTAACGGTTATTTTCGTGTGCGTCTCTGGTTATAAACACAAAAAAAAGAAAACCAAATGTAAGAAAAAAAACCCGAAACTGGTTGCGCTTTACTTTTCCGCGAATTTCAGTTTTATATTTCCTTTTTTTTGTCATACCCTTCTAGAGGTTAGTACGATATGTTTAAACAGTTTGTAACGCTTAGAAGAAGGCGTTGCCAAAGCTTCGGAACATCCGATAATAAGATACATAATATAGCTCTAGAGGAAGAAACAGGCGAAGAAAAGGTTTCTTTTTGAGGTTTTTATTTGAAAAACTTTTTTTTTCTTTTAAATACCTTTTCTATTTTTGGCTAGACTATCTACTTTTATGATTATTTATTATGATTTATCATCATTATCTTATCTTCATCTTATTTTTGCATTATTTACCACATAGTTATAATAAAAGTTTCATAAAAGGGAATTAGCACCAATTCCGCAAGTGTATTTAAACTTCGGTTTGTTTAGTCTATCTTTTCTTTATTTTGTTTGTATTTCTTGCAGCTTTGCTGATTTGGTTAAACATGAAAAATGGTGCCATTCAATTGACACACATCCAATACTCCAATACATCCAATACATCCCATATTCCAGCCACACACGAGTCGAACAGGTAGCTCAAAGTGTCGCGGCAACAGGTTGAACTCATAGAATTTTGCTGCCCTTCGAGCAATTGTCAAAGTTTGACAACAGCTGCGACGGCATTTGACTTTTTATTGTTTATTATGACGCATTCCTTTCTTTAGCTTTTTATTGGCATTCAAATTACAGCTCAGCTGCCCTTTCCCGGCCGGCTTTTGATTATGGTATCGAGGAATCTGTGCGTGGCCATAAAAGCATAAAAGCATAAAATCATAAAATCATAAAATCATAAAATCATTTACATGTAAGTCCTTTCTCCCTTCGGCTTTTTCTCAATAGGCAAATTTAGGCCCCAAACCAATTAACAACGAAAACAAGTAAAGATAATATTAGGAAATTAACTTTCAACAGCGCGACGACAGTTGAAATACCCTTAAGGTGCTTATAGAGGAAGCGGGAAGAAGTTAGGACTTTGCGAATTTGTATAATTTATAAAATACGAATATTATTTTTTAAATAAAAAAAAGTACACATACATGTACTTCAAATATTTTTATATAAATAAAAAATATTGAGTATGTTTTTGTTTTTTATACAAAATATAAATTTTTATTTTAAAGGTTATTTATTAACTATTATAAAAATATTGTAAATAAAGGTTTCTTTTAATATAAATTGAAAAATATATTTTTTTATTTTTTGTATTATTATTTATATGATTTATTTTTATATTATAGATCAAACACAAAATCTTTTTATATAAATTTCAATTTGTTTTGAATTTATAATTATTTGCAATCAATTTTAATAGAGATCAAATGTTTATATTCGTTACAAAATCGGGTATCCATTTATTTCCCTCCAATCAATACTTAATTAATTTCTAATTCCAGGCTCACATTTTAATATATCTATTAGCTAGCTCTCCTGCCACGCAAAGTTTGCAATTCGCAAGGAAAATAAGAACTTTATTAAGCCCTCATGCCTGAGCATAAACAAACTTTTTAATGGTCAACTGATGTATCCAGGCCAAGTCTCAGGCAAACAAACGAAGAGGAAAATAAAAATGAAAATAGGAAGAAGACAACTTAAAAAACAGATTTATGGCCAAGCTATGTGCGCAATTTTCGGCTTTTCATGAAAAGGAGGAGCCAAAAAAAGAAAAGAAAAAGAAGAGCACTTAATTGCCAGAAATGTTGTGACAGGGCACGCGTTTGGATTAACGCGTATAAAAAACGAATGTTGACGGGCAAAAAACAGAAGAAAAAAAACTGAATATTACTCAAAGACAGAGCCAATATTTATTCAAGTTCTTTGCACTGACACAAATTATGCGAAAGCAATAGAATCGAATGGAAATATCAAGAGGGCGCATAAACTAGCGGTATCTTAATGTCAAAAATACGCATAAAAACCACAACTGGCGGCAACCTTGAGGCAACAACAACGAAACTAACAATAAATAAAAATATTTGTATGTTTGTGTAAAAAGAAAAAAAAAACTAATACTAAAAACCAGCCAAAAGGCAAACGCTCAAAATGCGTTTGAATCATTTCCTTTTCCGGTTTCGTCGCGTTTCTTTTTCAGCTCATTTTTCTTATATACAATTTTTGTATAATTTTTTTTTTCATTTATTATCGATTTGCATTTTTAACTGCGGACTTGCCTCATTTGGCTGACCTTTTGGAAAGTTCTAACAGAAACCCGTGAATATTTCGGCGCAAGTTTATTGAAAGTAAAACATATAATGAAATATTTTATTTCAGCCAATTCAGGCTGTTTTGCATGCATGTTAAAATTTGTAATGAAGCTTTAATCCCCAAAAGAAATAGTTTGCTAAATAATTTGTTTAATGTGCATGTTAAAATTTACAATGAAGCATGTAAGTAGTTGAATGAAAATGTAAGTTCTTTTGTTTTGCAAAATCTGTTTAACATGAATGTTAAAACTTGCAATGAAGCTATTTCTGTTCTTTTTTTGAGCAATTCTGATTAACATGCGTGCTAAAATTGGCAATGAAGCTTTCATAGCCAATGAAAATAGGTAACAGAAAATGTTGTTTGTTCAATTATGCTTGTATTGCCAATGGAACTATTTTTTTAAAATCTATTTAACATGCATGTTAAAATTGCATGCATGTGACTAGTTTATTTTTGAGCAAAAGCGAACCGAACGTATTTTGTACTGTTCATTCGATACCGACTATTTTAATTGCTTAACATATTTTATTATGAGATTTTATCTTCCTTGCAACAATGTTATTTTGTCTTTTTTTTTTATGTTTTAAATGAACATCTCCTTTGACTCTTCAAACACAATCTTCGAATCTATTTAAATAAGCTCACATCTTATGTCTTATGATCATTTGGATCTGCAGCAAGTGCAAAAGTATCACAGTACTTGACCTTGAGTTGAGTTTTTTGTATGACAGCTACGCCTAAAATGTATCTGGCAGTTGTTAAACAAAATGTATAATTAATTCATTGAAAAACAATAACGATCAACATTTAGGCATGAGTCACAATCACAAAATATTCAGGTTTTTTTTGTATTTAATTTAGCTGAGGTCATTAGCTTTTTGTGGCTAAAAAAGGGGGTTTAGTGTTGATTATCAAAGGAAAAGCTAAGTAGAACTTGAAGTTAACTAGATTTTGTAGATCTAGAAGAGGATTCCAGCTAGAAGATTGGCTCCAGTTGTGGAAGCAACAAACTTTTGTGCAAATTTTTTTTTTCTTTTTTACCAGTTATCAACAGATGTCATGTTAAGAGCTAACATGAAGATAATCCGAGCACATAAAACAGTTTTCATGATCATATTCACATAATAACCAAACATATTTTCAGTATATTTTCATTTATGGGAGGCGAGTGTTAAATGTGGAAACTGTGGAAAGTCCGTGGTAATTGTCTGCGAAAGTGTTGACAGCCAGTTGCAGTTTTTTTTTTGCTTGATCTTTTTTTTTTCATTTTTTTTTTTTTATGTGAATTGAGCAATGTGAAAGCGTTGCAATGAAACTCGTTTCAAGCGCCGCTTTTATGGCAAGACTTTGCTAATTAATGCCACACACACACACACACGCATAAACACACGCACACACACACACGCAGTCAGAGTTGCAGCAGAAGTTGCTCTGGTTTTTCCAGCCCCAGATAAAAGAAGCTGCAGACGCAAATGTTGGCTGCACAATGCATACCCAGACAGTGAGAGAACAGAAACAAACGCACACACACAGATACGCACGCACACACGCACAACACACTCACACACAGGTAGTCACAGGAAACAACTGAACCAACTGACAAGATAAAACGCACAATGAATCCAACAGAAAATAAAGGGAACCTGTTTGATGCGCTTCGCAATTGTTGAAATTTATCCCTCGCTTGTTAATTTTTCATTTTTCTTAAGGGTGTTTCGCAGCGCTACGAAATCTGGTTGAAACTGAGTGCATGACTCATGACCCAGTCAGTCCGTCCGTCGTTTAGTTAGTTTGTCAGTCGGTCAGTTAGTCAATCGGTCTGTCAAGATTGATGCTGCGTCTGGAAATTGACTTATCGATTGAACCCGAGCAGGTGTCTGATTGTTTTCTGGTCACAAATGCAGGTCAATTTGTCGACTAGGAAATGTTTATAGTCAAGTGATTCAAGGTTTAACCTATTAAGGCTTGCCATAAAGACATTATAGCACAATGTAGGCTGGCATGTGCTAAATATAATAATATGCCACGACTTTTATAGCGAATCGATCATTTATAGCAAATATTTGTACCTATTTGAAGTGTTCTTTCGGTTTGTTTTAAGCTTTTATAACACGCTTCAAATGTGCTTAGTTTATTAAATAACAAACCCAAATTTTGCCATAATAATATAATTTTAAGCGATTTTATGTGTTAATTTAAGCTGCCATAAATTTGCAACTGTGCAATAAAAATTATAGCAAATATTGCTTGATCCCCGACATTTGAAATGATTTCCAGTTGCTATAAATTATACAGCAAGTTCTCGCATATACACAGCGTGATCATGACTGTTCTGGCTGCATTTTAACATCGATAAAACGTTTTAAACGTACCATAAAATGTTCTATAAATTATAGCAAGCATTAAGTTAAGCACAATACATGTTTATGAACACGTTCAGCTTTTTCAAGCCTTGCAAGTGCGTTCAACTGGCCAAAATAGTTGCTATAACTTTATGGCAAGTCGTATTTTAGGCATGGAAATGCGCAAAAATAAAACAAAACAGAAAAGTAACTGCCCAAGGGATCGCTCCGATGAGCAAGCCCGCACATTAGCCACACACACACACACACATGATAATCATAGACAAACAACTTATAGACATACATTTTTTTTATATAGCACAATTTGAAGGCGGGCCCATTAAAACCAGAAGCTTGTCAATGCATGTGACGAGCTGAGAAGAGGCAAACACTTTGGAATGCGCGCCTAGAGCTGTGCACACGTGTACATATAAATATACACACACAGGCACACACACACTCACACACACACACACACACACACACATATGGATACTCACATGTATGCATATGGGCTATATATTTGCATAAAATCGCATTAAAATTTGCCATTTCGCCAACTTTAATGTACCATAAAACAAACAGCAAGCGACGCCAAGTAACTTTTTTCTTCTTCTTTATGGCTGTGGCGAGCAAGAAATAGAAGAGGAAGAAGCAGAGCAGAAGAACAACAAGCTTGCAGACAGGTTGCCCAGCAGACCCTGAAAGTGGAGCTGCTGCTGCTTCTTCTTCGTCTTCTTCTTCTTCTTCATAGGGGGCGTAGGGTCTGTTCAAATTAATTGCGACTCGCCCAAACTAATGCGAGTTGGTTAATGTGGCTTTTTGGCTCATTAGGCGCCTGGAATTAGGCAATGCGAAAGCAAAGCACGGCCACATTTTCACATGTGACCGCAGTATAATTGAAAAAAAAAAAGCAATAAAACATGAGATACACTGACAGAAAAGGGCCCTATCCAATTAATGAATTCGGAATAGTTCTCAAGCATATTTGCGACTTTCTTTAATCAAAAAATATTTGAATTGATCTCAAATTTTACAAAAGTTGCAAAAAATTAACTTAAATTAGGTTACAAAAAACTTAAAACAAGTATTTGCAACTTGAAAAGAACTTGAAATAATAATAACAAGCAAAAGAATCTTTGCCACTCAAGTTCAAGCTAGAACATATTTTTTGTCAAAAATGAAAGTGTTTTAGATTAAAAACTTTTCTCTTAACTTGCCTTTATTTCGATCACATTTGTACTTAATTCAATATTCTTTTCTTTCCACGTGAAGTGCACACGACATCCAAACAGACAAAGCAAAGTACACTGAAAAAGATTGCAGGCAAAAACTAACGACACGCGCCGCAGCTAAACAATTAGTGTGGCAATTGTGCTCATCACCCTGTGGAAATATCATTGTGAGCATGTCCTGCATAGCTGGTGCCATCATTGATAGGACACTTAAATGGGCTGCTTGTTTTTCCATGTTTTTGCTTTCCATTTTCTCCCCCCTCGAGTCGGTGGATGCGACGCGTCCAGCTTGAATCATATCACATTTCCATTGTGGGCAGAGCACGATAAATGCAAGCACAGACATATACTATGGCGAATCATAGTCCTGGGTTCTGTTTAATTAAGTAGAGCACTTTGAGCGTGAACACCAATTAGTACAGGTAATTAACTATTGTGGGTTATATATTGACATCTATTTGCTGCTCGAATGGCTGAAGGCAGAACTGAGTTCGCGCCTCGAAGCTACATTTAATTATATAATTCGCAAGTAGTTTAAGCAATGGCAAATAAAGTCATTTTAAAGCTTTCTCTTAAGTAGTTCTGGCTCTCATGCAAATACAGTAGGTTTCTTCAAGCATTCATTTAAAATTCGCAAGTAGTTTTAGCAATCGAGCTCTTAAGTAAATTTCAAGCATTCTCTTATAATTCCCAAGTGGTTCTAGCAGGAGTCGCTATAAAGGCAGTACGCGAAAAACAAATAAAAAATAATCAGCTCACATTTGCAATACAAATAAATTGTGCCTAATGCCGGCTACTTAACAGAGATTCGCTTCAGTCCCAAGTAGTTAACCAAGGCAACAAAACACACACACATACACACGCACACACACACACACACACACAAAGACAACATTTTACAGAAGAGAAAAAAACCCACTTGAAAAGTCAATAAGCAGCGCAATTTATTTGTATAATTCGGTTGTTCGATGCCAATTACATGAGCCAAGTGCTGGATGCTCAAAATACCACTTATGTATATATCAATATGTATAACAATTCAAGTGATTGGGTGTGTGCGAGTGTGTGTGCGAGTGTGTGTGCGTGTGTGTACATAAAAATATATGAATTTACATTTCAGCGATTGCGCTTTAATTGGCCGTCTGTCAGTTGTCATGACAATAATTAATGTATTACCAAAAAAAAATTATGCGCATAAACATGTGTATCTGCAGATACAAATGTATCTGTAGTTACACATGTATCTGTGCGTGTGTGTGTGTGTATCTTGGCATAGATGTGGCTTCGTGCTGCGCCTCAGCTTTTCACTTGGCCAATTTTTCAGCACATTTTCTTTGGCTGGACCAAAATGGAAATGCGTAACGTGTTTTCTCAAGCGCAACGCGTGTATCTCACTTGATCGAACGGTTGACAGGTCAAATGTAAATAATCAAAATCCCCAAAGAAAAATAAACAAGTGTCGAACAGATGACAGCTCAATTTTGTTCAAGATATGCAAGGCGTATATATATAGCCGAGATATGCTTTCAATGGAAGCAGTCGACAGATGCGAACGGTGGAAACTTTTAGTTTTGGCCAGCATATATTATATTAGACTGATGAGCATTACGATATTATAAGATGTTGACATGTAACATTAGTCTGAAAACGACTTCGATATAGTCCCCCAATCAGATATGGCTCTCCAATATTAGATTGAGTACAATTTGAGTATTATCCTGAGCTGAGATCCTTAATCTTTAACATTAGATTGAAGACAACTTAGATATAATCCATTACTGAGATCTGGATCTATAATAATTTCTGGGTCTATATGAAGAAGACAATTTCCATACAATTTCTCACTAAGATAATATGAGATTAAAGATAATGTGATTTACTGAGATCTGTTTCTATAAACTTAGACTGAAGACGGAGATCTGTTTCCATAATATTGCACTAATGAAAATTGTGATATTAGCCTTTACTGAGATTTATATGTATAATATTTGATTGAAGGCAATTACGATAGAATCCCTCACTGTTATTTGGATCTGTAATGTTAGCTCTGGATATAATAACATAATCCTTTACCGACATCTGTATCTGCATTTTGCATTTTGATAGAGTGGAAATATTACTGGGGACCGAAAGTCCAGTTCCTGCGGTTCTTCAAAACGTGTTTTTGAAGCTCTGCAAACATTGTTTTGACAACTTTCTTATTGATAAAGAAAAGGGAGAAGTTCTTTCCACTTTCGCCTTCAACCTTTCTCAAACAAGTTCCGTTTCTTTCTTATAAGAACTGACTATCATAAGGCTTATTATTTAGATATCTTGTACACCCAGTGCAAAAAGTATCTGCCATAATAACCCGAACTTTTCTATTTTCATTTTCGTTAATTTTCTTTCCACGTCAATTCTCTTTCATTTTCTTTTAAACGAGTTTGCCCGCAAATTTGTTAAAAATTTCATGGGATTAGGACTTACCGTTAGCATCTATAAAATACGCCAAATCAGCTACTAATCCATATAAATCGTTATCCATTTACAAAGTTAAAGATTCTTGATAAAAAATAAAACAATTTATTTGCTTTCTTTTCTGTTGTTTCTTTTTCTTTCTTTCTTTCTTTTTAGCACACTTTGCACTATAATTCTTGTATACTTTTGTATGGGTTTGAGGGGGGGTTTGAGGGGCGGATTATAGATTAAACACTGTAAACTTTTTCCCCTTCTTAAGCGTTGCGGGGGCGGAGGCGGGAACGGGGACGGTGGCGGGCTTTCAATTAGCTTTTTGCAGCATTTGTTAAAAAGCACTTTGGTAACTGTTTTAACTGGAATCACGGAGGTTGCGTGTGTGTGCGAGCGAGACAGAAGAGTGCACTGTGACAGGCAGTCAATCGGGCAGTCAGTCAGTCAATCAGTCAGTCAGTCAGTCAGGCAGTCAGGCAGTTTAACGGTTTGGCTTGTGTGCTGTTCTCTGTAGACGCAGGACCTGCGAGAGACAGACAAACTGTAGACGTTTGTCTGACGTCGACGTCGTCGTCGTCGTCGTCGCAGTCGCCGTCGCTTTACACGCGGCTGTTGCTCTTCCTCTTCATGTGTTGCCCCCTCGGCTGATTACGTAGCGCAGTCGACGTCGCTGTATGATAAACGTTGCGTCGCTGCCGCAGCGGCTGTTGTTGATGTTTGATTTTGATTTTGTGTGTGTGTGTGTGTGTTTTGTGGTGTTGGTGGTGTGTTTGCCTTTCACCGTAAAATGTTTAGATTCATGTGCGTTTTTATTTACACATTTTGTCTCGTTGTTTTTATTCTCTATTTTCTTATTTTCTTTTTCTTTTTTTTTTTTTTGGCTTGTTGCTATTTTAAAGCATGCCGCATGCTGCGGCGCTGACTGCGGCACACGAAATGAATTTTAATTCATATAATATCTATGTATATAAAACTGTTGCACTTTTGACAGTTTTTTTAAATTTCATTTTTTTTTTTTCAGCTACAATGCATTTGCACTTTGTTGTTGTTGGTTTTTCTCTCTATACGTAAATATATTTTGTTTAAATTGCACTTGTGTTTAACAATTTGTTTGTTGTTGTTGTTTTGTTTTGTATATTATTTTGTTTTGTTTTGTATAGCATATAAATTTCTCTTTTGATTTCTTTTTTGTTTAACTTTGTTGCAACGCGTGTTATAAACAAGAGTTTCGGGGCAACCGTTTTGCTTTTAACATTAATTTTAATTTTATTATTTATTTAATATTTATATATATTTTTATTTTTTTTTGTTCAAAAGCAAACCGCAAAAAACACAACGAACGAACGAGCGAACGGGAGAACGAACCGTTAACGACAAAGTCCAAACAAATACTAAATGTTAAGTCCAAACAAATACTAAATGTTATTGCTCTGTTAAATTCGAAATGATGAAGTGCGCCTAAACTCACCACGAAACCCACCACCATCGAGAGAGACAGAGAGAGAGCGAGAAAGGGAGAGCAGCAACCCACACCAGTGCAAACATGCGCTCACAAAAGTCGAAAACGGAATCACCGCTAAAGATAAATGTGAAGCGCAGCATACACGCATAAGCATTTTACGCTCGCTCTCTCTCTCTCTCTCTCTCACATACACATGTGCAAAGCGAGTGGCTTGAATGAAAATGCCGATGCAATCAGGCGCTGCTCTTTGTATTACCTCTCCGGCACGTACACGCAGCAATAGAGAGGCAAACGCTTACACACACACACGCACGTGCACAGGCAGAGTCTTCCCCACTGCTGCATACACCCACATTCACAATAACAAGGCGTGTCTGCGTTTGTGTGCGTACGAGTGCCATCATCGCTTTCCTTTATATTTGCCTCCTTTTAATTTCTGTTTTCTTTTTATTTTCGTTGACTTTTTATGTGTGTGTGTCGCTCTGCCGCTGCCGTTGCTGCTGCTGCTGCTGCTGCCGCCGTCGGGTGCACAAGTGCAAATTCACACGTACATTCGAAATGTGTTCGCACAGTGGCACAAAAACGATTATTATAAACATTGCCAGACGCTGACAGGCGGCGAGAGACAAGGGCAATGCGAAGTTGGGAAGTTGCTCTGTGTTGGGAGACGAGACGTTGGAATTTTCTAGTACAAAGTACTTACATATGTAAATATGTATGAATATGCATCTGTGTGTGTGTGTGTGTGTGTGTGTGTGTGTGTGTGTGTGTGTGTGTAGATACTTATTTACATACTATGCATGAAAATGAATGGAAATGGAAATTTGTAAACAGCAAGTGAGAGCTAGAAAATTTAGCGTTCATTTTTTTTTTTCATTTTTGTATAGAGGAGTTGGAGTGCAGAAGAACTTTTATGCAAATTGAAAAGTTATAGTAAACTATGAAATAATTATGGAAACTGAATTGTTTAAGTATATATGGTTAGGAGTTCAAATAGTGTATTATCTAATCCAAAATATACATGAACATACATAATATTGAGGGTTCCATTCAAAAAAAAAGGTATGTCTTACTACAATATTACAACATTCGACATATTACTAGCTAAATCATACTCATATTATACTTTCTGAGTCAAAACTCTTTGTTTTTGAAAAAGTTTATGATAAAATTTTCCAATTTAAATCAAATTTTCTTATAATAAGAAGCTTTTTGAATGTATTTAACGTACATCAACCTAAATATGAACCTATCTTATCTTCTTGACTTTATCTACATGCACATTTTTTGCAGTATCTTAACTTCTGAGATCATTCATGAATCCATAATATAAACCTGGTATACCTTTTCGAAACCGTTTTTCTACTGTAAATAAACCAAACTCATCTAAATGGGTGCTACGGATAAACTATTATATAGCTCTTTCTACAAAGTATATTCTAAAATGCATGCTAAATGCAATGTATAGACTATATAGATAATAAGTCATCCAATAATAGTATCGAATAGTTAAATGTTTGCCTTGAAGTAAAACGAATTCGAGTACGAGTACGAGTACAAATATCTAGAAGTACGTGTATACCGTGGCGACGTGCTGAGACGTAATTGATGAAAGGCAAAGATCTACAGCGCAAACAGTGAACAACAACAACAAAAACAACAGCAACAAAAACTCAACTAAAATATTCTACGTAACGCGACCGACGGCGACGTCTAAAATTGCACATTTCAAATACAATGTGGTTAAAAAGTAAGCGCAGAGGCAAACAAACAGAGATACACAGATACCGATTGATGGGGATAAGTAAGCGGGGGGTGGGCGGCGGTAGAGGGGGGGTCAGCAGATAATTGTAGACATTCAGACACAGACTGTCTGTGTATGCGTGTTAGTGTGTGTGTGTGTTGAGTTAACGCTGGGCAAGTTCAAGTGTAGAATGCAATAGAGCGCTGCAAGCAGCGGCAGCAGTAGTAGCTAGATAGAGAGAGAGAGAGAGAGCGCGGCAGCGCAAAGAGCGAAAGCGTCTACGCATACGCATAGAAAAAAGCCGGCAAAAGCAAGGGCAACACAGCAAGAGAGCGCAATACAGTGTGCGAGTGCAAGCGAGCACGGGCGCTGCAGCTTTGGGGTATGGGCAGCAGCAGCAGAGCTAGCTTTGTGTGTGTGGTGAATTTGGCGTTTGGTAGCTTTTTTTGTTTTTGGGGGGGTTGGCTAGACACATTGAACCACAAAAGTTCAAGATGAAAACACAAAATATCAACAATGACAGCTGAGTATAAATGGCGGTGTGTGGTGGGGGCAGGGCTGCTCTCTCGCTCTGCCCTCTCTGGGTGAATATGGCTGTGCATGTGTGTATATGTATGTGTGTGTGCGACTCCACTGCTTTGGCCGACTGCCAAACGTTCAGTAGTACACTGGAGCAGTTTGGGTGTGAGTGCAACAGTCAGTCGTTATATGTGGTGCGTGTGTGTGTGTGTGTGTCTGTGAGTGGGTGGCTGGCTGTATGTGTGCTTGACAGGGCGTGTGGGGCGTCATGGCTGCCAGTTGTTGGGGTAGTTCGCTGCCGGCAAATGGCAAAAAACACATCAGCAGCCGCAGCCGCAACCGCTGCCAGCTCACAGATACACACAGCATGCTGTATCTGGTATCTGTGCCTAGTTGGAACCACAACAACAAAAAATAAGAGAAGAAAACTTGTCTACATGCCGTGTCATACAAGCTGCAAAATTTATGCGAAGACACACAAATCTACTGAACGAGCGACCGACAATGCAGTCGACGGCGCTGCTGCTGCTGGCGTCATAATGTCGGTGTGTTTGGTGTTTTATCCATGAGCGCTCGCTCGCTCTCTGTCTCTCTCTCTCTCTCTCTCTTCTTGGCGTGTTCTTCCTCTGCCGCCCTCTCCCCCTCTCTCTCTTTCTATCGCTCATAAATGCATTGGGCCCATGTACACAATAATCATAATTATTTGTTGCTGTATTTTCTTTTGCCCGGTCCGCTTGGACTATCGCTGCACTGCAGAAGAAGAGAGCAATAGACAGCTTTGTGAGCGAGAGCAAGTGAGCGGGAGAGGCATCCAATGACAAAGTCAGGTTTAATGTCGTTCAGTGGCGCGCGCGACATTTGCCGTTGAGGCAGGCAGCGGCCGCAGAGGGGGCCGGCCGGGCCCACCTCGAGTTGGTGCTATTGCATTAGGCAAGTTGATGGGCTGTAGGGGGGTGTTTAAAAGTGGGCTGCCGCCACTGATTGTGGGCATAGACAATCATGAACAACGCGCAATGACAAAGACAAAAACAACAAAAACAACAACAACAACAATAGCGTAGCTGTCTCTATGAATGGAGGGTATCGGCGGAATAACAAAAACGATTTGCATAGTAAATCTCTTTCATTGAAATATGTACTTATAACACAGGCACAATTAACGGTTGAAGTTGAAGGTAGAGAGAGATGTGCAAAAGAGTTTGAATCGATCATGTTTATCGATTACTTTGTATAGTATAGAGTAAGTACATGTAGGAAATGTGAAACAAGAGATTTTCGAAAGATTTCCAAGTTCTTTAACAAAACTCTATTATGGGCTTATATTTGTGATGATTAACATCAAGGGTGCAAATATGATATATTCATATATCGAAAACTAAATTGTAAGATAACTTAATGAGCATTATTCAAATTACTATGCACCTAAGCGATTATACCCTACGTGTTATCGATATCTTATCGATAGTTATATGTTGTAATTTTTTGTATTTATAACGGTTCTTGTGGTTGCTTACATAGTAAAAATATTTATTGAACAAATCATTAAATTTCTTTTTTTTTTAACTCTTACAAAAACTTTAAAAAATACCAAAAATATTATGCATATATAGATAATATAATATAATAATTATTCATCTATCTGAACATAATCTATTCAGAAAAGAGAACAGAGAATTTACATTTCAATATCTTTCTCAGACCTCGCACATAGAATTAAAAAAAACCAAAAAATGTAATTAACGTAAAAGCTGTAGTCAAATAATGTACGAGTGATCACTGTACTCTACACATCTGAATCCAAAGTACATCTATCTGAAGTTTCCGCTTAAAACACAGACAAATATTGCCAACAATTTTAATTAACGGAATAACTGAAGTTGTTCGACTTGGCGAGTGATTACTGTACTTTACTCATACGATTTCAATGATCTGCTATCTAAAGCTCAAATTGAGAACAAAGCACTGTAATACACATTTCAAGGTTCTTCACGGCCTTCGCGCATAGGAAAATCCACTTAAATGTTTTCCCAGCCATTTCCCATTAGCGGAAAACTGTCTATCTTTAATATAAACACTCCATAAACGATAATTTGACTTTTGTCATTGCCACTGACAACAACTGGAAATGCACTTTCAGCTTATCAGTGAAATGTTCCTTTCTTTTTGTTGCATACTGGGGCAGCAGTTGGGGGTCATCCGCAATTGACCGTCCGAGTTTAGAAACTTTGTTTCGTTTATTTCAATTTCCAATTTTAATGTGCGTGCATTTTTCACTTAAATATATTTCAAGTTGACTTCTTTCCTTTTGCCCCCCCTACATTTTTTTTTTATTTACTTTTTTATTGCATATTGACATTTCAATTGCTTTTTATCAGCGCAATTTATTTTCATGTCTTTTTATGGCTGCCCTCTGATTGTTGCAGCGACACGGACCACAGACAAGTGCAGCGTCGCGTTGGGTTGGTTGAGTTTCAAGTTTGTGGCTTAAGTAAACTATATTCTATTTAACATATACGTACTTTTTAGCATAACATATAACCGACTGCACAAGCGACTCACCTGCAAAGATACAAAAATGAGATGAATTTATTAGTCATTTAACTTAATTTAAAGTTTTGCATACATATAATAGATATCTCGCATCTTTTTAACCTTCCATTTTGTCAAAGAAAACGGTGACATGCTCGAATGTAAAAAATTTGCTTATAAATTCGAGCTAAATCTTGGCAAACCTTTGGGATATCTGAGAATTATAGTAATTAAAAATTTTGATAGTCCAAAAAGGAAAGGGGAAAAATACCCTTCACAACATATGTTCTTAAAATTTGAAGTGAATCTCCTATTTACGTACTTTTTCTCTGCTTCCTCATTCTCTATTTTTATCTCTCTCCATGCGCTGCATTCGGAAACGTTTCACTGGCAGTTTTGATAGGCTATAGAATTGGCAAATATATCCCCACACTTTCCATGTCATATATGAATTTTCCTACAGTAACTTCTTCACAATTTTCCAATGCACAGCCGTAAACGTTTCACTGGCTGCTAAAGGTATTGTGTATTTATAAGAGTGTCAATCAGAAGATAAAACTTCATTTTCTTTATTTCGCTTTGCGTCCTATTCGTAAACGTTCTACTGGCAAGCACCTAATTTAAATTAGAATAAGTCTTTCTATAACATTTACAAGTTCTCAATTTATGGAGACACAATTTTTGTAAAGAATTTGCATTATTAAGCATGATTAAAACGTTATGTAGACCACTTGGCATCTGCGTAAGCATGCCGCAGCTCTGCATAATAATGCTTTGGCCCGTCTGATAACTTTATTATTTGTGCACGTTTCTCATGTCAACGTCTACACATAAAGTTAAATGCAAAATGCAAATTCAAATTGAAAATTGCGACACTCAACGAGGCGACACTTGACGAGCTGTCTACAAAAGAAAAAAAAACAACAATCCATTCAACCGCATAGCTAAGTATACTATATGGTATGTTATGTTCTGGACAGTAGCTCCTAAGAAATTTATTGAAAAGGGGTCGGAAATTACTCAAATAATGCAGGAAAAGCATAATTTTATATTATTTAAAGCTTTCCCTAATGATTTTCTACTTACAAATCTCGACTTTTTTATGCCACACAGAGGCGTAGCTTAGAAGCTGTTTGGTATGCTTTTTTCCGGACAGTGACGTCTAAGAAACTTCTGAGAGGGGATCAGAGAAAAGAAGATGGACGTTCACACTAGCTAATGCAGCGAAGTCATCATTTAATATTTTATGTTTTCTTTCAAGATTTTCAGCTCGAAAATTTCCAGTTTTTTTGTACACACAGACGCGTACCCTAATAAAAATTGCAAGAGGGGTCACTTATAAATAGGAACTTTTGTAAATTACAGCGATAAAGCTCGACTGTCAATTAATAGCTGATTAGATATTGTGAACCCCTTTCCGAGAACTGCTAAAAAGTTAGCCCACGCCCCTGTTTGAACCCGCTATCATACCGAAATGCATTATTTAGATACAAATATATGTATATACAATATATATATATATACATATATTATTTGTGCTGGTATCTGCGCTTGTTTGTATTTGTATTTTGTGTATTTTGTGTTTGGCCAGACGTCCGGCGCGAAACGCTTCACAAATAATGTCCCCCTGATATTTAGCTGTCTGGAATTTTATTAAAATAATTTACTGATGCCGCACGATTTCTTAAGCACACTATATAGTGAGTATATTGTTACTGCACCTCACCCCTCACACAATGCACAGACATTTGACGTGGCGCGTTGTCTTGATTTAGATTTATATTCATATGCAACATTATTGTTAATATTATTTATTATTAATGCCAACTGGCGTGACATTCTTTCATTCAATGTGACAATTTCAGGCAATGCATGGCTAAATGGAATATAGATTGATCGATATCAACTAGTGGCAGTCTGAGAAATAACTTGATAGAACTTTGAATATCCTGTAAACGAGATGTTGAGCGCCAGCTTGGCTCAGGTGCCTGAGCTTCGGACCAACAAGCTGGCTCAAACTAAGATTCAAACTTTTACGTACAAATTATTTAATAGAAAAGTATACCAAATGGAATGTTATGTTCTGGAAAGTATCGTCAAATAAACTATTTGAAAGCTCACTGGCTCAAACCCAGCGCAAATTTTTAATTTAATACAAAAAAAAAGAAAAATTAATTTAACTGCATTAATTTAAATGCTTTATATAAGTTCAAAATATTTTGCGAATGTCACAAAAAATTTCGATGTCATTTGTATTTCTAACATTTATTATTATTGAAGCCGGGCAATGCAGGGTAATTCCCTATTGTTAATATATGTCAATAAAATGAAGCTTAAAGGACAATTTTTCCATAATAACAAACTAAATTGTATCCACAGATCTATGAGGCAACTCCTCCTAACATACTGACTACATATCATACCCCATGCGGCCAGCTCCTCTACAGGGCATACACACGACAAGTATAACAAAGTGTCGCACAGTCTCGTCGCTCTCGTGTTTGTAATGGAAACTGACAGCACGACACATAGAGACACTCAAATCCAACGTATTGCATATTAAACAGAGCCCTGTGGGCGTGGCACTCACTCACACACACACACACACACACACACACACACACACACACACACACACCCACTATGTTATCGATAGCAAAGCAAACGTGCCACCTGTTGCAAGTTCATTTCGGTTTGCATAGCTGCAAGCTGCGTGGAGAACGTGTGTTTACACAACCTGCGAGTTGAGCCCCAGGACTGCGGCATTGAATTACAGGATTCTCATCCTGGACACGCCCACAAACACGCGCCAACGCCCACACAGCTCAAGGCCCTTTGCTGGTCAAAATTGCGACGCAGTTGCAGCAATCGTGTGTTCAGTGGGATTTCGGGCTGGTCACTGGCTGTTGCACACAATTTGTTGCATGCAACCAGTTGGCAAAGGGGGGCGAAACGGGGCCAAAGCAGGGCAGCGGGGGCAAGGGCATTCTGAAATAGCTACGCACTTGACTGCACTTGTCACACGCAATCTGCGTCGCTTTAACCACATGCTCGAGCCACCACCCACCTCTCGCATGCCCTCAGATATGCTCGGGTAAATTATTTTTAAAATTCACATATTTAATCAACTGTTAAGAGCCGAATATAAACACAGAAGTCATTTATTTATGCGCTCCTCAAGTCAACAATTCATTATGTTCTACTATTTTAAATCTACATTCTATATTTATATGTACATCGAATTAATTTATTTTTGTAAATATAATTGTTGTTGTAAATGTTGCCAATAATTACGTTTATCGATTTTTATTCACAGTTATCGATAAAATTTTATACCTTGATATTGAATACATTCTTTATTGAAAATTTATTTGTTTGTAGATCTTTCTTAATGAAAGGGAAAGAAGCATTCAAAATCGTATTTTTCTATTCGTTTATCGATTTTAATTCACGGTTATAGATAAAACTTTATACTTAAATAAACTTACAAACCGAATCTCGAAAAGATCATATTTATTGATTTTGTATTTACAGTTATCGATAACATTTTATACTTATTATTCGAAAAATGACGAAAAGAAACATTCAAAGTCGAATTTTCCCAATCGCTCAACGATTTTTATTGGCAGTTATCGATAACACTTTATGCTTATTTATCGAATCCTTTTTTTTCGTGAAAATATAAATATTTATCAAATAATCGCATAATCACGCCTATCAATTTTTATTAAGATTCTCTCACGGTTAATATTTAATAAATATATTTAGAAAATATAAAGCGCTTATCAATACAACTTTAATGCTAAGATCAACGAGCATCCTCTGAGTATATAGATGGTATATCAAAAATATATCGAAATGCTTATCGATATACTTATTTTTTGTACAAATTAAAAAAGTGATATTTTTTGTAGGAAAATGTAAAAAACAACATTTGAGCTTAAGTAAAAAAGCCTTCATAAATATGCAGTAATTGCACTTTAGGCGAAAAAAAATCGTACAAATATTTAATAAATTTGATTTGCACATGACAAATATTTGTAGAGTCAACAAAAAACGTGAATCATTTTCCGGTTGCAAACAAATGCAAATAGTCGTAGAAACTCGAGTGTATAAATATATTTTTGGAGTCTTGACAACTGGCTGTCAAGCGTACCAAACGCAGGTCGCAGATGTCACAAGTTGCCCTTTGGCCGCCCCTGCCCGCCCTCTCCCGACCTAATACGGCCATATGCGAATATATATGTACATATGTATATGTGGTATTTTCATATACTCACACTCGGATTTACACTCATTTAGTTGCGCCGCCAGTTCAATGAACGACTTGTCGCTGCGGTTGTTACTCATTTTGGCGTTTTGTGCGCCGCAAAGTTTTACCTAATTAAATCAACAAAGTGCTGGAAAAACCACACACGAACCAACTAACACAGACACACGCACACACTACCGCCACTTGCCAAAAAACAATAAATTAGAGCTGGCTTATGAATGAACGAGTCTAAAACAAAAGCTTATTATAGTCAAATGCAATTATTAAGCCATAATCAAGCAACAGCTAAATAATCAAATTCAATAAAATAACAAATAAGAGAACAACACCGACTAGTGAATACCCCTCATTTAGCGACGTGCTGGCCTTAAAAACATTCTACCGCTTGCCTTAATACTTGCTTGCAGATTCATGATCTTCTTCTTCTCTTTGGGCTTCAGACTATGTGTAGAAAGTGAGTTCTTGATTACCGAGAGTTTTCACTGTATATAGGTATATAGATAGACTCAGTTATAGATAAATATATATATATAGATATATCTATAGATATAACTACATATATATATATATATATATATATATATATATATAGATATAGTTATATATATATACCTATATCTATATATATATCTATATCTATATCTATATATATATCTATATCTATATCTATATCTATATCTATATCTATATCTATATCTATATCTATATCTATATCTATATCTATATCTATATCTATATCTATATCTATATCTATGTCTATATCTATGTCTATATATATATCTATATCTATATCTATATCTATATCTATATCTATATCTATATCTATATCTATATCTATATCTATATCTATATCTATATCTATATCTATATCTATATCTATATCTATATCTATATCTATATCTATATCTATATCTATATCTTTATCTATATCTTTATCTATATCTATATCTATATCTATATCTATATCTATATCTATATATCATTTCGTCTTAGTGATCAAGACTATATACACATATAATCCATTATAAATATTTAATTGTATCACACTTAAAGTGGTTCGGATAGTGAACTTATTTGTCTGTTACATACATTTGCACAAAAACAATATACCCTATTTGCTCATATTAAAAAAGTTCCCTCAAAAATATAATCTCAAAGGACTCTCACACTCAAGGGTTAAAGGGATAAAGGGGTTAAGCGGTGGCTGTTCGTCTGCAAAAAATCAAATGTATCACAATTTTTCTTATCAAAATATGAAATTTAGTTAAATAAATTTTCTCTTTTATGCAATTATAATTGGGTCGGCAACGTTTTGCTTCAATGTGGGATATTCCCTGTAATAATGTTAAGGGTGAACAGTAATAGGAAAAAGAACATAAATTTTATGCTAAATATTTAGTAAGCCTTTCTTTAAATTTAATTTTAATATTTTTACATTTTTGCTTTTAATAAATTAAACCCCAGACCTCGAACCAGCTAGCTCGAATTCACCAAATGATATTCTGGCTCTGATTGAGGCACAACTATATATGGTAACTGCAAGTCGAGCATGCCCTACTTTTACACACTGATTTGTTACGCTCCGAAAGGAGCTGCCAGACAGTCCCAGCTTGGCAAGGAGTTGTTGGGGTCTTAGACAACTTTCTGTCATAATTCACAAAGAATGAGTAAATATTAGCGAGTCAAGGCATTAATTAGCCTTGCTGACAAAGCCAAAGAGTGTGTGGGCCAAGTAAGGGTTAGAGGTTAAGAGGGGGAGGGGGATAAATGGATAAATATGGGGAAACTTAAAAGCACATAAAATTGCACGCAAGTACATTTTTTCCGATTTTCACCCATCTTCCGAATGTGGAAGTGAATTTACCACAAAAAAAAAATAACCCTAGACTAGTAAAATTTGTACAAATTTAAACAGAGTAATACATGGAACTATGCAAAATTGATCATACAGTAGGGCTAGCCTTTAAAATATAGTACAAAATTCAAAAAATCAAAAGCTATATTCCAATAAACTTAACAAAATTCTCGCAAACCATTTTAGAAGGTTCCAACCGAAGATCATCGGCAAGATGAAGGGCTTTGCAAATTGGACAATCAGTTTGGGCCTGGCTCTAATTATTTGGCTCGTCTTTCACTATTCACAGCTGTTGGGAGGCAAAGAGGATGAACAGCTCATAGGTGAGTCGAAATATGAATTAAGATCAGGGCAGGCGTTGTTCGATACACACACATAGTATATAGGAAAAATTATCTTTACATATTATAAACTGTATTTTCACACGGTACACAAGAGGAAAAAACAAGAATTTCATTCAATATGGATACTAATAATCATACATTAGATAATGAACTGCAGGATCCATTTACGGAGAGCTGCAAGACCAGCTCGATTGATGTGTATTTGCATTTCTTTTGGATCTTTGCATGCATCTATGCGCTATCGAAATTCACGGAGCTATCGGAACGCTATTTGAGCGCCAAAATTGCCTCCAAGGAGCGCAGCTGCGATATGCGTGTCCTCAACGAGGAATGGGAGAAGACTTTGAAGCTGTATGAGCTGGATAAAAAACAATTGGACGCACAGCTGCAGGCGTTGCGCGAAAAGAACTGCGGACTGGAGCAATCGATGCGAGATTTGCGCGATTGCAATCTGCATTTGATCAGTGAGAATTTTATGCGCACCGTACTGCAGGATCAACAGATTCAGGGATTGGCCCAGCGTGTACAGGATCAACAGCCCCCGAACATTTATATTACCAATCGTCACATCCATTTGACACGACAGGTCTTCCTCAACGAGGGACTGATCGATATAGATGTCAATCTGCGCAACGCTGGCGGCCAAGAACTCAAATCTCCAGAGCAATCGTTAAATGTTTGGGTGCAGTATCTGAAGATGCGCAAATGCTATATGGGGCCCATAGCCGATCCCAAATTGGTGTTAAATGGCGGTCCGGATCGTATGATGCCCATTGTTATGACTACCGAGCAGTTGGCCAAATTGCAGGGTATGTTACAATTTTAGCTTGTCAGAAGGCATAAGAGTTATGTTATGTTACGTAGAAACGCATGGTAGAAACTTTCTATATGACAGTCTATGAACTCGTTGATAAGTCCTAGATAAGGAAGCTGAGCTGTCTGTCTTTCTTGTCTGTCTTTCTTGTCTGTCTTTCTGTCTGTCTTTCTGTCTGTCTTTCTGTCTGTCTTTCTGTCTGTCTTTCTTGTCTGTCTTTCTGTCTGTCTTTCTGTCTGTCTTTCTGTCTGTCTTTCTTTTTGCTTGTCTAAGAAACTACAAAAGTTAAATACTGGAAACTTTAATAATACTTTCTTGAAATTTCATTCACAAAATTAGCTATTTCCTATTTCTACGTCTCCCATCGTCGAAAATATAGATATATATCGATATGTATATAGTCATAGTAAAACTCGTAAATTGTAAGAGCTAATTACTCAATATTTCAATATATTTTCGTATAACATACGTACAAAGAGTGTCATTTCTATTATATCGATATATATCGATTTTGAGACAAAATATCGATAAATATCGATCATGAAATATGTTTTTTTAAGCATTTCTTCTAAATTATAAAGGCAGTCTTCCCGCAAGCATTCACAAATAGTCATGGGCTTTGGCATAGATCGTTCGAAAATTAAGTTTTTGTAGGAACAACTTTTATCTAACATATTTTAAGTATACTTTTTAGTGTACATATCTAATTTGTATTTTAAATATAAATATTTTTCAGGCATGATCTAATTCCGGTTTGTGATAGTTCTGTTCGTTTATTGGCATTCCGTGAGGGAGCGAAAGAAAGAGAATGAATGCACAAGAAAAAAAAATATCGAAAAACCAAAAGAAAAAATGTTTATTTCCGAAGTTGTCCCGGAAGAGTTTTTTTTTTTTTCTGCAAATATGTAAAACGCAACATATTTGCAACAATTATTCATTTAATGCTACCAAAGCAATCTTTGGAGCAAAACTTGATTGATTACTAGCATTTCGAATAACAAAGCAACGGTAAGTCGGCGTATAACCAAACGTAGTCCTCAAGCTAACTAACTCTCGTATTCTTCTAGGGTATTATTCAAGCAAACACAAAAAAAAATTGGTTATTCGAAATGCTAGTAAAATGGGAACTTTCGGGAGTGCACAGCAAAAGAATAGTTGGCAAATCAAATGCATACGTTCAATATTTGACTGTGTCGTCGTATTATATATTTATTACACAATGTGTGAATTTACAGTATTTTTAGTGGTATCTTATGTAAAACTTATGGGAAATACAGAATTAAATGTCATTAAATTAAATGTAAAGAATTCCCTTTGCCTTCAACAGCCTTGCACCAGATTCCCATCGTTAGCTTAAGCCTATAACTGATTGTGAATTATAAGCAAATTGGTTGTTCACACGTTCGAGTTAATATATGTCTCTGGTACTTAAAAATTTAATGCTCGAAATGTATTCAGTTTGTTATATTATCCAAATTTCTAATTTAGTTTCAACAAAGTTTTTCAAAAATTCTCTTTAAAATTTGACTGAAAAGTCAAAGCTCAGAATGTTTTAATTTTTGCTATTGAACAGGAATAGGACAATTGTGAATAGGGTTTGAACTTGCATGACTACAGTTCTTGGTTCAAACCTTGATTTGTTAAGTTGGTCGTAGACATTCATGTGCCCAGTTCTTGGTTTAAGCCCTGATTCATCACAGACATAATTGGTTCATTTCAAATTGTTTTTGTAAAAAGCCAAGTTTTGAACCAATTCAATTTAAGAAGGTTTTAGGTTTGATAAGGGCTCAATTTATATCTTTTTATAAAGACATCTTTTTCAAACTGAAAATGCTTGCGTTTAAGCCGTCTAATGGAAAAGCCAAGTGGACGAAAATTAGAATACGACCTCGGCAAATGTTTCAAATTGCTTTTAAACGACTTTTTATAAAGTCGATTGCCAGAAAGTATTGTTGTCTGCCGAGCTCATTAGGCTTACTTGCCGCAATCAGCGCTAATCGATGGGCCTGCCACATGGACACCAAAGAAATGGAAAATAAAAAAAAAAATGAAAAAAAATGAAAAAAAGTAATAAAAAGCTTCAAAAAGTCGAAGTAAATACAATGGAAGTGCATTTAAATGGCAATAAATCTAAATTAACAAAAAGTGACAATAAAAAACAAATATGCAAAAAAATTGCCGCTTTGCCAGACGGGCAAATGACCCAGAAAAGAAAAAGAGAAAAAAAAAATATAAATAAGAAATAAGAAATAAAAGAAATGAAATACAACAAAATCAAATGAAAAGTGAAATACAGTTTAAAGAGAGCGCAAACACAGATGCAAAGAGCAAAAAAACAAACATGGCGACTGTCAATATGTGCAAATGAAATGCAATGAAAAAAAGAGTGCGAAAAAGCAACTGCTAGAGGCGAAGGAAGTGGGTGCTGCTCAGGGGAGGGGCGGGGCTAGCTAGCTGTTAACCTTGAGCCGGCGACTGATTACAAAATTGCAGCGATAACTGCCAGTGACCCCAGCGGCAATAAGAAGAGCAGTAGCTGCAAATAACTGAGAACAGCTTGAACAAGACAGCGAGCGAGAGAGAGCGCGAGAGAGAGCGAGAGAGAGAGTGGGAACACTGCGTGTGGCTGTGATAAGTCAGCGTGAAACGTCATCGCCGCATTTCCTGGCCCCGCCAGATGTTGTCACATTGTCTCCGCCGAAGTCGAAGCAAATAGAAACATTTTGTGACTTTACGATTTCATTTGAATTTCAACTTTTTGTGACATTTCCTTTTCACATTTACTTTTAAGGATTTTTTATGTTTTGACATGTGGCATACTGAAAAATAAGTTGTATAAAACAACGAAATATCGATTTCCGTTTAAAATTTGGAAATTTGTAGCAAAAAGATCTCTTTCGAATTTTGCAAACTTTTATGTTTCAATTTTTGCTTTTCTTTATTTTTTATTTATTTATTTATATCTTTTACTTATTTTTATGTTTAATATTTATTTTTTATGTATATCTATTCCCAGCTTATTTTGAACTTCATTTTGAAAAATGATTTGATATTCTTTATATTCTTCAATCTTCTGTGCTTAAGCTTCCGATTTAGATTTATTTAATGTTATTTATTTCCCATTTCATCTTCCAACTGTTGCGTTTATTTTTGTATTTCCATTAATAGCTGAGCTTCTTATGGTTTCTGTGTTTACCCACACTGTTTTAAACGGTCCTCCAACGTTTTAGCACATTGTTACATACCATTATAAACTACACTGCGCACAATTTCTGGGTCAGGGCTGAGAATGTCAACATGTTTCGATTTAACGCCCGCATGCTCTTACCAAGTTCTGCGCAACGCATTTTTAATTGTTTTGCGACATTGTTGACGCCCCCGCTAGGCCGCCCACCGCACCCCATTCCCCCTCCCCCTTCCGTCCACACTTCTCAACGGCCCTTACATAAAGTTGTGGCTGTTGTGACGCAGTCTCTTGCATTGTTTTTCATAAGCTCTGCGCAAATATCAATTGCATACAAAATTTCTATTATTTATAGAGACAACAAACCTCCCCCCACCCCCCACCACCCCCTCTCAGTGACCACGCCCACAACAGAATTTTACAGTATTACGCACTTTTGCTGTACAGCAATATGCATATTATTTGCATAGATAATTTGTTTACCTCACCCGAAAAATCTCAAATTTCCCAGCTGCGAAATATTCGCCGCATGCCATTAACCTACATATATATATATATCTCTGTATATATAGAGAAAGAATAGAACAGAACTGCGAGATATCTAATCGTTAATTGGCACACTAACCCCAAACAAATGGGCAATGGGCGGGCGTTTGCCATTGGCCCCATTTGTCTGACTGATAAAAATAGTTTATCAAGGTTGTTTGCCAAAAAGGCAACAACAAGAATTATAAAGTAAAAAAAAAAAACAAGCAGGCAAAAAACGAAAGCGAAATCGAAAGCATGTGGGTGCTTCAGCAAAAAAAAAAAACAGCCCCATACAATAGACGAATACAAACCGAACCGAACCTAACCGAAAACCATAGAAATGAAGGAATCGCTAGTCGAAGTAGAAATACTCTTATAATACTCTTATAATAACCAAAATCACATGTTAGAGAGTGTGTCAAGCCGATGAATAACTATTCTTATCATAAATATATATAAGATTATAATGTGAACAGTATCCTCGAGCCTTCCCTAACACGATCTCCTCTCATTCGTATTGATATATCGATTCATAGCGTAATTAACAAGAAGTTCTTGATAAATTATCGGTTTTAGGCACATATTGCAATAATCTATAATTGTTATTTGTTATTATATCTTAGTATTTGTATCGATATATCGATATATAGCGCGCTGTAGAAAAGTTCTTAAGTTACTATCGAATATATTTGTAGCCTCTCGGTAAATGTTGTTGATATTCTAATTTTACACAAAAACATGTACCATTACATTTATAAACAGATTTATATAATTGATTTTCCACAATTTGATTTACGAACTTTCATTCCAATGAGAACTATATTCAAATATATGATATAGTATGTAGAATATAGTCAAAATTATTTGTTAAACAATTTGTTTTTAATATGAAAACCTCATTTTCATCCAATTCCCATAAAAGATATGTGTTACAATGATTCAAACTAGTCGACTTTCATACAAATCAGCTAATTTTATAAGCCTAAGGAAAGTTATCTCTTGTCACATAACTCCTGACAAGTCTATAATACCCCTCCACAAAGGGCATTAAAAAACACCAAAAGCAACACCGAAACCGCAACAGTAATTGAAAACGACCTTGAGATAATGGCCTCATTTATGCAGATATTTGTGTGTTTGTGTGTGTTCGAGTGAAATTCTTGAAGCTCCGCGTTTGCTTAGCTGCTAAATGAACCAGGAACCGGGTGTACAACAATTGGAATTAGCTATTAAAATGTTAACAATAGACATAATAATTGAATAACAACAACAAAATAGGCCAGTCCGAGTGTATACAAAGGAATATGTTTACAGTTTCATTTATCAAATGCTTAGCGGAAATAAATATGCTTAGTTATGATAGTGTACATAGAAGGAATCATAAGAATTAAGATTTGATCCATCCGTGTAAAATACTTGGGAAAGAAGTTACATTTTTTTTTTTGAGAATTCTTGCGGAATTTGTTGGAAATCTACTGGAAAGTTTTTTAATAAAAGTAAAAATTATAACCTTCATAAAAAAAAAAAAAGATTCTAAAATTCGAACACACAAAAATATGTTTATACCTCTGAAATAAATTTTCACCAAATTTTATTTTTATTTAAAATATTTTACTCTACAAATTTTATAACAACTTTAAGCTTTTATTTTATTTCTCAAATTATTTAACTAATTATTTATGTCTCTAAATACTCAAAGAAATGATTTCTGCACCTTTTCTGCTTCTGAACATATTTTTCGAAAAAAAAAAAAACGATACTGAAATAATAAAAATAAACAAAAAACCCTGAAATATGATATAATATGTATTTATATAATATTTCCCAGTTTTATGTTCTTTTTTCTTATATTTCAAAATCATTTTGAATTATTATTGAGTTATATATAATATATAATATATAATATTTGAGAATCTATCTTTTTCCTGGAAATTTAAAAAAAAATGAATATATTAATATATTATAATAATTATAATATAATATATATAAAGTCGTGAAAACTTTTATTTAAACTTAAATCTTAATTAGTTCAAATTTCCAATTTCTTTAAAAGAGAATTCCTGTCCCATTTCAGTTTTCTGAGAACTTGTACAATATTAAAGAAATATATGTATATTAATCAGATAAAAAACACATATTTATTGAGTCATAAAGAAGTCTCATTTAACACTTGTTCAAAGCCAGTGAAAAGAGTAAAAGCAAAGGGAACGAGATGATAATCAAATTCTGTGCAACCAGTTTTCAATTTTCGATAATAAAAATCGATACAAAAGATAAATGAGTAAAAGTTGCGCCTGCAATTGGTGAACTCGCGCACAAAATTGAGACAAATAAATCAGCATTGACAAACGGGCATCATAAAAATTCAATCAACAGTTGCTGAAATACAGATATTCAACGGTTGCAGCAAGTTCAACAACATCGCAATGCCAAATTCCATGGAATATCTAAACAGCTGACGGATTCTCATGCGTCACATGACAAAAATAAAAAAAAAAAACGAAAAAAAAGTCGAAGCGCTGCACATTGAACTCAAATTTCGCATAGAAATAAAAAAAAGGTTATATAAATATCAAAATATTCTGAAAATAATTAAATGATGACGACGATAATAAAACAAGACCAAATAAGCAGCTTAGGCAAGGAAATAGGAAAAGAACATAAATAACGCGCCAGTTCCAAGTATGATGCAAATGAATACCCTACATTATAAACTCTACATATGCATATCCTATTTATCCCTAAATATCCTATTTTGTTATTATCTACTGAATTTAATATATTATAGGTACTATGTATATTCCTTAGATGCTCAATCGACCATCCTTTGCCTATGCACTAGATACGCTATGTCTTTAGACCATATACCCTTTGCCCTGGACATCCTATACGCTGTGCCCTATTCATTTGCCCTTTGCCCTATACCTTATGTTCGGAAGAGTATCGAGGTTTTGAGGGTCTATATCCTATCCTCTATACCTCATCTCATATACCATATGCCTTATTCTTTGGATGCCCTATGTCGTAAACTTAATCTATAATCTTTGCCCTGATTACCCTACAGCCTATGCTCTACACCTTATGCATTATATACATTGCCCTACGCCCTGTTTAACCCTGGATACTGTGGATGGAATGTATGGCATATTATATCCCAAGCCCAAATGCCCTTTACTCTATACCCCAAACCCATATACCCCAAATATCTTATACTCCACCTACGGCTATACTTTATATTTATATAACCTATTTCATACAATCTTATATGTAATATCTTAAATATCATATATTTTCCACCTATTCCTACTATTATATCTTATATTTCTCACCTACATTCCCTGTCCTATATTATTAATCCTACTCCCCTTTGATCATCTAACATATCCCAAATACTATACCCCATTCTATACCCCATTCTATTTCCACAACATCTTTCACATTTCTCTAGACACCATCATCAATCAAGCTGGCGAAATACCCCAGCAAATGTTGCCAAAGATATAGGGTATTTACCAGGCATTTGTGTTTATGGGTCAATGTGCTATTTGAGGCTGACTTGAGTATTTAGCCACATAATAAAATAAAGAAAAAATATATAAAAAATATGTGTTCGATCGTCGAGCGTTGACACCTTCTCCGAAGCAGACAAGTTTCTAAACAATACATAACCTCACACAGTTCATTCACAGCCGGATAACAGATGCGAACCGGGCCCGATTAGGCAGATAAGGGCTTCAAAGATATGCCCCAGAGTCCAAAGAAACGGTGTCGCAATGACAGAACACAAAAGTGAAAAGCAAGAACAGCAACAACGGCAACGCGCCCAAGCGAAATGTTTGTTTACCCAAAAATTAGGGTCAGGGCTAGAGGCAATGACGACAGAGGCAGGCAGACGGGCCAGAGGGACGTCTGAGACGGATAATATTTGGTTGCTTTCTTATCCGCCGTCTGGAGCTCGTCATTGTCTATGTGTGTGTGTGTGTGTGTGTGTGTTTGTGTGTCACGCGAAAGCGAAAATATTTTGTGAATACAGATTGAGATATTTAACTGGCAAACTCTTGTACCCCTCCCCCTACCACACCCCCGCTGTGCAGTTAGCCAGCGCACTCACAAAGTCTGTTCATGAGTCTCATTCTAATTTCATTTAAATATTGGCCCCAAGCTCAAATACGCTCGCCCCCTCTCGTTCGCACTCGCTACCCTTCGCAAACTCGTTCGCACTCTTTTTGTAGCTGTCTCTGTCTTGCGCCAGACATACATTTGCTACAGCCGAAACTCACCAAAAAAAAACATACATACATACATATATAAATATTGCAGCCCGCCGGCCATTTTGTATTTCTTTTTTTTCGGCAATTTCATTTTTGCCATTGTTCTGCTGTTGACGTGCTGTCTGCTGCCTCTCGCGCCTTCGCTTTGACGCCCCCATCGGCAGCTTGCAAGCCCCCTGCCAGCCTGCCTGCCTGTCTGCCCACACACCCAGCAAAGGTTGATCAAGTCGAATTCGAATGTCGTCGTCGCCATCAGCTTTTTGTTGTTCTTGTTGTTGTTCTCTGAAGCACAAAAACGTGTCGTTGTCAATTTTGTTGCTGTTGTTTTTGTTGTTGCTATATTTTTCATGTTCGATTCGCGCGCATATTTGTAATTCTCTCCTGCTTTGTCAGTCTTCAGCATTTTATTTATTGGTTTACAATATTTTTTGTGTTTAATTTGATTTTGTTTTTGTGGTTTTATTAGCAAAGTTGGTTGAATACACTTTGTATTTTATTTTGAAAACATTTTTGGAAAATAAAAATAGTTCTTGATAATTAATTATCAATTCTTGCCTGACTATCGCATCGGTCCTGTGGCGCAATGGATAACGCGTCTGACTACGGATCAGAAGATTCCAGGTTCGACTCCTGGCAGGATCGACAAACTTTTTCTCTCTACTTATTTTTTTTTTTTTTTTTTGTGGAAAAACATATTTAAAGTACTGTTCAGAGACGTGACATAAAATATAAGAAAATTTTATATTAACAGTCGATCCAGTTCCCTTCACTTTTAGACTTTCAGTTTACAAAACATATGATTGTTACATTTATTTTTTAATTAATTAATCTCAAGTAGTTATTGTAAATAAAAAAGAGCCCGCATACAGAAATTTGTATATTCATATAAATTTCAGCTGTGTGTAATTCTTTTAAATGTTACTGCAAAATAATCACGTAATTAAAGCAAAAATATAACTTAAGGAACAAATTACCAGTTATAAATGAGTTGTCACCATTTACAAATATTTAAAAAATAAAAACAAAAAAAATTAACTTTCGCCCAACGTGGGGCTCGAACCCACGACCCTGAGATTAAGAGTCTCATGCTCTACCGACTGAGCTAGCCGGGCACTTGGTTAATCGATAGCCAAAACGTAATTTGTGCGCAGTTCGAAAATTCTTAACACAACTAACAAATCGGGAATGGAATATAAGCAGCAAATAATTTCGGCAGAAGGGAAACTGCTGAATAAACAAGCTGAGAAAGCGAAATAAAACAAAAAAAAAAAAGCGCCCACACAACTGCTTGAGGGGCAGTTCAATTCAGGCCACATTGCGTATGCGTAATTTAGTGTACCACACTGTGTGTGTGCGTGTGGTTTTTTTTTTTTCAGGTCAAACTAATTAGCAGCTCAACAATTGATTTCACGTCGCTGATTACCTGGCTGCTAGCTCCTTGCCCCCCAACCCACCCCTCACTATCGCTTGATTAGCGAAACGCAGCCCCATTGTGTAGTCAGTTATCTACAAGTGCTTGATAATCACAACTAACACCAATCTACAAGTCTGCTCCCCTACTTTCTCACTTCACCCCCCTCACAATGCATTACATTGTAGTTGCACTTAAATTACACTGTTCCCATATGCTTTAATCAGTTTTGCCTGGTTTTATAAATTCATTGTGCATTTCATGCATACAAACACGCGCCCGCCGCCATTCATTGTTCGCCTCTCGCTCGCACGCCCGCTATTCGCAAAGAAACTACAAAGCAGAAAAAACAACAACAGCAACAACAACTATTCATAGATTTCTATTTCATTTCACCCTGACCCACCGCAATAGTTTTCATGTGTACCCCTTTTCACAGTCGACGCAGACGGCGACAGCGACGCCGACTGCAGGCACTAAAACAACAAGAACGACAACAACAGCAAATGCCAACTATTTATGGCGAATTTTATTTGTTGTTGCGGCTTTCTTTCGCTATTTTATGTGAGTTTTTGTGTATGTGCGTATGTGTGTCTGTGTGTGTGTAGTGCTTGCCTGTGCTTGTATTTTGCTGCTCTTGATTTAGTTTATTATTACACAGGGGCCTGAGTGTTTTTTACAGGGCATTCATGAAAATATTATTAGCTTCGAGGTTTGATTTTTCAACAAATTGTGATTACTTATTTATATTTAATTTTAAATATTTCGTATTTAGTATTTATTAATATAACTTCTTCGTGGAATAAAACTTTTTAATTTTTTAATAAAATTTGGTTATTTATTTATATTTATTTTTTAGGCGAAAACAAGTTTTTAATGAATAAAATATTCATCTGCACTTGATTTCTTTTTACTTTTTGCTATTGCCTTCATATTTATACAGGGTATTTGAAGGACATCATTTAGTTTAGAAGATCACTAAAAAGAGTATTTGTAAGAGCATGTAAGAGTATATATTGTTCACAGGGTATTAAGCTTGCGGTGCAGCCGTCTTATTAAAAGTATTTTCCCATTTATTTTTTTTTTATTTTTGGCAAATAATTTTTGTCTGCGGTTCATCGAGTTTCAGTTGCGATAAAGCGACGCCGGCGCCGCTTGCCACGCACATTTATTTTACGCACACAATACACAGGCACACACACAAAGCCACACGCACAGAACAACAGCATTGACAACAACAATAACAACAACAACAACAACAAGGCTTCGCAAGTGCGAAATTTGTATGCAGACAGCTGCGTGTGTATTGCGTGTCGCTGTGCGTGTGCGTGTGCGTGTGAGTGTGTATGTGTACGCTGCGTATGACGACGTGTGACTCATAACGCATACGCCGCATTGTCTGCAAAGCGCACACGCACACACACACACACAGACGTAATGGACGGCAATCAATGAATTTGCCTAGCATAACGCGTATCACATTGCAAACTAAACAAAAGTGCGTAAAATATACGAGCATGTGTTTTTTATTCATTTTCTTTTCATTAAAAGGCCAGACAAACTAAAGAAAATATTATTAAAAGTCAAGTAAGAAATCGAGATTGAAAATTTTGAACGGCACGACGAAGATTTAAGCCCTTTTAGACATTCAAAAAAGTATCAATATGTTAGCCGGAAATGAAATACCCTTACAGACACAAAATGCGAAGTTGAAATACGAATGTCATACATTTTTCTAGTTTAAGATTTTTATTAACAAAAAATGCCTTCTCTGGAAACAAGGCAATGCTTAAACAAATTCTAAGGAAATGCAATTTTCAGAAAAAAAAAAAAAACATATTTAAATGTGAAATCAATCGGAAGGACAAACATGGATTAAATCAAGTCAGGCAAAAGTTTAATTTTGCCATATTTGTAGAAACGCAAACTCTATGAATAAATGTGCATATAATTGATTTTATATTTACATACATTTCATTTAAATGAAATTTCTACGGCCACCGACCCATGTCTGCCAACAATGTAAATAGTTTTTGGCGTAAATGCAACAAAACAAATTAAATATAGATCTGTGGAATAAATAACTGTGTAACATATACAAATTTATATAAGTATAAATATATCTGTGAAATAAATTCCTGTGTAACATTATAAACATATAAACATACAAATATATGCATGTGTGGAATAAATTACTTTTTAATATAAATATATACATACATATATACAGTATTATATATTAACACATGTGGAGTAAAGTCCAGTATATATATATAAAAATATAAATATATATTTGTAGAATAATTAACTGCTTAACATATATGTACATATATACATATGTATGTGCATACATGCAGCTGTGGAATATATGCATGTGCATATATACATATATATATGCATCTATATAAATCTGTAGAATAAACACCTGTGTAGCATATTTACAGAAATTGCGGAATATCTACCTGTGTAACATGTTTATCTATATATACATATATACAAAGCTATGTATATTTATCTGTGAAATAAATACCCATCTTTGGACTAAATACCTCTGATGTCCTGCGTAACATATACACAGAATGAAATATATATATATCTTTATATACTTCTGTGGAATATATGTCAATGTTACATATGCATATAAATATAAAGTAAATGCCTGAGTGAGCTGTGCATACATAGATACATCCGTGAAATATATGCCTGTGCATATACAGATTCTATATATACATGTATATACAGGTGTTTATTTTACAGATTTACATATATATACAGGTGTATATACATGTACACTACCTCTATATTCCACAGGAATGAATATCTACATACATGTAACACATTCATGCACATATCTTTTTTTGTTTATATAAACAAATTCATTTGCTATACTTTTAATTTTTTGACTCTCAAGCTCGCGCCAGATTATTCATTTCACATTTCATTTATATATTTTCATTTTTTGTTGTATTTTTCGTGTGCCTTTGTTCTGACATTTCGTGTGTGTGTGTGTGTGTGAGTGTGTTGTGATTTGAAATGCTTTGTTCGAATTTCACACACCTTATACCTGTGCACATGTGCATATGTGTATCTGTATCTGTATCTGTAGCTGTAGCTGTATTTGTATCTGTATCTGTGAGTACGTATCTGTGAGTACGTATCTGTTAGGCACACATGCAGTTTGCTTTTTATTGCTGTTGTTTTTGCGTGCGTTTTGCTTATTTTTGTTTTGTTTTTTTTTTTTGTCCATTTTAGGTACATATTATCAGAATTTACTGCGTCTTAGGTTCATTGTTTTTTGCACACCAAAAAAAAAACGAAAGCAAAATGCAAAAAAAGCACCTCCAAAAAAAGTATTTGCTATATAACCAAAATTGGTGTTTATTCGCGAGGCATATAATATAAATGATATCAACGATTTTTGCTGCAACGGGGCACTCGAATAATATACTTATAAGCTTATATTATAATATATATATATTATATTGTTATATATATTTCATTATATTGAAATACATAACTTTCGTATGGCTGTATCTGTTTTATTATTATAAATAATATATAAACTCTTAAAGTTAGAGTAGAAATTGGACAAATTTTAATTCTTAACAATTATTTGTTATACCTCTTCTTCTTTGCTCAATAGCTGTCTTCTCTTTTGTGCTCATTTTCTGGCTCCCAAAATAAACTTGATCAGAAAATACTTTTTTATTTATTTCTAAAATGCATTATACAACACTTGTGTTTTGTAACAGCACTTCGAACTCTCTCCAACATATTTTTCTTTCTCCCAAACTGAATGTTCTTGAAGTTCTTTTCACACACTCAAAAGCTGCTTGCTACGTAAGTCAAGCCTTGCTCTCTTGAGAGCGTAAGATTTCCAGCACATTGTTAAAAAAAAAGAAAGAAGCAGCAGCAAATGCTAAAAAGCCTTACAAACTCAGTGCTTTCTATGCAGTATTTTTTTTTTTATATAAAATATCTGTCATGTTTTCTGTCTTGTTTTTGCCTACCTATACGACACACAAACAGTTCAAATACTTTGCGAGTGCATTGCCTCGCATTATTTAGCTATTAATCATCCGTAGTACACCTATCTAAGCCAACGGCTAGGACCATAAAACATCAATCAAATATTGAGCAAATGAAAAACAAACAAATCGTCGACCCTCACCCAGGCCCAACATCTCCTGGTTGTACTTTTAATTAATGGCCTTTGTTTTGTGTATTTCTGTTTGTGCTAAAACTTTTACTATATCTATACCCACACACATGTGAATAAATGGGTGTATATAGATATTTATTATGATTATATTCGCGTATACTCGAATATATATGTATATATATTCGTTGCACTCGGTTGCGCCATTTGTTGAGATAAGCGTCGACGTTTCGAGCTCTTAAATTCATTTCAATTTGAAAGCGAGAGTATACAAAGTACATAATGAATGTTTACTAAGCACGAATATGTGCATATGTGTATATATGTGTATACACATATGTGTGTAGGAACAGTCAGTGTATACGTATTTGCTACTGCAATATCTATATGTACATATACGCCGTATTACTGGGCTTCTAGTTGAAATGTTTTTCAAGCTCTTAGTCATATGGCATTACGAAGCGATTTCGCATGCTCGCCAAATGCCTGACAGTGTATGCATAGTATATTGTGTTAGTTGATTTTAGATTTATCAGGCATTGTCCCCAAAACGCAGGGTATATGATAATTATAGACACTAGCGTGTGCTACAAGCTAAGGCAATAACCCGCTGCAATTTAGGAAGAAAATTCGACAACAATTTCGACAAAGAAAATATTTACGACTATTTGAATAAGTACTAAATCAGATTACATCAGTTAGAATAGTTAGTATATCAAATAGTTTTCTTTATTTTTCTTTTAAATCCACCCACTCGATCGGAATATGCGTGAATTACTATCTGACTTAGATAAATTCTTGTCCACTGCAAAGTCTGGCAATACGAGTAATATAAATAAAATCTGATCTAAGCAAAACTATTGCCGTCAAATATAAAACAAGTAAAAGTAGGCAACATTTTCAGCTCCAACAAACTAAAACTATAAATCGCAGCTCTATCTCAATCCCATTTCGCCCTTCCTCTCTAACTCTCCCGCTCTCTCTCTCTCTCTCTTGCCTTCTCTCTCTCTCTCTCTATCCATTCCTCTCAGCTGTAAGATGAGCTCATCATTTGTGTTATTAATGTGCCAGATGAATACCCATTCATTGATAAATATCCGCACCTAGGCAATTAGCTGAGCTGACCAAAAGGCAAAAAATAAATGGGGAAAAGAGCGTGAAAAACGAAAGAAATTTCGATTTATTTTTAGTGTCTGGCATTTCAACTTGTTTTTCGTGGCTTTCTGGCGGCCATTTTTGATGACGCGCACGGCCAACGAATGACATACTGTCAGACGAATTGCACACACAGATACACACACGCACACACACGCACATATACAGATACATATGCACAGCTGCAGATAGAGCTACAAATACATGAGCACGTGTTGTTGATCGTTCGCTTTGCTGCCCGAAATTCATATTGTGTATATGTGTTAATGGGTCTCTGACCTGATTTAATAATAATAAATAACATGACGGACCCGTGCGTGTGTGTGTGTGTGCAATAAATACGAGGCAAATAAATATAAATGTACATAAGAGCGAGCCTTATACTATATGCATAAACATTTTGTTGGAAAAAAGTTCAACTGCAATCGACACAATTTGCGCTCAATTTAATGTTTATTCCATTATTTTTACGATTTTATAAAACGTGTTTTTAACAGCCATTTAAAATTACAAACGAATTTTGAGCGTTTCCACAAATTTGTGGTCGCTTTAATGCACAACAAAGTCTCGTAAAAAGTAACAGATTTCATTTTCAAGTGTTTCTCGTTTCAATTTCACTGCATTCCCAAGCAAATGAAATAGACAATAGAACGATTTTTGCCTTCCCCAAATTATATAGTTTCCTTTCCATTTTATATCGATCAAAAAAGTTCATTTCAACATATTTCCATAAAGTGAAAACTGTTTCATTCTCAAGTGTTTCTCGTTTCAATTTCAATGCTTTCCTTCCTATCAAGCAAATGTATATTACATTTTATAGATGTTTCGTAACATGAAAGTGTATATTAAATAATACTTATTTTATTTTCTTCATTTTCTTCATATTTCAGCGAAGCTTAAACGAATTTTCTCAGGCTCGTACCAAATATCTTATTTCCATTACAGTCGTTTTTCGTTCCATTCTCACTTTATTCCAACATAACATTTATTTAAACTTAAAGTCGACAGAAGAGTAGGATTAAAAGAAAAAGCGTAGTATATTTAAAGCAATTGCTCAAAATTGATCTTGGAAATTAAGAGATTGTCATTGACGACATATAAAAATTAAATAAAAAAAAAAGGAAAATAAAACGTAAGAATTATATTTCCAATAATAGAATTCAGGCATTATAAACAATTTAAATACCAACGAAAGAATAGTCTTGGTACAAAAAACCAAAACTGTTGGCACATTTTGAAAACAAAAGATTGAAAAATATATAATATTTTTTTTACAATTTATGACTTGTTTAAACAAATGAGTGGAAAGAACACTTTAGATCACACAAAATGTGCAAGCTTTGAGCGAAAATATTTGGACAATTAAAAAAGCCAAAAAAGTTTTCAAATATTTTTCATAAGAGTATAAGCAGAGGCGGGTGCCAAACCATAAAATACAAACAAAATACGCTGACAATATTTCTTATCAATAAAAAAAAAAAGAGAAAGAATAAGAAATTAATAAAAACCCATTTTGTATTCAAGGCGACTTTTGGGAGTGCAGGGTATATTCGACAATAGACGACGCTTCCGGAATGTAAAAAAAAATAATAAACTTTTTCGTTTGAAGATAATTAAAGTTAAAAGTACGCATATTATGATTTGTAAGAAAATCGGAATACAAAGAAAATACCTTTAATTATGTCAAAAAAGGTAAACAGCTTTTGAGCCAATCAACTTTTGAGCTCGAAATTCCAAGTCTGCGGATTCGGTTCACGTCTCGAACCAAGGACTCAGCGTAAAGTTCGGTTCGTGAACCTATCTTTGTTCGCCCATTTCTTCAAATTTTTAATGGCACGCTTTGATTTAGTTTACATTTTGTTTTTTATCGAAGTTAACATTTCACTTTGGGAGTTCTACCAGGAATTACCAGCTCAAAATGGTTCGGTTCCGGTTCCGGTTTCGTTTAGTTTATAATTAATTATAAATTTAATTTCTTATATCTACCTACTTTTATTTGTCGAATTAAGTATGCTTTTTATATTGATACCCCTATTAAGAACTTGATTTCAAAACGGTTCGGCGCCAGTTCCGGTTCCGGTTTGCTGCCTTGCCAGCGCTGGCCTATTGCCACGCCCACTGGCGCGCATATCGCAGCACCCAAACGAAGCATAGTTCAATATACCCCACGCGCCTCTGGCAAAAATCGCGTACGGCTAAACAAAATTGAAAAAAAATATATGCGAAAAAAAATTATCAACAGCGTCTGTTTATATTTTGGCGTTCTCGGGCGAGCAGCGTGTCGGCGTGTGTCTGTGTGTGTGTGTGTGTGAGGGCGTGTAATAGTGTGCGCTGTGTGTGTGTGAGTGATGAGGCTGTGTGTGTGACCTTGAAAACGGTTGCTTTGTTGTTGGCACATTTTGGAAATTATCGCGCGTGTTTTGCTGTGTGCGTGCGAGTGTGTGTGTGTGTGTGTAGCTGGGCGTGTGTCTGTGTGCGTGTGTGTCTGACTGTATTGATGAAATGAAAGTCGCTGCTGCTGCGGCTGTTGTTGTTGTTGTTGCTGCTGTTGCTGTTGTTGTTGTTGTTTTTGGCGTTGACAAAATGCAGGCAGCTTAAATTGAAATGCGCTCGCAATTATCGCCGTCCGCCATGAAATTAATTATCTTTTTACAGAGATGTACGATAAACATTTGCGCTATATAAAAAGCCAAAGTTCGCTGTATTAATTCAAGGCCAAGTGCAAAATATTATATATGAACGTACATAAATGTATTTGTGCACATGTACATACATACATATGTGTATGTATGACAACAAGTGAGAATAAAAATACAACGCAAACAGCGAAAGCGCAACTGAAACAAGTAAAAAAAAAAAAACAACAACAAGAAAAAAGTAAAAAGTATGCGATTAAAATAAAACAAAACAAATTAACAGCAATAACAACAACTACAAGAACAAGAAGAAGAACAAGAGTCGTTGCAGTCAGCGTCAAGAAGCAGAGCAGAAGCATTGAGAGAGCGTGGGAGTGAGGGAGCAAGGGAGAGGGAGTGAGGGAGAGGGACAGGTAGCGAGCGTGTGAGAACTGAAATAATTATAGAAATAATACCGTGTATTTATTTTTATAATCAAAACATTCAGAGCATAAATATTTCAATTCATCAATGGGCCAAAGATCATATAGATTATACTTAAGTATGTACATACATATGTACATACATACATATGTATGTATGTATGTATGTTTGCATATAAAATAAATGATGCGAAATGTGAGGAATGTTTATCCAAATGTTAAGGAAAACAATATTTTACAAGTGCACAAGTTTTTATATAACTAGCATATTCGGACTAGCGTCTTCTCTTGGCGGTTCAAACCCTAAACTTTGTGCTCAGCAAACGATCAAATCAAATAAAAAAGCGTCGTCTCCTTAGGGTTCAAAGCCTTAGCGATTGTTTGACAGAAATAAAAGTTTGTATTATTATTATTAATTTCTTATTTCTTTGTTGTTTTCGTTCTTTATCCATACATACATAAATAGATACATATATTTCTTTGTGAATAATAAAAGCTAATAGCAGCTATAAGAATTACGAATTGCTGCTGTCTTTTTTGAGCCGGCGATTTCTCGCTCACTAATTCGACGCTCAGACACTTAAGCTACGAATTTCTTTGCATTTCTGTAATATTTTTGCAAGGACAATATAAACACTAAGATGTGTATTTTTATATTTTCTTTGATTATATGTATATCTAGATATAATACTAAAAAAGTAAATAAAGGTGATTTCCCGTTTCCTGTTTAATTGCTTGATTATCTCAAGAACCTTACAAATACAGTGCTCACTCGCAAAGTCTTTCGTTACAGAACATACTACGATTAAAAAGCTAGACAATTGTTTGACAAAAAAACGGGAGAAGTATAAAAAAAACGTCTTTATACAATACTTATATTATTAAGGGGTTATACAACTTCAATATCTATATCTATATATGTATGTATATATATCGTATTATCGTAAAAGGGCTAGAATTGGGACATAGTGTTAAATTGCTGATAATATTATAAATATATCCAGAAATTTTCCCTGGTTACACTCAATTTGTATTGCTTAACGGGACTTTGAAGTTTCCCCCCCTCATTAATGCGAATCAAATGCTGACAAAAAGTGTCAATCAAACGGACACAAAGCCCCCGGGGCAGGCGTCGAGGCTTACGGCAAAATAACCCAAATGCAAATTGAACTGTCACAGAATCCCCAAGCGGCAAGAAGAAGAGCAACAGGAACAACAGCAACAACAACAACAACATCAACAACTAATAGAAACCAGAAACAACTGTGCTGCATTAATCCTGTGTGCTAAGGGCGCAGTTGGGGCAAACAACTAGAAAGCATTTGTGGCACGTAGCTCACGTATTTGGTCTAAAATGCCTCTACAAATAGGGCTAACAGCTAACGTGGGCGTGGCTCTGGCATATTTTATTGGATTCTAAAAAGAGCAGCAGCAACAACAACAACAACATCATCGTTATCGTCATCATCATCATCATCATAATGATGTTGCTTGAAAAATTCACATGAATTTCAAGGACAAACTCAAAACTCTGCACATTTTGGGCTCAGCTCTGAGTTTGGGTTTTGTTTTTGCTTCTGTTTTTTTTTTTTTTTCTTTTGCAGGAATTAATTGTGCGGGTTCTCTGCACGTCACGCACACAAGCAAACGGCTGCACTTATTGCGCGCATGTGTGCATTTATATTTAGTTCTACATATAAATACATACATACATATGTACGTACATATATGTATGTATGTTTATGTGTATGTGTATATATGGAATATGCTTCGATATGCTTGCTCGAAACAGGAAAGCGAAAACCCGCCACAGCGTCAGCTTTGTGCTAATGGCATTTGGCCTATTTATGCTTCCACGTATTCAACACACACACTCACACACACACACACACACACACACACACACACACAGTTCTTGGGATATTAGGTAACGTTTGTGCTACGCTTTCGCTACGGGGTTTCAAATTTGTTTTTGAACCCTTCAACTGACGCGGGGTAACTTTTCAATTTTTTCGTCTTCTTTTTTTTTATTTTTCATTTTCTGAGTCGGTCGGTTCTGCAGTTGAAAGTTAATTAGGTTACAAGCGCAGTGGGTTAACAGGGTGTTTCATTTCGGGCTGCTAATTGGAAGAACTTTAATACTCATTCCATGTAAATAAACATGTTTTTGGCTTTGGTTGTACAACCCGTAGACTGTTCGAAATTAAACCTCGGGGCGTGTAATCAACCCCCCACAGTTCTCATTGGATTCAACTAGTCAAAGACGAAACTCTAAACATACTTCCGATATCTATCAATAAATACGACATTAATTTGCGTAATATTACGCTTCACCTATATTACAGTTCAATTGTCCAAAAGTCTTAATAATATAATAATATATAATAGTTTAAATATAATATAATACATTGTAATATTATATAATATAATATTATTTAAAAATTACCTATAACAATTCCTTATTATTTTCTCAAAAGTTCATAAGGTTGACTAATTTCAAACATTCAAGTTTAATATGTTTTTACTCGGAGCAATCATGTTCCCAAATTTATATAATCTCTATTGTTTAACAGTGCTATTCAGGATTAAGCGATGAAAGTTTTTATGGATTTTATGCAATTCCAATTGGCACTACGTTATCTAAATTATCTTTGCAGCAGCTGGCCATTCCAATAGGCACCATAGACACCCTGTATTTATGTAGTCCAAAAACCAATTTGCAAACGCAACGAAATGTGTTGCGCTTCTTTCTACCCATATATGCACACATATGTATGTATGTATATGCATGTGTATGTATAGTTATATGTACTGTATGTGTATGTTTTCAAGATCAAGGTCAAGCCATATACCAAGGCCCATGCACAGCAGCAAAAAATAACAGAAAGAGACAGAGAGGGAGGAGAAACGCAAACATGTGCCGGCACATAAACAATGTTACGCTGTTTTCTGGCCTCTGGTCTCTGGTCCGAGTTATACATACATACATACATACAAACATACATACATACATACATACATACATACATACATACATACACACACATACATAAGTATGTACAGTATGTATGTATATGCGAACAACCCCTTTTTGCAGACCATTTGACACACTAAGGCCAGCCGCAAATGATGATGAAGCTCATGATGATGATCACGATGATGATGATGATGATGATGATGATGATGTGGCCCGATTAATGATGATCAAGTATTTTGGACAATGGGCAGACAAGTGTACCTGCCAAGAAGAAGATAAGCAAAAGTGCACGAAAAAAAAAAGCAGCTGCTGTCGGAAGACCTTGAACAAAGTCCAGACAACAACAAAAACAACCGCAGCGACAAATTTTTGCAAGAGATGGTTTTTTTTTTTTCGATGTTTTTTTTTGGTTTTTGGTCAAGCAGCAAATTCTAAGGCACACATAATCAGGAAATGCAAGCCACAAACAACAAGATGAAACCAGTTCTTATATGGAAAGCCCTCTGCTGCTTATTTATAGAGACCAAGACCCAGACCCAGACCCAGACTCAGGCCCAGACAACGAGAGAGGGGGGGCTGCGGGGAGTGCGGCGTGTTATCATGTTTCAGGCACATGATTGAAATTGAAATTCATCGCTGAAAACCTTGAAAAAAACACAAAAAAAAAAAAACAAACTTTTAACTTTAGTTTTGCGTGTCCTGCACAGATTAAGGCTGCTTCTTCTTCTGCTAGTTCGTTTTCTTCTTTCGTTTCGTTTTCTGGGTTCGGTTCTGGATTCTGTTTCTCGGGCCTTTGGGCTTGGCCGTCTAGACATTTGGTACGCACCTAATTGCAGTCATTGCTCAATCGAAGCCCATCGATTTCGGGCGTTACGAGGGGAATCGGTTTTTTCGTAGGGTATTAGGAGTGTATCATAATTTCTCAAAAGATACGTAACGCATAGAAGGATATTTTTGATCTGAAACCGGAGGGATCGATTTGTATTCAGCACTATATCTTATAGTTAGCATATAGGAACAATAAGTAATACATAATTTGAATTTTCCTTCATAAAAGCATTGTGTTTCTTAAAATATCTTGAGAGAACAGCAAAATCTTGACAATACAAGACTACATTAACAAATAGCTCTATATCAATCAATCAGACGAAAGTTTTCACGTTTCTCAAGTTATCTTATCGAACAGCAAAATCTTATCAATGTCCGAACTCTATATCATTTAGCTTAAAAGGATGAATCGGTCCAAAAATATGTTTCTATAAAGAAAATGTTTTAATTTTTCCATTTTCAGCAATTACGAGCTTTACTATTCACCCAACATATCTGTCCAATCCATCTTTTGTCTGCAAGTGTATTCATTGTTCGGCATGACCTTCTTTCAATTTTCCCTTTGTTTTTTGTCGATTGGGTTTCTCTGGAAAGTGCCTGCAGGAAGGCGAATTTATGCTAATTTGAGTGCTCTTGAAATCTGAGGCAGCTATCTGAGCCAAGGGCTTTCTTATGCAATTAACAGTTAAACAGGGTTTGGTACAAGATATTATATAAGTAAGTAGCTGCTTACCTAGGAAACTGCACTTAATTTAGATACATATTTAAATTAGCAGACGTCTTGACTTACCTAAAACGAGAAAGAGTTACAAAATGGGTTAGTCATATGTTTATAGATATACATACAGTTTGTCAAGTAATTGTTTGCAAAACGAAAAACAGCACACAAATTCATGTTTAAGCTTATATTTCACCGATTTAAACTGTTTTCCTTGAACTTTTTTTGCATATAATTATTATTCTAAGTATTCTTCTTAGATATACGGCACAAACATAACAAAATTCAGAACACAGAAGATAAAAAACAAACAAAACTAAAATGAGGCAATTTTTGCGCTGTCAATTAATTCTTTGCAAAATGCAAACACAATCTGAAATAGAGCCCAAGCTACCTAACGGTACTTCCAATTCGAAGAAAATTGAAGTGAGTCATTGCTATGCATTCTGCGAATGCCTTCTAAACGATGTTGGGTTTAAAACAGTACAAATATTGCATAATTTAAAGCTTCTTGCAATGCCTTAATGAAAATCTAATTCAATTAGTTTATTTCCACTACCACAAGGGGAAATCAGCTAAGGAATTGGCGGAAATGTTCTCATTTAAGTTAGGAACTATTTATAATATTATTAATCGCGCCGAAAAAGAAAACAGGTTGGAATTAAAGCACTCCGGGGGCAGATCAGCGAAGCTCACTAGACGCGATCATTTTAAAATTTTAAAACAGATCAACGATAAACCTCAAACTAGCATCAGACAGTTGGCATTGGACTTAAAAATTAACTGCAATAAGACAATGAGCCACGAGACAGTTCGGAAAGTTTTAAAAATGCATAAATACTCCTCGCAAATAGCTAGAAAGAAGCCACTACTATCTGCAGTAAATATTCAGAGGCGGCTAAATTTCTCTATTACCAATGTCAACAAGCCCGCGTAGTACTGGGATGACGTTATTTTTTGCGACGAGACTAAAATAATATTATATTATCATGACGGACACAGCAAAGTTTGGAAAAAGCCCAATACAGCTTTAGAACCGGAGAATATAATACCAACAGCAAAGTTTACCATGCTTTCTGTAATGGGGTGGGGCTGCGTATCGTCGAAAGGTGTTGGTGAGCTGCGCATTTTCACTGATGTGATGACGAAAGAGTTTTACTTGGACATTCTATAGAATGAATTGTCAAGGAGCGCAATAAAGTTTGGCTTCGTAGACCCCCAAAACCCCAGTAAACAGAGGTACAAGCTTTATCAGGACAACGACCCCAAACACAAATCGTTTTTGTGCAGGACTTGGCTGCTGTATAATTGCAGCAAAGTCATTGACACCCCTGCCCAGAGTCCTGACTTAAACCCGATTAAAAATTTGTGGGCTTTCCTAAAGAAGCGCGTCGGGAAACGGAGCCCAACTAATAAAAACGCTCTCATTAAGGCCATTCAAGAAGAATGGATAAAAATACCCGAAATATATGACTTGCATAACCTTATTCAGTCAATGTGTCGTCGTCTGCGGGCTGTAATGGATGCTAATGGCCAATATACCAAATATTAGTACCACAATAGCTATAGTTTCCTAGATTTAGTTATGTATACAGTCATAGTTTGCATTTTGCAAAGAATTAATTGACAGCGCAAAAATTGCCTCATTTTAGTTTTGTTTGTTTTTTATCTTCTGTGTTCTGAATTTTGTTATGTTTGTGCCGTATATCTAAGAAGAATACTTAGAATAATAATTATATGCAAAAAAAAGTTCAAGGAAAACAGTTTAAATCGGTGAAATATAAGCTTAAACATGAATTTGTGTGCTGTTTTTCGTTTTGCAAACAATTACTTGACATACTGTAGAAGGATTTACAATATGGGTTAGTTAAGTATAGATACATATAATCAGGTATAACAGTGAAAACTCTGTAAAGGAATAGATCTTTTGGGCGAGCAGCTCTTTAGCTTGTCCATATTAAAGATCAATTCTTTCGGCCTTACTCAAATTATCGATTTTATTAGCAGAAATTCTATTCCCGGAACAGTTAAATAACTTTTATAATTCTAGCGCACAGTAATTCTGGTGCTGTAAGAAATCTGAACTGACAAACTATAACTTTTTTTGAGCATCCTTTAACATACATTGTATATCATTATCATGCTGCCAACTTCATTAGTGAAATTGTACTCTGACTTAAACGTGTATACTTCAGGTCTTTCTAAAGACCCCTATAACATAGTATAACGAATTTGATAAGATTTTGGTTTAAACCAATAAAAGCCGAATTTGCTCAAAATATTCTAGTTGCTCAAACAAGCACCTACATTTGGACCGATTGTACATATGGCAGCTATACAGTTATCAGATCCGGACGGTTTCGCTCACTCCGGCTGCTCAAGCGACCTTTTTCATGTTTCCTTCTCAAAATATTGTGCGTGCTATAAAGAATAATGAAGTATTTATTTCCGAATTCCAGATACATATTCATGCTTTAGTCGTTCGACTTTCGCCAACGACCATACCACGCTGAATACATCGGTTCTCGTCCGATCACCGAAATTAAGCAGCGTCGGGCGCGGTTAGTACTTAGATGGGGGACCGCTTGGGAACACCACGTGTTGTTGGCATCCAGTTCACAACTTTTCTTTTAATATAGGTTTACAACTATATTGTTTTATAATAATAGCTCAATTAAATAATAGATAACCAAAAGTAATAATCTATTGTTTAACTGGATCATTCAGTTACCTATGTTCCTGGTTTCAATCATTTTTATACTCTGAACCCATTGTGGGTTTTGTGCAAATGATACATGCAAATGTTGCATGCAAGTGTCACATGGAAGTGTTACATGCAAGTGTTGCATGCAAGTGTCACATGCAAATGTTACATGCAAGTGTTACATGCAAATGTTACATACATGCATACATATAGAACATATATGTATTCTAGATCAGCATAACCAGTTGAGTTGATCTACCCCGTCCGTAGATCTAGACATCTAGATATCCGTATGTCCGTCTCTCCGTCCGTATATTTCTTTGTGAACTAGTCTCTCAGTCTTAAAGCTATCATCTTGAAACTTTGCATAGATCCGTCTTTCTGTTGCAGACAGTGCATATGTCGTACCGGCCGGATCAGACCCCTATATCAATTAGCTGCCAAATGTAGATTCTGATAAGGAAACCTTTTTTTTATTTTAGGATAATTTGACTAATCTTAAGATTTAAAGGTTAAACCAAGCTCCTCATATCATAACATAATATCAGACCACTTTATCATATAGCTGCAATATTAACGATCGGCCGAGTCGTAGGATCTTATATGGCAAAATATTGTCTCTACATCAAATTTAGCATTTTCGAGCTTCACTATCTGTATAAGGGAAACATCTGTAAGTGTATTAAGTCTTGGGCGTACGGAAGATATCCTTGCTTTCTAGTTTTTATATCATTTTCCAGCTCTTTGAATTATCTCTTTAATTATGTCTAATTTCGATTTTCCAGCTGCCTTCTGTTTAGGCTACGCTTATTATTCTTGTGATTCTTAGATATATTATTTTAATTCCGATTATTTATGTATTTATTCTGCAGTTTGCACAATTGAGATTCTTTCAGCTTTTGTCTGCAAAGTTTCGCATTCATTATAGATTTGATTGTCGATTTTTGTGCTCCAGCATATTTTCCTTTTGCTTTCCTACCAATTTTCTTCTTGTCATTTGTGCGACCCGCAAGCTTTACATGTCAACTTTTTGCAGACTTTTCCCAGCATTTGCTTGTGTTTCTTTTTTAAGTTTTCTTTTCTTTGGGGCGAATCTGTTGTGAACTGCGACGACCTTGTGGCTGTCATTAGCATAAGATTAATGAGGCACACACCGACTCATAAAATGCACTGAAGCTGACCCAAGCACACACATAAATAAACCAATTACGAATGCCAGACGGACCCTACTTTATAAATAAATACACAAAAAAAAAAAAGTATATATATATTTACAAATGCATAACTCAGAGGGAAAATGCCAAAACGCAATCGAATGAAAATGTCAAGAAAATGTGCGTGAAATTTTCATGTTTGGTTCCTTGGGGTGCGATTTATGGGTTTTGCAGACATTGCGCATACGCCACATTGAACAGGCAGCAGGCGAAGACCAATTGCCAGTGAAATTGCAAAAATATAAAAATATGTGTAAACAACAGACGATAAAGAAACGTTGTCTAAGGCATGTCGAAGATTGAATACCCTTTCAGTTGGATAATACAAAATGTTGAATGCAGCACGAATTGCGGTTTTCTTTCTTATACAACTTTTAAGTCCAGTGTTGATCAATATTTACATATATACAAACAACAGACTTACTTATAGCAATATTTTCTGAACAACGGGCAATTGTGGACTAAGAATGAAATTATTTTATTGAAATTATAGAAATCAATAGAATTATACAAATAAATAGAAATTATAGGAAAAATTGAAATTAAATAAGAAATGAATTGAAAATAACAAAGCAGGCCTAGTCTTTACAGGCAGCATGTTGGTTTGAACCAGCGACTACTTTCCTTGCAATTCTATTCTATGCACACTTATATTAACTACATATTAACTGCATGTCACATAGTTAGCCACGCATTTAAAATGCTCTGTGATAGGGTATAAGCTGTGCATGACGTGTGTCCCACTCTGCCGCTGTCTGGAGCTGCTCATCGTTCCCAATGGCACATTTTGGGCACACCTCCCTCCCCTTGTCGCTCCTTTTAAGTGCCTCGCTTGGTCCTGTCCCACGTCCTTAATGCTGCGTCCTTGTCTACCATTTCTGCCATGCCGCGCAACAGCCTTGGCATGATTTCATTACATTACGCGCTTTCCTTACAGCTGCTCGGGTTTGGTTTGGCAGCTGCCTCAGCCCCGCCCCCCGCGGCAACTCCTCGCGTGTCCTGTGCGCTTTTTGTGGGTCGTTCGCTTTGGCAGCGCCGCCGCCGCCTCCGCCGCGCACCGCCAGACACATCCAGAGTCGAGTGAAAGCGAGACGAGTTTTCTGCTTCTTTTTTTTTCGGGTTCAAAAAGCGCACGCACAATGCAGAAGAGGAAGTGGGGGAGGGCGGGGGCTTGGTCGGGGGAGAGGCAGCCGCCTCGGCAATCGATAATTTTCGGGCCGTAGACGCTTTCGGCTTTCACTTTGTTGGCCATAAAAAGGACTCCCTACAACTTTTACGGCCAGAACTGAAATTGCCAGCTCAAAATAGGACTGGGTGCACATTTCACGAAGCTGCGCAGGGCGTTGCCTTAACGGGGGGTTCAGGGGGATTGACGGTGTAGGGGGGGAGGGGGGAGGGGTCTGGCACGTCTGGCGTTGGCGCGTTGCGGTTGCGCTTGAGGGGCGGGCGGAATTTTGTGGGTGCTACCTCAAAGTTTATTGTCTGCGTTTAGCCTTCAACTTGGCGACGATGCCAAAAAACGACGTCGACGCCGTCTGGTGACCTTCAACTTTCAACTTTATTGGCATTGTCAGTCAGACAGAACGCACAGACAACAGCAAACACCCACCACCCACCACCCACCAGGCGCCCACCCGCAATGCCCCACAAGGCCCCCATTGCCCTCATTTCGTTTGTCTGCGTTGTCTGCGCGCGTTTTGGTAATTTCCAGGCTTACTTTTGGCTCATCATACTCATCCGCCCCAACATCTACCCCAAGTACCCTACCTCCCCCCCCAGCTGGCAACCCCCTTGCCGTGAGAGCTGAGCTCTTTTGGCTTTCGTTTGCCGTCTGCCATGCGCGACCTTGAAAATGGCCACGTTCTCACGTGAAAGGTGAAAGGCACGTTCTCAATGGGTATCCATATAAGTGTGTAGCTGTGTAAGTGAGTGACTGTGTGTGTGTGCGTGTGTGTGTGTGTGTGTGTGTTTGAGTTCGTGTCTAATTCACTTTTGGGTCTCTTTTTAGCTTGGCCATGTTAACGTTTTTCCTTGTCCTGTTTTAAGCCGCATTTTAACTTGTTTCTAAGTAAATACACATCTACTTATATCCAGACACAGCAGGTTAATAAACCTTGAGCATGGGCGTAAGTTTATATCCGAGAGACGAAATTTATATGTTTAAATATTGTTAACAATATACTGATAACAACGTTAAAGCTCTAGACTTTATATGAAAGTAAAAGTGTAAGTAAGAAATTCGAACAAAATTTTAGAAAAGCGAAAAGAAATTAAAAGAAGATAATTTAAGATATTTAAAAAATACTAGAATATAAAGAAATTTACAAAAAAATAGATAAGGAAATGCACAGATTTAAAAAAGAAAATGAAAATTATAAACTATTTCAGATAATATAAAAATACTAATAAATAATATTAAAAAAAAGTATAAGTTAAAAACTGTGTTAAAAAATAAATAAAAATGGGATAGGACATTCTCTGATTGAAAATAGACTTTAAACTAAAAAAAAAGAAAAAACTATTAAATGTAATATAAAAAGCATAACTAAATATTAAAAAAACTATATAATGTTATTATACATTGAACAAAAAATATATATATTCGAAAAATATTAAAATATTTTGAAAAAAAAAGTTAAATTAAATGTAGAATAAGATGTATTCTGATTAAAGAGAAAACTAGACACCACAAAATATAATATAAAAACATTACATATTAAAAGCAAATAAATAATGCTATATATTAAAGAAAAAAGGCTAATTTAGTAAATATAAAAATAACTACAAAGATGTAGTTTTCTTTATTTAAAAAAAATTCAATTAAAAATATTGAAAATTTAAACAAAAACAAAAAGGTTGTGAACCGATGCCAACAACACGCGGTGTTCCCAAGCGGTCCCCCATCTAAGTACTAACCGCGCCCGACGCTGCTTAATTTCGGTGATCGGACGAGAACCGATGTATTCAGCGTGGTATGGTCGTTGGCGAGAGTCGAGCGACTAAAGCGTGAATATATCTCTAAGACTCGGGAACAGGAAGTTGTGAATTTTTGTTCGATTCACAAAAGGTGTAGCATAGCAAAATGGTGGGCAAGTTGTCCTTTTGAAACTGAACTAAATGAGACTGGTTACAGCTTAAAGCAAGTTAAAGTAAATAAAATTCGATGTCTTTAAAAGCGTCTAAAAACAAACTTGAACTCTAACAGAAACATATTTACACACTTTAAGGCATATAATAATTTCCATTAAATTTGTTCTAAATTATTTCTCCTTTTATTTCTTAATTGTACATTTTAACAACATAACTAAAAAGCTTTTGGCTGTGCTTTTAACAACACACGAGTTCTAGCGCGCCATCTATATGCCAACTGTGTCAACTTGTTAAAAGTCGAAATAAACGCTAGATGGCGCTGTTTGACAGCTCAGTAAAAGCTTCGTATTTACGCACATCTATCTATCTCGCTCGCACACACTCACCTGTTTTGCCATTGGGACTGTATGGATCGTAGCTGCCAGCTGACATCGGCGATGCATAACCGTTGGACATGTTGTAACTGTGATTTTGCGAGCCGGGCGACGGCGACAGCGGCGGCGCTGAGCTGGGAACGCTGCCTGGACTTGGCGTCGACATCCAATCCTCAGGCCTGCAATGTGTATGGGAATGAGAGAGAGAGCGAGAGAGAGAGGAAGAGTGTTAGTGCGTGCGAAATGTGAAAGCTCAGGCAGAACTTACGCATCGAGACGCGCGCGTTTGTTGGGCACAAATACTAAATGCCCATTGGAAGATGCTGCTGCTGCCGCGGCAGCTGCAGCAGCGGCCGCTGCGGCTGCGGCTGACGTTGAGGCAATGCCGCTGCCGGCGTTGGCTGCGCTGCTGCTATTGCTATTGTTATTGCTGTTGTTGTTGTTGCTGGTGGTCAAGGCGATGACGTCAGGCATGGGTTCGGTTTTAATTGTTGTAGCGGGCGTTGGCGTTGACGTCAGCGTTAACGTCGGCGTTGGCGTCGACGCTGGCGTCGCCGTGGCAGTTGTCAATAGCTTTAATTTATCCTCAACACTGATTGCAGTTGTTGCTGCTGCACCGCCATTTGCATTGGCCACTTGAAAGGTCAAGGCAACAGCGGCGGCATTATTGTTGCTGTTGCTGCCAGCGCCAGCGGCGGCGGCTGCGGCAGCGGCAGCGGCTAATTGTTGCTGCAACAATATGTGACTGGGTATTGTTGATTGCTTTTGTTTGGTTTGTTGTTGTGGCTGCGGCTGCTTTTGTTGTTGTTGGTTTTGTTGCTGTTGTTGCTGCTGCTGCTGTTGTGTGGCATTCAAACGGTACATGTTGCATGCACGTAATTCTTAAGTGCTGTAAATTGCTGTTGTTGTTCTTGTTGCTGTTGCAGTGGCGTTTGACAACATGGCCACGCCTTCATGTTGCCTATAAGCATTTTATTTTACATAGTTTGTCAGCTGTTATGCCGCTGCAAAGACAAAAATAAAATAAAAGTTCAAAAAGCAATATAAATTATTTATATAATAAAAATAAATAAAAAATTTAATCGCCCCCGGGTGGACTCGAACCACCAACCTTTCGGTTAACAGCCGAACGCGCTAACCGATTGCGCCACGGAGGCTGCGGAAACTGCGCAAAATTGTTTCCTACTTGAAAACAAAATCACAGACAAAGCTATACAAAAGAAAAAAGAGCTTTTGTTGGCTGAACTGCTTGAACGTGTCTGTGCACTGCTTACTAAAATCAACTTTGGCCAGCCACATCACAACTGCCTCCGTGGCGCAATCGGTTAGCGCGTTCGGCTGTTAACCGAAAGGTTGGTGGTTCGAGTCCACCCGGGGGCGGAACTACTTTTTGCTTTTTTTTTTTTAGTTTTGATTATTTGTGCATAATTATTTTTCAATAAATATTCATTAAAACATTTTTCTTATTCTTTATTGTTATTTTAAATTACATTTTATTTATTATCCTATTATTCTTTCATTCTATTATTTATTATTGTTATTTTTATTTTGCATTAATTTTTTTTTGACATTATTTATTTTTATTTTCTCAATTTTTTTCTTATTATTTAATTTTTTGTATTATTATTATTATAATTTTTATTTTCTTTTTAAAAAATACCTGTTATGATTTTATTATTTTTTATGCTAGTTGAACTTTTATCGTTTAAACTTTTTATAAACTTCTCGTTGCATGGTTACTTTTATTTGTTTTTTCTATTTTTGCATTTGTTTAGTTCGCATGACCCGATGTCAATTACCAGACGCTAAACGAGGTCAATGCAGCAGTTAAATGCACCTTAAGTACTCGTCATAATTGCGACCCCACAGTCGTGCAGCCCCACCCCCGCCCACACACCCACACAGCAGCGTCTCTTGTCTAAAAGCCTGCCCTTTGTCTTTGCTTGCAGCGTCGTCCGGCAGATTATATTCTCAAGAGAATGCTCGACCACGCCTCCTAATAGCTCACATGCCCGCACGCATACAATTAGCTAGATGCACACACGCACAGACAAAACACACACAGGCATACACACACAGTCGCAGCTGTGCGTGGCGTAAGCATATTGACCCAGAATCCTTGATAAGGTCGCTCACGCCGACGTTGACCCAATTTCTTTATAGCTCTGCTTATGTAAGGACTCACCCGCACACGCACCCGCACCCTCAACCCAACCCACTGCGATTTCCTCGGGGGGGAGGGCCGAGGAGTGGGCGAACATGTGCAATAATATGTTTATTACACTTGTGACCAACGCACGAAATTCAATCAAGCTGCACAAATGGAAAAGGCATTTTTCTGTACGCACTTTTCTATAAATAGAGCAAGGTTAAAAGCTCGACTAAGAGTTATCGCCTATTTTGTATAGACAATATCCATTTTATTTGCATTGATTTTTGTTTCTGATTTGAAGAGTTTGATATATTTATTTCCATTATTAAGTATTTTGTGTTTTCATATTACTTGATTGTAAACGTATTTCATAGTAATTGCTTGCGATATGTACTCGTAGTTCCGATTTTCTGCCAGGGCTGTGTTTTCCGATAACATTAGATATCGATAAGCAGAAAAAAAGTAAAAGTCGTATTGTGGCATCGTCATAAGTTATGAAATTCTTGAAACAGTCAGGCTATCTATGTATACCCAATGTAGGCTTTTACTATACATAGGCGAAAGCCATACCAAAATTTCAATTTTTGAATTATTTTACCTAGAATTTCCTATATATATTATACGAGCGGATATTGCCAGCTACAGACGTTTTTCGCGATTTTTCCACACATGCGGGTGGAATTTCCCGAAACCTCTCTCAACGTGCACCAATTAGTCGGGACAAACAAAGTTCTATATATAGAGTTATATTTATTTTCATAGAGTATCTGAAGGCTAACACAAAATAATATTTATTTTTACGCCATGTATAGAAAAAATGTATATATATATACATGGACTTATGGACCGCATGGACTTCAAAAAGTTATGTGTAAGCTGTTACAAACTTTATGCCCAGTTCGATATACCCTATAGAACACCTATTGGTATATACAAGGCATACGAAATTGGCAGATTGCGATCTATTTATTCGACACACAGATGAAAATAGAATTTATTTCTTCTATTTTGTTCTTGCTGTGTTTTGTTTTTATTACAATTGGCAAAGTTTATTCGCCTTTTGTCGCGGACATGTTGCACTTGCACTCATTTGAGAAAGATGCCGCCAAATCGCTCAACATGGGGTACGAACATATACATATGTATATATATTACAGTCTGTCTATCGTATGACTAAACCAACTGTCTGAAAACTTGACTGACTGACTGACTAACTGTCTGACTGACGGACTAACTGACTGAGCGATGATGGACTGACGCCGTAAACGATGCATTTCCGCTGCGAAAATTGTTGTTGGTTTATTTTTTTAGTGAAAAACGAGGGAAAAATATATATGTATGTATATGTATAAAAAGAGGACGACTCAAAACTCATCTGCATTGCCAATTGGCGCGCCGCAAAACAGCTGCAATTTATGTATGTGCATTACAATTAGCGAAAGAGTTGCTCAGTTTTTGCACTTCTTTTCGGATTTAACTGCTCTTCTTCTACATTTTTTCAACGGAGTGCAATGAATTGTAGCTGCAATTGCTAAGCAAAATGTATTTACCTTTGCCGTAAGCTGAATTTAAATTACTAATTAACATCGGTGCAAGTAACTTTCAGGTAATGCTCATTTTGGCTGACATTTCAGGTGCTTCTCAGTACAATTTTCACACATTGCACTAAGCCAAATATAATTGAAAAACACTCACAATTCTAATTTCTACGCTCGTATTGTCATTAAATTGAATTTCTCATTAATTACTTACCAATTTTGCATGCAGTTGAGTTTGTCATTAAATCCAAAATTTATTTCCAATGTGTTTGTTTTATTTTCTCACTTTGTTTACGTTTGCTTGGTTATTCGTTAACAAAAAACAAATCTGTAAATAAATTGCAACAACATTCGCTCAATCAATCAATCAAATACATTTTTTGACACTTTAATGTCTATTTAATTTTAAATAATCACCGTACAAATGACATTTGACACACTGTGCGCCATTGCACTTTGCTTCAGAGAGCGAGAGCGAAAGAGAGAGAGAGAGAGCGCGCGCGAGAGAGCGACAAACAACGGGAGCACGCTCGCGGCTAGTGTAAGCAGAATGGGGCTGACTATGCAATTGGGTCTCACTCAAATGGCAACGCCGACTGACCGCCCCCTCCCCCCCGTTTACAGCCCCTGCTCCAGAGATAGACACGTGCATATTTAGCAAATTTATTGGCAGGCGACAAAAAAAGCCAAAGGAAAAAACAAAAAACACACAGCACAGCAAAATGTTTGAATGAAATTTGTTCAATGTGCCCGTTAATTTTTGCATTAAAATGCTATTTCTGTTATTTGTTAAACATTGCACGCGCCATAATAAGAACAACAACAGCAACAAAACGCACACACTGCAACCTCTCTCTTTCCGCTCTCAATTTTCATGCTCAGGCGAACGCACGAGTAAACAAGCGCAAGCGACTGCAAGAGAGTGACGTGTGGGTGGCAAAAAGGGAGAAAGGTAACGTCACTCGCTGCCAGAAGCAGCACCAGCAGCAGCATCGACAACAACAGCTTCTGCTGCACTCAGTTGTGCTCTCAGTTTTTAGTTGGTGGCGCTCTCTCAGAGTAAACAAGCGCCAACAAATGCATGGAATTGACATATGGGTGGGAAAGGGAGGGCAACGTCGCTCGTCAGCCGCAGCAGCAGCAACAACAAACGCAATAACACTTGGCACGGCACAGTTTTTGCAGTTGTTTAGAATTTTACATACTTATTTAAACGCATCTGTGTGCATATTGTAACTAACATTACTTCCAAATGTTATCGTTGTTGTTATTGTTGTCATTCTTACAGAACTTTTCACAAGCAAATTGAACACACAAGCACACACACACTCACACAACAATAACAAATTCACATGCACGTAAACACGCACGCACACAGAGACAAGGCGCAGGGCATGCGAGTTGTTTTAATTAAACTAAAATTTGTTTCACTTTACGTTTTTTTTATATGCTGGTATTTCTAGCACAAATTTGTTTCTATTTCTTTCCTCTTTATTTTCTGCACTTTTTCAGCGACATAAACGACGCGCAATGTAATTTTTATTACACGAGAGCCGCACATAAAAACTAAAACTAAAAGGCCGCCGTTGCCGTTAGCCCGTTGCTGCTGCTGCTGCGTTGCTGTCGTACCCAAACGGGCGCGATGCTCTCTTGGCGCTCTTTCGCGCGCTCTCTCGCTCTCACTTGTCGTGTCTCTTTTGCGATTGCGGGGGCGAGTGTGGAGCGCTTGCAATTGTTATTGCTGTGTTGCTTTTGCTTGCGGCGCATGCGCGCTTCTCATTTTTTCTGCTTTGGCAATGCTTTGACGCTGCCTTTGCCTAAGCTGCGCTCAACTTTCGCGCGAACAGCAACACTAAAAACACCAACAGCAACAACACAGACGTGCTGTAGCCAAAGCGGCAGCATTCGGCTGCCATCGATATGCACTGTGGTATGGTCGGTGCATTAAGGAAATTAAAAATTGTACATGTTATATTTGATAATTTTAAGAGATTTTATATGCGAACTAAATCAAGTGACTAGCCGTTTAAATTAGCTATCAGTAGAAAAAATGTGTTTTGATACTGCATAAATTTATTTGCGGCCCAGTGTGCACACATACAAACACAAGTTTGGGGCCAGCGTGCGGAACTTTTCAAAAAACTGGTTTTCGACTTGGGCTCATTGTGTGTGCCTGACTGGCTGGTTATTGCTGCTGCTGCTGCTACTGCCGCTGCCGCTGCTGCTGCTGCCGCTTTTGGTTGTGTGTAGTTGTTGTTGCTGGTGGTATTCTTGGTTTCTTTTTCGTTGTGGTTTTTAAGCTCTACTTGTTGTTGCTTATTGTTTTTGTGCTTTTGACTTTGTAACACACTTTTTGTGTTGATTTCGCTGTCGGCGTCGGCGCGACGTCGCTGCTATGTGACTTTTGATTTTAATGCTTCTTTTTTTCTTTAATGGAATTTATGTGTGTATGTATGTGCATGCATACATATATATCCATACATAAGTATGTGTGCATGTATGCTTTTGCTCGCTCTTTTCAGTCTGTCTGTCTGGACTGCTCACACGCAGAGTGCATTAAGACTATGATGGACAATAAGACGCACACGTGTTTTTGTTGTTTCTGTTTCTGCTGTTGTTGTTGCTGCTGTTGTTTTCTTCATTTCGTGGGAATTTGGCAATTTTTAAACTTTATTTTCAGCGCTTCAGTCAAGTGAAAAGGTCAGGTGTTTGAGCCGATGATGGAATCATCAGGATCAATATCGTCATAGAAAGTTCACTTTTGTTATATGTTCATGATATGGCCTAACTGTTGTTTATTGCATTTACGTGACTTTCTTGGTGGCATGCAAGCAGAACGCACTTAACCTCACTTACTCACACCCACAACTGGCCTGCAATAATCGTCTATTGAACCTATTACCCAAGGGGAATCCAACAAAGCGCCAGAGCCAAACCAACTAAACGACCCTGTGTTAGGCAAAATGCACAAACTAAAGTTCACAACAGTATGTCAAAGGTTATTTGCGGGAAAGAACCAAAAACAATCACAGGTTAGACTTTGGTTTGTGAAAAAGTGAGAAAAGAAAAAGTTTTTGCAATTATAGAGCATGCAACATTTCCTTTTGAGTTAATAGTAACCGCTCGTCATTAAATAATTCTCACTTTATTTCAACTGTTTTTGAATTCTTATAGTTTCCTGTAAGCTCAGCTTTCGAGTTAGTTCTATGGTTTTTCCAGTTATTAAAGACTTTATTTTCGTCAAATTTTCGATTTTTTTTAAATCTTCTCGCTGCAAAGTATAGTTGCAAATATTCAAGCGCTGCATGCTTACTTTCTCGCTTACCAATTCAGGACATTTGTAATGGCCTAAGGCTGATATAACATTTCGCGAAAGCTGAACAGAAGAATGCATTTGGGCTCGCTTTGGGGAAAGGCTATGGGAATGGGAATGGATAACAGGCAACACGCCCCAATTGAATGGCTCAACACGCAAGCGATTTGCGGCAAACACTTATAAGCAGTGGCAACAGCAACAACAAAGGCAATAAAAAAAAGCGCAAAGAGCAGCAATGACGAAAATGTAAAAGCAGCGACAACAACAACAATAACAACAGCGAAAACAGCGACGACTACGACGACGGCAAGTTGAATGACATAAAACATCAACTGACCTTCAACTCTGCGACTGAACCTTAGAAAAAATGAATAATTTTACACTCGAAACAAACACACACACACACACACACACACACACACACACACACACACACACACACACACATGCACATGCAAATGTGAGCGGCGAGCAGCGCATGCAACTTACAGCATTTTACAATGGGCAAGCGGCTAGCCGTATAGCTGGGCAGAGCGTAGGAGAGTGAGAGCGAGCGCAAAAACGCCAAAGCACTCAAGCATGGCAGAAATAAAAAAAAACAAATAAAATTTGTAATAGTGTTGCAAGCGCCAAACACACATATCTACGCAAACGGGCTCGTCCCAATGTGCAATGCACAAGTAGCAATGTAAGAGAGAGGGAGAGAGAGCGAGAGCGTGAGCGAACTGTATGCTGGCCCCGTACATGACGTAAATTACAGCAACGCGGAGGCCAGCTTTTGCACTTGGCGAGAGCGCGTAGAGAGCGCGCTCATAGGCTGAGAGCGCAGTCAACTACAACTACAACTACAACTAGCGAGTAGTTTGGGGCGGCCTATTTAACGTTGCATGTTTATTTTTGGCTCTGGCGGCAGCGACGCAGCAGCGGCAGCAGCAAAATTGCATTCACTCTCGTTTTAGTATTTTCTTGTTGTTGTTGTTCTTCTTCTTCTTCTTGGTTTTTTTGTTTTTTTTTTTTGTTTTAGGGCGTTGTACAAGCGGAAGTGAAGCGGGGCGGAGCAATGGCGGTGGCGGCTGCAGCAGCGGGTTTTGCTATGTCAGCGGATGCATCATGTGACGACGAGTGGCAGTTGCACGGCAATGCGGAGGGGGGGGCGGCTGAGCAGCCAGCATGCTATGTGAAATGTCGTGCATGCCATTTACACCTGTGTAAATGACACAGGTAGGTCACATTTTTTTTTTTTTTTTTATTTTATTTTTCGTAATTTTCTATTAGCTGGCTGGGGGTTTAAAGGAGAGGGGGATGGGGTGGCTAAGCTCCAAATGCCGAAGAAGTTTGCCAAATAATATAAAATTAGATCGATAGAGTTCTAGTATTTTAAATAGGGCTGCATTCTACAGTAGAGAATTACAGTGGTCACTCGCAAAAGAGAACGCATCGGGTTTTCTACGCTTCGATGATTTTCATTCATCAACAAGATGTCAATAGAATAGAATATATAGAATTTAATTGCTTGATGGATTGATTGATTAATTTAATTGAAAGTATGTGGAAGGCATTTTTACCACAAATATAATTTATACGAATATGATCTTCATATACAAATGCCTACTTTCTATATATAAAACTGTGTGTACTGACTGACTGACTGACTGACTGAATGACCGTAAGAGCTAGAAAGCCGAATATATTGTTATTTTTGTTATGTTATGTATTTTGGCAATTCCACCCGCAAGTGTGAACAAATTGTGAATTAAGTTTTTAGAAAAACTTGTATTTACCATCCGATAGGCCTCAAACTCTCGTGTTCAAAGATCTTTGTTCATTCGCAAAATTCACAGCTCTTGGATGGAAAATTGAGCTTCAAATGTTTAATGAACGAAAGCTTATTTTTCGGCTTTACGCTTCTCCTCATAAGTCTAACATGGACGGTAATTTTAATGTCTTAGAAGACAATAAAATTATAATTGATTCGAATTCATAATTTCAGAATGTTTGATCTAATATCAGAATGTTGGTAATTATTCAAAAGAGGCCCATAGTAGTACTTGAAATATAATTCGAAAAGTATATTCCACAAATTTTAATGAAATTAAAGTTTTTTAGGTTCCATCAAAATTAGATTAAGGAGCAAACGTGATTTGCATATTCATTATTTCACATTCCCAAATATTGCGCTTTTGCTTGTAATATCCATCTAAAAGCTACCTGTTAGCTATTGTCAGGGGATTATCATGAGCATCCCGCCCCCCCTCAGACCCTTCTGTTTACCATTTATTGACATTTTTCCGGCAGACATTTCTTCATGTTTTATGCATGCTGCACACACAGACATTTTTGCAAATTCCTCCAATTTTTGATGGCGCACTCAAAGTGTGAACCCCAACTGACCCCATCGCATAGAATGTAGGGGGGAGGAGGGGGCGTGTGCAAGGGAGCTGCACTGTGTTCGCACGCCTGTTAAAAGTTCAAAGCTTTCAAGTCAAGTACCGTCAAAATGTGCAAGGCGCAGCTATCCCCTAGCCCAGCCCCGCCCGCATTCAAGCAGCACAGCATGTTGTCTCCATGCAATCCCTTGCTGCACATCCTTGACCCAAACAATGCGCCAATTTGTGGGCCACATGGGCGCCCGATCGAATATCAGAGCCCAGCGAACCAAAAAACAAAATGTTAAGTGAAAATGCAAAGAAAACTGCGAGTAGTAAGAGTTTTGTGGAAGTAAAATGTTCCTGACATGAAGATACCCTGTAAGCAATGTATTGGCTGAAGTAATATTTCATTTATTTCAGCTTTACAAAAATATATAAATATTTAGCGAATCAGGAACCATTAGATCGATAGTCATTGAGGAAGATAACTTTATAAAAAGCACTTTATATATAAATACTAACTTTTTAGTATAAATAAGGTATGTCTATGGAAACATAAGTAAGCGAAAAGAGGGAAAAGCTGAGAGAAAGTTAAATTGATTTTCAACAAATACTATAAACTAAAGAAAAAGAAAAATTATCCTACAGTTACAAAAAAAAGGTTGCCCCAATCGATGCCAACAACACGCGGTGTTCCCAAGCGGTCCCCCATCTAAGTACTAACCGCGCCCGACGCTGCTTAATTTCGGTGATCGGACGAGAACCGATGTATTCAGCGTGGTATGGTCGTTGGCGAGAGTCGAGCGACTAAAGCGTGAATATGTGTCTGGAACTCAGGAGTAATCAATTGTGAACTCTTATGACAGTGTTAGCCAATAGCTGCAGCATATGGAATATAACAGAACTTCCCGACCAATTCCCGACCAAAGCAGCATTAACGTAGTTCTAATTGGAGGCATAATGTTGATTGAATCATGAAATCCAGAGAATATATTTAAAATAATGTAAATTTTTAATAATGAATGACACATATGGTCGTCGACGAATACCTCGTGACCAAAGCATGATTTTATGCATAAATTAGGGCGTACTTTTAAAATATATTGATTAATTGAACTATATATAAACTTTATTCAAAGTCAATTGAATACATAACTGTGCATATTTGTGGCATCCACAAACTGTTTAAATGCCTACAATATATGCTGCTAACTGTTACATATCTAGGCTCAACTATTGTATACCCCTTCTACAACTTTTAATGGGCATTCAGTGCTGCTTGCTTGGGCGTTGACAATGACCACTGCAGCCGAGACAGAGCCAGAGACAGAGACAAAGAGTTTGAACCAGAAACATGGCCAGAACCAATGTGAAATGGAAAGGTCTTCCACCTGGCGATAGGCAGCCGCCATGTCGGCGACTTTTGGTAGGCAAGGACACGGTTCTCGACGCGCCTTTTAAATGGAATTGAAAGAAAAATAAATCAATAAATTTCACTCGTGCATTATGAAAACGTAAAACGTTTTCTTAGAGCTGTGTGGGCCAAGTGTGGGGCTTGCGGTTGCAAATTTCCTTTTCAAAGTTTCACCCAGCTCGCCCCCGCTTTCCCTCTAGGTACGGCCAGTTAGCATGTTATCAAATGACGTGCTGAAAAGTTTTTGCATATTTTATGGCCAAGACAGGGGCACCGCATAATAGCGCCTGAAATTTGAAGTGGCACAAAGGAGTTGGGAGCTGGCGTGGCTTAGGCCCTGAGGCGGGTTAGAGAATTCTGTGAATAAACAGCTGTAGCACGCAATTTATGCACATAAGAACGGTGCAAAATTGTTGGTCTTAGAATTCGAAAATAAACTGTGAATAACACTTAACACACACAATGTCTAAATTGAACGGAGAGCTGCTCATAATACATGCCCTGCACAATAAATCACATGCATATAATAACAATGTTAACAAATATAACCTATATTTAACAGCACAGTTTGCAATAACTTGATTTTGCGCTAAAGGGCGCATTTCCAGAATAATTATAAGGTTTTTATTTTAATAATAAACTAAGTCTGTTTATTCTTTTACTTACCTCGGAATCAAAGCTGCGTTGACTTTCAAGTTGTTCAACTGCAAAAATAAGGAAATTAAAATATATTAAAATACATTGAAATATATAAAATATGTGAATGTAACTATTTATTCATGAAAATATACATAAATAGAAGTAATTAAGCTGTAAATAAATATATAAATTTACCATTGAAAACCTGTTTTTCTTAAGTTTTGTTATAGTATATTTGTAAAACTAAAAGAAACGCGGCTTCAACTTTGTCGGCGCCTCTGTTAATGACGTCAATAGCTCGCTAAAATCACTGAACTTGCATAAATTATCATAGTGTAAAAGTATCTTATGTGTAAATAGTAAAAAAAAAAAACCAAATTAAATAAATAAAAACAAACAAAAGCAGCTGGAAACGAAATTAAACTTGAGCAAAAGCAAACAAAACACCAAAAACTGAGAACATTTCTAAGCAATTAGTGTAAAGCACATTAGAATTGTGGCTGATCAGTCGGTCCTGTGGCGCAATGGATAACGCGTCTGACTACGGATCAGAAGATTCCAGGTTCGACTCCTGGCAGGATCGTTGTTTTTTCTTCTTTTTTTGTTTTTTTTTTAATTATAAATGCGTGCATATACATATTTAAATGTTAAATATCCGAGGTTTTTGAGCTGCACTTATGAAAACAGCTGCTTGAAATTATGTGAATACTTCGTGTAATTCATCATTTTAGGCAAGATATATGTGCTTGTAAGTTCGACTTACAAATCTTATCAACTTAATCTCTTACAATACAGAAATAACTATAATATTTACAAGTCTATGTTTAGTATATAATCGACCCGTTTTCAACCGCCTCCGTGGCGCAATCGGTTAGCGCGTTCGGCTGTTAACCGAAAGGTTGGTGGTTCGAGTCCACCCGGGGGCGATTTCTACTTTTTTGCCTTTGTATTTTACAAACCCGATCAGACGCTTTAACGAACTCGCCAAGGTCATTTATATAAAAAAAAAAATATAAAAAAACTCGTCGGTCGGCCCTTTTGCACAGTTTACTGTTTCGGCTGTGCAGCAAGTTGTGGAGCCAGTTTTTTCTTTTCTTCATGCCTCTTGACCAGTTTATGCACTTGAAACTGGCTCCAGACATAATGCCAGACTTATCGCTCGATCGCCCATACAGCAACTTTTGCAATTGCTCAAAGGAATTTCGTCACGCGCGAAAAATAGGGGGAATTGCGATTAAATACAGCAAGGGAAACGCACAAAATGGGGCGTTAACAGTTGCTGCAGAGATTGAGGGAGCTCTAAAGATGCGCATTGTCAAGTTTTTGGCTTGTAAAAGCAGCGGCATGGATCAAAATAATATTGTACAGCACTATTTGGGTAATTACAAAAATAAATATAAATATATATATAACAAAAAATAAAAAATAAAAAAAAAACGACCGATTTACTCAGTGTGGTATATTTCCCATACCGGGAATTGAACCCGGGCCTTCCGGGTGAGAGCCGGATATCCTAACCACTAGACAATATGGGAGTTGACTTTGAGCTTCCCAAAACCGAATTTGGCTGCCAGTGTTGTTAAGTATAGAATTCAATGTTACAAAATACATATAGACAGTATTATTTTCAGCTATATTTAGATAAGAAGCGTTTTTATAATAATTTTGTTTTCCTCTGCCCCCAAGTCGTGCGGTTATAAAGTTGTGTATGGTAGAAATATACATTTATATGGCTTACTTTTCCTCTTTTAAGCGACCCGAACACTTTAGTTTGCATTCATCAAAAATTTTGCAATGTTTGCGTTTTGTGTTTTGAATTCGTTTAGTTTTTGGTTTTGATTTGCAGTGCATTAACCGCAATTTACGTTGTCTAAACAAAAAAGTCCAAGTCCATAGAGGAAATCTACATTTATATGCACACATATATAATATGTGTTACGTATGTGTTGTTTATGGGGGTATTTTGTGTGTGTGTTGTTTTAAGGTTAAGTTCAGTCATTCGCCTCGTTTCATTTTATTTGCATGATAAACAAAAACGTTTTTCATATTTTTACTGTACGTTTCTCGTATATTTCTTTATTGTTGTTGTCTGTCGTAGTTGCTGCTGCTGTTTACTTAGAGCTACGTTTTGCATTCAAATTTATGCATTTTCTAAACGTGCTTTTATTTACATTTGCTTTCTGTGCTGTATTTTGGCCATGTATGCAATCCATCCGCCGGCTATCAATCGTTTGCCATTGATTCTCTCATTTCATTTCAATATTGAACGCATTATTTTTCTCCTCTCCATATAGACATCAGTTTTGTTTTCACAAAACAATGCAGAGCTGTTGTAAGTGCACTTGTTCTGTTCTCAAGGTTAAATTAAAAATAAAAAAATAAAATAAAAAATGCCATTATAATATAATCAAAAAAGTACTCGCCCAACGTGGGGCTCGAACCCACGACCCTGAGATTAAGAGTCTCATGCTCTACCGACTGAGCTAGCCGGGCTTGATGATCATTGCCGATAATTATCTGTAGCTGAATTCTGTGGCTGAATTAAGGATATGTCAAACAATAAACAGTTCTTGATATTTTTGGCATTTTCTTGATTTTTTCATATTAACTAAATAAATTAATTTGATTTGCATATTTGAAGAAACTGTGTCAAATTCATTAGCTTTTTCTGTGCTGCTGATCCTGCACAAATACTTCTGAACACTTTTTAACACAGCTCACATATCTGTCTCAGTATAGGCTTTAACCTTTTTGATTTTTATAGCATTTGGTAGACACACATGTATCAGGTTTATTCAGTATTCTCAAGGTTTCGTGAGTACAGGTGTATTATCAGTGACTTTTGTTACTACGCTGTGTATTTAAGTGACATAAATGTAAATTCCTCAACTTATTCAAATATATTGTGTATTTTATTCCATTTATATATTTTTACAGTAACCATGCAGTTTTTTTTTTGTTTACCTACTCAAACCTTATCCAAGATCTGTGGCACTTTATTTATTTGCCTTTTTTACTTTAACAAAATTTCTTTCATTCATTTGACTTATTTTACTTCATTTCTATTCATTTCATTCTATTCCTTTAAATTTTATATACAAATTTATATAGAATTTTATGAGCTTCCATGTTCTGATCATTTCGCCAGCTAAATAACAGCCCGGCTAGCTCAGTCGGTAGAGCATGAGACTCTTAATCTCAGGGTCGTGGGTTCGAGCCCCACGTTGGGCGAAAACAATTTTTTTAATTTTTATTTTTATAAATTCCCTTCCAAACGTCAGTTTCTTTTTGTTGCTTGTTTTTAATCAAACAACATTTTTGCTAAGCTTATTTTGCGAACCTACCCTAACTTATTTGGCCTTGTCTGCCGCAGACGCTGCTGTTGTAGCCTGTGGCATACACAAACGAGAAAATGGCCATAAAAGAGAGAGGGAGAGAGGAAGAGTATTTATGTAAGCGAATGCGTATGTTTGGCTGTTGTGCACGGCATTATGCGTGTCAGGTCTAGACGGAGGTCGCGCTGAGTAGCCGACAACGACAATAAACACAAACAATTTGTCTGCACAAATAAGCTTTGCCTTTCATTTGCTTCATTTTGCCCTTTTTTTCGCTTTTACACTGAAAATAGATGAGCATACAAATTTACTGGGAGAAACATGTGTACGACTAAGAAAACTAACCAGATGAAAGTTCAGAAAGGTCTTTCGATTTTTAGATATTTTGTTAGTTTTCGTGAATGTAGATAACATGAATTAAATAATGTCAAGAAATTCCTGGTCCTTCGAAATATTTCTGACTGCATAAAGTCAATTTATATAAAAATTTATTTTCATTCATCTTCAATAATTTATCTTTTACTGAAAATATAACATTTGTTCCCCTTATAATCCACTTTTGCTGTCGCATTTAAATTTTTCTTCTTTAAATTATAATGTTATATATTATATATATGTAAGCATTAATAGCAAGATTGCATGCCCAACACATATGCCCGACTCTTCTGCACGTAGCGCAACCGAATAGCCGTCTGCCAGGCTGATTATCTGCCTGCTGTCTGACTGTATGTCCAAATGTCCCGTTTGTCTCCGCCTCTCTTCGTTTCTTCTAGTCCCATCACATTGGGTATTTTGTATGTATTTTGTTTTGTTTCCTTTCGCACATTGTTTCGTTTTAATATTTTATAGCAAATTACTTGGCCGACGGGGTGGCTGGTTGTCAGCTTGTGTTGTCACCAGTTCTCTCTCTCTCTCTCTCTCTCTGCAGGCCAGCACCCCCTCCTTAGTCTGGTTTTAGATTCTGCATTGAGGTAGGCGCGTAATTTTATACATCGTTTCCATTAGGAAACAGTAAAATGCACCGCACAATGGGGGCCATCATGGAAACAATTACAAAGCCAGAACTTACTAGAGTAGAGGGGTCGACAAGGGAAGGGGAACCCAGCTAATCAAGACTCCTATCTATTTGTGTAATTCCAGACAAGCGCGCCTATAAATAAAGTTGGCAACTTTAATGCTACACGGCGTCAAAATGCAGAGCTCCTACTTTATAGGGGCATGCCGTGTAGGCCACCGAAGTTCACCAAGCCCGGCTAGCTCAGTCGGTAGAGCATGAGACTCTTAATCTCAGGGTCGTGGGTTCGAGCCCCACGTTGGGCGACAATTAATATTTTGGTTTTTTTTTTCGGAAATATTAAAATATGTCAGTTGGTATATTATAAAAAATTAAAAACTTTCGAAAACATTTTAAAATATGGTAAATATATTTGCCTGCAGTTAAGTACAACATTTAGCCAACGCATCACAATTGGCCCATTAGCTCAGCTGGTTAGAGCGTCGTGCTAATAACGCGAAGGTCGCGGGTTCGATCCCCCCATGGGCCAAAATACCTTTTATTGTTATATATTTTTATCTTATTTTAGACGTATATGATTTCTATATTCACATTAATTTAGAAGTCTACTGAAAAAAAAAAAAATTGAGCAGTCGGCAATTTGACAAAATTGAAAAAATACAGACTGGCCCATGGGGGGATCGAACCCGCGGCCTTCGCGTTATTAGCACGACGCTCTAACCAGCTGAGCTAATGGGCCCTGTTGTCCACTGTTTCTTTTGGGCATTAGTGAAGAAACTAATATAACGAATCAGTTAAAAAAAGGATACCACTAGAACTAGCAATGAATATTATGCACCCACCATGTATACTAACTATGACTAGTGATACGTTTACAGGTAAGCATTATTTACAAAAAACAAACAAAAATTGTAGTGAAGAACATTTTGTTTAATATACGTAGTATTAGTATGTTATTTATAAATATTTATAAAAATAATAATATCCTGGCCCATGGGGGGATCGAACCCGCGACCTTCGCGTTATTAGCACGACGCTCTAACCAGCTGAGCTAATGGGCCACCTTGACGCCATTTTGTTTGTAGGACCTTCATTAATACAAAAATTTGATTTTCCAGAAGTGTTTTCCCTTAAAAAAATATATAAAAACAGTTGTGGCCCATGGGGGGATCGAACCCGCGACCTTCGCGTTATTAGCACGACGCTCTAACCAGCTGAGCTAATGGGCCGCACGATCAAATTCAAAAGGCAACCAAACTCAATGTCTGGACAAACTAAATAATAACAAATTGCAAACTTACCACTAAAAACCTTTGAATGCTTTACGACTGGCAGCTAATTGCAGTGTAGCTCCTCAGTATATCTGCTTGAATTATAGCGTGCTTGCCCGCCAGAATGTGTTATAAATGATCTTTAAATAGTATAATTAATTGACCGGATCGATTGATTATGAATCTGCAATAAAATAGAGGCATAAAATTAGCTGAAAATACAGAGAAAAAATACAAGCAGCGAAAATAAACAAAAATTGCATCAATGAAACCCAACGAAAACTAATGAAGAAATAAAAATAAAAGAGCAACAACAACTACAACAACAGCAGCAAAAATTCGAGAAGCAGACTGAAAAATGTATGCCTCGTAGATACAAGCATATGAAATCAAGTGAAGTGAAGTGTGTGGAAGTAGAGCCGACGCAATAAATTTTCTGTGGTGTAGGTTAGGGCAAGCAGCGGGCGTGCTGGCTCGCTCGCACACAGGCGCGCACGCCAGCAGAGACGATAGCAGCAGCGAGAGAGGGAGTAACAGAGGTAGAGAGCAAGAGAGAGAGAGAGAGAGACAGAAAGGCAGCTGCATGGCCGAGTGCACTAGCAGTGGCGCAGGCAGCGCAGCTGGCAGCAACAGTGACAGCGACCGCGACAGAGAGCTTCAATAGGCCGACGACGCGCCGCGACGGCAGCAACTTGCAGTTTTACAAGAATGAGCGTAGAAACTAGCAGACGGCGCAAAAATAAAGCAGTGTAAAGCAGCAGAGTGTATGTGTGCGTGACTGCGTGTGTGTGCACTGCTGTAAGGGTCGTTGGCGGCGGGCGGCAAGCAGGAACAGCCGACAGGCTGGCATGGCCCGATGTCAGGGGCATGAAGTTGCAATGAAAATGAAATTGCAAGCGGGAACCTAGACACAGCCCCGCAAACACATTAGTATGTATCTGATCTGTGTGTGCCTGTGCCTATGTGTGTGTGTGTGTGTGTGTGTGTGCTTTATATTTAGTTACTTGTGTCTGTCTGGTTCTTACTGCATGCTTTGTGGCAATTTTAGATTTGTATCTGCAAGATACATTCGCAAAAGCAGACAAACTTCTGGCCCAAGCACCAAGCACAATTTTCTCTCCGTTGCGCTATTTTCGCTTTCAACGAAGCTGCAACAGCCCAAAATGGTTGACGCTTTTAATGCTCCAGACAAGTTTTTCGATTGAGCAGGTTAATGGGGCTCTCCAGATACATAGGGCTCAAATAAACATGTTTATCTGTTATACATTGATATCTTATATACTTGGGTAGTCTAAGAAGGACAGTACAGTAAAAATCTTTCAAGCGGACACCTGCGTTTCCAGTTTCTTTTCTCACATATGTACATTGAGATCTTTTGTACTTGGGTAGTCGAAGATTGAAGTAGCTTTTATATGAATGAGCGATAGATATGTATGTAAATGAGAGATAGAATTAAAAGAAAGACGAAAAACTTTTTTAATTTGTTTCCGGAAATCGTAAGATTTTACATTATATAGAAGTAGTTTTCTTATTTTCACATTTTTCTTTATAAATGAGAGATTAATTAAAAAGTAAATCCGACCATTTTTCGAGAAATTGTAAAATGTTTGTTTGATTTAAAAGGAGTTTTCATTTTTTGATAAATGTTTCCCCCTCAATAGTTAGTAGAAAAAAAATTAATGTTTGAATTCGGTCAAAATAGATTACGCCCCCCGAAGAGTACTACAAAAATTGGAGGTCTTATGTAAATGTCCAAAAGAACTGTCCGTTAAGAGAACTTTCGGTGTGATAATGATATCTTATACTAAAGAACTTTAAGAAGAAGACACTTTTAAATAGGATTCTGAAAATCGAATTTCTGAAAAGCATGTAAAGTGCAGAAATGCTTTAAACAACAGGTCTCTTTGGGGTACCGAAGAGTTTAAAATTGTTAAAGGGTTCTTTTAAATAAAGCGCAAAATTTTCTTTTCTTGACACAATTGGGAAGCTAACTAAAAATGTAATATTAGATATTACAAAAATCTTATAGATTGCAGTTTAGAGAACTTGTTTCTTAACCTTTGCCTGCTTCTTCAAATGAAATTGACCGGAATCGCAAATCTGTGTTTTCTAGTGCGTGGGATCACATTGACTTTTTATATTCAATCAATCTACCTATCCCTATAAGTTATGCCACTTGACATACATTTACATATATTCACATGGATACTTAAGTGGACGCAATTTTATATACAAAATCCTAGCACAACTAACATGGATTCTGATTTGCTCTAAGCTAAAATTTGTAGTGAAAAAACTAGTGAAAAAAAGTTCTTGGAAATAGTTGTCTTTTGTCTGCCCCGTGGAAGTTGAAAACCTTTCATATCGCAAACTCTTCCTATTCTCTGTTATTATTGATTGTACTTATTAAAGAATATATTTAACTTTACTGAAACTTATGAAAACTTAAGATAACGATTTAGAAACTAGAGTTTTGTGCTTTTTTTTAGCTCTCTTCCACAAAACTTTGAGTGATAAGTGAAATCTGAATTTGGATCAAAGAATTATATAAAAGTTTAATGAATACAGATCTATATATTTATATCAGTCCATATATATAAGCTGGTATAGGGTATTCATGCTTTGAAAAACAAGTTTTTGTTGTTGTTTTATTTTTTCCGTTTTTATTGTACCGAGCACCGGAAGAGTTCTGCATGTAAATGTGTTGGAGGAAGTTTTCTGTTTAACTTTTCTTCTGTTGAAGTGTAAAACTTAAAAATATACATATGTATTGGTATGTAAGGTGTATGTAATTTAAACTATGGCAATTTTGTAGTGTTTGGTATGTAGGCGTGCGAGGGGTGGAGGAGAGAGAGAGAGAGAGGAAGGGGCGGCACACAATGCTAGACATCAAGATATGTACAGACGCCGCGGACGTCGTCGTTTGTGGGCCGGCACGTTTGTCAAAAGGGAAGCCAACAATTCTGCCACAGACTATTTTTATGTGCTACGGCGTTTTGTTGTGCGGCAGCAGGCAAAACAAGTCGCCAAACGAGTTAACGGCGGCCGGAGAAGCAAAGATGGAGATGCCGACTAAAAGAGTGACAGAGAGAGAGGGAGAGCTGTTGCGGCGGCGGCGGCGGCAGCAGGTCGCTTGACGCTTGTCGCTGCCAGTGTGGAGGCCTACAAACACACATACACACACACATGCACATGCACTCATACATGCACACACACATGCACACGTTTAGCGCCAAAGCAACAACAGCGTGACCGTCTCATAGACGCAGGCAGCGCGAGAGATCCACAGACACACACAGCAAAATAAACATATCATAACGTACACACATACACCAGCGTGCATACATATGTATGTAAATGGAGAAACGGCAGCTAAACAAACAGCAAAAACAACAACAACAACAATGAACGGCGTCTGCTTTAGCCCTAGCCCCAATCTTTGAGCTTTTCGCTTTTCGCTTTTACGCCTTGCTTCTCGTACTCATTCTTGTTCTTGTTCAATTTCGTTTCCATTCGTTTCGTTTCATTTGATTTGGTTTTTGGGCTTTGACGCTGCTTGGCCGAGGCAGAAGCAGACGATGAAAACAAAAAAGTATGTGAAAAAACAGAATAGGCAAACGCAAAGAAGCGCCAGAATAAGTAGAAAAAGAAGAAGAAGCAGCAGCAGCTCGTACACATTCTGACAGCTGCGCAAGGGGGGCAGCGTGGGGCAGCGTAGGGCCGGGGCTGTATTGTCGGCATTTTAGCTGCACTCACCGTAATAACTGCATCTAGTTACATTTATAACTCGCATTTGCATTAATTATTATTTTTGATTTATTATTGCACACGCACTCATAATACACAGTATAAGCACACACACACACGCACTCGTTTCTACTTTTCTCTTTTAGTTATAAACAATTTGTTATATGTATGTATTTCTTTTATATTCTGTTGCTCAGAGATTCTTCTTTCATTTTATTTATGTTTCGCACTTGCTTACGTCGCGCGCACGTACAACTTTTTGGCGTCCGTCATTTACGTCATTTACGTTTGCGTTACCACTGAACTGCACACTGTGAGCGCCAATGAGAGACTGAAACAAATATTTGTGGTCGCCGCCAGCAGCTGCGGCCTCTGCTGCAGACGCTGCGACATCGCTGTGGCGACTGCGGGAGAGCAACTGCGCTGCCATGGGGGGCGCGTTTAATTAACATGTATTTGCTCATGGAGTAATATGTGAGCGTTATGAATAAAAGATTAATGAATTAATATATGTAGTTACCCATAGTACTTGTTAATATATATATATATATATTTTTTTTTTTTTTATTGTACCCCACTAGATGGGCACCTCTGGTTGCTACTGCTTCTTTAGACTGCTTGTGGCGCTACTTTAATTGGATACGTAAATTTTGCTCTGCTTTAGTTGAATATGGCTTTTATGCTATTTTTTCACAATTGGGTCCTGTGGCGCAATGGATAACGCGTCTGACTACGGATCAGAAGATTCCAGGTTCGACTCCTGGCAGGATCGCATTTACTTTTTCTTGATTATTATAAATAATATTTTAACTATTTATATTAATTATTATATACCCATTCATATAATTTAACTTTATGCATATGTACATATATAGCTCATAAATTTTTATCGAACGTCTGTTTGCCAACAATTTAGTTAGTGTGTCACTAACTATTCCAGCGAACTGCTTGCCAAAGTGTGTGTTTGATGCCGCACAATCAAGCGGTCCTGTGGCGCAATGGATAACGCGTCTGACTACGGATCAGAAGATTCCAGGTTCGACTCCTGGCAGGATCGATTTTTTTCTATCTGTTTTTATTATTGATAATATAATATAATATTTTGATAATATTCCAAATACAACTAAATAAGAAAATTCACTTAATATGCTTGAAAAAGTAAAGTAAATAAAAATTTTTAAAGACAATGATTTTATTTATATATGCACTCAATAAAAGATCCACTCAATATGTTTTTAACTTGAGTATTTTTTGCACAGATTTCTTTTTGTTTATTTTTTACGCGAGTTAAACCATTTGTTAAATTAATAAAAACAGCCAAAATTAAGTGAATACTTTATGCTGTTGAAATACTGATGCTATTAATATGATGTAACTTAATAATGGAAACAATATATGGTGTTATTTGGTTAATCAATCACCGCCTCCCATATGGTCTAGTGGCTAGGATATCTGGCTTTCACCCAGAAGGCCCGGGTTCGATTCCCGGTATGGGAAGTTACTTTTTTCTTTTTCCATTTCAATACCAGAGATCAACGCTTCGATTGTATACTTTCCGCAAAAACAAATTGCAGACTGGGTTGTCTACGTGCTTAAAAATATGAGCTCACTATCTAATATTCTTTTATCTGATTTCCATGCTGCATCTGCCTCGCAGACAATTGCAAATAGCACAAATGCGTTGCACATTCTTCGATTACAACTTTCTGCTATTATGCAAATCACAGTGGGTAAAAACTCATTTGCTGCACACACAAGCACATACAAGTCCTTCGAAAGGAATCATTTCGATGTCACCTTAAATGTCCTTGGCGTGCAATTGTACACACAAGCTGGTGTTTCCCCATTCGCTCTACGCCCCATTCTGAAAAACTTTCGACATTTCCGCTGTTTAGCATAAAGCGACACATAATCCACAAACTCCACACGACGTCACTTGATTTGCTTTTAGCCACCGCAGCAACTGCACTTTGTCATTGAGAGCTGCTCCTCCTAGTACTGGCCAATCCCTATTCAAGTGCATCATACTTGATGCAAGAAAATTATATAGCATTTGTTGCACGTATCCACTTTCAATAATCTTGCGACACGTACTGTAAATTTAAAAAAATTTAAGGTTCTGTGGTAAGTGAACCATTCTTAAAAAGTTTTTTAAAAAGTTTAAAAAAAATGCGATCCTGCCAGGAGTCGAACCTGGAATCTTCTGATCCGTAGTCAGACGCGTTATCCATTGCGCCACAGGACCACACGAACTCAATTTGTCATAATCTCTTTAAGAGTACTTAGCAATTGCGTCTTGATGTCGTCAACTGCATTATCGATAACGTACAAGCAGTGAACCGATGAATAGTTTAACACGCAGATAGAAACTGCTTTCAATTAATACACGTTTAGTTCGTATAAAATTCTTGTCTGATTAATTTGGACTTTGCCATTGCCAAAAGCATCTCCCATATTGTCTAGTGGTTAGGATATCCGGCTCTCACCCGGAAGGCCCGGGTTCAATTCCCGGTATGGGAAACAGGTTGGAGGATTTTTTTTTCACAATTTTTATTTAGCTCTTTTAACATGCTAGCTGTTGATTTTTTATTTTTATACCCTTGCAGAGGGTATTATAATTTTGTCGTGAAATGTCTATGGCATAGAAGGAGACATCTCCGACATCTCCAAAGTATAAATATTCATTATCAGTATCAACAGCCGAGTCGATATAGCCATGTTCGCCTGTCAGTCTGACTGTTTCTATGCGAACTAGTCTCTCATTTTTAAAGCTATCTTAATGAAACTTTGCAGAAGTCCCTCTTTCTGTTGCACGCAGCACATATGTCAAAACCAGCTGGATCGGACCACTCTATAATATAGCTGCCATAGGAACGATCGGCCGAAAACTAGGTTTTTGATTAAAAAGCTTTTTTATTTATCAAGATACCTTGACCAAGCTCGGCATTAACCATTTTCCCTGTGCTTCTTAAATACGGGCAAAGCACTATGAGCATTATGAAAAGGTTGGGTCTGCCAGGGTATTAGATCTTCGGCGCAAATTTGTACGCGGCAGAAACACAAGAGTCTATATTTTGTCTAGTCATCGAGTATAGGCAAATTTACTTGCCCGCCATATTCGACAAGTCTGTTATCAAGCGGAATATAAAACAAGGTAGAATGACTAGCCGATCGTCGTGTTCTCGTGTTAATAAAAGCTTCGGTAAGAGCAATGCCGCAGTGGCTGCGTGTTGTTGAAGCCGTAAACATGTCTACAGAACTGTTACTACTGATCGCCACATTGGCGATTGTTTTCTATATATGGCAGCGACGCGCCTATAGCTACTGGCAACGATCGGGTGTAAAGCAAATCAAACCGTTGCCAATATTTGGAAATGCTCGCGGTATACTCACCGGCCGAGTGGCGTTCTTCGAGCAGATCCGTTTGCTGCACACGGCGAAAGGTTTTGAAAATGAGCCGTTTGTCGGGGTATATCTACTGCATCGTCCAGCCCTAATCATTAGAGATTTGGATCTGATTAAAACGGTGATGATCAAGAAATTTAGCTACTTTACAAATCGTGCGCTACAAACCGATCCGCATCACGATCCGCTGGGTAACAACAATCTGTTCTTCGTACGCAATCCGGACTGGAAGGAGTTGCGCAATAAAATCTCGCCCGTGTTCACCAGCGGCAAGATCAAGCAAATGTATCCATTGATGGTGGAGGTAAGTGACAGAGGCTTAATTTTTTGGGATCTAAAATTCATTTAAATTATGAACCGCAGATTGGCAAGAACCTTGAAAAGAATCTGGCAGAACTACCCGCTAATTCTCTGATAAGTATTAAAAGTATTTGCGCGCGTTTCACCACGGATCTTATAGCGACAACCGCTTTTGGACTGAAAGCCAATGCGCTGGGCGATATAAAGAGCGAATTTTATAAGTACAACAAGTCCATTTTCGACATAAACTTTAGGCGCGGCATCGACTTTACCATTATCTTCATGCTGCCCATGTTAGCCTCGTTGGCCCGGGTTACGGTCTTCTCCAAGCAAGCCTCCAATTTCATGCGCCGCAGCATCAGCTATGTTATGGCAGAGCGCGAAAAATCGGGTGTGCGACGCAACGATCTGATTGACATATTGCTGGCGATGAAGCGAGAGGCGGCTGCCCAGCCCGATAAGACTGATAATAGGGCCAACGATCTGGACTATCTTGTGGCACAGGCGGCAATCTTTCAGACCGCGGGCTACGAGACTAGCGCCTCGACCATGACCATGACGCTGTTCGAGTTCGCCCATCATCCTGAGATACAGGAGCGTTTGCGTCGGGAAATAAACGATTACTTTGGTACAGAGGATCACATCGATTACGATCGCATTCAGGAGATGCCCTATCTGACTCAGGTGGTGAATGAGACCCTACGCAAGTATCCCATTGTTGGCTATGCCGAACGCGAGTGCACACAGCCCGCGACTGGGGAACGCTTCACTCTGGCACCCTATTCCGATCTGGAACTGCCCAATGGCCTACCGATCTATATTTCCAGCTTAGGCATACACCGTGATGAGCAGGTCAGTTATGTTCTTGTTAAAGCTCTTTTATATCAGCGCAATATCTCTTTTAACTCTTTTTGAAAACTGTTTAAAACCGGATTAAGCCCCATATTTACCTCAAGATGGATTAAACCTGGTTTAAGCCGGCTGTAAAACTATATAAAACTGTTTTAAACCTGCTTTAAATAGCGTTTAAACCTGATTTAAGCCAGTTTAAAACATGCTTTCAATATGTTTTTAATATATTATTTAAAACAGTTTTTAATCTATTTTAAACCTAATTTAAACCTGCTTTGAACCTGTTAAAGCCTGCTTTTAATCTGTTTTAAACTCCATTCAAACGTCTTTTCAATTGAGGTATTTTGAACCTCTTTTAAACCTATGTTAGACCTCTTTTTAACCTCCTTCACACACGCTTTCAGTACTGGCCGGAACCGGAAAAATATAATCCGGACCGTTTTGCGCCCGAGAACCGTGACTCTCTAAATATGGATGCGTATATGCCTTTTGGCGTGGGTCCACGCAATTGCATTGGGATGCGTCTTGGCCTACTCCAGGCCAAATTGGGTCTGGTTCATATACTGCGCAATTATCGGGTGGTCAAGTGCGACAAAACCCCCAAGGCTATACGATTTGCCAATTTTAGTGCCGTGATCACACCAAAGGATGAAATTTTCTTAAATCTGCAACGTGCTTAGGCTGAAAGAGACAATAGTTGAATACCACAATGGGCCTCAGTTCAGGCAAAATAAAAGTGCAAATATATAAACTTAAAAATATCAACTTGAGCTACTTTTGGGTTCTAAAAATTAAAGATAAAAAACTTGTTAATTTTCTAAAATATATACATATTGTATTTGTATATATATTTGTTAAAGCTAATTGATAAATATATTAAAATGTTTAAATAAGATAAATAAGGCTTGCAAATTTATTGACAAAGAACAGAAATTATTTTTCCAAACGCAAATCGGCGAAGAGATGGAAAAGTACTCTAAAAGATAAAGGGTATATGGTATTAAGGCATATGTAAGAGGTCGGAGTTCTATATTCAGCGCATTTGCGTACGTTCTAACATAAGATTAAATAAAATTTCATTCAAATACATATCTTTTAAATAAATGTCTATCCCCAGCGCCATTAAAAAGCTGCCCACTTATTTGCATAACTTGTTGTACATATAATTGTTTTTATTTCATATGTATATATATATAGCTGTGATAGGTTTTATTAGCTTTTAATTAATGATACGTGCACAGTTTAATCTCCGTTGTCACACTCCGCGAAAAAAAAACGTTCTAAAGTCTAGATTCAGCATTTAATGCCAAAGATATAATATACAATATAATATAATTTTTCTCATTGTTAATTTTTCTCATTTAAGTAAAGCATAACAAATTAAATATTTATAAATTGACTGTAAAATAAAAAAAAAAATTACACGTTTTTTTTTTGTATTCTAGAATTCGAGGATTTAAGACAAATATTGAAAAAATAATATAAGAAAATTGCTTTATATACATAAATTTATTAAAAATGTAATTGCAATTAATATAATGTGTCTTTAATCCCAGAATAATTGAATACAGAAGAATCTAATTGTATTATTTTCAAGCTTCTGATTACACGATTTTTTAAATCTTGTATTGAAGAATTCGAGAATTAATTTTAAGTTTCTAAGTACATGATTCTTTAAATGTTGTATTCGGGAGTTGCATGTAAGTTTCTGGGTACACGAAATTTTAAAATATTGTACTTAAGAATTGGGAGTTACATTCAAATTTTGGACAAAAAAGTTGCTTCATTAAAGAATTTAAATATTAGAGGAAGAAGTTCATAATTTAAAGAATAATGGCTGAAGCAAGCTCAAGTTTTGCTAGATTTAAATAAGTTTATTTTGTGTACACATTTTTTCTGAGTGCACAAAGCACATGGCAAATATGGCAAAGCAGATTACTTAATCAATCAAATGCGCTCAATGACAGGCCAAACAATTGGATTTACTTCAACATTTCTGCCATTTAACCTTGCCCCCGCCTCAACACACAACCAAAGGCAAGCCAGTTGTGGCGACTCGTGCGTGACATGCCAAGGATGCCCCGTGGACAATTATCCTTCAGCTAAGCTGCCGGCAACCTCGAGGAGAAGCAAATGTGTCATAATGGGGCAGGGGCAACACTTGCAACACTTGCTTGCAACAATTGCGGTTGCCGCAAAAAAGTTTTTGCTCAACAAAATGTCGCTGTAAAATGCATTCCCGGCAACAGCTGTGAGTCCTTGTATTATCCATGTACTGACTTTGTTGTAGTAAGCTGTGGTTGTTGTTCCTTTATTACACACACTGAAGCTGGAGCACTTAACGCACTTAATACAATTGTCAATTTACTCAGCGCAATGTCGCAAAAGCGCTTAAAAAGCGGGAAGTGTGGAGGCACTCAGTTGCATCTTAGCCACGTAATGCGCCTCATAACGTGGCTAATTACAAATGCATCGCATTCGTATCATTAGCTACTCTGTAATGTGTCTAACAGAACGCTAATATTTAGCCTGCGAAAAGGCGTCTTTGGGTTTTAATAAATATCATTTGTTTGGTTAAATTATAGTGTGAGTATTTATTAAGCTCTAGCGTGACTTCGACTCATTAAATCAAAAGATGAGAGTGTTTAAGTTATTAATAATGTTTTTGTTTTATTTCCTTTAGCATGGACGGAATGTTTATTAAGAGACTATCCCAAATCATTTAATTCTTATTTTCTCGCATATTTGTTATAATACATTTTCTTATACGCAACTTCATATATAATTAATTTATGTGTTTTTGTCAGTGAATAATGCGAATACAATGCAACTTATTATTAGTTATTATTTGCTTATATTTACAGTATAATTTGCTTAGATGCCTTGATACTTAGCTGCATCGGTAAGTTAGCTGCCCGAAATTTTATTTTCGCTGCAATAAGAGCTAATTTTGTATGAAATTAATTATGTTAAGTGCAGCTAACTTAACAGCCTTTTGGACTTAAGCGCCCCCTATCGGCAGTAATTTTTTTTGCCAATTTCTATGAATATCATGAAGTTAACTGCGCCATCTATGATCAGATGTGTTGATTTTTGATTTGTTATTCTTATGCATATAATAAACTGCATTGAAATTGAATTCAATGTAATTTAAATACATAAAGTTAATAAAAACTATCAAATTAATTTATTTAACTTAGTACTGTTAAACAGAATTCAGTGCAACTTAAAAAAAGTAGAGGTATGAAATGGATTCACTTTCAGGAAATAAAATTAAGTGAACTGCCTTTTTAGGATAGCTGCCGCTAATGTCTGTGCAAAGTACACGAGGCAGCTAAGCACATTATACTGTATTAACTTATTACTACTTATAAGATTACATATTACTTATTACTTATTACTTATTTTTATAGATTATTACTGACTTACATTTATTAACTTCTTTATTATTATTTAATGCTTGGATTGGCTGCTTGGCTAAATGTGAACCCTGAACCCTGAATTACATCTGGTCGAACTTTCATAAAAATAAATGTTATAAAAATTCTCCACTGCTTATTCCCGCATCCCTGATACATATTCTCGCTTTAGTCATTCGACTTCCGCCAACGACCATACCACGCTGAATACATCGGTTCTCGTCCGATCACCGAAATTAAGCAGCGTCGGGCGCGGTTAGTACTTAGATGGGGGACCGCTTGGGAACACCGCGTGTTGTTGGCATCGATTAACAACCTTTTTTTTGTTAACTTATCTATTACGTATCTTATTATTCTCTCTTTTTTAAAGCTAAAAACATATATTTTGTTTAGTTTATTGTTTAGTTTATTTTGTTGAGTGCTTTTATGAAATATTTCCTTAATCTTTCTATATTTTCTCGATTTGAAAAGCTTTTCAAGCTTAGACTGCTTTGTAAACTAAACTTTACTTCACTTTAGTTTTCTCCAAGTCGTTCTTGAGTTCCTTCCTTTTTCTATCTGTGACAATATTTGCCTTGTGAATTTTCCAACTTTCGTAACGACATCAAAATCAACGTGAAAAAATGCGAAATGACATAAAATTAAATGATATACTGCATTTAAGCCAATTTACAGTTGACTTGTTTTCACGGGGGGGTGTGGATGGGTGGATGGTCGGATGGGGGATTGGGGAGGAGCTGCAACTCAGGCGTACGCAACAGCTTGCAATGACTTTGCACTGACCTTGTCGGGCGAAAGGGCCGCAAGTGCAGAAACCAAATACGAAATACGAAATACATTTCCCGATTCAACTTATTCTCCCCATGTGCTATTGAAAACTGCGCGTAAGTCGCACGCGATGCTTATACCCATTACCAATGGCAATGGCAAGCTGTAAAAGGGGTATGATATACTTGTGCATTGGTTCGCAAGCGCTTGTCTATAAAGTTAATATTTTTTTAAGACAAAGGTTATTTATACCGAAAAGAAAATCAAATGTCAACTTGAGCCAATTTTGTGGCCAAAAAAAGTTTCAAACAAAAACTTGATAAAATTTAGTTTATTTGGAAACTATTTGAGACTTTTATTACAACATTTAACAGTTTTTGCTTTTTTTTTTTTTTCGATAAATGTATTTTAAAACTCTCTCTATCTATCTTTCTCTTTTATAATTACATCATTTAATTTCGTTTTAATTTCTATTATTTTTCTTCAAAAATTTTAAACAGGGTGAAGAAATAATTCACAAAATTTAGGTTTATTCTAAATCTGTATTTTATTTTATAACATTTTTTTAAACAGAAAATTAAAATGATAAAATAGAAACAGATAAAAGATTCTGTAAAATATATATTCCAAAAATGTAGTATACCTTTATTTCAATATGATTTTTATTGCTGCTAAAATGTATTTATTTATATAATTTTATTGTTATTTACATTTATTCATATATATTTTTTTTACATTTTTAATATTTATTTATATTTATTTACATTTATTTGTATTTATTTGTATTTGCTTAAAATTAAAATTTGACTGCTATTTATTGGAGTAAAACAAAGTTTCGAGGTATACTCTAGCCCTGACTAAAGGGTAACTTCTAGTCGATGCCTGTAGCAATTCTTTCTATTAAGTATCTAACTTTTGTTACCTTCACGCATCTTTGGACTTTTTCATTTTTATTGAATTGCTTTGGCAAAGCCATCGAACAACAAAATCCACTCAACGATAGCCACTTAAAGTTGTTGTAGTAAGTTTTTGGGTTCGGATGCGGCACCTGCAGCAAAATGCGCATAACTGGACGGCTTGCCATTAGTTTTAATTAGCCCCACTGTGCACAGTGCATTTCATTCCGCTAGATTAGCCATCATAAAAGCAAAACTGCGACTGAAACTCAGATAAAGCTTCGCCTTGAGCAGAAATTGCATGCAAATTGACATAAAATTAATAAACACGCAAATTGCATCGTTTTCGGGCATACTAAGGCATGGGGGTGGGTAGGTTTGTGTGTGTGTGTGTGTGTGTGGGGAGGGGGTTGCATTATTCTAATTAGCTGGAAACTTTACCCCAGAACCTTGTGCTATATCAAGAATTTGTTAATTAAACGGAGGGCGAACCACGCTAATGTCTCCAGCTTTGACGGGACATTGACTAAGAACAACAAAAATAAAAACATAAAAGTGCGATAAAATCTTAATGAAACATTGGATTTTGTTGCCCTGATTTGGCAAAGTAACTTCTTAGGCGAGGGAGCGCAGGGTCAGGGTTTTAGTAATGCACACCAAATGAGTGGCGACTGCTTAAGAAATGGGACAAAACTGAAAGCAGCTGAAAGAGTTTTTTTATAAAATTATTAAACTTCAATATTGCTGGGAATACAAATTTAACTTGCTTTTGATATTCCATTATTACTTCCATTAAAATTAAGGTGTTTAAGACAAATAATACAATATTTTTATATTGAATGAATTCTTTAAAACAAGATGCATTTGCTTGCATTATCAAATATCGTAAGAATTCACAATTGCTTATTCTCGAATTGTAGATACATATTCACGCTTTAGCTACTCGTCTATCGCCAACGACCATACCACGCTGAATACATCGGTTCTCGTCCGATCACCGAAATTAAGCAGCGTCGGGCGCGGTTAGTACTTAGATGGGGGACCGCTTGGGAACACCGCGTGTTGTTGGCATCGGCCTGACGAACCTTTTTTATTTTTATATTCATTTAACATTTAGTTTACTAATTCAACACGAATTGTTATCAGTATCCTTCCGATTTATTTTGATTTTTTCCCGGAAAGTCCTGGTGGGCCATTTGTAAAAGCCTTGTGCACCAGTACTAGGGGCAACATCTGTAATTCTTTGCAGCCTTGTACGGCAAGGCTAACTAGGGGCACGAAACAAATGGAATAAACTGTATTAAGTATTGCTGGGGCCAAAGCCAATTGTAAGCATAAGATGAATTTCCACGCTATAAAATGAAAGCTAAGCATTGGCTTAGCCATTCACGACCTTCGTTTAACGTGCTGTGAAAATGGCCACCAGGCAGAATGAAACCAACAGCCACAACTTCTGCTCGCCCAACCCCAGTTTCGCATAAATTAAGTGCAAGCAGCAGCAACGGCAGCCATTGGCCCTTAGCCTTAGAGACCTCGCCCGAGCCCGAGCCCCCCGGACGCATGGCGCATTTATTCTGCGTGACTTTTGTTGTCAGTTTTGCCCCCCTTTCAACCCGTCCATCCTTGCTGTTGTTGTCTTTGTTGATGCTGTCGTTCGCGTACTTTGCTCTCAGTTTCCTGCTGCAGTAGCCAATTTAATTGCAATTTTTCCTGCACCCAAGCGCCAAAGACAAATAACCAAAGCTAATAGATCATGTCATCTTGTCAACAAGTTTTACAATCTAATTGCGCACATTCAACAAGAGCGCACAGCCATGCTTAATTTTTACTGCAAGTGAGGGAAAAACCCCTTTTTTTTATACATATACATATATTTTTTAATTTTATGCGGAACTCTGTTCTATTTATTAACAAAGTATTTTTCTTTTTATTCTTTTAGTTATTAATTATTTTTTGTTTTTACTTACAGATCTATTTGCTGAATGCTTGAATATATTTGGTGATCAAGTCATCAACTGCCCGGCTAGCTCAGTCGGTAGAGCATGAGACTCTTAATCTCAGGGTCGTGGGTTCGAGCCCCACGTTGGGCGAAATATAATTTTTTATTTTTCTCATACATATTTCTGTTCAATTTTATATAAATTAATTAATCCCTAAGTATTTAGTTTATAAAAGCTTTTCAAATGATGTAATAAATATAAAAAGTTAACGATCCTGCCAGGAGTCGAACCTGGAATCTTCTGATCCGTAGTCAGACGCGTTATCCATTGCGCCACAGGACCGATGTTTGAAACGCTGCCAAAGTAGCAACTTGTATATTTTAGACACTTTTTATCTTATTCTTAATAACAATTTTTTTTTTATATATTCTAAAATAAAAGTCTCTGGCATTGAGTAGATCCATGAGTTAAATAAAACGATAAGTTAAAGTTATTCATTTAAAGAATATAGAATATTTATGAATAAAATATAGAATATTTATGAATAGGATATAGAATATTTATGAATATAGAATATTATTAAAAGTTATACATATATTGATATCATAACATATTTAATAGATAATTTACTCCACATAACAATATTTTTATAAAATTAATTAAAAATATTTTACACAAATTTCTTAGTCCATTTTACTTCTGAGTTACTTTAAAACTGTGCTAGAATTTTTTATTAAATTATTTTATTTCTTTAATTGCTTGTAAGGTCAACAATTTTTACTTTAATAAAACCAAAGATATTTACCAAAATATTTTCTATCTATACTTTAGATAATAGATATATAAGATTTAAGAATTTTAGCTTTTAAGTTTGCAAACTTTGCCGAAACACTTGCCCGCTGGCAAGACCTTGTAAACAAATAGTCGAGCAAGTAACTTTTATGCTGTCTTGCCAAATGCAAATGGCACGCCATTCAAAGAAACAGAAATCATATTATCCATACGCTCCGTACAGCACGCACACACACACGCAGCTGCAGCAGCCACAGCAGCAATTTTTGATTTTATATCTTGTTGGAACCCTCGAAAGGGAAAAAACGCAGCGATCTGTGCTTGCACATTTCGTTCTTGTTGTCCAATCCCAAAGGGACTCGTAAACACTTTGGCCAGCACGCAAAAAAAATATATGTGAGTAGAAAAGGAAATGCACGTCGAGCGGGGGCGAAAAGTAAGAGCCAAAAGAGGGTGCACCCTAATACACTAGCTATGGCAATTGCCAATCCTTGACCCGTCATAACAACACCCCTCTTTCCCTTCCCAATCCCTAAGCGCTGCTGCTGCTCTGACAGCACAGTTAAATGAGATATGCTTTTTACATTTTTTCGATAAATTTCGTGGCACCCCTGCTCTAAAGCAGTGGGATAACATTATTAGCGCTGAATTTTTGCCATAAAAATGGCAAACGGATTTACGCAACGCTTAAAATTGAGATTTACTGTAAGCAAAATTTATGGCAAATGACATGAGAAAAAGGAAAAATAACTAAAAAATTGAAACCCCCGCAGCAAATGCAACAAATTTAAGGGACAAAAGTACTTAGATTTCGAGCTTATCAAATGACATTGATGAATGCACCAGGCAATTAGCTGCAACCTCTACGTTTGGCTCTATAAAAGGGCGGACAATGCATTGCACGTCTCACAAAATGAAGTCTCTAGGTCTCGGTCTACTCTGCTCCCTGCTGTGCACACTGGCATGGGCTCAAGAGCTGGAGCCACAAGATGAAGGTGAAGCAAATCAATTGCAGCCATTGCCGATTTTTTATCAAACGGAAGACTTCGCAATGGCGACAACTTTGAAGGTAAAAAACTGAACAAAAAGTGTGTTGATAAAAAATAAAAAACTGAAATTTAAACAAATTTCTAGCTGAATTGGTTCCAAGCTGAAGCCGCTTGTGCTTCCCTAGGCTGGACTTTGGTCAGTTTGGAAACCCAAGCCAAGCACAGCCGTGTTTTCAACTTTATGCTCAAGTCGCGCCAATTGCAATCTATCAATGAACCGCTTTGGACCTCCGGCACAAATCTGGCCAATACTAATAAATGGAGCTGGTTCAGCACTGGATCCGCATTCAAGTATCGCAATTTCCCAAATCCACCTCCTAATTCATATCGCTGTGCTGGCCTACATGCTGTTACCGGTTACTGGATTTCTGAAGATTGCGGTTCCAGACGACACTTTGTGTGCGAGCCACGTTGCTAATGAAATACTTCCAAAACTATCTATAATATAAATTAATAAAAGTTTCTGATTGCAATAAAAACTACATTTTCATTTTTAAATTAATAGAAACAAAAAATATATCATTTAACAGCCAGCAATGTGTTTGTTTTATTATGTCAAGTAGTCTTTATGTGCTTCACTTGAAGCTTTTGTAAAGCTTTTAAAAGCTACCCAAAGCTCAGATACTTTAGCGTACATATACTGTTTTGGTCGCGGCCAGCTGCCTTGATTAGTAGCCCAGTGGGTAGACATAAATTTCGCTTGCGTCACAATGGGGTTCGAGTCCCAGTCGTACCTATTGTTTATTATTTCATAATTCAACTTTTTTCTGCGCTTGCAGAGGCATTTTGATTTGGGTTACAAAATGTCTAACGCTTCTCCGACCTCATATTGTATATACATATATATATGTCCGTCTATCTGTTGCTATGCGAACTAGTCTCCCAGTCATAAAGCTATAATCCTGAAACTTTGGATAAGTCCGTCTTTCAGTTGCAGGCAGTGAATATATCGGAACCACCCGGATGGGACAACTATATCATAAAGCTGTCATAGGAACAATCAGTAGATAAGTAGTTTCTTGTATGGAAAACTTCTATGTTTATCAGGATATCTCGGCATTTGTAAGCTTCACTATGCTCCCTACACATATGCACACAACATTGAACTAATATATATTAGAGCTGCCATAGGAACGATCGGGTTTAGGCACTTAACAAGTTTCGAGTCATTAAAAATTAGCAAATGTTCGATCATATAAAATATCTTTAAAAGACCCTTAAGTAGAGTAATCAAATAATTAGATGTTAAGCTTATCAAATGACAATGATGGATGCACTCGGCAATTAGTTCTCACATCGACAAATTGTATAAAAGGGAATGCAGCTTTGGGCTCTTTACAAAATGAAGTCCATAGTTCTCGGTCTTTTCTGGCTGCTCTGCACTGCAAGCACGGCATGGGCTGAAGATGACTTAGAGCAATTGCTCGAGGATGAGGAGCCACCACAGCCCATCCTTAACATTTTTTCCTATAATAACAGCGTATATGGAATGAGCACATACGCTAAGGTAAAAACTATAAGTAATCCGCAACAACAGCTGAATTATTGTTCCATTTTAGCTTGACTGGTTTGAGGCTCAGCTCGTTTGTGCTGCAAATGGTTTCAAGCTAGCCAGCATTCCATCGGAAATAGTTCAGGACCGAATTATCAATTTTATACACGCCGCCGATGATTCCCTCATATCTTACCTTGCTACCGAGCGTCTATGGATCTCGGGCACAAACCTGGGCAATATCAATCAATATGTATGGCAAAGCAGTGGAGAGCGACTAGGCTATCGAAATTTCGCAGGTCAGATAGCGGGTGGTTATCGTTGCGTCACCTTGAATGGAATCACAGGCGGCTGGACAGCTGAGAATTGCAGAGAAAAGCGTCACTTCCTGTGCGAAATTGCTTGCGCATGAGGTGTTATTCATTGTAGCACTTGCATCATAAATGTGTTGAAATATTTTCATGTATATTAAAAGTTCAAATTGCAATCAGAATATGATTTTTGTGATTATTTTAAATTTAAATTTATTTTCGAAACAGTCGTTGGCTTGCGAACACAGTTCGTCTTTACAAACCATTATGGACATACGCTATGCAACTATGGGGCACAGCAAGTAATTCCAACAGAGAAATCCTGCAAAGGTTCCAGTCTCTGCTCCTTGGTATAGTAGCAACTGTGATATACATAAAGACCTTTGTCAGAAATTTAATAAGTTGATGTGCTGTGAGCTTAATTAATAGGCTACACAAACGCAAAAATAACAAGGCTCCCAATCTCTTAGACAATAGTAGGGACACATGACGCTTAAAACGATTACACATCATCAAAAATTAAGCTAAATAAACAAACTAATTTGTAGTATACATGTGTATATGGTTTGAACTCATTGGAGCTCAAACAATCCTGTTAAATTTGATTATGTCCTACCGTATTTTCTAAGAAATTTGTTTGTTGTTCTTAATCTAAGAGAGAAAGAGAAACAGAGTTTAAAAAAAATCGTCAGAGTATTGTAATTCATATACAAAAAAAAAAGGTTGAGAACCGATGCCAACAACACGCGGTGTTCCCAAGCGGTCCCCCATCTAAGTACTAACCGCGCCCGACGCTGCTTAATTTCGGTGATCGGACGAGAACCGATGTATTCAGAAAGCGTGAATATGTATCTATAATTCGAGAATAAGCAGTTGAGAATTTGTATATTCAACAGTGTTAATAAATGGCTGAATATAGAGACAATAACAAACTTCCCGACTAATTTGTAGCAAAGCAACAGATAGCTTTGCTGCTGGGCATAATATTGAATGAAACGATAGAAACCAGAGAATATAATTATAATAACAATTATTTTATATAAATACAAATTGCTTAAAAATAAAAACATTGATTTTCATCGCATTACAATTGTATTTTTACTAACGAATGGCTAATTGTGCAGTATTACCATGAAAATATGTATGACTGAAAAGTTTATATGTAATTATGACTAAAAATATATATGCACGTTGCAATAGTAATCGTTCGAGGTATGGCAGGAACCATTAGATCGATAATCATTGAATAAAAATAGAATTTTGTATATAACTAACTAAAGGTCGAGGCAGAATATTTAAATCAACAAGATTTAAAAGCTGTGAGATATTTATTTATTTTCAGTGGATACTAAAAACTAAAGAAACATAAAAATTCTGCGCAGCTATTAATTTATAAAAAAAAAAGGTTGTTAACCGATGCCAACAACACGCGGTGTTCCCAAGCGGTCCCCCATCTAAGTACTAACCGCGCCCGACGCTGCTTAATTTCGGTGATCGGACGAGAACCGATGTATTCAGCGTGGTATGGTCGTTGGCGATAGACGAGTAGCTAAAGCGTGAATATGTATCTACAATTCGAGAATAAGCAAACGTGAATTTTAATGACATACAAAAAAACACACCCCAAACGCAGCTCTTCAATGAGTTTGTTGCTTTTCAACCCTTAAATAAAATTGGGTTGAAATAGATTCTTTTAGTGTCGCATATTTTTATTTTATTGTTTCCATATATTTTACAAAAAATAAACAACTACGTTGCAGTCGAATTGATTTATAATTTAAGGAGCTGCTTTTTGATTTATATGTACAAGGGCTCAAGGGATTTTGTTGAGTTGCATTGTCTTTCGCATATGAAATAGTATTCACTGCGGCAGTCCACGCTGTACCAGGACGTGTCCAGCCCCAAAACCATGCAGCCCTCTTTGCCAATTAAATCCGACTGTGGCTCATCGTTGGCCCATCTCTTATAGCCCAAGGGTATACCAAGGCCCAGCCAAGTCCACGCTTTCAGATCCGACAAATTGCTGGCGCCCAGCCAGAATCCTTCATAGCCCAGCAAATGACCTGGACAGTAGTTGGAATGATATTAATAAAGTGGTTATTCACAATTTAGAAAGTTCTTTTTTACCATTGAGAGCTATGCTGCGAATCACCTGCACATGCTGCTCATAGCTGGTGACTGTGGCTAGAATCATGTCGAATCGGTGGCATATTTGATGTGCCTGAAACCAATTGACCTGGCAAAACACTTGAATATCGATATACTTGATACATACGCATGTTTCTGAACTGTGCTCACCTTGCCAAAACTTGCAACGACATATTTCTCGGTGGCTTTCTGACAGCTCCACAGCTGCAGACAGCAAATGAGCACCAGAAGTCGAAACATTTTGCTAAGAACTCGAGTTAATTTAACAGTCTCCAGCTATTTATATAGACGCGACAATGGTGGCAACAAAAGTCGCTTAGAAAGCAATTAGTGGCCAAAAGATAAATAATATATTATATGCTTGGTTTCTACGAAAATATAAAATGTTTATTTAATTGCAAAATCGTTAACACTTTACAAACGTGTGTCCCTTCAAGAAAAAAATTACTTAAGAAATGCTAAAGATCTCACATGTGTCGAGTTTTCGGTCTAGTCTCGATTTAGTATAGGAGTGTGCAGCACTTACAATAAGTAGTTAAATATATATATATATTTATTCAGTTTATTTATAGCTATTAGTATTTGTTACCAGCTCTATACAAAAATTTCATCAAATCTGGTCTCACACTTGGCTCTAGTTAAATTAATTTAAATACAATTCTGATAATGGAACCCTAAATCTGACTGAAATATGTTGCAATTACAACTAAATGTAACATATTTATATAATGTGGGAACTTAAGTTATGTGACTTGCGTTGCTTTTATGAAATGCATGTATAGATATATAGTATATACATAGTTTATAAGGCTTGTCGAAATCGGTTTAACATAAGTAAAATGGAAAATGTTTCCCTATCAGTAGAACAAGATTGAGAAACCCAACTGAATGGAAATACGCATAAATATAAATATACCAAAATTGCATAAATGAAGAAATATATAATGCTCTTTATCATAAGAGGATGAATGAACGAAAATATGAACATTTTCCTACAGCTTGTATTTTTCATTTGATGTTAATATCCATATTATATTAATATCTGAACAATTCTTGGTAGGGCAAGCCAAACATTAGGGCAATAAACATGTTAACTGCGTTTATGCCATGCGAGGTACACAAAATCTGTTCAGACACATCAATTCAAACACGGCAGGCACAAAAATTGACTATAAATTCTAACTCTTATTCAAGCGCAGCCAACTTAATGCACCCCACAAACATATTATGTGTTGCCAGATCGCGGCATTTATTAAATTAATTGCAGGTGCACGCAGAATTTCAAGAAATTCTGAAAAATGCTCAAAGAATTTCTAGAAATTCTAGAGAACACCTAGCATAAGCGCAGTAATTGTTCTGAAAACTATTTGAAAATAAAAAGCGAAAGAGCTTCATATAAATATATGCAATTATTTATGGATCGCCAGGCAAATTGTTTAAACTATGCTTAATTACGTTTGTTTGTTTTTTTTTTAAATTTGTTTTGTTTGTTTAAAGATAGGAAGCTAAATCTCAAGTGACTTCCCGCTGCATTTACCAAAAATTTTAGTAATCTCCATATTGATATGTGGGCGGCTGGTGCATCGCTTTGCTGCTCGGCTGGTAGAGATTGTGATGCGAGGACGAGCGATGGGCGAAGCTGGCGGCAATGGCGGCAGTCTCTGTATAGGAATGCGATTGCGAGTGTCGCTGACTGGGCGAATGGGCGCGTCGCGCACGACGCTCCTCAATGTTCGCCGGCCAGCGCTGATGATACCGCGTCGAGTCCTCCGAGGAGCGACGGCGATGGTAGCGCTTCGCGGAGCTACTGGCCAGCGGTGGAGCACTCAGCTCCGGCTGATGTCGATAGCTGCTGCTGTCGTCGCCGCTGCCGGCGCTTAGCGTCTGCTGCTGCAGCTGGTACTGTCGCCGCATGCGCTCGTCCAGCGACGAGGTGGGCGTGGGCGTGTGCAGATCGATGACATCGCCGTGGGAGTTGCGACGCGCGCGCTGCATATCCCGGTCATCATAGTTCTCGTAGGGGTTGCGCTTTTGCTTGTTTCGCTGATGCTGCTGCTCGTGCGCATCGAGACGCTGACGCCACTCGGCGGCGGACACCTGCTGGCCATAGAGATCGGGCTGCGGCTGGAACTGTGCGATGCCGCCGCCATTGCCATATATGTTCTGATAGCTGGAATGACGCCAGCCCTTCTCGTAGCGGGCGCCACGCGTCTGGACGGGATCCTCCTCTGGCACGGCAACGGCAGTGGAAGCCAGCTGCTGGCGTCGCTGCGAGCGACTGGAACTGCTCTCCGAGGAGTCCTCGCCTGAGGTGCCCAAGCCCTGATCCTTCTCATCGCCGCCATAGGCCTTGTAGGGCGCACCCAGAGAACCCTTGGAGCCGTAGGCATATGGTCCATTTATGCCCATGCTGGGATACTGCATGTAATAGGACTGCGCAAATGGTTTCTCCATTACATGTCCCAGCTTCATATCATCCAGATTGTCGTCCACCTCCTCGTCGGAGCCATCGTCGCGACCCGTCCAGGTCAACCAAGAGCCGGGTCCGAACAAGGACAGCAGCACCGGCAATAGGAACAATCCGTGCATGGCGCCAAAGAAAATGACCAGAAAGACCATTTTGAAGAACACCAAAAATATGTAGCTCTGTGCCAGCAATAGGGCTATAATGCCCAAAATCGTTGAGCTGGAACCCTGCACAATGGGCAATCCAAGCGAGTGAAGAGCTTCACGGACGCGCGCCTTGGGACTGCGTTTCTTGGATGACATGTAGGTATAACAAATGTGAGCAGTAAAGTCCACCGAGAAGCCAATGCACATGATCAGATTGATCATAGATATCGAATCTAGATTGACGTCCCACAAAGCCATATAGCCCGCAACGCCCAGCTCAATCGATATAACCGAAAAGGCCACCCACAGTGAGCAGAGGATATTGGGTATAAATATAAACGAGATGATCATCATGATGATAGCGCCAATAACCATGGCCTGCAGTGAAACGGGTCGGACCAGTTCAAATTGATCGAAGAACACAAAGTAGGGATGGAAGATGGATGCATTTAGCGGCGAGTCCTTGCAGATTTTGCGCAAATCGCGCACCATTTCCTTCTCATGATTGGTATCCGTAATATTGACAGCCTGTATAAGGAATCTCGAGGCGATAATCTGTGTCTCGTCCTCATTTAGGCGCACGTCCAGTGAGAAGGGATTGCCGGGGAACAGCCAGTGCTCCTTGACCGACTCAATAAACGATTCCTCATCGTCAATGGTCTCATTCAGATAATCGTTATTGCGGTCCAAGAAGGAAAGAAATGAGCGCAGCCAAGACTCGGTATATAAAGAAGAGGTTACATATGAAGTGTGCTCCAAAGTGCTTGTCAGATTCTCCATTTGCTCCTGCACAAGGGGATCAGAGTAGTTCAAGGGACCCGCAATAATAACCTGTAAGCGATTAACAAGTAAAACATTTGATAAACCAAATTTTAAAAAAGAAAACTCACCTGCATTCTGTAGGGGAACTCGCGATAATAATCATCCTCACGATCGAAAAACTCCACCGAATAAGAATCCTCGCGTGACAATTTGCGACGTTCCAAGCCCTCCTTTATCTGAGTAACACCATAGCAAGCTCCTGCCAGATAACTGGCAAAGGCCAATATGATAATTATCTTGCACCATTTGTTGTTGATTACCGCTGACAGCTTGTCTTTGAAGAAGGCCATCAACATGTGATCCTTGTTATCGATGGGATTATCCGGATCGTTGTGATCAATGCCGCCAGCCATAATCGCCTTGTAGAGGAAGTTTCGTTTCTCTAGAAAAATTGAAAAAGCAGCTTAATTCCAGTTGCCATTGACACCAATTCCACGGATTGCTATCGGCGTTCTTCTTGGCTGAGACTAGTCTAGTTTGTGTCTCATGATCAAGTTCATGTTGCAGCTGCTAGTCGGGCGTCTAAACGAATTTAATTCTAGATAATAGGCTTGGCTCTGAGCCGGTTGTGCGGGCCAAGTAACTGGCAACAAGTGGACCTTGTCATAGCCAACTGGCCAACTAATGTCCAACCAACTTTTGTCATCATTATTGCGCACACTTAAATGTTTAATTGCATGCTGATGAAAGATCAAGAACGAAGCTCCTTTACCTAATTGTGTGCATGATATAGAACCAAAATATAATCTCCTGATCCAAATCATCAAAACATCCGAGAAATCAACTCAGCTAGTCTTTGTAGATCTTTTATCTCATCTTGTGTGTGAAGAGCTCGTCAGCAATCCTTTCCTTTTACCCTTACGTAGTAATATTTCGTGCTAGAAAGTTAGAAAGGAGTTCCTACATTGAAATTTGTGCCTTATGGTTAAGTGCACTTGCATTTCCTTCTCCTCAAAGGGAGCAAGATGCTCTCACTGAAATATCTAAAGTCTTTACAAGGCACAAAAAAGGCCCAAGTCTCTTAAGAGAATCTCAGGCAGTTCCAATCTATCACAATCCAATCTCCCTTTAAAATTGCTTCACTTACCTTTAATGGCCACCGACATGGGCTTAACTTTGCATCCAAATATGGCATGCAGATTCTTCCGTTCCCTGTAGCCCGAAATGGCCATGCAGGCGGCAAAGAAGGTGATGTGCCACATGAAGGTGAAGCAGACAGCAAACACGGAGTAGGTGCAAAAGATCTTAACCGAACGGAAGGGACTGATGATGCCGATCAGAAACGAAATGAAGTCTGTAACCGATGTAATCGTTATGGAAACAGCTGCCTCGGACATCATGTGACCCATACGCTCATGCACGGGCATCTTGGCGGGAGTGCGTCGCCAGCCAGCCAACATCACAAAGGTGTCATCAATGCCAATGCCTAAAACGAAATGCAAAATTAAATATAAAAAAAATATAACTCCCTTACACTGCAGCACCTACCAATCATCAGAAAAGGTGCAGCCAGATTAATGCCTATGAACTCGATGCCGCAGTACATGGCCAAGCCGAAGGCCGCCATGGTGGCCATTATAGCCGAGATGTTGCCCATTAGGCCCAGCCAAGGCTTTGAGCGCACCGCATCGCCCATCATGCAGGTTATAATGCTAAAGGAATGCATAGAAGAGTTTAGAATTATAAGCTTTAGACATGACTCAGCAGTTGGTTACCTGAACAGACCCATGAGCAGAAAGGTGGAACTGAAATAGGGCACTACCGTCTTGGTATTCTTCTCCAGCTCATGGTCCAGGGTGCGTGATGCGAAATAGGATACCGATATGTGTTTGAACATGCCCGAATTTTCCGCTTTGCCCACGACCCTCAGGAAGGTTTCCTCCCATTCAGCGCCCCTAAGCGGAAGCAATGAAAGATTAGAGTGGATTTTTCATTGAATAAAGCAATTTGCTTACTTGGCATCTTGGCGCTTTGTATCGGCAGTGACAAAGTAAACTAATTGTATAGCTGGCACACTTATTATATAATTATCCTCTGTTAGTTTGGTTCCACCGAAGAATACGGGAAAGGCGTGAGCATCCCAGGTCACGGGATTAAACATAATGGGAAATGTCAGATTTAGCTGACCCGATTCGATCTGCAGAGGTTTAAGCATTAGTTAGTTTAATTTCGAGTATAGTACAAATTCCTACTCACATCATCCATTAAGGCATCCAAGTTTAAGATATCATTCTCGAAGCACTCATTCTCCCAGCGTGCACAGTTATCCTTGTAGCTGAATGTATCGCCATCATACGTGGTCGTCGCATTCTGTATGAGATTATCCAATTGCCGCAGCTCCATAAAGATTTCGCGACGGAGCATATTCTCATCGCCATCTTTGGGTATTACAATGACGCGACCAAAGCGACCTGCAATTGAGAGAAGAGAATAGATTGATAACGGCTAACTCTGTTTATTTATGGGCTTAGCATGATGGCAGTCTGAAGTTTCTAAGGCACTGTGATTCGGATTAAAAATGTATGATATTATATTGGATATTAAAAGATGTCAGATACCAGATGTTATTTATGTGAGCCACTTTCTATGATTTTATTGTATATAGTGTACAAATATATTTGATGGAGTTTTAATAGAATTTACAAGTTAACCTCCACCGGGACAATTGGCCAGCCCTTAAATCGCCGATGGTACAACCGCGGGCGGGTTGCCACTCTTCTCACTTTTTGACATTTGGTGGGAAATCAGATGAATAAATCAAACATCTCCCACGATTCATAAATTCTGTCATAGATTTAATCAAAGTTTGACCCGCTTTTGTGTCAATGTGCTCGGGCTAGGCCTCCTTCAGTGCCAGCGCCTTCATTGTATGGCGACGTGACAATAATTCGAATCAGTTTCATTTAAGTCTTTATTACTTATTTCGCGTGTGTGTTCGTATAATTCACTTCCACATTGTTCGAGTATTGTTGAAATCGTTTTGTGTTTAATGCGCCATAACAAATGCAGCAGCGTTCACTTGCGTCAGTGTTTGTCGCAGGTCCACTATATATGTAAATATATATATAGATATACCTGAATAATGTATGCAGCTCTAGCTATATATCTAATGCTATACAGCTACTATTAAGAGAGGTGTTTGCCTGGCATCTGAACGGAACGTGCCAGTCTACACGTTCCGATCGCCTTTTTGTCAATGAACTTCTACGAAATCTAAGAAAATTTTGACGTAACCAAACTTTGCACGTTGCGTTAATTGTAGTTAAAAATTGGAAGATAGAGCTGTCTATCTGTTTATCAATATATCTAAGACCATAAGGCTATAGTATACTATAAAAAAATAGGTTTGCCTGACCTCTGGACGGAACGTCCATACCTTGCGATCGCCTTTTTATCAATGAACTTGTAAAAATTGTATCAACATTTCATAACCACACGTTGCATATTGCCTTAATAATAGATATAAATGATTATATGAATGGCACACGCGGCTTCAACACAGGTTGTTGCTGTTATTTCAGTTGCTTATCAATTTAATTGGTTTCAGCTGATGCTATTAAAATTGCGAAATATGATCTGAATTTAAATTAATTTTATAAAATAAAAGTTCTACGTTCATAAATATTTATTTTTGTACGATTGCCTCTACAAAATACTTTAAAAGTTATTTATCTGACAATTCTGCTACAAGAAATATACCCAATTATTATTATATACATTTTTTTCTTCATCCGAACAAAAACAAGATCAATAAAGATACTAAATCTAAGATAATCAGTTTAAAAACGTATATAAATATAAATCAGTAAAAGCCTCTCAAATCTGACACAGGAAATAGAGCTCCTTAAAACCTCTCTCTATGCAGGAAACAGATAAAAAACAATCTCAGTTCGATTGACCTAATTAATACTTTAATAACATCAAAATTTTAAAAATCTGAAAGTCGCATACTTATTTGTCCTCGCCTATGAATCGCACATATCTTAATTTCCTAGCAATTCATTGTAAAATATCCATGACAGTCTTCAAACAAAATGCAAATAAAAACTCGAAAAAAAGTATGACACAATTTAATTGTTTTCCCATACCGGGAATTGAACCCGGGCCTTCCGGGTGAGAGCCGGATATCCTAACCACTAGACAATATGGGAGATGCTTGCAAGCGACGACCGAGCGCCAGTTCAGCGGCGACAAAGCAGAGCAAGCAGTTCAGCAGTGTTATTTATGATTTTATGCATTCGCCTTGGAAATGTTTATAGCGCCAATCAATTTATATAACATTTAACCAAAATGCAAAAAAAAAAAAAAAGAAAAGAAAAAAAATTGAAGAAAAATGGAAGCAACTTTTAGTTGCGCTACATAAAAATAATATACTTAATTTCACGAGACGGGCGAAAGTTGGTTGCACTAGTGCTACACAATTTATTTGCCACATTGCACATGCAACATGGCAAGCATGCGCGCTTGCATTGGTCTCAGTTTGGGTTTTAAGCATTTGAAATCGCCTCCGTGTCTGGGAATACACACATTTGCTACGGCCAAAAGTGCAAGTCAAGCGAAGCGCAGCTAACTGGTCGTAACCGTCTAAATGCGGTCTAGATAATGCCCATAAACAGTTAGCTTCAAATGCAACAGCTTACTGCTGTTGTTGCTGCTGCTGTTGCTGTTACTGGGGCTATTTCTGCAGCTCTTGTAGCTGGCCGCAACTCGCTCGACTTGTTGTGTGCATCTTCTTCTGCATTTGTGATTGTCAAAACCAAAGTTCAATGATGCTGCGCACACGCACACAAGCACACACGCAAACACACACTCACAACTTTTGAATGAATGCGTGATTAAGTGGTTAAATCGAACTCTGGCAACAAAATCTACCACTCATATGAGCGCTCAATACTTAAGACCTCGTTGCACATCGAGTGCAGCTCTACACAGAATGCGGCCAGCAGATTTCGCAAGAATCATTTGTTAATCTGCGCGTAGCTTTTAATAGCTTCGTATCTCTCTCTCTCTCTCTAATTTTAATTTTATAGTCCAGCGCTATAATATTAGCGGCAATCTTGGCTGTGTGCTCATTATTTTTGATGATTTTTTTGTTTGTTTACTTTTACGGCGTTTGTGTTTGCTTTTAATATTTCGATTTCGCATAGTGCACACGTTTTTCAATTTGTGCAACTATTTTTTTCGCTTTAATATTTTGCAAAATAACTTTTACCAAACTGAACATTTACTACATATTTGTTGTTGACCCGCTTTGTGCGCCAACAGCTTTTGTGTGGGCGCTGGGCTATTGTATACCACTAATGAGGTTTTTTTTAATGTTTTTTACTGCGAATGCTTATGAGACATTCATAATTCACAGAAATCGGCTTTAAACGCTGAGTTATTTACCAAACCCAATTTTTATAAACTAAAGCATGGGGTTACCCTTATCGAAATTGTTACAGGTGCGCTAAGTATAATTAGAATACCAAATCTATATTTAGTTTATAGATTCATAGCTCTTTAAAATATTTTTCTCTATCGTATTTAAGCAATGTCTAAAATTTGTTCATTTTGCTCAGTTTTCTCAAGCCTCCCATATGGTCTAGTGGCTAGGATATCTGGCTTTCACCCAGAAGGCCCGGGTTCGATTCCCGGTATGGGAAGTACTTTTTTAACCACCTATTCCATTTTTTATTTATTTTTTTAATTTCATTCATCATAGATCCTTACACATATAAGTGAGATTAGAGTTTTGCGTATTAAATACTTAAAATTTGGCATTTTTGAAATATAATTTTTAAATGTTCGACTAAATAAATATTTTTGGTTTAGTCTATACTATAAATATGTATATTAGATGTGTTTGTTGCAGACAATGAGCGCAGTGTAGACAATGAAATAAATGTAGTTAATTTTTCAATTGCCATGAATAATAAATTGTCTTGATTTGGAAACATCTTCAAGTTTATTGTGTTTACATTTAACTGCAACTATCTCAAGTGTTTTGTTTTTGTTTTCTTATCTGGCACAATGTCATTTGGCAAATTTTGCATCATTTGTTGGCCATTGTTGTTGGCTCTGGCTAGGCTAATAAACCATTTAGCGTAGTTAATAGCGTGTAAAAACGCTGCCGCGGTTCAAGACCCTAATAAAACGGTGCCCACACATTTCATCTCTAAGCGCTGATTTTCTTAAAGGGTAGGTCTTGAACTCAAAAAGTCAGCGCGCGCGAAGCAAATGTTAGAAGCAAACTGCTTTCTGGGTAATATTTGCGAAACGTGTGTATTTCGGGGAACCGAAACTGAGACAACGCGTCGTCGTCGTCGTGTGGTGCAAAAAGTGTTGCAATTTTTAATTGGATGACTAAATGGGTGTCGTCGAGCCATTTCACTTGCCCAATGTTTGCCATTATGGCCAACAATTTTTGTTGCCCCTCCCTCCCATGCATTTAGACAAACTAGTTGTTGTTGTTATTTTTGTTCCAACTTACCAGGCCTCGTAATGCGTCCCACATTGAAGCGGTGCGTATAATTCACTTTAAAATATTGCTCAACAAGCGCACGCTCGGCCTTACCCTCGCCGTTAATGGGTGAAAACAGATATTCGGGATCGATTTGGTACTTTAATTGCTGATAGCTGCATAATAAAATAACAAGAAGTCATAATTGAAAATCAAATATAATTAAAACAATAAAAAAAATGGGTTTTTACTTTTCTCTTTGTTTTATTTAAAACTCACCCCGTCATGCAGAGCAGCGTTATCATCACGGGTATGATCACAAAATAGCCCGGATGTTTGGCTATGCAAATGCCCAGATGATAAAACGATTTGTTTAGTGTCTTATCGACACACGATATGCCGCAAGTCATCTGCAAGATGAAAAGAAAATTATATTAGACATCATAAAGCTATCTTAATAAGTGATTCCCCAGCCTCAGCTTGAGGAAACTGCTTTGAAAATATCGCTGTGTTTAGCCTTTGTTGAGTTACGAACAAATGAACAACTACAATTCAAGATCTATTTTGAGGTGAACGCATTAAAAGCTCAGCGTCAATTGCGTGCAAGTCGTACTCTAATGTGTGCTGTCTAGTGAAGGTGAAAGACATAAGGCAAAGGTAGATTGGAGTTATTATTATAGGCTATGTACATACATAGGCTATGCATGTACATACAGAAAAGGTTTGTCTCTGTTTGTATACTAGGTTGGTAGACACATTCGTATTGGTGCTGCCGTGTCTATTCGGCTTTGTTCATCGACACCTTCAACTTAAACTTAACACACGCATTGTTTTTAGATGTCTGAATGAATTTAAGAGGAAAAAAATAAATGCCCTTGTTCATCTAACAAAACACAACAATAAAATAAATTACTACACAAAAATAAGCTAATAATGCACATTAACATGATTATAGAAGTCAAGTACAGGGCTATAATAAACAACATAAATAAACTTACTTATTTATCATTAGCTGCGGCAGCAAAAAATGGGTTTTTGCTATTATCAAAGAAAAATTAAATACGAAAAGCGTTCAAAGAAAAATGAGCTTAAGTGTAAAATATTTACAATAGAGAAAAAGACCAAAAATTAAGCCGCCCCCGGGTGGACTCGAACCACCAACCTTTCGGTTAACAGCCGAACGCGCTAACCGATTGCGCCACGGAGGCCATGTGTGCCGGGTGAATTTTTACATACTTGAACCTAGCACAAAAAAAAACACACAATGCTTATGTCAAAATTCTAGTAAGAAATTCTGTCACGTAGTATCAAAGTGAGATTAGACAAGCAGCTATCAACAGCCTCCGTGGCGCAATCGGTTAGCGCGTTCGGCTGTTAACCGAAAGGTTGGTGGTTCGAGTCCACCCGGGGGCGGCATTTAATCTTTTTGCATACTTTTTTTTTCTAAAGCATTTAAAAATTCATTAATTATCGTTATGTTAATATGTGGCTGTTCAAAATTCTTCGGCATACACAGGTGATTCTTAAAAATTTTAAATATTCTTTTCATTCAACCGCAAAACATAATTTTAAAACTTTACTGAAAACACAGTGCTGCGCAATTTGTTTAAGCAATTACTCATGCCAAACACAGAATGTCGCATGGGCATATCGCTTTATGAATTTCGTTAAACAAAATGCTTTTATGTACTCCACATGAATAGAAACATTAGCATTATAATTGCCCAAGACAGAGCCTAATGACAAAAAAAAAAAGAAGAGTACAAAAACAATAACAATAAGAAGGAAGACACAAGCATCCACAATACATTATACCAAATACGAGACATCAGAGAGACTGTAAAGCTACAGCTGTAGAATGTAGAGTGTGTATTTGAACAACATTTGGCTGTTAAGCAGCTGCTGTTAAGCCAGCTAACGGCAAGTTGTAATGTACAATAATTATACAGCTGTATCTAGTATCTGAATGCTTATCGCCAGCTAAGCAACAATTTAATGATTTTACGGCAAGCTTAATATGGAAGTATATGTATCTATAATTATAACAGCACGCGTATCTGATTCTTAAAGTGTGTATGTGAATAATCATTTGAATGTTAAGTCAGCTACTGTTAAGCAGATATTGTTAGGTACGCTAACAGCTAGTTATAATGCTCGTTCAATAATGATTAAGCCGTAAATACCTCTACGACTTTATATTTGCATGCTAAACGCCAACTAAACAACAAACCAATGAGTTTGCAGCCAGCTAAGCATGGAAGGTGGCAAATGTATCTGTATCTATGGCAACACGAGTATCTGCAGCTGCATCTGCATCTGTACCTGTATCTGTATCAGTATACACTAAGTAACTTTCTATTTTTTTACGGGTTCAACGACAACTGACGCTGCACTTTTACCAAAATTGTAACAACACAGACATTACAACATGAACGCCCATAGCCAGGCACTTGAGTCTTGGCTTTTTGGATTTGCTTCAGTCAAGGTTACAGCTCTCTGGACTGGACCGCTGCCGTTGTTGTGTTTATTGTTGTGAAGACTTTGGTAGCGCTTTTTCATTGTTGGCATAACGGTTCATTATGTCAAAGTGATTTAATAAACAAGTTGGGCGCCAAACATCCAAGGAGTATTGTGGCAACAGTCGCCAACGACTTGAGTGCGCTCCACAATATTTATATTTGTGTTAAAAGGCCAACAAATGAGTATTTTTTTGTAGCTGTCCCCACCCAGCTCTTGTGTGCACAGTTCAAAGCAGGGCCAAAGCACCTCAAGTCCAAGTTTTCTGCTGCCATAATACCTTCATTCGCAGAATAACAGTTAAAAAGTTATGCAAATAGAAGACACCTTTTTAACAGCTTGTACTATTCGACAGCTTCATTTATATATTGACTATTTAGTTATATAGAAGCTATCTGTTAAATAGTCTTGAAGAAGTTTAACGATTATCCTGCTCAGAATTAATTAAAACAACAATTTTAAGGTAAGTTGCGACTGTCTTTAAGCTAATATTCTGTATATTATAAAATGTAATAATACAATATTTTCCCATACAGGAACTTTTTAGCCGATCGTTCATATGGCAACCATAGTATATAGTGGTCCGATGTTGATAGGATTTTTGGCATCTTTATGAGGCGTATAGTGAAACTTATGAGTTTGATCAATACATCTTGATAAGATAAATAGTTTTCCATATAAGAACCCCTTTTTCGATCGATTGTTCGACATATGTGGACATATGTCCTGTCTGCAGCAGAAAGACTGAACTATGCAAGACGAAACATGAAATAATGTGACTCTGCAGTTGTGAAAAGAACATATACTTCAAGCCTGGAAACTGATAGAAAAATTAAGCACATCTATTTTTAGTTTGAGCCAAACAAATGAAATTGTCTCTGTTTTCTCTTTTATAGTATATTATTTATCAAACGGTTGGAAGATGCCTATGATGCCATAAGCGAGATATGTGTGTTTTCAGTTACAAGAAGTCACCGGGCTTCTGATTACCAGGGCGAATTGATTGTTCTTGTATGTATGTGCAATTAGCAATTAAATCTGCCACTGGCAGGCGCCTAATTTATGGAAGTTTTGTACTTGGTAGAGCTCCCAGCAGGGTACAATTGTAGCCCACAATTTAAATGAGGCATGCGGCAAGCATTTATACTAGCATAAATATAGATGAAGATACACTGCTTAGCATTCAGAGGGGCGCATGAATCGAAATTTAAGAAAGTTTATGAATTATCTATGAAAAATGCACGCATCATGATCGAAATTGCATAAACTATGGAAATTCATTTAGTTGATAGGTTGAAGCCTGTGCTTAGAATGATATATGAATTTGTTGGACTTCTGATATATTTAATTACATTGACATATGAAATATTGAATGGAAGACTTGGTATATTTTTTTACATTCATTTGGTTATTTAAATTGGTGACTTTGGGTATGTTTTCAAACGTTTCAAACCACATGAGATTTTTCCATGCACGGCCACATTTAATTTATGAGCTGTCATTGCATTTGCAGCAAATATTTTAACGTGTGTCTATTTATCAGGGAGTTTCTCTCTGTCCATCTTAATTATGCTTATCATTGCATCGTTTGAGTGCACTCGCATTTTGATAATCCTGCTTTCACTGGCCACAATTTCGCTTTCATTACGACGCAATATTCTGATTTCCCCGACTTGGCTATTTTTAGAATGTGATTAAATTGTTCAAATAGTTTTCTCTTGAAGTCCAAAAATATGTGGCTTATGGTATTGCACAGTCATTAGTTGCAAAGTCTAAAAATACTTTTTTCCAAAAGCCAACATTATGCAAAAAGTGATACAAAAATAACAAATATTGTACAACATAATCGCATAACAACAGCATCCCAACGGGCTCAAAATTCATTAATGAGCATGGCGCAAGCTTCAACTTTAGCTTCAGCTTCAGCTTTGGCTTCAACTTCAGTTTTGAGTTTTCATAATCAGCTGGCCACTTGACATTAAATGTCAAAATAAATGCGTTATCATGTCATCTGTTAATGTTATAGTTGCTGTGACTAAAACGATTTGTAAACTTATGAAATTGACGCCACAACACACACACACACGCACACCATTTGATTTAAGTTTTTCCATTTGTAGAGCGCTGCCTCAATAATAACTCGACACGTTCGGCCAGCAACACCTTGAGAATTTCCCGCGCGCTCCCTAGCATAAATGCGTGCCAAGAAAACCAAAAACCAAAAATAAAACTGTGCAAATATGTATAAACACATCTATATAAAGACGTATTTAAATAGATAGACCGTCAAATGTGATTTCTGCATAATTTGCGGGTCTTCTCGCATTTGGTTAACTGGGTCAAAAAGCAGATGACGCGACTTTGATTTATAGCAATAAAAAAAAAGTAAAAAATCCATTCTTGAACAAGTTTTTATAAGTATCTTTAACATAATGCAAATATTTACACATTTCTTGGCTATTTTTCTATGCGGCACAATTCGAAATTCTTTCAAGCGCTGAGAAAGTTGTCTGCCCTAAAAGAGTTTGTCGCTTAAGTCTTTTGTTTGCGCTTGCGTATTTTGTTTTTGTTTTTATTTTGATTTCGATTTTGGTCAGCGCTAAAGCAATTTAACGTTTTATTGTTTATGGTTGTGCGTATTGCTGGTGTGTGTGAGTGTGTGTTTATTGTTGTTTTTTGTAGCTTTTCGTTGTTGTTGTTGTTGCTGCTGCTGCTGTCTTTTATGCATATTGATTTCTTTGAAAGAATGTTTTCATACATATATTCGCATTTTCGATGTGTCAACTTTTTACTTTGTGCCGTTTCTTTTATTTTTTTTCCGGGTCTTTCAGCTCAAATTGAAATATGATTTGTTAATATCATTTTCTTGTTAAGTGCTCAGGCATACAACATATTTCGATTTTGTTTTTTGTTCGGGATATGACAAGTGCTTCGCCAAGTATCTTACAATGAGCATGAATAAACCGAATCTGAGATAACGCTTTTATATATTTAAGAAAGCTATTTTTTTATAAATTTGTAGTTAAATCTTCACATTCTTAAGCTATATGAGAGTCTTATGAGAGATAGACTAAGCCATTGCTTAATATCTAGCGTCCAAACGTTTAAGAATGAACCAAAAGAATGAAATGGGAAAAGTCGAATGCTCTTAAGAGAGTTAACCAAAAAGTACAAGTACATTTATGAGTATAGGCAGATTATGTGGCCGGGAACTTGATAAATGTACGTATGTATATGTCTCAAGCATACTTAGAAAATTTAAGATTTGAAAGAAATTAGGTTTTAGAAAATATATGGGAAAAGTGCCATGCTAGCCAAATACTCATGAAGCCATAAAGTAAACAAATACAACTAAATGTTTTTTATTAATTTGGTGTGTTATTTAAATGCAACCTGACAAATTCTTGCATGCACAAAATGCATAAAATGTTGTTTGAACAAGAGCTGGCTAATTTTTCAAATATGCAGTAAAAGCTGGACTTTTCCAGCAGCACCTGCTGAACTGCATACACACACGCGAGTCCGACAGCTGGTTGTTGTTGGGCTTTTTGTTGTTGTTTATCTGCAATTTATCATCAATTTGTTGCATTACATGGATTACATAAGCCCGGTTTACCCACCGCAAATTGCACGCCTTTTTATTTTGTATGCGCAGCCTCATTTCTTTTTATTTTCTTGCTTCTTAAACAATTTATATAATTGATTTATGCGCAGCAAATCGATTGCTGAAACCACAAAAACAAAATACTTAATTCAACATATTTTCCATTTGCCAAAATCATAAAATCAACAACTTTCACTTTGTTTTTGTTGACGACGCGCAAAGCATAAATAGCAACAAATTACAAAATTCACATTAATTAATACAAATTAAAAATATATATTTTGCTAATGCGAAATAGCCAAAGGAAAATATATACATATGTATACAAATATAAAAAACTGATTTGATATTTTGCCTTGCGGCTGGCTACGAATTTGGGTCAAGTCATTGAAGTAGAACACAAGACCTTAGCACGTGGGCGTGTCCCGGCCTAAAAGACAAACACACACATTTTTTTATTTATAATTTGTTTTATTGTGATTGTCAACTCCAAAGCTGATTTATTTATATGTAGTTGGCAGATAAGTATATAAGTATATATATATATATATACATATATTGTTTTTGGCAACGGGCAAACAACCTTTTCGTATTTCTTACAATTGTTGCCACACAAATGTTTGCAATGAATTTTAATTAGTCTTGCTTCGAGGCTGACAAATTAACATTGAGCACCTACAAAACACTTGACAAAAACTGTTATTGGCCAGCCCGGCACCTGGCCGGGTTCTGTCAGTGACCGCAGCCGTAACCAAAAGTCAAAAAATTTAAAGAAAAAAATCGAATTCACTTTCTACTTTTTCTGCGACTTCAACCTTAAAGCCGAATTGCTGGCTGACGCATGCGCGGCCACAACAACCTGGAACTGGGTCACACACCAGCTCACACACACACCAGCTCTCGCACGCACACACACACACACACACTTAGCCAAGTTCGCTCTCTGCAACTGCTTTCAATTTAAATAAGGCATCTGTTTATGCTCGATTTTTGATTTGTTTGCCTTTGCATTAATTAACTATTTGTTGGCTGGTTTTAAAACGGTTTTATAAGACACCTATTTTATTTATTTTTTTATTTTTTCGAATTTGATTTTAAGTCTTTCGGTCAGTGGAGCAGTCGAGAGATGCTTAAATAGCCTAAACTGAACTGATTGGATCGTTAAATGCAGCCTAATACGAACTTAAGCGATTAACTTAACAACAGTCGAACATTTCCGCTGATTGCAACGTGTTGATATCAAAGTAATCCAATCGTGATTTAGCTACTCTTTTTTGTATTATTTGGAATTTGTAGAATGTTTAACATTTGTACTTTATGTGGTGTCTTCTTTTGAGTAATCATGGTTTATTCATCCAACTACTTTTTATTTTGGCGCTGTATTTCATTTTATGCTATACAGGTTTCATACATATTCCTTCATATATATTCTTGCCCCAACATAATCTTTTGCATTGATATTGAAACTCTTTTACCCTGCAGGATATAAGTTGTTGTCTACAGTCCGATTAAAGCTTCGCCGCATAAGGCATAAGAAGACAGATTTGAAGAAAGACTACTTTCATTCTTGTTTGACGTTGCCTCAAAGTAGCCGAGCCACTTTAGCGGGGTTATTGGCTCAAATTCATCCTTACCTCTAACCTCTGTCATCATTTGTCCATATAATGGCTTGTAAGCAATTGGAATCAGAGTCTGGCAAATCTGATTCATATCTTATGAAATAAGTAGGCTTATAAACGATAAGAATCAGAATCTGGCAACTCCAGCCTAACCTCAACCTAGCTTCCCCTAATCAAACTTTTGCTATTAAACGTATTTCTTATAAAAAGCTATTGCTTTATCATTTTTTCTAGGCCGGTCAGTTTGTCTATCGAGGCTCTTGGTTCCTTTCGTCGTCTTTATGGCAAGACTAAAATATAACTATTTTCCCAACCCCGCTTCACACGCACCGTCTCCCTAATTGCTTTACGCTTGTCCCGAATCAATTAGGTTACTCTTTCCGTCAAGATTACAAATAACTTCATCCCGCTCAGTCAGTTCCCAACGATTCTTAAAAATTAGTACAGTTGCGTTCAGTAGTTAGATCAATCACCGGCCACGGCTCACAGCAGGTAGTTCGCGTAGCCATTTAATTGATTTCGATTCTTGACCGATCCTCTTATGATTTCCACCCTAGAGACGAGTTCTCGGCATTTTCACAGCATTCTCAGGTAGCATTTGAAAAAATGAAAAAAACTGGTTTCAGTCAAATGGAAAAAACTCTAGCTGAAGACGTCACTGAAGGAGAATGATTGCCATTCACAGCTGGCAATTAACAACTTTCGGCACGCGACTTGAGTGTTTAATAATTTGCGAAATTTAACAAATTGCCATTGAAACATTAACATTAACATAGGCATTAGCATAGAAATTAACAGAAACTGCTAAGCAAATAGCTAGCAGAAATGTTTGCCTAAACGTTTAACATAAAGCGGACGCCACAAATTAGTGTAGAGTCCGAGCGTAGTTCCAGTTCCACTGCCAAGTGACCCAAAGCTAATGACACTCAGCACACTGACAAGCCCATCAGGGTGTCTAATATAGCAAAACACCTCTGGGCGACCAAGTGGCTCCAAGTGCGCTTCAAGTGGTTCCAAAGGCAATGGCCATGGGGGCATCTCATGTGCAATCTCTTGAAAGGAAAAGTGGCCAGCGAGACGGCTCGAATGTTGTGGGGCTGCCCTCCGCGCTGTACCAGAAAATCTTTCATTGTAGAGTGCTCTAAAGTGCCGTTAACTCTCCAGCTATTATATGTATACTACATATTATACATATATGTTGTCGGGTAACATGCATGTAGTAGACGATCAGCATTGCACTTTCTTTTTTTTTTCTACCACATTTCTCGACGGTTTCTGCTTTGGCTGCGGCTTTGGTTTCGGTTTGTTTTCTTTCTTTCTTTCTTTCTTTAGTTTTTTTTTAGCATTTGTATATGTGATTTTTTTCTACTTCTTTTTGTATTATTATTATTGGTCTGTCAATTTGATGATATATTAAGTCGATGCTGGCTGGAAAACGCTGTCATAATTGCTCATTTTCAACGGAAAGTGAACTTAAGAGTAAAAGTCATGTGATAAGCCTAATTAGCTTGAGAGACTAAAGAAAGTGCAAGTTGTTTGTGCTTATAATAATTTTAGTTGGGCGAAAAGCTAGCCTGATGTGGATTGATATGCCTCACATATCGCTGGGAGCACTTAAATAGTTGATTGTGGGTAGAGAAATCTTTAATTGTGTAGAAGACTTTCAAAAAGTTAAGATCTCCCGATATCTATCTAACTATATTCTCAGCATTTATCTAACATTTAATTTTATTAGTTCAAAAAACCATTTTCTCAAAAGCTTAACTTCTTACTTACTTTACTTTTCGAAATCATTCTACAGAAAATTATCTTTAAAATGCTTCAAGTTCCAAAAATCTATGTTTTATTCCTTAACATCAAGGTTGACTCAAGTATCCCTTAAATAATGTTCATCAGGTGCATCACAGCGTGAATTACTGCCACGTTAAAAGTTTATTTTTAAGTTATAATGGAAACTACTGATACAAAATTGTTAGATAAAAATGAAGAATACTATGAATCATAAAAAGGAGATATTGCTGCAGCTCACCAAAGCCAGAATGCCAGGATACCCTTGTATTATAAACATAGGCTTAGCTAACCGCAAATAAAGATATCTGATCTGAGCTATACGAAGCTATCCTAACCTAAGCTTGTGTAAGGAACATATCTGACCTGACCTGACCAAGTTTCTTGTCGATAAAGACAGCTGTTCCCAACCCTAATTCCAGCCTAACCTAATATAGAATAACCCCATGGGTGAATCGTATTCCAGCAAAGATTTGAATATACCAGAGCTAATTTAAAACAATTAGCAAATAATATTAAGCTTGACTAACCTGACACGCGCACAGCTGTACTTAATGAATTGCATTAACCGTTATCTTAGCGTACAGTTGGCCTTTCCATTTCGATTTCCACATCGATTTCGGCCTTGAACATAATTGGATTTGCTCATACATATATCGAAATTGATTAAAACTTGACCTAAACGAACCGGTTTTTTTCGGCAATTTCACTTGAACTTTCATTAACTGTGACTGCGACCGCCAACTCCTTGTGGGTTATGTCGGCGCATCGAGTGTACCAGGTTGAGGGGAGTCACAAATATTTTCACATTACATAGTCCACAAGAAAAGAGACAAACCGGATCATAACGAATATAGACACGTTGCGCGTATGTGTCTGCAGTTAATGACGTCCACTGGTGGACCCCGATAACGGATTTGAGGTGCGGGGCGTGGTGAGGGATGGTTGGCGGTTCCAACTTTATGTAATCATTTCGGGTCGTATGTTCAAAATGCAAACTTATGAAAATTGTTGTTGTGTGTGATTTTTGACTATTGGCCAATGTTTGCTATTGATATTTGGACTGTTGCTCTCTTGACTCTTTCCGCTTCATTTTTTTGATTGCCAATTTGTTTGGCTTTGAGTCTCGGTCTCAGGTGTTGTGCTCTGGCAATGCTCAAATGGCCCCAGCTCTGGTAATTGTAGCTGTGCTCCAATTTAATTGCCGTTCATTTAACTGTCAAAGTTTTGAGTATCAAGAGAAACGCTTGTAAGAGCTGCTCTTGCTCCACTTAGACTCCAGCTTAGCCGCTTGCATGGAGTTTAATTACATTTCGTATTTACTCGTCTAGGCTGTCATTCATTCGTTATTAATAATTCGCTAAGGTGCGAAAAATGCATTAAAGAACGCCAGAGCTCAGCTTCCACAATTTTTATATGATTTAATTAAAGCTTGATAAAAACCACAATCAGTTGAAATCTTTGCAGCCACTTGACTTAAACTGTGGATTGTCGAAAAACGCAATATACAAGTTAGAAATAATTGAAAAAAATTGCCGCTTAAATTGGCCATAAAATTGCGAAATACGCTTTGTAAATTACTTAAGATTCGAGCATAACTTGTGGTTGCATTATATAAAAAATATTTCGCTGATGCTCATGAAAAAATTATCTAGAAAGAAGTGCTAAAAAAAACCCTAACATATTATAACATTATAAGCAAGCTAATTCTTTATCTAAAAACTTATATAGTATATTGAAATTTGTACAGATTTTAGCTTTTCAAAACAAACGGATCTATCGGAAATATAAGCTTTTACCTAATACAAAAAATTCCTATTTATAAGAACATTGTTTTCCAAGTATTCTTCTTTCTTTAGAAATTTCACAGAACCAAAAGGAATGTTTAACAGTACATATACACTCTACCTATTTTTCATCACATTAAACCCATTGTCCTTTTTTTGGGGATGTTGGAATTCAGATACTACGCACAAATAGGTTGAACCAACAAATTCCGATACGCAATAAACAAAGATTCAACCCCCAAAGAGGAACAAATAAAACACAACCCTCTAGAAAATGCATTTGCGCATTTTTCGCAACTTGATGGAAAAATAAAAATCCATGAATTCGACTCTGGAGCTTACCTTGTCGTTGTTTTATTATTCGTTCGTATTGTATCCAAAAGATGGTTTTTCAAAAAAAATGTTGTAGATATACTAAAAGTTATTCGACTGCGAATTGCCGTAAGCCTTTGATTCTCTGTGGAAAACAATTCAATTGCACTCCTGTCGTGTTGCGCATATGATCAAAATAATCTATGCAACTATATTTACTATCGATTTAAATATTATTTTATTTTTTATTGAGCACCAAGCACACGCGCTAGCTTGTCCGCCATTTTTATAGAAAATATTTTCATTCGCACTTGCTTGACCGTTAAAGTAATTCGAACTTGTGACGTTTCGAACTGCGACGATGCGACGGAACGACTGGGGCGACCGTTGGCTTTGAGACCGTCTCGCGGACTGAAAACCGAATCTGAACCGTTGTCTCGTATCGCCGACTCGGACTGAGGCTCAGCTTCATATTTTTTGGGCCAGGCGTGCGAGCGACAGTCAGGCAGCAAAAGCGAGAGAGACAGCCAGCACTCGAGCAGTCGCAGCTGATGCTCTCTCGCGCTCAGCTTTGCTGCTGCTCACCTGTTGCACATTTAAAAACTGCTTTCTCTCTCTCTCTCCCTCTCTCTAGATCACACTCTTGCTCGTTGGCTCTCTTGGTGCTCGGCTGTTGCAGTTGCACACCGGTTTGCGCCGGTTTATGATTTTTTGGGAAAACTCATTTTCTTATACCTGTTTTTTCATACACAGGTGCTCGCTGATGCTGCTCTTGTTGTTGGTGTGCCTTACTCTCAAGTCTGAAGGTCGCATTTTCGCTCATTAATCGCCAGTTCGCCACTTTCTTCAGCGCCTGCGCACAGATTTTATTTGCTCTCACACCGATTAACGGTGTCATGTGTGCGAGAGTGTGTATGTGTGTGGGTATGCGTGTGTGTGTGTGCGTACCTTTTTAGGCGTTTCAAGTGAATTGTTAGACTTAGCAGCAACCATAAATGTTTATAGATTCTCTAGAACCATATAGCATATAGTTATGTATGAGACTATATAATATATATATATTGCAATTGAAATACATATTCACCCATTGTATATATCCGCGTGTATGTTTTTACCCTTTGAAACTGAAAAGGTTTTTCGAGGCGAACTTTGGGAATTATCTAGAGCACTGCACCTTCGCGTGCAGCATCACAAACAGGTGCGGTTCAACTTACGCGAAGGCTTCGGCAGCCAAAGACGAAGATGGTTTAAGTAGTTACGATTTGTGCACTGAACATATCATATAAAGATACTAAATTAAAATTATAGAATTAGAAGTATAGAATTATAAATTCGAAATATATTATAACCTGCTTTTATTGAAAATATACAAGCAAAAACCAAGAAAGATTTATAAAACTAATCCAAAGTCCTTCTTTTATCATGAAAACCAACATTAAAGCAAATACTTTGGAATTTTCGCAATAATTTCTCAAAGCTCACGTCCAAAAATAGCGCATACTACGAATATAATTGAATTTTTTAAATGTCGGGAACTAAAAATGTTCTAGAAATAAAAAATTTAACAGATCGGTGTGAAAAATGTGCTTAAGAATTTATAAAATTGAGCAGCATAGAGAAAGAGCTGGCGAACCAAAGAGACACACACAGGCACACACACAACCACTGGGAAAAGTTTAAGCGGAAATTTTAATAAAAATTATATACAATTTATTTCAAACAGTGAAAATACACACGCACGCACAAACACGGCGCCGTTTTGTGGGCAGTCGTGTGATAAAATAATAAAAAAAAAAGTATGCAGAAGCAATGTGCCGTATATATTGAAAGTATTATATAGACGCGTATGTTGACTATGTGGACGCAGATCCGCTGAAAGAGCTGTTGATAGCGTAAACAGAATGTCAGATAAGCACGTTCAACTCGGCCGAGGATTGACGGCCCATTCAATTGAGCTGGTGTCGGTACATCTGTATCTGTATCTGTATCTGTATCTGTATCTGTATCTGTATCTGTATCTGTATCTGTATCTGTATCTGTATCTGTATCTGTATCTGTATCTGTATCTGTATCTGTATCTGTATCTGTATCTGTATCTGTATCTGTATCTGTATCTGTATCTGTATCTGTATCTGTATCTGTATCTGTATCTGTATCTGTATCTGTATCTGTATCTGTATCTGTATCTGTATCTGTATCTGTATCTGTATCTGTATCTGTATCTGTATCTGTATCTGTATCTGTATCTGTATCTGTATCTGTATCTGTATCTGTATCTGTATCTGTATCTGTATCTGTATCTGTATCTGTATCTGTATCTGTATCTGTATCTGTATCTGTATCTGTATCTGTATCTGTATCTGTATCTGTATCTGTATCTGTATCTGTATCTGTATCTGTATCTGTATCTGTATCTGTATCTGTATCTGTATCTGTATCTGTATCTGTATCTGTATCTGTATCTGTATCTGTATCTGTATCTGTATCTGTATCTGTATCTGTATCTGTATCTGTATCTGTATCTGTATCTGTATCTGTATCTGTATCTGTATCTGTATCTGTATCTGTATCTGTATCTGTATCTGTATCTGTATCTGTATCTGTATCTGTATCTGTATCTGTATCTGTATCTGTATCTGTATCTGTATCTGTATCTGTATCTGTATCTGTATCTGTATCTGTATCTGTATCTGTATCTGTATCTGTATCTGTATCTGTATCTGTATCTGTATCTGTATCTGTATCTGTATCTGTATCTGTATCTGTATCTGTATCTGTATCTGTATCTGTATCTGTATCTGTATCTGTATCTGTATCTGTATCTGTATCTGTATCTGTATCTGTATCTGTATCTGTATCTGTATCTGTATCTGTATCTGTATCTGTATCTGTATCTGTATCTGTATCTGTATCTGTATCTGTATCTGTATCTGTATCTGTATCTGTATCTGTATCTGTATCTGTATCTGTATCTGTATCTGTATCTGTATCTGTATCTGTATCTGTATCTGTATCTGTATCTGTATCTGTATCTGTATCTGTATCTGTATCTGTATCTGTATCTGTATCTGTATCTGTATCTGTATCTGTATCTGTATCTGTATCTGTATCTGTATCTGTATCTGTATCTGTATCTGTATCTGTATCTGTATCTGTATCTGTATCTGTATCTGTATCTGTATCTGTATCTGTATCTGTATCTGTATCTGTATCTGTATCTGTATCTGTATCTGTATCTGTATCTGTATCTGTATCTCTGTAATACGAGCACTGCGTACTGTTTGCGACCGCGAGTCGTATAGTTGAATTTAATTCTGGGCAATCAGTGTTTAGCGACATTCTATATATATAGAATAAATACATATATGTTTAAACATGGGTAAATATCGCAGCATTAAGGAGGCGTTGATTGGACTTTGAATGAGGCTGCGATTCTTACACATCAGCAGCATAAAAGCAGCAGAGTACACTGAACCAAAAACTTTAATATTGAGATGTTGACGTATTTTTGGTCTTACTCTGTGCTTCTTATTCATCTATTGACGATTTGCCAAAAATTGAACATATTATACATTCAAGCGAAGCTGGCTGCGCTTCACCTCTTTAATTTGAAAATGACATGTATGCCACTTTGCTATCCTAGGCAAATTTTTTCTCAGTGTGTTGCGAAAATTTGATTAAATAAATGTTCATTTAAGGTCTTAGAAATAAGGGGACATGTTCATTGCATTTGCGTTGGGATCATTAACCATAAGAATGTCGCGAAAATTCTTTATAGATGACAAATGGGAGATCAAGTTCATAAACCACGTGGCATGAAACAATATAACTGTGCATATATATACCTTTATGTCAATTGAGAAACTTTTGAGTGCAAGCGAATAGAATAGGATGTTACAGATAATAGGTCTATGTTAGCTAAATATATGTATATGTTATTGAGGGACTTTCCCTGTTTACAAATTAAGCTAATTAAGCTATATGAACTTTACATACTATGTATATACAAACTATATAAGTGGGTACACATTATCACTGAAAACACCGCGTCACGATCTCTTGGCTTGCAAAAATGATTCTTATCAAAACTAGTCGATTATTAGTTTAATAATTTTAAATATTTCCATCATTCAATATATTTAAAATTCGGGCAGTATGAGAACCTTGCTAAGTATACATATCTGTATTTAGCCTTGAATCTTATGTTATATATCTTCAAAATTGTTTCTTAGTAGATTTTTTTTAGTAGGCCAGGTGACTTCTTTCACGCGATATTTAAATACATTTGATTCAACTTGAGTGAATGTTTTTGAATGTTTTTATTCATTTTTGAATTACAGATCTGTTACAGCATTATCCTTGTTACATCCCTAACAAAAACACAATAAAGCACATAGATAATAGTACAACATGGCTGCATACGATGGACAAGGATCGACTGGGATAATTACAACCGCAGAACTCAAGACACATCGTGCATATCTTTTCAGATTTGTTTAACGTAATCAATGTTTTATTTGCGACTGGCTGGCATCCCATTTTTGGCGACGAAAAACACAGAAATTGTTCCAAATTACCTGCATATTCGGTGTAAAATTTATTAGCTGTTAATACTTACTGCAAATTATAAAAAAAATTACCCTCTACTCGATAACCCGGCAACACGCATGCAGCCAATGGATCATTAATGTGTGAGTTTTTGGGAACTCGTCGAACTAATGACTTATCATTTGGATAATCTCTTAAGTACATCCAATTATTATAGAATATTTCACAATCTCTATTATCGCACTCGACACAGTGATTATTCGAGATGTCATTTGCAAATGCTTCTAAAAATTGTGAAATTCTTGCATTATTACTGTACAACGCGCAGTAGATAACTTACCCGATTTCCAAACTAAAGTAGCAATAAGTATTATTGGTAAAACGTAGTTTTCACTTTTCCTCATGTTGAAACTAATGTTAATATGCTTTATATTTAGACCTACATACAATTTTGGGGGGGAGAATGCGAAATGATGTGGATCTGTTTATACCAAATAATTTTGGTGTAACTAGTTACTATAACTACTACGACCTAAAACATTAGCTGGTCTGTGGATCCAGCACCCGGTTGTTACGCAACTCACGCCGAGCTAGCTCGAAAAATTTCGACAGGTATCTACATAATCTAACCAGGTTCGACGATCTATCTTGACTTGAAATATCAAATCATCGATAAGTTGCCTTCCATGAAATTGATAAGAATCCGATTCTAAATACAATTTTCTAATGTTTTGGCAGCTAGAGACACCAAAGTTGGTATGTATACTCTCGTATAGTTTACACAGCTCTAGAACATATAATTTCTGGACACCTCCCCCTTCCACGACAAATTCCATAGAGGTTAGTCTTTGATCTTGAATTTACACACATTTGAATGTCATATTGAAGCTAGAATGTTTGTGACGGTGGCTAAGCGTTTGCTCTAGGGAATCTCCTAGTCGAGAACACCCGAGTTCTTGAGTTTGGAAGGTTTCCATGCTAAAAAAATATCGTTGCACCTCGACTGACCCCTTTAAAGGGTCGCTACGTTCTGGAAATAAATAAAAAATAAATCATCTGCAAATTAACTTCAGCTCAGCGCATTATTTTTATTATTTAACTGACTCTCTTTAGGATCACAAGATATAGTTAAATACTAAATATTTAAAATGTACATATATATAAATGTTTGTTGATATATTTCCGTAGAGAGTTTTCCAACATCGGGAATAATTGCTCAAATTAAGCGAATGCGTATATTAAAGGCCAAAACATAAAACATTTGCCAGGCATACCAAAATATCCGGAAGATGGACCAGCTTTCGCAGCAACCTTTTGCTTCTTGCATTTGCAATATCTGGCACATACTTGACAGGCTATATGATGCATATGATGTATATTTACGTAATTCTTACTGGCAGCAGCCTGACAGCCCATATATGGCGCCCAAAAGCATATAAATGTTTCGATTTCATCTGCATTACTCTGTAAATTGAATGTATGCATTTGTCATGGAAAATAATTCGATTTACCTGTTATCTCATAACCATCAATAACGCATCGAGCTAGATGTGGAGCCCCGTCCGTATAGGTGCGTAGTTTCCTAACTATTCGATGATCCCCCTGGGACATCCAAAATGGAGCCCATCCCGTAGTGTTCATTTTACAATCGCCACTATATACGGTGCAGTTGACACATTCATTATTTGTTGTATTTTTTTTCGCCTCTGCAAATGGTTTTATCAGATTACAGGTGTAGGCATACATCTATACAAAAATATACAAAGCTGTCTAGCCCGACTGAATGATTGACTGACATAGACGTCCTTTTGTTAAATGAATTTCTTAAATATTTCTTTACTCAAATAAAATTGTTGCTAAATCGAATTTTAATACATTTAGTACATAATATTTGATCAAGGGGCAAAACTAAGTGACCCATAGATTTCCTATCAAAACTTTCCATAATATTCGAGCTGTTCCAAAATCGATTTTTTAATAATAATTTAACCCAATCGATATTCATCGATGTTAAAGAAACGAAGCGAGTTATTGCTAAAAGGAAATAAACATGATCTGCATATTTTATACATGAGCTTATATATCAAATGTCTCTAACTCTTATAGTTTGTATGATTATATTATATAATATTATTTTAAATGCACTTATTAAAACCTAAATCTTATCAAAGTCTGTACTATCAAATTCTCAACTTACCGCAGTTTGAAATGCACAGCAGAAAACCAAAAAATAATATTGAAAAGGTGCTTACATTTTTCATCTTTTAGAATAAAGTTATACTTTACAAATGTACTGAATTCTAAAATATGTTTTGTTATTATATATAGAAGTTTTGACAAAATATAGTATGCTCTGATTTTCGAGTCTCAAGATTCTATCTAATATTGGAATATTGGCTTTGAGAAAGATTGAACTATAATATAGATGTATTGGTTGTTTTCGTTACTTTTTCCGGGTAGGCAATGGAATCAGTATAACTTGATTTTCAACCTCGTTAAAATTTGATGATATATATTTAGTTTATATGCGACATCCTTTACTTGTAGCTGAGGTCTTAATATGAGCACATTCCCATGGCTGTACGTTTCTGGCAGGCCCTAAGCATCCTTTTTTCGGTATCTAAAACACGTTTTTTTTCATATTTTGCCATGTAATGTATTATTGAAAGCGGGAAACCCGCTCGGTACAAAGCTCAACACAACCAAGCGATAAGGAGAGATAACAGCTCGCCTTTTTTTGGGACGTGTCTCACATGGAAGATCCCCACAGGGCGATGGTATCAAAAACAGCACTTAGACCACCCAAAGCGAAATATAACGATGAGATAGCCAGTTCATCAGTGGTCAGTGCTAAACTCTGAGTACTGGGTACTGATAAGACCTGTGGTAACAGGTCGAATGGAGCTGCTGCTGCAGTTACCGTAGATAGCCGATCCCCAATTCAGATCTCAATGGTAATCAATTAGTAAGCAGCGATTGTAAATTAGCAAACGTTGACAGACAGTCCCGGCCCGCTTATCGCCCAGGGCCCATGTCAAGGGCTATCGGTGCGCCCTGAGCCGGCAGAGGCAGAGGCAGAGACAGAGACATCGACGTCGGCAGAAGCAGAGGCATCGACGTCGGCAGAGTCGCCGGCTGCATTTGGTCTCTGATAGAGTCCGTTGTCATTTTCGCTCGCATTTCAGACGTTCAGCAACGATCCAGCTAAGGATCGTACAGCATAATACCCTATTATCCTGCTGAATCAATCGGCTTTTTATATATCCTTACATAGGGTATTATAAGGGTGTTTTCTCTGTAATAATTATAAATTACTATAATTTGAGAATTTTGTGGCGATTTTCTAAAATTTAGCGAACTTCTTTTTCGAATGTAGTTGAAAATATTTATTTACTCGACTTTCCCGCCTCTTAACAGGTGTGGTCAAGCCTTAAGCGCTTTTTAATAATGTGTTACAAGTTTTTAGCCCCTAACTTCAATACAAACTAAAATGCAATCAATTCTTTTCATATCCGGAAATTAGTTTTTGTGCAGACAGAAGCATTTCCGACCCCTTATAGTATAATTATGCTTGATCAGGCAGCCGAGCGAGGATGCTGATGCGGATGTTAAGGTTGAGGAGAATAATGAGCAGGCTATGCCAGGCCAAGAAGGTTGCAGGGACAGTCTGTCCTCCTGAACACGCAAGCCAGCCTAAGTCACTCAGGAGGATTACAATGCATTCTACTATACAAGAGTCCGGCAAAGGATTCGAGCGAGCCTCTAACCGATACCCGTTTTGTTGCCGAAGGCGAGGTCACCTTCAAAAGTTAACAGTACATTTCAGGCTCAACACAATTAAGAGAATTAAAATTTGGAATATATGGTCTATATGGAGAAGGCAGCCAGAACTTTTGTTAAGATAATTTTTTTCTATACTTTTTTCGCGGTTTGATTCTCAAACGTAACTCATAGCAGATTCCGTGGAAGCGATACCTGCGCAGTTAATTTATTACATTTTTCCACAGGCCCAATTGTTTGAAAAATTGTAGATATTAGTGCGTTCCATACAAAAAGTTAAATTGATAACCATTTCTCGTAGTTGTAGATCCGCCAAGAAAATCGGCCGCATTTTTTTGCACACTACATTTTTGATTAGCTCCCAATTTGCCCGAAAATATGCAATAAGCTGCTTTTCGAATCTACATGCGCTTCTTATCCTATGAAGGAAACCCGTTTGAAATATCCTTTTAGAAAATTTGAATGACAAAAGCAGAACATGAATACAACAAATAAATGGTGTCATTCAGAGAATGCGGGAAACCCGCTCGGTACAAAGCTCAACACAACCAAGCGATAAGGAGAGATAACAGCCCGACTATATTTGGAAGATCCAGAGGGCGATGGTATCAAAATCAGCTCTAAGACCACCCAAAGCGATGAGATAACCAGTTCATCAATAGTCAGTGCTAAACTCTGAGTACTGGGTACTGAGCAGCCAATGCGATAAGACCTGTGGTAACAGGTCGAATGGAGCTGCTGCTGCAGTTACCGTAGATAGCCGATCCCCAATTCAGATCTCAATGGTAATCAATTAGTAAGCAGCGATTGTAAATTAGCAAACGTTGACAGACAGTCCCGGCCCTCTTATCGCCCAGGGCCCATGTCAAGGGCTATCGGTGCGCCCTGAGCCGGCAGTGGCAGTGGCAGAGGCAGTGGCAGAGGCAGAGGCATCGACGTCGGCAGAGGCAGCGGCACCGGCTGCAGCACTTGGGTCTCTGATAGAGGCCGTTGTCATTATTCGCTCGCATCTCAGACGTCCAGCAACGGTCCAGCTGAGCGGACGGACGGTCCTAAGTATTATTTATAATGTTCCCGCTGCTGAATCGCTCGGTCTTCGTGGTCTGCCGCTGCTGCCTGGTGGAGCAGCCGGCGCAGTGCCACAGCATTCGTGACAATAATCAGCTGAGCATCGAGCTGCTCGCCCTGGCGCCCAATTTACAGATTGTGCCCAGCGATGTCATATGTCAGCTGTGCCTGCATCGTCTGCACGACGCCCTCGAGTTCCGGGAGCGCTGCGAGGAATCTGAACGCATCTTACGTGCCCGGCACGAACAGGCACTGGACGATGCACTCGAGTGCCTCGAACGCGAAGTCGGCTGTCTGGAGCAGGCCAAATCAACGTCGATGTCATCGCTGTTGGAGCCGGTCGACTTCGGTGAGTAGCAAATATTTGAATAATGCTAGGCATATTCCTGCTCCCGTTTTCATTTTGGCATTTCGTAGCATTCGCTAGGTCAGGTCAGGTCATGATTCAGCATTATCTTCATCTTTAAGATTCCCTTTACATTAGTTTGTCACATAATTGTTTCGGAAATAATGGCACATATTTTGATAAATGTTATCATGAGCGCGAATTTGTTATCAGGCCCAGTTCCGACTGAATTGCAAGCTTTCTATAGCTGTCGAAATTTGAGTTTTTTAAATTTAGCTATTACGAGATTCGCAATCAGCAGAATCCCACCGGCATTGAACTGTTATATCATATTTATTAAATCATTTAGCTGCCATAGAAACAATCGCTCCAGAACTGTTAGAAATATACAAACATGACCTTTGCATATCCAAATCCCTCGTTATAGACTCCTATATCCTGTAGTTAATTGCTTGGTTTTATAAAATTATATTTTGCCCTTAACGATTTGCCATATCGTATAGCGTGCAATCAGTTCAATATTTAAACGAACTATTGTGGCTTTTGTAGCCTATAAGCGAAGGCAAACAAGCAAGTCTCAAGATTACAAAATCCTATTTGAAATACTATTTATAGATAGTTGGCAGCTTTGTAGTTTGCTTATTTTCGGTTGGTTTCGATTACCAATAATAATGAGAAACTACAAATAAAAAGCCTTTAATAGAGTATCCATATTATTCGGAAAATCCATATACCTTTCCTATTTCCAATTTTTGGAGCTCGTCGGCTATGTAGTTCTGCAGGTTGTCTGTAAGCCATGTCCAGAACCCCTCCTCATAGGGCTTAAAATATGTGTGTGACACGCCCTCTCAATAAATAGTGCCGAGTTTTTGAACATCCCAGGAGATTATGAGATATAACTGCACGATATTTGAATTCAAAGAAATACAGTTCATATGCAAAGTAACGAACGTGTTTCTCTTACCTGACAGGTACCATGGATTTGTCGGATTTGTTTCGGTCCAGTTACGAGCAGCCAGAGACGACATTTGCCAGCTGGGATGCCGGGACACTGAACACGCCCAACCATTTGCCTGCCACGCTGGAGCAATTGGAGGCAAACAATGCGCCCGCGGAGCAGCGGCAGGGCGGCAAGGCGGACAGCATGCCAGCGCCAGCTGATGTGCCCAAGCGCAAGAGGGCGCCACGCAGCAAGGCGGGGGCAACAACAGGTGGCACGACGCGTAGCAGGACACCAAAGTCGCTGCGACCGTGCAGCGAGTGTGAGAAGAAGTTTACGCGTAACTTTCAGCTGAAGTTGCACATGATATCGGTGCACGGACTGGGCGACGGGCTGCGCTATGAGTGCGAGGTGTGCTCGAAGAGTTTCGCATCGCGTCACAGCCTGCGCTATCATTTCACATCGCTGCACTCGACGGAACGACCATTTGCCTGCGAGCTGTGCGATCGGCGTTTCGTGCTGCGCACCCAACTGATCTCGCACGCCCGCATGCATACGGGCGAAACAAAGCCGCGCATCTTTGACTGCAGCGTCTGCGGCAAAACGTGGCCAACCAAATCGGATCTGCGCACCCATATGCGCTCCCACGATCCCGATATGTCCAAGCGACCGTATAAATGTGATAAGTGCAACAAGGCCTTCTTCACGCGGGGCCACCTCAACTCGCATCACTTGGTCCACACCGGCGAGAAGCCGTATGCCTGCACCTACTGCGACAAGTCCTATCAGAGCGTTGGCAATCTCAACAATCACACTCTGCGACAGCATTCGAATATTATTGAGGCGCGGCTGAATCTCAAATACACAGACTCCATGGATATTGAGACCTAGTGTGCGATTCAAACGCCAAAAATTAGCTTTTTTTTAACTAAGAAAATATAAATAAACAAAATTCATTCCCAAAAACTACGCATAAGAAAGTTAGCTAATGCAATTACTAGCAACCAAATTTAAGACAAGCGAAACATAAATCAATTCAGTTCAGAAAACAAGCGAAGAAATGCATTAAAATTCTAAAATGCTCAAAAACTCAGCTCAAATTAAAAATTAATAGCTTTTTTCGAAAATTTCAATGTTTCGCCCTGTGCATGTCGACCAGCTGAAAGTATTAGCTATGACATCAGATCAAATCTGAATAGTAATTTGAATATATATATATTTATATGCATATAATTTGTGAGCTATCTTTGCTCTGTGGCGCATCCAAACAAAATGTTTCTAAATATTTTTGATTAAAAATTAACAACAATCGAAATTAAATTCAAGTAAATATTTAAATAAGTAAACAACTCATTTTTAATTTGAGTTCTATACGTTAAACATTACAAAAAACTGTTATTATAGTTATACCTATATTGTTATATTATTATTATAGTTATATAAATATATAATAATCTAAAACAAAGCTATTTATTAGCAATATTAATATAAATAAATATAATATAAATATCATTTTGATTATTGACATTATTTTTAGACATATTTAAACTGCATTCCACAAAATAAATAAATTAAAATTGAACAATTATTAATGTCTTTTATATTGTTAAATATTTCATAACACCGTCTAAATTTGCAACAATATAAAAGACCTTGAGACCATAAACTATATAATATATTATATGTATATAATATAATATACTAAATATATCACTTTAATTTTTTTAGAAGCACGCGCTTAAAATCTTATGAAACCAAGCTTATCGCTTTATTTAACATCTTTGTATATTTATGTATATATACATATATATATATTATATAAATATACATGCCCTATCGTACCTATTAAGTCCAACAATTAAATGTATACAATAATTATAAATAAAAATTAAAAGTATATATTTGCCACAGATAATACAACTACAATAAAATGTAAGATAGAGAATGTTGAAAAAGCGCAAGTAATTTTTCCAGCAATTTCTTTGGCATTTTTTTTTAAATTTTAATTTAAACTAGGCATACTCTATAAAAGTATTCTTTATGTTAGCCAGCCATATATTCCTACAAAATAATCTTAGTTTGACATTGGAAAAAGTTTTGAGTTAATATTTTATTTTACGAATTTAAAAAAAATAAATAAAAACAAAAAGTATTTTATTTGTAATGTCAAGAAGTTATTTAAATGAAATTTAAAGTTCCAAATTTAATTTTAAAACTTCTCAATCAAAATTTCAAAATCATATTTTTAACTTACGAATCAGTTTCCATTCAACATAAACTTATTTTCGGGTATATATATATATATAAAAATGTATATACATATACAATTTTAACGGCAGTGGCATGCTTTTAACATAACATAACATGTTTCGAATAACAGGTTTAAGCTATGTTAAGTTGCTATGTTATGTTAGGCTATGCTTGTGCTATGCTATCTTAGCTTTGGCTATGCTTGTGCTATGTTAAATATCTATTCGATAACTGCAACCACAAAAGAAATGTTGACCTTTAACACTAACCCTAATAAATAATAATATTCTTATACCATAAAATTTAATAATTTTCCGCTGATAGTCAAAACTTATCAGCATGGAAAATGCCCGAGCTATAACAATTCCAACTTATTTATAGAGCATACTAAGTACGACTCTGTCCATTGAACGTTGAGTTCTCAGTGTTGTACTGTATATATATGTATGTATATATAACTATATGTATGTGCACCGGGAGCACTATCAACGCCTTTAATCAAAACAAGTGCCCGACTGTCTGATCGTAAACAAGCAAATGCCTGGCATCCAGAGCAGACACATTCACAGCCACAGCCACAGCCAGTAAAGACAATTTTGATTGTGGGCCGCATTTGCTTCAATTACAAAATGACCACAACAACAATAATGTGTACAAAAAAAAAGAAGAAAATAAAACTAACGAGATATGTCATAATTATGGGCCCGACTTGAGCCACAAAAAAGTGTTAATCCAATTAACTTTGATTTAACACCGGGAAGTGACCGCCGCCGCCTGGCCTAGGTCAGCGATTCGTTTGGCTGGCGACAGGAGGCGTTCAGCTAGTGCCAGAGAGCACTCCAACTGAGTCACAATCGCCAATGATAACCTCATCTCACCCGCAGGTCCGAGACAAATATAATGCAACTCGTTGGGCATTTCTCTAAAGTAACTATTTACATATGAATTCGCTTATTGTGTCCGCGCCCTGGCCAATTAGTCATAGCAGGAAAGTGCGACGTGTGTCCCCCAGCAAGGTGTATCAAGTGCCTAGACATTGACCCAACCCAGCCCAGATCCCAGCCGTTGCCTTTGTCCGTGGCCGACACGTCACGCAGTTGCCGTTGTGCCAGCTACGTGATCTGCCTCCCTCTCCCTCTGGGTTCAAGTTGGTCTGTCTTTATTGTTCCTACAACAATATGAGATAAGAACAAGTGCTCGAAATCTACTAAAATTTATTTGGTGTCCAAGTTAACTAAGCACTTGGCAGAAGGCATAAATATGAAGTCTTTAAATACGCTCCCTAACAACAGTTCTAATCAATTCTGACACATATCTAAAGTTTTCTTTTCTTTTCTAGACATTTCCATGTTTCTACCTCAATTTTCAGTTGTTTTCCTACTCAAAATTATTATAAAATCGAATTTATACGTTTTTTTTTTAATCTTGAGCTACATACTTAACCAAAATAGTTTTTTGTTAACAGCTAAAAATTAGTCATTTTTTGTAGCTATTGTTTTCTTTCCTTTTCGTTTATCCTAAAACTTGATTTAATAAAGAAATGCCTTCCAACTCAATATTTTACTGGCTGAAAAGCCACACTTGTGGCATATATCAATCAAAAATTCCCTTTCTTGATTTTGAAAAAAAATCAGGACTAGTACTTAGATGGGGGACCGCTTGGGAACACCGCGTGTTGTTGGCATCAGTTCACAACTATTTTGTATAGCTCAAACAAATTGTAGTTTCTCAATTGCCGCCCATTTAGCAATATCTTAGTTGCGTGTTGTTTTTTTTTTTTTTAAATAAAAAAAACGATATTCCTTTAATCCTCTAATCCAAACTCCCACACTTTGTCCGATTTTCTTTACTTTCCGGCAGCTGGATTCGAACTCGGGCTTTCTGCACGCCTAAGTCAAGGCCCGGCAAGTAACTGCGGGGGGTCCTAATGATAGATCCCTCTTATAGGGCAATGTTCATGTACAATATGCGCCCTTTATATATTCTTGGATATTGCTTAGGTTAGTTGCTTCATTAGGTTAAACACAGCTTTTGCCTCATGTCCCCCCGGACTTGACGCAATTTTTAAATATTACACTCTTTATTTACATAATAACAACAATTGCATATTTAAAAACTCCTTGGGCAACTATTTAGCTAAATCGTTCTTGAAGAGCAGGCGACCCAGCTGTGACTGCTGCTGGGCATAGAAGCTGTTCGAATGCTGATCCAGAGCCGATTCAGGTGTGACGGACTGCCGGACGAGCTCCCTGAGGCTGGCCGAGATCTTGGCAGTGCGAAAGCGTGCCTCGTGTCGCCGCTGTCGAGTGTCTACAAAGCGCTGCGATTGCTGGCGTTTCCTTTGGATGTCATGCTGCAGCTGCTCACGCTTCATGCGCTCCAATTGCTGGCGCTCGCGCCAGTGCTCCTCATGATGCAGCTGCTCGACTTGATTGTCGTGCTGCAGCCGCTTCAGATAGCCCTCCATCAGCTGGGCGCGCAGCTCATCCGCCCGGCGCAGACGTTGCGTGAGCCGCATGCAAGTGTCACGCTTCCGCAGTGTCGCATCCAGCTGTTGCTCCTCCTGCTGCAGATTGACGGCCTCGTTGCGTCGCGATTCGTCATAGCGGCGCTGGCAAAGCGTCAGGTCACGCTCCAGCCGCATCGCATCCAAACGCTGCTTGGCCGCCGCATCTTTGGCATCCAGTGCGCCGCGCAGACGTCGCAGCTCGGCCAAATCGCGCTCGGCCAGCGCCTGGAGGCGCGCCTTGGTCATCAGATAATCCTGAAACTGTTTGTCGTGCACGGCACGCTTGTACTCCTCCAGCTGCTCGCACTTGAGCAGCTGACGCTCCAGCCGCTCATTCTCCCAGTATTTGCGCGCCAGCCAAGCGTGCTCCTTGTCCGCCGCCCGCTCGCTGCGCTTCACGGCCATCCGATTGAGTATCCTCTGATCGTGGCTGGGCACCTGTGCGTAGGCGGCGCGCACCGTTGGCGCCAGGCACAAATTGGCCATGGAGGCGCACAATGAGTTGCCGCGTGCCAAGTTCTGCGCCAGCGGCACCAGCGCCATATTCTCCTGAGACTTCGACTTGGTTCTGCTGCTGCCGCTTATGGCCAGCGTCGTGGCATCGACAGCGTTGAGTGAACCAAACACAGTCTGCAGTATAGGAATAATATACGGATATGAAGACTTTTGCAGGTAGTACTTCGGCACACCGAAGATGAAATACCCTAGTCAATTTATGGCTTGGGGTTTTTTAGATTATGGACAAGAATAGCTGACTTTGGGGAAGATAACTTGAAGAACAGAACATTTTTCCCACATAAAAGGGATATATTGATATACTGAAGTAATATTATAGGAGGCATACGAAAATGTAGAGGAATACATAGCTTATGCGCAATCGGAATATACCCCTTTTCAACAGTTTTTCTTTTTCCCATTATTAAAAGAGGATTCATCTTCATGGTTACATTTATAATTTAACAGCCCTTAAATGCCAAACTTCGAGTGCTCTCACATTACATGACAAACGTCACGGACCTGTCTGTAAGGGTATAATAAAATGGATGTACGACCTGGTTACGTTGTGGCACACTCACCTGCAGCATCTGACAATCGCGCAGCCCGCCCGCACGTCTCGTTCGCTGTTTATTCGGCTTCTCCGGCGTTTCCTGTCTGGACTGACTGCGTTGGCTGCCCGCGCTCTTGGAGCGCCTGCCTCTGGCTGAGGCTGTGGAGACGCGCGTCTGGCACTCGGCGGAGCCGCGTCGATTGTGCGTAGCTTTTGCCTGGGTGGGGGATTTGGAAGCGCTGCGTTTCCTGCGCCGCTGGCCGCTCTGAACGCTCTCGCTGCGCTGCAGTCGCTCCAAGGCGTGTATCTCGTGCTCCAGTTGCTGCAGTTCCGTTGCCGACTGTGCGCCTCCGCTCACATTGCTGCTGCTGTGCGAACTGTAGCAGTCGCAGTGGCAAATATCGCAGCAGCTATCCGTCAGCTCCAGGGCAGCCAGCAGCTGTTGGTGTTGTTGGGCCTGGGCGCGACTCTTGCCGCGCTGTCGCTTTTTCTTGGGCGTCATCCTGCTGGCTGGCCCATTGGCAGGGATTTGGTTCAAACTCTAAACTGGCACAAACTCTCTATATTTGCATTCCAAATCGAATGCTAGGGTATTATTTATTTTGGCGGCTGCCATACGTCAATGCGCTGCTCGTAAACCCAAATTCCTGCGCACCTGCAATAGCATTTTCCTCGTTTTTTCACATTTTTTACTTTTGTTTACTTTTTTATTGATTGCCCGCGCGAACGTTGTCCCGGGCAACGCTCAGGCCTAACGAGTTGTTGAGTTATTTTTGTTTTGACTTTGGCTTGTTGTTTCTTTTTTCTTTTTTTTTTTTTGGCAACTATTCCGAGGTTTTCCGCCATTAATGCCGGAAATTAGCTGCTCCAATTAGAATGTGAAAAGTGAAAGGAAATGATATGAGGGACAGCTGCAGGAAAGCCGGAAGTTTTATCTGGCATTTAGAAAACTGCCAAAACTTTCACACACGCAATTTAAACAAATATTGCAGAAATTAACGTAGTTTTTCTACACTTTCAGGATAACAAATCTTAATTAAAAATATACAAAATATTAAATTAAAATAAATTACGATTTAATTAAACAAAAATCCTACTGTGTCTAAAAAATTTGATATCTATTCTAAAGATTTACAAATACATCTATATATAAGACAAATTGTGTTTTAACTGTTCAGGAAGCTTCAATAATTACTGAATCCTTCTCTTGGATCGAAAGTGAGCCAAGTTAGGTAAGACTGAGCGTCGAACCAATAAGCGAGCAGTCGCTGTTTCAAATTCTGCAGCAAAGGCGAATGAGAATTACTTCAGTACTAATGGCATTTTAAATGTTATTCATTTGAACCGCACGATGCCGGGTAATTTCTCGAAGTATTCTTTTTTTAATATTAACTATCTTCAAACTTCTTAGATAACACTTGATGTATCGTTATATATAAGAAATCGAGGTTCAATAAATTAGAAGTCAAAAAATGTCCATTCCGAATATCCATTTAATTTATATATGTATATATATAATTTGAAATTAAATAATTAATTTGGTATACGGTTGTATAGGTTTACGTATATGTATATAACAATTTGCAATAAATATAATATGAAAACAATTAAATTCCATTTCTTTTCTATAAACTGCCAAGTTTTTCATTGCATTGGACAACATCTTTCAAAGTAATTGGAATGAACTTGGGCTGTTACAGACAGTTATATTTTTGTTAATATATATTTAGTTGACTTAGCTTAGTGGTTATGCATTAAACATTTTGAATAGGGCTAGCTAATAATTTATACACGCACACACACAATTTACACCATCAACGTTTGCCTTAATACTGACAATAACAATTGGAAATCATAAAAACATAAATTATATAAATAAAATACATATCGTTAAATTGTCTAGTAAGTAATATTGCTCTGTTCGTTTTCTTAATTGTTTTTTTTTTTCCTTTTTGAGGCTAGTTGAGGTATGTTACATGACGATAAACAAAAAACAAATGCATGTTTACAAGAAAATGCCTAGTCGAAAACTAAAGGTATCGAGGTAAACGGAAGCACCGGACACGACGGCTCCAATTGCAGCGAGGTGGCAAAACAATCAGCGGATGCATTGAAATCCCCCAATGTTTCCATAACCTGACCCAGCGCAAACCTGCAGATAGATTTATATATGAGATATGCGCCAAAATTTTCAAGCCTAACACTTGCCATATCTTTGGGCAATTTGGATCCAATTTGGCAGCATCCTTGAGCATCTTTTCGGCCAGCCGCGGTTCGCCCAGTATTAAATGCGTTTCGCCCAGAGCACGTAGAGCTTCAGTATGATTCGGATTGGCGGCAACTGCGTTCAGAAAACATTGTTTGGCTTCCAGCCACTGCTCCAAATAAACATGCACCTGACCGCGCTGTAAAGTGCATGTTAAGCTTTGAATTCCTATAAAACGCACAGACCAAGCTCACCATAAACATTATCTGATGCGAGAGCGGATATATTTGCGTCGCTTCGTGTATGCAGTTGAGCGCCTCGTTGGGCTGATCGATGCGCATGTAGACATCTGCGAGCAGCAGCCAAATCTTTATAGGAGAATTTTAAATCAGTTCAAATAAATATTATCAAATCATCCAAAAAACCAACCTCTATTTGCAACATCCAAGGTCTCCGGGGTCCCGGCCGTTGCGTAAAGGAGCTCAACGAGCTGGCGGCCTCGCTCAGAGCCTGTTCCACGCGCGACACTGCGGCCAACGAGGCAGCATAGACGGAATCTTTAAGTGGCAATAACAAGTTGAGAATTATAAATGCGAAATGAAAACGAAAGCAAACAAACTAGCGAACGATGGTTAGAGTTGAAGAGTATAAAATCAAGAAGAGAAACTAAAAGTGCATTAGTTTAGGCGAAGCATGCAACAAGATGCAAAAGTTAAAAGCACGCATGAAAGTAAAGTAATAGAGCCACAAGAGAAGCGGGGGCAAATAGAGAAAAAAGTTTTGAAAGCAGCGCAAGGCAAAAGTTCAAATAAAAGAAAGCATTTTACACACTTGCAAACGGATGCTCTCCTAATATAATTGGTTTCTTTTATAATCAAGAATACAATTTTGAATTGTTTGATGAGCTTTTTTCAATTTTGAAAATTCCAGAACAAATCAGAAATGTTCAAGCTAATTTAATCTATAAAATGTCTTGAATATATTTTTATATAGTTTATCAATTTCAATAAAATTATTATGATAAAAAAGGTCTCTTCGCTTTTTGCAATTGATATCAAACCCTATCCTACAATTTTAATTTATTTAATAGAAATCGATATTCTGATGCCCTTATCAACATTCAACTTGATAAAAATATAAATAAAAATATGTACTAAAACTTTTACTTAAGTAAATCAATTTTCACTTCGAAATTAGAAATCTATTACGTTTGCAAGAGTATAAAAAACTTCGGTGCATGCCGAGGTTTGTGTTAACATTGAGTTAAATTTGCAATTGAGACTTACAATTATTTTGTATGGTTTTATGAATTGGTTTTTTAGACAGACACATTCCGCAGAAGTTGGGTAGTTACATAGATGTAATAGATGTTTATATATGTATATATATATGTGTATATATAATATATGTGTATGCATGTGTGTGTGTGTGTGTGTTTTTGTACAGAATATATATATTGTTATTATTAGTGTCAGGTGTTGTTGTTGTTGTTGCTGTTGATTTTTAACTAGCTGCAAGCGCCTCAAACGCACGACAGCAAACTTACTTGAGTCCTTGTCAGACATTTGTGATGAATGCACCAAGTGGACACCGCTCTTGGTATCCGAATGCTTCTCCTCGTCGGCGGCCAGCTGCGCCTCGTACACCTCCCGCCAAACGGCGAGCATATGCTGTACCGTGGCCAACGCCGTTTCCGCATCCTCCAGATGCAGTTGCAGATGTGCCTTAACATGCAACAACTGCAGGTTATCGGGAAACTCATGCAGCGCATCCTCAACCACGCCCAGCGCCTCACGCGGACGACGCGATGCGGTCAGCAGCAGGGCAAACAGATGCAGACACGGCGCATGCTCCATGCGCAGCGCCAGAGCGAAACGTATGTGGCTCAGTGCATCGCCCAGCTGATTGAGCAGGGCATATTGCAGGGACAAATAGTATTCGGCCAGGTGATCGTTGCCATCATGCTGCACGGCACGCTCCAGAGACTCCAGCGCCAGTTTGTTGTACGCATCCCGTTCGCTCTTAAGAGTTGACTGAATGGCCAGCTGCTGATAGCCAATGCCCACGAAGAGCTGACTGCGCGAGGGACGCAGACCTGGCAGAGGAAACAAAAGAGAGCTCGATTATGTGGCTCCATTGAGATGAGCTGCACTCACCCTTCACCTCCCGCTTGAGCGCCTGCTGAGCATAGTCCAGGCCCTGCTTGACCGTCTCCAGGCTCTCGTAGCACAAGCGTGAGGCGTGCAAACAGGGCAGCGGATCGCCTGGCGTTAGCTTCATCGATTCCTGTAGCACGCGCAGTGCATGCGCATGCTTCTCTGCGGCCATCAAACTGAGGCCGTACTGTCGCCAGACATGCTGCTCACCAAAGCTAAACTTGAGCGCCTTCTCGAACGATTCATTGAGCAGCTGGACCAGGCCCCAGCGTATGGTGGCCAGCGTGAGCAGATCATAAACAGCCGTCACATTGCCCATGGCATGCTGACGCGCCTGCCGAAATTCCGGACTCTGCGAGAGCACAGTGTCCCGGACGGCCAAAGCCTCAGCGATGAGCAGCAAGAGTATGATCTCCTCCTGTTGATTGCGCGGCGTGAATTGTTGACGTGCCGCATATTTGCGCGGCTTCCACAGACGCTTGGCGGCGCCGCCGCCACGTAAAGTACTGCCGCCCGATTTGGTGGTAAAGGGAGGCGCATATATTGTGCCCGAAACGCCGCGCAACAGCACCTCGGCCAGCTGGCGGGCGAGCGTTAGGCGCAACGATTGCGTTGCACGCGTCTCGATGGCATTCAACATGATGCGATATCGTTCCACGGCCGCCTGCAGCTTGCCCGCCTTGATCAGCACAATGGGCGCACGCTGCAGCGCCGTCTCCAGTATGGTGCCCATGCGTCGACTCACCTCCAGCGTCGCGCTGCTGCTCTGCAGGTTGCTGCTAATGGCAAAGCTGCTCGACGACTGCTGCACGCCCGCGTTTACATTCAGCGTGGAGCCGGCTGTGGAATTGTTCGAGGAGCTATTGCCGCCGCAACCAACATCGTGTTCCTGCAGATAGAGCAGACCCAGATCCGAGGCGCGCTCAAAGCAACAGATCTGCAAGACAATTAATGTGGTATTTGTTAGAAATGAGTTAATTAATTGAGTGAGCAGCAACACGCACCATTTCCGTGTCCTTTTCGGCCTTCTTGAATTTGGATGTCGGCTTGGAGGCCTGCTGCTCCAGGCACAGGCCCTTGATGGCATAAGATTCGGCCAGAATCTTGAGGCTGCGTCTGTTTTCGAATATAAATATATATGTGTAGATAAGTAAAGGGTGCAAGCATTGCCGGGCAAAGCCGCTTAACATCTGGTAGGTCGCGCCACTTACAGCGTCAGCTCCTTCTCAGCGAGCGTATTGAGCTCCGCCCTGACAAAGTTCTCCAGACTCTGCTCGTACTCGCCGCAGGCGTAGCACAGCTTGGCCAGCAGCAGGTAGGCGTCGAGGGCGATGCCCGCCTTTTGGCCGCTCTCGCCGAGAGCGAGATTTAGATAGCGTCTGGCGTCGGCGAGGGCGCTTTTGGCGCGGCCAAAGTTCGTTTCGGGGGCCACCGCATGCTCCTCCAGATAGCTTTCGAGGCGCGCCTCGCCCATCAGAAAGTTGGCCAGGCATTCTGTAAGGCAGTCGAAAGGGGAAATTCTGGTAAAGGTTCTTGTTTATTTAAGATATACGGCCACGCTTTACCGTTATGCGGTGATCCCGATTTCAGCTCGTCCGTCAGCATGATGACGCGATGCCATTTCCCTTCGCTGCGGCAGCTCTCGATTAGCGCCTCGACCTTTGTCGTGTTGTTGCGCGTGCGATTGGCCATAACGGTTAACTAGTTGCAGCTGCACGCGGCCAGCACGTTTGTTGCGTTCCAATTGGGTTTATATTCCTGATTTTAATTTGATTAAAATTTTTTTTGCAACATACGCGCATAAACACACACACACACATCACTTGTGACAATCACAGCGTTGCCACCTGTTAAAACTTCAAGGTTACGAGTGACATTTCCTTCCGCACGTTACGTCACACGCTCAGCCAGTAGGCTGATCGGCAAGCAAAGCGTTAGTATATATATTTTTGTGAATATTAGAGTTCATCAGTTCGTGTATCATAATGTAATAAATTTAAAAACAATGGCTTCATTGTTATATGTATCTAATTAGAAATAATATAACTTTTATTTTAAATGCTGACACATTGAACCCTTAAACCCAAATGTTTTTTCTTTGAGCTGCGAATCCTTACCTTCTAGTTATTAACATGGCAAGGGCTGCCGCTGCTTAAACAGCTGATTGTCAAATGCCACCAAATTTAAGCCATTTTCTGCATAAAATCAGTATTTTCTACTTAATTCGTTGGTATTTTTTTATTTATGCAGTGCAGTCACACTGAATGCAGTGCTCTTTTTGTTGTTGTGTGATACGCACGCGTTCTGCTCGAATTTAAGCAAAATATAAGAAATATGTAAATGCGGCATTTTAGTGACGAAAAAAAACTCTTTAAATCTGCAGTTTTTTAATTAACAAAGTTTAAATAATCATAAAGCAAACAAAATGTGTTACGAATATTGGTGTGGCGATTTTTTAGAGTTGAGCTTGGAAATTGAATTGCGCTAAATTAAACGAATAACTGTATATAGCTTGACTGCACTCATAAAACTAACGGTAAGCTGTTTTGTCTGTTTATATTTTGTAATTTAGCTAAAAGCACAAATACATGCGCACACGCCCCATAGCGCGGTGTGACCGTGCGTATGTAATCTCTGCTGTCTGTGCTTTTATTGTGTGTGTGTGTGTGTATGTGTGTGTGTGCCGCCGATTTGGCTAACGCTCAGCTGTTTAGTTGGCCGCGTTGTTGTTGTTGCTGCAGACGCCGCTACCGACCCGCACACACATGCTTGCATTTGCATATGTATGTGTGCGTGTGCGTGTGTATACGCCCCACTCGTGAGAAAGTGAGAGTATTTGTGACATGCAATCAATTGCGTGTATTTATTGCAGTTTATCAATTTTATTTAATGCATCATTGCACCCACTCACACTTATTTGAGTAAAATAGTGTATGTACACTCACACAATCACATTCTAATTGGAAAGCTGTCACACACATACACCCACCCACACCACTTGAGCTTTTGATTTGCATTTACCGCTCACTGACATCTTATTCAAGTTCAATTGCAACAATTCGTAATTTTTATTTGCTGTCAATTTTACGCTCCATTTGAGCGGTAAAAAAAAAGCACTCCGCTTTTATCGCGTGCCTTCTCGAACGTTAAGTTAATTGCCTGAGCTTTTTGCATGTCAAATGCGGCCGCTTGGGCGCCTTTGCCCTATTAGCGATTCATTGCATGTTCTAACAATAAAAATAACAAATTATTACGTAAAACAAACATTTAAATGCACATTAAAAATAAAAGCTCAAGAAAAAATTCAGCAATGGCCAAGAAGAAAATGAACGCAAAACGCGCGCCAAATTAATATACCAAGCAAATCAAATCAAAATCAAAAAGGACGGCAACGCTGCTCTTTTGAATTTATATATATATATGCGTGTGTGTGTGTAAGAGAGTGCTTCTTGCGGTGCACAGCTTTCGGCAACGTCGCGACGTCGGTTTTGCATGCTTATGACGTAATGACAATAATTATAAGGCAAGCGTTGGGTAGTCTGAGCATTTGTGTGAAAGAGACAGAGAGTGGGAGGATGAGTGGTGGTATCATTATGCGAAATGAAACAGCGCACAGTGGTATGCAGCTGTTAAAAACTTGCCATAAACCATTGTGAAGTGTGAATAAGCATAAAGTTGCTAAAATGGAAAATTAACAAATACTGTGCTCCCTCGAAAATTAAAAATTCAAGAAATAAGAACTAGTTAAACATCAGAAATTCAATTTTCTATGCTTTGGAAGTCTAGAAGTGTGTAATTCCCATTTTGGGTAATATACTACTATTGCTATGTGAAATCATTTATTGTTTTATATATTCTCTCATGTATCTAAAAATATTATTTACGAATAAAAACAAAATTTAGGTATGGCTCGTGATTTTGTCGTGTCGAAGAAACCTCAAACACGCGCCCATCTCTAATTGGCATGAAAACGCGTAATTAAAAAATCCTAAATGCGGTTGCACTGTGCAACAAACTGTTCGCTTCCTTTGCTGCTCTGTTTGCTTTTTGCCTTGCCAGCAGGTGGCTGCGGTGTGTGTGCCTCGCTGTGTGTGCGTGTGTGTATGTGGGGATTGTGGGGCGTACATTTGTTTTGTGCTTAGAGGGGCGCCAAAGTCGTTGCCATTACAGAGGAAAAACATGCATGCTGCGCTTAACGGTATACGTACGTCGACGCCGACGTCGTCGCCGCCTTCAAGCGCAGTCGAAGATGTGGGACACAGACAAAGTGCAAGAACTGATGTGGGGCAGGCAGAGCGCGCGTTAAAACGTTTGTGAATTGAAACATGTCTGCCCGCCCACTATCTCTCTCTCACTCTCTCTCTCTCTTACGTTGGCTGTGTGAAACATTTTGGCATGCGAAACGAACATTCGCAGCTATGTTTTAAAGCTGTTCGCTTGTTATTGTTACTTCTGCTGCTGCCGCTGCCGCTGCTGCTACTATTGCTGTCCTCGCTCTTCTTGTTACCATTTTATTTTTATTTTTCTATTCTTTTATTTTTCGTCAATTGTGCGAGTATTTTATTGCGCGCACATTTTGACTTTGGCGTTCACCCGTTTTTGTGCGCCTTTGTTTACTTTTGTTGTTATAGCGTCACGTTTTGTTGTTTTGTTGTTGTTGCGATTTTTATTTGCATGCGACGCTTTTGGCTTTGCGCACTTGTGTTTATTTGCTTGTTGCTTTTTTGGCAGGTGCCTGCCCCCCTCTGAGGGGGGACTCCCCCCTGGAAGTCCACTCATTAAGTTGCCGCATGTTTATATCTTTTAAGAGCGGCTGTGCCTCTTTGGCTTTGCTGGTGTTTTGAATAGCTTTTCTAATACCCTGTAGTTAGGTAGCAAAGTTCCAGTAAAACGTCCTTCCGCCTTGCTGAAATGAAAAACGCGGAGTAAATTGAAGAGGAAGCACAAACACTTCTGCTCAATGGGCACAGCTTTCGTATGTGTGTTTTTGTGTGTGTGCATACGTGTGTGTGTGTGTGTTGTGTACGCATTAATTTACGCCGAATTTATGTTACGGCCACTTGAAGCTGGTTACGTGGTATCTTCTAGTGTTCACGCTCGACTAGAGCACTCTTGTTGTTTCTTTACCTGTATTTGCCTGCCAGTCACGCGCTCTCTGCTCCAACTTTGGGCACGTAACTCTTTTTTTTTGTTTTACATATATTTTGCGCGTCTTTTTATGTGCTCCCGCTCGCACCCCTTTCGCCGCGCAGCAGTCGCATGTTCTTTGGGCATTTTGATGGACACATCTGCTGCGTCTCTCTGGCCTCCCTTCCGCTCTTTCTCTCTCGCCCGCTCTCTTTCCATCTCACTCTAGACGCTTAGCAAATTACACGATGTCAAAGGCTTTAGTTGCGTTTATTTCTTCTTTTCTGTTTTTGCTTTTGCCTTTTGCACTTTAATGGACTTTAGAAGCTGAAGCTAAAACTTTGCTGACCTCCTTTTTGGCGACATCTAACGAATGCGCTACACCCTACCCCCTTGCCATGACTTTTTTGTACGGCAACTTTGATGTTAAGAGATAAGGCTTATAGCGAAGCATAGCTGATTTTGTCTTCAATTTCGTAGGACTTTTGTGCTCTGCTTCTTTCTTGTTTTTGTTCTTGTCATGTGTTTCGTTTCGTCGTCTGCTTTTGCCAGTTTCTTGGCCATAAACAAGTGCCAAACATAAACATGGCATACATTTTGCCTATTCACACACACGCACACACTTAACTGTCGGCATCTTGCGCTCTGCTTGTAACGACCGCACCCGCCCACCGCAGCATACGCCGACCCTTCGACCACACTTTTTATTGCTACAGCGCGACTATCAATAAAGTTCGATTTCTCTGTGTCTGCGCATATGTGTGTGCCTGCATATACCTAAAAGTGTCTGCTGTGTGTGCGTGTGTGTGTGTGTGTGTCTGTGTATGTGCATGGCTCATAAATCAAGTTAAACTAAACAAAAGAAATAAAAGAAAGAATTGATGTACTCAAAGTGCCGACAACTAAATACTCTTGCAGTTATGTGCATATGTACATAAACGGAGGATATTTTAATATATCTAATTTATATTGCATTTATTTATTTTGCCATACATAATTTTCGGAGCTATATGAGATAGTTTATCATACAAAACGGAATTTCATAGTAAATACATCTTTAAAAACAAATCAATTTTGTATGAAGTACCTTAATATACTAGTATGAAGGCGTGGGTATACATATATCCTCTTATCTATACTACATAATATACTTTACGGGCCCGCGGGTATGCCCCTTCATTGTGTTACATTCTTCGTTCCAAAGTCGTATTGCCCCTCGGCAAGTGTATAAAGAGAACGAATAATATAAAGCAGCAGCAAAAGCAAACAAATAAATTTATGTTTGGCCACGCTTCTTACTACGCTTTATGCCAATATTTCTGCCAGCACCACCTACATCTTCTTCTCTCTACCTCTTCACATTTCTCTTCTCTATGATCAGCACCCACACGCCCCTCGCTATCTCTTCCGCTCATCACTGTCTTGATTACAGCAGCGAAAAAGCGCTGGCACAGCACACACAACAACAAGAAACGATGACGACGCTTGACGTTGGCGTCGACGGCGCTGCTGCTGTTGCTACCTTTTCTACTGCTATTTTTAACATTTGCAGCAGCACTACACACACACATTCACACATGTATGCGTGGATGTGTGCGCGTATGTGTGTGCATTACATTTTGAAGTTGAAAACTTTTTGTTGTGCTTTATTGCTTAATATTTCACAGCGCCACGACGCTTGCTGTTGCCAATAAAAAAAGTTATGACACCCCCTTCGCTTTTCCACTCATTCGCATTCTCGCCCTTTCACATTCAATTTCGCTTGCAATTCTTTTGCACAAGTTCATTTTTGTTGTTGAGTTAAAGTTGGCATCTTCGTTGAGTGAAAGGGGGGGAGAGGTAGGCACGTAACTGAGCTTGCATAAAAGTTGAAAGCTTTAAGTTTCGGCTGCAAATTAAAGCTTTTTGCAATGTTTTTGAAATTTTGGTTCTTTATATTCCTTGTGTGTCATATATTCAACATTTATTTTAAAAATAAAATGAGTGTTTTGCTTTTCAGCTACTCCTCGACAAAACTTTTCCATTTCATTTCAAAATGACATCAACAACATTTTGTACATAATTTATAAGAACTGCAACAACAACGAAAGTGGCAACAGCGGCAGCCTCTGAGTCAAATGGCCAGAGCGCTAAAAGAAAACAAAAGCAGAGCAACAACAACAACAACAACAACAAAAAACATGGATGAAAAGCAGCGCAGCTGCCGTAGCTTTTGTGCGGGGCGAAGCGCAAAACTAAAAATACGAATTTATATGCAAAACATTTCAACTTGCTTGAATTTCAAACATTTTTCGCCAGCTTCACTCCTGTGTCATGCCTATTAATGTGTGTGTGTGTCACAACATACACACGTATGTATGCGTGCTTGTGTGTTTTTAGCTCAAAGCTCCAACTGAGCGCGCCTGCAACGACAAATGACATTTGACTGCGTCGGCGGCAGCCGTCGTGTATGCGTGTGTGTTTGCGCTCAATGCTCAGTGCCTCCCATCTCCCGTTTGTCCCATTCAGACCGCAGTTGTCGCCCCACTTAGCGCTCTCCCACACAGCCGCTCTTATTTTTTTTATTTTTTATTTTGCTTGTGTACTCTCATATTCATTTGCATTTTTATGCGTCGACGTCGTCGTTGTTGTTTTGGAATTTTATTTACTTTACATATGTATGTATTTTTCGTGCCTTGTTTTATGCTATCATTTGTTGAAACAAATACAGTTTTAATGCTGCGTCAGAAACTGTAATGTATTTATTTTAGCATGGAATATTAATATATAAATTGATGTATGCGCGTTTTTAATTAATTTCAAATAACTTGGAGAATAGATTAATAGACTCTTTATTCTGTTTCCACTCGAGGGCAAAAAAAATTGCTGGAGTATCATGGAATTGACACACTGTGCGCCTTTAAAAAAAAAAATTCAATGGGCGCATTGTTCAAGCTAGAACATCATATCTAAAATGTTAACTACAGTTAAAGCTCGCTATAAACGATTCTTTTTTTGTTGGTAATAAATGCTTTACAAAATAGCTACTGTCTGAGTGCAAATCTGGTTTATAATTGTTTAAAATGGTGCACGTATTTCCATTAATCAATGGAAGACCACTTAATTTGTATCATCAACAATTTGCACGTTGGTTCATTAAAGCTGTGACTCACTGTATTTACCTAGCAGCTGATTTAATTACTGTGCACCAGGTATTGCATGCTCAAGGGCCAATTTATTATAATGCAAACTGACTGACAATCAATACTTGCATAGAGACGCACACACACAGACACAGAGTCTACATGCATAAGCACGCACACATATGCACAGGGCTTGCCATATTCACCTCTGTCAGTATTCGCTTCAATCTATGCACATAATTTCACTTAAAACTTTTTGCTTACCAAACGTAATTTACCGCTGTTTCATTTCATTTTCATTGTGTGTGCCATAGACGGCTCGAATGAAAGAGAGAGAGAGAGAGAGAGAGAGAGAGAGAGAGAGAGAGAGAGAGCAGCTTACTGCTCCTGGCATTGTTTTTGCTGCCGCTGATGCTGTCTGGATTGGTTTGCGCGACTGCCTTTGTTTGTGCCGTTGTCTTTTGTCGTGTCTTCTGCACATTTTTAATCCACGTTAGTGCATCTGTCACAGCCGCTGCCGGCGTCGCAGCGCCCCATTAGTGAAGAGCTTTTGCTCTGCGTTTTGTTTTCAATTTGCTCGCAGATATGCCAAAAGAGACAGATGGATGATGACCTTGACGCGACAACAGCAACTGCAATAAATAGTTGCACACACATGCACGAAAATGTTTAAATTAGCCAGATACTGATAAATATGCGAAATTCCTAGTTTTGCTATACACAAAAAAAAAAAAGTTATTTAATTTTTAACATTTTTTGTTTTTTATGCCTTTTTCATATGTGCTTGTAACAGTTCGTGACACTGCATGTCTCTCCAGCTGGTCAACGAACCTGCTGCCGTTGCTTTGTTAACAAATAAAACTACAAGCTGTTAGTTTTTATTATCTCAACACATTGACAACAACAACAACAGCAGCAGCCGCAGCCGCAACAACAAGCGAGCAATGCTCATGATAATTTCAACTAGCGACGCCAACTACTCAAAGGGGGAGGGTTAGGGGGCAGCGGTGCTTGGGAAATATGAGCTGAAATGATCGCAAAAAATAAAATTAACGCCTTCAGTTGCTTGGGGTTAGTTGGGGCAGTCCGTGATTCGGGCGAGTCGATTAACACACGTTACACGCATTTTCAATTTTAACGAAAACGAAAAGTAAAACCAAAAGCAAACACAGACACAGCACAAAGACGCGGACGCATGCACTTACACACACACGCACGCACGTACACACACACACACACACACCCGTGCAGCAACTAGAAATAAGCTGCAAAAGCAACCGCAAAACGAGCGACGATGATTGTAAAGTTAGAGTCCAGCAATGCACAGTGGGTGTCACCTTGCAATAAACTGTCAAAAAAAAAAAAAAAAAAAAAAAATTGTGCAACTCAATGAAGTAAATCGAAACTTTTGAAACATATCTTTGGTATATTATCGATTGAAAAAATAGCTGCAAAGAAGATTTAATTTTGTTTCTTTTTAAACTAAAAATATTGTGTCTAAATACGTACTTCAGTCATCTGAGTCTTCTTAGTACTGCCTAAATGAAATTTATTTTAGACTTACCAAAACAATGTGTTCAATGAATTAACAATCGTATTCCATTGTATCGTATCCACTGTGCGAGGCTGTGACCCAACCGCGTCGCTGCCCCCGGCAATTCGACTGCCTCAACGTGAACGACGACATCGTCGAGTAAGTGAGTGTGCGATAACTTTGACAACGATAAATTGTGTTATGCTGGCTGCCGACGCCGTCTACGTCGACGTCGACGTTGCCGTCGTTCGTTCGCCTGAGCCAAAAGAAAGAGCGAGAACGCTGTAGAATGGGAGATGGGAGAGTCAAAGCGTTTTGTCGCCGCTCCCCGCATCGAATTCGTTTGCATCGAACGGTGCGTTCGTCGTCCTTCTCTACTGCACTTGTCGTTTCTTGTTGTTGCAGCGGCCGCTGTCGCCACGGCTTTTGCTTTGGCTGCTGCTGCTGCTTCTGCTGCTGCACCTCAGCCAAACTCTCCATGTGGCAATGGCAACTAACTGAGCGCCGTTCAATGTGCGCTTATCACATTATTTTGCTATTTATGGTTTTGCTTGCAATATTTCCTTTCTCTTTTTTTCTTCACTTTTTGATAACATAATACAAGAAAATACATATGTATGTACATACATGCATGAATGAATATATACATAGGCTGCCATCGCCAGTTTATAATAATACACGTGTATTCAAAGCATGCAAAGCGTGCAACACTTACTTGAATTCATGAGAATCGAGGAGTAGAGCATTAGCTAAAAATAGGTTGTGTTTAATGTGTTACGCAGCGGGGGAGACTTACATATCTGCCTTTGGTAAATAAAAACATACACTCACACACACATACATACACACATAAATACACTTACAAACAAACAAAACTGCATAAATACATAAAAACTTGCTGTGAACTAGGGTTACTGTTATTATTTTTTGTTTATTTTATTTAGTCTTATTTTGTTGCTGTTGCTACAACGAATTTGATGCGCTGTGAAGTATGCGCACACTGGTTCTAGTTGCATGACCAAATTATTTGTCCTAATTAAAAAAGTTGCCATTCAAATGCTATTTCGCCAAATTTTATTTAAATACATTTGTATGTGTATAAGTATCGAGTATTTTTGCTTTTAAAAATTTAAAAATAGCCATTAAATTGGCTAATAGAATTAATTGAACTAAATATGTAGTTAATTCTTTTCATCATTCATCAAAATGTTCTTGAAATTTAGAACAGTTAACCCTAAAACAAAAATTATTTCTTGTATATAATTTAATTCATATATATTAAACCAGGGTATTTTCGAGCTATATACTCCTACTTTAAAATCAACTTATCCATGATTTTTAATTTTATTGCTAAGTCAACTGAAAAACTCATTAGTTTTAATTTCACAATTGAATCACACCACTGGGCGCTAAAGCTTTTGCTTTATTTATTGTATGGTATTTATGTACTTATTAAACCAACTTATAGGTATTTTATTTTAAGAAAAAATACTAGTTCAAACATTAATATATAAAGCCATGCATATATATGGATATATATATATATACTCTTACAATATATGCCCTTTATTTAAAAGCAGCTTTGCCTAGATTTTTAGTTTTATTTTTAGGTCAATTGCAAAAGTCATTAGTCTCCATTTTAAAATTGAATCGCACCACTGTGCGCTGCTGCTACTGCTGCCTTCGCTTATCGTTCGTTTGGCTTGTCAATAATGCAATCAATTGTGTAGTTTGATTAAAGAAATATTATTATTATTGTCGTCATGCATTGTACGTCCGTCTGTGTGTGTGCGTGTGTCTGTGTATGTGAGAGCTTCTATTACATTTATCGTTTATTGATGTTGCATTTTGTGTCACAATTTGCGGTTGGAAGTTACATATAAACGAATACACTGTGCTGCCTGGTAATAGAGCTTATCTTGTGCACCGGAACACACACACACACGCACAAATATATATACATATATATGTATGTATTTGTAATGAAGTGAAGCACATCATTGCCAAGGACGTTGTAGCTGTAATTTGTTTGTGACGTCATCAGTTTTGTACGAAAATAATATAAATAGATTTTTGTTTATTTTTTCTTACAGCTTACATCTTTTTTCAGTTCCAAGTGGGTCTTTGGTGGGTTACTCAAGCAATGATTGATAACGGTAAGTCAAGTTGTAGCAGTTATTTAAATAACTTAATTGATTTTGCAGCGTTGCCCACTTTCAATTTTTTTTTTGTAAAATTTGGTTAAACAAATGCAACGTTGCCAGTTTTTATTGGTATAGCTGGCTTTTCCGCTTTGTAGGGATCCACAATCAACAGGCAATGTTAAAAATCTTTTTTTTTACAATGAAAACTAATAGAGTTTAATAAATTGAGCATGTTAAAATGTTTATTTCTTGTATTTATTTTTAAGCCTCTTGAAATACAAATCCTAAATTATGATATTAATTTAATTATCAACTTTCAATTGATTTAATCAAATTTGGCCAATTTGCAACGTTGCCACACTTCAGCAATGAACTTCTGATGGCAGCACATGGCAAATAACTGTAATAACTGTACGCTTTGTGAGACGTGTAACTAAATTAGATGAAGCTTAATTAACTTAATACGTTGTTTATGAGCGCCCATGTGAAATGTGCGATTGCCATGGGTTAAATGCACACACATTCATGTATATGCACATACATATGTATGTGTACGTATATATGTACGTATAGTGTGCGCGTTGGGGGAACTTGAAACCTAATCAAAAAACTTTGCTCTATTACCGCGCCGCCCTCTCCAACCCCCTTGCGCAAATAATCCAATTAGCTGTCACACGGAAAAAACAAAAGATAGAAATAACCGAAAATTATAAGCAACACGTAGTCCAGTAAAAATTATGCATGCAGAAATTGAAGTTTTCATTGTTTTATTGTGGCCTAAAAAATTAATAAAAATGTTCATATAGTAGCAGTAAATGCAACAATATAAAAACAAAAACAATTGCCACAAAAGTCATATGCGGTGTCCTGGGATCCAACAGCAACAACAAAAACAGAAACAAAAACAACGTAGACAAACCACCGCTGCGACGCTTTTGGCACACAAATCTCAATTTAAAACAATCAAATGGAATGAAACAACATAAACCAAGTGAAAAAAACACAACGACAACAGCAGCAACAACAACAACAACAACAACAAGAGAACGACAGCAACAGAAAACAACGCAAAACTGTAAACAAACGAAATATGCACAACTACATGCACATAGACAAGTGGTGGCACACACATGCACACCAACTGGCGATGGCGCAATACACATGCATATACACGCACACACAGACACAGTCTCGCTCACTCGCACTCATGCTCCTCCTGTTTGTTCACCACACTCGGAGCGTTGGTCTCGCCGAAATGTCTCACCGTCGTCACGTCGCACATGCTCCGTCGTCAGTCGGTCGATCGGTCAGTCAGGCAGTCGTTTCGTCGTGTTCATGCGTTCCGCTACAGTGTACAAACGGCTACAACGCAACGCCTTGGCAATGAAACGTTTCAGTTTCTGTTAAAACGTGAACGTGAACGGTTCGTATAAGTCGAACGACAGTTTGTTCGCAATAATTATTTATCTGTGTGCGGCAATCACGAACGCTAGAGCAGCTGTAAAAAGACCGACGGCAAAACAAGCATAAATTAAGCCGAGCATTTGTCGGGCGTAACAAAGTGACTAAACAGCCGGCCAGGGCAAGGCTAATAAAAGTAAATAAACAAAAGGGCAGGCAGCGAAAATTGGCAGCCAGCATTATATTGTTTTTTACATAAATACATAGATACAAGCTTGTAAGTATAACTGTTTTAGCCTGCGTATGCATATGTATGCATATACATATATGTATGTATGTATATATTTAGTGCAAGTGTCAAAAAGCCAACCAAAAACAACAACAACGACAATCTGTGTTTAAATAGCGCACAGCAACAACAATTGAAGATATTCGGTGTATGCGCTGCTTGCTTCTTCGTCGCTTTGCAACGGCGACGTCGACGCCGACGTCGACGTTCGCCACGACATTTGCACGCACTGTGTGCTGAGTGCTGCCGAACATGCTTGAAATGCTGTATTGCGCCATGTGCACGGCATGTTGTGCGCTTTTGTGACACTGTGCGTGAAAATAAAACGTATGGAAATGAAACGAACGGGCTAACGAGCAGCAGAAGCAACAACAACAAAAGGAAATCCTATAAATAAGACCAAGAATATTTATCAATAAGGCCTACACAACAGAAAGAAAAAGAAAAAAACAGATGAGAAAATTTAAGTATTTTAATATGAAATGAGTATAATTCCGGCTCGCTCTTAAATGATTGATTAAAACTTAAACGTTTATAATTAAACGAGCAGCGAGGTAAACCAAAGTGTAAGCGTGTGTGAAGGTGTGTGTGGGTGTGTGTGTGTGTGTCACACGACAGGCCCCTTAAAAGTTTAATAATGAAGTTATCAGTTTTTTGTTTGGTGCAAGTTTCTGTGATAGTTCAGCAGCTCGTTAAAAATAAACAGTTACAAAGAATTAATGTGTTTCGTGAAAAATGAGTTGAAAATTAATGGCATACTTAAAAAAATTCGTGATATACATTATTCGTGCTTTATTTTCATGCATCACTGTGCACTTTCCAATTGCTGACATGTGTAGACTAACCGTTAATTCTCAGCGGTAAATTGCAACGTTGCCAAATTGCAGATGACTTAACTGTGTGTGTGTATATGTATGTGTATGGATGTGTGTGTATATGTGTAGCTGTGACTACAGTGATCGCTGGCCAAAGAAAACTCGATTCCAAAATAAAAACTTTAATATTAAAAATGTCAATTTTAATTTCTACAAATTCTTGCGATCGACTCAAGCCAGAAAAAAACTTGGCACTTATTTCCAAATTTCAAACTGCTTAATATCTAAGTTAAGCTGATATTTTGCGCAGTGTATGTAATTATTTTTGTCGCAATCCTAATTATTTATGTTATACATACATAACTGTGAACTAACAAAACAATTTTCATAATTTATTTAATTTTTTTTTTTGCATAATTAAATCAAGCTGTGGTTTAAATTTTGGACAATGTTGCAGTTCGGATAATCGACCAACCGCCCCCTGCTCCCCCTCTGGTCGAAATAACAGCGTCGAGCGCATGTTGCAACATCGTTAAAATGTCTGCTGGCAATTAAATTTGCATAAATTAGGCATGCTAAACGCATTTAACGCACGTGTGTGCAGCCATAAAAACGTATTAAAAAAAAAACAGAACCTAATTTTTTAAGATGAAAGGCGCAGAACAAATGAAATGTTTTTTGTTTTTGTTTATGTTTGTTTTTTGCAGCCTTTAATTAATCACAACAAATGTCCAAGCAACGGCAATTTGCACATCGTCGAGCACAAGCAATTTTAATGAAGTAGAACTAATTTCTAATTAAAAGCAACATTAAAACGCAAAGCAAAATAAGGCAAACTAAATGCAGACTGAAAGAGAGAAACCAAAAACAAAAACAAAAACAAAAAAGCATCAACGCAATGGACCGAACTAAACCGAAAACACGACTAGAGCAAGCGAGACAGCAACAAGAAGCTGCTTAGTTGCGGCGATGCCAGCGTCGGTGTCGGCGTCAGCTGCGACAGCGGCAGCGGGCAATAACGAGTTTAAAGCTCCGCTAGCTTGAGCACGACGCACTTACACACACACACACATGCACACGCACACTCTTGCACAAGCAGCGCGAGACAGAGAGGAGACTCTCACATGCCATAGCGTAAAAGTTCTATACTTTTATGCTTTTATTTTGCCAGCCCAAAAATAATCGCTTTATGATAAGCAAAAAAAAAAAACAGCACAAGCGTTCCAAATGCCTCTCTCGCTCTCTGACGGTATGTGTGGAAGAAAAAGGCGAACAAAAAAAAAAAAAAAACAGCGGAACGGCACAAGCGTCAGCGCAGCAGCAGCGCTGCAGCAGAGCCGCATACAATTTATATTTGCTTTTAATGCTTGTTGCTGCTTTTTGCTTGCAAACAAATAAAACTGGTTTTCGAGTCAATTAAACAAACCAAAAAAGGCAAATAAAACTGTGTATATACATATATATATATATATATAACATTATATATAACATTATATATATATGTATATGCATATATGTATAGCTAGCGAAGAACTAAGAAAATGTTTGGTACAAACGGGAAGAAAACAAAAAAACAAATGCAAGTAAATGTGACAATGGATCAACTTTTCAATGTAAACAGCTGTGCAGAGTGTAGAAACGAGCGGGGTGGGGGGCAGCGGGCGGTGAAGTAAGCTAACATAACATAAACGGGAAAACTCAATTTGGTAATAATACTGTTAAGCGTATTTATGTAAAAACTTTTTATTATGTCGCATCTAACATGCAAAGACTTTTATTTATTGCATGTCAAATGCGAAACTAGTTAAGTCGGCTGCCCGACTGCCCAATACTCTGTTCACAGCTGAAATAACAGTTGAAAGCAGTTGTATAGAGTCTGCTTGTTTAATTTTTGACTCTTAAACTGTGCATGACTTCCAAACTGTGGAGGTCACTGAAATGTATATCCTATGCTCTTTTTATGAGAGGCAGTGGGCGTGGCGAAGTTCTCTTCACATGAACGAGCGCACACAAAAAATGTATATACCCGTTTTCACTTTCAGTGCAGGGCATAAAACACACAAGCAATTTTAAGCCTGCAATTCTATATAATGAAATAGCTTAAAATAAATCTGCACTGATTTAACTGTGTGTCACACTCAAAGCTGAATTCCAATCCAGGTAACAAGATAATTTCTAGCTATCAGAAATATGCGTAAAATAAATGAAAAAGGAAATTTGAGACAGGCAACGGCCACAAATGTCTTTTGTTAAAAGCAAAATAAAAATGAGAAAAGCAAATGAAAATAGAAGCAAGGCAAATTCCGAGTGAACGAATTGCAAAGTTGAAAGCCGTTGGCTATATATACATATATATGTATTGTGCACATTTGTATGTATATATGTGTGTGTCTTGGCTTGAGCTGCATCTAGGATAAATACAAGGATATCTGTAATATTTCAATGAGAGAGTAGTTCAATAGATTATCTCTAGTCGATGAACAAAACTTGTGCTTTAAACCAATTTTGAAGAGAGCTCTTTTGAAATTTGAATCGAAGTAATTACCCAAAATTTAAATAGCTTTAAATGAACTCTTAGAACTAGTTCCTAAACTAGAACTAGTTTGGCTTAAGATAACATATAATGGTTCGAATCGTAAAGCGAAACAGAGATTTTAATACTTCAAATACTTTGCTTTACCAAGCAAATAAGATACAAAATTAGCCCCATGAATTTTGAGAAAGTTTTAAATGTACTAAGAGAACTAGTTCCACCACGCGCGGCCCAAGAATATATAAAGGTTCGAATTGTGACGTCAACCAGTAATATTTTAAACCTCAAATTCAAAACTACTTTGCTTTCCACTGAGTACCAAGGAATATAAATGATTAAAAAATGAATTTATTTTTAATAGAAAACATGCTCAATAAACATTATCATATTACATTGAGAACTAGTTCCACGACGTGAAGCTTAAGATAAAATATAATAATTCGCTTCATAAAGCGAAACAGTAATATTTTAAACTTCATAATCTGAAAATTGGCATATAAAAATAAGTAAATGATTGCAAAACATGCTCAATGAACAATTTCGAAATACTTCTATCAGTATCCATAGATAATTGAGAAAATAATTAAAAATAGTTTACTTCACAGTTTTTGTTGCCACTTCAATTAAGACAACTCTGGGAATTGTCATCTTCATGGCCTCAATTTTCTGTGTCTGTGCACAATATCGATTTGTGGAGCAATTGTTTAATTGAATACCTTAAAGTATCAATAAGTTCCATTCACAATTCGAACTATTTGACAATTTGTTTTATCGATGTTAGCTTCTTAATCGGCATAAACAAACGAGAAGGCAAACAAAGACGACTTCCACTTGTTAAACAGGACAGAGGAAGGATCGAAGGACTATAATATCAAGAGACATTTCACGCGTTATCAAACATTTTAAAAGCTTGGCAAGCAATTGGGAAACGTTGCACAAAATAATTTACTTGAAAGCAAAAAAGGAAAACGGGAAGAGAAACTTAATGAAATTGCGGAAAAAGTGCAAAAGAAAACCCAAAAATATAATCTGTGCGGGATTAATGAAAAGTCCGAAAAGTGTCAGCAAATCTGAACTGGTCAAGATTGTTGAATTTGTGACGCGTTTTTTATTTGGGGGACTCAAATTATAAAGTCGGCGGAAGTTAAGCAATAAACTCGGATTAGCGACAGTTAATTTAGTGCGTTGATTAAGCCAGAAGGGAAACAGGATTAGGCCAGGCGCAACGCAGCGAAGAGTCAAGAGAATCTCCGTTCGTTTCTGAACAGCGAAAAGTCTGAATGAATTTTGTTTCGTTTCTCTTCATAAGCATATATCTTTGCAGTTATTTGAGCTAAGTTAACCGAAACCTCACGCAGCTTTTCGCAATGCTTTAATACCGACGGCTCTTAAATTATAAATGATAAACATATTGTTGTTACCTGTTTAATGCAGGCCATATTTAAGTTCAGTTCTTCCATCAAGGCTTAAGTCCAAATACTTTTCATTCCTTTTCGACCACTTCCTTGTTATTTTCGACCACATCAGACACAAAACTGTGCATCAAATAAGCCCAGCCAATTTATTTTCCATAACAACTGCTCAAAAATAAAAACAAAAAACAAAAAAAAATATCAAAAACAACATGAAGTACACAAATTTGGTATGCGACGGCTGCTGCTGTTGCCCTTCAACTGTGGCGAAAACAACTGAAAGTCGCTGACTAGGAGATACCCTGCAACTTTGGCTGTGACGAGCTGCCGAAATAGTCGTACATAAGGGCGCTTATGCTAAAGGTCAAGGCTTTATCTTAACAAATTATTGCTTTTTCTGTGTGTACTCTACGGGAATCTACACACCAAATTGGAATTTCTAACTATTGTAAGCTCCAGGAAAAGAGCATATATAAAAACCGATACTTATCGATTGCGTGGAAACGGACTGAGCTATCCATAATTTAAAGTAAACTTTATCTATATATAATAATAATAATACAAGGAGCTTAACTTATAGGCAGGCATCTCTTGTAGTCTCTGAGATCTTGTAGACGAAGTAACCAGACGCGGACATGTCGCAATCGATTCGGAATATATATATTTATATGTATATTCCTAGTGCTGTCTCTAATGCCTCCTGTTTGTTTCACACATTTGCGACGAATCGTTATACCCTTAATTAAAACCCATTTTCAAGGGAAAACAGGGTATAACACAGCTTCGGCGGCAAACCTAGCCAAATTGGCACAGCAGCAAGTCAACGCGCCAGACGCGCCCCCGCCCCCCTCCCACATACACCCGCTGATGTGCTCTCTGCTACCAATGCCTGCCGTCGCCGCCGTCCTCGTTCCCTTTCTGCACAGATTGGCCCGATTTGGATGTGCATTACCTTCCATGTAGCACATCCATTGTTCACAGCGCCTACTCTGTAATATTGTATAACAGACACAACAACAACAACAACGACGACAACAACGACGACAACAACAACGATAACAACAACGATAACAACAACAACAAACATCAAGTACGGCCTCAGACCGGACCAGACACAATCTGAAAATGTCGACCCATGCAAATTTTTTTTTTTTTGAGGTCGTCTTTTCACTATGGAAATGAAGATGAGAAATTTTCCTCTGCTTTTTACTTTTTTTTTTGTACTCTGCTTTATCGCTCGCCCGTTTCTCCCTTATTTGCTTTTTAGGTGGCATATTGAAATTAATGTAAATTTTTTCATACACTTGCGCCTTATTGGTTTTAGTAGGGCTCGTTCGGAGGGTTGGTAAAAAGGCTAAACGTTTGCTGTTATTGATCAGCCAGATTTTATTTGATAATGAAATATTCCATTGTCATTTCGTACGAGACAAAAATTGGATCAGGTGAACAATTGAGATATTCGAGAGCTGGATAAACAACAGAGCGAACATTTGACAATGCCAATGATTAAAGTCTTTTTGCACAACTTGGCAACACAATGTTTGGTTAGTCAAAGTGGGATTCAATTAAATTTGAGCTTTGAAGCGAAATTGCTGAATTAAACATAAACTTTTCCTCGAGTGTTCTTTGGTGTTATTTAGATAAATGTATTATATAAATACCGATGCGATGTGATAGATATTTCGATATGATATGATAGATATTTCGATATGATTTAAAGATATGATAGGTATATCGATATGATTTATCAATATAATATGATAGATATGTCGATATAAAGTTTTAAGATATTTTGGCCATGACCAATTCCCAATCTCAAACGAACGGAAAGGACAATTTCTTGGCCAAATAAGATCCGAATGTTTCCTCATTCCATCCAAAGTAAATCGAAAAAAAAAACAGTTTTAAAGTCGAGTTAAATTAGAAAATTTTCGCAAAAGAGACATATCCCAGTCACAGTTTGAAAGCAACTGTATTTGCATAACAGTTTTAGAGCTTCGCTACAGAGTATTGCACAGTCGAAAGATTCCACTTAAGAAATGCTTTTCTGCTTATCAACAATATTTAAGCCAAAAGATTATCAATTGGCCTTTAATTATATTCCGCATCACTTTACAAAAATAAAGAAAATTAAATAAACTGCAAACACAGCCCTTAGGCCATGTTGAAATGGCGCCAAGGATAAAAAGGACACACACACACACACACACACTGAGGGCAATTAACTGTATACGAGCAAAGGAAAATGAAGGAGAAAACAACAGCAAGGAAAAGTGCGAAACACATTTTGCGGAAATTGTTGGTTTGTAATTTGAATTTGCGCCATTTGCATTCAATGTGCGGGCCTTAAATGAGACACAATGAATGTGTCCTGTGTACCCAATACAAGTATATATATATATACATATATATATTTATATTTTATACATATAAACGCAGGCATGTGTGTGTGCGTGTGTGTTTATTAGCCTTTGTAGAGGTCTCTGGGCGCCGCGTTCTGCTCACACGCAACGCAAACGCAACGCGCCTAAAAACGGAAACGGATGTCGGCAAGTGTAGACATATTTTCTTAGCAACTTTTGCGCAAAACTCACACGACCCCCGTGTGCCACCGCCTGCACACACCCCCCCCGCACTCGTTCGCTCTGCTTAACATCCATAACATTTATGCTGCGGCCTGTACCATTCCATCCCATCCCATTCCATTCCATTCCGGGCTGGCGCTCAACTAGTTTGCAACTTGCTGGCAAAAGTTTTGTTGTAACGGCAAGTCAATGAGTGGGAGCTTTTTTTTTTTTTGTGTTGAAGGGGTTGGGGGTGCAGGGGTGGGGTGTTGGTGGGGGCAGTAAACTTTGTTTACTGCTTGCTTTACGGGCTGCTATGCGAAAATGAAGTAGCTTGACTTTTGCTTCTACTTCTGATTTTGATTCTTTGGGACCAAACAGTGTATTAAGATGATGGCGTTGACCGGCTGTGGGTGGGGATCGAGGTAAGAGTGGGATTGGGATTGGGGTTGGGGTAAGGTTATTCTTGAGTGGGATATGCCCAGCAATTGTGTCACTTTAAGCGGATTTCACTGTAAGTGCCAATATATTTCAGGCAGCCAACGAAAGTAGTTGCACATACGAATGGGCAATTACAGGGTATACATGCACAGGATAATAATGTTCAATGTACAAAAACAAACAAAGAGATTATGCTTCTTCAGTCAGCGATCCCTCTGATCGCTACCTAGCGAAAAGCTGTCATATGAGGTATACTTAAAATGTTTTGTAGCTTTAATGTTATTTGCATTGAGTAACATTTCCATGAAGGGTTATTGACAATGAAGGGGCTTGAGGTATTTAAACGCTTCGCCTCGTAGATAGGTCGTGCCGCCTCTATGGTCTAAGGTCAGCCGAGAGCCTGTCGACCGCGTTGCCTGCTGACGTAGTTAAGCTGATCTTCGACCTTTGTCAGGCAGAGATCGCGTTCGATGGCACCTACTTGCCTTGGCTGGGACTTTTTTATACCCTTGAAATGTGTAACGCATAGAAGGAGACATCCCCGGATCCACAAAGTACATACGTTATAGATCAGCATCAATTGCCGAGGTGATATATAAGTGGGACTAGCTGCCATGGGAACAATCGATTGAATGTATTTTGTTGTTGTTACTCAAACTCGGCATTTACAAGTTTTACTATACCCCCACTATTCTCATATACGTACTCAATAGTTTTCGCGATACTTGATTTGTTTAATGTGTGATTAAAGCTCACATATTGTATGAAAATTATCTCTAGGCAAAATGCCATTCTTTCTCGTTCTTCTTAATTTTTATATGTGCTAGAAATAAAATTGATTACACGTCATCGACAGATAACGCCACAAATGTCGAGTAAAAGCGAAGCACGTAATTAATTTGCCTTTTGCAGTCATTTAGATTAGCTGTCAATTCGCTAAATTAAAATTAATCAAGTTGATTTTCTTTGATGATTAACGAAAAAACGTGGTTTTTTTGCCTTAATAATATATAGATAAGATAAACTTTAATTAGCTGCTTGTCCATGAAATATTATACGACAGATAACTTGTTCTTTAAGCATTGACAGAGAGAAGTGACAATTTCTGGGGAATTTCTCCAGCTCTTTAGTTGTTGTCTTATAAATAAATTGAACCATTTAAACAGTTCTGGGTCAATTGATAAATGTGACTTCAAGGCAAACTTAACTCGCAGAGAACTACTTGGAAGTCTTTTAAAGCCATGTGTAACACGCCTTTATTATGCAATTCCCAAGTTGGGCGCAGAGTGACCAACTAAATTAACAGCACTTGGTCACACTTTATGCACTAAATGGCTACAAATCTGCACCCAAAGCCCCATTACAGGGCTTTATTAGCCCCTGGGAAACACAGGCAAACACATAACCACTCAAAGGCAATAAATTCTGGGCATAAATATGAACTATACCAACAAGTTAGAGGCTTGCTTGAGGGGGCGGTTGGGGGCCGTGGTCTTACGATAGAAAAACAAAGAAAAAAGCGTATGAAATACCAAATGGCGTATCATTAATGAGGCGTTGCCGCCCAACCAAACACTGACCCCTGCCCTCACACACACGCACACACACACACACACGATTGACTCTCTCTTACTCTCTCTCTCTCTATATCTCTCTCTCTTTATCTGATTTAGTACAATGCGTGCGTTTAATATGCCGTTAGTTTAATGAACAAAATTAATAGCTAAATACTCGTAGACATTTCAAGCACTTCAAGAGTTCTTTTCATGTATTTCCATGACTATCACAAGCATTTAGACCAAGTCAACCGTGACATGGACAAAGGCTTGCTTCTCTCTGGGCTCTAGTTGATTTTCAACCCTTTCGTGGGGAAGTTTTCTCGTATTTCAGACACACATGGGAAACATTTTCGTCAACTACTTGAAGCCAATCAATTTTGTTTCCTCTAATATGTTTTATAATACACTTGCAAAGCGGTTTTTTTTTTTATTATGTCATGAAATACGTAACGTCTTGTGGGTGACTTTTTGTGGGCACAAAATAATGCCTATGTATACATGTCAAATTTATTAGTTATTAATTCAATTTTGAGCAAAATCCTAGCAAAATCCAACTGTAGGCGGCACGCATGTTCTAACGTCCCACTTCTTCGGAAAATATATTTTTCCTTTAACTGCACCGACGTGTGACTAAAAATAATATTCTGCACCCTTCGCAGATGGCAAGGGTGACTGCAAGGGTATTCAAGCTGCGGCTTTACAAATGACTAACTATTCGGGTTTTTTATTATTACGTTTAGCTTTAAATCTAGTTCATATGCGGGCTTGGATTACGGTATGCGGTTGCCACATGTGCAGATAAACCATACAATTTTCGCGCTTGTCCTTGGAAATAGCTGAAAGTATGTATATGTATGTGCTTTTGTGGCAAGTTTTGAACTGCTGCGGCTTTTTAATGTTTCATGTGAAAGACTCTTGTAATGTAACACTTTTTTTTAGGTTTAAATTATACTACGAGTTAAGCCAAAATAGAATTTAATGTGTTTAAAGCGCAGTAACATTTGGATAGGATATACTTAAATAAGAGGGAACTTGAGTTATTGACAGGCTTTGCCTACAACTAGTTGAGAATTCTATTTTTACCGCGTTCTATAAATTGTCAGACTACCATAATCTCATTAATTAACTAAAACATCAAAAAAGGGCAAATAGTGGGCGAATTTATATCACCTGTAACTATATACACCCTGTAACTATAATATTAAGTAACCAAGGCAGGATAAGTAAAAGTTTTTGCGAATGTCATTTGGCTTATGAATCCTACCTGAAGACCTCTTGTTAAAGTTGTTCTGTTTAAAACAGGGTATCTCGTAGTCAAACCTTATCACCCTCTATGGGCAAATGTAAATTGAAAATTTACTAAACACGACGACTTACAACAAGTAAAAGGCTTTGCACATGTCCGTTGGCTTGTTAATTCTGCCTTAAACGCGTTCTGCATAAAACAGGGTATCTGCTAGTCAATACGTTGTATTTTCACTCGATTCCCTCTCGACATGATTAACAACTTAAATGATAATCGCAGCAACAAAGAAAGAAAAACTTATACAGGGCGTGCCAGCGACTAGTACAATAAGATGCTTTGCCTAGATGAGGCATGATTTATGGAATCTTTTCAGCGGAATTCATTAGGAAAGGCAATCTCCCTGCCCCCATCCGCCCACCTCTAAACAATGTTTGTTTGTTTTTTTTTTGGTTATTTAGGCTCATCATTTTTGGCATTTACGATGAAATAAAGGTGAGCAGCATATCCGTTTTTCTGCCAGATTTGTTTTGTTACAAATTGTGTAACGCATAAATACCTCAATATAAATGAATATGTATATATATTGATGAGGACTGTCCACAGTCGAGTCTCTCAGTCTCGTTCTCATAAAACTTGGCGAAGCAGCGTCCTTTTCTTGCAGGCAGTGTATTCAATCTTTGGTGTGCAGCTAAAAGCTTTTCTTTCCTATTTTGTATATTTTTATTTTGTTTTGTTTGCAGTCTTGAAAAGTTTTTGCTTGTCGTCGCTTTTTTCTCCATAACTTTTCATTTGCACAAAAGTTTATCTATTACTGTCCACAGTAAACGCGCCGCGGCGCCGGCTGCATAATTAGGCGACAGCTCAGAAGTCATGGACTTGGATTTACACGGCTTTACATGTACAAGTTTATATATATATAGGATATATATATGTATACGCTATGCATATATGCATGAATGTGCGGATTATCCAGTGTGGAAGGTGCCCATAAATTGTTTGCCTGGCAATTATTTCCCATTCCCTTTTAAGCGAAAATGGCAACGTGTTGCGGTTATTGCGGTAACGGTTTTCATATTTTATGCCGTTTACATATTTATTTACCATATTTTTCGTTGCGCTAATTAAAGTTGGTCAACAGCAAGTGCAAATGATGTTTGCTCTGAGTTGGTCCAAACAGGGCCATTTTTTCGGACAGTAATAAAACGATTAACGAAAAAGAAAATCGCTTGTGAACTGGGAAAAGTCTGTACAAAGTTTGGAGTATCCCAAAATGCAAAATTAATTCATAATATGTTTTAATTCAACTCTAGCCTAAAATAAGGGAAATATCTTTAATTTCTGATTATAAATACACCTTCAAAGGCGGAAAATGTGTGAAAAATAGTCAAGCTAAAATTTAAATAAATAATATAGGCTTTAAGAGCATAAATTGTATATCTCTAGAAACGAACTTAAAGTAATAAACTCCAATGCGGCCTATGATGGCTTTCGCTTCAACCAATTGGGAATTTTAGTTAAAATGGCTTAAAGAGCGCACAGGGACTGTACTTGACTGTTGGTAACTTTTTATATATATATATATATTTTTTTTTATTTTTGTTTATTGTTAAACAGCGCATTCTGAATAATTCACCCGTTTGTAGCCACATTTCTACTGAAACTTCTCATGGTGTGCAAATCAAATTGAAATTGCCCGAAATTCGCAGCTCGTTTCATCAACACAATTGCCAATCATTCAGAACACACACAAAAAAAAAAAAAAAACTCTATATTCGAATACGCAAAATTTCATTTCCGTTTGTCCGGCACATCCGGATGCAAGTGAAAACTGTGAAAAAGGTTGCAAAATGCATAGCCATGCCGTGCATACTGAGCGAGCGGCAGCGATAAAAATAGAGGAAGAGATAGTGATAGAGATATAGAGGGATAGGGGGTGATAGAGAGAGAGAGAGAGAGGGGAAGAGAATTTGAACCATCAATAGCACCACTAACTTCCACTTCTTCCCACTCTAATCGACACATTTTCGGTTGCATTTAAAAGCCACTTGCCCCCGACTGACTAAGTGCCACGCCCACACCACTCCCAAAACGGCCCCACGCGGCGTTGATGAGCAATTCCTCCATGCATATCAAGGTCAATACAAAATGGCGTCGCTGCGCAAATACAAAGTGCACAATGTAGTGCATATTGGCATTACCATTGAAGTGCGCCCACCCTGCCCGTACCTCACCTCACCCACAAATCTATTGCATTCTGCGCTGCGTCCCTTCCCAAAAGCTCATCAACACTTTTCCGAAATTTACACAACACTACAACAAAAAAAAAGTAGTTAAACGCTTTTCGCGATTTGCAAAACTTTTGCGCACTTGTTTTGTGTGTTGTAAAAAAAATTGCAATGCAAAAAATCGACAATAGAAATTTGATTAAGTTTTGGCATAGGGAAACGTCAATGCGCTAATTTTGACCTTAACTGAAAATATTTAAGCCTCAGTCTTTTATAACAAAAATAAATAAAAATAGAATATTAATAAATATATAGAAATTTTTAATAAATATATGTACACAATAAAAATAAATACAAATTTAAATAAATTAATTTTTAATTTTAATTAAAATTTTTTTTTAACAGAATTATTTATTTTATATAAAATAATATAAAAAATAAAGAAATGAACTAAGACATTCATAATAATAAATAAATAAAAACATGAAACAAATAAAATAAGAAAATAATAAAATGCTTAAATTTATAAAAATATAAAAAAAATAAATTATTTAACATCTTATTTTTATATTTTTAATATTTGAAAACAACTCAAGGACCAATTTTGTTTCTCCACAAGAAAATTATTCAATAAATATGCTTTGTAAAATAAATACTAAAATTTTCATATAAGTGCAGCTGGCGATTACAGTTATTTAACGTTTGTTACGAAGTTGATGGCAAAGTTGATATACTCTGTCTTGCTAAACTCACTGCAAACTAAAGCCCCAATTTCCCGAATGCGAATATCTCTTGCTTTTTTCTAGTTTTGTGTAATGGCATTTGTTGTCGTTGTTGTAATTGTTGTTGTTGCTGCTGCTTGTTGCAAGACTTTTTGATTGGAAAACTTGTGCATTGGAGTGAGTTGTATGCTTTTGCTGCTTTATTCGCTGGCCCAGCTCAAGCGCTTGTCTTACCTAGCTAATTAAAGTGCTGAGGGTTAAAGTTTACGGGCGTGTGAAAGTTGACAATTTCCATGGGTTAATCAATTGACGCAATATGGTTAAGGAGTGGATGTTGTGTGTGTGAGAGTGTGTGTGACATGCCTCTATTGCCAATGGGCTTTAACGGGATTACACACACACACACACACACACACACACACACACATGCATGCCAATCTAAAGTCGTGCCATTTGTATCCATTGGATATCCAATTTAATTTCTAGGCTATTTCCAAGTTGTTGACGCAGTTTTGTTTGCCATTTGATATCCTTGACTGGGCTTCGGCTTGCGCTTTGCTCTAAAATTGTATCCTTGTATCATTAATTAAGATGCACACATACACACAAGCACACGCACACAGCCACACACTCTCTTAGAGTGTGGGGTAAACCAATGTCAAGGCAGGTTGCGTTTTATCTATGAAAAGTCAGTCGAGGTGTTTGTTTCTTCTGCTGCCCCACGCTCAGACAAACTTGTGTGCATGTGTGTGTTTATGTGATTATATGGCGCACACACACACACACACTCACAAACACCACGCACACACACACAAAAATTACTTTGGTCGCATTAATTTTGCAATCAAAATGTCTTACGGTAGCTCTACAGCCCAAAATTTAGTGGGTGCGCACGTGTGTGTGTGCGTGTGTGTGTGCGTGTGTGTGTGCTTGTGTGTGTGCTTGTGTTTTCTTCTAACCCACTTAATTTAATTTAATCAGCTTAGTAATTAGTTAGCTCGTTGTTCCTGCTGCTGCAGTTGATAAACATTTTTGGCATTACCTCCTGCCGGGCCTTGTAAATATTTAATGCACTTCTCGGTGTTTTTGCTGTGCAACTAATTTGCGTTAACTTTGCAAAACCCTCAACGTGACTTGTGAATGTAAGCTCTGAGGACATTGTTTAATAACACTTGACGACAAAATGCCTTTGAGCCAGACCCATAAAATTGCAAATATTTAAAGTGTGGACATTGATTAAAAGTCGCAAAGTATAGCTGATAGTGTTGTATGCGGGATAGTTAGACCAAGTATTATTATGCTGTTTGTTAATTTGTATAAATAAAAGTTTTATTCAATGTCCATGCTCCGACTCAATTGCAAGTGTGTAAATAAAGAATTGACAACTTGTCCCATTTTCATGTAATCGAAAAGCATGCATATTGAAATTTTTCTTTTTTTTTTAGCTTATCTCGAAGCTTCTAAGAGATTAAGAAACCAAATGCAAGCTCTCGTATAGCATAGTATATAAATATATAAATCAGATCTACAAATAACACTTTTCTATTCTTGCCAGCTTCTTGCCACAATAACTAATTTTATTGACGTATAGCCTTGGACTTTGGTATTTACAAACATGTTGTTGTCATATATTAACCCCGAAAGATTCAAAAGAATCGGACAGTAAACTCCGAAGTTACTCAGGAACAATTTTTGTTATAGTAATCGGCAAAGGGAAGAAGCACAGTCGCATGCTTGTGTGCGTGAGTGTATGTGTGCTCTTGTGTATGTAGACATTGCAGAAATAGATAGAAAAAGAGTTCATGATATTTCATAGTCTCTTTTTATATTTGACAGCATTTTGTTTTTCTAAGTGTAGCATACAGAACTTTGTGCTTAAATTTAACTAGCAAAATGCCAAAGAAGTTAATCTCAGTCGGTAAATACGAATTATTATTAAATCAACCCTCGAAATATAATATTCAACTGCCATTTAAAATTCAAATATACGCATTAACTTGTCCGTCTGTCTTTATTTCCCATTGTATACATAAATAATGGTATTAAAATTGTTAAAGCATTATTCAGTTCAATAATTATGAGATTTCATTTGTCGTTTGAATAAACAACAAAATGTAAATTACAATCGCGCCTCAATTAGATGCTGGCTAAATATAAACCTCAATAACTTATACGTTTTGCTAATGTTTGTTATTTTCAAATGGCATTTAGCTATTAAGTACACAATATTTGAATACAATTTGTGACCTTCGCAGAAACACAAAGAAAATGGCAAAATGGTTAACGAAATCAATAAATTGATGCCCAAAAGGAATACGAGGCAATCAATGCAAAGAGCCAAACAGATGCGTTCCCAAAGATTGAAAAGAACAAAAACGAGAAAATAAGACTATCTGCGGCACGCCGAAGATTTAATACCCTAATGGACATTTGCCTTACTGTTTGGCAAACAGAATATTTTGCCAAACGAGAATCTGCTTTTCAATGGATTGATAAGGTTTTGCATATATGTAGGGAGCATCGTATAACTAACAAGTTCCGAGTTTGATCAAGATATCTTGATAAACTAGAGAGTTTTCCATACAAGAACCTACATAAAAACAGGCTAATGAACCAGACTATATTAACTGGCTGTTGTTATAGATCTAAAATATATATACTTTATGGGTTCGGAAATGTCTCCTTTCATGCCTTACACATATCATGACAAAATTATAATACCCTCCGCCCTATACAAGGGTATAGAAAAACAATGCCAACAGGCCAATAGGCAAAAAATTGAGCTGTCTAAATGTGGGCGGATTTTTCAAGTTTTTTCTCCGCTTTTTTATTTTATTCAGCGCATAGCTGACAATCGAGTTGGCTGGAGCTCAACATAGGACATATCAGATGAAAGATAACCCGAGCACTAAGAGACTTGGGGCCATTGGACATGTATGTACATATATACGCTCATGACAGGTTCTATGCAACCCATTGACCCTAATATTGGCTGTATACATGTGTGTGTGTGTGTGTGTTTAGACTGCGTGAAATTTATTTAACTGGCAGTTAAGTTGTTGCCGAGTGCCGACAGTTGAACGAATTGTTGTTAATCGTTCAAAGTCACAGAATGTCAGCAGGAGGCATCATTAAATTAAGTTGTCTTAGGTTCGCCTTTTATTGCCTAGTTTAAAGTACTTTGCCAGTTGAGAGGCACTAAAAATATGGAATTCCAAACGAAACGAACATTTAATGCTGAGCCTAGGCTTTCGAATTTTAATACATACATAGGTTGAATGTGGGGCTACCGTAGGGAAAAGAAAAATATCGATAAAAGAAAATGCATTAATTTAATAGTTGTTAATTATGTTGTGGCATATGAAATCAAGAACACAAATACTGATTATAGAAACGAAATAATTTTAAAAAATTATAGAAATATATAAACAAAATGAAATTCTCATAAAAACCAAGTTTTCCCAATTATGATTTGCTTTGCAGCCTGATTTAACACGTAAATAATTATATAACTGCACTAAAAAAAGAATTGTATATTTTTCCCGGCTCTAATTTAAATATCTATCTTTTATCTTTTCAGCATAAAATACATAAATTCTATCCACAATTGCTAAGCATTATTTGTAGAGGTAAGCTGATGAAATCAAATACATTTTCTGATCCTTTAGCAAATGCCAATTCAATTGCGTGCCTTGGGCTGATTTGTGCAGCATAAATGTATTTTCCACCAGCTTTTCACCCTTGGCAATGATATTAAATCATTTTCAACATTTTCAATTTGATTTTTTCTTTAACCCTTCCTTTTTAAGCAAGGGACGACCGACACATGATTCCACGCCTAGCGTGAACAGCGAGTAGCACATTTGTTGACTGCAATTCGCATTGCTCTATAAATTTGAATGAATTCATTTGTTTGTGAAACGTGTGCGAACAGACGCTTGAAAAACAGCAACAGAATAACAACAACAACAACAGCAGCAGCAACAACAACAACAACAACAAAATAACATAAGCAGCATGTGCGGTTCGCCATTTAGCAATCCAACCCAATGGACTTTGTTGTTGTTGTTGACACAATTGAGCATCATATTTATTATGCCAACGGGTTTTCAGTCTCTCTTTCGTTTTTTTTTTTATAGCTTTTCTGAGTTGGGCATTGTGGCTTTGTCGTCTAGTTGGATACTCAGTTATAATGAAGCGCAGGAGCTTTAATTGTAGGTTCCTTTAGTCTAGAAATTTTCATTTGTAGGACTTTACTATATTTTTTGTGTATATTCTCTTGTTAACTCCTTTCCATCACTTTCCTTTCCCCCTCTCTCTCTTGTATAGCTCACTCCCACTCTTTCTCTCTCTCAATCAGTTTCACTCTTCCCCTCTCTCTCTCTCGCTCGCTCACTTTCTCTCTCTCCCTCACTCACTTTCTCTGTCTCTCTCTCTCTCCCTCCCTCACTCACTTTCTCTGTCTCTCTCTCTCTCCCTCCCTCACTCACTTTCTCTCTCTCTCTCTCTTTCTCACTCTCACTCTCTCTCTCTTTCTCTCTCTCTCTTTCTCTCTCTCTCTCTCTCTCTCTCTCTCTCTCTCTCTCTCTCTCTCTCTCTCTCTCTCTCTCTCTCTCTCTCTCTCTCTCGTTTCACGTTCTGTTCTTCTTCACATAAATCTGAGAAAGTCCACTCCAACATTCATAATATTATGAATATTATCTGAATATTTTGTGGACAGGGTATTCGCACTTTGCTGCAACACAGACTCACGTATTTATTCGTCTTTTTTCTTGCGCTAGTCAAAAAATGTTCATTGTTCGCATTTATTTACGTGAAATTGTTGCTATGTTTTGCATGGCTTGTCGCTGCTGCCAGGCTGCCAAAAAAAAAAAAAAAAATAAACATTTTCAACATATTGGTTGAACATATTCTAAATTTCTTGTATTCCCGTCTCTCTCTATCTCTGTTATTGCTTAGTTGTGTTTCATTTCATTTGGGTGCTGGGTTGGAATTTGGCGCACAGAAAATATTTCATTATCAGCTTTTGCTCAGTGCACAGAATTTTTACAGCAAATTTATAGCAAACATGTACAACATGACCTCTCAACTGAAAGCCATTAGAAACACGCACATATCCTTTACAAGCATACCCAAACACACACACACACTCGTGCACACACACACGTACAGAGGACACACGCACACCTGTGCACGGACACAAAAATGTGGGCTGTGCAAAAGCAATTTTCCAATCTTCCTGAGCACAACATAACGCAAGCATATCAGTCGATTTTCTTCTTGGCATTTTCTTTCTCTCTCTCTCTTTTTGCGCTGCTTATTCTTCCACCTATTTGGCTTCTGACAATGGCTCGACGTTATAAGCACCTTAGAAATCAGTTGGATAGAAAAGAAACAAGTAAACAAGTTGACATTTTGCACGTTAGTCGACTAGCAAATGCCCTGCACCAAGGAATAACTAAGAGTCTTGAAAGAACTATAAATGAGCCATTAAAAAGGTAAACGTAATAAAAACAAAATAAACGTATTAAATTAAATACAAAATAAAATAAAAAAATTAAAACAAAGCAAAAAAATAATATAATTGTAAACAAAGTATATTAAAAAAATAAAATAAAAAAAAAAGGGAAAAAATATAAAATATAAAAAAAATTAAATTAAACTAGAACTTGTTATAAATTTAAGAGAGCAACATAAATGAGTTAAGCTGGCATAATGAAGCAATCATTTTTACTTATCTGTTAAGCTAATCAAAACTATCGCTAATTGAAACCATTCTTAATGCCTTTAAGCTTTTCGCACTAATCCACCCACTAAACGATTTTCATATAGGGTATTCAAAATTTACATGAAACCAATTTGCAATGTTGCGGCATTTTCATTTCAATTTGACCTTCAGAGCCAAGCCAAGCTGGTTTTTTTTTTTTTTTTTGTTTCTCGACTTATCTACTTATGGCGAAAACACAGTCACAGTATAAACGAGTGAAAAACAAATGCGATTTTCTTTTTGTCATTCTGTGTGGAGTGGCTGTCGCAAAAACTCTTAGACTTGTGCCAAGGCGTGCCCTAAGTCAAATGCTTCAATAATAAATTTCTTGATTTATGCATCTAACAATCTATATTAATCATTCGTAGTTAAAAATACAGTTGACGTGTTTATTACATTTGTAGCTCCATTAAATTTCATATCTCTGTCAGTTTTCAAGCTTACGCAGATTATACTTTTTTCGGCATGATTCGTATGCCAATCAAGTGCCCATGATGTAAGAGTAAAATGAGTTAATCAAATGAATGAAAAAAATAATAAATTCATTTGTGTATGACTAAGCTTTGGAATGACAACACCCTCTTTTTTTAATTAAAAATGAAATGATAATAATTAATTTAAAAATTATATTTTCAATGGCCATTTTGAGTGGATACCAATTTGAAATAGGTAGAGTTATCTTGTATATGATATTAATATTCATAGAACCAGTTTTCGTTCAAATAATATGTAAAGAAATTTTAATCTAATTTCAAAACAATTCATAAATAATTTATTACCTTCACTCGATTATTAAATCTAAAATATGCTTAAATAAACATTTAAAAAAAAACATGAAAGCTTTAATCGAGATTTAACTTGAATAGAATTGAACAAAACTTTTAGATAGCACATTGAAACAACTGAAAACTTTTTATTTATAATAAATCAAACTTAAAGCTTTCAGCTCTAACCCACTTGGTACGGTTGTGGATACAAAAAGAGAGACAGCTTGAAAGTTTTGCTCTCTACAATCAAAGTCACTGAAATATTAAAGCTCTTTCCCACTTAATACCGTTTGTTGATACAACGAAATAGACTTAAAGCTTTAAGCTATAACCCACTAGCTACTTTTTGGTCGATATAACGAGAGGCGTGAAAAAATAGAAACCAATTAAAGCTTTGTTATTTACAATTAAGCACAGTTAAAGCTCAAGTGCAGTTACAGTTTGTCGATATACGCCTCTCGCTTGGTTGACTTTAAATGACATGTTATTACTCTCTGCTCGTATATCAAAAACTATAGCCAATACCTGTGTTTAAAATGTGCACGGCCCACAAGTAAAAACTATTTTTACGCTCATTTATCTAATTTATAAATTGTAAAGCTGCAGATACCATAGACCAGACGATAGTAACTCTATTCTATAAATGAATGCCCCCAAACTGCAAGCGGGTAATTTTACAATTGCAAAGCACAAATAGACGCAACACTCGACAATCAAAGTGGTTTTTCCGCTTGGCAATGGCAGACAAAGTCAACTGCAGATGGATTGGATAGTGCAGGGGTGGAGGAGGGAGGGTATGTGGAAAAGCAGCAACAAACTGCCGTCAAACTGTTGGAAAAAACAAAAAGCCGAAGAAAAAGAAAAACTTGACTAGTCAGTCGCCATCGTCATCCTCAATGCCTTCGGTTCGTGCTGTTATAGAAAGCAGAAAGTCCGTGGCATGTTTTGCCGTTGTTGGCCTCAAAAGTTGAAGCAACAAGAACAGCAACAGCAGCAGCAGCAGCGGCAGCAACAACTAGCCAGAAAGAAACCATTTGGAAAATATAATCAAATTTCTGCCTCTCACTCACTCAGAAGTAGTTTGCCAGAGCTCGCTCCATGGGCTGTGCTCTTCATGCAGATTATTACGTATTCCATGCATATTTATAACGTTAACTGGCATTTTGATTTTTGTTGTACCCTACAAATATAGAAACAATTGAGTAACAGGGTAACGTATGCTTGTGTATGATTCAGGAACATTTAAAAATTGGTTAGTTAATTATTAATTTGATATAAATGAGCAGTTTGTCTGTGTGGCTATCTAAAAAAACCTTCCCGTTCATTATTAGCAGACTTTGTAGTCTAATCTAGCATTGCGAACGCCTTGTTAACCTTGCAAAACATTAACTTATTGCGAATTATAAGCTTCAGGCCAGGAAAAAGGACAGCTTGCAAAACAGAATCTGTTTTTTAATTTAAATTTTGTATGTGCCTTTTGACTAGCTTGTACAAACTAGCTGTGACATGTTTGTTTATTCTTTCTGAGCTCAGAGAATGTCCACAAAAAGTTTAAAGAAAGTTTACTATATCGACTCCCGAATACCCTATTCAACGCTGGCGTTTAGCAAATTTTGCGTATCGCCTCCCTTCTAGCCCGAAGAGAACCAAAAGAAATTACAAACATTATGAAATGTTTAAGTAATCAAGCTAAAAGTTTATATGTAAGCGACTATGCATTGCACGGTATCTCTAGGTCAAGCACACCCGCCTTGTTCTTACTGACTTCATATTTTTTTATTTCGCTCTCTTTTTATTTTTGCTGCTGCTGCCCCACATTGGTAAGCTGAAGGGCAGCCAGCACCGTGGCACAACGTGTGAAGCGATTCGCTCTGCAAACTAAACTCAAGTGGCATTGAAAATTTATACAATTTTTTTTTCTTTTGCCCTCAGCTTTTTGCTGCCCGCCCACGCCGCGCCCCTTGTGTGCTGCCTGTCATTTGATGTAAACAAGCGACGATGTTGGAGCCTCACGTCCGCAACGATTAGCCGAGGCGGCCGTGGGCCGTGGGCTTACGCATTTGTGTAGGGGGTTACCTGTGTTTGAGCCTGGAACTGATTGCAATTAATTAACAAACATTAACAAAAACGTTGTGTCGTAGAAGAGAGAGAAAAAAAGGGTCGCCTTTTGGCCTCTAAATGCTTTCAAATTCGGTTGTGCCTGATTATTCATTTAAAGCATTTTTTGTTTGCATAATTTTTGCTCAAGGATAACGCAAGGCTCGTAACCCACTCCGTAAAACCAAGTTCGAACCCCCCCTAGAATATGCCGTTATACAATACGCCGGCAATTAAATTACACAATGCTTTTCGGGCACGAAAAGGTCTCTCTGGGTGAAGAATACAAAACGAAGAAAAAAAATGGCAGCTACTGAAAATTTACAGTTGAAGGCATTTTAGGGTTGCCCGGCGCACACTCCTGTAAGAATGTGTGTGTGTGTGTGTGTGTGTGTGTGTGTGTGAGTGTGGATTACAGTGTTGATGCGCTTTGTGGCAACTGTGTGCGAACGCATGTAGCATGAATGATATACGGCCCGTGTTGGAAACTTGTGAAAGCTTTTTGAATTGAGATGCTAACTGGTTTGAACAAACGGGTTTCTTTGTGTCTTATATCATTATTAATAGATGTATTTTGTAGATGAGACATGGAAGTGTGTTGACGCATAAGCATGATGCACTGTAAGGCAAATCAAGTAAAGCTCTCGGATCCATAAATGTATGAATCCTAAACTGTTAGGCAGACGTAATATTTTGACAAAGGCTAGCAGTAAAACGTTTAAGAACGTCGCCCAAAGAGGAAACAAAGTAAACGATGATATCGAAAAACAAAGAGATAACTTAAATAAGCTTGAGAAAGCGAAGGAGATAGAAAGCAAGTGCGTTTAAATAGTCATAAGAAGTAGGGAATGTCAGGTAAAATAAGAGAAAGAGAGAAAGCGATTACAGAGGAATATTAACAAAAGGCGATAGAGAAGTAAGAAAGCGACGTACAACGAAAGAGGAAGTTAAGGATTATAGAGTCAGAGATCAAGGAAGAAATGTATAGAGGGGAAAAAAGAAGTAGGCTAGGGCAGGTAGAGAGAGAAAGAGAAAAAGTGAATAAAGAGAGATGATGATCAAAAGGACACCGAGAAGTAAAATATATAAAGATGGTAAGAGAGCGACGCATACCGAGACACGAAGATAAAGGATTGTACAGGAAAGGTAAAGGAAGAAATAATTAAAGGGGGAATAGACAAAGGCATAGAATTAAACAAGAAGAAGAAATGAAGAGATAATAGTATGTATTTTTGGCTAATACAACCATAAAGACTGTAAAATCGTTACGAAAGGGACGAATAGAAAAAAAAAGAGAAAAAGAAGCGCCAGCAAGAGATGTAAAACATGCAAACTATGTAAAGTACGTTTAAAAGTTAGTTCATTTATGATTTAAAATTGCAAGTTATGCAAGCTTAAATATTTCTATTGTTCTACTCGTAATCATATTGATAAGGTAGGTGGAAACTTTCCCACTGGAAACCACTTCAAAGTGAAAATGCAATAAATGCTTTCACATATATGTATATAAATTTGTGCACGACTTATTTCCGTATTGATGACAAGCTGTTTAAATGGTTATCACAAGATAAGAACTATTTGCACGTCATTTGATTAGCCGCAGATAAAACCCTTTTGTCTTGATGACTTGTTAGTCATGCCAAAGTCTTTACTGTAGTTTCTCTTTTATCACACGAATTGTTACATTTTCTTATGTATTTGTATTTTTTGCTTGAACATTTTCACAATTTCCTGGTCGCTGCTCATTTTCATTAATTTGTCACTGTAATTTCGTTTGTGCCCCGTCGCCCCCCGCCACCCTACTGACTGGGCATAAATCATCTGCGGCCGGTGAAGCGCTCATAATCATTCAATGTGCCGTGCAAAATTATGCAGCCAACGGCCGCCAGCAACAGCTGCCCCGCTGTGGTGTCCCATCTGGAAGTCGCTGCCTCTGGTTTATACGTCGACTCCCTGTTTACCTGATTTCTTTCTTGTCATTGCGTTTTATTTTGTTTTATTGCTGTGACTAGCGCGTTTCCGCATTTCTTTTGTTGATTTTTACATAATTGATTAACGGCCTGTGCCTGGACTTGTTCTACTTCTGTGATAACTCACACTGATATACCCTGTCGCAAAGGTCAATTGGGGTATACATTTTGTCTGTCAACTTAAATTACGAAAAAAAAAATAAACGAAAAGTTTTCTCCTAACAGAACTTTTTGGTAGCTTAAAACAATGCATTTTAATATGTTTGCTCTGTGGTATACCCTGTAAAAATCGGAAATGGGGTATACAGTTTAAGTTATCAGTGTGCGAATGTATCTGAATTAAGCTTAAAATAGTTTATATTAAATAAATAATATACAGAAGATTTGGAAGTTTAAAACAATGCATTTTATATACCCTGCATACCCTGTAATAATGTTAAGTGGAGGATACGGTTTGGTTAACAGTCTTATGTAAACGAATGTATCTTCATAAAAGTAGATATATTCGAGATATTGGAATTTGTCATGAACTAATGTGTTAGGAAGTTTAAAATAATGCATTTGGAATGTATATCCTGTAAAACCTTTAAGTGGGCTATACCGCTTCGTTTGACAGTTTGACAGACAATAAAATGTTTAATAGGGTATACAACAAAAATAATAAATGACAAGATCTTTTGTAACTCAATTAAAGGGTATCTCACAGCTGCGTCGTTTCAGACTGAAAAAGTGGTCCCCAGCATTGTTTTTGTCTTTCTCTAGATTGAACTTTGAAAGCATTTGTAGATTTTACGGCGACTGCAACTGCATTTGACAAAGACTGTAATTTTCTTCAGCTGAAAATTGAGAAAACTCTCGTGTAAAAGGCAAAGCAGACGAAAACTGGAGACGCTTTCGGGTTGGGTATTGTACGGCAGACAGTGTAGATAGGAATAGAACACGATGGCAACAAACTTTTCGCTGAACTTAACCGAACAACTGACAAAAACTGACAAAGAGCAGTCGGCTGGTAGTTTTTTTTTTATTATTCCATTTCTCTTTTTTGTAGTTTTCCATTTTTGCGAAAAGTTGTCCTTCTACTATTTTGCAATTCGCCTTTTGTGATATGTTGGCTCGTAATTTAATTTATTTTTCTCTGGTAAATGTGTAAGATTTAAATTGCAATAGAATTGTGTTTGCTTTTAATACGCACTGTAAATAGAAATAGTATGTGCATTGACTGACAGCACAAACTGTGCATATTGACAGAATTTGTTGAATTTATTCTCCGTTTTTTTTTTATTACTCTTTTCTTTTATTGTTTGTTGGCTTTCAGCAGTTAACTTGACAGCTCTTGGGTGGTGAGTTACCTCGGCATCTGGTCGTGGGATTATGATCGGGTTGAGGCTGGGGCTGGGGCTGGGCCTGGGCCTGGGGCGCTGACTGTGCTCTGGGGTTGCTGTGCAGCAGCGCATGCCACACGTATGGCTTATTAATGTACCTGCCACATGAGAAGAGCTGGCAAAATGACGACAACGACGACGACGACAACAACATCGATGATGACCCGCTCTGCGCGGTGGAGGAGCCAAATGGAGGCAGATAAGAGCCAGTTGGTGTTGGCATTTTGACAGCTCGAGTGGCAGCAGCAAACTGCGAGATGCAAAGATGACTGCGGGGGGAACTAAGGATGTCTCAAATGGTTAAGTGCAAAATTTAAAGCATTAAATGTCCTCTGGGGATGTTGTAAGAAAATATGACGAAAAGAAATTATTATAAGTGTTCGGATATGAGGGTTGCAAATGCAATAAGTATATTTGCTAGAAATATGGTATTATATTTAATTTAATGTGCTCTGGACAGCGAATGCTGTTGTGATATGTGATATTTTTATAAGTATATTTTGCCTAAGCTATTTCATTGAATATAGTACCATATCTGGATAGATAGATATGATTAGAATTTACTTAAAAAAGATAAGTAAAACAATTAAGAGGGTTCTAGTTGGAAGTGCTTGACTGTGGGGATACCCTGAACCTTCTTCTACCAAATCCAAATCCAAAATGAAGGATACTAAATCTGTATATACTGTTCTCAAAGCTACTGTCAATTTGGTGACTCTGCCCTTTTAAGCCTAAGGAATCTGCTTAAAAAACCGCCCGTCGATATCGATTCTTATCGATTGCTTGGAACGGGGCAAGTTATCGATTATCAGAAAGTCTGTAGCACTTATAGACGGACAGGCGGTCAGACATGTTGGCCGTGTTATCAAGGCTAGATCCACTCGGCTATTCATGCTGATCAAGAATATATATGCTTTGTGTGGTCGGAGATGCTTCCTTCTCGCTGTTACATAGATTTTGCACCTTTTTACCCGTTTATAAAAATAGATATAACTGTTCAAGTAGTCATTAAATTAGGAGATTTAAAAATTCTGCTTTAAAATGTGTATATAAAGAATAAAAAAAAAAAACAAATAATTGGCAATCAAATAATTGCACATTATAAATAAGGTTATGCAAATCGAGTTGAGTCTCGTGACCTCCGTAGTAGATACAAATGTATATTCATTTTCACGAAGAGAAGATCCCACATAATGGGAAGCTATACTTCTTTTTAAAGAAAAGCCTCATCTATTAAAAAGCAACATTTAAAGCTTAGACGTGAAAGTTTTATTGTTCTGTGCTTCTGAGTTTTTCTCTCAAAGCCGCATAAACGATATTTTCACATATGTTTAAATGGCTTCCACTCCATTTTACACAGTTGGGTTATTATGTTTCTCGCCTTAATCGAGATATATATATATATATATACAGATGCGGGCTCATGCATATTTCAACATGGGCAACACATGTGGCGTCCTCTAGCTACAGCCTGAAGTGGCCGCTCATTGTCCTGGCTGCGCGCATTGTCATCATCCTGTGTAAGTCCCATAAGGCACTGGCATTAAATAACACACGAATCGCTCTCGCTCCCACTCCCATTCCCTCTCTCTCCCTCTTCCTCTCCCGCTCTGTCTACCCCTCTTGCCCTGCCTACTGTTAGGTGTTAAGCTGTGCTTAATAATGACGCACATTACATATGCAATGCGAGAAGCTGCTTTGCCAGGACATGGCACATCCACTAACCCCATGTCCAAGGACTCTGGCCGTGTGTTCCTGTCGATTCAGGTGTGTGTGTGTGCGTGTGTGTGTGCGTGTGCGTGTGTGTGTCAGGCAAACAAACAAATGTGTTGCTATTTGTTTTTCTGCGGCATATTCCCCGTTTCACTTGCTGCCTCTGTCTATATTTTGCCAGCTCGTATCTGTCTTTATGTAGCATCAAATTTGTTGCACTCCCAAAGGACTCAATTTCACATTTAAAACACCTGTGCCGTGTATTTATACCCCATAAACTGATTATGTGCAGTGGGTATGTTAAGTTGACATAATTTATGACTATTAAGCATTGAAAATGTTATATGTTAAATAAGCCAAATAATGTTATACTTAACAGCTGTGACTAGCTTGTCTCAAATGTTTTATGTTACTTATTAACAGCTTTTACTTTTTAAATAATAAATAAAACTTGGCTTATTATAAGTAATAGCTAAATGCCTTAAGTCTGTGTGAACTTATGACATTGAGAGTATAACATAAATATTAACTAGGGCTAACGAGCGTTTAGATTAAGTTTACATTACACACTTTTATTTCCACTTATTATTCATGTTAGGTTTAACAGTCGTTTCAACATTTAAATGTTTATTAACATATTTGCTTGTTAATTGGAAATATCAACAATTATGTTAGGCTTTGGCTCGCTTTTACAGTTGTATATTAGCCCTAACAGCTGTTGAAACAGATTTGAGTATTTATAAGGTTAAACCAGCTGGGCTGGCTTTTAATGACATGTCAACCTCAACAGCTGTTAATACTGCTTTTTGAAAACAATTAAGCACTTGATGTTAAAGAAAGTGTAAATTTCAACATTACCCTTAACAGCGTCAGCTTAACAGTATATATTCGATTCTACATTCTGTAATGTTAAATAAGCAACGCCTACAGTCAAGCAGAAGCCACAGCTCCAACATTATAAGATTTATCTTAGACTTAACAGCTGTGACACACTTTTAGTCCCAGTAGTATGTTAATATCAACAGCTGTTGAAAGTGCTTTAAATATTTGAATGTATTGAAAAGTTTAGTTGGCCACATTTGAGCAATTGGAAAGTTGAGTATATACGATTTTACAGGATATCTGTAATGATAATTTGGCCACGCCTACAACAAAGCCGAAGCCACAGCTTCAACATCATCGTCATCATCATCATAATAATTTGTGTTGAGGGGATTTTTGAACAGTGCTTAGCAAGTTGCCACTTGTGGCAGCTTGTTGTCGCCGTGCTTGAAGCGGGGGCGGTGCGGCTGCTGGCGACAAATGAACTAATTTGATTTACATGCAAATTACATTTGGGCCAACTAAAAAACAACTTTCTCTGGTCGCACAGGACGACGGCGGCGACGGCGACGGCGACGACGTCGCCATCATTAAAAATGTTTACAAAATTAACAAAATTGACAATATCCGTTGGCCAAGCGGAGCTGCTGCAAAAAAATAAAAGTAAAAAGTTGGTAAAACGTAGAACGGAAACCGGGCAGACACACGCAATTCTTCCCGTACTCTCTCTTTCTCTCTCTTCACGCGCGCGCTCTCTCATTACCCCAAACTCAACCCACCTTCCCCCCCTCGTCGGTGCCTAAACAATTGCTTTTTGTTGTGGCCCACATTTAGCTGGTTTATTTAGGGTCTGGGCGCGAGAGGAGCTGCTGCCAGCGGCAAGCTCTTGGCACGACAACGTGCCGCATATTTAAATTTTAATTAAAATTTAGCTTGTGCGGCACGCGTTGCACCGCCCACCATCCCCTGCCCAACGTCCTTCCCTCCGCCACATTGCCATTTTGTGCGCGCCTCGAAATATGCAAATAAAAAATTGCCTTTGTTTTCTGCGGCAACGTGTAGGGCAAAAATCTTGGTCTGATTTTTTGATAGCTCTTCACTTGAACTGCAGGGATACGGAGGGCCGGCGAGGGGGCGAGGGGGGTAAGAAGCAAGCAGCTTTCTTTGGGTTTATCAAATTGAGGTTAAGAGCTTTATATACGCGCTTAACTGTATTTATATTAATCCTTCACGGATCTGTCTAGCTTGACTTTACTTTACCTTACTTTTGCCTCCAGCGAAATGTCCTTCCTGGTCACCTGGGATTTATATAACTAAATGAAAATAACCTCCAAGTTGGCACTGTGCTTAAATGTTTTATTGCTCGTCCTCCCTTGTCAGTTGATGGGCGAAAATTAAATATTTTGGCTGCTTAATAAGCATATAAGCAGGTCATATGCACAATTCACGTCCTCCATGGTTACTTTATTTTACGAAGATTTCATAAAGCGCAAGTTTATATTCATATGCGTCTAAATATAAATATATATATATATATATATGTATGTATATATATATCCACCCGATCATCACATGTCCTTAACTTAATTTGTTGCTTAAATAAAACTCATATCTTGAAAGAAATGCAATTTGACATTATAAATGTTTTGAAACTTTTCATAGCATCGCGTTCTTTATGGCATCACATCCCTTACAGCATCACATGTCCTCCATGGTCACTTAATCTGCAATTAGAACGACATTAGCTCAAAAGTAATGCAAGTTCTTAAAGAATTCTTACCTTTTCTTAGCACTCAAGCCTCCTTCATGTTTATATACTAATCCAATTATATACTCCAAGTTAATTTCTTTTGCGCTTCGTGTCCTCCATGGTCACTTAACATTGATAGAAACTCTTTTTAGAAATCTTTTACAAATGGTCTTGTTGAAATTGTAAAAAGACGTCAAGTACTGCTCAGCTTTCTATCTGGATTATAAACAAATTTCTGCACTTGTATGTATTTTGACAAAAATGTCCCTCAAGTATTTTCAGTGTGGAATTTCTTACAATTTTCATATAAAATGCATAAATTTATTGTTAGATTGCTTTCGCTGTCAACCGTTGAGCTGCTGTCAGATTGAGATACTTCAAGTTGCGGATGATTTAAATAGAGAAGATACACTTAGTTATGCATAGTTCTGTACCTGTACGGGGCCACCCCACTTTGAGGTACCTAAAGAATTTTGCTTCCCCCTTCCACTTCTTGCTCTCTCTGAGCTACGATTTTCCTTTAGTATTTGTGCGAAAATCTGTTTTCGACTGTTTGGAATTTGCAGTTAGGTTTTTCGTGGCTTTTTAGTGAATGGGATGCGTGTTGTTGTGGGTAGTTCGGTCTTGGAATTGTTGCCTCTGCCTTTGCCTTTGCCGTTGCCGTTGCCTCTGCCGTTGCCGTTGCCTCTGCCCGTGCTTGGTTGCAATCCACAAAACCGCCACGAATGGATAGGTAAAAGAGTGCTGCCAGCCAGCCACAATTTGCCGTGTAAATATTAATGCACTCATCGTACAGACGCCTTGGCGATGGGCGCGTGATTTATGTTCGTGTTTGTGACGCAGCTTCTTACATAAAATGAAAATTTAAAATAAAAGGAAAATATAATTGGCGTATTTGTCGCTATTCTGATAATCCTATGCATTATATTCTTCGATAGCACAAAGTATAGATCTATCGGTATATCGATAAAAATGTAGAAAAACTGAAACTATAGCCAAGTATCCTTAAGAAAGGATTGTATAAATTAAAAGTATTTAGATTGAAACAATAATTTTGTCGTAGAGAAAAAGTTATTTAGTGAAGTTCTTGTAGTTTCTTATTTCTTATTCTGTTGGTTATTCTGCTGGTCACTAATATGCTTTGGTACTGAAAGTTTTTGTATCAATATATCGATTAATTACACACAGCGCAGCGTGAACCACACTTAAAGCCGGAATTTCTTGGAGTTTTAACAAAAACATGTGCATGATTTTGTCACCTAAAAGCCAAACTAGAAGTTGGTGTTTCAATAAATCGATAAACGATATCGATATATCGATCAACTACATATGGCGCAGCGTGAGCCACATTCGGCACATTAAAACATGAAATTCTTGTAGTTTTAAAGAAAATATGTGCATGTTTCTAAGTCGAACAATAAGTATTGATAACTAGTCAATGATATGCTATCGCGCTAGATCGATGTATCGACAATCGATAAACTACATGTGACGCAACGTGACCCATCTCTAGCAAACTGAAATACACTTTGCCCAACCAAGGCGTTTGGCGCCAACTGTGGTTTGAGTTCAGTTGGATTGGTTGCTATGTAGGATAGCAGCAGCTGTGGGTGGTGACGGGGGTTGTTCGGGTCGGTGCAGGAAAACGTCTGTGCTCAATTTTTCAAAGCTCGTTTGTGTCGTTCCTGGGCTCGTTCGCTGGTTCGTTCATTCGGGCGGTTCGTTCGTTGGTGGCTGACTATGCAAATAATGAATGCAAAATATTGCTGAAGTGTGTCTGAGGCGAAAAGCAGCAGAGCAAATGGTTGATGGGGGTGGGCGGGTTTAGCTGCGGCAGTAAAAATAGGGGCGAGAAATAGTGCTGGAAAATGTTCTTCAGAACTTTGCACTTTTCTATTAAGTTTTCGGGTTGTGTGTGTGTGTGTGTGTGTGTTCGTGTGTGTGCTTGTTGAGAGCTTTGCGCTTAAACTACTATCGCTAATTAAATTTTCAATTAATTTTTAGCCATTCTAATTTTTTTTTTATATTTCGTTTCTTGCAGCTCAACACACAAACCGAAACGGAAACGGAAGTGTGAACGTGCAGAGGAAGTAAAAAGTTGCCAACAGGAATTGAAAAAAAAAAAAAAAGAGAACATAGTTCAACACAACGGGTCGTATGATTAATGAAACCTAAAAGAGAGTTTTAAAACTGAAAAAAAAAAAGGAAAGGACAAGCAACAAGAAAAGTAATTACAATAATATGTTAAAATACGCCGTATTTAAAGATGTCTGCATTATGGCCGGACACTGTGCCATCATCTCAGATCCCGGAAAGGTTGCGGGCTGAGCCAATAAAACTCTCGAGAGATAGGTGAGAGACTTTTTCAAGAATTTATGCAAGACTCACGTGAAAACTTAACTAAATCGGAAAGAAATTGCAAAGAATTTTTAAAAGTGAGTTGCACACAATTTATTTATATACATTTCAGAAGCGTGAACCAATTTAACATCTTAATTTTTTGAGAGACTTTATTTCGAGCACGATTTTTATTTCAAATAAAAAGAAAAGGCAAAAAGAAATAAACATTTTTTGTTTTTTGTAAATTATATATTTGTATAAATTTATAAATATTTGTTGAGAAGAAAGTAAAGTATTTAAATTTATTTATTTTTTAATTTTGATTTATTTATTTAAATTAATTCAAGCCTTTTATTTTATCTATTTATTTACTTGTTTACATTTATTTACGCTCCTTATATAGAAAAATAAATAAAAACAAAGCAAAATACTAAAGTTAATATTTCCTCCCAACAACAGATGGCGCCACAGTAATAAAAAAAAAGTGCATATCAATACTAAAATGTCCCTGCTCGGGCGTCATGAAATACTTAAGAAAAAGTGTTGAAAGTGTGTAGAGAAAAAAGAGACGAATGATAGTGAATGCAAAAGTACCCAAACAAACATTGACAGTGTATATATAGTGTATTTTTTCTTACGGATGCCTAACTGACTGGGCAATAAAAGGTGTACTTACGTAAAAGTCAAAGAGTAATGGATAAATCGAGTAGCGTCAGTCCCAGTGAGTGTCGCGTAACGAGATCAAGCATGACGCCAACGCTGCGGCTGCAGCAGAGCCCCAGGCGTCAACAGCAGCAGCAACAGCAGCAACAACCACAGCAGCAGGAACAGCAGCAGGAACAACAGTTAAACGATGAACAACAACAAATTAAAGCCAAGTCACCGCAGCAGCCGCTGTCGACGTCAACGTTGACGCCAACGCCGGCGCATCATCAGTTTCGTGCGCCCGCACAACAGCAGCAGCCAACCAAGCACAAGAGCAGCGGCAGCAGCAGCAACAACAATAATAACAACAACAACAACAACGGTAGCGGCAGCAAAGCCTGGAGTAAACGGCAGCACAAGACGAGCGGTAAATACAACGCCAGCGCCTGCGTCGGCGCCAGCGCGCAGCAGCAGCACCATAATCATCATCATCACCATCATCAGTATCCCCCACATCATCATCCCAATGGCAGCGGCGTCGCTGCTCAAGCAGTTGCCGGCGCCGGCGTCGGGTCGCTGCCAACTGCCGCCGCATCGGCAACTGCGGCCGCAGCTGCCGCCCACAAGGCGGATCTGGAGAACATACAGAATATCAAAAATCAAATAGCCGGCGGACCCGCCCATAGCGGCGCCCATCATGGCGGCGGCGGCGTCGGCACACATCACAGCGTAGCCGGCACCGCTGCTGGAATTGGCAGCGCTGCTGGCAGCGGTGGTCATCATCATCACAATCACAACACGCGGCTCGCACAAACGGCGGCAGCGATAGTGGGCAATGGACTGCCCATGGCCGCAATGGACGCCAAGTTGGGGCACGCGCACGGACTGAAGGGCCAGCAGCAGCAGCAGTACAAGAAGATGCTGACACACAGGTAACGTAACGCTAACCAATCTCAGCTAACTTAACGCTATGCCAAATTATGTTATGTATTACGTCTCGTAATGTAAATAACATAGTGTTAGAAATGGCATGAAACATTGTGTAATATAGTAAAGAGCAAAGTACGTGCAAAATAACATAGTAAATTCTCTTGGACGTTATGTTGTGTTTAACGTAATGTATTGTAACTTATTTACGTCACATAATGTAGCGTAACGAAACGTAACGTAAAATTGTGATGAAACATACGGTACTAAATACAACATTACGTAAGGCACTACGCCATATAGTATTATAGCGTAACGTAATATTATATTATAAAACGTAAAGTTATGATATACGATATATTATGTAACGTATTACGTCAATTATGACATGGCAATATGATTTTGATTTTACGTAACTTAATGAAACGGAACTTTATTTTAGGTAAAGATTTGTAACGTAACGTAACACTATATAAATATATAAAGAAAAGACCATAAATTTACTAAAATATTAACGTAAAGTAGTTTAAACATTCCTTAACTACAAATTGTTCCTTGGAGAACTTTTGCTTATAATTATTTACAGTGTATAATGATTATATTAATAATAATATTTAACTCTCTAACTCTGCCTATCTCTTTCTTACTAACAGAGGTCATCATCATCACGTGCTGTGCGCTGGCAACAATGCGAATCACACGTGCTGCCTCGTCACTGGCTGCAATGGAAGCGTCGGCGCCCCCGGCAAGGATACGCAAAGCAATAAGGACACCAGCTCGCTGAGCGGCAACAGCAGCATTATTTCGGGCAGCGCTGCAGCTGCGGCGGCGGCTGCGAACGCCGTGCACTATTGCTGCGGGCGTTCCAAGTTCTTTTTGTCCGAGAAACGTTTGCGCAAGGAGGTGATTGTGCCGCCAACGAAATTTCTGCTCGGCGGCAACATCTCGGATCCGCTCAATCTCAATTCGCTGCAGCACGAGAACACGTCGAATGCGTCGTCTAGCAATAATACGCCAGCGACGACGCCGCGTCAGTCGCCGATTACGACGCCGCCGAAAGTGGAGGTGATTATACCGCCGAATATACACGATCCGCTCCATTTGCTCGATCCGGTCGATTCGATGGAATATGAGAAGCAGCTGACGTCACCCATGAAGCGGGGCGGCATGCTGACGCGTGGCAGCCATTTGAAGCTGCAGCAGCAGCAGCAGCCGCATCATCGGCAGCACAGGGCGCGCAAGAATCGCAAACGGCGGCGTTTCGATTCCAACAATACATCGTATGCAAGCGACGACGTTGCAGTCGCTGAGGGCGTCGCGGAGGCGTCAACGCTTTCGATTTCACTGGAAGATGCGCCAGCCGCAGCAGCAGCTGCAGACGCTAGTGCTGTAGCCGGAGCTGCCGTCGGCGCAGCGACAACAACAGTGGCAGCAGCGGTGGCAGCGGCAGCAAGTGAAGCTGCACTAATAACAACAACGGCGGCGACGTCGCCTGTAGCTGCACTGAGCGCCACAACGCTGCTGAGCGAGGCGGCAGCGTCGGCTTCAGTCGAAACAGCGGAATTGGCACAACAGCAGGCGCATGTGCGCTCTCGCTCTCCGCAGGCAGCGGCCACCGCCGTGGAGGAGACAACAACGCCAGCGCTAGCAGCCGGCGCACAAACGCTCTCCCCACTGGAACAAATGGAATGCAACGTGGTGCGGCCGGCAGCGACGTTAACGTCATCACCACTACAGACACAACAACAGCAGCAGCAGCAACATGTGGCCGTAATTGCCGAGCCGCTGAGCAGCGACAACAGCAACACGCTAACAGCGCCTGGCGACGGCAGCAGCAGCAGCAGCTCAGTCGATTTGGGCCTAAGCGCGGTAACAGCCGCTTCGACGTCGGCAGCGGCGCTCGCTGTGGCGTCCACGCTGGCCGATCGTCGTGCGCTGGCCAGTCGTGATTTGCGCTTGGATTTGGACAGCACGTGCTACGGTGTAGGCGGCACGGGTCTGAGCTTTGGCGCTGGCAGCGCAGCCAGCTTTGGCAGCGGCAGCAGGAAACGTAAAATTAGCGAGAGCAACAATTCGCAAAAGAGCAAGGTGGGTACGAAATGGAATTGAAACTTATTGAAATGGGCTTTCGAGCAAGTGCGTGTATGTGTGTGTGTGTGTTTCTGTGGGCTTGTGCTTTAAATGTTGTTGTGGGGAAGCAAGTCGCAAGTCAATCGCTTGCTTTGTTTTGATTGCTTTTGGCTGTTTTTATTTGAGAGTTTTGTTGTTGTTTTGTTGCTTGTTCAAGCGTTGCTTAGATTGAGGTTAAGGGGTCAGGGGCGGCAATGAAAGAACTTTCTAAGGGTAGCCAAAAGCGATTAAAAATTCAGCGAAGCAGTTTTTAAGGTGTGTGCGGGTTTTTTTTTTTTTGCCAATCATTTTAATAGTTGTTTGTGTTTTAATGTTATATATCGGAAGAGGTATGTTACAAATGTTCAATCAAAATATTTAAATGTTATAGATAGGATTTGGTGCGGGAGAGAAACTAAAAGGGAAAAAGATACGTACATTGGATTTATTTAGGATTTTAATAAAATTGCTTATTTATTTATTTAATTAGATTGCGAAAATTGGCTGCTAGAAATCGTTATTAAGAGTAAAAAGAATTTTAGCTTAAAATCTTGCTTGTGAAAAATTTATTCCTCCCGTGGAAATCCAAGATTTCAGATAAAATATAATGTATTAATTACTTGCATGGAAAAAAGAGCATCCAGATTATATAGTTCTTTTCACAAATCCTAAAGCAAAGTGTGCCTATTAGCGGAGGACCACTGTAGATACTAGAGGGTTTATTTACAGTATGCAAGTGAAAGCTTAAATAATTGATGCTTGGGTTTAAAAGAAGCTCGACCCCGATTCCATTTATCTTTAAACATATTTGCCCATACTAAATGAAGTCCAAAACCCCTCAGAAATTCCATCGTCACGATGCCATGGACAAGATTGTTAGCCCGGTTGTGCCACAGCCGGGCGCCTGGAAGCGGCCGCCGCGTCTGCTGCAGCCAAGTGGGGCACGCAAGCCCAACACGCGACGTTCAACATCATTTAGCGAAACGGAGCAGCTGAGTCCCGTCGAGGAGCTGCCAGCCAAGCCGCTTACTGAGGGTAAGTCTACAAATGCAACAACTCCAAAGCGGTCGTCCCTTAATCCCTCAATCCTCTTCACCTTACAGTGGTGGACATTCCGCGCGATGATACGCCCGATCTATCGGAGCATGGCCTGGGCAGTCCGCTGAGCACCATTTCCGCGGCCACTTCGCACACGGCCGGCGAGCCGGATGCACTTGCCGCGGATGAGCCGGCGGCAGCAGCAACAACAGCAGCAGCAGCAGCAGCGGCAGCGGCACAGCCAGTCGTGGGTCTGATGCTGGAACCAGCTTTAATTCCGCCACTGCACAAGGTGCCCAAGTTTCGGGCCGATGGGCTGAAATATCGCTATGGCAATTTCGATCGTTATGTGGATTTTCGGCAGCTCAACGAATTTCGGGATGTGCGTCTGCAGGTGTTCGAGCGGCACGTGGAGCTCTTCCAGAACAAGGACATACTCGATATTGGCTGCAATGTGGGTCACATGACCATCACCGTGGCGCGCCACTTGGCGCCCAAAAGCATTCTGGGCATTGACATTGATCGCGAGCTAATTGCCCGAGCGCGACGCAATCTCTCCATATTCGTGCGCATACCCAAGGAGGAGCTTCCGGCGCCTGACATTAAACAGGAAGCGGGCGTGCAACCGCAGGCACAGCCAGCGCCCGATAAACTGGAGCCGAGCGATGCCAATGCGCACAAGAAGACGCGACGCGGCAAGAAGCGACGCAAGGCGCAACAGCAGCAGCAACAGCAACAGCAGCAGCAGCAGCAGCTGGCACTGCAGCAGCTGCATGCACATGCGCATCATCCCCACCATCCACATCATCCCCACCATCCACATCATCATCACCACCATAATCATAATCATAATCATCATCATCACCATCATCATCATCATCATCAGCATAATCATTTGGATTTGCAGCAGCAACAGAAACTGGATGCACTGCTGGTCAAACCGCACGAATTCTTTCCCATCTCCTTTCCGCTCACCTATGGCGGTATACCCCACCTGCCGCCCACGGGCAAATCGCCGGCAACGTTCGCCGCCGGCTGTAAGAATCAATTTCCGCAAAATGTATTCTTTCGCCAAACGAACTATGTGCTTAAGGATGAGTCCCTCATGTCCAACGACACACAGCAATACGATCTCATATTGTGTCTCTCGGTCACCAAGTGGATGCATCTCAATTTCGGCGATGCCGGCCTCAAGTTGGCCTTTAAGCGCATCTTCAATCAGCTGCGACCCGGCGGCAAGCTCATACTCGAGGCGCAGAACTGGGCTAGCTACAAGAAGAAGAAGAACCTGACGGTACGTTTTTTGGTTAATGTAACAATTTTCATGATATATGTATGTTAAACTATCTTTAAATTAACTTTGCAGCCGGAAATCTACAATAATTATAAACAAATCGAGTTCTTTCCCAACAAATTTCACGAGTATCTGCTCAGCTCAGAGGTCGGATTCAGTCACAGCTATACACTGGGCGTGCCACGTCATATGAACAAGGGCTTCTGTCGACCCATACAGGTGAGCAAATACGTAAAACAATCTATTTAGAAAGTTGTAAAATAATTCTATGGAATATTTGTAGAGTTGGTGTGCGCTCTATATATTTAAAAGTAGTCAAGAGCTTATGATGGCGAGCTATCGAAATGATGTTATATTTTAGACAACTCTTTTTTGAAGGTTGCGAGTCTCTCGTTTGACTTTCTTCAGCTTTAAGGTTGTGAAGATTGCGCCAAAACTCAACTGTCTTTAATCTTTAAAAATAAAATACAAACTACAGTGAACTCCCTGAAGTGGATCTGCAAGAAAAACCAATCTATAATTGGCCTCTTAAATTCAAAAGTCGTTCTTGCTTTCTGTATTAAAAGCTGGCTGCTTAAATTTATCTTTATGTTCTACATGAGTCGGTTCTTTCCCGTTCAGTTGAAAATATCGCCTCTCTTCGCGATTTTCATAGCTACAAGTGATGCTTAAACATGTCTATTCGCTTAACTCGCATCCTCACTCTTTAAAGAACTTTTATATTTCGCATCTCTGCGATTTTCACAGTCACAAGTGGTGCTTAGATATGTTTGTTCTTCAAGATTCTCAGCTCAATTCTCTTTTTCAAATAGCTTTTAAATAGCGCCTCTCTATGCGATTTTCACAGTCACAAGTGGTGCTTAGTTTGTTCTACAAGATTCTCAATTTAACTATCTTTTTCAAATAGCTTTTAAGTATCGCCTCTCTGTGCAATTTACTTACTTGATTTTCCATTTTCTTCATTTGCAGTTGTACGCCAAAGGCGACTATACGCCGAATCATGTGCGCTGGAGCGATGCGTATTATCCGCAGACACCGTACGAGGCATATCGCGGCATCTATGCCACATTGCCCGCCCATCGAACGGGCGGCGGCAGCAGCAGCGCGGGCGGCAGCCACGGCGGCCACGCCCAGCTGCATCTGTTGAGCAGCTCGACCCGTTCACAGAACTACGATACGCCGCATTATGCGGGCAGCGCCTCCGGCTCGGCCAGCTGCCGCCAGACCCCCATGTATCAGCATACGTACAATCCGCTGGAGACGGACTCCTACCAGCCCAGCTACGACATGGAGTATCTTAATCATATGTACGTGTTCGCCTCGCCGCTGTATCAGACCGTTTGGTCGCCGCCGGCATCGCTGCGGAAGAGCTCCTCGCATACGCCCGTGTTTGGAAGCGTGCGGGATGCCGAACTGGATGGCGATGGGAGCATCGGTGGCGGCGGCAGCGGCGGTGGCAGCTATCATCGGCACGTGTATCCGCCGAATGATGACACCTGCTCACCGAATGCGAATGCATGCAACGCCTTCAATTCCATACGCGATGCGGATACGGACGACTCGAATCAGCTGCCCGGCGGCAGCAGGCGGCATGTGTATGCCACAAATTGTGGCGAGAGCAGCTCATCGCCGCAGGTGAATCATCACGAGGCGAGCGCCGAGTTTGTCGACGCACTCATGGACGATGAGCAGAAGACGTTGGCTGCTGGCAGCGGCGCCGCTTACTGTGATCTCTCGGATGCCTAGAGTGGACAGACGGACGGACGGGCGGACAAACGGATGGACGGACGGCGGGCGAAATTGAAACTAATTGTGTCAAAATGCAAGAATTCAAACAGATTATATTAACAAAATTTATAAACTAAAACAGAAAATATGCAAAAGAAAAAGGAAAAGAAAACAAACAATAAGTTAACGATATGTTGCGCTGGTTTATTTGATTTTAAATATATGTATATGGCATACATTTTATTTACATATATATTTAATATCTAAATATGTATTTATTATATATATTTTTTAAATATATATATATATATATGTAACATTTATATGTGTATGTACATATCTGCCAAATCCAATCAACAATCGCAACGCATCAGATTTAGATCAATGTAAACGCAAACGAGACGCTTATGATTTTCTGTAATATGAACTTGCATATAAATATATATATATATATATATAAATATATATATATATTTTTATATATTGTAATTTAATGGAAGTGCATAAAATACAAATATATATATATATATATTATATATAAACATTTACCATAGCCTTCGTGTAGTAATTATATATTAACTAAAATTGTAATTTGCTTTCCAATGCAATTTTATATTATTTTCAAATATATATATATATATATAATTTCTTTCAATAATTCTCTTGTTAGCAGTTCAAATCTAAATTTAAGTTTTTAATGTAAATTCGTTAAGCAATATACACAAACACATACATACACATACACATACATACTATATGCCGTAGCTTTATAAGCAAATTAATTGTGCTATATATATATATAGATTAGACGTATATATATACATACATGTGTGTGTGAAAATTAACTGGAAAAACAAACCGTATAAAATGCAACTATTTTTGATTAACGTATTTGGAAAACGCTGCAAGGGATCGATGTAAAAATAAATATAAACAAATTAAAAACAAAAGATTAAAATCAACAAAAAAAACAAAAAACCATTCAAAATTCAAAAATGTCAAAAAAGCATACAAAATACAATTTACTACATTTATAAATAATTATATATGCTTGAACAGTTTATATTAATAATAAAACAACAAATAATACTTTATGTATGTAGTTAATAGTTTAGAGCATTAATATATTATTTTTTCTGAGAAAATGAAACAATTTATAAAGCTATAACAAAAGCAAAAGAAGAAACAAAAAAAAAAACTATAAAATAAACATCATATAATATGAAGCAAAAAAAATACCCTATATTTATTTGGTTTAACTGCGAACTGAAAATAGGACCCTGTATTGAAAAAAAGCAACTGGAAGTAACACATATAATGAACATAGATTTATTTTATACTTTCTGATAATAGAAGTGATTTTCAATTGAGATATACCCTAGGTATACCCTAGGTATACCCTAGGTACATAGAGGTAAGTAAGAGCCCATCCATGTTAATTTTCTGTTTAACATATTCTATTCTATAGAATTCTATATTATAACTCCCTATTCCTAAGGGCTCTGAACTCAAGAGAAAATTTAAAAAGTTAATGTAAAGAATTTCGTAGTGATAATGTATATACATATATATATATATAACATATCGTATGAAGAAAGATAAAATATACATATATCTATTTATATAAACATAATGAAAAGTACTATGCAGAAGAGAGATAATATATGTATGTATATATTTGCTCTCAGATATTTTGATATATTTTAATACGCAATTGTTTTCATTTTTACATTTTTGATTTTCATAAATTAAATACCGGACTTAGAATCAGCCTATTAAATATTTTTAATATTTATAACACAAATGCTTTATCCAGAAAACGTCTCATTCTGACTTCGCATTTTTCTTAATTAAAAAAAGCTTGTGTATTCGACGCCTGGAACTGGCTTTTAGGCTGCACAAAATGGGCAGCACTGGCAACTGATTTACTGTTTCTGTTTATTTATATTTAAAAAAATTATTTATAACGAAAATTATAAAGATTTTCGGAAATTTATTTTTATTACGTTATTCATCTTCAGAAGTATTAAACAATTATGGCTTTCCCTTTCAAAACAAAACTACAAAAACTCAACAAGCTTCAAGCGCATTAGACACTCTTTCGCACCACAGTGCCAGCACTCAGCTGTTTGATCGCCATTTGCCTGCGCTCTCTCACGCTCTCTTGCCGCTCACTTCCAGACGAAAAGCTCGTGCGTTGCCGTAATGTTGCAGAGATAAGAAATGTCAAAGCTTGATTTAAACTGCACACTAAGTAAATGCTTGACCAACAAAGTGTGGCACATATGTAATTAATGCAATCAAGAAAAGTGAAAGAGGCTGCAATGCTCTTGCTTTAATTGATTTCGCCCTCTCTCTCTCTTGCTCTCTATCTCTCTTGATCTCCCTGTCTCTCTAGTTTTTGGCATACGCAACATGCGCGCCGTTTGCTGTGGCTGCTGCCCTTCCAGCGCTCAATTCCAGTTCTGCCAGCTCCAGACAGCACGTTTTTGTTATTTTGTTTGTCAGTTACAAATTTGACGGCAACGGTTGTGGCGGCCGCGGCGACTGCGCTCTACAAAGCAGCAAGTTTTCAAGTGTTGTCTCCAACAACAGCGCGTGCGTCTCTCTCTCTCTGTGTGTGTGTGTGTGTGTCTATGTGTGTGTCTTTGCTTGTGTTAGTTTTGGCATCATAACAGTTTGGCAATCATAAATGTATTTTCACGCTGATTTTCGTGCTGATTTGGCGCCTTCGGCGTTGCGCCCCAATTGATTTGCACTTGCCAGCAATTTTGAAGGAATATATCCAATTAAAGAGCCACACGCTCAAATCTCAAACACACACACATATGCATGTGTGTACATAATTTACGTATGTACATATGTGTGTTAGTTTGTGCTAATAATAAAAGCGATTTGTGTGAATCATAAAAATATAAAAGCCGCGCATAAAGGAATCAAAGAAAAAAAACCGAAACTCAGCAAAAGGCAGCAACCAGTTGGAAGGCCATTCCAATAACTGCTGTTATTTTGTGGATATTGCTCTTTCTTCTTCTTTTGCGTCTTGTCACAACTTCACGTAAGTGGAATGCATATGCTTTTACAGATCTTTGGTGTGCTTACGTTATTTATTTCTCTTAAAATTGCTTAAATTTCTCTTAAATATTATGCCCAAATCTGTGAGCTAATATTGAAAGGCGATTGATAAAGTTTAAAAGCAACCTTGCTAGCTGATTGACTGACTGAGAGACTGGCTGATTGACGTACTTATTGAATGATTGACTGATTGAATAGCGGATTCGCTTTTAGTAGTTTTTTTCCATCCAATCCGGTTTGAGCTCAAAATATCTTTAATAGAAGAATATCTTTTTCACGCTTTTCGGCAATCAACCCTCCAGCGTGGAAATCTCATGCTGTAATTTTGAGAAAAATTGAGTTCAACTTGATTTATAAACTATTAAGATTTTGTTAATAGGTGATTTTTGTATGAAAGGGTGTAATTTGATACATTAGCTATGTGAGACCTTTTGTTTTCTGTCTGATTTTCTGCGTTAACATTGCATTGATCGAGTAAATATATTTATATATATATACATATACATATGTATTTGCTTTTGAGCATTTCAGCTGACTGGCTCAACATTTTTATGCCCAATGAAAGGGCACATTTTAAAGAAAAACTCAATTGACGAAGGGCAATAATTGTTCTTATCGTAAATCAGCATTTTTCATAGGATTGTTTCGTAATACAGTATAATCTCTATTTATAATGCTCGGCAGAATGAGAGCTCCCGTAATGGATTCAATGTAATAATTTCCTATAAATAAATATATATGCACGCATTTGTATTAGTATATGTATTCGTATTATATATGTTTATTTATATTAAGTTTGAGCACATTTCAGGTTTATATATATTTATAGAATTTTTTCAATTAAAACAAATAGGTTTTATGCTTGTCTCAAAGCCTCGTGTTTTCTTATTTTTCGATATATTTGTATCAAGTTAATATAAATTTCAATCCAAGACAATCTGAAAATAAAGAATGCAAAATACCGAATATTAATTTTTGGTAAAGGGTATCTGCTCGTCGCTCAATGCTGGCTACAGTGCATATTTTATGAATCAGCAGAGTTGCAAAACTGTGAATGGATTTGTCAACAGATCACAATAGATTACAAAAGACAGCACGCCGAGGTTTCAGGTTTCAGGTTTCATATTGTTATCCAAATCAACGCTGATTGGACATGCAAATAAAATAACTGTGTACAATCGGCAATTACAGCTATAACAATAGAACCCTCAATATGTTATTATCTTATCTGAACTTCGACTGGCAAATATACATGTGTATGTATGTGTTTGTCCACCAAAAACATGTTTAAAAGCTTTTCGAAGTCGAAAATACCCTGTGTGCACTGCACGGACTGGAGAAGTATGCACAGTCTATATATATGTATATATAGAGAGAGATTTCTATATGTATATGTGATTTCCGAGAGCTCAATGAAGTCCGCAGAGAGGCAATTAAAAATTAAAGTTAATTAAATGAGAAATTATTGAGAATAAAAGTTCGTATTTAATGCTCAAATCGAAGTGCAAATATAATATATATAAAATATGTTTGCATCAAATCGGGCTGCATATATTCAATATTTTCTTTCCTTTCTTTACCTTTCAATTTGGATAATTTTAATACTTTAATGTATATATTATTGAGTTACGTATATATATTCATAAATAGTTTGTTTAAAAATAAGTTTATTTTGTTACTTTTGTTAAATTAAACTCTTGATTGGGTTTACAAATATATTGTTAAACATGTTTTTGTTTTTAAATTTTCAATGTTTTTTCACAAACATTTTGATATGTTTATTTTTATGTATTTCATCATTGATTTTTAGATATATTTATATATTTTTTCTGTCTTATTTAAATTGTAATTTAAACTCTAGATTAGGCTCAATTATATGCCATAAATGTTCTTTTATTCATTTTAATTGTGTTTTAAAATTTTGATTTATTTTTTTGGCATATATATTACTATTTATTATTATTTCTTTTTGTATAATGCGAACCATTAATCTTATCACAAATGTAATTATAATTTGCCCTTTTTTTCGCACCTCATTTGTGATAGCAAATTGTTATTTTGCGTGTAGAATTAAATGTGAATAACGAGTGCTGATTGCAACAAAAAAGAGTGAGATTAGATACAATTAGATAAGGAGCCGGCCTTATCAACATGTTGCCCAATCGGAGTTGCGCGGGCAACTGATTGAAAATGAATCATGCGCGGCGTTTAAGTACACACATATGCACATACATACATACATGTATAAATTTCCCCTCAGCGATCGCCGACTGGAAGCCGTGCTGAGCTTAACAGCTGCACAACAACAACAACTTCGATGAAACTTGTTTGAGCTGTTCTCTGTTAATGCAACCTTGTGGCGGAAAAGGCGCAGCTCCTGAGGCCCAACCTGCTTTATGAGCTTTGACATGCATATTGTCGTACTGCTCGCACGCACAGCCAGCGCATACTTCCAGTGAGTTGCAAAAAGCTGCCAACAACTGTTTACATTTGTTGTTGTCGTTTCTTGTTTTTTCTGCTTTTTGCCAGCAACTCCAATATCTGCTCGCACACACACGCTCTCTTTCTCTTTCTGCCACTCTCGCAATCTTGCTGAGCGGTTATGTGCGCTCTTGAAACGGTTAACGTTAACCGGTTAACGTGCTTCTTGGACAAAAAGCTTTGGCCAACGCGGCGGCCGCCGCTTGTTTTAGTTACTATTATTAAGCAAAGTGACGGCAACGTTGACGCAACGTTTTGGCTACGCGCTCGCGTTCGCAACTCGAATCGATCGTTGATCGGCGCAGCGGGCTGCAAGGGGCACGTGTTGCGTGTGTGTTGTCTGCGTGTGTGTGTGCCTGCGTGTACGTGTGCGCACGCGCGCGGGTGTGTGTGTGTGCGGTGTCTTCATTTCTGCGCGCTATCTTCGGTTGACGTTCTTGTTGCTGTCACAGGTAGAAAGAAGAAGCAGCAAAAAAGAGAACAGCGGCGTGGCAGCAGTTGTTTTTTTTTTTTCATTCTTTTTTTTCCTGTCTTCTTTATTATTATTTTAAATGCGACGGCGACTGCGACGCGACTGCGCGCTACATTTTTGCAGCGACTTCCAACGGCTTCTTGAAAGCTGTAACTTCCGTTAGTCGCTGGCGAATAGAAAAACAATGGGAATATTTCGCATTATCAGCGCACGCGAGACGCAGACGTGTTTATTTCCCAATATAAGACTTGGCTTCGTTTAGCGGAATTATGCATCAGATGCGTGCGTTTATCTGAAAGATACAAAATATGCAAAATTAACCCAAACTGAAAGCTAAGCAATTTACGTGTATCGAACATTTGCTTTTCGTGTGTGAAGTGTGGCCAAAAAAATAAAATAAAATAAAATAAAATAAAATAATAAAAAAAAAAAAAACAACAACATGAATATTTACACACATCGCGCACTTGCTTTAATTGTTGCTATATTTTTGTGCACTATTTCCAAATTTTCTTTTGTGCCAAAACTTTGTTATTGTGTAAACTTTTATGAGCTCAATAAATCAGCTGCAAATGTTTTTATTATAAAAAATACGCACAAATATGTTATTGAAGGCATTAATAATTTATTATTTTAGGGCAAAATATTTTATCAAAATTTGTATTGCTTACAAAAGTGTTAAAATTTATTAACAAATAAATAAAACAACAAGAAAATGTAAAAATTTTCTCCTTATAAACTTCGAGTGAATTATTCAAATCGAGTTTAAAATTTAAATAAATCAAAAAAATAAATAAAATTAAAAATTGAATAATTCACACAATGCTAAAATTTTGCTGCATCCAGCAAAAAATTGAACAATTGCAAACAGAACGTGACAAATTAATAAATAATTATTAAAAATAATTAAAATCATATATAGATTGATTTCTGAGATGTAAAAAAAAAAACACATATTTTACCATGAGCCGATTTGTTTTAAGGCATTGCAACAGGTCGTTGAGTCCATTAAGAGTTTATTAATTAAAAGTTCATTTGTTGTTTAATTAGCTACTGTAAAGCGAACATGAACAGCAAAAATGCAACCGCAACGAAAAGTCCGTAATGCAAATTAAAGAATAAAACAAAACAAAACAAAATGAATTTTCGTCAATATCAACAACAAGAAATTACGCCAAAAATTGCAAGCCAAAAATACCAAATAATCAAATAAACATAGCAACAACAACAGCAACAATGTCCCAGCTAAATGTACCAAAAGTCCCAGGAGGAGGGGCCAAAAAAGATGAGGGGCAGCAGCTGCAGGACGCGAGGCAAGCGGCGCTGACGTCAGATCTGCAGAATATGCGGGTGCTGCGTCATCGCCGCAGCATCTCACAGCTGATGGCCAGCATGGGTAATTGTGTTATAATGTTAAAATTTCCCAGGGAAATGTAGCTTTGAATGTGTGTTATGCCTTTGATGTTAAGCTGTTCCTGCCCTCTTAAAATATGTATTATTTAAAATGTGTTTTAAGCGTTCCAGCAAAAATGTTCCTAATGTTGTTTATGTTCAAATCCAAATGTGCCAACCATATGAATCCACAACTTCTTCGTTGCATCAGCCCCGTTTCCCTTTCCGCCAAACTCATTAATGTCGAATATCCTTAATGTTCAACTGTGCCAAATATCCTGGCTTAACGTCTGTGTTTGAGCTAAATGTCCCACATATCGCATTAGTACCAGCGAGGATCAGCCACTTCTTTGCCAATAACAGCTGTTAGGCGACATGGGAAATTTGTTAAAATGTCCCAGCAATACATTAACACATCTTATGTATCTTAACTTATGCTAAAATATCCCAATCTAATGCCACAAATGTCCCAGGCAGTGTTAACGCTGAAGATAAGCAACTTCAGCGTCGCTGCATCTCACAGCTGTTGGCCTGCATGGGTATTTGTCTATGCCACGCCCCGCCCCACACCCACCACTCGCTCGTAACAAGTTTGTTTTGGCCAGTTGACTGCTTCGAGGCTTCTCAGGGTTAGATCATTGTCAGAGAGTGATCCAAGTGTCTCCATTTGAGCTCTGCGTCATGCCAAACCTGCCCTCCACTATGTTGGACCAGTTATCGAGCGGCTCTTGTTCAATTTCGAGAACTGTTTTGTCTGTTTATGACCGGTTTGTTTAGCCGGTTTGCTTGAGAAAGTGAAAAAGAATTCAGCTCGAATTGGCACCGACTCGCATTTGTGTTCTGTGTGTGTGTGTGTGTGTGTGGGCGTGAGGAAGTTTCGTTTTGAGAGATGCCACAAAATAATAAATAAATATAATTACCTATATATGTATTGTAAGCTGATATATGTTTTCATAAACAGAGTTTATTTAAATGATAAATAAACAAACAGATTTACAATTCGCCAAGTTCCATTCGTACTCGGTTCAAGTACTATATAGCTATTCCCGGCTCACTCTTCTTCATTTTCTCCATACGTCGGGCAAGTCAACAATAAAGTGTGCTGCAATAAAGTTCTTATCAACAATTGTCAATTATCAACGATTATAATACTGTCACAAAATGCTGATAAGCTGGCCATATTTTTAGAGTATTACCAAACCTGTTCAAGAAACCAAAGCTATCCTAAATTTTAATTGACATTTTCGGTTTTATATAAAACATAAAATTAAATTCAGTTCTCTCTCGAATGTAATATATTATTATTATTTAAAAAGAAACCAAAACATAATACAATTTCCTTGACCCACAAATTATTAACAAATTCAAAGTCCATCGAACAACAAATACATTTAAATTCGTTCAGTATTCGAAATTTTATTAAAAAACACATCCCAACATCACATCATCAATTATCATGACTGACATTTCGTATTAAATATTGATTACAATTGATAAAACGAAATTTTTGTTGTTGCTCAAAGTAACAAATTATATTTGTAATTAAAACGAAAAACCACAAAACAAAATTCAGAAACAAAGCAAACTTCTGCACGAAAAATTCAATTTGTTTTTTATGCCAAGCACTTTAATATAGTGCGCGCCTTAACCATTTGGGAATTATAAATGAAAAGTGATGTTGCACATTCCTCAAGGAAATTTCATTTACATTTACTTCCTATTGATATATATTCTTTAAAGAATTCTAAAATTTCCTGTGGGCAATTTTATCTACAAGCATTTATCAATTATATTTATGAGGGAACTTTAGGGAAATTTAATTTGCAAGCATTTATCAATATTTATCAATTCTGTGAGTGCTAAAATTTCTTTAGGGTAATTTCATTGACAAGCATTGATCAACGATTTTGAGAGCTCTAAAGTTTCGTTAGGGACATTTCATTTAGCAGCATTTTTTAATAATTATCAATTGTAAAAGTTCTTAAATTTAGTTGGGAAATGTAATTTGCAAGTATTTATCAATGATATTAATAAGTTGTAAAATTTCTAAAATTTCCTCGGGGAAATTTCATGTCATGTCATTTAAAAATTCTACCAGACGCCTTCTCCGCAATGCTTGCCATAAATGTCAATTTCTTAATTTGAAAGTGTGCTTAAATATTAGTTTTAAATATACGCGCTGAGTGCGTTCAGGTACTTCAATCTGCCCAATTTGTGGGCGTTACGTTATGCAAATATCAATTTCCGACTTGTTGGGCTCTATATAATTTTCCATTAAACGGCCAATTTACAATGTAAACATCGGCGCCCAGGCAGACATGTGTTACCGCTATATATCTATATCTATATCTATGTCTATATCTATGTCTATATCTATGTCTATATATGTAATTATATAACCCTGGAGCTTTGGTCGCGGCTTTCGCCTCACGTGTCTGAAACGCTTCGCGTGTGTTGCCTGAGACGTTCCCCAGCCCCTCGGCTATTTAAAAGGCCCCAGCCTAACGGCACCATTAGCAAATTATTCATAACGCCCAAGTCGAAAATTGTAAATGCAGCTCACGTTATAAGCATTTGCTTATGATTGCAAGCAACTACAACAGGAAGTTTCGATTTCTTTTGGCATTTTGTATAGGTCACATCGAGAATCGGGTTGAAAGACCTACTAACGCTTGCTCCGTAAACAACAAATGTATATTTTTATTTATATTTGTTAGCATCATGTCATCGCACAAAAAACACAACATCAAAGCCAATTTTATGCGTCATGACATTCAAATTAAATTCAACTCAAAATATATCTGGAAACGCGGCATTTTACAACACTTCCAAAATACATCTTTGACGTAGTTCACACTGTTTTTATTGGCTGAGCACAACAAAATATTTATAATAATAATAATAATAAAGTTCCTGCCTTATAAAGTTTTACTTTTATCAGACATTAACCGCTAATTGTTTGCTTCCCATTGTTTTTTTTCTTTTTCTTTTCTTTTTTGTGCTTCTTTTTGCTGATTATATTTTCTCTTTGTATTTTTTGGGCAACGTCTTGCCGCATTTTTTTAATATTTGCTACATTTTTATTGCCATTCTTATCTTGTCAGCGAACGCAATCAAAATGGGTTTCGGCGTGTTCCAGCAATTTGTGCCCAACACTTGACAGACCTCATCTTGGGCCAACGAATATGTGTGAACAAGCATTTAGCAACTGTTTAAGCAATGAAAGTGAACACAATGCTGCTCGCTAGTAGAAGCTCTTTAAATATTCATTTAATTGACAGTTTAACTGAACGTTGGGTTACCCTGTAGGCAAGCCAGAATATGCATGATAATTGTGTATTTGCCTCTAGTTTTGCTTTGCGCAATCTTCGCAAACGTTTTGCTGTCTGCTGTCAATTCTATTTACGTACTATTGCCTCCAATCATTTTAAATCTCTTACAGGTTTAAGGCTCGCTCTTGGTATCGTGTTATTTTTGAAAGCTTTCTTCTTGCTGCGATATACGTAAACGTTTCACTGGCAGCTTTGGCATAAACATACTGCATGAATATATTTTTATGCTCGTCCCCTTTAAAAAACATTTAATTAACAGCTTACACTGGCGCATTTACCCTCTTGACAGCCTTACATATTTAATTATGCTCTTATATCTCCTGATGCTATTTTATTCTTACTGGGATATTCGTAAACGTTTCACTGGCTGCTTGGACTTAGGCATACTCTGGCTGCCTTTTTCTCTCGCTCTCTTTTTGAGACATAAGTTAACATTTTACTGGCAAATTCACTTCCTCGAGAGCTTTTATACAAAATTAAATATCTTTTACCTGACACATGAGCCATATTTGTGCTTGAGCTATTTCTTTATTAAAGATTTGGGCGATTGTAAGGTATCTGGGATAAACTGTAAGAATGTATGTGCTTGTATATACTCTTATGTATAATATATATAACCATTCGAGAATTTCACATCAGCCAAACTCAAGAAAGACAAGGGAAAAGTTTATTTCATAGATAATTTCTTGGGCTCTTCGGAAACACTTACGTAATGACTTATTTCAAGCATTCTTGCTTCAGTCACACAAGTCATAGACACGATTATCTTGGAGAAACTACGTGAATTGTTAGAATTTTGGTAGAAAAATAGTTTGTTACGTTTTTTGTACTGTCGTTGAGTCACATTTGCATTTAAAGGCGAACATTGAACCCGTCTATGACTAATTGCTAATATTACGATTTTAAGGGGATTTTAACTATGCGAAAAAAAGAAACTTATGAAAATCGAAATGAGCTTAAGTCTAAAGGTATAAAAATAATAGAAATTATTAAGCTGAGCTTGCCAATATTTGTTAATGCTCCTTTTATAAATGATAAATCATGTTTATCATAATTATAAATCATGTATATGATTTTTAAGGAAAAATACGATGCTTTAAAAGTCTTAAGCCCACTGACTAACTTTGATAACAATCGAAATCGTGCCCCCGCCACATGATCCCAATTAAACTTGACAACATTAAAAGATGTTTTATGACTCGGCCCCAATGCCAAAAGAGAGCCTCTACGAAAACTGGCACACACTAACCGAGATTTACAAGTGCAATTATGACTCGGCCGAACTTGAACCTAGGAAGCCGAAAAAACAGAAAGAAAAAACTATATTTTTACATAATTATTTGACCTTGCGTCTCTTTCGAGCCAAGTAAACTTCTTTCAAATGGAGGGGTACGAGAAATGTCGAGTGATAAGCTATATTTTTGTAACGTCAGACATCATATGACTAATTCGTGCGGGCACCCTAAGGAATTACGTAGGAATAGTTGTGCTTCTAACGATATTCTTAGAGATAAGTTTTATTATTTAAGTTTATTATAGGAACGTATGGGCTGCACTTGGATTTTTGTGACTGTTTAAACTGCGGGAACTGCCAAAAGAGAAGAAACGAGAGTTTAAAAATAAATAAATAAAGAAATAAAGACCTTCACAAGGCATCTAAATTCTAGAAAAATTTTAAAGTAAATAAAATAAAAGACGACAACATGGGAGCGAGAGGTATGGAGAGAGAGAGAAAGGGAGACAGAGAGAAAGGGAGAGAGAGAGAGAGAGAGAGAGGGAGAGAGAGAGAGAGAGGGAGAGAGAGAGAGAGAGAGAGAGAGAGAGAGAGAGAGAGAGAGAGGGAGAGAGGAAGAGAGAGAGAGAGAGAGAGAGAGATAGAGATAGAGATAGATAGAGAGAGAGTGAGAGAGAGAGAAAGAGAGAGGGAGAGAGGAAAGAGAGAGGGAGAGAGGAAAGATAGAGAGAGATATAGATGTAGAGAGCGAGAGAGAGTGAGAGAGAGAGAGAGAGAGAGCGAGCTCAGAAATAGAAAAAATTGAATTTCTTGACTTAATAACGCGGAGTTGGATTCAATTCCCAGTCGATTGTAAGGCTACAGTATTATTTAAGCCAAGGACCACAGTTGTTTAAAGTTTATAAATTTATAATAATTGATTTCTAATAAGTTAATAGCTAATATTTTGCTTTTATGGATATTTTATCTATATTTATAGTAAATTCTTGCTGCGCACTAATTCCGTGTGTAGTTTCAGCCTAATGCTAACCAACTTTTATCTAAACTATAAAAATAACTCTTAGTTAACTTTATTTATGCTGTCATTGCCAGCGATTGTTATCGGTTGAACTAATTGATTTTAGGATCCACAGTAGTTCGGCTGTCCGCGGAGACCATATATCAAGAGGGCCATGGCAAAGATTACGCCCTGCCATCAATTACTATCTATATAAATATCCCTCGGGCATACATGTGTGCATGTATATATCGATAGATATATCATTATTTAGTCAAATGCTTTGATTTGGGCCTAACAGCAGGTGTCCTCGCTGTTGAGAGCAGCCGTCAACTGTGCCAACTGTTCATATCTATGCTACATTTAACATCATGATGGAGACTTTGATCGCGGCTGTCAGTTATGGGAATCTTATCAAGAGACGCAATTTCACATTTTTTGCGTGATTTGTTATAATTTGAAGCAGGCTTATCAGTCAGTTAACCAAACCAAAGGCACATAAAATATAAATATATAGTATATGCATATATTATTCGATTAACATTCAACGATATCGGGCAGCTGTCCGGGTCTAAGCGCCCAAATGTGCAATTTTTATTATTTTTTCGAAAATCTAACATAATGCCGATTCGGTCGTTTTTCTTTTTAAACAAAAGCTTTTATTGTGGCCTGCTCGTTCTTATCACTAGCCCAACCAACCCATTTTTATCAGCTTGAATATTTATTGTACTTCTCAGGGTACCGCCGTATACGGGCCGCAAACAGACCTTGAATTTTCTAGTTGTACGATAAAAGTCATAGCCAAAGGCATTCCCTGTTATACATATGTGTGCCCATATAGACTTTGGCGTTAGACTTGAGTTCTTAGCCGAAAGGAAGTCGGACTTTATAAACATTATAAATATTTTGTATATGATGTTTTGATTCGATTCTTTTTTGTTGTTAGCTTATAATTGTCTAAGAAAAATATAAATTTATTAAAATTTTACAGGGTGCGGCCAAATAGGTTTATAATTAGTAAAAAGTATTTTATCAAAATTAAATGAGATATTTTCTGGCTTATTATAAATTAATTTATATTTTATAGGATAAGGATAAGTTTGAAAAGACTTCCCTTATTTTTATTTTATTTTTTTATATTTTCTACTTTAAAACCAAATTTATTGAGTAAAATGAAGGGAATTTTTAAGACTTTGGCGCACATACTCAACTATTTATAAGTATTATTAAATTGAAGAAGACTCCAGTAAAAAAATGTAAATGTAAAAAAGATAAACATATATATTTAAGCTTAACTTCGATTTTCTGTAGAAGAGTATTTAAAAGTTTTCTTTAATTTGTGAAAATTTTCAACTTCTGTAGAACTCAATAAGCCCACATTTCTTGAGAAAATTGAAGAGCTCTTTAAACATTTCGTCGCACAATCTCAACTATTTATAAGTATTATTAAATTGAACAAGATTCCCGTAAAAAATGTAAACCCTTGTCAAACAAAAGCTCAGCACAGGCAATTTACGATATCAGCTTCTACTTTTGAGGGGGCACTAGACACAGTCATAGCTGCCACCTACAGACAATATGTTCTGAGTTCTATATTCATACATATATGTACAGTTAAAAACAGACAAGTCAATACATTTAGTTGAAACAACAAACTCAATTTTAGCTAATTAAAAGTGGGCACGTTCCGAGCAAAACCAAAACCAGTCGAAACACAGTCGTGTAAATAAAAGATAAGGCATGAAATATGCCCTCCACAGTCGCATAGGGTCTCTTAATGTACAAATGTAAAGTTACGATTACTTTGCGGATGATGCAGGAAACTAAATTATATATATGGGATATTTATTAGAGATTAGTCACATTTCGCAGAGCAGAACTTGATATGCTTATTCTGTTTGCGAAAGAACTGCAAATTGATGTGCTCCTTGTTTCTTAAAATAATATTTAAAATAGTTTATATTTTATGGCTGAAGAAAATTAAATGAGATATTTTATTTGATTTTAAACGTTCTCCATTGTCGTCCTCCATTGTTATTTGATTTGTTCTTAGTTAGAATCCCTTATAAAAACCATGTTTCATTTATTTGTTTTTATTTCTTTCGCATATAGTTGAATACCCATCGGATGATGCCTATAGACCCAGTCACTATGGCGGCTATATCAATCGTGGCTATGATGATTTAGATAGTTCCTACCTCTTTGCACAATTCGAGGCCATGACGGAAAGAAATGGCGGGCAATTGCCGCCATATACGAACGAACCCCATGCCAATCCCGATCGCGATCCCGATCGCGATCTCGATGCGGACGAGGACGAGTTTGAGGAGAATGCTGAGCACCATGACGATGGTGAGGATGGAGATGATGTGTTCAAGGACTGCGCAGACGACGCCATAGCCGAGGACAATGAGTTGGCGCACAACAATCGCTGCCTGCCCGAATTTCAGTTCTCGATCGTCGATTCGGAATATGACGAGACGCTGGCGTTTCCCGATTCCGTAACGATACTATCGACTGTGGGCGATAAGCCGGTGCTGGTCGAGCGCAAGGAGACCGACGACGATGATGAGGAGTTTGACGATGAGAACAGCGTCCTGATGCGCCAGGAGATACCCTTTACCAGCATCTATGGAGCCAGTGTGAAGTTCAACTCGTTTCAGCGCAAGGTCTTTATACCAGGACGCGAGATACATGTGCGAATTGTGGACACGGAGCGGAGTGTGACGACGCATCTACTTAATCCCAACTTGTAAGTGGCCTTAGGTACATGCATAAATAAGTGATTGAGCGATTGACTGATTGACCGACTGACTGACTAACTGACTGACTGATCACTGCTAAACTCAACTCTTGACAGCATTTCAGAAAATTCCTTTTACAAGTTCAAGCTTACTTTTAAAGATCTATCCCGAAATTCATTTATTCACTCAATTCACGCTTTTCGAAAATTCCATCCTTACGCGCGGATTAATAATAGTCTTCCCTAGAGAAGGAAAGTGAAAGGGAAAGCTGTTTTCTGTTCTTGCTGCGATCTTTTTGAAACCTATTTGTTGTACATTCAGAAAAGTACATTTTGATCATTTTGATAGTATAATACCCAACGCTTACCCCAACTCTGTCCAACTAACATCTCTCAACATCTCGCCTTTGCAGGTACACCATAGAGCTGACTCATGGTCCCTTCAAGTGGACCATTAAACGGCGCTACAAGCACTTCAATTCCCTGCACCAACAGCTCAGCTTCTTTCGCACCTCGTTGAATATTCCGTTTCCCAGTCGCGCCCATAAGGAGAAACGCACCACCTTGAAAGCCGCCGCCAGTCAAATGGCCGATGAGTCCACGCTGAAGGATCTGCCTGCCCATACCAAAGTCAAGCATTCCAGCACGCCCATAAATAGTGCACAAAATCGCACCAATAACAACAATAATAACAACAACAACAATGAAGGAGCTGTTTCCATAATAAGTCCCACACATAGCTCCATTCTGTCCAGTCTGACGCCTCGGCGCAGTCAGAGGAAACGCAAGAAAAAGAAACGGAAGCTGCCGCGTTTCCCAAATCGTCCGGAAAGTTTGATCACCGTGGAGCATCTGCCGGTGCGGATCAAGCAGCTGGAGGATTATCTATATAATCTGCTTAACATTAGTTTATATCGATACCATCATGAGACGGTGAGTGGACTATATAATTATATAGTATATTTTTAATAGAATATAGATTAGGTGCTCCCCAAGAGAGTATTTGTATTAAATATGAACGGAAAGGTCGCCACAACATTTATTTACATTTATATTAAAAGAATAAATTTCTACTGCCCCGTTTCGGAGGGTGTTACGAAAATTCTATATTCAAAAATGTTGAAAAACTTTACCCAACAAGAAAATAAAATGTTGTATTAAATTTTATAAATAAATATATTTTTTTGCTTATCTATTTAAGAGCTCCTCGATTATTTTTTGCTAGAACTCTAGGCTTACATTAGATTATCGATATATCTGTCGAATATATTATCGAAATTCATCAGGATGAAGAGCTAGTTATGTTGAGGCAAGGCTACGAATGAATTTAGGTAGAGTTAGATGAGTTTAGGGCAAGCGAAGTTGGGTTAGGTTAGATAAGTTTACGACAGAAGTAGAGTAAAAGTATTCTAAAACAAGCGTCCACTCAGTCTGTTTGGCTGTGCTTAGAAAAAAGTCTTATTAGGCTAATTGGAATTAGTATAGAAAAGTTCAAGAGAAGTTTAATAGACTAGAGCTAACAAAGACTAGATTGTGGAAGGTTTAACCCAATCTTCACAAGAGATAGGCATAAAGAGATATAATATAATAAAAATATTAAGCGATAGACTTATGCTCAATTATTACTTATTATCTTGTTTATTACTTATTTACTTATTATCAAAAATATGTCACCTTACAGCTCAATTTTGTGGAGGTGTCGAACGTGTCGTTTGTCTCCAATCTGGGCATCAAGGGCAAGGAGGGTGTCATACTGAAGCGCACCGGCTCGACACGTCCCGGCCAGGCGGGCTGCAATTTCTTTGGCTGCTTTCAGCGCAATTGCTGTGTGAGATGCAACTACTTCTGCTCGGATGTGGTGTGCGGCACGTGGCGCAATCGCTGGTTCTTTGTGAAGGAGACATGCTTCGGCTATGTGCGGCCCACAGATGGCAGCATACGCGCCGTGATACTGTTCGATCAGGGCTTCGATGTCTCCACGGGCATCTACCAGACGGGCATGCGTAAGGGCCTGCAGGTTCTCACGAACAGTCGCCACATTGTGCTGAAGTGCTGGACACGGCGCAAGTGCAAGGAATGGATGCAGTACCTCAAGAATACGGCGCACACATATGCCCGCGATTTCACCTGCCCCAATCCTCACATGTCGTATGCCCCCATGCGTGCCAATACCCAGGCCGTCTGGTATGTGGATGGGGCCCAGTATATGGCCGCCGTTGCGGACGGCCTCGAGGCCGCCACGGAGGAGATCTACATAGCCGATTGGTGGCTCAGTCCGGAGATCTATATGAAACGTCCCGCTCTGGATGGTGACTACTGGCGGCTCGATAAGATATTGTTGCGCAAGGCCAAGCAGGGTGTGCGCGTATTTGTGCTCCTCTACAAGGAGGTGGAAATGGCGCTGGGCATCAACAGCTACTACAGCAAATCCACGTTGGCCAAGCATGAGAACATCAAGGTAAATCAAAATTGGACAACCTAATAAGACACAGCTCTAAGCGTTGCATGCATTTTTCTTTGAATTCCAAGGATACGCGCTTTTTCCGCTATCGAAGGTGGATTCATATTCCTAAATAACTGAATTTCTATTTAAATAAAGGTTTTTCGCCATATTCCGATCGTAATCCGGTTTGGATTTATATGTGCAAGTATTTTTCTTATAATTCCAAACAAACGCGCATTTTCCGCCAACGAAGGTGAATTTAAATATATATTCGGCATAAATTGATCTTTCACCAATTTTCCACGCTCTAGGCTGGGACTAACAATTTCTTTAGCTATAAACTTTCGCTTAATTATTTGAAAATGTTTTAAGAGTCATTCGAGTAAAGCAAAAGCTCAAACAAAAATATGTTTTCACGCGTTTTTCACCGGCTGCAGGTGCAATTCGGTAAAACATGAAATATTGTTAGAAATGCAACAATTTTATTTATAATTATTTATAGTTGCAATAATAATGTACTCCGAATGTACTCCGTTAGGTCATGCGACATCCGGATCACGCACGTGCTGGCATTTTGCTGTGGGCGCATCACGAGAAAATTGTGGTAATCGATCAGTCATATGCATTTATAGGCGGCATAGATCTGTGCTATGGTCGCTGGGATGATCGTTCGCATCGCCTGACCGACCTGGGCAGCATTTCGGCGGCCTCCGTTTCGGGCAGCGCGCGCTGCACGCCGAGCGGCCACTTCAACAAGGACGAGGTGGACTCGGCCTTTGGCTCGCGCAAATCCTCACGCAACGCACACTACGAGTCGACGGCCAAGGAGCCGGAGAGCGTCTCGCCCGCCAGCGAGGAGCCCACGCAGAACCTGACGGCTGGCACGGAGCTGCGCACGCTGAAACCCGGCGATCGGCTGCTCATCCCGGATCTGCTATCCGCAGCGTCCAGTGAGCTGGCCATTGACTCGACGGCGCTGGAGGGCATGAAACTGAATACGCCCGAAATGGAGCGCAAGAATATGCTGGATAGGCTCAAGAATAATGCAATGAAGGGCGCACGCAAGGGCAAGGACTTCATGCAGCGTCTAGCGATCGGCGAGACGCCGGACAATACGCTGGAGCCGGCTGAGGCGGAGACGGGTGCCAATGAGGAAGCAGCAGCTGGAGCTGAAGCAGCAGCAGTAACAGTTGATCCCGCGGATGTGGCCCAAAGCTCCAGTTCGGCGGCGGCAGCCAATGAAACGACGGCCAACACACAAATACTCAGCGAGTTCTATGGCCAGGCCAAGTATTGGTTTGGCAAAGACTATTCCAATTTCATACTCAAGGATTGGATGAACCTGAATGCGCCCTTTGTCGATATCATCGATCGTACGACCACGCCCCGCATGCCCTGGCACGACGTCGGCCTCTGTGTGGTCGGCGCCTCGGCACGGGACGTGGCACGGCATTTCATCCAGCGCTGGAACGCCATGAAGCTGGAAAAGCTGCGCGATAATGTCCGCTTCCCCTACCTGATGCCCAAGAGCTATCACCAGATACGGCTCAATGCCCAGCTGCAGCAGCTGCAGCAGCGACGACAGCAGCGCGTCACCTGCCAGCTGCTGCGCAGCGTCTCCGCCTGGAGCTGTGGCTTCATCGAGGCGGATCTCGTCGAGCAGAGCATACACGATGCCTACATCGAGACGATAACAAAGGCCCAGCACTATATCTATATTGAGAATCAGTTTTTCATCACCATGCAGCTGGGCATGGGCGTTTCTGCTGCCTGCAACAATGTCCGAAATCAGATTGGCGAAACCCTCTTCAAGCGCATCGTGCGCGCCCATAAGTATGTTTCGTATGGATGAACTCTACGAAATCCCAACTAATTATTTTTCTTCATCCAATTTCTCTTGCAGGGAACGCAAGCGCTTTCGTGTTTATGTGATAATGCCCTTATTGCCGGGCTTTGAGGGCGATGTCGGCGGTAATACGGGCATTGCTGTCCGTGCGATTACCCATTGGAATTATGCGTCGATATCCAGGTGCGTGCCTAACCTCAATTTTTTTTAAAGATCCGAGGTTTGGACATCTTGAATTCTTACTTGAGCAATTGTTCCCATAGAATATTTAAGATCTGATATAAGCATGAAATGAAAATAGTACTATATAATATAAATTACTCTCTACGCTCTCTCTACGCCCTCTAGAGGTCGCACGGCTATCCTGACACGCCTTCAGGAAGCGGGCATCGCCAAGCCGGAGAACTACATATCCTTTCACAGTCTGCGCAATCATTCGTATCTGAACAATACGCCGATTACGGAACTGATCTATGTGCATTCCAAGCTTCTGATCGCCGATGATCGCGTTGTCATTTGCGGTTCGGCGAATATCAACGATCGTTCGATGATCGGCAAACGGGATTCGGAAATTGCGGCCATTATCATGGATGAGGAGTACGAGGATGGGCGCATGAATGGCAGAAAGTATCCGAGCGGCATCTTTGCCGGCAGATTGCGCAAATATCTGTTCAAGGAACATTTGGGTAGGTCTTCAACTCCCAATTGTCACCAACTCTCTAACTCTCGCGCTTGCAGGTCTATTGGATCTGGATAGTGCGGCGCGCTGTGAACTGAACATTAGCGATCCGGTCTGCGATCAGTTCTGGCATAATACCTGGCGTCGCATATCCACCAGAAACACGGAAATCTACGACGAGGTTTTCAAGTGCATACCCACGGATTTTGTCAAGACATTTGCCAGTCTACGCAAATATCAGGAGGAGCCGCCGCTGTCCAAAACCGAACCCGAATTGGCCGCAAAGCGTGCCACAGAAATTCAGGTGCGTTTAAGTCTTTTGAGAAGAATATTAACGATTTGAATTCAAAATAGGCATAGACTGTTTCGCACAGCCAAAAATATTAATATTTGTATAGATATAACTTTTCAGAAGCATTTAGATGTAAAATTTCCACTTTAATTTCAATTTCTAGTGAATTTTATAATATTACAAATATTCGAATTTTCAGACAATTTAATTTAAGATTAATTATAAATATATTTGTAAATATTAAGAAAATACGACGAATTGTTTAAGTTTCAATGCAAAATTAAAAATTTCCGGTCCTGTTACAATTTTCCAAATTAGAAAAGATTTTAACTTGAACTTTTATTATTTTTATTATTATTTATTATATTATTTTTATATATATATTATTTTATATATATTTAATATAATTTATTTTCTATCAGTATATCTTACACTTTCCCAATATTTTGAAGTTTATTATTATTATTATTACTACTATTTTAATATTATATATTTTCGATCATTTTAACTTTTACTTTCACTATTTATTTAATTTATTATTTATTGTATATTGTTATTATTATATATTTTTAATTAGTTTCGTTTGCGTGGCCTTAATTTCTCGATTCCTAACATATTCCATTTTGAATCTTAACTTTTTCAGGGTCATCTGGTTAATCTGCCGCTGGATTTCCTCAACAAGGAAGTCCTCACGCCGCCCGGCACCAGCAAGGAGGGCCTCATACCTACCTCTGTATGGACATAGTCTGCCAAAAGTCTTTAAGACGTAATTAGTTTAAGCTTAGCCAGCAAAAAAATAAAATACAAATACTGGTGTAGGTACAGTCGCGACAAAAGTTTTGATGACTGTTTAGTTTAGTTTTCTAATTATGCAACCCACCAAATGCGCTTAAACTTATCAAGTTGCTGTTTGCCAAGTCAAGTAAAACTATAAGGATTGTATATATAACTATATTTTGTGTAGTAGGTAAAGAAATGTATAAACTATTTTCTGTTTGCCTTACAGCTAGTTAATTTATTTTACGGTATATCGACGTCCCCCTATTACGTTTAAGATTTTATTGTTAATGTTTGTAATTTTAAAAACAGTATTCTAGACAAACTAAAGCGCAATTATATTTTTTTAATAAAATTCCATTAAAGTGATGTAAAGTACGAAATAAGTTAAGATTTGTTTACAAATTTAATGAAAAGCGCTAAATTATACCGTAAGAGCAAAAAAAAATCCCTGTTCTATGATCTTTACGCAAAAATTCCCAAGCGCTCTCAAAAGCTCACTGCTGTAGCTCGATTGTTAGCTGTCTGCTGCGAGACAGTCTGAACAGTAAGCTATGTAAAAATTAGTTTGAACAATACAGTTTTCTGTTATGTTGGACATTGTGTTAACAAATTTTTAAAGTTACCCTACTGCACAGTTCTGTAAAGCTAACATTTCTGTTATGAGGTGAGCCTTATAAGCGCCCATCTTACAGAGAATGGGTTTATTTCTATTTCGTGCCTCTTGCCGGGAACATTATTATTTTTTAATTATTTTTACTTTATGCCTTTTTGATTAACTGATTGCCAAAAATTATCGTGGAGTTTTTTTTTTTTTGGTTTGAATTTTCTGTTGGTTACATTTTACGAAATTTTAAATTGGAAATTTGATGAAAGCTTTGGGAAGCTAAGATCATTTCCAATTTGATTTGATCTTATATGTCTTTTTTTTGAACGTGGTGTATTTGTCAGTTTATTTAAGTTTTTTAATCTGATATTTACAATGTCTTCTTCTCAGGGTCTGACTGGGATACGGACCACTTTCTTTTCTTATAAAGCAAGGTATAATCCTATAATGCGTTTCCTTTAGAAACAAATATATACATATGTATGCGCATAGCTTACATCAGCAAATTTCTAAGGTAAAAATCTTCCAATGCTAAACGTCAAAGTCAAATCTCTTAAATTCCAATGATTTCCAAAAAGCTCAAAGAAAAAGAGCAAAAACTCGAGACGCTTCACACTTGAAAATGTAACGCTCACTCTTTCTCTTTCATTCGCCAACAGTTGCGAAGCCATTGCAATTTTAGATTTGCTAATGCAGTGCGTTTTCTTTGCTCGTTCAGTGCAGTCGCGTCATGTGCCGTAACGTGTGCATGCGTGCGCGTGTGTGTGTGTCAAATGAGTTAGAAATTGGAAAAGTTACAAAGTACCGCAACAATACCAACTGCAATTTGTGTGAAAGTGTCGCGCAACATTATGAGTCCTGTGTAATTTTCTGCACTTGGCCACAAGAGCCGTTTTCTTGCATTAGTTTTGTTGTTTTTTTTTTTTGGGGTGCTGAAAAAAATAGCACAAGACGCAGAGTCAAACGATTACAAAAACAACGGCAAATCTAGCAAACAAGTTCTGCTGCTAACACATACATATGTATGTACATATGAACGTATAGTGCGCTCTTGCTCTCTCTCATACTCTAGCATGCACGCTCTCTGCCAGAACAGTTGCATCACAAAAGGCCGACAGAGCAGCAGTCGCACACATACACGCACACATAGCTCGTATACGTTAACGTAATAAAAGCACGTGTTGGCTTTGATTTTGTTGTGTTGTTACTGTTGACTTTGTTGCTTTTTCTTTACGTGTTTCTTTTGGTTTATATGTGTATGTACATTTTGTATTCATGACGTGATTTGTTGTGTTGGTGAATGATGAAGCGAGTGTGTGTGGGTGTTTGATAACAACGGTGACTTTACATGTATTTGTGCGCTCTCGCTCGCTCTCGCTCTTTTGTTATTGTTTGCGTTTGAATTGACTTTTCTTAATTATTGAAACGAATTTGCGTGGGCAAAGGAAGCTGCAACTAAAAAGCGTGGGCTACTTTTGTTAGTGCATGATTAAGGAAGTGCTGCTGCTGCTGCTGCTGCATTTGGTGCTCTATAATGCGCTCGGAATGTTTGGCAAGTTGAGGCACAGCTGGCGATTAAACGTGCGTGTGTGTGTGTGTGTGTGTGTGTGTGTGTGTGTGTGTGTGTGTGTATGACTACTTACGTACTTAACGGTACTTAAAGTTTCGTGTCTGCATTCAATCAATTCGAAGGATCAGTGTTGAATAACCAAAGTAAACAGTTAGTTTGGAATAAAGAGACAAAACAAAATTCGAAGTGTTAAATATAATATGGAAGAGGATATTTATAAGAAATAAGTATGCCAGGAATGTGTAGAAGTCGCAAAGTAAGAAGTGTAAAATGCGAAAAGTGTAAGAGAAAACAAATGTGGTAATAAAATACAAAACTACGTAAGTGTGTAGCAGGGGAAAGGGAAATGAAAATTTGAATGCTTATGTATGTGTGTGTATTTTAGTACTTAACATACATACATATGTATATATATGTACATATGTTTTAATGCTCACGTACGTACGTATGTATGTATGCATGAATGTACATATGTATGTATGTATGTAGCAACAAAAGCGTGAAATTAAATAGCATTAGATTATATTAAAAAGCAGATAAGCGTGCTGCGAACAAAAAAGGGACACGAATAAGTATTTTCTAACTAATTAGACCCGTTATTACAGCCAAAGCGTTTTGCACTGCAGAAGTTTAACATACATACATATGTACATACGTTATTCCTATAAGGAAACTTTACATACATACATATATACACACATATGTATGAATATACAAAACATATTATGTAAACAAGATTGTGTGCGTTCTTCTATGTATTTCTAATTGCATATGCTACAAATGTACATATGTATGTATGTATGTAGTTCACGCCGAACCTGTTCCAGTTCTGTTCCCGACTTGTTCTTATTGTTACTTTATTTCTCACGCATATCAACAGGTAACAAATACAACATGTTTGTGCAGTTACTTTTCACCACCCACTCGGCTGACAATCGTTGAAAATCTGCTGCTTAGACCGAAAATGAAATATTGAACTTCTCTTTAGAGCCAATAAAAAACAAAATATTAAAAAAAAAAAGAAGCGTGTGGGCTTGTGGCGCAACAAGCAACAAGCAACAGCCGCACAACCGGCTTCCCTATAGACCCCACCTTCAGCTACCCCGCACTCCGCCCGCACGTCCCTAGGCTCGCACAGAGTATGCCAAACCTGCTGCCGCTGCACAGAAATCAAAAGTGAACATCGCATCGCTTGCATATTGCCAACGTTTGCGTGCCTCGCGCCCCCTTCGTCTAACTCGGCCGATTCGCCGCTCGGCGAACAAAAAAAAAAAAAAAAAAACACTCATTGTTGGCGTCGTCGTCTTTGTCGTCGCCGCCGACGTCGTCTGGCGTTTTGGCGCTCGTGAGTTGACACGAAGTTGCGGTCGTTGCTCGTTCGCATGTCGTTCTTGTCGATTTCGCTCGTTTCTTGCTGTCTGCTCGGTTCTAGTTGGCTAAAGCTCTTCGTGTGGCGCTCAGTCGGCCCCACACCAATGCGGCGCTCGTCGCGACAGTCAGTCGCAGGCAGAGGCCAGCAGCCAAAGCAACGCGGTGGTGAGTGTCGGTGTGCAGTTTTTCGAGCAAATATTTTGCTCGCCATTAACAGTTCGAGTTGACATTTTTTACATGGCAATTAAAGCAACAACTGCAGCGAATGCATAAACGAAAACGAAAACAAAACGAAAATTGTGTGTGCTTTTTGATTATTAATAGACAACGCGGCCCCGGCGAGCGCAGCATTGATAACGTCACATGTGCGAAAGAGCGAGCGAGCGAGCAAGCGAAAGAGAGAGACAGAGAGAGTGTAAGTGTTTGTGTGCGTGTATTGGAATGCATTTGATTAGAATTGTTTGGCTTTGTTGTTAAACAAATGCCAGATTTGTGACTTTGTTCCCTCTGCTTCTGTTTCTGTTTCTGTTTCGGGTTCGGGTTCGCCGTTTCCACAAACATAAAAAAAAACACAAAAGCTCAAGAGACGCGAGAACCGGTTAACTGTTTGCAAAGCTTGCAAAACAGTTTTTTTAGTTTTGTTTTTGGTTTGGTTTGTGCACTGCAAATGCACAACAGGCAACAACAAAAAGCGCCGGAAACGAATAAAGCTCATAAGAAGAAAAAACTCAAATTAGCTGCCATTCATAATGCAAAGTAAATACATTCACTAAATTGGTATGAATAATACAAATCGAAGTCCTCAATTGTGAGTTTGAAAAATTAATATCAAAACAAAAAAAGTGCTGACCAAATGCAAATGTTATTGTAAAATTGTGTCACAGAAAAAAAAAAAGTTGAAGAAAAAAATAACGAAAAAAGTGCCAAAAAAAAAAAGAAAATGATTTTTCAGCAAATTCGTGTTTAATTTTCGCAAAAAATAAAGCGGCAACTGTAATTTGAGTAAAGTGCATTAATAATAATAATAATAAATGATTTGTACAAATTGGAGCAATATTTTTTGCAACGTTTGAAATTGTGCATTTTTCATAGGCAATAATTGCATTTCGTTACAGTAAAGCGTGGATACTTTGGAAAAAAAAGCTGACAATTGAGAAACATTTGAAATGTTAAAAAAAACATATAACTAAAATATATAAAAAAAAAGATTATTTATATAATTTAGGTAAAAATACTATCTGCTTCTTTTGGTACTTTTGCAATTATTTTTATAGATTTTTAAAGATCATTTTTAATGATAATTCGAACAAGAAGCAGAGCAATATTCATAGATAAATTCAAAAGTAACCACATTTTTAGTTAGTTTGTTCTTAGATCAATTCCAATGGAGCTTCATTTTTAGACAGTTTCTCTATGTTCCAAGGCTGCAAATATCGAGAAAAAAGGGCTCGAAGAAACTTCCTGCCTCGAGCTGCGACTTGTGAACTTGATTTTACACATTTATAAAGCCGAGTATTGTTTCTTATTTATCATTTATTTTGTATATGACAAAGAATCAAAGCAATTTTTTTTTTAGATATAATTGCTCGATTAACGCATTTAATGCAAAATTTGATAGAGAAGTCGTGGGCTTAATGGAAACTCTACCCAAAATTGGCTGAAGATTTGATCAGTGATAATTTGTTTTTGTAGTATGTCTCCCAAAACATTTATAAAAAACGAATTTTGTATATATTGGAAAAGAGCCTAACGAATGTTAGGATTTAACGCAAGTCAACATGAGCTCGGGAATCGAAACTTTCTAGTCAACAACCGATTCGAAATAGGGGGAAATCATAAAATATAATCGTACTAAAACTTGAATTATCAAGTATCGTAGTGCTCCAATTTTAATTAGATCCAGATGAAGCACTAAACGTTCAGATGCTGGCACTGAGAGTCTAAATATAAGACAGTTTATAAAAATATGCTCTAAATCTACTTTCATTTTCAATAGTCCCAAGAACTGAAAACTAAGAAAACAGCCCGATTCGTTTGAAGAAGAAGAAGAAGAAGAAGAAAACAAGATAAAACTAAAACGAAGAAATGTTAGACAAAAACCAAGTAAAAGTTGAAGACTTTGAACAAAACAAATGCGAAAAGGAGCTTAAAGCAATAGGAAAGTGAATTGAAAAAAAATAATGTGTCGTAAGCCAAACAAATGGCAACAACAACAACAACAACAACTAAAACAACAGCGAAAAGCAATTAAAAAGAACGTTGCCAAACAGTTGCAACAACGAAAATAAACAACGAAAGGGAGAGAAAACAAAAAAGTGCATAAAGTAAGCAAATTCAAAAGGAAATAAGTAAACAAAAAACAAACAAGAAAGAACAAAAAGCAAAGCAAAGAAAATGTCAGGCACGCAGTCGAAGGACACTGCGACAAAGACTAAAGAAACGGCTAACGAGGCAGCAACGGCCACGCCCATAACAGCAACGCCCACAACAACAGCAACAACAACAGAAACAGCAGAGGCAGCAGAGGGAGCAGAGGCAGCGGCAGCGGCAGCGACAACAATTGCCAAGAAAACTTTAACTTCGAGTGCGGCTTTGTCATTGTTTGATCAGCTGAAAAACGGCGTCAATTTGAACAGTTTGACAGGCACTGTCGCCAGCAACACGCCCCCGTGCCCCTTTGCGCCGCCCGCCGCCCCAACAGTCACAAAGATTGAACTGAAGCCGCCGCCGCCCCAACCGCCCAAGGCGTCCTTTAGCACGCCCACGCGGCTGCTGCTTGGCATTGTGCAAGGCACCAAACGGGGCAGGGAGGCAGCAACAGCAGCTGCAACAGCAACAAAACCAACAACAGCAACAACAACATCAACAACAACAACAAGAAAAACAACAACTAGCTCTTTGGCAGCAGCAGCTGCTGAATTGGATATCAACGCATTGCGATCTCAGCTCTATCAGGGCGCCAGAAAGACTGCAACAACAACAACAACAACAACAAAAACAAATACAACAACATTAGCAACACGCACGGGAACAACAACAGCAACAACAACGACAACAACAACTGCCAGAGGAGATAGAGGAGCACGCGGGAATGGGAATAGCATAAAGAAACGCTGCTTGGATCGCTACGATTCATCAGAGTCGTCAGACAGGTGAGTTAATGCCTCGATACGCATGAGTTTAGCTCTTAAATAAATATAGTCGGATGAATTAGTGAGTGCTCTTAAAGAGATCATGAAATTTGGAGCACTACGAAAACCGTAATAGATCCATTTCGTGCACATTTTGTGTAAAGTGCGGAGTAGATGAATTCCCATGGAAAAGAAATCTATAAAATACACATAGAAATATAATTAAATATCTATGAAAATACAGAAATATAGTAGAAGCATTAATATAAATATATAGAAATAAATCAAAAAACCCATATATAAACTCATGGAAATATAATAAACATCCATATAAATACAAAGAAATATTATAAAATAACTGTAAGTATATAGAAATATAACAGTATAAATACAGTAATATATATTTATATAATATACATTTATAGTATTATATAGCAATATAATAAAATATATATAAATATAAAGATATACAATAAAACATAGTGCAAACAAACTGTTCGCATAGTAAGAACAAGACAATGACCCTCAAATTATTTTAGATTTTCGTTTAGAATTCCCAAACGGTTTAAGCACGAGTCAATTGTTAAGACATGCTAGATGTGCGCCAGAGCAGGACAGAGACAGCAAATGCACAAGTTGAGAGAGTGATATGTGCCCGAAAAGAAAAGGAGATAGAAAGAGGCACGAATATGTAAATAGAGACTGACAGCTGGTTAAGTTAGATAGCGAAACACATTGTAAAAGACCGCGAAACATGAACAATGTGAAACATTGAGTAATAGATAAAAAATTGACACAAATTTAAAGAAATGAACTAACTTGAGAGTGTAAGATAATATCCAGTGGTAAAAAAGGGCAAAAAAAAAATGAAACAGAAAATTCGTTTATACACTAAAACAAAGTGCAAGATCGAGAATAAGCTTGAAAACAAAATTACGGGAATATTGTAAAACGTAAAAATATTATGAAATACTATAATGTATTTCTAAAGAATAAAAAATAAAAAAAAAACAAAAAAATAATGAATATTTTGAAATATTATAGGAATATAATAAAATATAAAAAATATTTTGCAATATTATATTATATTTATAAAGAATAAAATATAAAACAAAAATATTAATTTTTGAATATTTTGAAATATTTTAGGAATATAAACAAATATAAAAATGTTATGAAGTATTATATTTATAAATACAACAGTTCAAAACAATATTAATAATTTATGAATATTTTTGAATATTATAAAAACATATAGTAATAATAACAGTGTATAATAATGGTACGAATATTATGAAATATTATAGTATTTATAATTTATGGAATAGAAGAATATATTTAAGAACAAAGGCTTATGTCATTAACAAGATCCAATCCTCAGAAGTCACAACATGATCTATTAGCACCTTATCGCAGCCTCATGATTGGGCTGCACTAGAGAGACAACTCGTCAGACACTCCCAAATAAAAGTAGAGCAGTAAAAGATACCTCTTAAAATATGACATATAAGGAAACTAAAAACAACATAATTAAGCCAAGATTTCATTAACAAATAAACAAAAAAACATATATATAACATATAAATATTCTCGTTTTTTTTTCTATGCCGTGCAATTCGCCGTGAGTCATGATCATGACCACAACATTTAAACTTATCTCAAAGTTAAGTTTGAACTTAGCAACAAAAAAGCAAAAAAAAAAAATTGTCAACTTTTTGTGCAGCTGCATGTTGACAAAAAAAAACTACAACAAGTTGAATTCAAGTTGGGGGCTTGCCAAACAATGCAACTGCTATGAAAACAATGCCAAATGCAATGCCAAAAATTGCAAACATAACATTAAGAAGCCAAAATGCGGCACGACTAAATATACACGAGCAGCAGCAGAAGCGACAGCAAACAGTAACTTAAACTGCATGTTAAATATGTGTGGCAAAAACGGCATTAACGACCCACAAGATGCGCTGTAAATGTAAGAGAAGGAAAGGACACTTTTTGTTACTAAGCCAAAAGCCAAGTAGCCTATGTTGGGGCATGCCACGCCTAGCATTTGACAGCACAAAAGTTGACAACATCCACAACAAATCTAAGTGGAAGCCAAGTCATAACGCTCCTTGCTGGGGAATACCACCATGGAATGCATGTGGCCAGCATTTAGGTTGACAAAGTCAACAACCAGGTAACAAGGGTTCGATCCGTAAACTTCGCGCTTTGGGGCATGCCACAGTATATACGCATTTAAATTATTTTGTGTCACAAATAACAAATCAAATGCGTGAATATTTGAGCCGGCGACCTGCCGCTTGTTAGTGCTTAGCTCAAATTATTTGGTGAAATGCAAAGCAATTGGAACTTTTGACAGTTAAATGAGTTAAACTATTATAATCCAGATCGAAATATTATATTAATACACATGTCTAACTTTAGTTGAAATCCAAGCAATATGCTACACATTTTGAATCAATCTTTCTGATCAATCAAACGATAATCAAAGCGATTAGTCGATATTTTTAATCAATCTTTCTGATCAATCAAACGATAATCAAAGCGATTAATCGATATTTTTAATAAATCTTTCTGATCAATCAAACGATAATCAATTCGATTACTCGATACTTTCTCTGCATAGTGTGACAAGTGGCAAGTGTTTAGATTACAGGGTATAAACAATCGAATGCAATTTGCGAGTTATTACATTACACTTTCGACGTCGACGTCCACGTCGATGTCGTTGTTGGCGTCATTTTGGAGTCACTTAAACAAGATAAATCAACGTGGGCGATTACACAATATCGCATTGTCAGTCAGTGTCAGTGTGTTGGTGTGTCTGTGTGTATCTTTAACTGCAGCTGTATCCGCAGCTATCTCTCTCTCTCTCTCTCTCTGTCGACAATTGAGGCGTGCTGGCATGACTGTGCAAAAAAAACAAAAACAAAAAAGAGTAACAGCAACAACCACAGCTGGCAAAAAACTTATTGCAGCAACTGTGGAAAACTGTGGAGCAGTGGGTCGCACTTGGTCGCAGTTGTTGGGGGCTCGGGTCGCCCATGGAAAATGTGGAAAAACCTGTACCAAGTCAATAGCACACTCAAAGAAAACAAATGCTGATTAACGCGTAGCATGAAAAATAAACAAAAAATGAAAATTACAAAAAATATACGATGACTGCAGTCGAGTTGTTGCTGTTGTTGCTGTTGTTGTTGCCGACTTTATGAGCGATAATTAAAGTTAAATGTTTTGTATGCGATGTTGGAACCGAACACTCGTGTATCTACAACCAAATGCAAAGCGTTAAAAGATGCCGCAGCGCAAAAGATTGCAACTTGTTGTTGTCGCTGGCTTTAAATTTTTTTCAAAAAAAGATAAATAAAATTACAAAAATTAAACTTTAATGACTGAAGTTCTTGGCAATTGCAGCGGAAGGCCAACTAACCAAATTGAGGTCAGTTAAAGTTAAAGTCGATTTTTGTCAGGCACGCTCTTCCAAAATTTCAAAGAGATTCAAGTTGGATTTGCGAGAAGTTGACTTTGAGATAACTAAAATATATATAAACATTCTGTGCTTATTAGTTGGAATTTATAACTTTTCGAATTTATATTATGAATTTCTTAATTTTTGGAAATTATTCTTTATAAAATATATAAACAAATTCAAAAAATAATCTTTCATAAAATATAAGTATGAATATATATATATAAAAGAAAAATCAAAAAAATATAAGAAACATATAATATTATAATTATAATATAAAATGTACATTAAATACTAAAAAAAAATCCCGAAAATTATCGTAGTAAATATATTTAATGATGCATAACAATTTTATTATAAATACGTTTCAAATATAATTTTTTTATGTATATAACAACTAATGACAAATAAATAAATAATAAACTAGAAAACTAACTTTAGAATTTGGATTTTTTTTTTAAATTATATTTACAGCTAAACGTAAAAGCTTTCCGAATTATCTATTGTTAAATTCCTGACATTGATTCGAGTTAAAAGTACTTTTAATTCTATTGCACAATATCTGGGATAAATACCTATAAAATTAGATTAATTAAATTGAAAGTGTGTTTGCAATTATTCCCAAGGTAATAATTTAATTTGCCTGCTATGAAAAATAATAAATAAATATAAAAGAAATATAAATCAAAACAAAATTAAAATTAAAATTATGAATAAATTAAACAAGAACAAAAAGAAATTATTATTTGAATTAACAAACGTCGTAGTATTTAAGCTAAGCAACCGGTTTTGGGTTTCGTATAATTCTAATTTTTGAGTAACCAACAAATAAAAGGAAAAAATTCAAATAAAACCCCAAAAATTGCAATATTCATGCATAAAAGCTACAACTTAGCTGCTCAAAGATGCGCAATAAAATTTAATGCAGCGCAAAAAATTGCAAACAATATGAAAAAAAAGTCAAAATAAAACAAACAACAGGAGAAGCATTTTTTCATGTTTTGAGAGCGAAAAAACAACAAAAACAAAAACAAAAAAATAAAATAAATAAATCAAAAAGAGTTCAACGACCAAAAGTTGAAATTATTTCCGACAGCAACGCGACGCACGAACGAACGGACGAGCGCAGCCGAAGCAGAAGAACAAGCGAGTGACATGGAAAGAAAGAGAGCGAGATACAAAACGTACTACAAGATACAATATTTTAGCTAGATCGGCATTTGATATGCCGGTGTGTGTGCGTGTGCGTTGCGTGCGGAAACTTAAAATGAAACGAACAGAACTTTCGACCCGGCCTATCGATGGTGACGACAACGAGGACTGCTCAATTTATGCATGATTTGCAGCCAACAACAGCAAGAAGAACTATTAATTAGAATGCAAAAGAAGAGAAGAGCAGAACAAAGCAAGCAGCTGGCTCGCATAGAAGCTGCTGCAGCAGCCGCAGATACATATGTACATATGTATCTGAGGGATGCGCGCATGCAGGAAGCTTGTCGCCCACACGCGCCATAAATTAACAATCGCTGCCGCTGCCGCTGTCGCTGATAAATGAACGCATGTTTTGCGTATCTTTAAGATACAAATGCACTTGCACGCAGCGCTGTTGCGCATTTTTAATGAGCGGAAATTAGTTGGCATTGTAGATACAAAAGACGAAAAAATTATACAAAAAAAACCACAACAAATGTATTTGTAAGCCATAAATTCACAGCTGACGAGGTTGCGCGTGCCGCGTGCCGCGTTTGTAAACTTGGCGAGCGCCTCGGCGCGCACAGATACATTTATTAAATCACCTTTTAGCGTACTCTCCGGCACAATTATCTGTCAGATAAATTATTGAAATTGTTTAATGGCGCATTTTTATAGCAAATACAACACAGCTCGCTTCATAAATCGCATTGTTTGTAATTCACGTTGCTTGTGGCCAGGCTTATGCGCAGGGCCATTTAAAGTGCACTCAGTTTTCGGCAAAGTATCTCTCAGATGCATACGGTATATATTTTTGCTGTATCTGTTTATAGCTCGTATTTTCTTTTTTGGATTAGCCACGCATCGCGTTGTTTCTTTTGCATTTTTCGCTTGTGGCGCAGTTTTTGCCTAAAGAATAGCTGCTCAAAGTTGGGCGAAAAATATCTGAGCAAACAGCTATATTGTGCAGCGACTTTAGACTGTTCAAAAATATACATTTCAGTTTATATTTATATATTATATGAGTATATATATTATAATTATTATATATTTTTTTATATAATTTTTTAATATAAATTATATATTATATATGAGTCTATAAACCATTTGCTAGAAGTAAATTTGTTTTCATTTGTTTTTTTTTTTTTATATAATTCCGAGTGCATTTTTTTGAGAGAGCTGAGTATTCTGTTTAAATATTGAGTCGGAACAGTTAAAAAAATGTACCCTCGCTCGGATGTAGAACGATTAGAAATTGTTGCTTACAACTTTTTGAAGTTTCTTTCCAAAAATTTGTGTTAATCCACTTAGTCAATTGGGAAGGCAAATTTGGCAATTGCACAACTTCATGTGAACCGTAAGCGAGATATAATGTAGCATAACATAACTTTACTAAATATTGATTATGAATTTGAGCTAGCGACCACTCTCTTGCTGGTCCGACGCAACGTTTACAACGCACACTTATATGGCTGCGTTTATGTTTACGTTTTGCATGCACGCTTTGATCAGCTTTTGCTCTCAAATGGAAGTCTACGTTAGAAGTTCAGTTCCCTAGATCTTGGTCTTCGTCGGCACAAACTCTTATATAGATATAGAAAGATTATGTATATATTGTATTCGTAAAAAGTAGGAACTGCTGAAACTGAGTAACTCTTGTATTGGCATAGATTATATATATATATATTCTATATAGTTATGTATACATTTAGTGAAAAGTTCAGTTCCATAACGCCAAACTCTTATATAGGTAAAGATTATATATATATTTTAGGTAAACTTTAAAGCTTTAAAGCTGCCCCATTTCGTGTCGTCTCCTTCTGCCTACAACTCCACTTTATCTGCCTGCACACATATACGTACATTGCAGCTGTTTGCCTTGCGGCTGGCTTTAAGGCTGGTTGCTCTCAATTGCCACGCCTCCACGGCGTTGCGTTGAAAGCGATTACACTCGATTACCAAAATGAATATGTTGAGTGGCCAACTAATTTTCTGCGACTGCAGCCACTAGAACTACAACAACACCAACTACTACAACAATTACAACAACAGCCACCCGGCAACCAGTTAAGTAGCCGAAATGCAAACGCCTCGAAAAAGCCAGGCGCAAGTTTTCCGATCTGCTTTCCCCGTCGCCCCTTCGCCCCTTCGTTCGATTGCTAGAAAATTTGCTCTGCCATGCATGCGACTTGCAACATGCCAACGCGTTGCCAAACTGCCTGCCACGCCCCTCTAACCGAGACAACGAGCCGCCCTCTCGGCAGCAGCCGCAGCCGTCGCAACCGCCAAAGTTCGCCACATTGAAAATATGCTGGTTTTTTAAATACCCTTTTTTTGTAAGTATAATTGGGTATAATCATTGAAGTTGGGCTGTAATTTTGATATCTGTATATATGACATATATATATAAGTATAAATAGATTTTTGATCTCGACGGTAAATAATGCCGATTAGCTGTACCTAATAGAGGAACTAATCTATCTGAATGGTAAAAACAGATGCTGTGTGTATAACTCTCGTCAAACGCACCAATTTTGTAATTTTGTGTAGACTTAAGCTTGATTTAAGCTCTATTTTTCCCAAGGGAAATTCATTAAATGTTATTCATCAATCGTCAATCCTCAATCATCCCTTTCCTTTAAACTGATGCTGATGCTCATTTCTCACTTATATGGCAATAAATCTGGTTGATTGACCGTGTGACTGAGTTAATATGGGCAAGAATTTTCCCAAAAAATGATTGAATAAGTGATACTTTGATTGAAATATGTTTGAACTAAAAGCAAAAGTACAATTGCAATAATATATTTCATGATGCTGCATAATTCGGATTACTGAGTGTAAAAAGTTGTATAGCATAAAATGTTATAAATATTTTACTGATTGATTGATTGATATAGATTGATAAGCATGCTTACATATGCTGTTCTCTACAACTTTTTACTTCTTGGTAGATTGATTGATTGATTCAAATTGCTTAGGAAGTTACGTGATAGTTTTTATATACAACTATTTATTAGATGTATTGGTTAATGTTGTATACAACCTTTTACTTCTTAATAGATTAAAGCACGGTCACATTTTAATAGATTGATTGACTAATTTAGGTTGATAAATTTCGATTGATTAGCATGCTTTTACATATGCTTTGCAGGCAACTTTTTATTTTTATTAGATTGATTAAGTTTGATAGCCTGGAATTTGTCTTGTAGAGTATTCAATATTCGTCATATTTAAATACAATTTTCATGCTTGTCAATTTTTGCTATTTTTTTTTGCTCTCTTTATTGTGTATTTTTCTTTTTCAATGTATTTTTTTTTATAGTCTGCATTTCTCTCGCCCCGCCTCTGGCCTTTGCCCACTTTTGCTCCACCTTCTTCTCTTCCTCCAGCTCCTCCTTCTCCTTCTCCTCCTCCAGCTGTTCCTTTTGCTTCTTTTGCCTTTGGCCTGTTTTGCGCCTCCTGCTGTCAGCCCTTTGCTTTGGCTTTGGTTTTTTCCACTTGTTTCAACTGCGGCGCATTCTTTGCTTTTATTTTCTTTTTGTTCTTGTTGCTTTTATATACATATACACATATATGTATATATGTTTCTTTTATTATTATTATTAACACAGCCGTTGCATGTGTGAGTATGTATGTGTGCTGCTTTGTATCTGTGTGAAAAGCAGTTTAAACACGAAATTAGAGCCTCTCCTGGCGAACTGCAATTCTTCCCCTTTGCCTCGCTTTCCCCCGTTTGGGCCCTCGAGCAGCGCATTAAGTCGTAATAAATGCTGCCAGCCTCTGTTTTGTACATTGACCTCAAAACAAAACAAAAACAAAATACGAAGAAAAACCTCCGCTGCGCCCCTTCGCTTAGGCCACGCCTCTTGCCATATCGTGGGGCTGCTGCTGTTTGTATCTTCTGTTGTTTGGGATGCTGCTGTTGTTGTTGTACTTCTCATTGTTGTTGTTGTACTTCTCATTGTTGTTGTTGTATTCCGTGCACATTTCACTAAATAGCTTCTATTTACGTTCCATGGAAAATGCATTCGCGATTGTAAAGTGCAGAAATTTGTTTTTCTTTTCGTTGCTTTTTTTAGTTCTGCTCCTTTTTTTTGTTTACAATTATTTCCTTTACTTTGTCTCTGCTGCAACAAAGTGCAGAACAATGCCAGCGCAGGGGGCGGATGGGGGGCCTGCAGCTGGAGGGGGGGAAAACGTGCGCGACTTTTTGGGCCATAAATCAAATAGGCAGCTCCACTCCACTCCACACACACACATTTTGCCGTGCCACACAGATTTATGCAAAAGTTTTATTTATATTTATGTTATTTGTGCTTTTTTTCGTTTTGATTGTATTTGATTTTGAGTGGAGCATCCTCTGTGTGTGTTAGTCAGCTCGAGTTGGGGCCGAGTTCCTAGAAGAGTGCTATAATTCCCACAAATAAATGGGTTAATGTTCATAATGATAATAAACAAAGGTGCATAAGAAAGTCTAGTCTCTGTCTAGAAGAAATGAAGCTTCCCAAAAACAGTTTGAGTTAAATAAAATGAATAGCATAAACAATATTCACGTAAATTCTTTATACATTTTTTTTGGATTTGAAAAGTGAATTATCTAATCTATGTAGAGCTTAAAGCCAAAATTGTATGTTTAATATATTCTTGAAATCTCAATTTTTTCGGACGATACTCCAGTCTTTTTAATGGATCCATAAATTTTAATTTTAATTTAAGAATGGGCTAGCAAGAATTTGAATTCTTTAAAATATTTGAATTCAATGTTAGATAAATGCATTTAAATGAACTTAATTTCTCAGCACTTTTTTCCGAAGCCTTGACATTTGCCCGGCTTTAAAAACCTGCCACATGTGAACAGTTGGGCTCCGTGGTGCCGTTGTTGGTCAATTGGTTTAACATAACTCAATTAGAGGCCACAAACGCGCCCCAAAGTGTTGCACGAATGTCAACATATGAAAGACCTCACATGAAAAATCAGCTACAGTTGCATAAGTAAAGCAACAAATGGCGATGAATGTCGAAATGGATTTAAAATGTTGGAAAAAGAAATGTTGCAAGTCGGAGAAAATAATTTTCAATTTGTGCATTAAAATGGAATGCCTGGAACTAGTGGAGAAACGGATAAAGGAAAAGCAGAAAAATCAAGTTTTAATAGGAATTGGCTAAAGAGGGAAACCAAAGAAAAGTTAGGTTAATTAAATTGATGGACGATCAACATGGCAACAGCTATACACATTAAATTGAAATTTATATTTAAATTTAACATTATTGTGAAATGATGATTGATAGAAAACTAAGACTTAAATAGTTCTTGACTTTAGCTTTGTCTTGACTTCAGCTTTAGTCTTGACTTCAGCTTTAGTCTTGACTTAAGCTTAAGTTTGATAAAGGCTTTAACTTCTAGTTTATCAATTTCCTGAGCTTTAATAGACATGGAAATTATAATTGACGTTAAATAGATCTTTAAAGTCTCCCAATGTATATATTCCCTCTTGGATAATATTGCACCTCTATGTTATAATCTAGTAATATATACGATGCAGGAAATCACCTTTATAATCGCACCAACAACTTCTATAATGTCTACATTATGTCATTGATTAAAACTGTGATTCCAACTCTTGATTTCTGGCAATTTGCCAATATTTAGACGCATAATTTATGCACCGCTGCGATTTATGCAAATTGCCAGCCAAATGCTCATCAAACAGTGCCTGCCCAGAAACCTAATGGCATTCTAATGTTGGACACCAAAATCAAAATCATATTAGCCAACTTATGTGTGCATGTGTGTGTGAATGTGGTGTGCGAATGTGTGTGTGTGTGTGCGTATGGGCTGCCTCAGTCCTGGCCATGTTTTCCTTTTGGCTTTGCCACATGGCAACAAAAACAACAAGCAACGCCGCAAACGCTGAAAATTTTCATTAATTATAACGTCAGCTCGCGGACCATGCGTTGCATTTTCGCCAGGCAGACAGTTGAACACACTGCCCGCCGCATCCCCCCGTTTTGGAGCCGTTCATGATGTGCAGCTGAAACAACAACAACAACAACAGCAACAAGGCAGCGGCAAAGCCAACAACATTTTCTCCACAGACCCAGCCTCGGCCCACGGACCATGGCAGCGGGTATGCCATGCGGCCAGACATGCATCCCGAACAAGTGATGGCCGTTGCCAGGCTCTCATTTTGTATACCCTGTAGTCGTAAAGTGATAAGCTGGGGTAGCATGAGAGCGCAGTAAATGCATCTAATAGGCAGAGCTTTTATATTTCTATCTTGAAGAACGTCAAGAACAGAATCAACTACGATCAAACTCGATGGCTACCAAATGCAGAGTTGGACAATTTGGTTACTAGACTCTCAAAAACCTTTCTCAGTTTAATTTGGGGTCAAATTTTGGATAACATGCCTTTTATCCCTGCAAGTTACACTATGTTTCCTGGAAATCAAATATCTTTATCGAACTGGGCGACCTTTAAGGCTATAGTTTCGAAATTTGCTATGTAAATGTATATAGATACATTTCTCAACTACAGTTTGTGTGCAACTTAAGGCCCTGCGAACTATGTCTTTGAAACTGAAAATCTTCCCACTTAAAATAGGTTTAGAAGCTCCTTGTCTTGCAAACTGAATAAAAGAGTAGTAAATCGTTATCTCAAGTATTACAGGGCAATAGCTAGTCGTGCAGCCTGGTCGTCTGCACTTTAACTTGTTATTTTTTGCGCTAGCGAAAATTAGTCATTAACTTTTTAAGCATCGACTGGACAAACATGGCGTATGAGTGATGTGCATGACGGTCGCACTCTCCCCCTTCTCTGCATGCGCCCCGCCTCGTGCTCGCAACTCCCAGACTGTCCACCTGTGTCTGTGTCGCTCTGTGTGGTAGCGATAAGGCCGACAGTCGAACTCAAATTCGCGGGCATGTGGCAATTATGTTTGCCGCTATGTCAAGTGGATCTGAAGTTGCAACCGATTTTGCAATTGCTGGCAATTGCAGTGCGTTAGACTAGACTCGCATTTGGCTGTTGTTGTTGTTGTTGGCAGCCAGGCAGTCAGTCAGTCAGGCAATGGATATGCGTTGTGCCCGGGGCTATCATTAACTTTATTGCATGAGAATGAGCCAATGATAGCGGGCCTTGTGCATAGTCGAAACTGGTAAATAATGGGTCTCGAAAGTGCAGCAAAAAAGACGCGTTTACCAAAAACTTAACGAGCCAGTGTTGAGCAATGCTGGAATTTAGATGCATTTAGATGAATTTGGTCTTTAGAATGTTTTGTATGATTTGTCTATTGTGCTTAGATATGTGGAATTGTATATATATTATACATTTAATTTGAATATTTCATATGATTTTTCCATATACTGTCTTTAGATAAGTGAAAATGTATATGCACTATAAATTTAGTTTGTAAATGTTATATAATATAATCTATATATTTTGAATATTTTTCAACACAGTTTACATATAGTGTTCAACAATGCGATTGTCTTTTTAAGCTTTAAATGGAATATCTTTAATGATATCATACGATATCTATATAATACGATAACGATATTGTGATATTGTTTTAATGTTTCTTTATTTCTATATTCTATATTTCTATGCTACAATTTGCTTCAATTTATTAAGTCTAATATGAGATTAAGTCTAATATGAGCTCCAATTTAAATCTAAATAAAAACAGTTTCATTGTCAATCTTATAATTCTCACCTAGTTCTTGCACAACTCATAACCGATACCTAACCCAGACATAACTATTTTAATTATGCCATTTCTCAACCTCATCTTTATCATCGGTAACCTACAATTCCAATTTGTGTTTCTCTTTTGGGCTCTTTTCTACTTTTGCTTTTCATTTCCGTTTTGTTGCGTTCATAGCTCAAGATTTTACACAATTTGTTGTTGTCTTTTTTTGCCTCCCCCCTTAATTCTATTTCAATTTCTAGGCGCCGTTGTTAGCCAATTTGTTTTGACCGTTTTGCAAAGGGCAACTTGACATTGACCTTGACTCTCTGTGCGTTCTACTTATGCGCTCAACCGAGACAAGACACACACACTTGCACACTCGCACACATTTGCTATACACTCTAAGCCGCTTTTAAAATCAAAAGTGAAGCTGAAAAGCTAAATCGAATTGCAAAAAGCAGAGAGGCAAAAGAAAATCACAAATCATACAGTTAATTTGAGTAAAGTGGAAATGAAGAAAACTTAAAAGGAAGCAAACGATGATATGACGAAAAGTAGATGCTCTTTAAATTCGATTTTTTAGATATAAAACTTAAAAAAGAAAAATTGTATTAGAAAAAAGCTTAAAATAAATATCAATCAGTTCGAGATTGGAAACAGACTTAACTTTATAAATAAACAACATAAAATTGAAGAGATTTCATATATGCATATAAACATTTGAGTTGAATCTATTTTCTGTGGATATGCCACACTTTTCTGCAAATTTCAGCACAAAAAGATGCCTACCCATGAGAATGGTAGTGATTGGTAAGGAGAAAACTCACATACGTGACAAATGGAATGAATATGATTCACAAAAAACTCTGCTTAGCAAACAAAGGTTGATCGAAAAAGTGTGGGCAGTTGCTGGGCTGACTGAAGTTGTGGGGAGGGTGCGGGGTGAGAGGAATGGGCAACCGAGCAACAAGCCATTATAATCGGCTTAAAAAGCGGCAATTTGACATTTGCTCAAAATTGAATTGAATTGTCAATTGAAATTTTATTGCAGTCACCCTTTGAAGCATTGTTGTCATTGTTGTGTTCTGTGCCATTGTGTGTGTGTGTATCTGTATGTGTGTGCGTGTTTTCCCATTGATTAGATATAAAATGTGTTTAAATGTTTAGCTGACCATGCGACCAAAAACCATTTGAAATTTATTGTATTTGCGCGTGAAATTAGTTTGCGGCTTGTGGCTAACGATAGGGGCTGCCAAAAGGTTGGCGAGGGGTCGATGGACCGAGGGGCCGAGGAAATCGCCAAAAACTATAATTAGCAACATCGAATAATCAAATTGTTTTTGCATAAATGAAAATTTACATAATTATAATTGCAAAAAAGAGCTATATGACTAATTAAATTTTAATGGCAATAAAATTTTCCAAAAAATTTACATTTAAAATACCATTAAAAATATTGACTAATAAATCATGTGGAGTAGAAGAAGAAAGAATCAAATGCCTACAATTAAATTGCTAAGACCTGGTCACACCAATGACCAGCAATTTCAGAGATTCAATGCGTTTTACATATTTTCTCTGTTTTTTTTTTTATAAATCTTAAACACGCCCCCTAAGCAAAAGTGCCTCGTACTAATATTCGCATATAATCGACGGGTTCGGCCTTTTTCACACGCTTGACGATTGGCCTGCCGTAAAAAACAGTCATTTTTTCTTCAAGTGGTGGCAATAGAAGCGCCTAACAGTAGCATAATTACTATAATATAGACGATTTCCGAACGTCAGCATTGGCACAGTGGTGCCAAAGCATGCAAAAACAGGTTTAAATTGTGTTTAAATTTGCCTAGCAGGAATTTAATATTTGCAGCGTTGATAAAGCCATTTCCGTCTCTTTCCAAGCGAATTTGTCTCTCAGTTTTAAAGCTATCGTCTTAATATTGTGCAACGGTCAGTTTGTTTTGCCAAAGGTAGTACATAAGTCGAGACCAGATCGGACAACTATATCAAAAAGCTGCCATAGGAACGAACGCTCGAAAATTAGGTTCTTGTATGAAAAACTTGTTTGTTTATCAAGATATTTTGACATAACTCGGCAGTTGTAAGTTTCATTATGCTCCCTAAAGCATATTAACATCGGGTTACTGTATCAATTAGCTGCCTTTGGATTCTTGTTCGGCAACATATTCTGGTTTCTAAGACATTTTTATTGCCACATAAATTGTAGGGAAAATGTCTACAAGAGTATTAAATATTCGGAGCGTCGAAGAGGACATCTTGTTCTTGTTTTAATTGTATTTTGTTAAGTGATGGCAATTTATTTGTAGTTGCATGTTAAATCCAATCAAATCTATATTCGCTGATTCAATTTTTTATAAAAATTTTATATATTTTCAAAATTTTTTGTTTGAGGAACAAAATTGAAAAGATATCTTAATAGTTTTCTGTTTCACTTTGCCCAGCTTTTGTGTTATTTCACATATTTTTAGAATATGTGATAATAGTTATAATAGTTAAGTAAATATTTGTTTAAAGTTTTCAGTCACTGGTATTATATTATTTATAATAGATTTTTTTAAAATATTTTTTGATTAAATAAAAAAATGTTGAGTTATTTTCACATTTGTTCAGTTACTTTTCTACCACTGTGCGCTGCTGTCAGCTTTTTTTTTACATTTTTATATATATAAATTCCTTTATGGATGGAGTCTTTCATTGATTGAGTAATTGACAAAGACAACGTCGTTGCTTATGATTCCATTTTGTTTTTTTTTTACAACGCTTTTTGCTTCTTTGCGTTTTTTAATGAAATGTATTTTGTGTTTTTTTTTGTCGCTTGTACTCAAGCACAGAGATACTTGGAAGTCTGGCTGTCGGTGCCCACTTATTCTCAATAGAGTTCTCGAGCCGGGCGCTTTAATTGCTCGGCATCGAAATGTAATTAACGTAGAGCCATGTGCCAAAAGCCAAGCAGCTTTGAGTGAGTCGCACAGTTGGCTGGCCAACGAGTCAGTCAGACAGTCATTCAATCAGTCAGTCATTCAGTCAGTCAATCAGCTCTAACCTGGCGAACCCCTCGAAACATTTGTAAAATAGCGTAACAAAATTGCTAATTAGCTTTGAACTTGAATGGCTCTTAGCGTGGCGCTGGAATTATTGCAAAAGATTGCAAAAAATATTTGCAATGTGGTTTATAAAATTTCTTAGAAATTAAAATTAATCTTTGAGATATTTAATATTTGCATAGAAAATACAACTGGTAAAAGCGGTTGCAAAGTTCAAGTACTATGCTATTAAATATAATATTTTGAAATATACTTTCTTCGTTTCTGGTCATGTTTTAGACTGAAATGAATTGAAAATTAAAGATTAAAAAGAAATGCAGTACGAGTTTGTTTCCGATAATCAATAATTTCTAAGCAATCGATATAAATAGATATCAAAGTCCTGTTTTTTGAGCCTATCTCTTAGGATTGAAGAGCTAGAGTTACCAAATTAGATATATAGCTTCTAGGAAAGTATTTTAAGATCAAGTAGTCGGAGTAGTTTGTTAAGGTTCCGAACATAATTTATGAAATTGAATGGATATGAAGCAGATGGCAAAAATGTGATCCTTGCGATGATATATATATATGATATGCATATATATAAATGAAAAGAACTTGTAAATTTATTAAATGCTGTCAACATTCACAACATTTTTAAAAAATTAAAATTTACAGCAACATTTCTTGCGCATAATCGAGTTATTTAAGTAGATTAATGAAATGACAGCTACTTTGTGAATTTGACAGACTATCATAATAGTTTTATTTTTTATACGACAATAACAGCAATTATTGTCACACACACACACACACAGATTGACAGCTGGTTTTAATGCAAATTGCCGCAAAAATTTTGCTCAATTACGCAAAAATATCAAATTTGAAATGCGAGTAATTACGCGGCCTGTGGCAGCCGCAAAACAAATACACAGCATTTAATTGTATTTAAAATGATTTATACAATTGATAAATATTTATACTCTGTAAAGTACAAAAGCAAAGGGCAGATCGTGCTAAATATAAATAGATATTATAAATAGAAAATATATATATTTTTATTTTATCATAAATTTATAAAAAACTAAACTTTGTTGAAGTCCAACTTGAAACGTTAACCAAAATGAAGATTGATTATATAATAATAATAATATATACAGGGTATTCTTTGCGCACCCTTTTATTTCGTATACGTAATTAATTAAATTTATAGCCTTATATAAAAAAGCAACCGACAAAAATATGGCTAAAAATAATTTTTGAACAGTTACAAATTTGCATTTGCATTTGTTGCCTGTTGCCTGCTGCCTGCCGCGGCTTTAAGTGCATTTTAATTAAATTTTCATGTTTAGTTCATTAGCAATTCAATTTGCTGTTGCCAGCAAAAAATAACAACACCAACAGAACAACAACAACAACAACAATCGAGAGCGATAAAAAAAGGTTGCATAATTGCAGCGAGGCGTGGAAATTGCAAAGGCTAAAAAAAATGCAAAAACTATAAAAAAAAAAAAAACAGCAACAACAATAAAACTGTTGAGCATTAAAAGTTGGTTATAATAATTGCAATCAAATAATTGTTCAAGCATTCTCTGTTTTTTATACACTGCAAACACTGAAAACGGTTGAATAGGGTATATTAGTTTTGAGTGAATGTATGTAACAGGCGAAGGGAAGACATCTCTGATACTATGGGGAATATGTATATTCTTGATCAGTTGGGAAAGACGAGTCGATCAAGCCTTTCCCTCAGTGTGTGCGTATGTACGTCTTCATCGCGTCGCTCTCAGGGTCTATAAGAGAGCGACTGTCAGAGACTAGAGCATTGATATTCGGAACGTTGATCGTATTAGAGCAAGAAAAGATCGAGTTTATAATGTCTTAGATAGATAGATAAAAGTCGTTTTTGATACTTCCTATTTTTGGCCATATCTCGGAGCTTAGAAGAAGAATAGAGATAGAAAGAAGCTGGAATCTTTGCTACGGCTGCTTGGCAGGGTATTTTCCAGTCGAACATTCTCGACCAGAGTACTTCAGCTTTTTATTTATTTTCATTTTTTCATGCAGGTCTTAACTGATTAGTTAACGTTAATGATTGCATATTGTTGAGGCAAGGGCAATAAATTAGCTAATTGAGCGAAATCGAAAGTAGGCGATGTGCTTCAAACCAATCACAAATCTGCGCAACTATATAAAACAGTTATGAATATAAACATTTTGAATAAGTGATTGCTAAGAAAAAACATAATTTTGATATCCCTTTGATTAATGTCAATTTTTTATTGTTTTACCAAATTCTATATTGAAGTATTTAAAAAACAATCATACTAAATAGTATTCATTAAATATTCTTATAGAATATAATTGTAGTACTAATTTTCGAGAGTTCACTGTACATTGTATTATGAATTTTTTCGAGTGTTCACTGTACTTAGCAGTATAAATATAGCTTCTTCCAAATCTCTAACAAACCTCTTGGTGCTTACGCAAATTTATCGCAGGCATAAAATCTAATGTTTTGCCAGTAAAATATCTAATAAAATTCCAGAAAACGCATTTCCAGCTAAACGCTGCCTGTTGCATTGGCATTTAAAGTATTTCGTATTGATTAGCAAAGAATTTTGAACATTTTGTTGAGCTACTCGTGCTTCTTCTTCTACAACAAAAATAAACTAAGCAACCAAATGGCTAAAAAACTTGACGCGCTCTTATCAACATGCGATTTTTGGCACTTTTTTTTATGACAACGCCATCAAGCGCAACCGTAGCCAAATGGAAGGCTCTGTTGTGGGGTCGTGGCAGGGGCAGGGGAGCTGCTGTGGCAGGGGCGCCGGCGACTATCAAGCTGTGCTGCCTGTCCTTGCCAGTCCTGTCTGTCATTGTTGCCGTTGTTGTTGTTGTTGCTGTTGCCATGTTGTGGTTGTTCTATACATTCTTGTCTCATTTTCATGGGCCATTTACGTAGACAAAGACGCGCGGCATGTTTATGTATCCGTAAGATACATTTTGGGTTGACGGTTCGCATCCGCGACGTTCCTGTCGCCCGCTTCGTTTGCTTCTGTCTGACTGTCTGTTTGTCCGTCTGTCTGTCTGTTTGTCTGTCTGTTTGTCTGACTGCATTTGACTATATACTTTTATATAGAAAATACCGGTTCGCTGCAAAAGTTGCAAAGTTTTATTTCTTTATTTTTATTCCTTTATTTTGCTGATTTTTCTGCTTTCATTTTTTGTCTTTTTGTTTGACGTGTTGAAAAACTTTTTGAAATTTTTGCTTTTTATAGCCACAAAGAGGGGTATCATAAATTGCTCCCAATACTAAGAACGCACTGCATTAGGCATGTCTAACGTATATATAGATATATATGTATGTTTTGACAACATGATGTATCTAAGCCTTGTTCTTTGCTTTAAAGCTCTGATTAAGACAGTTCAGTTTAAATATTTAGTGATAATAGTTTTATAAACGCATACCAACAGTTTGCCTTTATCATAGAGGCAATATTTTAGTATAAGGCTTAGTTGGCAAGATAGATGAACTTTGGTTTTCACATCCATTACATCAGGTCCTCCTTCGAAACTTGCTTCTCAATTCATAACATCAGGTAAGCTAAAAGCTTGCCGCCTTCTTAAAGTATAGGGCATAGCATTATCTTCTATCTGCTATATAAGTTTTGCAAGTGTATCAAAGCTTTGGCAATGCAATGACAAGACTTCTGCTTATTAGACTTGCACTAAAATTGAAAAAACTTCCTAACAACTAAGCTGAGAGGCAATTCTCTTATAAGTCCTTAACTGCCCGATGAGCCAAAGATGGCAAAGATGAAAAGCTGCTGGCAGCCTGAAAAGGACCGCAAATACCTTTGGTTTTGGCCAAGAGATGCGCGCCACAGTTGCCATTTTTATATTTAATTAAAAGGAACACTTTAAGGATTTATAGCGCATGGAGACGTGCAGGAATTTACTTTTTTTTTTAAATTTGCTTTAATGGTTGTTTTTGTTGGGGCGTGGCATGTTCTTCACGTAATTGTCGTGACGTAAATCAAACGCTATGCCATTGGCCATTGGCCATTTTGTCAGCGGTGTCTTGACGTGTTGTCAACGCCTTCTCACTGGCCATAAAGTTTTCCACGGTATTTTGGTATCTTTTTTGTTACGCTCGTTAAATTTGACACACAAATGCCGAAAAGTTCAACGCGCCCAGAAAAACTGTCAAACAGCATAATCAACAAATATTTATTTATTTATTTAACTTTTACTCGCTTAATATTTGTTTGCACGGTTTGTTTATCAAATGTTTGCCATGGCATAAAACTTAAGCAAACACAAGTCAGACACAGTTTATTTTCTTCTTGTTACATACACAGGAAGCCCAATCTCTAGACCCCGACCGAAACTCACCCTGAACCCAAAACCGAAAAGTTGCATAAGATTGCGATACGGCGTCGGAATTCTTATCATTGCTGCACTGACTCGATGAGGAAAACACTATGTATTTATTTATATATATACAACAATAAAGCCAAATGATATTTATGTATATATATATATTTTATATATATATTTCTAAGAAATTTCTATATGCATAGCACAGTTATCAATGGTTCGTTTAGCTTCAGGGCCTTTATGGTTGGGCAACTTGTGACGCATTCACATTTGAGTGACGAGCAGACCTCAGCGACCTGATAACCTCATTTATTTGTAATAAGTATTTAACGTTGAGTTCATTTATCTATTGTTTGTAAACAATTTAAATGTTATCATTATGTGCATACAAAGAGGTGGCTTGTTATCTGTAGTAACAGGTAAATGTGCTGCAAATGATGTCCGTAAGTCATTGCAAATTATTGGCGAAAGTTCTGGCGACATATTTTTATTTATCAGCTTTTAACCTATTTTCCGTAGTTAGTTGTAAAATCTGCAAAGCTAATGAACTATTGAGGCGCGAGGTTTGGGCCAGAATTCAAATGCTTTTACTTTTTGCCAATATATTCTCTATTTCAGTTTCACTTGAGTTCCACACAACAGTATTTCACGCATTTATCACCCATTTAAGTGGTTTGCTCAAAAATTCATCTCACTGTTCGATTACATCATAAATCGCATCTGTGGTGTTAAATTCGCAGCTGCTTAACTAATTCAAATCACATCTTCTTTTGCTCTCTGGCAACATTTTAAGGCGTTATTCGATTAACATAACTTCATAAAAATTCTAATTTATTCACTTTTGATAAGTCATTAAATAAATATAAATTAAGTAAACTTTTAGCCAAACAAGTTGTGGTCTTTCTTCTCAATATTTATTTATGCATATTGACATAATGCACACATTTATGACTAATCAGGTTGGATGCCAAGTTCGTCTATCTTCATTCTCGCTGTTTTAAAGTGAAATTTAAATTGTGTTAAATGTTTACTTGCAATACGAGAGTTATCAACAAGTTCAGCGGAATTGCATTGAATTTAAATATATTTTTAATGTTAAATAATTATTTATTACATGGAAAATGTATAATAAATTAAGTGGAAGTTTATCAGGCATGTTTACAGCTTGCTTTAATTATATTCTATCAAGAATATACAAATTTATATAAATATATCGGGGAAATACATATTAATACAACATTTTTTTTTTGTTTGATTTTAGTAAATTGAACTTCGGACATCGAACCAGCTAAATAAATTTAAAATAAATAAATAGATTTTTGCTTGAATTATTTTAATGCATATTTATATATATATTTTTTATTAATTGTATTCTCTACTTTCTTGTATTTTCAGGTATGTTAAATATATAAACAAATTTGCAAATGTGGGTAAGTTTTTCCTGAGCTTTTGATTCTCCCAACCCATAAAATCATGTAAATTATTAAATTTATAGTTAATGTTGGTTTTAGCGACCTTTCCACTTTATAAATGTTTATTTACCTGGTTTGAGGTCCGGATTTATTCAAAACAAAAATATATATAAAGTATATATAATTAAAGTATATTAGTTTTTAATTCTCTATGAGGAATATATATTAATATATATATATTGGTTATTTTTATAGAGCTTAGCTCAACGAAGCTCACATAAGTTATGGAAATCCAGCGTGTTGGTAGCTTGTAGGATATGTAGGATATTTTTGAAGGTTCGCTGGGCTGTAAATGAAAGTCTTCGATCGAAAGTATTAAAATTAATTAGTTTAAAGTTGGAACAGTTAAACCTCTGAATCACTTTCCAACACTTGGCATAACTTTCTTTACTTCTTAACAATAAATGATAAATTTGTATATGCTTATCATTAAATTGAATATGAATTAGCATTAAACCAGCCTCCTCTTGTAATATAAATCTGTTGTATTGCTAATATATTATTAATTTTTTGCGTTCAGCTTTAAAGTTTCGTGATTTGTATCAATTTTGCCATATCTCGCAGCACTTTTAGCAGTCCGTTTTTTTATGTCAACAATCCCCAATCGCAATCGCAACATGACCAAAACAATCTAGCCAATTATGGGTATCTACTTACAGCCGGGCTAACTCTTTGTAAGCCTTTTTGTTTGACACAGCGACACACTCATTAGCGCCTCAATTAAAAAGGGCACCAAAACAATATCAACAACTTTTGCTGCAGGGCAAATATATATTTAAATTCTCTCGCATATCCTGGCCAAGTGTGTGCGTGTGTGTGTGTGAGAGACAATTGTTTTTGACACAAAATGATTTTAATCATAATGTCATTAAACACGCAACTGTCAACTGAAATATTCAGTGAACATGGCGCGACAAGGGATAGTCCACATTTTTCATACGTAGAGTCCCTTTACACACACAGGCACACAAACACACAAACACTCACACAGACACACACATTCCCCCTAACCTCACAATGGAATGGACAAGTTTTCAAAGACAGCGGCGACAACAAACGAGCCGGCAACAACGTGCCATGTACGAGGTTGCCACCACATGTGAAGATCTCACACAGTTGATAATTTCTGTCACTTAATTGCCGGGGCTTAAACATTACAAAACTTTTTTTTCTTTTTGCTGGTTTTGTTTTTTTTTTTTTGTTATTTTGTGACCATTGTTAACATAATAAATTAATTTTTACTTTGTTGCTTTTTGTTTTTGCCTCCACTTGATTTGAGGGCGTCACTTGGTCGAGTTTTTCGAGTATCGTAAAAAAGTCAAAATATGAGAAATTATTTCATGTCTCGAAGCACGCACCAAAAATGACAACTTCCGTTCTGAGTTTTGGACTGAAAACATTTCGTTGTGGTAGCAGCATATATCCTATACGAAGCGATGCGTGCATTTAGTGTGGCATTTCCTGATCTAGAAATTTATGAAGTATATATATCTGATTATTACGAAATGTTGTTCGTGGCAAAGATACATATGTCCACTTGCTATAGATAACATGTGTCTAAGTCGGCCTTATCGAGTCACTATGTTTCATTGGTCTTAGAGGTTTTATTAGATATTATTTGCGGTCTTATTTCATGTGTTTGTTGTGTATTTCCTCGAATTTAACTTTCATTATGTTCTTACTAACTTATCTGTATCAGATACCAATATCGTTTGGAGTTAAATGTAATGCTAGTTTCCATAGTTTTTATGTAGGATTTGATCTTGAAAGATATCTTGACCCAACCGAAACATGCATGTTTTTAGACACGTTCTGACTGAATATCTTAAAGACAAGCTCTGACATGCTCTTTAGATTTTTACCAAATGATCTTCCAAGTCGAGCTATTAAATCCATATAAGCTACTGATAAAAATACATATATATTTTAAAGAGTATTCAATTGTTGGCCAGCGCAAACCTAACAGCTCTTTTGTGTATATTTCTTGTATTTTTTTTAAATTTTAAAAATGAGTCGTAAAGATAATTGACGATACTTTGGCAGCCAGTGAGAGATCTTTGAAGGCGGTGCTACGGTAGTTACCGCCTGCCAAGTCACGCAATGCAAAGCAGAATAAAATTAAAGAAGCCCCAAAACAGCAACAACAACAAGAACAAAGACGACAACAACAACATTTGAAATGGCGTTTAGGATGTGTCCAGTTTCGAGAGGGCGTTGACCAATGCAATTGAATGCGATGACGATGAATATCGAGCTGAAGTTGAAGAGAGAAGATGACGCTGTACAAAGCTGGTTGGATCTGCAGAGTTATATAGATACATAAAATATAATAAATATATGTATATATATGCGGTGCTTTAGCTGCGCTGCTTGAAGGGTTGTGTGGCATAGTCTCTGGCCCTCTGGGGGGTTACTCAATTTGCTAAATTCGGACAGAGTGGCAACGCCCACGTTACGCTTGATTAAAAATGTGCAACAACAACATTTAACAACAACAACTACAACAACAACAACAATAGTGGGCAAAAAAGGCAGTCACAAGTTGTTGTTTTTTCTGAAGGGTTGCAGCAGACACGTTTTCCTGTCGCGCTATTTGCCCTGATGAGGGTGCTGCCCGCAGAGAGAAAGAGAGATAGGCAATTGTGGATGTTGGTTGAGATTATGTCAGGGGAGGGGAGGTTGGTTTGGGTATTGGCTAGTGCGGCCGTCGGTTCATAGATGGCGCCAGCTGTACTGTCCCACGAAATCTTAAGTTTATGCTGAAAACTTGGTGTTAAACAATATGAAAACTTTTGCACAGATATTTTAGGCATAGCTCTGCTTTAAAGAATGTCTAATGCGGAGAGCTTTAAATATAATATTATATATACGTATTTGTTATTCTAGTCTTAACATTCAAATCAAAATATTTAAGATTCTTTTGACTGTTCGACACATTTGAAGGCAAATTATATTAGAAATCTAGAACAAATATTTAACTGATTTTAAAAGTATTTAACTTTATGAAAATGCAGTCAGTAAGAGCTTAATTTAATAGAGGTGAATGTTTCGGACATTAAGAAATTGATAAATTGAAATTGAAAATGTTGAGCTGTAAGAATTCCTAATAAAAATGTAATATGAATGATATATTAAATAAAATATTTGAATAGCTGGCTCGATGTCTTATTAAACTTATTTAAATCCAAAATATAAAAATGAAAACCAATTTGTTTAAATATAACTCTTAGGCGTGGAGATTGAAAATGATATATTGGAAATCAAATTTTGCTTATATAAGAAATCTTGTGACTTGTTGCTTGTAGCATTTTCTGTTTAGGACGTCGGTCTCATTGAAAACATATACTGTTTATAATAATTTCGCTCTATGCTGGCCTCACTTTCCATCCCTCAAGATCAAGCAGCCAAATATTAGATGTGAGTTGAACTGGCGCTCTGCACGCTTCTGCAAGCCGCAAATCGAGGGCCACACCTTCTCCGCCTTCTCCTCATTCTGCCCCTCCACGAGAGAGGCGGCGGCACTTGGGCCAATAAAGAAGACGAAATTACCTACCAAATACAATTTGTGTCATAAAAATGCAGTAGTAAATGTATCTGATGGCTGCGCTTTGCCTTGGAGCATCCTCTATAAATGTTTCAAGAGCACGAGGGCCGCGCATCTTAATCCCTCATCATCATAATCAACTGAGCCAAAATAAGATGAAAAAAAAGACAGTGTGAAATTCGTGGAAACAGCGTGAAGAGTAGCCCAAGACCGGCGTCCAAGCTGAGTCGTGTGGTGTTGGATTTTATGTGTTGTTGTACAGATACAGATACATTACCAGGTTCTGGCATGTGTGTGTGTGTGTTGCGTGTGTGTGTTATTTCGGGCACTTCTTGAACTTTGCCAATGTCAGGGCAGCAACAGCAGCAGAAGCAGCAGCAGCAGCAGCCGTCGCTGCCACTTTTGGGGGCCATTGCAGTTTGGTCAGGTATTTTAGCGGCAGATACATTTGTATCTGTATCTTTTTACCTGTATCTTTGGCACGTCGACAAAGGCCAACAACAGCGATGACGACGTCTACATGTGTTTGCTGTTGTATTTTGTATATTTCATGACTTTTTTATGTAGTCGCCGTCGCAGTTGTTGCTTTTGTGTGGTTTTAGGTTTTAGGTCTCTCTCCCTCTAGCCCTCACTCTTTCTCCCTCTCTCTCTCTCTCTCTCACTCACTCACTCACTTTCTTAGCCCGTTTGCACGTCTGCAACGCCCTACAACTTACCTACCTGAACCCGAACCCGAACCCGAGGCTGATGTTGAGACTGAGCCTGGGCATCAGCCAACAAGCCCTGTATCTTTGCCTGCAGATTTGCCCATATGCCTTTTAAACTTGTTTCAAATAATTTCAGACTAGACGTGCATAAATCTACTTAACAACAAAACGGAGAAAAATGTAAAAAAAAATATACAAAAATAAAAATAAAATATACTTAAGCGCACAAAGGCAAAACCCGAAGAAATAAGCGAACAAACAAGAATGGCTCGCCGAAAATAAAATACTCTTGTGGCTTAGAAATGTCTTTTATACAAAAGCTTAAATTCGGTCCGCTTGCTCCTATTGGAGATATATAAGCTATTAGTAGAATTTGCTGCGATTTGGCAAACATGTGGAGAGAATAGTTAAGCACGTAAAAGCAGGGCTTGGTCAAGGTAGTTAGATAAACAAAAAACCAACCAAAACTCCTTTCTCGATAGATTCTTTCTATATCTTCCATGATGTTCTTAAATGTCCCATTTTAAGTGTTACCTACTTCTTCACTTCATTAAAATACCCTCGAAAAGGGTATAAAAACGTAAACTTCAAGTTCGCGACTGAAGATTTTGGCCAGGGCTTTTCTTTGTTGCCAACTGTTGTTCAAGTTGCCATGCTAAATAATTAAGTTAGCACTTTTGTGTGTTGCGGATTTACAACTAAATGGATGGGAAGTGGTGGGGAGGAGGTAGGTAGTGGGGTGTGGGGAATGGGGAGGGCTCCAATGCAAAGTGGGCGCAAATGTTGTATGCATGTTGACAGTTTCTTGGTAAGAACATACACAGAACTTTTGCTTTACATATGTCGCCTTGTCTTTGTCTACGCTTGTCTAGTGGGCACATCTCTTGGGTTTCCTCTGAAATGATATATATATATATATTTATATATGTATACGCTGTTTGACAAGGGCCCCCAAAAAGCCAAAGCTAGTTGCTGTTGTTTCTGTGGAACTTTTGAGCGCACGTTACAAATTCACCGGAATCCAATTTATTGTTGCAGCCATCAGAAGGAAGCCAAAACCTCGTCGTTGTCGTTGTTGTCGTCTGTGCGGCTTTTCTATCTTACGGCTATCAAATTTGTCGAGTGTGGTAAAAATGCTTTGGCTAAGCAGACTTTCAGCCGAAAGATCTGTTCCATTTAGTGCCGAATATATGGAACTCTCTGACAGCTGACAGCCTGGTTGGTTGCCCATGAAATGGAGAGTTCAGCAAATGCCATTGACAGTGAGAGTGAGAGTTGAGTTGAGTTTAGGCAGATAAGTTGATGTGTAGGTAGATTAATCTTGTCAAAGATTTTCTTTTGTTTTGTTTTAGAAATAAAGAGTGGGATCTTGTGAAAAACTTAACATCCATAAATACATTTTAAAGCTTGGCAACTAAATTTGTATTTAAATAACAGCAGTTCTTTTAAATGAAAATGTGTTGAATTCAAAAGCAGTAAAATGTTTCAATATCAGACATAAATAAATTTGTTTACCAATTAAAAAAATATTATATAAATATAAACTATTTATTGTTAAATGTTAAAAAATAATGTTGCTACAATAATTTTTATATTTTAATTAATAAATAAAAAAAAAATGGATTTATAAATTTAAAAAAAATTATATAAAATTTTGCTTTATAAATTAAAAAAAAATTTTTTATTTAACAATTCTAATAAAAATTATATAAAAATGTACACACATTTTTATAATTGCCCAACATTTGAATTTAACATTTTTATTCACATTATATTTTTAACGTACAATTCAATTTACAATAAATAAATAAACACAAATTTTTATTTTAACCTTTTTTAAACATGTTATATTTTGAATATTTGGTCTGCGTGGAAATTCGTGCACTGCGACTTTTGCACGGTTTCAGCTTTATTTACATTTACATTTGCTTTAAATCTTTGTAATTTATTTACATGTTTCTTTCGCCAAATGGGTTTCGTTTCAATTTCTTGTTGCTGCAATCTTTAGCTTCATCTGCGCTCTGTATCTATTTCACCTATAAAAATCTATAACAATTACTTATGCACATGTTGTATCTGTTGCTGCTGCTGCTGCTCTGGTCGGCATTTCGACTTTGAAGTGCAAACAGAAAAAAAAAACATACATTCGCAAAAATATGCAAAATCAGCAAGGTATTTTGCAGCTCTTGCAACAGCTCTCCAATTCGAATGCAGCCATGCAAATTTTGTGTGCCTTTGAAGTCTTTGGAATCCGCTATAATTCACACTGCCGGCCTAGGACGGAGTCTGGCTGTTTTGCACCGGCCAGCGAAATCCATTGAGACAATCGTGGATACCTGTTCGGATATATGCGCTCATATACAAACAACTGGCTTAATGCACAACACTTAAGCAGAAGTTTATGACAATCAGAGCCAAAATGGGGCGCATCACAAAGGAAACCTTGTATCGATGAGCTCCAATGCCAAAAGGTTCCCACTGCGCCGCCAAAGGTGACTCATCCCAAAGAATGCAATGCCCGTGTATCGGGTTGATAAACTGTTGTGTAGCCCCTCAAAATGGGTAGGGCCGAAGCTCAAGATTGATACAAGCAAAAGGTCTTAACAAAGAAAGCAAGATATATACAGGCACATAATGCCATATAGTATATGCTGATATCAGGTGCTATTGAAATATGGCAATACTTGACTTGGCTTGCTGAGCAAAATTTATTAAGGGAAATATAATACATGAGATGTTTGTTCAGCTGCAGATGGGGGAGTTGAAACATAGTTGAGCGTTTTAAATAAATAAAATACTCTAATATACCCCGTCTTTGTTCCATAGCGAGAATTTGCCGATATACCCCAAAATGGGGTATATGAATGTAAAGCAAAACATAAAGTTTCAGTTAGGTTTTGCTAAGAAGCTTCGTCACTATCGCCACTGTATCTACCAGGCGAAATACTTATCTATCTTTATCGTCCCCCAGCTTAAGTGCCTAGCTTTACGCCTGGAAACACTCTTTCCCATTTCCAAGTCGTAGGAAAGCGACGGAAATGCGATATCTCCACAGGAAAACCTCAAGCTTAAAGCCTCAGATGTTTTCTTTTCACTTTTTGGATAGTTATTCATATATTTAATAAAAAAAATACTGCATTAAATTAGAATTCGATTTTTTAGTCAATACAATTATTGAAAAACCATATACGGCAAACCTGTCAGGCCAAGCACTTTAACAAATCAGCTCTTCAGTTTTTCTTTTTTATTTTAGCTTTTCTCTTTTGCTGCCCCTCCCAATTATCTGTGAAGTCGACCCTTTTCCACAAAAGTCGTACACTCGACATTTAACGCTCGGCGAAGCAAGAAAGCCGAAAGCCGATCCACATGCCTTCAACGGGTAATTACCGGTCATAGAAATGTGCATACACACAGGCACACACACACATCTACATACACACAGGCACATACATTCATATAGGCATCTGTAGCTCTAGGTAACCGATAGATACGCGGCCTGGTAGATGGCATGTCTCTATAATTTATGACAAGTACAAGTTTACAGCTCTTTGGCTTTGGCTTTTGGTTTGCTAAGCATTTGCAACATTTAAAACTAATTCAAAAGCGCATGGCGTGCTGTAATTAAACATAACGCCGAGCCAAGCTGAGTTGAGTATAGTTGAGTTGAGCTGAGCCAGGCTAAAGTATCTGCCAGATACATGACTGCGTTGGCCCGGCCCGGCCCGGCCCGAGGCGCACAAAAACCTATTAAAAAGCAAAACGTTAGGCTCCACCAGGCCCGAAGATGTAGCCGTGCCTCCGCCCCTGTTCGCATGTTTGTCTGACAACGCGACGGCTGCTGCTGCTGCGGCTGCGGCTGTGGCTGCTGAAGTTGCCTTCTGCTTAGATACATTTACGTAGATACTTCACACACACTGATACAGATACAAACACAGGCGGCGACACTTAAATGCACGCTGTGCGGTAGTTAGCGTGGCGAAATGAAAAAATTACTAAAACCAACGTAAAATATGGAACATGGAACGTAAGGGGAATTTTGTGTGTGTGTGTGGAAGGGGAAAGGGAAGGGGGGGGGCTATGTTATACGCAGGGGGTTGGTGGAAACCTGTTGAACGCATGAAATTAACATGAGCAACGGGCCGACAGCTTGAACTGGAATAGAGTTCGCATTTTGGCCAGCTTTAAAGCTACTTCCTGGTTAAAGCCTACAGTTCTCTCGCCCCTGCCTTGTCTCCCCTCTCTCTCACTGTCTCTTACCAACTATCTTTCCATCTCTTTCTCTGTATACTTTTGTTCTGCATAGCTATTAACATTCATAATTGATAGTTTATGGCCACCCAAAAAAAGTATTTATATTTTTTTGCTTTTTGGTTTGAGGGCAAACGAAAATACATATATTTTTTGTTAATATTTTTCTCTTGTATAAAGCTCACATTTTGTGGGCCTGCAGCGATTTTAAGCTATTTGGAAAATGTTTATTTCTAAATTATTTTACAGCCGCTGTGCGGCCATTCGATTAAATGATGCTGTAAAATGGATGAAGTCTCCACCAGTGAATATTGTTTACAACTATTCAAATATTTATGCGGGCTTTAAATGATTTTGGCCTTTGTTTAGAAATGGTAAAATCAGATGGGAAGACTTATTTTTGAATGCAGCTATTAATTTGAATGCAAATATTTAGTCTTTACAACAGTAATATGTGCAGAACAAAGATGTTTATTTAAAATGATTGAGTCATTCTACCGTTGACAACAATTTACAAACACAGTTTTAATAGAACACTAATTAAAATCATTTTGTCTACGGCATGCTGCCATAAAACGTTGATTTTAAAAAGCGATGTTCAAAAGTATTTAATTAGCAATATATTCTTTAACTTTAATCAAGCTACTTGGAGTGATTGATGGCATAGTTCTAGTAAAACATTTCAAGCAAACAGTTCTAGTAAAACATTTCAAGCATGGAATAAGGCTCTAAGGAGACATTTAAAATATGTGGTTAAGATGTTAGGGTGATTGATACAGCTTGATTGATACCTGTTGACCAAATATCCGCCGTCAAATGAACAATTGAATATTGAATGCGCGGAAATATGTTAAACAGTATTTCACTTTGAATATTTCATCACGCTTGATAGCCTTCGCTTTTAGTAATTGATGTGATTGATAGCGATTGATGATTAAAAAAAAATCAAATCATGCATTCTCTCTATTGAAATATTAAGAAAATATGTGTTCAAAAGTGTTTTGTATACACATTTATTACTTTATCACTTAAAAGGACGTCACTCGAAAGCGATTGATAGCTTGATTGATAATGATTGAACAAATTTACACTTTGAAATGTTAAATTGAATATTGAATGCGCCGAAATATGTTAAACAGTGTTTCACTTTGAGTATCACGTCACGCTTGATAGCCTTCGCTTTAAATGATTGAATGATTGATTGATTGATGGACTCATAAATTCTACTAGCTATAAGCAACATGTCAGCCGCTTTCTATTTTATGTGATTAAAATGTGATTTTTCAGCGTTCATATAATATTTTTTCTTTTGCAGCTATTAACCGACAAATTCTCGTTTAAATTCTCGCCAAAAATTCACACTTATCGTCGCTTCAATGTCTCGTGTCAAGTGCAATAACACGGCGAGTGTTGTTAATTCAATGAAATCGCTTTCAGCAACGCCATTCGGATAGAGATCTCTGCCAAGTTCATTGCCCAAATGCAGCCTGCAAAAGAACCTTCAAATGTCAAACAGATTTTTGCAACCTTCGCACAAATTGACAACTCATGCATGAGCTGCCCGAAATGCACACAAAAATATTCAATGTTTCCTTCTACCGCCGCTCGGCTCTCACCTTGCGGCAGTGCAGCCACCCACAATAAATCTTTATTTTTGCACCCGCCCTCTGAGCTCTTGGCCCCCCCTGCGCTGGCTTGTCAACAATTTGAAATGACACATCAAATTAAATATGTATAAATAAAAATACAAATAAATAAAAAGCGCGCGCCACTCTGTTGTGAGCACAGCAACAAATTAGCCAAAACAAATTTAAAAAAAAAAGAAGAAATAAAAATATATGCCTGGCAAGCTTTTTGCATGTGGGTGGCACTGACTGGGGGAATGTGACACGGCTCTCTTTATATAGCATGATTTTTGTTTTTGTGGGGAGGGAGTGGGGGGAGGAGCTGCATGTCAGACACTCAAATGTTATTCACCTTGAGTGTGTGCTACGCTCTTTTTTTTGAGACAATTCGAGGAACTGTTCTTTAAACAGTTATATTGAGGTTAAATTAAGTTAATGTAAATTGTTTTTTATGCCCTTATAGAGGGCAATTTAATTTTGTTCGACCCCATAAAGTATATATATTCTAGATCAGCATCAACAGCCGGGTTGATAAATCTATCCTGTCCGTCCGTCCGTCCGTCCGTCTGTCCGTCTGCCTGCTTCTATGCGAACAAGTTTCTCAGTTGTAAAGCTATCGTCATAAAATGCATAAGTCTCTCTTTTCTTTGCACGCAGTGCAAATATCGAAACCGGCTCGATTGGACCCCTATATATACGATCGGTCCAAAAGTAGATTCTGGCATTACAAACGTTTTTGTTTATCAAGATATTTGACCCAAACTTGTAAAAATCTTACCAACATCGGATAACTATATCAAATAGCTGCAATTGGAAAGACTGGTTAAGAAGTAGGTTCTGATATGGAAACCTTTTTTTATATTAAGATAACTTGACCGATCCCGTGATTCATAAGCTCCACTATGATTCTCGTTTGGCTAGTAGAATCTTATGTAGCAAAATATTCAGTTTTCAAAGATATTTTCAAAAAAACTCAGCATTTTCGAGCTTCACTATTCTCGCATATCTGCAAAAGGGAAATATCCACAAGATAATTAAATCTTCGGTGTGCTTAATTTTTCGTTATTTTTACAAAATTTCGTCAGCTTGCTGCACGGGGCTTCGATCCCGAAACTTTGTACTCAGCAACAAATTTCATTTAATATTTGTGCAGTGTTTAAGGCAAACGAGCTATAACCAAATTGAAACTTTGGACTTTTGTTTGATTGTTTGTTATATATATGCCATAAAATGGCACCTATGCCGGTGCTAATTAGCTGTGTCATTGCCGCAAATTTATGGTGCAAACATTTTTTGGCAATATAAAATAAAAAACTAATAATAAAAGACGAAAAGAAAAAAAAAGTTAAAGGCTAAATTTTGTCGCGCTTCCCACACTAATTAATAAAAAGAACTCAATTTGATAGTAGATTAAATGAGCTAATTATAAATTCACTTTCAAAAAACAAATAAAAACTGAAGAAGAAGAAGAGTGCTGAGCTGGGCTATAAAACAGAACAACAACAACAACAGGCATAACAATGGAACAAAAAACCAACGTAAACTTTCATTGAGCCAGCGCTGTGACAATTGTTGACCGCAAAAAGCGGTTGCAGAAGGGCCGGGAAAGGATGGCACAAGGGGGGAACTACTGTATTCAGAGTGGAACCGGCACTGACAAGTGCTAATGAACTACAACAACAGCAGCAGCAACAACAACAACAACAACAGCAACTTAGGCATTTCGTAATAATTGAGCGAGCCGAAGATAAGCGCAGGTGTGTGTATCTGTAGCTGTGTTTGTGTTTGTATCTGTATCTGTATCTGTATCAGCAGCCGAGTTGTTCTGCTCTATCTCTGTCTCTCTCTTTCCCCTCTCTCTCTTATTCACACTATTGTTGATATATGCTAAAATATGCTAAACGATTCTTTAGCTTTGTCTCTCTCTCTATCTTTCGCGTGCTGTGCCCGTCTCTGTCTCGCTCTCCTCACTCGCTCGTTATTGCTGCTGCCCCCATCTGGTTCCCTGCCTCACTTCACCTTCATCGCTGGCCAACTCATTTGGGCAAACGAAACTCGTATTGAGGTAGTCTTGAATATTTAGCGCGTCAATGAAAAGAAGAAAAAAAATAACGAGAAAAATAAATAAGAAAAAACCTCGAAATAGAAATAGAAATTGTTAAGGCAAAGCGCGGATAGCTCTGCAGCAATTATAAAAACAACAACAAATACAACAACTACACAAATTGGTATAAATTTATGTATTTCTCGCTAGATTTATTGATAGATCGCGAAATTTATGTAAACGGTTGACATTTTTTTTTTGCCTCTTCTTTTTTATGGCGTCCGGGGACATGCGAAGACGTGTGAAATCATTTAAAATGCTATGCGAAAAACCTCGTTTTTTACGTGTATCGTTTTTTATGCGAATGTGTTACACTTTAGCAGAAGCAATAAATGCAAAATAAAGAACTGAGATTCAAAATGAACATGTACTTAAAGTTGTCGTTAAAATATGCACCGAATGCTGATAACATGTTAAGTGGGAATAGTAAGACACATTTTTATTAATAGTCAGCTCATAGAGATATTCTCAATTCGAGTGTGAGTGGCAATTTTCTCAAAATTTGTAAATTTCTCTTGAGTATTCTGACATTGTGTATGCAATTATCTTGTTTGGCCTTTAACGTAACAAAATAAGATAAAATAGCTTGAATTATATACAACAATACTCAACAATGCTTAAAAGTTCTTGAAGACGCTGTGAACTAGCTGGCTTGTTGGCCGAGGTTCGGGCATAATTTGTTAAAATAGTACACTTGAATAGTATATACTATTCTAGCCCCTAAAGTCTAAGAGATTTGCTCAACAACCAGCATTTAGTTATCGATTTTTATCGATTGCTTTGGAACGGGCGGACTTACGCTTAAACTTTTATTTAAATGTGTCTAGCTTCAAGGTTCTGAAAACGACGCATTCATATACATGGACAGACGGACGGATCTACCCGGCTATTGATGCTGATCAAGAATATAAGCACTTAATGAGGTCGGAGTTGCTTCCTTCTGCCTGTTACATACATTTGCACAAAAACATTATACCCTTTATACCCATTTTCAATGGGTTCGCGATCAATTTATTTGCTATATCAAACTGAATAATTTATTCAGTGTATTTAATCTTGGTCAATTCCAATCTAGTGACTCTTTCTACTTAATTTCGATGAATCATTCTTATAGGTATCTTGTATCTCAGCTGCGAAGTATTCTTAAAATCTATTGCATCCGCTAATTAGCTGTTGATTGTGCTAAATTATGCAGGCCAAGAGCCAAATGGCGGCAATATAGACAAAAGTGCACAGGAAGCAATTATTCATTAATAAAGAACATCAGGTTGAGCATTTTTAAATGTTTTACGAATATGCATAAATATTTATGCATGTAGATAGATATACATATAAATATATCTATATATATGCATGCATATATGGGAGTTAATAAAAAGATAGAGTAGCGCAAAAAGCATAACAAACGTTTGCATTTCCGGTTAAATAAAACAGAGGAATGCGTCAAGCGCCGTTAATGGCCAACCTGGAAGCGCGTTACCCCCCGTCCATCGCCTGCCTGCTAGCATGTAGTCCCCAGAGTTTGCCCAGTTATACCAGATGCCAACAAAAATTGAGCCCCTGCCACCACGACGAGCTCTGCTTTTCTCCTGGGCATTTGGCTGCATATTATAAATATGCATAAGCTGCTCGCACTGCGAGGGGGATGCGGCTCATAAAATATATATATAATATATATAGTCACTATAAAAAAAAAGAAAGAGGAATAAACTCGAAATGAAATCAAATGAAATTAGATAGCGTAGAATGCGCAGAGAGATAGCTGGCAGTTAAGTAGCCGAGGCAGCAGCTGAAAATTTATAACGACAACTCAACTAGTCTAAATTAAATTAATGGATGCGGCAGCGCAGCTAAGTAGAAAATTTTCAACGTCTTTTCATAGGCTGAAATTCTAGCTAGTTGCTTCCTAGTTTCATGCAAAGATAGAGAAAGAGAGAGAGAGAGAGCGGGCAGGGGGAGAGGGAATGCTCTGTGCGGGGTAGCCACATGAAGCACTGGCTAATTATTCATTCATGACATGTTGAATGCACACCACACAGCCTGGACAGTGGGTTGATGAGAGGCGTGGCGGGGGGTTGACCGGCAGAAGTTACCTCGTGCATGCACACACACACACACACTCACACACACTGCGCATTATTTACAACAGTTTTTGCCGCTCTTGAGTGTGTGTGCTAAAGTATCTGACGGATACGCATGCACACATTTGACTGCGAGTAGAAGCCACAGTAGCCGTTGATACTTGGCTGCAGTTGTTGACGCGTCGTCAGGCGGCGTATGCAGCTCACAACCTTCTGGCCTGGGGCAAAAGTCAAGTGCATATTTCTATTGTTCAACAAGGCGTTGTGTGACCGTTTTAATAATAATTAAACATTATTCGCATGGCTATGCAATACTTAATAGTTTGTTAAACACCAATGTGTTCTCCTTTTGACAATGAGTCAGTGTTATCTTTCAGTGCGTCATAAATGCATGCTGAAAATGTAACAAGTAACTGAGTGTGACCGTATTGGAAGTTATAAACTCATTTCTGCATGCATTGAGTGTATTTCAGTTATTTGCCAAGGTGGAATGTGAGCGTTTTATGAAAATTACGCAAGCGCTCAACATACTTTTATGGCATTTCAAAAGCCAGTATGACCGTACTCACAGAGTCTAGTCCAATTCTGTTACTTGTTAAGTAGAAGTTTTAAAAAAGGTTGGGCCAACTTTAAACTAACATAAGCTTAACTTAATTATGACTTAAAGGGCACGCAAATTCAAGTGTCTAAATCTAAATCAATCAATCTATCAGGCAGAGAAGAAACATAGAGAGGTAAACAATTTGGCATTAAGAAAAACTTCTCGATAAAAGATAAAAGATATATGATTTTTTCCATATCTCTCCTAAATTTCTTTAAAATTGAAAAATGTTTACGAATTTTTAAAAGTGCATGCTTCATATTTAAACATAACAACATTCTTTGTCTTTTAAAATTTCGTTTTAATAATGACTTAATTGTTGGACAATCAAGTATTATTTAGCAAAGACATTTTGAAGATTTGTGATTAAAATATTTAATTATTCGTCTGATTTAAGATTTTTCGCGCTAGAAATAAATTTTTATTGTGAACCACCTGCCAAACTTGAGCTCATACTTAAATATAGTAAATTATTATTGAATTGCATTTTGCCTGCATTATACATGAACAGCATACTAGCCTTTAACCTGTGCACGTTCATCAGCGTCGCAAACAAAGCCTCAAAGCCCTGGCCAGCTTAAAACGAGTTGTGGTGGCTGCCCAGCAGCAAGAAGGAACGACAAACGACGACGAGCTGCTGCTTGTTGCCCCCCTCCCTGACCCGTTCGCTGCAGCAGACGTCCCCCAGGCACCTGTGTGCTCAATGCCGCCCCGTGCCCCCTCTTACGCGCTGCTCGGTGCTTTTGTGGCCCGTTTGGAGCCTGCTAATAGCTTGTGTTGCCGTCGCTACAAATTAACTTTGGCTCCGTGTTGCATTTTCGAGCAGCGACGCGACTGCGCTGCAAATTACACTATTTTTCACTTGGCCGGCGTGTGAAATATGCAAAAAAAAACCAAGGAAAAAACAAGTATGCGTGGTCTTGGAAGCGTGCCCGACTGGGAAATACCCTCAACCAGATGGTAGGGTGTCTTGCCCAACATTTTAGCCTTTTTTGTAGACATCATAGCCTTGTTTTATACTATTTATAGGAACTGTATTCTTAATTAACCACGGTATTTACATTACGATCTTTAGTAAGTTTTAACAGCTGAAATAAGGCATCAAATTGTAAGCATATACCAAAGCGCAAGGCCCTTCCTTTCGAAATACTTCCAAGGATGCAAAAGTGAAATATTCCTGATCTATATATACCACGCGAGAAGTTAGCGTATTTAGTACTTATAATTTTTGAGTTTTAATTGAGAAGAAACCAAGTCTCCTAAACGATAAATATCGATGTTACGCCAATGGGAGTACATATCAAAAACATGATTAATTCGTCCTGTTGCATAAATTGGCATAAAAACAATATACCCTTCTTATGGGAGTTTTTAATGGGTTCAGTGTATAAAAAGAAAAACGGATGTTGCATGTGACTCGTTTTGGTGTGGCTTTGACTCTGAGAAAAACTCACACACGCACGCATACATCAGCGGGAAACGCGGCCAGGAAATTTTGCAACAGGAAGCCGTTGAGAGAGCACAAAAAAAAAGTAATAAAAAACCGAGTCACAGTCGGCATCTCTGGCAAGGATAAGAGCGCTTAAAGTCGCACATTTAGTGACAGTTTGTTGGATTTGCATGGCAACAACGACAACAACAACAACAACAACAACGACAACGAGAACGCGACGCTGCAACGTTTGCAACGTTGACATGGCAAAGTTGTCATGATTAATGCGTGCCACAAGCTGCAGCTGAAGTGGCAGCAGATTTTCAGAGACACACAACGTACGACTTTTGTGGCGCTATGTTAACGAAAAAAGTGGGTCACAAACGCTTGAAAAATTCCAAATTCCACTAAGATAAAGTCCGGCGCTTAGATTTGGTTGCCAAAAAAGCAGCTGAAGAGCTGCTACAAGGAGTTTGATTTTTTTTTTTTTTTGTTGGTTAACATGCAATGAAAGAGCATAATGGTTTTTTATTGCGCTGAATACGACTCGAAAAAATTCATGTAGAATATTACAAAGCTTGACTTTTAGTTTGGGTTTTATGCTAATGTAGTGGTTAGCTCTCTTTTGCAAAGACAATTCTGCTTACTGCTCTCTACTTGTTTTTAAAACTTATTTAATTACAAGAACTGATTGGGAATTATAAGTTTCAGATAATTTCGTTTAATGTCGTCCAATTGCTCAAAACACCTATTTGGATACAAGAACTGATTGGGAATTATTAGGAATCTGTTTAGTTTTGCCCATTTACGCATTATACTTATTCGATTTTTAACCTGATTTTCGGCATTTGCTCATTATACAAATTTAACTAAAGGAATAGATTGGCAATTCTAAGGTTGAGTTAGGTTAAGTTTGTTTAGGTTAGCTGCGAATAATCTACCTGGTTTTAATTTTCCTCATACAATTTCTACACTTAGTTTTCACGTTTATTTTGATTGATTCTAAGTTTTATAACGTTTTAATTATTAGTTTAGAATTTATTTATTTCGTATTATATAAAAACAAATTGCATTACATAATTTCGTTGATATAATTATTATTTTGAGATTTAAATATTTTAATAGTGTATGCAAAACTATAGGTAATTATATAATATAGGAAGATCTGTTTATGTTTGCTAATTATTTTAGTTGCTTTTTTCAGTTTCTCAACATAAAATTTATTTTCATTCTTACAATATTTTTATAAATATTTTTATTCCAATTATTTTATGCTGGTCAGCACTTTAGAACCTTTTTTTTGAACCTAAACAATTCACCCGACAATTCTCTCTCTTATCGCTGGCATCGACTGTCAACTTGCCATTCGATACACACACGCATGCACACACACACAACAGACCGCTTTAAAGCGACAGTTGATACTTTTTTTAAGGCTATTTTGTGTTTTGGCTGTTTTAAGGGTTTCGTGCCTCATTACATTAGAGTTCGATGCTGCGATTATCTGCCATACGGAGTAGATTTAAAAAGCGGGCCTCGCAGATGCAGATACATTTTTGTTGTTGCTGCTGTTGGCCGTTTGCTGCGTTTAATGAGTTACGTGGCCAACTGCCGTGCCAACTTTTGACATTTGCCAGGGCAGCAAAAAAAGCAAAGAACAGTAAATTAAATGCAGCTCGAAAAAAAGGAGGAATTATTGGCTCGCCAGTGCGTGTATCGAGACTCGAGGTTTGGGTTTTGGGTGCGAGCTCTGCGCCTGCTCTCATGCTGGGCTATGGGGCAGCAGCAGCAGCAACAAAGAGTGGCAGCAATTGCATGCAATTGGCGAGTCACTGGCCCAACAGCAGCCGGCCTGTAACCCTCAGTGCTCGCCTCGCCCCGCCCTGGCCAGCCCCGTGCCAATCTCTGCTGCCTTATAGCATTTGCCATGTGTGCACAATTTTTATTTTTTCAATTTTGTGTAGTCTTTTTTTATATTTTTTATTGTTGTTATTTGCTAAAAGGCAGCGCATTAAAATTTAAATTGCATTTCGCCTGACGCGTGTTTTTTTTTGGTTTTGCATTTTTTTAAATATATTTTATGCGCTGCATTGCACAAAAAAAAAATAAAATAAAAAAAAGGAAAAATTCTTTTTATTAATACAATGCGACGACGCGTCGTCGGGCCAGCTACAAAATGCTAATCAGTTGGCAACTGTGTGAGTGCACATATTTAATTTTATATAGACCCGTGCAGCCGCTCACCCCACTCCACTCCCCTCGCCCCGCTCATACCACTGGACAGTTGTTGAGCTACTGTGCGGCAACTGTTGCCGTTTTAATGCCACTCGCTGTGGGCATATCAATTAATGCACAGAGCTTGTAACGCTGTGCTTGCTGAGGCTGCCTTTTAAAGGCCTCTGTCGGACATATGGCAACTAGGCTGAGCTAAAATATATACTGATATATACTGGCTCTTGGGAAAGATACTTCATTAAGTTAGTAAATATGCAAGAAATAAACGGATTGATACACTATAATCGTGCACTTAATGCACTGATGAGGCTGAGCTGCATCCATAACACCGCGTTTGTATCATCTATGGTAACTAGGCTGTCTGTAGTAATATACTGATATCATTTGGAAATTATACCTTATTTAGTTAGTCAGTTATTAAATATACATCAACTAGTCGGATTGATACACTATAATATATTGTTAAATAATTCTCTAGTCCCGACATGTTATAGCCAAAATTGCTGGAAGATTCTTGATTAGCAAAAAAAGGAAGTATTGATCAAATATTTTATTTCTTTATTAATTTTGTTGTCAAATATATTTTCCATCAATAATTAAAAATATCTTTACATTTAACATGCTTGCATTTGTAGAGTATTCAAATGTCGTTCAACTGCCGCCAGTTGAATTTTTTCTTGTTTCATTAATCAAAGGCAAAGTTCAATGAACGAAGACTTCACTTCGAATTACTTTGCCGCTCGCTGTTAAAATCTGCCATCTAAATGAAATGAGTTTTTAATTAAAAATGCAATAAGATACGTCCGTATATAAAAATTTGTAAATATAATTTTATTATGTGGATTTTTTTTTTTTTTTGCAGTGCAGCAGGCGTGGCAATTGTTACATAACAAAACAACACGAATGCTATTAAAGCTGTATTTGTATAAATATTTATGTATCTGTGCACCATGCGGCCGTTAGATGGCTTTGCCTTTGCCTTGCTTTGCTTCTGGGGGAGGTCTCATTGAATTCCATTGTAATATTATTAAGTGTATTTAATGCCCGAGGGCCCATCAAAACATACCGGCAACAATCAGCTGCCCGAGACGAAACTCTTGTTTATTGCAATAATTCTGCCAAAGGGCTACAAAAAGGGTTATTTCGAATTAAGCAAACAGGCAACTAAATGAACAATACCAGCAAATAGTTAAATCTTCCTCTCTATAGAGGGCCCAAAGATAGCACAACTTGAGACTTGTACCAAAAATATTTGTTTTGCTAAAGAACATCTTAAGCTGCTGTAAGTGTTGGTCAAATACAGCTGAATGCAAGAATATCTCATGTTGTTTATGTTTACGCAGGCTAAAATAGTTTCAAGTGTTGAACTGATAAAGTTGCAGTCATTGTTTCGAATTGGATATTCCTATATTATATAGTTTTAATAATTTTTCTTTCGTTTCTCTCTTTAAGTATTCTTTTACACAGTCTGTTTTTGGCAAAATATATCCCTAATCTCTTCTGATTCTTTATCCCTATTCTTCTCCATTTCGTTTCCTTTTTGTTACATATCTCTCTCTCTCTCCTTCTCTCTCTCTCTCTCTCTCTCTCTCTTTCTCTTTCTCTTTCTCTTTCTCTCTCTCTCTCTCTCTTTCTCTTTCTCTCTCTCTCTCTCTCTCTCTCTCTCTCTCTCTCTCTCTCTCTCTCTCTCTCTCTCTCTCTCTTTATCTCTCTTTGTCTCCTGATCTCTCACTCCCTATCCCTCTTTCTTTCTCTCTCGTTAGTTTCACTCTTTTTCGTTCTCTGTTTATTTCCTTTCCTCGCTGTTCCTCTTTTTGTCTGTCTTTTTTTCTCCCTCTCAATCTATATCTCTCTTTTGCTTGTCGCTATCGCTCTTTCTCTTATGATCTATCCATTTGCATTTATCTGTTACTTCGCATTTCGTCCTGTAAAAATTTATTATCTCTTTCTTGAGCGAAATTCTTAAACGTTTTACCCAAAGCCCAGCCTTGCTATTAATGAGTACTTAACATGATTTATTCAAAATTTTCAATTACAATCAGACCTGAATTAATTTGTATTGATTTATTCAGAATGCTTTACGTAAGGGAGAATGATTGACTAAATGTCTTTCTTAGCTTCTCAATTGAATCTTATTAATCGAATTTAAATATTTATGACAGTTATTTCACCAATTGAATTTCCATTGTGCTGCTTGTAAAGGCAACTCCTCCTAAGGAATAAATTGTAAATTAGCTTGCAATCTGACAAGTGACTGCTCAAACTGCTTGGCACTTAACAAAATAGATATCAATATCAATATCAATATCAATACCAATTCCAATGTTATGTGTGCTGCTTGAGGCCATTTAGATTGTCGATGAGATGCTTGCAATTATTCCTCTGTCCACTGTTTAATTTTCGACTTTCCACAGGCTTTCCACTTAACAGCTCAATGCACTTGCTGGCCACCAGCTCCATCTTCCCCGACTAGCCCCACTTTACTGTCCAGTTCGTATCCATTGTACGCTTAGGCGTCTGACCTGCCCCCCCAATTCATTGTCCCGCAGTTGCCAGCGGGCATTCGGCGTAGACAAACATAAAAACTCCCTTCATTGTTTATCTTACAAATACAACAATTCGTGAAATAACATTCGTTGCATGCCCCAATCAAGCAGCATACACGTTGTTTATTTTGATTTGTATCGCCACCCCATACACACATACACACACACATCCATGCCCATTCCCCCGCCTCCCCTCGGCTCCATTTCTGCTTTAACTAAAACTCCTCATACCACATTACACTTATCAACCGGGAGGGGGCCCACATACGGCGTGGTTCATAATTTTGTTTATTTAATTTTTATGTCATGTGCCGTTCGTCGTCGCACGTCAACGGCGTGTGGGTTTCTTCGCTTGGAGGGGCGATAGGGGGGAGAGGCTTCCCTTTCACTCCCATCTGCACATGGACACCAAGTCTCTAGCCGCATCATGAGCAGCAGCAGCATCATCCACACACAAGCATCTTCTGTGCTTTGCTCCTGGCATCAAGTTGTCATGCTTCAGTTGTTTGATTGCCTCTGCTCTGCTCGCTTGCATTGGCCCCAGGCGGCGGCTCACCTCGTTGTGCGTCGCCCCGCCCGCCCCTGTTGCCCGCTTTGGCTCCGTCTGCCAGCTGCCCCGCTTCATCAGCTGCTTAGATTATATGCCGCGTATTCCCCAGCCGAATGCTGCTTGTTATATCCACAAATATACGCGTACACACACATACTCACGAATGCGACGATAGACAATTTTATTTTCATTTGCCATTTGTTAGCTTTTTATATACCCTATAAAAAGGTATTAAACTGGGACTAGAAAGTGAAATTATAGCATAAATGCGTTTTTCTTATATATGTTCTGCATCTGCATAAACTTTCAATTTGATTTTCTCTCTCACATCTTTTTAGATTATAATTCTCGAATTCTTACTATAATTTCGCACTAATTGGCAAGCACAAATTATGAACTTATCCCTATAGATTAATTATTATACTTTTTTATATTATTTTGTTGTTCAGTTGAAAGCAATAAACACATGATTTTTATATGCATCTGATAAGCGAACATCTTTTTTTTCTTATGTGACAAGGCATCTACTAGTCGAGCGTATGCTGCTTTTTTTTTTTTTAGATTTTTTTTCAGGAATATACTAGCTTATTTTCTTTTTTTGCTTTTCTAATTTTAAAATCGTCTTCGAAATGTTGTCTGGGCCGAGCGTCGCTTCGACTTTGCCTTTGGCTTTGGTTCGGGCTCGGGACGAAAATGTTGTTTACGGAAGTTTGTTTTATGTGCCTTTCCCTGTCGTTGTTGTTGTTGTCATCTCGAGTGCATTGCCATGTAGTCATCATTGTCGTCATCGTCAACATCATCATCATCGTCATGGCCATCATCATCATCTTCCTTTTTGTCGTCGTCTACGTTCTTGTATCTGTATCTTTGTATCTTTTTGCAGTTTTCAAGTCAACTTGTTGTGCAAGTCAATGTCGAGCCAACTCTGTTGACTGCGGCAAACTTTAATTTAAAATCTATTAGACAGACTGAAAGTTGTCGTTGTCGTTGTTGTTGTTGCTGTTGTTGCTGCATCGTTTGTTATTAATTGATTTCCTTATTAAGTTGAGCAGCGCCGTTGCAAAGTGCACTGAGGCAGCTTTGACGCAGTTTGTCTAATTAGAATGTAATTATAATTAGTCGAGTAAAGTTTGCTTGCTCTTGGCTTCGCCTCAAATATTTTACCAAAAAATAGAAGAAAAGAAAAGAAAACTGTTGCCATTGCGAAAAACTCTGTGGATTTCCCTCAGTAGCTACGCCCGGCTCGAACTCTATGCTTCAGCCAGATAGCTAAATCAGCGTCTGGTTTGGTCAATCTGTTGGCCAGTCTGCGGTTTTCGGCTTGGCTTTCAGCTCTTTGATTTTAGCCGGCGTTTGCACAAAGTGAATCGGAAATGGGCGCTGGCTGAGTTAAACACTTGGCCACTAAGAGAGTTGCATAATGATTAGAAATGCGATAAGTGCAGTGTCGACTGAAGTGTATTGACTGCAAAGCAACAGCATCATCAGGCCATACAGAGTATATACACAGAGTAGAGTGTTTGGAAGCGTGTGTGTCTCTGTCTGTGTGCTAACAAGTTTGACAGAGACCATCCACAGATCAAAGCATTAAAGCCATCGCCAAGCCGAAGAAAAATACTTGTGTGTAGAGCAACTTCTATGTAATAAATAGATATTCTTGAAGTTGTAGAACTGTGTGCGGTATAAGCTTAAGCATCTTGGGAGGTTCAGGTTTTATTTGGAAACCATTTTGCTGCTTATAGAAACAAATTATAAAGTTGGTGTTAAGTTTAAGCCAACCTGAACTTAAATGAATCGGCAGGACCTCTGATTCGAATCATATTGAAATATAACTTGGAGTTTGAATTTGAACGGGTTTGGTTATTTGAACAATAAAGCTTTGTTTGCTTTATCTAAACTATCATTAAAGTTAAGCTTATATCGTTATCAACATTATGCCGTTATATGCGGCTTATCAGCCAAAGTATTTTGTAACAGGAAAAGCCGCAGAGTGAAATAATTATGCAACACGAAGAGTAACTTTTATTCTATTTGAAATTCCCGGTGGCAAACGAAGCGTGCCACCAGCCAACTTACAACTTTGGTGCACATTCTCGCACATTTTATAGTCCTGCTCCATGGCCCCAAAGTCAGCTGCCCCCCCTCCCATCCCCTCCCTAACATCCCTGATTGTCTGACAAGCTGCCCATTGCCGACAATTTTGCAATTTTCACAAAACAATTTCCATTACTGCAACTTTTTAATGCCCCCACAACGCTTTGGCCCTCTCCCCGTGTGCGTCTCATGTGTTGCCACTCAATAAAAATATGCTTTATGAATTAATGAAAAGAAAATGTTTATGCCAACAATAACAACAACTTCCACCACGACAACAGCAGTTAAAGCCGCCGCGGGAGGAGTCGCTGTAGACGTGGCTCGCGATAAGCATCTTGGCAGGGCAACTCCCTCTGTGTGCGTGCTTGTGTGTGTGTGTGTGTCTGTGTGTGTGCGTGTGTGCCCAGTGTTTAATTTTACAGCTGTGCTCGTTACAACCTCCCCACTCCCTTTTCCCCATTTTCCTAACCCTCTTCAGCTGTTGCTCTTGTGCTGCTTTTGGCGTCCAGACAGGTTTTCCTTTCAGCATTTGGTGGTCAAAAAGCAGCGAAAACTTGGAAAAATTAAATAAAAAAATTCTGTCGAAAATTTAAAAAAAAAAATCATTAAATTTAAAAATTAATTAGAATTTTGTTAACATTTTTAAACATTCCTTTTTTCTATGCTAATTTCTATATATCGTAAATTTTGAATTTAATAGTCGATTTATCAATAAAGCTTTTAATACCCTGTTGTTACAGTTGAAAATGTTAAGCTGTGTTTGACCTTTTAGGAAATTTCCCACTTTTTTTGGCCAGCAAATTTCAAGAAAAATGTTTGGAAATATAAAATAAACCTGGAGTACACTTGTTTTTTATTTTATTTTATTTATTTCTTTTAATTTTACTGCATTTTCCTTTGGCAATTAATAATTAATTAGTTTAAGGAAAATTTTTTTTTTTTTTTGTTTTATTTCTATTTAGTTTTTTTTTTGTAATATTTTTTAGTTCGGTTTTTTTTTAATGAAAATAAATTGGTTTAACTCTCTTTAGAACCAGCGGTTCTTTAATTCAAGCTTTCAAATCCTTTTCAGATTAAACTTTTGATATATTAAGCTTTAAAAAGGTTGACTTACATTTCCGTCACCTTTTGTGAAATTTCTTAATATTTTTTAGATGGTTAAATCCAGAGTATTTTTTATGTAGTGTTAAATAAAATCTTCAAAAATTAGTTTTGTTTTGCATTTGAGTTAAATTTTGGAATAGTAATGTTATCTAAATTATCTTATCTGATACATAACAGACTCCAAAAATGATAGATAGACACGGCTTTAGTTTTTTTGCCCAAACTCAAGTGGGTTTTTAACCAGCTTATTAGATTTACATGTGTTGTTAGGTTTAAGTTTAAGGTGGAGTTTTGTTTGATGAAGTATTTCCTAAAATAAATATACAATTCAGTTGAAGATGAGGTTCAGTTTGCAGAAGCATGCAAGAAGCTTAGAAACTTGGCTGCTGAGATAGTAAGATCTATTTGTTTAACCTATCTCGTTAAGAGTAGATATCCTCGAAAGTATTTCACCTTTGAACTCATCATCATCATCATCATCTTCAGCCTAATCTTCAGCATCATCTTCAGCATCATCTTCAGCATCATCATCATCATTGTTCTCATCATCGAACGTCTTTGTTGCCTCTGTAATTAATGCATGACAAGCGATATCATCATGCATCTGCCCTGCCTGCATACTGTATAAATTTATATATGCGTGCAGACATCCAGCCATATTGATGGTCAGGGCGTACTCCAGTTTTGCTGGAGCCATTTGTTGGCCCCAGCAACAAAACAGATGACTTGAAAACGGAAATTGATTTCTGGCATGCGCATTTTGCAATCTGCAAAAGCGGAAATGATTGCATCACCTAATGCAACCACGTGCCGCAAAAGTAGAGAAGGGAAAATCGACAGAGAGAAGACTAGAGCGAGAAAGAGGGACACACACACTGGACAGTCTAGCTCGTTGTTAGGGTATACGAAGGGGGGAGGGGTAGGGTGTGCTGCAGCTGTGCAGCCGTGCTGCATGCAAATTGCGTCAAATTGCATATTTCCGGTGGTCGACGGGGCAGCGCGTGAATATTTTATGCTTCATTTTGTCTTGGCCTAGGCAAGTGAATTATGGCTAATTACAAAAAACAAGAATGCGGCAACAACAACAACAATGACAAGAAAATAAAAACTTGGCTAACAACTAAACGCAACGAGGCGAAGCACACACAAAACATTTAAGTCCACTTCGACTGTCGACTTGGACGCGTCCTCGTCCCTGGCCCGGACAATTCATCCCCCTAGGGCGCTGTAATGCGGTCGACGGTCGTCGGTCGACGGTCGTCTACTTGGCCACACTTCTAGGGTTACAAGTCGAAATTCGTTTGGCTTTGCCGCATGCCGCTCTTAATTTATACCTTGCCCCACCACCATCACCACCACCTCGTATTGTTGTTGTACGTTGTGGTCGCTCTTGGGTTTTCCCTTTCAAGTTGGCTACTCCCCAATCGTATAGAGCGCAGCGCGTTTGATTTAGTGCACGGTTCTCGTAATTTAGATTTGTGGTCGCCTAGCTAGCAAGAAGAAGCAGAAGAAGCAGCAGCAGACCAAAGTCGTAACATAAAACGCGTATAACCAATTTAGTTTTTCCCCCAGCCCAGCTTACTCTTATCTTTACTTGAGCTAGCTGGAATTATTATTTTTAATTTCCTTCACAGCTTGTGCCCGCTGATAAGAACTTGCAACAGATCTTGAGCCGGATATAAAATAACCCGCCCGCTGCTTAAGCCTAATGTGTTCTTTTATGCCTGCAAATTGCAGGTTAAAGCTGAGATTCACAATTTTCAAGATATTTACGCCTTTATATTGTTGCTGGTTAAAACTGAGAAGTTTGTAAACTTGTCCGTTTCATGCAAGAGAAAATGTAATCAGAATTTTCTATATTGCTTGAATGTTAAAGGGAGAAAGGAAAGGTCTTTGAGAATAGTTTAGAGAGTTAACTTAAATATAAATATTGCTTATATATGCTTAACAAATTGTTAAAGCCCTCTTAAACTTGTCAATTTGACAATGACATGGGGCAGCCCTAAAGAGAGGTTACTGGTTCGAATCTAAGACGTTTGTAATCCCTTTCATAGTCTAGTGTGTTTAAAGAAGTTTTTATATATATTAATTTATTTGTATTTAAAGAAAATTCATCTAGCAACTATTTAATTGATTAACTTAGCTAAGTAAATATAAATGTATATTTCGAGTATTTTCTTAAATACATTTTAGTGCAGGAATATCCCTAGTCTAAGCTACAGAACATAATGCTGATATAAGCTTAACGCTGGCTGAACTAAGAGGCAACGCAAATTTAAGATAACCGACTATAAAAGTAGATATAATCAACGGACGAACAATATGATACCCTTTACAAATATTTGATTTGTTGTTAATCTTCTCACTCACCGTAACCGGAAATCGAACCGAAGCCGGCAACTTAACGTCAATTTGCGTTGGGTCCATTGTTAAACTTTGGCAAATGAGCTGACTTAGCGTTAAAATAACAAACTTTTCGCATAGCTCAGTTATTCATTAGACTCCACAATAGCCTACCCCGCCTCCCGATACCTTTGACAAACACAGCCCAAGTTGAGTGTCCACTCGGTTGGCATTCGCTGTAAGTCCTTCAACACTTCCTGCGCCCAGCCCAACGACAGCTTGGCCCAACTGTCGTTCGGTTCGTTCAACTGGCGGTACCCAAGTCAAACAACAGAAACATTTCAGTCACAAAAGGCCCTCCAATTAGTCATCAGTCACAATAGACCAAGGGAAATACTTATATATGTATTTATATGTCCGTATATAAGGTGTATAGCTGTAGAGTAAGGCGATACAATCGTCTTGCTAATTTCTTGAGCAAATACAAACTTCCTTTAGCTAATCTACATAATTATCTCTTGCCTTACACTAACCCCCCTCTCTCTGTTTCTCTCTTTATCTTTGCAGGTAAGTTGCAGCCATGTCCAAACAATGGGGCATATTTCAGCCTGAATGCGTTAATGTGCTCTAATTTGCCAAGCCAAGAAGATGCAGTTGCCGTTCGCCGTTGCCGGCGCCATTGCAGTAGATGCAGGCCAACTAGGCTACTGTTTGGTTCTGGCTACAGGTTTTCCCTGGGCATTCATTGGGTCCCTGTCTCAATATCAACAGGTAACACACCGAAATGCAACCACACTATTTGCATTTCACGTTATGGGCGATCATTTGCGAATAATGCACTCTGCCAGCGGCCGGGACCTCGCCTTTTGTGCCAGCCCGAGCTGTTAATGACCAAGGGCCAGCGGAAAGCGTGTGAATTGTTTCAGATATAGGGGTCGGGTTTTCCGGACAGCGACTGCGACGGGGCCTGATAGCGCAGCCCTTGCCCAGCGGCTCACTCTAATTAAGTTCGCAAGGAAGCGAACTGATGGACTACCTTAATTAAGTTATTTGCATCTTGACAGTTTAATGACAAACAGGTGGACATATCAGTATACGCATGTAGTGTGAGGCGGGAAGTGTGTTGCATTTAAATACAATATTTGAAGGGTAAGGGATACCCAATCGATTAAGCATTAAACAGGCTTTGAGATATTTATTGAAAGAGTTATAGTAGAAGGAATACGGATTGAAAACTGCAAAGTCTCCCAGCTTAAAGTACATGTAAACCATATGATAAGCTCTGAAAATAAATAAAAATTAAGTTTTCTAGGATTAAAGTTGACATAGGAGAAAGATTTGGATTATGACTTTTTCAGCAGCAATACAGCTCCCCTTTATCAGTGGAGCTTAAATTATGCTTACCTATAATATTATTATTATTATGCAAAGTTATTAAGGAGTTTATTATTAGAGACATTGTACAAAAAGTAAAAGTCAGAACGATCATAGAATAGAAGAGTTGATTATCATGAAAGTCAAAGTCTTAATATTTAGCTCGAGCACAATTTTTTGTAGCCTCAAAGAGTTAAGAGTTCTGTTTAAGCATCACAACGACAAGAATATTTAAGAATTTTTCAAAATAACAAATTGTTTTTCACTGCCAGAAATAACCTTCGGCACAGATAATTCCTTTTTTATACTAAGAACTCACTAGTCTTGCACGCAAACTCCTATCAATTAAATTATTTACCATTTATTTACACTTCATAATTTTCTTGGCTCTCATGAATGAATTTGATGACTCTTTGCCAGTATTTAGCCGAAGCTCCATAATTCCATAGCTTTTTAATCGGACTATCAATTCTTGTCGGTTCACTTGACTTGTTTGTTAGTTGGCAGCGCAATTTGCCAAAAATCAACAAGCTGGCGAAGAGTGTCGGAAACACACACAACACACACACACCGCACACACCGCACACACAGCACACACATGCTTCAACTAACTAGGATCAGCTGACAATATGCTCAGGCTTAACTAAGAGCAACTCAAAGTTCTAAGCGGCTTGCACTTGGCTTTCAAATTGCTGCAATAACAACAGCAACAACAACAACAACAACAACAACAACTGCCTGTCGACTGCAACACGCATAATCAACACTTCATCCTTAGGGTATTGGCCTGCTCACTGGCCACTGGCCACTCTTGGCCAGTCGGCTCTGCTTTATGGCCAACACACCTAAAGCAACTGCAAAAACAGCTATTACGGCACGCCGAATACTAAATACTCTTGCAGAAAACTTACTTGGAATGTATCTACTACGAAAGCCATATCCAGCGAATGTTTTTGTAGGAGTTTCTGCAATTAGGGGGCAACGTAAAGCTGTATAACTAAATAAAAAAGATTTTAATGCAAGATCATATATAATACAAGATTTACAATCGATTGTTCATATGGCAGCATATTTGATATAGCAGTCCAATGTTGATAAGATTTTGCTTTTATAGTAGAACTCGTAAATTTCAAGTACGATCAGGTTATCTTGTAATATGCCAGCTCTATGATATAGTAGTCCGATTTAGTCTATAACGACATAAGCATATATACTTTATGGGCTCGTAACAGGATCCTTCTCTCAAAATTATAACACTCTCTGCAAGGGTATAAAAAGGCCAAAACATGAAAGCGCACACAACATTGTCTATGTCCATTTAGAGTAGAGCTAATAAAGGGACAGAGGGGTGAGGGTAGGACAGTGGTATGTGTGTAAGGGGAGCAGCACGGTAGTTGCAGTTACAATTGGCCCCATGTGTGTGTGTGTGTGTGTGTGTGTATGTGTGGAGGTCAATGACAAGCCGAAGCCCAAGTCCAAGCCAAAGCCCAAGTGCAGGTTCCACAGCCAAGCCTAAGACTTGCGAGCCAACGAAGCATGCATACTAAGCAGCAGAGGGGTGAGTGGCGGGGTGGGAGCTGGACAAGGGGGGCTACAACGGCAGCAATGTGTGACCACTGGCCAGACTCGGGCCGGGTAACCGCCCACTCCGCCTCCCTGCTCCGCACCGCGCCGCATCTGTCCCGTCCTGTCTGAATGCATTCGTGCGTGTGCCAATGACGACGCTGCCCAGTTAACAACACGATTTGTTATTCTTGCTGTAGCCAGTGGCGTAGGGAGGCTGTAGAAGGGGAAGGGGGGGTCTAGAGTGTGCGTGTGTGTGTATGTGTGTATATGTGTAGTGTTGCAGTTCCAGAATTGAACCTTAAGCCTAGCAACCTGCTGGCTTTGCTGAATTTATTAGCAGCCAGCTGCCAGCCAGTGCAGTGCTACCACGCAGACAGACAGACAGCGAGACAGACGAACACGAGAACAGACCCACGGGCAGAGGCCTGGCTGAGGAGGGGGTGGATGTGCAGGCTTTAGACATAGGCACTAACCAAAAGCGAGCTGCGTTCCGTGCCGTGCGCCGCATGATGCACCGCATTCCAGCGCAATCGATGAGTAAATAATGACCAACGCAACGCAGCCAAACTGGGGCGTAGGCCAAGACCAGGGACGTCGTCGCGGTGAGAGGGTGATGAGAGAGGGGGGCTGAACTGACTGGGGAGAGTGCAGTGTAGACACGACCGTAGCTGGCGTGCGGGTTGTTGTCGTCGTTGTTGTAATCACACTCAGCATGCATTTCAACATGCTGGCTGCAGGCTCTCTCAACCCCCTTCCGCAAACCTCTCTACGCTTGCAACGGCACTGGCTCCCCTTGTCACAGCGCCACATTTTGTGGTTGCTTGTTGTGTATATGTGCTTGTGTGTGTACTTGTGTGTGTGTGTGTGTGTGTGGGGCTCTGGCGCTGGCATATTAACGCCTATTGTTGTGGGGGCCAACGCCCCATTATAATTTGAGTTAATTACGTATTTTAGCTATATAAATATTTCATTTATCATTAATGCATGCAGTCAGCTCCCACACACACTCACACACACATACATGTACACACACAGTGAAATTTGGTGCCATTCACAGGCCACCGCAAAATGCAAACAAAATTTGTTGCCCCGATATGCCCGGCGAACTCTGAACCTCGACCAGTTGCTCGGTGTGGCCAGCGCGCGTAATTGAATATGAATTTATAATGGGACCAGATTCATGGAATTGTGTGCGGCTGTGTGTGTGCATGTGCTTAGTCTAAATACTAGTTGTGTGTGGGGGGCGCTCGGGCTGAACGCTTTGTGCAAACACTTAACAATCGAATTATATGCCTGCTGTTATGTGTGTGAGGAGCCTAAGCAACCTTTGCGTGCTCTGCCCGGGGGTATCTACGGCGCCAGTTAGGCGTGAGAAATGCCTCACAGGAGCTAAGCTGTTGCAGGACTGGAGAAATTGTGGTCGAACAGCATAAACAAGTCACCAGCCATTACGATTGGGCTTAAGCCAAAGCAAACTTGATATCCGCCTACCCGCCACGTCAAATAAATGAAGCGAATTGTTTTTAATGGGCTTTACGCGTTGGTCGTTGGTAGATGGGAAGCTGCCCTCGATATGAATTTGGCTAACGAAATCAATGAGCGGCAATCGCAAGCAAGAGACAATTGAATGCCCGCCTAAGCTGATGAGAAAATAAGTGAGATGGTCAAGAGGATGAGAGAGAGAGAGAGAGAGGGAGAGAGGGAGAGAAAATATATTAAAGCTAGAGAAGTGCGCTTGAATTAAATGCATTGTCTTGAGCAGAGCCAAGAATAAGCAGGTTTTAAGGAGAATAAAACGAACTGATAAAAAGCTTTTCGGCACGCCGAAATGTCAATACCCGTAAATCCTTACGATTTTGCAGATATTCGAATATAGTGAAGCTCTTAAAGTCTGCCTGCAACAGAGAGACGGGCATATGCAATGTTGCAAGACGATAGCTTCAAAACTGAGATACTAGTTCGCATAGAAACAGACAGACGGACATGGCTATATCGACTCTGCTGTTGATACTGATTTAGAATGTATATACTTAATGGGGTCAGAGATATCTCCTTATATGTGTCACACATTTCACGACTGAATTATACTACCCTCTACAGCGGTTATGTGTAACACCGTATGCACATATCGTACTTTAAATTTTTCTCACATTTTCTAAAAATTTCTGCTAAGTAAAATGTAAAAGAATGCTTTATGCTTTGCCTGAAAATCATTTAAGATAAGTAGAAACCCTTCCGAGTCTGTTATTTATGAGGAATAATAGTCATAAAGTCATAGCCAAACATTTTAATAGCACATCCTTAGCTGAAATTATTTTCAAAAGGTTATTATTCCGTCTGTTTTGTGCTTGCAACGTACAACTTGCTAGATATAATTAAGTTTTCATTGAAAGTCATGTATAAAATAAATTGGACTCTTGCTTAAGTGTCTCCTAATAATAGTTTGCAATATTTATGATGACTGTTGCAGAAGCATTTAAACTTAATTTTTTGGTTTGGGCGAAAGGTATTATCTACATATTTCACTGATATTCTGTTTTTGCAAGTACCACAAAAGTTGTTATTAAAATAGAATTAAATTGCTGGCTAATAATATAGAATTTTAGAAATTTACAACGTGCCTTTGCCCCATCTTTGGATATAGTAACAAAACTCCGACAGCCTTACCTAAACCAACTTAATTTCTAAACAATTAACCTCTGATACACAGTACTTTGTGCTATGTTATGGGGAAAAACAACCCCTGCCCAAAAAGAAAACTGCCCAGTCACAAGGCTAACCCACACTTCCACTCCCTTCTGCCCCTTCGACCGTCTGCTGTGGTCCCACACAAAAGTTGTGCCTCCAGTGCAACTGGGCTATCAACTTGTTTTTGGTGCTGGCGACTTGTCTAGACTCTGCAACTCCGATACGGTCTCCTACAGAGTGGGGCAAAGTTTAACTTATGCCTTGCTTCATTATGTAATTATTAGTTTGTGCATTGAACCGTTACATATATATATATATATATATATGGAGTATATATGCCTGAATATGTGAATTATTTAGTATTCATGCTACGAGCTGCCACAGTTTGTATTGGTTGTGGTTAGGCTGGAAATGAGAAATTCCAGTCGGCAAGCAAATGCAGCCAGAGCATGAGCTGCTAATTATAAATTTTGCTAAATAAATTCAATTGGAATCTCGATTTGATTTCCCAGCATTAAATTTGATTTGAACTAAATCTAATTCAATTACATTTCCATGTAGTTAAGTCGAGCGTTAACCCAAGTAACACACACATGTGACCCCACACACACACACACACACACTCAGCTCTGATAACCCAGTCAGAGCTGATAACGGATTTGTGGTTCGTGATTAGTGGTCCGTGATTAGCGACTCGTGATTCCTGATAACAGGTGAACAATGCTCGCCCATTGTTCGAGCTGCTTATCAGACTGTCCATGTTAGCGATGATTAATTCGGACAGCCAACTGTCAACTCATATTAATGTGTATTCACGGTCTTCGTTTTTGGCTTCCCTTGGGTATTTGTTGTCGATAAGATGGTTTTGTGCATATGTATGTAACATGCAGAAGGAGACTTCTCCAAATCCCTTAATTATATATATTCTTGAAATTCTTGAAGACGATCTGATCGGAAATTATACAATCTAAAAATTTTACAATTTTAAATACATATATATATTCTCGATATCAATTTTATGGAATGTTATTTGTATAAATATATATTTAAAATCTCGTTATATATAGAGTTATACAAAAAAATCCATTCCATATATAATATAAATAATGGTCAAGAAGACCGAGCTTATTATTTATTTAGGAATCTTCTCACAGTTTCATTATGTAGCGATAAAAACCGATTTTAAAACATGTTTTTTTTTTAAGCATAACTCGAAGATTATGTAGGCTTTCGTATAATGCATTAATATTACAAATATTTGTTATATTTCGGATAGCTTCTGCATTTTTTCCACTTTATAAAAATTTAATTGCTTTCAAGCGTACAGCCTTGGGCATCGCACACATTTGATCGGACTGTATACACCGAAGTTAATCAAGAATGCATTTGTATGTTTGCATAGGAGTAAAATTAATGTTTTTACTGGAAATTCTGCGCTGGGCACAGGCTATCTCCTAGTCGTGCACTTCCCACTTGAGCTTTCTTATTCGTTTTCCGCTAAGCCAGAACTTAAAGTATTCTACACTGACATAAATATTTGATGTAATTTTAATACTTATTTTCTCGCACTCTACTCCGTTTACTTTATTTTTAACTTTGCGCATTATTGATGGAAATTCGATAAGCCTGTTTGACTGGGCGATAACAGCTAGCTGACAATTGTTTGTCTGCATCTCCGAGGGGAATTGGATGGGCTCAGGCAGCAGTTGGTCTAGTGTTTATATGAGTATTGGGGGCATACGAACAAAGCTCTGGGGGTGGCTTTAAAAGCCATTAACGTTAACCAAAAGCACGAAGTTTAAGAACATGGTAAACAAAATATAACTAGAATAACGAGGGGGCTCAAAGTGATATCTACCAGAGTAGATATTGTGAATATCCATTTACTTAGTATAGTAAATAAGTGGGTGTACTTTTAGAGCAGGTTTCGCAAAGTACGTATTATCTGTACGAGGAAATGCAATATTAATATTAATATGGATATTATTATAAATATATTTTATGAACTCCATATAGATAATTTTGAATCTAGATCTATATCTAGTTAGATAAGTTACTCTCATTCTAGGCATTGATTTTTGGTATTTTTCCACCAAACTTTGAGTTATCTTTAAACTCTTTTCAAAGAGAGTTCCCATGAATATGTCAATTTTATTTTTATTTCTTCTGAAACTTCTTCACGTAACTTTTTGTCCATATATAAGCAGTGCTGGAAATTTGTGATCCAAATACTTAAGCCCGTCCATAGTTCAACTGTGAGGAGGAAGGGGGTCTGGGGTCTTTCTACCTGATAACATAATAACATTTTTGCACTTTGAGGCAAGCGAGCTGCTAGAAATGCTTGCTTCACTGCGCCCGTTGATGTTCGTTGAAGCATGAAAGCGCTTTTTGCACTTGCAACAGGCGCTGCCACACACAGCTCTTTAACCTTATGCGCTAGCTGCCACAACTCCCTAACAGCCCCCCCTTCCCTTACCCCTTAGGAGACGTCTCTGACCATAGCAGCACGTTGACATTAGCCTTACAAGCTCGTGAGCTGCTGTCATAAACTTTTATTATCATTACACTTACGTTTCATTCACCGCGCCACACGCCACCCCTCCGGCCCGCTACACTCCGGCTGTCATATTTGTTTTATTGACTACGCCACATTAGCTAGGCCCAGAGAGAGAGAGAGAGCGAGAGAGAGATAGAGGGGGGGTCTTATACACTGGATGTCATGCTCTGTAAACTGCAGTCAATGTCCTCTTTTGTTTTCAAACACTGTCTCCAGGCCAGACTAGACCCGGTCAGCGCAGCGTCACTCGAGGGGCGTCGGGCGGGGTGTTACACAAATGCACTTCTAACATTTGTCAGCGCGAAGTGTTGCAGTCGCTGATAAGATAGGCGCTTGGCTGATAACGCCGCCGCCTCATGTAGGCATTTCCTGGCACGTCGCACGACGCGTCGTGACATTTGATAAGCACTCGAACGGTCGTTTACCATTGCTGAGATTAGAGCCAGTTGGCAAAAGGCCCACTTTGCCACTTGAACTCGCATTGTAGATATGTGCTTAACACCCTCCAAAGGCCAGCATGCCGGCCGCCCCTCATTTAGCTCTCTGTCACTTAACAGGGTATCATGTGTTTGATAGTTGCGCCGTATTCGGGCCAATTCGGGCGGCTTTCATTTGACTTCAAAGCGGCACTTGATGTGCCCCCTTTTTTTGGGGCATCCTTTCTTCTTTTTCTTCTTATTCTTTTTCATGTTCTTTTTCTTTATCGACACCTTCCCGACACACTCTTGTATTTCAAAGTGCACCTCGTAGTGAGGCAAAAAAAAAAAACACATGTGCTAAAAAGCGAGAGTAAAAGTATTCAAGTTGAAGCTGACTTGTCGATACCCTGTGCTCAGGCCAGAATTGCCTTTGTGCGATCTAACAATATCAATATGTGTTTGATTTATAGCTGATTTGATTATACTTTGTATTGTCGATGACGCACTACTCGATTTAGTTGTTTGTAAAGAAGAAATAATATCAATACCAGAAAAATTTAGTTTAATTTGAAATTTGCGAAAAACACCTCGTTTAGGCGTTTGTTAACCGAATAAAATATCAAAACATTTTTTTTTATAAAACCTCGTATTTTTGGGTATTAATAATCCCAAGAAAAATATGTATTTTTTTTATTAAACGTATGTTAAGTTTCATACAAATTAAAAATAAAAAAATACTTTTTGTATGGTTTCCATATTTTTTTTCTTTCATAGTCAAGTACTATGTAAAGCTGTCCAGAATAGAGGTTTAAATAAACTGGAAATGACAGTAATCTCTTAGGATCTTAGATAAGACTTTTTGTAAAGGCAAGGTTCAATATTAATAGTATTCGTTAAAAGGGAAATAAAATGACTATGAAATTTATCGATAATTTTAAATCAAATTAATCTGCATACCGAACTTTTTATTATTTGAGTTCACATTGGTTATATAACCATACCTTGTTGTGTTGATCAAGCTTACGGTGGCCGAGACAATTCCTGCTGCCTGGCACAAACATTTACACAGATTCAGTATGCCCGCCCTCTTTTAATTGGTGCAGGGTATGCACAAAAATGCCTACGAGCAACTGGCACAATTCAAATGAGAACTTCGGATGCACGCTTGACGTTCGACTTTGACGCAGTGTCTAAACTAAACTTGTCAGTCTCTGCTTTTGATTTCTTTCTCTCTTACTTTCTTTCTCCATATCTTTCTTTTTTTGTCTCCTTGGCACTTTCTGCGGCCTGTGTGTATGTGTGTGTGTTTGGCATTGTTATACGTAAATCGTGAGCTGAGCGGAGCTGGGGTTAAAGGATGGGTAAGCATAGGGTGCGATGACAGCTAAGTTGGGTGGGGTTGGGTTGTGTTTCCGTCTAAGGGTGGGGTGTACGAGTTTGTGTGGCACACGTATAACATCTGCATGCCTGAGAACACGAGCTCATCTACATGAAGATATATAAGTAGATGTGTATTTTGTGAGTGCATATCCTTTGGCTTATCCCTGCTGAGGAGCGTGTGCTCTGCGCCAGCTTGTCGTTTGCCTTCGGGTTATACATTTTACTCGTTCATATTACACAAAAACAGAAGCACTTTGCAACGGATTAGGTTTTAGGTATGTCTGATATGCGATGTGGGGAATGTCGGAATGGAGCGGGTGCAATAGGCCCCATGTCCGTTGTGTGATGCGTGCTTTGTAAGGTTAGTGGATTAATAAATGAAACGAGCTTTTTTTACTTCACATGTATATCTCTCTTAACATGATTGTTGAAAAACAAAACAGATGCCTAGCACTGGAATTTGCCTAAGAACACTTTGTGTAGCAATTAAAAAACTTAAAGCCTTAAATTTCACTTACTCAAGACTTCTCAAAAGCATTTAAGCAGCTTACATATTGGAATTGGTTACAGAGATTAAAGCATTAAACGCGTCTTAAAGCTGTCAACGCCTTGGTTTGTAGTGCATTTAAAGTTCACGGCTGAATGCAAAATATCTTGAGTTTTTAAACTTAAGTAAGCTGAGCTCGGAGCTTTAGAGCTTTGCTAAGCTCAACAAGAAGAAGATCTTAAGCAGGTGCCTAATCAAACCAAGCGTTAAAGTCAAAATAAGTTAACTAATACTCCGAATCTTTTCTTTGGACGTCTTTTAATTCATCCTCCAAAGCTTTTCTTTGAGTAGTATATAAGATTTATGATCAATTGGAATTAGAAAGATCCGTTTTATGAAATCAAAATTTGCTCTGATTGCGCCTTTTTCTCTATTCTGACCTTTTTTGGGAAAAAAAAAGCCTTTCTAGAAACTTTGCTTGGATACATTTTTTTATTTAATTAAATAAATTCACATAAAATTATTATTGTACTTAAAAAAATAATCTTCATTAATAAAATAAAAGCTCTTACTTAATATAAGTTAATTTATTTGAATCCAATTTTATAACTAAATATTTTTGGCTAGAAAACTCTTAATTATGGCAAAAAGAAAACGAATTTATTTTGTAAATATTTATTTGTAGTCCTTAACTAAAATTTAAGTCTTTAACAGCTTCATTGCTTTTGCCGGCTTTTATTTCTTTAAAACCGAAATGTTTTTTTTTTTTTCATTTTACTTTTTTTGCCTTGACTGTACAGTTGCCACAGTCCCAACTATTCGCGGGACTCGTTAAGAGGCTTTTGCGATGACTTTAAACTCTAAAAAGGCTGCAGCCAATGTGCAAAAACCAATTGAAGCCCCTCAATCAACAAGCTCCCAGTGGCAGCACCGTGGCTCCACAGCTCTGGAGCTCTCTGGCTCTGCCTCTCCCTCTCTCACCACCCTTCTCGCTGCAGTCAACGTTGGGCGGCGTCAACAATCAGTCAGTCATTCATTCCATACGTACATTCGTTGGTTCATTCATTCATTCATTTGCTCATCCATAGAGCCGGCTCATTCATGCCCAGCGAGGCATTCATTGCAAATCCGCACAATGTCTTTAATTCCCTTGATATTTCACTTTGTGTGTTGCCGCCGCCGTTGCCACTGTCGCTGCCGTCGTGCAAACAGATACCCAACAAATAACTAGGTGTATATATTTAGTTGTCTAGCATAGTACACACAAATGAGATGGCGAGCGGGGGAGCGGGCGAGAGAGCGAGAGGTGGCGGCAGCTTAACCCATGGCTGCTGCCAGTGGCAGCACGCCAATGTGGGGGCGTGGCAGCACCCATGGGTGTCATTGCTACGTTTAATATTGCAAAAAGGATGCCGGCAGCGACAGGAGCAACAACAACAACAACAACAAGGAGCACAGTGCGGTGGCGCCCACATTTGTCTTGTGTGCCCACTTGCCGTGGCTCCTTCTCGTGGCAGCTCCATCGCGTGGCGGGGTGCTTGATATTTACTTTAGTCTGGCATTTGCTTTATGCTCTCAAATAAAAAAGCGCTTTCTCCCGCTGCTACTCCTGCTCTCCTTGTTACGCCCTTGTGGAGGGTATTATTATTTGGTCACGAAATGTGCAACGCCTAGAAGGAAACGAAGCCCAAGAAGTTATATATATTTACTTGATCGTTATCAGTATGAACACATCCGTCTGTCTGTTTCTTTAAAATCTATTCTCTGAGTCTAGAAACTTTGCCTGGTTCAGTTTTTCTCTTACAGGCAATACGAATATTATCATATCCATATAAACGATCGCACATAAAGACATCGTAAACCAACTCAGCGAATACGATTTTCGACGTATTGAAACCTTTCTAAGCCACATGTCCAAAAGGGTATTTAAACTTCGGGGATCTGCACATAACTCTCTTTCTTGGTTTTTTTTTTTTTTTTTTGTGTTTTTAGTCGGATTTTTCCACAATTTTCCTTACACATTTTTATACTTATTTCTCTCGCCATTTCACTTTTCACTGCCGCTGTCGCTTTTGTTGGGTGTAATGTTTGATTTAGTGTTTGTTTTTTAGCTCTCTGCTTCCGTTTGCTGAGCTCTGATCTGCCTCAGACCAGCATCGCACCCCGCCCCTGACAATCCGATATGGCTACTGCGTGCAACCCCATTTTCATTTTCGTTTTCATTTCGCCTTTTTTTGTTTTGTTTTCCCAGTGTTGGCTTTAATAAGCTTTTATTTCCGTTTTTCAGCATGTTCTACTATATGCTTTTCATGCAATTTTTTCTTCAGCTTTTCTATTTGTGTTTTCATTTTGTTATTGTTGGCGATTTTTATTTTTCCTGCACCTTGTTGCTGACTGCGTTTTTCCTTTTTATTTTATTTTTTCCTGCTCCACTTGGCGCTCTTATTCATAGCTTTTAATTTGCGGTCCAAATGAAATAACAATAAATAAAATGGCCACTTCGCGGCCTAACCCCAGCCCCCTTTCTAGGCCCCACGCCTTGCAACGCGCCGTAGCCTCTGGCGGGTCTTTTGCATTTTTTCAAGAATTTTGTTGGAATTTTATGTAAAAATGTGAAGGGGATAACGTGGCAAAGACAGCAGAGAGAGAGAGAGAGAGGGCACAAAAATGTAGCCGCTATTTGTTTATATTTGTTTTTATCTAGATGGCGTTGATTGCAGGTATTTGTCTGTGGACGCTGCGGACGCATTTGGGTCCGCACTTGGGCAACAACTTTTGTGGCCGCCTCGATGTGATTAAGAAGTTCGCTGTGTGGCAGGGCTAGGTCCGGAACCCAACCACCTGCCTGCGCCAACACAGAGATTAGTGTGCCTGGTCAAAGCTGGGCCAACAGATAAGCGAATGGTCAGCATTTATCTTCTTCCTTAATTGGATATTTATTATTTTAATAAAAATGATCAGCAATGGGATTTTAATAACGAAATGCTCTCCATAAACTTTGAACTGAACAGAGTTCTTGAAGCGTGCTCATAAGATAAAGGTTTTTACTCTATATTATATTATATTTTCCAATATACTTTTATCATAAGAAAATCGGTGTCCAATTTCTGATATGTAAATAAGTATCAAATGGTATTTTAACATTTTTTAAGGTCCCATTGAAAAAGTAATATAAGCTTATGTAGAATTTAAAGCAAAATCATATTTGTATTTTTGTTTGTTGTATTAATTATTTTATTTTACAAATATTTTTGAGCTGGCTCTGTTTCAGCTAAATAAAGATTTATAAAATGGAAAATACTCTAAAACTAGCATTAAATTTATTTGAATTCCAAATCATTTGTCTTAATTTATTTGTCATTTGAATTTGTTTACTATTATTAACCAGAAAATTACAATTTTATGCACATTTTCTCAAATATCTGTGAACTACATGCAAATTTTATGAATTGTTATATGTTAATTAACTTTTACTTTTGATAAATTAAAGACTTTTGTGCAATGTAAGCAAATGTTATTGTTAACTCAAATGGAGCATCCTTTAAAACGTAGTTGACGTCAATTAAAGCAATTATCATCTGTGAAACTAGAATATTTCATTAAAAAGTTTTCGATAGAAAAGTTTTGGATTTTTTTGGTTTTCATTTAATAGTTCGAGTATTTTTGCTCTGGTATCTGCAATCTTTTGCAAGTAGCGAACAAGTTCTAAGCACTTCCGATAAGTTGTTTAAGCAGCATTTTCATTCACCCCAAACACACACACACACACACACACACACACACTGAGCGAAAATTGGCAATGAAACTTTTCAGCTGCAATAAATTCAGTTTGGCACAGTTTGCAAGCTTGGCAACTTCAATGCACAGCAATGCTTATAAATAATAATCATTTCTGTGCAACATATTGGCAACTTGGCAGCGGCAGCGGAGGCAGCGGCAACTGCATGCAATGACCAAAAATAAAAGCAAACAAAAAGTTTTAGCATAAAATAACAGGCGCGACTTGCAGCATACCCTGTAGCCAGAATTTTCTAGATTTTACCAAAGAAATTAATGGTAAAACCTAATAAAAGGATTTTCCATTTAGTTCGAGAAAGCAGATTTGGACTACAACGTCAAAATAAATTAATATAATATTTTTAGATTTTCTAAAATGCATGATTCTTTTTAAAATTTTCTGTTCATTTATATTCTAAATTAATAACGTATTTCAGTTAAAGTACAAATAAAGAAGTTAATTGTGCTATATTCCAGGTATATGTCGAAAGGAACTACTTTATAGATTTAAAAGTATATTTTCTATAAATTAAGCTTAAGTTTCTATCTTGTTCGTATTTTTCTGCTGTTTGTTACGTACCACATACAACAACTGGTATACCCCCTTTGCTCGCCTTTGCTTTAACAGGGTATCAGCACATACGCAAAAGTTGTTGCAAACAAAAAAGTTGCAGTCAAATGTACAGAATTAAATAATTCGTATATATCATTTAGATATATATACATATATCTATGTGTTTTTTGTTCGCTTATCGCCAATTGCAGTTCGTGCATATGCTGTGGGATTAGTTTTTGGCAACATGTTGCATGATTGCTGCAACTTTTTGCGTTTGCTTTTTGGCATTGCAATTACGTAAACACAAGCTTGTCGATGCATCAGCATCTGTATCTCTATCTGTGCATCTGTATCTATATCTTTAAGCTGGTCATTCAGAGATAGGGAGCGAGCGAGTGGGAGAGCAACAATGACTGTGCTGTCGCCTCCGCCTCCGTCTCCGTCCTCACCCCTAGCTCAACATCCACCTACACAGCTCTCTGCGTGGACACACCTCCAGCTTGGTGGGTTCGAAGTTCGAACGCCCCAGCAGCGTTTCATGTGCTGAAAATAAATAATAAAATGAAAAATAAATCAAGCTAAAAATATACAGATACATCGTATATGCATATGTCTAACTGGCCCATGCTGTGCTGCATAAAATGTTCATTAGACTTTTATATTTTTTTGGGGTTCATAATTTTTGTATCTCTTTGTTTTTTTTCTTTCAGTTGTTTCCATTGTTTTGGGGAATGGGTGCGACGACAGTCGTTTTATGGCCGGCGCTGCCCGCTATGCACATTAAATTGATTTTACGGCTATTTTAGGGCTTTATTGTCCGCGCGCACACACAAAAATGCAAATGATACCAAACGCATCTGAAATTTTTTAGCCTAATTTCGAGTGAACTATAATTAAAGAGCAGTTAAACAATTTAACGCACAGCATCGTTAATGTTATGAGCATAATTTATATCCAATTGAAATCTAAGTTTATCCATCAATAGCCAATGATTGGTTCATGGTTTCGAGAAATGCAACTCAAGTGTGCAGGAGTCGTAATATAATATTGGATAAGTTAGACATTTGGAGATTTTAATGTTTTTTGATTACTCTATAAATATAACTTTACTCTGGTATATTTAACTTTATGTGTATTATTTTGGATGAAAACCTGCGCAGTACGAGTTGCTTTCCGATAATCGATAACTTGCCCCTTGCAATCGCTAAAAACCGATATCTCTCTCAGAGTAAATGAAAATGATTATAATTAGCTCAAAAGTTTCATTCGAAGTTCTTATTCTTTTAAATCAATTTGCGTTTTAAACTTTGTTAATTAATTTCCCGGAATAGTTATTCGTCCGTAATAGTTATTCACTTCCAATCTTATTTTTGTTAACAACTTGTATTTCCCCTCTTATAACTAATGAATAATTTAATTATAATATTCACGATGTGGCACTTATAATAAAACATTTCGAGAATTCTTAGTTGCCTCGAGTTTTCCGCTGTCATTTATCTTTGTGTTGCGTCTCATATGGAACATGTCGTTCGCTTGGACTTTGATTGATTGATTGATCCAATGCATTTGATTGGGAATACATGTATCTGCATGACTCAACCATTTTTATACGTATTATTTCACGCTACCTGCTGGATTTAACACCCTCTGCGTTTAACCAATATTGCCACTTGCTACGCTACGCTCATTAATTGATACAGAGGTTCACCCCATTAATTCGATCTGACCCCGTCCCCCTACCCCTGCTCCTACCCCTGGCCCTATTGCTCTCTCCCTCTGCCCGACTATTCGTATATATTTGAAAATTGCTTCTTGCCAGCAGTGCGGACCTTTTTTTTCTTTCTTTTTCATTGGCTTTGTGCTTTGCTACCCTCTTTTTTTCCGGACGTCTCGCAGTTTTCCCCATTTGTTCCATTTGCCAACTTGAAATGCAATACAATGGGCATTAAGTAATTGTTGCTGTTGTTGTTGCTGCTGCAGCTACTTGTTTTCGTTGTTGTTGTTGTTGTTTTCGTTTTTGCCGTTGACAAATCCACATCCACACATTTTTCATAAGCTCACAGGCAGGCAGGCTTTGCTTGTACTACACGAATGCCAGTACGTGTCCTAGAGATGTGCGCGTGAGAAACGATAAAATCACGAAAAACAGTACCATAAATACTGGGATAAAGAAGTAAAATTTACCAGCATTAGCCAGCTATGCCTCGCACACATAATTTGAGCTATATTTCTCCAATACAATATCCTGCTTTGCCGTCTCTTTGCTTCTACGATTTCTTCTTCGCTTCAAGCACTCACGAGCAAGGCACGCTCGCATCCCCAGTTGGCACTTATATGAATATACTCACACTCCTACTCGTATTCATATTCGAATTCGCATTTATGTACTCAACTTGTTCACTCCGCATATTGCAGCCGATTTTCTCTTTTGCTTTTGCGCTGTCGTGCAGTTTTTTGCGCCTATTATGACACGGACGCAACGCGATGCGGAGCGAGGCAACGCTTCAATTGCGTGGAGTGTCCATCCCCATGATCCCATTGAAGCATTTGCTCGTCTCTCTCCCGGTTTTCGTCACACGGTTTATGAGGGCACATTATGCCATTTATCGCAGCTTAAATGCTGCTCATAAACCGACGACTTGAGTCACTCGAGTGCTGCAGAACCTCCCCGAGCCCTACCCACAATTGCGCTCCATTACAGACCCAGATACCAAAAAAAAAACAACAAACGAAGAACGAATAAGACCCGGATCGGTTACTCTGTTACTCGATGGGCCCACATGTAAGCTAAAATGTATGACTGCACTTTCGTTTATGAATATTAAACTCAATAATCATTTATTTAGAGTGGGTTTGGGCCGCTCTCAGCCCCATCAGGGGGGGCGGGAGTTCAAATTATTGTACTTCCCCCAAGCAAGGGCGGTCAATTAATTGAAATTATTTTTGTTTAATGCATAAACCGATTTTGAATACTCTTCTGTTATGCATAGAAACAAGTAGAGATTTTTTATAACTTTTTTAATTACTCAAGAAATTTTGAATTTCGTTCTAATCCATCTTCTGTTCATTTCAAACTGAGCTCTGGATAAAGTTATGTTTATGAAACTTCGTGCTGAAGTTTCTTTACTCCTGTTTACTATATGAACTTAAGACCAGCCTGATTTAAATACAATATCTTATAGCTGCCTTGTGAAGAATGGGCCAAAAAGCAATTCATCTAAATAAATTTTCGATGTGAAATATAATCTTTTCTATTCATACATAATATAACTTCTAGCTAACTTCATGATCTTGTCAGTTTTGGCTTAGGGTCAACAATAGTTGTCTAATTTGTACAGCTTTTAGGGTATTTGATCTGCGTTAATCCGAAGCTAATTCTTCCTTCTTAAATTTTTGCGCTCATTTATTATAAAAATTGTTAATTTATTATCTAAAGTTGGCTGCTGAGTTAAACGTTTTGCTTTGTTCGCTATTTATTTCCTCTGCTTCTAATTTCGCACACATAAAAATGAATAATTGTGCAGTTACCTTGACTTTTGCATCTACATAATAATTAGATAATGACGACAACAATGGCGGAAAATAAAACAAAAAAAAAAAACCAAACAAAAAACAATTGCAACAAGAAATGAATAATAGAGTACAAAGCTCAACCTCTGCATTCTTTTGATTTCATTTTATAGCTTGTTAAATTCGCAGAACAGCAAAATTAGCTGTGCAAAAAACAACAAAAAAAAATAATCTAGCTAGCCTTGAGGCAAACTTTGCCAAATGCAACTCACAAAATTCATTCAGAGAGGAACGAATAAAATAAAAATCAACCACAAAATAAGATAGAAAAGTGTATTTAAAGCTAGCGCCATTGAGTCTGTGGGCAGACAAAATTATGGTGAACTTTATGAGCTTAAATCTACTTGAGGTGTGTTTGAAGTTATCTTGAAATAACGCAGCAGCCATAAACTGAATGATGAAGTCATAAACTTTCTGAACTGACTGTAACTGAGAATTGTTTGCTGAAGAAGACAAAAGCAAAATATTAAAGACAGACAGTTTATTGATGGACAGAGTCTGCGTTTGAAACTCAATTCCCGATCTATGGACATATAAGGTTTTAATTTTAAAACTAAAAGAAAAAGTAAGGAAATCTTCGAAACGCAGTAAATTGAATACATATATATTTGCAAAAATGTGGGAATAGTTAAAATGCTGAGTTTGATAATATAAGATCCTGCCATATACGATCCTACTATACGAACGATATTTCCTATGGCATCTATATGATATAGTAATCCGACATAGGCACTACCAGCACCAGAAATATGGACCTATGCAAAGTTTCCGGACGAAAGCTATATCGAGTCTGCTGTTAATGCTGATCTAGAATATATTTCGTTTATGGGGTCGGAGATGTCTCCTTCTATGTGTCACACATTTCATGATTAAATTATAATACGCTCTACAAGAGTATAAAAAGCTTAAAGGTTGTGAAAATATGTTTTTGAGTGAAAGTTAAGAATCCCTGCGCAGTATTCTTTATAAACAATTTTCATTTAAATTCGCAAATATTCACAAAACGATATTTTAAATATAAAACTGTTATACGTGAAGTTTGCCATACAATAAAGCTTTATGAATCTCTGAAGTAAATAAAATACCCTATAAATACTACACATCCGTATAGCTTCTTCACTTGCAATTTCCTCTTAATAGCTTATTGAATCGATACGTTCAGTTCCATATTAAAATGAACTCATATGCCCGATAGCCCCTATGAAAACTTGAACTTTCAAGCACCACTTCGGTCCTATAAAAACCCCCTATTTTTTGAACTACCACTGCTCTGTAGAACTTAAAGCACTGTCCGTTTAACTGTTGTTGTATTTATGCACATGTCACAACCCCAAAAAAGGCTAGGGGCTCCTTTCAACCCCTACAGAGCTGTCTGCCCAAACTCCCTCGACAGGGCAAGCAGAGCCAAAGCTTTACTCGATTATATTGCTGATTGCTTTCCGGTGACAGGCGTCTCTGCATACTTCATATATATATATCTATATATGGAATCCCTGGCAAATGTCCTTTTCAATCCCCACAGCTCCCTGAGGGCACCTCAACAGGCAGCTGCCCGCCGCTTGCCGCACGCTGCTTTGAATACGTCGCGTTCCTGTCGCAGACCATGTGGAAAAATGCGGGACCTGGCTACAGTAGCAGCACCATCACCAACCCAAAACAAAACAAAACAAGCCAGCGGCTGAGCTGCTTGTCACTTCAATTGTGTGGAACGCCAAAAATATTGGCGCTCAACGTGGACCAAAAAAAAACAATTATGAAAATAAATAGAAAGATATATTTTTGGTTTCCTTTTTGCTTTGGCGTGTGACTTTCGTGACTTTGGTCGCGATACAACAGATTGATGATATTATGACCATTTAATGGGGGGCATTCAATTGAAAGATACAATTGACCCGCATGTCTGCACATTGCTTGGCGGCCACTTGGTGGCCCACTTATCAATGCAACAGCATCTCGTGGCGGCCGCACCCAAAACGCTAACCAAGACAAGGCCTGATGCACACCAATCGATAAGAGCAAAAAAATACAAATAATGTATCACAGTACCCAAGGCAGTTACCATAAACATGCAAAGCTCTGGCAGCTGCATTCAAATTAAAAAGTTCTCAAAACTAACGCACACAAAAACTATCCATCAACATTCGGAGTTTTGGGGCTAACTAAGGGACCAGTTGCTAAAATATGCCATCACTTCGTATATACATTATATTTATATATGTTTATATATATTTATATATATATATTTTTTTTGGTTCCATTCTGTTGCCATGTTTGTCGTTGACTTCATTTGCCAGTTGCTGTTGGCCGCTGACTTCTAACTTTGTCTGCCCGTTCGGTTTATTTCCATATATTTTTCTTTTTTTTCAGGTTTTTATATATTTGTCTAAAAGTTTTATTTATTTTTTTTTACAATTTTCTGTTGTATTTCCTATGCAATTTTTGTGTCGCCGTTATTTGTGTTCGCTTTTTTTTTTTTGGTTGGTTTCGCCAGTTGGTTGCTTTGTTGAAGGTCGTCCAACAATTTTTGGAAAGTACATTTAGAAGTTGTTTTTGTTGTTGCGCAAACATAATTGTTGCTAAATGTGGTTTGGCTAGAGTTAAAGTTAAACGTACAAAAATAGAATGTGATTGCATTTTGAAGACCTCAGCTATCCCATGAGGTTGGCATTTAAATGCTTTTTATTTTCAACTTCGCAGCAATGCCAAAAACAAAATAATTTCATCTTTTTTGTGGTTTTTTTTTGTCACGAAAGATTTTAAATATAATCTTAAGAACAAGTATTGTAGTTCTCTTGGCTTACAGTGTATATAAGTATATACCTCTTTTAGTTAATATAACCTAATATGTTATTTAGAGCTCACTGTTAACTGACAGTCTGTAATAAGTATAACATTTGTAGGTTACGAAGCTGTTATTCTGTAAAAATACAGTTTTAATTAGTTAAAAGTGTTGCCTCAACCAAAACAAATGTTTGGTGTAGGATATCATAAAGTCCTGTACTTTCATTTCCTTTGAAAAAAGTTTGCCAACCCCACACTCACAAAGAGCTTGAATAGGGAATATCCTTGCCTAGAGCAGCCCAAAGCTCAGCTTGTTGACATATTTGGAACCATTTATAAAAAAAGCCAAATGGCCGCAGAGAGAGTGAGACATCAATGAGAGCTTTTTAGGTTATTTGCTGGGCTGACTGTATTGGACTCTCGTTTATTTGGTGCCTTGGAGTCCTATGTAACCAAAACTACAAGCAATAAGATTATATCGCTGGCATTTGGCCAGAATTTATAAATCAGTGGAACAATTTGTGCTGATTTAGTGGCATGATACGAATGGAGCCAACTAAAGGACAGCAGAAAAGAAAGAAAGAGCGAATGCCCAAAGCACTAAACGAGAATGGACAAAGCCTCAAAGTGACTGCGATGGGCAGTGGCCCAGAAGCCATAGGGGGTTTCCAGCACAGCAGAAGAACAACTAAAACTGGGAGCGTTGGCTGTGCAATGAAGTGTATAACGTTATAAATAAAGAAATGCTCAAATTAAAAGTGCACACGTACAAGTCTGGCAAGATAAATGGGCCGAGAAGCGGACAATTAGCAAAATACTGAACGCGTTCCCAGACTGAAATGGCAACAGTCGTGTTGGAGTAAGACAGTTGACAGCGTCGCCAAAGTTTTTATTCGACTGGCAAGTGGCCAGAACAACAAAATGCACACCAAAATTGAGTTACTCAAAAGCTCACAAAGAGCTAAAAAGTCAGCGACAAGCAACTGAATAAGAAAAGTCAAACCCCGTTGCCAAGGTAACGAGCAGTATACCCTGCACTCCCAAAGCCATTTCATGTTTTCTAATAGCTTAAATAAGTTTTTCACCCAAACAATTTGCTTGTGCCAAAAACTTGAGGATATAGACTATGTAATGCTTCCTGCTTGGCGGCCACAAATGTTGACTTTACATGCAAATTCTTGAGAATACAAATATTAGAATATTTATTGCTGTTAAATATAGTTGAGAAATTTGATTTCTAGGAGTCATACGGAAAGGTTGCCATTTTATCCATCTTCAATTCGTTGCTGCTCGGGCACAGGTTGGCTTTACATGCAAAACGCTGGGGGTGTAATAACATATTGATATTTATTGCAGTTAAATATAGTTGATAAATTCGATTTCCTGGAGCTGTAGGGAAAGGATGTAATATTAACAGCAAGTGATGTATGTATCTTCCATACGTCCCTGCTCAGGCGCCAAAATTGGTAAAAATTTGTGGGAAAATATTTGTTTGTTTTGATAAAAGTAGTACCTAAAAGCAACTAAATGTTACTTTCTGTCGCCTAATAAGTAATCTTTATCTACCTAGTGATAAATTATTTGGCGTATTCCTTATTGGTCCCTGCTCGGTCGCCTTTTTTACCAGCTCGTTAAGTTGATTATATCGTATAGAAACTAATGAGGCTGCACATATATACAAAATTTCATGTATATAAAAACATGAGCTCGACTCAACAAACTTGAATATTTCCTCAAATCGTCCCTGCCCGGGCGCCAAACTAATTTATGTGCATTACGACGCATTGCATAACACGACTGTACAGCCTGTGAGCACTACAAACTCTATTATATACTGAGAAAGAAAAACTCATTTTGCGCTGGGTATTACAAGCGAAGGAGAATGCGAAGCGAAAATGTGCAAGCGTCAGAAAATATGTTGCAACCTAATTTTGGGGGCGTTGCAGCTGTGTCGTGGCAGCGGCGAATTTCGCACGAGATGTCAACACACCAAAATGACAGCATAAATCTTGAGGTCAGGCCAGCCAGGCCGCCAGCCACGCAGTCCGTAGTGTCGGCATCCGGAAGCAGATACTGATTAGCACGTTGCCCCGAACCGAACCGGAAATGGGGCAAAGACATTAAAATGCAAACTGCAAAAGCGCGCATTAAAATTTGAATAAAAGCAGCGCGAATGCCAACGCGACGATTGCAATTGGGCAAAGTAATTATGCAAACCAGATGGCCAAACAGTGGTAGGGATAGGCTAGGAGTCGGCATAGGGGGAGGTAGGTGGAGTGTGTTGGGCAATAGTGCTGCAGGCGGCGCAAACATTGCCTCAGTTTGAACTTTTTTAATTCAATTTTAATGATGCGCGCTTTTCAATGTAAGCACTTCAATTTGTGGCCAGCCCCGCGCTGCCCGCATAATTTATGCAAATTAATTTGGTATGAAAGGAACTTTAACTATGCGGCCATATGACAGGCGGCAGGGAAGCAGAGGGCAGAGTGTGTACACTTTAAAGCCCATTACGTATGCGCCGCATTGACCAGGTGAGGCAGAGGGCAACAAATGCTTCCGTCTCTGTGTTGTGTGTGTGTGTGTGTGTGGATGTGGGTGTGTGGGTTAGACTCTTGAATGTTGCGGTCACAGTGGTTCGTTTGGCTGTGCGTCGACTGACTGACTGACTGGCTGTGCCACGTTGTTGCGTAATTAATTGGCCATGTTGCATTTGAGTGGCCAGCCAAGTGGCGGAATGAAGGCAGCATTTCAATCTAAGCCCATGCCAATCCTTTCATCAACCCTCAATCCACACCAGTTTCACAGGTTTCGCATTACACCAGCAGCAGCAGCCACAATTGAATTCTCTTCTCTGTTGTTTGGCTGCCGCCAGCGGGTCTCAAATCGTTGGGTTATGTGCGACATCAGGGGGCATCATGCGGCAATCGGATAGCACTACCAATTGAGCCGCTTGACAAAGTGCAAAGAGTGCAATGATGAAGCCTGCCATTGCAAAGGTTGAGCTATGCAACCTGCCACCGATGCTAAATGCCTCAATGATTGAGTTGCAGACAGAAAGTGACAAACTCCGCTGACAAACTGTGGGTAATTAATGAAAGCACAGCCAAGAACTCGAATCTCCCAAAAGGAAATTTTTAGTTATAACCCAAAATGCAGCAATTTAAGAGAAGTTCCAATATCAGAGGTCAAGAGATATCAAAGTCAGAGGGTTGGGTTGGGTTATGTGACATTAGGTAAGGTTAGGTTAACGAGGACTAGGTTAGGTTAGATTAGGAATGGTTTGGTTAGACTAGGTCAGCTAAGCTTAGCTTAGCTAACCTGAGATATAGGAGTTGTCAGGGAATGACGTTAGGTGTTTGTCCCCGCCTTACCTTGTGCCTCTGTTTGTCCCAGGCAGTTTTGCGAGACTGCAGACATCCCTGAAACAAACCTGTGGACTCGAATCAAAAACACAGCTAAGTATTGATATATGTTGGACATTTGCTAATTGTCTGTAAGGCAATTCACACAAGAGCCCACACATAACTTATGATGTCTTATGATCTGAACTGTTATACTATTTTGTTCATGCTTGCACATTTTTAAAGTCAGCTAGCTGAAGTTCTCATATTCTTACACCTATAGGTTGGTCCGTTGCAGGCATCAAAAACTTTACTTCAAGTCTTCACACACGCACTTGCTTTCACACTCAACACTTAACACACACACACACACACACATGCACACTTAACTTTCACCAGGCACTTGATAAGTACATCAACAACAGACCAAACATTGTCCAGTCAAAAGAAATTTGCATAACTTTATTAAACGAGGCGGCTGCCTTTGGCTTTTGAGCCCATTCAAAGTGCAGCAGGACAAGACTTGAGACTTGAAATTGCCTGGCAATGTCAGCAACAGCAGTTGCGGCAGTTGCAGTGGCAGCAGCAGCACCAGCAGCAGCAGCAGCAGCAGTCGCAGCTGTTCAGGCGTCAACTGCAGCTGGGCAACGTTGCGTATGCGTATTATCAAAAGGCCTGGCAATAAATTATGTGCCAATTACAAAAGCCAATTGCATTAATCATGCGACGACTTGAGTGACTACGCAAAGGCGCCGTTTACCCGCAGTTGCCTGCAGCGTCTCTTCTGTGTGTGTTTGGGGCTTGTCAAGAAAAGGGCGTGGCAGACAGCTGCTGCTGCACAAATTGGAAGTGAAACACGTTTTTGGCGCTAGCTACTTGCAAGTATGCGTAAATGTCATAAATTTAACGCAGTCGAGTTGAAAACTTTACTTCCTCATCCCCCGTCCCCACTCATCAAACGCCCCGCCCCACCGCGCACTTGGCTGGACCAAAAAAGCCAAGTGTCATGTAAATGTGCAACAGCCTGGAGATGTGGAGCCCGCAAAGCCGCCAACTGCTTTTAACTGTCATTAATTATGTCCAAATAAGATTTAAATGCCTTTTTGTCTGCACAAACATCGACGGCCTGCGATATGCCAGCCTAAACAAGTACCCCACAGTAGCCCACGCCCCCCTCCCTCTCTCTCACTCTCTCTTAAGAACACTTTCTCTCAGACTAACTTTGTCTCCTCCCACACTCTCGAAAACTTTTGAGTCTCACTAAGCTGCTGCTGCATAAATATCATTTGTTTAGTCAAATTCTGCGAGGCGACTCGAGTTAAGACTTTTGCGTGTTTCGCCGGGTGGTTTGTTGACGGCTTTTCTTGGGGCCTTGGAGCCTTCAAAAGTCTAGGCGTGCCACAGCCAGGCTTCATTCTTGCGGCGGGGTGTGGCAGTGGCCGGCGCCACAGCCAGCAGCTGCATAAATAACCTTTCATTAATTATGCGCATTTGGTGTCGCTTGGTCCCAGCATTATATGTATACCTAAGTTTCGGATGGGGAATTAAGGTTTTACAGCCCCGGACTAATGGAATTTTGTAAAGGATATCATTTTAACAGATGATTGAATTCGAATGGGTTTGAGCTATGAAGTTACAAAAGTGAGTTAATTATACTTAAAGGCGCATTTACTATTTACTTACATATGATATCGAATGAGCTATACAACCATTCGATTTATGTGATGCCCTGCCATTGATAAGAGTCTATATTTCAGCCATCTATCAACTGGGGCTCACAAAGATTAGATCATTCTAGACCCTGGCACTTCTACATTTAATTTCTTATTTTTTTCTTGTTATCAGTTGCATTTTCAAACATATTTCTTTATATGGTTTTCCCGCACTCGCTGAATCAATTATATTTTCTAAATCTGTCCTTTTTCCGTGCTCTTCCCACATTCTCTTATTCTCTCAATTTCGATCCCATCAAGTAGCCATTTTTTCGCTTTCCTTAACCCTTTCTTCCATTTACCTTCTCCCTCTTTCTCTATCTTTACATATAACATTTATTTCAAATCTTCCATGTGCGCTGTTCTTAAACGTGTTACATTGCATTGCATATAACCACTTTTTGTTATTTATTGCTATTACCCTGATATACCTCACTAATTACACGTCGTTCACCCCGATAACCACAACCACTGCCATTCCACAGTTTTTCACAACCCCCACAGTCCCGTCCCGCTGCGCCTCACCGCACCCCGAAATGCCAGCTAAGTCACAAAAATCTGTTACTTAATTTCAATTGACTTTGAAAAGCGCGACGTATGGCAAACTGAAGCTGGCTGCCTGCCCGCCTTCCAATTCGACATGGAACAAATCAGTTTAATACAACGCCCAGCCACCTTCTCGCTCACTTTCTCTCCCTCTCTTCGTCTCTCCCTGTCTCTCGCTCTGACTGTCTCACTTAGACAGTACCCATGCTGGGCAGAGCTAGTCGTCAGTCAGGGAGCGATGCTTATCAATTTGAAATTACTTTAGCCTCGAACACAAAAGACAAGCCACGCACACGATAAAGAGAAAGACACACATACACGCACACACACACGCGTACACGAGGTAGCTAGGGGTAGAGGGTGACGGCACGGGGGGGCTGAGACCGAGCGCCGGGCGCAAAGACAATCGCGCCAACATCGACAATGCTGACACCCCATAAAATATTTAAGTTAACAGCGGCTGTGTGTAGCCCGAGGGGTGCGCAGGGCTGTAGTGAGAGGGGAGTAGGGGGTAGGTAGCTAGCATTAAAGGGCGTCACAGAGCGCGCACCCCAGGCAGAACGAAAAGTACCCAAAGGAGCGAAGGACCAGACCAAAGGCAGCACATTAAAGCGCCTCAAATGTGTTGCCTTTTGCCGCACGTCCTTTTTTTTTTTGCCAACATTTTGGCTTGCCTCATATTTGTCGACCCTTGTAAAACTCGCTTGGCACTTGCGTGTGCATGTGTGTGTGTGTGTAGTGCTGTGTGCTGTGTGTATGTGTCTGTGTGTGTATCTTCCTTCCTTCCGGTTTCGTGCTCGCCTTTTTTGCTTGGCTTTTTCTCCTCGTTTTTTTTTTTGCGCTCAACTTTCTTTTTGGCTGTTGCGCCTGATAAGGTGCCCCTTCATAAAATTGAACAGTGCTGCCAGACTGCTGTAAAGTTGCTCTCTCGCGCCAGCTGGCAACGCTATAAAAATTCCTTTGCTCTCAAATAAAATTTAAGCTCTTTCGTGGTGCTTTTGGCGCTATTTATTTTAGGTTTTTTTATTTGTGGCGTCGCCAATGTTGCCACCTACACCCACACACGTCCCGCCCTCTGCGTAGCCCCTCGGCACGGTCGTCTGGCGACACTGGCGTCTCGCAGGATACAATGTTTCATAAGTTTAAAGAGGCGTTAAGTTCATTTTGCTAGCAAGTGGCAGCTTGGCTCGCCTGCCTTTGGCTTTCTAATGCTGTCACACACACACACACACACACACTTGGCACACCCCCACTGCTCCGCTCGGGCCCCTTGGCTACACATCAGGCTTTCGGCTGCTTCCTTTTTCACTGGCTTCGTTTTATGCTTGTTCTGTGCTTCATCGTCCTCGTCTAGACTCTGGCAACGACTTTGCGTCCTTTGGTTAGCCGCTGCTGCCTCAACTTGCCGCGACTTGGCTTATTCATTACCACCGTCAGCTTCATCAACATCATGATCATTATGATTATTATAACTATAAATATAAATATGGTATAATAATAAATGCTGTGTGGCACAACTTTACTGCGGCCACATCTCAGCTCTCAACTCGTGCCTCTCGTATATGCAACAGCTGTCCGCGTGTCACGCGTGATCTTCGCGTGCTGAGCACTTAATTTGCCAGCTGCTGCTTCTTGGCAGCAAAGGATGCGGCACGTGCCTCCAAGGCAAACACAAGCTCTTGCTGCTGTTGTTTATATTTGATTTTATAGCCTCATTTGCCCAGACATTAACAAACAATTACGGGTAGAAAAAAGGAAAGAAAAAAAAAAAATAAATGAGGAGTTTATTGAAAACAAGCTAAGCAATTATTCATGTTCGTCGTGTTCACAAATAGTTTGAGTGTATATGAAAATTGGTTCGAGTTGAGGGTCTAGAAACTTGCGCGCGATTTTAATTAGAAAACTTTTGCAACCATTTTTTCCTGGGCCTTCGTTAGCCAAGTTTTATTGTAGACAATGTGTGTGAGTGGCAAAAGTTGTCAGGGCTGCAAAAACTAGTCAAAGAAATACAACTTAACGGATACAAAATATCTAAGATCTTACAAATATGTTAACTGTAATATTCATAATAATAATAATGTATTAAATTTCTCTTCATTTAAACCCTTAAAACGTAAATATTTATAGACTTAGTTCCGAAGAAAATTTGTTTTAAATAAAATCAAATAAAAAAAAAAAAAATTGTTGTATATTTTAGAATATGTTTGACAATAACAATAATATTATAATAATAATAACAAAAGTTTGTAATAAATATTTAATTTAAATACAATAAAAAATGTATTAAAATATATATATTTTTACATTGCCGTGCTTTTAATTTATTTATGTGAGTAATCTCCAGACTTACAATGTCATTTCTTAATTAATTAATTTGATCAAAATTGAAATTCATAATTTCGTTCCCAACTAATTAAATTGTATTGCTTTAAACATAAATATTAATTAAAAACTTTAAATGATTTAATTAAATCGTTTTAATATCCTTTATATTACAATTTGTTATTTTAATAGCTAGAAATCATAATCGGGAACTCGATTAAACGTTTGTTTATATATCCAGAATTTCTAACCTGTGTCAGAAATAAAATAATTAAGAAACAATTTATAAATATTTTAAATAACAATGGAAGCTCTAGAAAACCGCCAATAAGGTTCTCATGTCTTAATTTCTGAACTCAATTTGCCAGCCCTGTTGAGTTTTTTGGCAAACCCAACCGCACCTTCGAAAATCTTTGCTTTTTCGCTTCATCGAGTGAATCGCCTCAGCCAGACATGATTTGTTCATTTTTGCAATAAAGTTGTTAATTGTTGATTCTTGTTGTTTTGTTTTTTGCTGGATATCTAGTTTATAATTAACATGTTTTCTTTTCACTTTTGATTTCATTGCAGGTAAGGGAGTAAAAAGTGCTTAAGCAGCTAAATGACTAACAAAAATAATAATAGAATTGGCTAAGAACTAAGAAGAAGAAATTTGGTAAGTTGCAAACCTGATTAAGTCAGCCAAAAGGCGGCTACAATTTGTGGAGTGAGGGCATGCAGGGAGTTAGCTAAGGAAAGATTTAAATGCTTACTCAAATTATAGATAAAACATTTTTTGGACATTGAATATAATAAATAATTGGTTCATTAATTGATTAAATTTAATAATTATTAAAATTGTTGCTATAAATATCGACTAATAAATATCAGAGAGGGACAAGAAATCTAGATCTGGTGATTGAACCAAGGAAATAGGCAATTTGCAATAATTATGTATTTTATAAGTCAGAAAAAAAATAAAACTTATAGTTAGTTTGCTTAAACGTAGCTCAAAATACGTCTTAATTTTATTAGATTTGTATTGTATATAATAAAAACATTTACTCAGAACAACAGATATGCACAAAAAAAATCAAGACAGATTTGCATAAGACGTAGAAAGTATTGAATATTTGATTCGGCTTGATAACTTCTATGGAAAGTACACTATATATATATGTGCGAGAGCTGATATCATGAATGGATTCACATTTTGATTCATAAATAGCCGCTGATTTGATAAGTCAAATGGCTAAAAGTAAATAAACGCCGTCCATTGGCTGGGGTCAATAACATGATCGATAAGTCGGCAGCCGTTAAGCACACACACACGCACACTCAAGCGATAACAGCTTTAGAGTGTGGAGCGTGCAATCAGTCAAGCAGTCAATGTGTCAATCATAATTTAATACGCCGCCAATCGCCATGCAGTTTGCCGTTCGATTTGTCATCGGCTGCTCGCCGGCTGCCGGCTGCCTGCTTCGGGCCGGGCCGTGACCAACTAGAGTAAAACAAGCTAAAATAGTTGTCAACATGAATTATTTACAAGCGACGTGCGCGGCATGCGGCAAGCGCTGCTGCTGCTGCTGCTGCTGCCGTCGACAGGTGCCAAGCGAAGCGACCCGCTGGCAAACGCGGCGTATGCGTAATGCGAAGGCGGCCCCTGGCCACTCATTATAAATGCGAGCGCACGCGCACAGCTGCCCAAAAACGGATTGCGGATGGTCGCTCTGACCAGTTACCGGAGGAAGGGGGGAGGAGTTGAGAGGGAGAGAGTGTGCGAGGGGCAAGGGCTAGGAGGCTGCTCATTGAAATTAATACGCGCCGACAGCAGAAATGTGCGTCGCGTTATGTGAAAAAAATACAAATAATAACAAGAAAAAATCACCATCTTTGGCAAGCCGAACGTTAAATACTCTTATACATATTTGGAAAGCATTAGTTCCGAACAAGCTATCGGAGAAACCGATTTTATGCGGCTCTGCGATATGTCATGAGTCAGAGATAAAGTCTGAGTTTGTTCAAAATATATTGAAAACCAAAACTTCTTCAAAAGTTATTTTTCGATCGATTCTGCCTATAGATCTATGTGTTGTAGTAGGTTGATATTGATGGTGAAATTATTTAAAGCTAAATTTTAATCGATATGATTTGAAAAAGAAAAAGATTTTGCAAATTATTGTTTAGCGATCATAAAAGATATATGATATAGTAGTGCGATCCAGCCGAATTAAGAATATATAACCCTTATAGATTCGAAGATGTCTGCGTTACACTTTTTATGAAAACCCCTAAACATCCTCTGGAAGGGTATAATGAGAGATAAAAAACCAGTTTGGCAACGCAAAATTGGCAGACAGTCAGACAGACGGACACAGATCAAGTTGCGGGTAAGGGCAGACACTGCATGAAGACGAATGGTGGGTGGAGGGGTGAAAGGGGGCTACGGGGCAAGCACATTTAATGGAGTTAAGTGCCTGGGCCCGTGAGGGGCGCGGCATGCGGCGGCTGTAGTCGTTGCTCTTTGCACGCGCTTGATTAAAAAACGGTAGCAAAGCAATTACAACAACAGCAACAATTCAATTACAAGAGCAGCGCAGCGCAGCGAAAGAGGCTGCTGATGCGGCTGATGCACTCCACGAGATTATGAGCGAAAGTCAAGTGACGAGCGGGCGGGGAGGGGTGCGGCAGGACGTGACGTATCGACGAGGAAGAGGGGAGGTGGGTGCAGCAGCTCTGATGCTTGAAGTATGTTCAAATTGTGATTAATTTTGGCTGACGACAGAAAAGTTGAATAATGTCAAAAGCTACTTTTGCTCGATCGATAGTTATCGATAAGTTAACTTATAACTGTCTCTTGACCGAATCATATCGATAAGTAAATTTATGATTGGATCGAAAATTACCGATATGTTTATATTTTTTGCACTCTTAAATCAGATGCCTTTGATAGATTTATCAAGAAAGGTTTTCCATTTGGCTTAATATACATTAAAGCTTCTTAGCCTAGAACTATTGACAACAGTTTTACAAAAGTATTCGATGTACTTGGTCGAGTATTCTTTAAGGCTGTCTTCAACTAATATCATAATTGACATACATTTTACTTAGCGGTTTTGATGCTAGAGAAATCGCATCTAGATTTTTTGATATTCAATCGTTTTTTCAATATAATTGAAAAAATTAAAACGTTTTATTTCAAAATTTTGAGAGCTTCTAAGCAAGAATATTTGTTATGGCAAAAACGTTTTCAAGAGAATGATTCCAAATGCGTTAAGTTCGATAAATTTTTCAAAAATATATATAGGAAAACTTAAGAATGTTGAAGTTGATTTAAATAAAATAAAAACCTCCACATACATTGTCTCGCTGAATATTGATATTCTTTTTCATATATATTATTATTATTATATTTGTCATATATTTCTATATGATTATTATTATTGATATGAATGGTTCTCATATTAAAATATCATGGGATTTAAATTGCAAATTCTTAGAGCATCTAATGCATTTATTAATTTTATTATTAACTTATTCGTCAACATAACCTCACTTAAATTGCATCTTACTTAAATCCTCTTTTTTTTCTCATGCTTTTCAAAGTGGCTCGCAAATCGAAATGCTTGCATAAATGAACTGTAGCGCACTGTTTATGAATAATGTAAATCAGCAGTCAGCTCCAGGCCACTTCCCTTCCTCCCGAGCTCCTTCCCCAGCTCCAACTCCAACTGCAATTTCAGCTGCAGCTCCACAGCCAACAAGCTTACATTTGTGAAGCGTGCTCTCACAATGCCGCTGAAGAGTCGCAGAGCTGCAGTTGAAGCTGAAGTTGTGGCCGGGGCGTCAGCTTCTACCACGCAGCGCGTTGCAAGTCGCGCTTTATCATGAGATAAACAACAACAAAAAACGTACGTATATATATAAATAAAAACCAAATGAACTGGGCTGGTCCGGACAGGGCACTGGCCCGAGCCCGAGCCCGGGCCCTGGCTGGGCTTGGTTCTGGGTCTGGGCCTCGGCTTGGCTGTGAGCCTCACCTGCCTGGCGATAACCACAGGCAGCCACCAGCAGGCAGTCAGCCAGCCAGGCAGCTACCCAGTCAGTCCAGTCAGTCACTCAGTTGACCAACAAAAGCTTCAGGCACCTACCAAAAACCCCAAATCAGCCGCTGCCCCAGCCTCGCCCTGGGCCGCAGCTTCGGCGTGCAACTCGTGCCTGACGCCAATCAACTGGTTGCAGAGACAGCGAACAGTCATGGACTGTGGTTGGGCTGCTTGTTGGTTACGTTATGAGCGGGGGGAGAAGTATTGGGCAGGGTGGAGGGGCTTGGGGTATCTGTGTGTGGATATGTTGGAGATATTTTCGGGTGACCGTTGAAAACGGCGCGTCGCATTTTGCGTTTCCGTTGCATTTTTTCAATGTCCACAGCGGCGTCCCAGGCGTCCGTTGTTGTTGCAGATTTATATGCGGTTGAATGAACACGCCTGCCAGGCAAAAAAAAACAACACCAGCAACAACAAATGTTCATTATCAACATCATAATCATTGACAAAGGCAACAACAAGCGAGTTTTTACTTCGACTTTTTTTAATAAACAAAATTTTAACAAACTTTGCCATTGTCGTGGCGCACAACAACAATTTACAAAGTGTGCAGAAAAATTTCGCATAATTATTTTTCATGTTGTTTCTGGTTGTCGCGTCTCGCTGCTCGTGTCTCGCAATAAGTGAAAAAATTTGTTAAAGTGTCAACATTGACAGCGATTTAAGTCATTTTACTGTCATCATTAAGTGTCGGCAGCGGGTTGCCGTATTGCCGGATTGTCAGATTGTCGGCTTTGCCGGATTGTTGTTTTTATCTCCCTTGTTTTTTTTTTTTTGCTTTCGTTTTTATTTGGCTGTAGTTTCCATTCAACTTGTGTAGCTGTCATTGTGTGTCCTGTGGCGGAACTGCGATTGGGTTAGCCACATTTCGCATGATCTTTTAGCAGGATCACACTTCCAACCCACGGTGGTGCAAGGCAGGGCCAACTCGGATATACCCAGATGGTACAAAGCAAAGTCGATTGGGCGAGTATAGCGGCTTTTTCAATACCTACCTACATATCTATATAAAGATTTTAAAAGAATATATGCATATATCTGTAAAGAATATTTAACATTTTTAAAAGCTCTCAAGTTTTGCAAATCATATTGTGAAAGAAATATCAATATAATTCAATAGAAGACCATGAAAGTCGAAATGTCATTTAAATAATGTGTTATCGATTAATCAAGCCACAATCGAAACCTAACTAATGATTATAGCCCAGTTTAAGCTGCACAAACTCAGCTTCAAGCAAAATTCCCAATCACTATACCACTTTACTTTGAAAATCACATTTTTATAGAAATTGCGATATAAACTATTGATTTGGGATTCATTTTGCAAAGCACAAATCGAGTTTGCTATCGATTAATCAATCCACAATCGATAACCAAGTCCTGAATAAATCGCAATTGAAGCTTTTAGCAAAGTTCTCAATCAAAATGACTATTCACTGACTTTTAATAGCTATTTAATAGATGAACTGCACATTCTGACTGCTCTGCCTTTAAGTCTTGATTAACTTTAAAGCCACACGAAATCGGAAGCCCCCCTTTTTCCGCCAGGCCCCCCTCAAACCCGTGGCAAACGAAGCGCGCCAAAGCGTGCTGCAAAAATTCGCGCTTGACTGGCAATCAAGAAAAAGAGTCAAAAAATAAAAAAAGGAAAATATATATATATAAAAAAAACTGCAGCTAGCGTCGGCGGCGAAATCAATTAAAAAAGTTTTGCCAACATATTTCGAGCGCTGAGCACCCAGGATTAAGGATTAAGGATTAAGCATCTAAATTACGAGCGCCAAATAGCTTATAGGGGGCAAAGGGCTGGGTCAAGCGGGCGCCAATCGGATGGCTCACAAATTGGCAATATGCGAATGCGAATAAGCATTAATTAAATTTCAATGCAGTGCTTAAAGCAGCCGCCTTTTCCATTTTTCTCCCGAACAAAAGGGCAAGGCAATTGGCGCTTCTTCAAATTGTCAAAAGAAAAATTGCAAATGTCTTTTTCTTCTTCAGTTTCTGCTGCTTCTTCAGACAGACACGAATTTAACAGTCCTAGGCTGTTTGGCTGCCACGCCCCGCTGGGCAGAAGTTTTGCGCCCTGTTTACGCCTACCGCCCCCTTTCACTCGAAGCGCGGCATTTTCCGTATTTCGCTTGTTTTCGATTTTTCTTTCGTGGCTGGAAAACTTCTACGTTCTTCTTCTTTTTTTTTTGCACAGACAGTAATCTTGAAAAAGAAAATTTGCATGAAATTAAAAAAGTGAAAATATTTTAGAGGAAGAACACAATTCTGAGTGTATTTTATTTGGGGAGCGTCTGTGTAAAACGGAAAAGTGAAATTTGCAAGCACTTAACAGAAGGCAACGACTTGGGCCCCCCGCGGTAAAGCCGGAGAGGGGAGGAGACCTCGTACCCTTCATCTAATGTTTGAGGGTAATTTTGTATTGAGCTTAAAGCTTGCTTAGACTGGAGCCTGCAAGTGACAGCTCTGCTGAAGCGGCGTCTTTTAAGTACATCAGCATTAAAGATAATTCAAAGTTCTAGAGCCCACAGTACATAAATAGAAAATAACTAAAACTTCAAATTTGGCAATTTAAATTATTTTTTATTGATAAAAATCTGAAATGTCTATATAATAATATAGACGGTTCTGTGCTAAGATCAAGGAAAAGTTACAAGGACAACGTTAACGGACAGTTCACAGGGAGGAGCAGAAAATAGAATGCTCTACAGAGAGTCAACGGTGGCTGAGAGGTAGCGAGAGATAGAGAGGGAGAGAGAGTGTAGGAGAAATAGAGACAAAGTGGCACAGTAAAAAGGAGAGTGGAAAAGGAAAAGGAAATGGTAGAGGGGTAGAGAGATGGTGTGGGTGGGGGAGATGGAGAGGGAGAGTGAGTGAGCAGAGGCCTTTGTTGTGCATTTGTAGAGCAGTCAAAGGCGATTAAATGGAATAAATCTTGACAAATTTGTCAGCTTTAAGCAAGCAAGTCTCAAATCAAGCAGCTGATTCCATCAAAAAATGAACCAAATTCTTGTTTTATCTAGTAATTTTAAACCTATTGCTAATTGTAAAACGTTTGAAGCAGGCGGCGGGATTTCCGTTCAAAATCTTTTCCAACCGGCAACACTTTAAATATTTAATTACGTAATGCCCGTAAGTCTCTGTCAGCCCTTTTGCCACTGTTTTGTGACTGCCACAGCGGCTCGGCAAATTGTTGTTAAGTCCCGCCACCTACGCACCCCCCCTGGTTGTTGCATGAGGAGGGGGCTGGTGGAAAAAATTAAAAACAAAATGCGCCGTGAAAAGGGCTTTGATATTCTTTTGTTGGCCGCCAAAAGCCGGCAGTTTGCAGCATCAGCTTCCAGCTGCCAGTTGGCACAGGCAACATGCCTCAAGTGTTTGCGGCATCCACTGGCCCATTCCCCAAAAAGGAAGAAATAACAGTGGCTGCGCCCACAATGCCTGCCACCCGACGAGCTCCAGCCGCCTCCCCAAACCCCTTTGTTGCGCCCATGCCATTCGCAGCTGGCGCCTGCAGTTGGTAGCTCTCGACAATGGACGCATTTGCATTTGACGCTATTCGGCGTGGTATGCGTAGAAAGCCAAAACAGCCTAGGCAGAGCCCCCAACCAAAAAGATTCCCCCGCGACCCCGCTCAGTTAACCCAGCTCCACGCCCCCTACACAAGCCATTACTTTAGTCTGCTTTCAGGCGCAAGAATTTCATTCATTCATTTCGCATTCACTCGCTTCTGCTGCTATTTGCGTTAAAATGTGATTTTTCACTTGACTTTTTAATTATGCGGCAATGGCAGGCAACAACAACCGACAACAACAACAACCTACAACAACAAACAAAATACACCTACTTGAGCGTTTGCCTTTGTCGAAAACGTGCCGCGGAATGAGCCCGCAGCTAACCAAAAAAACTTAAGCAGTAAATCTAAAAACATAGACATTGCCACAGGGGGGCCGAACAGTTGCAAGTGAGGAGGGGTTAGATTGAAGGTAAAGACCTTGCATTATTTTGTATGCTTTGCCCATGGTTCGGGCCAGATTCTGTTGATTTTGCTTAGCTGGCAAATTGCTGCGATTGAGTTGATATATTTCGTGTGTAGCCAAGTGTGACCCGGGACACGGACGCAGCACTTGATTGGGATTGGTCTCGAGTCCAGAGTCTAGACTAAACAAATGAAATTACCTACAGCCCCAGCACCAACAGCAGCAGCACACGTCACACGCATCAAGCATAATTAAAGATATTTTATATACGGAGAGAATCTAAATTTTTATGGAATACATATATAATTTATATATAATTTTAGTTATGTTTAATAATTGACTTCGTTCGACTCTTGGATAGGACTATACCTTAAATTCCCCTCAGAAAACTATAGAAATAATTTAAAGTGAGTTCCACAAGAGAGAAGAAGGCGACTGAGACGATATCCTGTGGGTATACCTCAGCGAGCAGCAGTAGCTCGAACTTCCTGATGAAGACCCGAAGTATTCTTCTGAAGAAGTCCTCATCTGAGCTGAGGAGACAAGTTCCTTGGCCAAATGTTTCTGTTTAAACTATCCAGTACTTAAGTATATAAATTATTAACAGAACTATAAAGCTATGCTCTTCTGCTAAGATAAGACCACATTCCCACACTCTCCGTCGATTTGAAACTGCATCCTCCCCTAAGGCTGCCTTCAAAAACCCGCACTACAATTTAAGCTTAACTGTTAACAATTACATTTAACATCGTTTTTATGCATTTAAACATTCCTTTGATGATCTCATCGAAAATATTGACAAATTTCAGTCAGAATTCAAATTTAGTTAATGCTTGGCAAGATTTTTTTCTGGCAAATCCCCAAAAAAAGAAACAGAGACTACTTAGATTTGTTCATTCATGTTAAATTTGCATACAAATGAGTGCATTCCGTGCAGAGACCCCCCCTCATATAGTATACCGCCCCCCTATTATTCAGACAAAACTTTTGGCTTGTCTCCTGTACGCACGGCCCTCATTTGTAGTCGCAGCTTCGGCTCTTTAGCTACGCCCCTTATTTTGGTGTCTTTTATGCAAATGACTTAATTTAAAACATCAAATTTTGCACTTTACGCTGAACACCCTCGCTGTCCTCCCCATTGCCCTCCCCCGACACACTAACAGAAATATTCGCCAGTCGGCGACGACAATGTTGAATACGAGTCATTGGAAACATTTGAAATCATTATTATACCACTCACTCGCAGCCAGGCAGACAGGCAGACGGGCATACACATTAGCAGCATGAGGGGTGACAGGGTATGTCGTCAGCATCATCATCATCATCATCGTCATAATCGTAATCATTATCGTTGTCTTCATTTTTATGAAGTGTCATTTTTGTATTACTTTTGCGCCTATAAAACAGTCGCCTAAGCCCAAAAGGCGCACACACCCCTTTTCGTCAAACAGACAAATCGACAGACAGACAGACTCTTCAGTCATTCATTTCGCCAGTCAGTCATACAATTGAGCTCAACTGAGCGCTGCTCGGCATTCTAAATACCCTATAAAGTATGTAACGCATTCCAAACCTGACTGCCTGTATGCTGCTTTGCTCCATTCATACCCTGTACTTATTAATATGGAAACAAATAGTTTTATATGACCATCAAGTCGTTTCCTTCAGGAGCCTAACAGATAATATTATACATTTTTTGTTACTATAGTATGTAGATGTTTCTTCTGCTAAAGATTTATTTAGGTTTTCTGGAAAAAAAAAGGAATAAAATATAATTTGATGAAAAAAATAAAACGGATACAGTATTTAAAAAATATAAATAAAATATACAAAAAATAAAATATATAAAAATTTTATTAAAATTATATGTAAAAGAAAATTTCCACTGAGTGCAGGGTATCTTTTAGTCATAATGCTTGCCTGATTATATCTAAAATATGCCTTGTAGTTACCTACAATGAGCAAGAAAATAATTTGGAATACATTAAGACGACTACAGGGTATCGTCTAGTTGATCAGCTTGAACTTGGATTGCTGCTCCTTTATTCTTATCAGCTGTACGCAATCATTTTTCTTTTTGCTGGTTTCGCCTTTTACTCTCCCTTTTGCACGCTTCTTCGCACGGCAAATTGTGCGCCCCTTTTCCATTTGTTTTTCCCCATTTGTTTTCCTTGCTCTTGTTGTTGTTTTCTCTGAATTTTTCATGCCGTGCATTTTGCCCGAAGAACTTAAGCGGAAAATTCTGGTAGCCTATTGTTGGCCTTGGGCGTGAAGGGAGAAGAGCGGGGGCTGATGATGGAGGGGTTAAAAAGGCGAGGAGTATTTACGCGCGAACTTCGCCTGTTTTCCTTCGTTGGTTGTCTTTTTCTGTTGCAACAGACTGTGCGCCAGGGCGTATACGTAATAACAGTTTAATTAAATTTAATTATGTTTTAATCGCATTCGCAATGGCCCAGCTAAGACGCAGATACAGCTGAAAAAGCACAGCGAGTGGCTTAAATCTAGCACTGACCGCAGGCCGGGCAAATAATAAAATATAAATAATATTTGTGCCCCGCCTCACTGTGCAACATGTCAAACAACTAGCACGTAAATGGCCGCCATTTGCTCACTTGTCACAACATTTCCCCAACAACAACAACAACAACAACAACAAAGGCAATCATAAACATCATCATAATCGACATACACATAACACACACACACACATGCGTGCATATATAGATAATGTTCATTTACAATATCAACATCAACAATTCCGCCCACCGCCCATTGACCGCACGCTCCGTTTGACCGGTTGGCGACCCACAAACCATTCAACATTTTGCTGCCCACTACTTGCCTGTGCCCCGCCCCGCCCCGCCCCCCACCCCTCTTCTGGGCCACGCTCTCCTCTCCCCCGCGCTTGTTGCCATTTATTGAGCCGTCCAGCTGTTGTCCAAGCTGTCCAGTCAGTCAGCTTTGGACATTTTTATGGTTTCATTGACATTTTTTTCTCCTGTTTTTGCCTTGTGGCCACGGCCCGCACTCAAAGCGTCTAGGAAATTGATATTGTTGATAAAATAGCACATAATAAATTATAGATGGCGTCCACTATACATATATGTATTAAAGAATTCATTTTATTTGTTTAATGTAAATTATGTGTTAACTGAAATTCGGTTTAATGTGCCTATTATTTTAATTGAAATATATTCGAATTTATTTTATTTGAAAAGTGCTTTTAAAACTGGTTCAGATTCATAATTCATAATGAAATTGAATATGTCAGCAGCAGCAGCAGCAGAATTGCATATTTTATTTATTTAGTTCTATAGATAAATGTTTAAAGCTTCACAATTTTTAAAATAGGTTGAAAAGTGGTGCAAAATTGGTTGGGATTCATATCTAAAAATATAGACAAATGAAATAATATATATTAGATAGATAGATGGATAATATAGACAATATTTAAAAATATATTTACATATAAATATTTAGCATTATTTAATGCTGGCTTTGGCTTTCTATTGTATAAATATTTGTTAAACTGCCACGAGGTCCGAGGTTTCATTTAAAAAAATAATATATATGTATAAATATATATATTTCCTTTTTAACCTATTTTATATGCTTCACTAAACTAATTATTTGATTTAGATTCGAATATATTGAATATATTCATATACATTCAGAAAGAATTTAAGGTTATATTTGAAGCTGGTTTAAAGAGATTCTCAAAAACAAGCCAATTTTCCATATCTGAAAATATTATTGCTGAGGTAGGTAATGAAATATTTACAAAAACTTAAATTCTTTATCTCACGCCCTTTTCTGGCCCGGCTCACCCTTAAAGTATATGCGCATGGAACTAGATTTATCCCGAAATATTGCTTGTTATTATTATTCACTTATATTTATTATTGCTATTCACATTCATACATTATCATTATTCATATTCATTCATTATAATTATTCATTTACAAAAATCTAGTTATTTCCAAACGAACGCCGAACGGCTCTATGCTGGTTCAGCTCAGGAACCTTCGTAAACATCTATCAGTAAAAATTTGAAAATTTAAGTAATTTGAAGGCATCATTTAATAATTACTAGCCTATACTTAAGAGCTAATTTATTAAGCCCAAATTAGCCTTTCGTTATAGTTTCGTTCCACTATGCAGCTTAACGCATTTGGCTTGGCAACTTCTTGAGCATAAATTAAACTTTTTTTTGACATTTTTAATTTTTTTATTTTCACGTTGGCTGCAGCAAGCAAGCGTGCGCTCGGCTCATGCAAATTAATCATATTGATTAGCCAATTAATTGCCAAACATGTTTCGCTTTGCGCTCACAGATTTTCAATCAGAAATTAAAGCGAAATATAAATGAAAAGGCAGCGGCCAGAAAAACCAAGCCGAATCGGATTCCTCCGACTGCAAAACTGGAAATGATTTATGTTGCTTGACTCGGGGGCAGCCCCGTTCAGGTGGGCCGCCGAGAAGGCGGCGCGGGGGCAACTGTTGTGGCTGTCAATATCACACGCTTCGCAGTCCGGACGCTGATTATCGATAAACGATAATGAACTTGGAAGGCAGCCCGCGCCGTTGCTCGATTTGGCGGTTTTTGGCGCGTTTTTGTGCAATCAAATGTAAAATGTGCTTCAAATTGACATTTAATTGGCTTAGAGGAAGTATGGGCAGAAGAGACGGGAAGCGGAGCCACAAAAAGCGGGAGCAGCAGAAGAAGTTTAGAAACTTTCAGTAAGTTGATACAGTTTGTTGGTTAGCCGTTTGCCGGGCCTCTGCTTAATGATGATATATTTTATGGCTAGTCATTAGCCCACTCGGTTTAGGGCTTAAAAACCATTTGAGTAGGGTCAAGGTGACTGGACAACTTTATGTTTGTGGCCCAAAGGGTCTGCAAACGGAGTGAAAGAGAGAGCTGGAGAGGTAGAGAGCGTGTTCTAAGCAAGAAAAATAGCAACAATCAATCAGTTGCTCTGTTCCTAGACTCCTGCTCACAATATTACGACTTGGTGACGAAATACCTAACGCATTGAAGAGATACAGATATACATATATCTTGTTGAGTTCTTTCGTCTCTTTCTAGGCTAACCAAGCGCTCAGATCAAAACTGTCCAGGTAGTAGAAGCGTGCCGTATTACAACCCTGTATCAGATATAAATTCATAGAAAAAACATAGAACCGGCAACAAACTCAAACCCTTCGGTTCTACAATTTCAAGTGTACATACATATTCTTCAATTTATTAATCGTTTTTTCAGCATAGTTTTTAGTTTGAGTTGATAAAGTAAAAAACCAACCGCTTATATTAAGAGCTAGGTATGTAGCTCTCTCTCTCTCTCTCTCTCTCTCTCTCTCTCTCTCTCTCTCTCTCTCTTCTTCCCCTCTCTCTCTTTTGTTCTCTCTCTAAGCTTGGCTCTCAGTTTTTATAAGATTTTACGAAGTCATTTTTATGAAATTCTATTATCTGTTATTGCTGCTGTAATTTGATTACTTACATTTGATTAGCTGTTTGATTAGTTGTAGCTATTATTTCGCGCTAGGATCATCAAACTTTGCATTTCGCTTTGATTTAACTACTTTTCTCCTTTAGCCATAACGAAAGGTAAGCTTATTATTTTTGCAGTTATGCCTCTTTCAGGCATAACAATTTGCTATTGATGTTCTCCTCGTGCAATATGTATGAATTAGCCTTAAATTGCGTGTCGGGCGCACAAAAACCCATATGCGAGAAATGAATATGGTATGAGCCGAACTGAGACACGCGGCGGCACCCTTAATCAACCCTCATTTATAAAGCTGTTTGCCCCTCTCTTAAACTCACGGCGACTTTCAATTTCATAGCTGCCAGTCAACAGGCTTTGTTCACATAATCCTGCACCGGCAACCAGTTCCCCTGTGCTTGGTTCCGAACAGGTTCCATTCCCTCCACCCTAACAAGAAATATTTTCAATTATAATTAATGCCGCTTAGATGGCAATGACAACTGCGGTCAGTAGGTTCAAAAAAGCGTAATAAGCTTTGCTCCATTTCCCACTCCCCGCTCCATTGCCTCGGTAAGCACAATGTTGTTGTGGTCGGGCAATATCAAAACCTTAATACCAATTAACTGCCGAAATTAAAGTTCAAAAAACGGCTGTCGGTACAATCCTCGGCCCTGTATATAGTCGAATCCATAACACAGCTGATTTACTTCTCCTCCCACCGGACTCCTCCTCTTCTCTGATTTGCTCATTATCAATTTATGTGTTACTTAAACCCCCCTCTCCTATATTTGCCGCCTCTCTCATCAACCCCGCCCATCTGGTTCGGCTGTCTGCCCTCATCATGCGCATTGTTATGCGCCAGTGGCCAAATCTCTGGCCCCGGCTGACTGGACCCTAATCGCATTTCAATCATCGATGCCAGTCAATGGCAGCCAAAAGACGACAAGCCACCGGGCGCGAGGAGGCTCAAACGCTCAGGGAAATCCTTTAGCGGACGTCACTCGCAGCGGGCCGTGTTTTCGGGTATCTCTCGGATTAGCTATTCATGTGGTATTCGAATTCTGATTCCTTTACTGCTGCTGCTTATTCGCATTCGTATTTGTATTCTCGGCGCTCATTTTTTATGCAACAACAGTTTTTCCCTAGTCCAAAAAAGAAAAACACGTCCAAATAGCAAAATAGATGAGCAGGAAAAGTTAGCTTTCAATTTTCTTTAATGATTACATGCAGTTTTTTGCCCCTCTTTCCCCCTCGCTCTCTCTCTCTCTCTCCCACTGTTATTACATGCAACTTCTATTAGACAAGTCAAAGGCAAGTCCAAGCTGGCAACTGTGTCCATGTCTTGACTCTCTCTCTCTCTCTCTCTCTCTCTCTCTCTCTCCGAGGCAGCCTCCGTTGTTGTCCTGTTTGGCAAGGACATAATGAACACAACTTCCGCTACTTCCGTGCGTCAACAAAAACATCTACAGGAAAATAGAAAAGACTAGAGAAAAAGAAAAAACTTATCCAAATGTACGAGAAGCATTGTGCAAATGACTCCTTTGAAGTCAAATGCTGATGAGACAGCATTTTGGCTGTGCAGGCAGCATGAAAAAGGATATATATTTACACACAAAATACCCAGCGCAGGGTGAACACTGAATGGAGATCAAATGGCCGCATGAATAGTGTGTCCACAGCTATTTCTTTAACTGTCAGTTGCTGTTGTAGAGGCTCGAACACCCGGCTGCAGCTTCGTCATTTCCTTGATTCGGCGTATCTTAACCTAAGAAATCTTTCAATTGAACTCCAGTTTCGTATCTTCAAACATCAAATTAACAGACTTCACATACACAATTTACCTCTCTGGCTGCTCTTGTATTTCTGTTCGACTCGATGCATTTTTCTTGAGACAGTTATGCTGGAAACCTGGTATTATTCAAACTGTCCTACGGGCTAGTATGCCAGTTTATATGCGCTTTGCTTATACGAGTACATCTATGTAACAATTTTGTTAATGTCATTGCCTGACTAGCTCGGATCTATGCGTAAACAAGAAACTGTTATACTGAAAGTGGTTCTGCTAAAATCTGTAATGCAACAACATCTTTTAAGGACTGTTGCGTTAAGTCGCAAAATTTCTTATAATTTATCCTATAATGCATTTGGAATATTATGCCAAAATTGTTATACTGATTCTTAAATTTTATGGACATTTTTATACTGTTATGCATATGACATGGTATTCCTGAAACTTTTATACTGTTTCAATGAATTGCGAAGTTAATTATATATTGCGTCCTTATTGTGCATATGAAATGATATGCCAGAAACTTTTATATTTACTGTTATACTTGAGCCCAGTATAATTAATACTTTGAAATATGAAAATGTATAATACCGACAACCTCTGTAATTTACATACTACTCAAACTTGTGCCTCTATTTTAGTAAACAAACTGTTATACTGGCAGCTTACCATATGTCTTGTCACATGTAAAAGCCGTTGCGCTGGAATTCTTGCAACTGTTGTTCCTGAAGTTGTTAAAGTTAAAGGGGAAGCTTTTTTATGATATTAGAATTGAAACTGTGACAATGATCTTTAGCCATCTTATATTTATATAGCACAGCCGCAACACTTGTATACTGGAAGCTTGCGTGCTACATATTGTTCGACTGGACTTTATTTCACTGTGATTTTCTTACCTAGAAGCCATCTTACTCCTAGCTGTGCTTTTATAGGAAATCACATTTACAGATTTTAATTAAAACCTCAATCATGGCGAAATTAGACGCCAAAGGCGGGCTGCATCTCCCATGTCCAACTCTTTTGCTACCTAACGATTAAAACTGTCAAATTACATGCCATATTTCACACCGTCTGCGACAGCGGCATTATAAATATAAATATGTATATTGATGTATATATATAACTCATCAACGGCAGCTGAGCGAAAACTAATTATCACCCCGTTAAACTCTTGGCTATCAATTGCAATAATTGGAATTTTCCACAGAGCTGAGGAGAAGAAAAAACGCTTGAAACAACAAAACAACATAAAAAACAACCACAACTGTTATAAGGCTGGAAAAGCTTAATAGTTGCCATAAAGAAAAACGCGTACAAAAAAAAAGATATGCATGTAAGAAAAAAAAAGTAAAACATTAATCCGCAAGCTATTAAATTCTTATTTCGTAGAATGAAATTTCAAACTAAAAGCATTTGCGCCTGCGAGCGATGAAAGAAGTAGAAGATTTTGGCTGGGAGAGGGGGAGGGCGACGTCAATTATGAACGGGGTAGAGTGTTATATTATAGAAGGTGCCGTTAGTTGGAGACGATGTTGTCTGCGCTGGCAACTAACCAATTAGCAGCTTATTAGAATGCACACCAAAAAGTAATCCTTTGCAACAACAATTTGTGGACTTAAAATATTAAATTGCTAAAACTTAAAAACAGATTTCTCAGCACAAAAAAAGAGGAGACAAAAAAAACTTGCTCAACAGCCAGCTAGCCAGTCAGCCGGGTGGCCACAAGGAACTTGGCCAGCCAGCCAAGCAGGAGCTGGTGGAGTCCGGATGAGAGGAGGGCGCTCGGGCATGGGGACACGGAGCAGGGGGACAGGAGCAGACGAAGCGGCGCAATTGCAGACGAGACGCTGCCCTCGAGCTCTGCTCGGGTGAGTAAGTGGCCAAGGCACGAACCTGTGGCCATGTTTGCCATTAGGTTTTTTTTTTTGTGTTAGCCCGTTTGGTCTTTGGAACTGGAACTGGAACCATCGCCGTTCGCTTCAAGCGTAAAAAGTTAAACTTGAAAATTCTCTTCGAGTTGCCTTCTTGGAAATTGGCCCTGGACGCGGACATGGACATGAACAACAGCGCCAGACCAGGCCATGCGAATAAAGCGGAGACGCAGTCCATGGAATTGAAGTTGGAGCTGGAGTGCTTGGTAATGGCAGAGACCCGTTAAAAGTACTCCTTCGTCTGCGTCTAATACACGCCCGACTTGCTAAAACAAATTATAAGCCAAAGACATTCCTATGATTATAATGCTGTCTGCTGTCTGTTGTCTGTTGTCTGTTGTGATGCGACTGAGGGCGGGTTAGAAGCGGCGGGGTATTTGAGACGTGGAGATGTTGTGTTCAAGTTGAACAGCCTAAAATTAGTTAGACTTTTCCGTTTCCTACAAAATGAAAATATTATTGAAATTCTAATGCACTCTAAGTTTTCTAAGTGATATTTTGCCTTAAGAAATGCGTGTTATCTTATGCCAAGCCCGTAGGGCTATCAAAGTTTTGCTGTTACTAACACCAATAAATTAATGGAATGTTAATTAACATAACACTTGATGTTAACAGCATCGCGATAACAATGCTTAAATCTTGAAGTGGCTCGCGGGCAACTAAGAACGTTGAGATTCTAACGCACATTTTCATTTGACAACATTTATATTCTCTAGAAGTCAGTGCAGTTTATATTAAATATAAATGGGATTATATACCACATCGAACTATTTGCGGATAAAACAGATAAAATGAAAAGAAATAAGACTTGAAAAATATATGAATTTAAGATAAATCATATTTCTACTCGCTACGACTTCCGTTCAGTTACTTTATTGCAATAAATGTTTAAAAAGGTTTACCAGACATTCTCTACCAGTATAAGAGCCCTTAGCATTAACATTAACAGCGTCACATTAACATTTTGACATATTACTTTCTCTTATTGACATCCAACATGCCAAAGCTGACTTCTTAAAAGGTTAAACAGCCTTTGTTGCGACATTTATTGGCCAAATTGCTATTGCAGATTAAAGATGATTAGAATTCCTCGAGTTAATTTACCTAGAATTCATGATGACTTGTAAGATATGCTATAAGCAACCTTAAGCTATCAATTTTATAGTCCTTCTTTTTGGGTTTTATGATTTGGCTTGTAATATTATAAATATAATCTGGTCTGATCTTCTTATATTTCATGACTTTTACTGTACACATTATGTTATTTAACTTTAAACTTCAGTCCATCATTCCCCCTCGCTCTATACACAACGTATTCATATGTGACTTGTATGATTTCGGCTGCTCTAAAGATCAGAGACAAAGAAAATTAAAGTCCCATTGATGTCACTATCTATGCCTAATTTGTATGTTGCCTACACAGACTTCATATATGCCAGACTCTGACTTCAACCAGTATGCGTGTTGACAAAGCGACTTAATTACTCTATATACACAGACACACAGGCGCACACTCATAATAAACTACAGTGCTGTGCAAAAGTATGCAACTATGAATGCGATTTGGTTAGTGTTGGGCATTGCCCGAAAGGATAAACCAATTAAACTGAGTCCAATACCCAGAGAGAGACACGACTGTCTGACAATTCAAACAACAGAATTCAACTAACCAACAATGAAAACCTCAAAAATCCTGCTGCCGGCAATATCTAGTGCCATGACTACAAAATACAGGACACCCTCCTGCCCAGTTGCCCGACCAAATCCTGACAGTTCCTGTGAGCTGTGCCAGAATTGAAAGTTGGGTTGGCATGACTGCATATTTCGACATTTATGTGGTCGTCATTGGGTGTCGTTTGTGTCGTTGATTTCTTGCTTAAGCGTCGCGCGATTCAATTTCAAATCCTGAACACATTTCCACGAGTGGCTGACTACAGGATGCCCAGAGACCAGGGCACGAGAGTTGAGGTTTGAGGATTGAGGGTTGAGAGTTGGGCACCAAACCGGGCAGCTAACAATGTTATCTCGTAATTTTACACGTCGATGATTTCAGGCGAATGAGTTTGATTCGATTGTCTCAAGTTTTTTGCAATTGTTGGGAGCACCAATCCACAGAAAGGATGTGCCACAAACTACAACAACAATACCAACAACAACAACAACTGTTACAACTACAACAATGTGGTGCACGTTGGTGACGACGCCTTTGACATGCTTTTGACAGCCAAACGCCGCCCGCTGCGCCCAAGTCAAAGTACCCAGGACTCGCAGTAGTCGCAGCAGTGGCAGCAGAAGGACATCTGGCTGCTGCCGTGACAGGCAACACAGGGCAACCCCCATGTTGCATGTTGCCACTGTCCCGCGCCGGGTCTCAACAGACTCGAGACCTACTCCACGCCCCTTGAAACTCAGTTCGTCGTGTGCTGCTGCAATAAATTGTTCAAATGCAAGAGCCCAAATGCTTAGAATATTGGAAAAAGGGTTTCACGTAGTGCCAGCCAAAAAAACCCAAAATACAGTCCTCCCAACAACTGTCCTGCCCTGCCTTGCCCTGCCCGGCTCTGTCCCTGCCCACTAGTTAGCCCCCAAAAAATTGTTGGACGGTATTTGAATGACATGCAAAGTTGTCGCCCCGTTCGAAACTTGCTGCAAATAATTTCAAATGTTTTTCTCGCTTTTTTATTCAGCTGTAAAATTAACAGAGATAAGGCACTAAAAAGGCTAACTGTTTGAAGACAGTAGAAGCTAAATTGTATGAATTTTATTATTTTGGGAAAAATCATCGTTTTTGCTGTGCACAAACCAATTTTATTAGCTTGAAATTATCTCTGTAAAGAAACTTTTTTTATTTGTAACTAATCTTCATTATGGATTAAAATAATATAGATCAATTATTTCGATTTCAGAAAATCAATCCATATCGGAACAAGAAACATGGAAGAAAAGTATAAATCAAAAAGTTATAGATTAAAGAGTATTCTGATGAACTAACTGTCTTGAATAGCGAAAGGAATAATATGGAATAGTTAGAAAAGATTAATAATATACAGTAGATAACCGGAAGGTTATTTATTCCATCTATAGAAATCTATATAGAACTAGAAAGAAAATATTCGAATTGTTAAAAAAGCGAAACATTCGTCTTAAACCCTACATTTCAACCAATTTTGAATACTAGCCAGAATATATGCCTTTTAACGTTAGCATCCAGTTGGAATCGGTGGCAAACCTAGCCGAAAAACAGCCAAAAATAGCAACACGATTGCTTAGCTAACGTGTCCATGCGCGTCCTTTCATTGTCGTGGTAATCAAATAAAAATCAATGGCTTGTGAAATTCAAATTGTGACTGCGACGAGTGCGAGGAGAGCGAATCGCGGTGGAGACTTTGTCTAAAATTCTCGAAAAAAAAAAAAACAGAAAAGAGAACCCTTGTCCCATGCCCCGCCCCTCAGACCACACCGCTGTGAAACTCATTTCTTGGAGTGCTTCAAGGCGAACGCGTCTGCATCACGTGCCCAATTCTCATTTGCCGTTAGCATTCTAAATCGTTGAAGTTAATGATCTGATGCAGTCTGGCACACAACTATCTATAAGCCCTTAGCCCGGCCAACTAAATCAACTGTCATTAGAGTCACGTTGACGGCGCCCAGCTGGCCAAAAGTCAGCGGTGGGGTGCAAAGGGAGAGAGGGGTTGTGGGTAGAGGGTCTGTGCTGCGGACTGAAACAAGTTGAAAGTTTTATCCAAGTCTGTGCATAAATTAATTCTTAAATAGCAATACGATTTCAAGTCGTTCGCTTTGGTGTGATGGTTAATTATTTGGGTCTACTTCTGGTTGGCGTTGTTTACGTTTAAATGATCAGAAATGTTCGAACAATTGCAATTACTTTATAAGAGATGGGCGTGGCATGAAAATAGCAAAATCTTAGCTGTATGTGGTTAGTGGAGAATAGAATATAGAATATAATAGAAAAGGATATTACTATTGTTTAGTGCTTTTTAGAATACACTGCTTTTCAGCTAACATGAACTTTACAAGGAACTTGCAGATGTCATAAAAATACTCATTCTTTTTCTTAATATATATTTTCTTGAGTACTTGTTGCTGCTTCCCGCTTAAATCGCGCGTTTCTTTTGACGTTATTTACCAAACCTTGCCATAAATAGAAACAGCCAGATAAAAGCTCTCATGTTCATGTTAACTGCCCCGCTCACTGCCCGCTTAACTTGTGACAAGGCACACGCTCGTTTTGTCACTTTAAAGAAAAAGGAATTAGAATTGTTTGGGATTTAAATACCAACCCCCTCATCGTTGACACTTTTCATCAATTTGGTGTTTCCTTCCGGCTAAGCCCATTTCCTTAGAAACAAACAAGAAATTAACTTCATATGTTTGGGGCAGCGATGCGCAAAGCTAAACCACAGCAACGCTAAGCAATGCCCTCGGCAGCTGTGCGCATTCCCCAGCGGCCCACAGTGCCCATCCAACCACCCAACCACCCAACCATCCAACCACCCAACCACCGAACCACGGAACCACCTGCAGCTACAGTTTTTAGCCCGCCTTCAGGCAGTTCACATTTCTTTAACAATTTATTTTTTATTAAATGACAAATACTTGGCCATAGCTCACGCTGCAGGCATACGTTGACATTTGCTGGTGTGGGGGGTGTGCGTTTCGGGTATTAGCTTACAATCCACCTACCCACACCACCAGCCATCTCCGCTCCCTTGTCAAGGGCAGCGATTGTCACCCTCTCTGCCCGACTACCCAACTAAGCCGTGTGTAATAATTATGCTAACGACTGTCAATTGCGCTGGGGGGGAGCTGCTGGCGCGGGGTGCACGGGGCTATTGTAAATTGAATAGAACAGTGATACGAACCGCAAGATAAAGCCAAGATCCCAAACGTCTTGGAAGGGTTGCGCCTTTTCGCTTTACCCTCTACCCCTTTGTCCTTTTTTGCCTTTGTCTCAAACCAAAAACGCGCGCGGCACTGTCCCAAGACGTGCCTGGGCGATAGTTGTGCCGCCCCTCGGAACGCATAGACCTCAAATCACAGCCCTTTTATTTGGAAATTAAGCTTGCTTTGGCTTTTCACAGTCAATTGACTTTTGAGCAAACTAACCCCCCTCGTACACACTTATTGAGCCTCAGCCCCTGCCCTAAAACGATTGCAACTGTTATTTGCTTGTTGTCAACTTTTCGCACATACACAAAATCAACGGGTTGGTGAACGTGTATTCGAATTGGAAGTGGAACGAATTGTTAACTTCCATTAGTTGCAGGCACATTCGAGACCAGCCCGAATCTTGGAGTCCATCTTTAAATCCAACTCCAACTCCAACTTTGATTCCGTTTCTGTCTGCTCAAGCTGTTTATGGCTTGACTCTTTGCCCTTCTGCTGGCCACATTTTAAGTGTTTTGTTCTGGTTGTTGTTGCTGTTGACGCATCGCTGTCTGCGCCTTTGAAGCAACTGCCGCGGCCACGCCTTTGCCGGTCCATCAACCCCCTCTTGGCCCACTCGATAGCAACTTTGCATTAAGATTATGTAAATTTTTGGCACTCAGCGAGAAAAAAAACACTTGAAAATGCGCGTGTTTATGGCAGTTTTCAAGCCCAAAAGCCCCCAGACTTTAGCAAATATGTAGGAAAATGAAAATTTCTAATGCTTTTACGTCTTAAAATTTACCCAAAAAAATAACTTTAAGTTTGTGCCATACGAAAAATTCGTTCTTGTAATTATTAAAAGTTACCTGCAAAAGGTAATTGCAAACGTCAAGCTCTAAAGTTTTAATTAAAAAAATAAAATTAATAAGCACGCAAAGTTTTTGGTTAACTACAGTAAAAAGCTAAGCTTACTTAATGCTTAGTCGCTCATCAGTTATTCAATTAGTGAGACAATCAACAGTCGGTCTATGTCAATCAGTCCATCAATCAGTCAGTCAATTAGAATGTGAATGTCAATCAGTTGTTCAATCAGTTGGTCAGATAATCAGACGTTTCGCCAATCAGTTAGTCATATAATCAGACAGTCAATTAGTTTTACAGTCAATGAGTCTTTCCATGATTCAGTCAGTCAATGAGTCATTTAATTAGTCAGTCAATCAGTCAATTAATAGGTCCATCAAACAGTCAGTTGGCCAATCCGGCTCTCAGTCATTCAGACACCTAAACAGTCAGTCAAACATTCAATCTGTCTTTCGATCAGTATATCAGTCACTCAATCAATCTCTCAGTTAGAAAGCCAGGACAAACAATTTCATATATTTTTATCCAGTGTAACAAACCATGAATATATTTTTTGTCAAATATTATAACTAAATAGTTATGAACGGTTGTTGCCTAAAAGACTTTAAATACTTTTCCCGCAAATTACTTTACATTTATAGCATACACAATATACTTAAAAATCATTTTTCTCTCTATTAATTAAAACTGCCAGCCAAAGGTAAAAATCAAAGTCAATGTCAAACACTGAAGTTCCAGTCGGAACAAAAAAAAACTCTGTAAAGGAACCCTTTCGTTGTTGACTTTTAAGTTTTGTGCGTTTAATTTGCTGTCATTTTCACTTTTCCCTGCTGGTCGCTTACATTTATCAGCATCGGCCAGTCAGGACGCAGCTCATGCTACTCGCAATGAAAAAACTGGCCTTTGTCAACACTGTGGCAGACACTTACACACTCACACCCACACAGAGACACACACGAACACACACCCAAAGCTAAGACTGGAAAAAGTTTTGTACCTCTGCCAACTGTAAGTAAAATGTTTGGTCATAGTTTTCTCTTGTTTCTAACCCTTCACTTCAGGCAGGAGCATGTCCTGCCCGCCAACTGGGAACAAGCATAAGGAAATTTATTTGTTGCCCGCACGGCCCATGACATGAGTGTAAGTAACTCAGACGGGCAGCGCCAGACATGTTAGGGCGATGAGAAGGGTGCACGGTCCAAAATAGTTGCAACATTTCAGCAATTATATTTATAGAGTGTGTGCAAGTGTGTGCGTGTGTGTATTTGAGGGTACATGCTCTCCACATATTGTGTGAGGGCAATCAAAAATTAGCCACTGCCTGTGCCAAAAAGTTTATATCTTGAGCGAGTGGGGAGTCTAAGGAGTTTATAGTGCGTACCCAAATAAATGCGACCAAGAAAGGTGGGCATATAGAACACGTCTGGTTGGGCAGAAACTCAGTAATTAAAGTTTTCTCTAAGGTAAAAGATATTATTGGAGAAATTAGCCAAAAATAACGGATATCAAAGATGTTCATATAAATAGTTAAATTCAAAGATAATAACAACTGTTAAAAGCTTTAAAGTCTTAACATACCATAAAAATAATTTTACAAAATACCTTTAAAACAAAAAAATTTAAGGCTTGCTCAAGAAACAAGACTCAAAAGTTAAGAAAACTTAACAAAAGGTTTATAAACTTATACTTTGTCTAGAGGTAACTTATAAATATTCAGCTGAAAAGGGTCAGATCTCTTTAAAAACCTACTACTGGGCATTGAATTGGACTAGCTTCTAGCTTCTAGCTTGCTCAAAACCTTCAGAACTTCAGAATTGAATTTATAACTCTCTTTAGTTCCTTCAAAAATATGATGAAATTCGAAGAAACTTAAGACTCTCGGACTCTTAAGACTCTCTTGACAAAATGAACAACTTCTAACAATCCTTAGAAGTACTAAAAAAATATGTAATATAGAACTTATTATAATCAATTTCGACAGTTTAACAACTTTTTTAAAACCGGTATAATATAATTTTCTATTCCAATCTTTTAGTTTTATAAAAACAACTTGAATTAAAATTGAGTGCCTGAGTATGCATTGTCTTTCAAGTAATCCCCAAAAAACTGGCAGCCACAATATGCAAAATGAACTAGTTCTTATGGATGTCGCCGTATTTTGTCTAACCCATTTGCACTCTCCGCTCGCTAATGCACTGGGCCCAAGCCAGAGACTGGGCTAAGCTCCAAGCCAGCCACAGAAGACTTTGACTTTAGCACGTGCCGCTGCCACTGACAAAGTTGTGCGAGTGACAGGCTGACAGCCCAGTCAAAACTACCCACACTGACTGTGGCAACGGTGGCAACACCACGACTCGCAACCAGTCCAAATGCTACTTAACACTCTTTCAAAAAAAAAGAAATCCGAAAAAAGGGTATTTCGGACAAGCCGGAGCTTCAATACCCTGTAGTCGTATGGCTTATGCTTGCAATTGTTGAGGTTGGTTAAGATATCTTCTTAACAAATAGAAGCTCTTTTTTCAAGCAGTTCTTCCATTATCATATACTAATCCATTTAGTGTGGATAAGAGAGAACTCGCATATCGAAAGTTTCATTATAATAGCTTGGAGAAAAAAGTCACATAAGAACTTAGTTATTGACCAATCGTTTCTATTGCAGCTATATGATATAGGAGTCCGATAATGATCAGATTTTCTGATAAGTAAAACTCGTAAATGCCAAGTGTGATTAAGAAATCTTGTAAGCAATTGGTACACCCAAAAACTTATGTTTCCACTGGTGATGAATATTATAAGATGTAGTGGTTCGATCGTCGCCATGTCATGCAGGAGCCTAAGTTTCGATTGATTATTCTGGTGGACGTAAGATATAGTGCTTCAATCAATCAATGGCATGTGTACTGCTAAATCGAATCGACTGCTAATACTACCATATATTTACACCTTATAGGCTCCTTCCATGTGTTACCAGTTTCATAAGAAAATCATAATACCCATCCACATGGGATACAAAAAAAGAGTTCAGGCCAAAAAGCAAAAAAAAAGAATCCACAAGAAAAGAAAAAGAAAAAACCGCAGACATGTTGTGTTGTTGGCTGCCTGGGAAAGGCAGCCTGAAAGAAAATGAAATTTGCTGAAGCAATGCAAGAGGGGGGAGAGTTGTGCAGGAGAAGGGGAAGTAGTGTAGCTCCTGCTACAGCTCAGCTGTTTGTGTGGCACTCCTGCTGCTGCTGCTGCTGCTGGAGCTGCTGCTGCTTGTTGTTGTCCCCAAATGGCATTTAGCATTTGACTTAAACGCGGCTGCTGCTCCTGACTAGCGGCTGTGGCAAGTTTGTCAAGCAGCAGGGCTGAGGTGGAGGAGTAGCAGAGGGGCAGCAGCGACAACCTGCTGAGATGAAGCCAGAGACCAGGCAACATATGTTTGCAGAGTGTGTGCGTCTGTGTGTGTGCATGCGTGTGTGTTTGCTTGTGATTTCATGTTAAGAACGTCTGATACCCTTTACAGCATGCTCAGACTTGCCCTGCCCTGCTGCCCCTGCCCCTCTGCTTGCTCCATGCCTTGGTGTGCTCCTCTTGGTTTTGCTCTTTGTTTGCACTGGCTGGCCACAGACTACCCACTCCACTGGCAACCAGCCTCCCCGCCCGGAATGCCACCACTTTGCAGCAGTCAGGCAACTATTAAGTCACATGTTTGTCTCTCTTCTACCCGACTTTTGAGTTATGACTTTTTGGGTCGGAGGCATCCTTTGGAGCCAAGTCGGAAACCCAGTTTAACCTGAATTTCCACATTAGTTTCTTTAGAGGCGTGTCGTGGTAAGGCAAGGAGAGGCGAGGCAAGGCGAGGCGAGTCGAGACATTGCAGCGCGTCGCGTTGCGTCTCTCTTTTGCCTTTTGGCTTTATTTGCCTTTGTTTTTATAGCCTTTTTCTGCCAGGTAAACAATATGTGTGCAGCAGCTTGTGGCAGTTGCTGCAAGTCAAACGTGCAACATCATATGGTCCAGTGGCAAAGGCCTCTCTCTGTATGGCTGCGTGTGTGTGTGTGTGGGTGTGGGCACTTGCCACTGACTCATCTACTGACTGGCTGCTGCCTGGCTCGGCTTCATTATGCGCCTGTTGCCGCTTGCCGCTTGTCACTTGCCCCTTGTCTGCTGGCTCCTGCCACCCGCCTCTCACCTGTTGCCATTCTCCATTATTTGGCTCTTTGTTCTCAGCTTCAGCATGGGGCGCTTCTTTGCTTTATTACTTTGGCCTGCGGGCAGTGTTGCAACAAAAGGATTTCTTATTTATAAGGCGACGTTTGCTACGTGCCACAGCTGCGTGGCACAGAACCAACTATGCGACGCACTGTGACACAATATGACAGCGTAGAACTTTTTGAGTTTCATTTGATGCTCTGACAAGACGCTAGACGGGGCATGCCATCGCAGCGGCATGTGGCAGCAACGACATCGTTAGCTTTCATTAGTCAAGGGCCGCACAGAGTCTAGACTCGCGCTTGGCTGGCACTCTTTGCAGCCAGTTTTATCTATTAGACATAATTTACACGATTTAACTAACTTTATCTGCTGCAACACACGCACACACACGCACCCACACACACATGCACACCTTTACAGTCAAGTTTTAACTTTTTCTCTCATTCTTTCTCTCTCTTTTGCAGGTAAGTCGACAACAGCTCGCTGGCGGCAGGTCTTAACTTCAATTAGTCGTAAGTGCTGAACCAAAGGCAAGTAGCACTTGCCACTCTCGAACCCGCACACAACTTGCCACTAGCAGTGGCAACAGCTTCCGCACTCCTCCTCCTCCTCCTCCACCACCCAACTCTAGATCCCTGCCCTCATCAGCACAGCAACCCCTTTTAGCTGCAGCGTCTCGCCAAAAGCTTCGCACGCTTTTCGCGTATATTTTATGTTTTATCCTCGTGAATGCCAAAGACGCGACCAAAGTTGTGCTAACTTTCTTGTGTGTGTGTGCGTGTGTGAGCCACACGTTCAACACGCCAAACTCTGGCATCTCTGGTGCCCAAAATTGTTTTTAAAGCTGTTTCGACTGCATCTTTGGGTTTGTTATCTTTGTTGTTGTTATTGTTGCCACCGAAAAGTAGGCAATAATTATGTGCTGCCATTCGGTGAGAGCGTGTTTTCAACTAAGTTCAGCTTTTTTTTGGGGCGTGGCAGCGCACACAGTCGCCTGCGGCTTTACTTACGTGAGTGCTTGTGTGTGTGTGATGCACGGATAAGGGCGCACCTGTGCTGAAAAATAATAAAAAATAAATTTAAAAAAATATATATAAAACGAATTGAAGAAAAGTACTTGGCAATTTGATATTCTCTTAAATTAATTTAAATTATCAGCAGCAAATTGAATATAAATAGTTTTAATAAAAACGAACAATTTATACAATATGCGCTGCTTTCAAATTATTTCAATTATTTGAGTATTCACATTAATATGAAAATGGTGTCAATTTTGTTGTTAGCAGATTCGTTAAACTTATCACGTCGCGTCGTAATAATAAACTTTATGAACTGACGCTGGGAATAATTAGATTGAAAAACAATATAGATATTGTAAATATATATATTTACACTTAGTTTCCATAATAAATGGAACCCAAATATAAAAGAATAATCAATAAATGCTACATTATTAAATGTATACAATTTTGATAGTATAAATATGTTTAAAAATTGCACAACACCAAGTTATTGAGGGAAGGCATTCCAATCAATGCAAAGAAGAAGGCTGGTATAGAGTTTATTCGCAAGAGAACAAGATTACCTTAAAACTTCTGTGATAGACAATCTTCTTCTTATGTTATAGACAATATTTCAGTAAATATAAACACTTTTGTTTGGATAAACTATTATTTTTCATTTATATGGTCTTTAACAGAATCTTTGCCTTAAAAGTAGCTTACGTTAAAATTTCAATAAATTTCGGTTTTCTAAAATGTACCAAAATAATTTAAAAAAATTTTTAAATTTATTTTTTCGAGAAATGTTGATAAAATAAGGCGACATATGTAAAAAACAAAATATTTTAGCACTCAATTTAGAGTTAGAGTTATTTTAAAGTAAAATCAAGTCAAGGAATTCTCGACAAGAAGCCCTAACAATGAACTGAACCGACCAAAAGCAAGCTTACAAACTCTAGAGCAAAATGCTTAACTGCAGTTTCACAAATTCTATGAAACGTTTAAGTACAACACTTAACTATCTTACGCTCTCTCTTCCATTCTCTTTCTCTTTCTCTCTCACACTAAAAGTACACGGTTAATATAACTGAAAACAAGTCACATATCACGGCTCTGAAAAAGCGTTTCTGACATTAAAATATGATTGCGAAATGTTTTTGGACTCACCGCATATCATAAATGTTGCCAGCCTTTATTTCTTTTCTGTTCCCACCCCACCCCCCCCCCCTCCTCCCTCCATCTCTCCTTTTTTTATCCCAAATGCTCCCTTATAAATATTATATACTATACAGAGAATGGACAAAAATAGTACAAAACTTTATGGTGTATGCAGAGATTTTTGTGAAGCTTTGCTTTTGTCTACTCAAAAATTCATTATAAAATATCCATTACTCAGGCTACGCACATGCCAGCACACACACACACACACACACACACACGCAAGGAGTGCAATAAAAAGTGCGACACTGAAAATAAACACTAGCAAAAACTTTAGAAATAAACTGTTCCGCTGTAGCTAAAAAACAGCTCGGAATATGGCACTGTCGTCCTGTCGATCTGTCGTCCTTCTCGTCCTTCAGCTCTGGAGTCTGCAACTAAAACACTTGAGAAACTTTATCCATATTCATATAAGTTGGAGGCTCGACGCTCGCAGCTAGAGGCTCAAGGCTCGTCGCTCGCTTTGGCGAGTTAGCCAAACAGATTCATTAGATAAAATAATAAGCACTTGCCGAGTGGAGCCGAGTCAACGTTGCGTATGAGCGTTATTTTCTATGCGGTTTTTTTTTTGTCCGTGCCCAAACCCCACGCCCCTATCCCACCCATTTTCCGTTGAGCGTTGTTGCAAATGCAGTCAAAGTTTTTCCCATTTTTCTTTTTTTGCGCTCGACTTTTGTTTTTGTTGTCGGCTCAAAACACTCGAACAGCAAACTTCAACACTTTGGCTGAAAAGCGAGCGGCAAAATGTATGTGTATAGGAAAATAAAAGGAACAAAAAAAATGTAGCTTGCAAAACTTTGCTACTTAAAAGCGCAAAACGCAACGCAATGCTCCAATGGTTAGCTGCATGAAGTACTCAGGGGGCGTGGCAGCGGGAAGCACGGACATAGCCGCTGGAACCGGAGCAAAGTAACTGCGAACAAACCAATTAAGTTTATTACTTTTGCGTTTTTTAAGTGCCTCACTGTGAATGCGAGTGTGCATGTGTGTGTGTGTGTGTGTGTGTCTGCGTGTGCATGTGTGAACATGATGCTGCAATGTCAGTGCCTGCTAGAAATGTGCGCATGTCGTGTGCTCCTCGTGCGTGACACGAACACAGAGAGAGAAATCTGGCCTACTTGGCCAGACACGCCCATCTCTAGCATGTGTGTTGAGTCTATGTGAGTGTTTTCGTAATGGCCAAGCATTTAGTAAGTTACCAAAAGCCACCCCTCCTCGTCTACTCTGCCGCAAAAGTTGTTGCAAAAGTTTGACAAAGTGTTCCGAAAATAGCAGCAGCAGCAAACGCGTTGCCACTCATCGCCTGGAAAGCATGCAACAGATTTGTCAAAGAAATTAATAAATACCACGTCATGCTGTGCCCCCCGAAACACCCCAAACCTAACCCCAAACCCGCCGTAGCACAGGTGCTGTTTCGAGTTTCCGTTGAAAACAAAAGTTGAAAAAAAAACCTAGCATACATTTTGGGGCCGCGACAGGCAATTAATTTCAGTCGTCCTTGCGTTGAGGTATGTGCGGCTATTTAAGTTGAAGTTTTCAAAGTTCACGCTAGAAATATGAAGCCAACATTCTGGTCGAGTGGCTTATAATTAAGATGCCACTTTCAGCTAGTGCAACACCCTCCGCCCTCTCTCTCTCTCACTGTCTCTCTCTCTCTCTTAACATTTGAGCAATTAAAGCAAATTACAAAAGGCGACATTTATTATTATTACTATTATTATTATTATTCGTATTGTTATGATGATGCCATTTTCATTTGCGACCAGGCAACATGCGCTTTGCTACACCCTGTGACCGGTTCACTTCTGCTCTCCCTCTCTTTCTCTCACCCTCTCTTTGTGTTTCTCCCTTGCTCACTCTTTTGCCTCGCCCTGTTCCGTTTGCCTTTGTCAAGGTGATTTATCACTTCTAAGCGCCTGGCACTCATTAATTTTTGATTGGGCCAAAAAAGGCAAACGGCAAAAGATGTTCGGACCCCAAATGGTTTATTTCGTGCCTCTTCTTTTTGTATTTGTTGTTGTTGTTGTTGTTGCTGCTGCTGTTGTTGCTTTCATTAAAACTTCATCAAATGGCAGCACCTAATGATGTGCCCAGTCAGAGCCTCCGTTTTCAGTGCCCGCATACCCTGTATCCACTATAAAACGGGTTCCTTAACTCTTCACTTCTGTGGCAAGAGAAGTTTTAAAAAAAAGCTCCTTTTTTGCTTTAAAAGTCCATTTATGGGCAAAACTTCGCAAAATTTCTAAACCATTCCGCATGGTATTCTTTAGAAAATATATATATTTTTTTGTTAAGATCTAGAAGCCAAAATTTTATAAAAATTGTGAGCTTCTAGAAAAGAGAATATAATAAATAATTAAAGATTAATAAAAATTGGTCTAAACTTTTTATTAGAAGATTCAAGAGCTGCTTAAATCGAAATTCAATTTTTTAAACATTTAACAACTTTGCCAACTTGTCAAGCTCAAGTTTCCCCACAAAATATGTTTTGTCCATTTGCTCTTTGAACAGGGCAACCCTTAGTCGTTCAGTCATTCAGTATCAATTTTTTCATTACTTTTGATGAAATGAAACACTCGATGCAATGTCTGCACTGTCGTAATGGTTCATTAAAACTGAACGATTGGCTTGACAAAACATTTGTCCAGCTGATAATTTTGTTTATCGAGCTGTTGACTCTCTATTGTCTCGCTATGGCCAGGGTTGCCACCAGGGTCGCCATGATTCAATGTTGGCTTGCGGGTTTTGGTTTTGGACCTTAAAACCAACAGACAAAAAACTTTCAATAGATGACCGCAAAAATTTGCACAATTAATTATGGCGACGCCGGCCAACAGCAAATGGCTAAAAATTGGCTTCCAAATGGCAGCCAAATGGCGGCGGCGTCATCAATGGTGGCAACTCTGGCCACAGATTTGTGTGCCCTCCGCTCGCCTATTCATATGCATTATGCGACGCACCGCAACTTGAACTATGTGAGTTCTGTACCCATGATTGGGGCGGGGCTAACGGGGGGCATACCAAATGCTTCGCTGGCTAGTTTTTCGCTTCTTTTTTTTACGCCCGGGTGACCGGTGCCGGTTGCCGGTTCCCGTACCCGTTCAAACTATGGAAGCCGTTTCCGCTGACAGTTATTTTGATTTATGTGAAATTGTTGCAAGCGAATGTCTGTGTGTGTGTGCGTGTGTTGGTCCACCGGAATGGCAAATGCGTGCCTGGTTCCATAGGAAAATGGCAATAAATAGCACCGTGTACGTGGCCCCTGACAACAAAGAACTTCTAGCTGGGCCTCCCCAAAAAGCACTCAAAAGCCCCAACAACAAATTGTCTGCGCGCGCTGTGGTGTCAACCATAAAAAGGTGTTGCCATTGATAGCCACGCGTAGACCAGGTCGTGGATAAATGATCAACCCTTGGCACTGATAGCGCACCATGCCCATCAAATGAGTTATGCATACTCGCATATATCTATATATATATATCATAGATTTCTCTCAACTCTCAAAACAATGCCCAAATGTCAATGCAACATATTGAAAGGTTCACAAGCTTCCTGTCAAAAGATAGAAGGCATGTTGAACGTAGTTTAAGACAGTGAAGGTGACTGGAATTACCACCTTGTCTGAAATTAATCGAATTTTTGTGATTCTTAATAAACCCTAATTTGATGCTTTTGTTAAAGAACCTAATCCGGATGAACCTTAACTTCTTCTGTGACCTTCCCCATCGAAATATATAAATATACAAATTCTCAACGACTTTAAATATGTATTTGACTTTGATTTCAAGCAGTGCCCATAAATCTATATCTTGTCAGTTTCTGATTTTATCATAAAATTATATTTTATCATATTCAGCAGAAGTTGTGCTTCACTTAACTCCTGATAAGAGCTCCCTTTTGTAATCGCAAGCAATAAATTGGCTTTTATGCAAACGAAGTTCAATTTGTGTACTTAAAAATAAAGTTTTTCTCATGCTGCTGCCCTTGAAGTAGCATCCCTTTGGCCGGCACCCCTTTTGGTCTCTTAAGTGTCTGCAGCCACTTAGCAAATCCAACAGCAAATCCAACGGCAGCCTCTTGTCTAATAACTCTAATGGCAGCAATAAAATATCCATATACATTTAAAATTAGCACTCGATTGAAGAGCTGTGGCGCAAGCGGAATGGTGGGTCGCAGGGGGGGTGGCTTGTGTGCGACGGCGGGTTAAGAGATCTACTGGGATATGTCATTTGCAGTCCACTTCTAGGCTAACCCATATGGCCAGGCCAAATGTGACCGCAAACTACATAAACTATAATGGCACAGTTGTGTGTGTGTGTGTGTGTGTGCGAGTGTGTGTGTACGCGAGTGTGTTTGCTGCCAGCAAACCAAATTGAATGAAATGCAGGAAAAAGGTTTCGTTGTGCAAAACAAAACAAAAAAGCAGTGAAAATGAAAACGACGGAGATGACCAAACAACCGCACAAGCGGCGACTGTGGGTGCCACTGGCCGGTCAGCAACAACAACAACAACGACAAAAACGACTACAACAACAACAACAAACCAATAAAGACCACTAAGTGTCTAAATGTGTGTGTGTGTTTGTGTGTGTGTAAATGTGATTGTATTTGAAATAAACCAAATAGTCGCACATAAATGCGGGTGTCACAAGCGCCAGGCCCGTCGTCTGAGCCCAAAGCCGACCACCAAAGCTAGAGCTGAGCAAATGTCGTGATAAATGCGTGCTCGTGATTTTCTAGTAATTTGGATGAAAGAACAAACAGGGTGCACTTGTAGGCATAATGCCTTGATAAAATATAAGCCCATTCCTTATACATACAACTATATTCACGCTACGAATTTAATGATCCTTCGCAATTACTACAGCTGTGTAAGTGTTAAGTTAAGCCAATTAAGTTGGCTGCGCTGTTATGTTGGCAGCGCTGTTAAGTTGGCTGCGCTGTTTAGTTGGCTGCGCCTGATCACTTTAGCTGAATCTTAAGATAAAAAACCCTTTCAGTCTGAAAATTCCCTGTACGATCAAACTTTATAAAAATTGTCTTTGATCTTCTTTTTTATTCAATTTCAAATCAAACATAGAAGCATATTACATCGCATTTAAATATATTTGCTTAGATATTTATATATTTAAAATAAATAAAATATATAAATATTGCAAGAAATTTTAATCGTACTGAAGAGAAAGACTCTCTCCTAATCATTTGATACTTTTTGGGCAAAAACTTTGCTATTATGAGAATATTCTACACACGATCTTTATTTGGAAACAATTGTGATTGCTCAACTGAAAGCGCTTAGCTCGTGTTAAGCCCGGACTCAATTCCCCTGCAACATAGAGCTCGACGTAAGTCCGTGTTCATCTCTATTGCATTGTCGTACATCATAAATTGCGCACAGGCTGCTGTGCCATGCCGGAGTCGCCCTCGCAAAGAGTCCTAAGCCACAGTATGAAACAAGCAGCGCATCAGTTTTCCGTTTCCCCACAGCCCAACCCCCTTTACATACCCGTCTCCACACCAACCAACACCGCAATCCGCTACAAGCGGCAAGCCAACCGGCATAGCTAAACTTCCGGCCGACTACGGACTACGGAGTACGGTCTGCGGCTACGGCTCTAGTTCTGACTACGGCTCTGGCTGTGGCTGTGGCTGTGGCTCTGGCTCCGGCTGCTGTTGTTGCTGATAAAAAAGTTTGCCTTTGAAAATGTCGATTTGAAAAGTTTGTCGGCCGTCGAAAACGGGGGGCGCGACCATAGTTTCGCCCTTTCCTGGCAACTGGATAGCTGTTCCAAAGCCTGACGCTAAATGAAAGTCATTTATTTTTGGCGGCGGAGACGCATTTGGACTTCCATTTTTTTTTTTTTGGCCATTGCCCGGTTCATTGCCGTGCAATGTTTTTAATCAACTTGGCGCAAAATAGTTCGCGCTGGCCATCAGCTCAAGTGCCGTCTAAGGGCAAGGTCTGTTGCATGAAAGGATTCGCTGCCCAATTCCCGCTCCAGCCACGGCGTTGCCACCTAGCTGTCAGCTTTCAGCTACAAGTACATGTTGTCGGCTTTGATTAGCCTTTTGTTTGGCGAGCATGTGATGAAAGGCGCTGCAAGGGCCAATAAAAGCCACAGCAATTGAGATTAACTGCAGTTCTCCAAAAATAAACGAAGTTTTAGTGCAGCGGACGCCTTTCTTTTCCGGTACCTGAGAGTCCTTTAGTGCTGGCTTTTACAAAAAGTTTTTCGACCAAAAGTTGTTGTTGCTCAAAATATATTTGTGTGTTCATATTCAAGGTCCAATTAGGAAATATTTTCTATTTAAAAATTCCAATGTCATTCACTGGTAATGGATTGCATTCATGGTTGAATACAACATATTCATAATCTATTTTACTTGGAATATTCAAGTTTAACTCATTTTAGATTAGAAAGACTATTAAATAATATTTTAATAAACATTGAACCAGTTCACAGCACTGAGCACCTTGTTCTTGAACCATTTATATTCACATAGGTTCACATTCCACGTAATTGAAGCTATGCAGACAGAAGTAATTTATATACTAATACTAAAAATTGATTTTCGAGTGAAACTAGAACATATTACTTTTATATAAAATAAACGCTTTATATTGATTATTATATTTATATAAAGAGTTCCTTTAATTCCTCTTAAACTACTTTTTCAAGCTTTTTGCCATTCAATAGCCTCTTTTTTGGAGTTTGCTGAACGTTCGTTCGCAGCGCACTCAATTTGCCCTTTTGAAATGGACCCCATTCACAAGTCTAAGTTTCTGCAGTTCCAGTTAGCTCCCTCCGCTCCGCTCAGCGCACCCCTATCTCTAAAATGTTTCCATTTTATTCGCATTGCTTAAAACTGCAATTTACAAGGGATTTTGCCGGCTGGCACGCCTAGAATTTATATATCTATATCAAACAGGCATAACACATGCGATTAGCATTGGGGCGGGAAAATAGATGGAGCTGGAAAATCTATTGAACTGCATAGGCTGCAGCTGCAGTTGCTTTTTCCTGTCAACATATTTAAAACTTATTCAGGCAGCAAATAAATATTTACACGATGTCGGCGAATGGGCGTGGAAAATCCGTGCTTAGCCTGCCAAAAACGCGCATAGAAAATGGGCAAAAAAGTCTGAGGGGTAAAAATGCTGGAAAATGTTGGAAAATGAATGAATGCATGAAGAGCATTTGAATGGTGAGACGAGAACGCTTTATCATTTGACGCTTGCTGCGCCCAAAAACTATGCAAATAATTCATTTGACAGACAGACGGGCAAACAAACAAACAGAAGGGGGAGGGTAGCTTGAAAAAGGGGGCTTAGGTTGTGGCAAGTGGCAACATCCAGAGAAAGAGTCGACGATAAAGTGTGAAAATATGCAGCAGGCAAAATGGCAAAAGAAATTAAAACGAGCAGCAGCAGCAAAAAAGAAAACAGAATTTGCTGACGCTCAAGGCATGTGTGTGTGCGTGTGAGTGTGTGTGAGTGTGTGCATGTGTGTGTGGCAGCTTCGAGCACAGACATTGCCTTAGCCATGGCCAGATGCCTGGCTACGCTTGTCTCTCGTGTCCCTCGTGTCTCTCTACCTCTGGCTGATACACTGGCAAGCCAAAAGTCAGGCATTCCTGCTGTGTTGCAACCCCCTGCCGCCCCCACTTCACCCCCACCCGACGGCTGCACGTGCCACAGGCTGAAAGTCAAATGTGCAGATTTTGTTGGCCAGCTTCGACTAAACTGTTTTGGCATTTTTGCTATGCTCTCTACACGGCAGCTTTCACACCTTCTAGAGAAAGACTGACCAGCAGCAGCCCCCCCCCCTCCCCCCTTCCTTCCCTGACCCCTTTCTGCCCCTAGCTGCAGCACTTTTGAGCCCAATTTGTGCCCATTGTTTTGGCATAAATATTGTCTGGCTATAAACGCTGGCAAGCTCAAGCTTTAAAATATATTTGCACAAAAGCACAAAATAAACAACAAATTGACGTGAAATTCACATTAAAAATGCAACATGTTATGTCGCATGCGAGTAATCCCCCGCCCCCACCCCTATCTACATTCCTCCCTCAGCACTACGTTCTGCAAAAAAAAAAACAAGCTTAAAAATGCGAAAAAAAATAAATTAAATGAAAAACCTCAGTTGAGGCATTTTAAATATTTGATGCTTTAACATTATTTGGCAATTGACGGCAGACACTCTCAGGGGGAGTGAGGCAGACTGACATATCGTAGAGAGGGGGAGTGTGTCTGAGTGTGTGTGAGTAATCTATTAGTTGTGGCTAAGAGCGGAAGCGTTTATATTGTTACTACAGCTGTCAGCTGGCATTGAGGAATTCATCTATAAAAGCATTTTCCATGCATTTTCCTGACATTTCCGCAACATATGGCATATAAAAAAAAATAGCAAGAAAAAAAGCTTGCAAAATAGATCGGAAAATGACAACGGCTGAGCAGGAAAAGCAAATGCTAAAGAGCCGCTACACTCAAGAAAATTATTTTTCCTTCAGCTTTTGTTTTTTCTGCTAGCTGCCAATTCTTTGGTCATTTCTTCTTTTCATTACCAATATGATTTATATTTATTTCATACAATCATTAATTATTTCAGATCTTCCAGTCAATAGTTGGATCTAAAAAATTAAAAAATTTTTATTTAATAATGAAAAAATTCTCTCAGTGCAGCATGCAAATGTCATGCCGGGGCGAGGGCGAGCGTGTGAGTGGAGAGCTTTTTGTCAGTGTTAGCCAGGAGACACGTGCATCACTCGGTATCATCGACGCGGAAATGTGATGTCAATTCAAATTTGTTCAAGTGTACGTGTACGTGCGTGTGTGCGTGTGTGCGTGTGTGCGTGTGTGTGTGTGTGTGTGTGTACGTATGTGTGCTGCTCAAACGCGCCCCCTAAAACGCTTTTTGCTATTTTCTAAGCATACAAAACTTCTTCTCCTTCATCGTCATCATCATCCGCATCATTCGCATCATCCTTCACATCATTATCATTCGCGTCATCATCCACAGCAGCTTCTGGCCTCGCTGTTCCTGTCACGCTTTGATATCCTGCCTTGTGTGACATATCCGTTGCTGGCAATACGTCGTGTCGCCTCCGCCTCCGTCTTTGCCTCCGCCTCCAGTTACGCCCACTTTGTTGGCTGCAGCTGCTGCGCTTTTGTTTGTCAGCAAACGGCGCTGAAATTTTCTTCTCAATTTTTCTGCAATTGTTGCGATTTTTCCTCCTTTCTTTAGCTGTTTTTTTTTTATTTTGTTGTGTGCAATTGAATTAAATGCGACACCAGACAGCACTGTCGCCCTGTGTGTGTGTGTGTGTTTGTGTTTGGGTGGGTGGGAACACCTGCCACCTGAGCCTCTTGAGCAGCTCTTTGGAAACTGACAGCACACTTGGATACGTGAGCATCTGAGCGGAGAGTGTCGCTTGTTAACCGGCAAGATGACAGCTGCTGATAACCATTTGGCAGATTCGAACAATAATCACGTGGACTCCCCACGGATTCACAATGAACATGTTACACGAAAGATATAAAGTATTGGACTAGACTGGATTGAGCGCGATCTTTGTTATCAGCTGTTGTGCAGTGAAGCATTTAATGAACTTATAGCTATAACTTTTTGGGAATTGTAAATGAAATTAAGTAACTCTTGCCATGGCCAGCTGTGAGGCTATTTTGTCTTCGTTCTAGACTTTAGGCATGCTCAGGAATCTTTTTGATCCAATTTCACGTTTTTATTAGTATATATAAACAAATCAACTTGAACTTCAAATTAAATTAAGTTTTGTAGGTAGCAAACGGCAGCTTTGATGTAGCTTTGTCTATCCTGTATATTTATGACAACTCTTAAGTTTAGCAGCTTATTGACTTTAAGCTAGAACTATTTGTGATCTATAATCAAACTCAATTTGCAATAGACCTAGGACTTATTACTCTCATTTATAAATTTTTCCTCAACTTATAAAGTTACAGAGTTAAGCATTGTACTTCTATTAACATGGCCAATTGATGGCCTCTTCAGCTTAATCTAAGCAAATTGGAGAGCTCGAGCTGTTTATCTTACACAGGAATGCTACCTAAGCGCATAAAACTTGATTGCCTAGTATTATTGCTTAGATAACCGAAACCTATTTCAAGAAGATGACAAAAAAAAAAACTTGAAATTGAAACTCTTGCTGAGATATCAATTTCAGTCCCAAGTAGAAGCTCAAGTAACTTCTTAATTTGAATGCACATAAAAATCACGCGGTTAGATCTTGATATGCATGCTTAGCTTATGCTGATTATTTACGATCCATGGCTTGAGCCTGAGTGCAGATACCTCGTTAAACTAACATGGGTATAGGGTATGTGCCACTCGTTAGACCATTGACATTAAAGTTGATGCCAACTCGTGGCTAATTTAACGACACCAGCGACATTTCAAGGCACATTTCATGGCAAAAGCGAACTGTCTGCACAACAGTACACACACACACACACACACACACACACACACACATAAACTCAGAGGAAAGCTGTACATAACGGTAGCTGCTAGTTAGACCCTCTAAATGCGAGCCAGACATACGAGACGTCGGCGACGACGACGACGACGACATTTACAGGTGGTCGTTGCTGCAACGTTGGTCTAATGAATTTTATAGCCAGGAAATTATTATGGCAGGCATCGATGGGCCAGGCCCAGGCACAGGCACAGGCCAGACCAATGCTCGAGACGTGCGACAAAGACGGGTGGTCGCGCTCACAGTGACTGCGAAAAGTTGTGCGACGGTAGGACGAGTTGAAATTGGCAATTAACAAACCATTGAATCCAATAAACAGGATTTTAACATTTTGAACAAACACACACAGCGACACACAGTCGAGCAGAGAGCGAGCGAGCAGCCGAAAAGGTAGCTAAAATGCGGCAGGTTGTGGCGCCAGGGCAACAGCGAGGGGGGCAAATGTTAACAGGCGCCCGAGCAGGGACCATTGGCAGGCAGGCGCCCGAGCAGGGACGTAAACTCAGATCCACAAAACTGCCGACTAGCGGCTGCCGTCGTCAGTTCTCGACATCGTGTTTGTTTATATGCCATTTTTGATTATTTTTATGTTGCTGCGAGTGGGCGTGTGCATGACTGAGTGTGTGTGTGTGCCAGTGTATGTGTGCTGTGTGTGCTTGTGTGCGTGTGTGTGTGTGTACTGTGTGTGCTTTGGAGCCCAACCCATGTTGCCGCATTTTGTTGGGGTTAGCGTGTATTGGTTTTTGAGGCGGCCTGCAAACCCCTGTATTTGTTGTTGTAATGGAAACCTTTGAAGTGTTGCCTAAATGTTAGTTGGAAAATTTAAATGAAAATTCAAATGAAAATTCATTTAAATTATTTCGCAGTGCGTCCAGATTACAAAATGTGCTGCCAAATGCGTTTGAAGCTCTAATGCTCAAAGGAGTTCAGAGCGGCTGCGACTTCAAATAAGCCAGGTCAATAGTCGTTAGCAAATGCGACAATTTTAATTGGAAAACCATTTAAAGACGAAAACTCGTCTATGAAATGAGCACAAATCGGTTTAAAAGAGTGTCATAAGAAGATGTTCGCTTAATTGATAAAAGCGACGTGTCGACAGAATCCACCTGTTTCGATTGAAAAGCAAAGAAAATGCAGCTTAACTTAAAGTGAAATGTATGGGAAAATATGGGATATATAAGGAAAATATAAGAGTATGAGTAAGTAAGATGATAATTTAAACAATTCGTAGGTAAGATATATATTTGAGTTTGTAAGCAAATTATAGGATTGATTTTTTAGACTTTAAATGAGCTTTGGGCAATTAACTGTTTGAGCTTTCGCTGGAAGCAGCTGGCAGCTTGTCAGGGAGAATCTGCGTATATTTTTAGCATGCCAGAGCTCAATTAACAGCCTGAATATGCACTCGAAATAATTATCAGATTTAATAGGGATAATGATAAAATGTGGGCTGGAGCTTAACAATTCGCTTCCTGCCACATAATGAGGCTTCCAATTTGGCCACTCTTGAGGCTGGCATTGAACAAAGGCCTATTCGGTTTTCCTAGTGCCTGACCATGGCGGCATCTAACCAGGCCCGCTATAAACCCACTTGAGCAGTACCGCCCCCGACCCTACCCCCTGCCGCTGCATCTGCACCACCTTCATATGCATTGCTGCAGATATCTTAATGAAGCTGCTGGAAATGCTGTTCGCTTGCTTTTTATTTAATGAGCAAATCCTCACAATGGCCGAAACACACTCGACCATACAATAGATCACACGGACTGCTCGGACCACAATGCGCACCACTTAGACATACTTAGCAGCTGCAGCTGCTTCGTGTGCCGAATAGTAGCGCGAATCCTGTTCTGTGGGTCCTGTGGGGCCCAACTCCTTTCATTTCCGCAAAAATGCTGTGCGGCGTATTATTAAATCAAATTAAATTAAATTAATGCCGCTGATTAAAACGTAACGCGACAACGGAACAAGCTATAAACAAAAGCCAAGCATTTAAGTGTGCCTCAGATGAAAACAAAAGCATTGCCAGATCCTTGCGCCGGGAGCGAGAACCTAGCGACGAGCCGAGCCCCACAGTAAACATCATAATCAGGGGCCATAATGGGCGCACGCATGTGGGTCCTTTAATGCCATGACAAAGAACTGGATGTCGAACGGAGAACGTCGAACGACGAACGACGACATTGCCCGGCGCCCGGAAATGTGGAAATTTGCAATCAGCATAAAAATTACATTAACATTCAGCTCCGAAGCCCAGAGAACAGCAGAGAGAAACCAGACTGTCTACCCCCGAACCTTGCCCCGGGCCAAATGACAAAGTTTATGTGTGGATATTTAAATAAAATTATTTTAGGCTAAAGAAACAAAAAATATTCAAGAGGAAAAAATTGCCGCAGTTTAAATACTCTAGCAAAATAAAATAAACCGAAGCTCAGCCCGATTTTTGTTGTAGGGATAGAAGAGAAAATTGTTTTAGCTGTAGATATAAGCATCAAGGCTGCAAACCGGGCTAGCAGCGAACCGGTTCGAACCCAAAATCTCATCTCCAAGGGATCGACGAAATGGTATGCTTCAATATAAACAACTTTTAAAGGAGACACAGCCCAAATAATAAATAACTTGAACCTCACTTATCGCATATATCTTCTGACGACACTTGCTAGAAGCAATATTTTGATATTAGTATAGTATAGTACAGATAGTATAGCTGTAAATGTCTAATGTTAAAGGAAGAAGAAGAAGAATAAGCACTCAATTTGCAATCATTATATCAGTAGAACATAATATTTGAATAATATGTTAGAAGCAAAAGGATCTAAAAAGTGTAAAGGTGTTTTTTAAATCAAAAAAGTTTTTCTTGCTATCAAAGCTCTCTATTCGAACTAAAGCCCCTATGACAGCTGCACACAGTGAAAACTCTGAAGGAAGGAACTAGAGGACACGCCTATTAACCGGTCACTTTTCTTGGACAAACAACTTCTCTGAAGCCATTATGAATCAAGCCATTCCCATTCCCCATATATTGGGCGAACATTCTTCTGGCGAGGACAGGACAGGACCGCTCAGACAGCTTTCACTGTATTATAGTGCCACGATGGCACCATCTGCGACAGGTAGGTAAAAAAGAAGTGCCCATCGGAAATGGCATCAAGATAGTTTTCAAATTGTACTGATGGGAAAAGATGAACTAGGCTATAACAACGCAGGTGATCGCTCCCGTCAAGATTATGTCTGGACTCAAGAGTACCCAGATGTCGCCAGCAATGCGTGACACAATGCGTGACAAAATCATAAGACCCGCCCTGCAAGTGTATTAAGAAGAGAAACAACAAAAATGACTCAAAAGACATGCCCAGCCTGGAGTTATATCCAGCCGAAGCCAGAAGAGCGTGAACAGGAATTCGGTACCAAGTGCCTCCCAGTTTCCCAGTTGGCAGTTAGCAGTTCCTCAGTTTCTCAGTTCTCAGTTTCTCAGTTCCTCCCAGTTTCAGTCACACGCCAGTGACAAAACGGAAAGTGATTAAAATCGCATTTAATGCGCAAGCGACGCGTTCATCTGCGGGGTGGGAGGGGATGGGCGCAACAGGGGATTGTTGTTGTTGTTGTTGTTGCTGCTGATGTTGTTGTTGCTGCTGATGTTGCGGCTGGTGGTGTTGGTGGTGTTGCTGCCGCTTTGGGGTGAGATTACTGTAAGTGTTTGCTTTATTGTGTGTTTAGGACTCGCCCTCGGCTTGGGGGTGGAGTCTGAGTTGGGTTCGAAGCATTGCGCTAATCAACGGGAAATTGACAAGAGCGCCCGCGCCCAAAACTCGACGTGCACATATCGAACTTGTGGACTCGGTTATCTAAATGGGAAGTGAATGTCTTTTCGATATTAGCGCGAAACATATTGAAAGCTTAAACTCTGGTGCCCTGTGCTGTCAGGCATGAAGTTTGTATTCGGCTCTTTGTAAGAATTTGTCGCTTGACATAGTTAAAGTTCTTGAAATTCTTTGTGTGGGGCAGAAATTGTGAAAATCCAAATCCTTACAGACTGGTCAAGTCAACGAGGTACGCTTAAATAAATGTAGTTAGTATCTATAGATGCATAAGTAAAAACAAATTATTATAATAAGCAAAATAATGAAATAAATATATGCTCTGTCGGTTTTCATCAATAAACAGATTTTTTATCTATATTATATATATTTTCCTGCTTATTCATGTTCGATATCGTATATATTTCCAATCAATCAATTATCTGTTCCTGACAAACAGAATTACTTTAGGATCTTTCATACTCTCTCTTCTACTCTATTTGCTCTCATTCTTTGTGCGACATTCTTGAACGATACAATGCCTTGCAAACTGAAGGTAAATTCGATAGTGAAATAACAAACTGATTAACAGAATTATCGCATGATTAGTATACGACACATTGTCGCACTCTGTCTCTCTCTCTCTGTTTTCATTCCACTCGCTCTCGCTCTCTCTCTCGCTCTCTCTCTGCTTTTCTTAGAGCAATTATTTCTTAAATTCTTCTTTGTGCGACATTCTTAAACGTAGAAATGCCCTGCAATATGAGGCCCAAATTCGATATGGAAATAAAATATTTCTATAAAGAAATTTATAATTCTCTGAGATTGTGGTAAAGATTGCCACATAGATCCACGTGCTGATGATGGATCGAAATGAACGTAAATCTAATTTACATCAACTAACTGAATATGAATTAAAAAATAAATAAATCAACAGAAACTGTGCCCACATTTAGTTCTCCCCCCTCTTTTGGATGTCTACAACCTGCTGCAGCTCTAGAAATTCTCCAAATTCCTATATTTCTGACACTTCCCGCAAGTCAAACAGCACACATTCCATTAGGAGCTCTTCTTCAGGTCTTATGTAATCTACGCATACAACAACAAAAGAAGAGGAGAAAACACCGCCGAGCAGATGCTCTCATGCGATTAGTGCAAACAAGAACCCATCATTATGAAGTATAATGTAAGAAAAACATGAAAATCCTTTTTATCAGCAAACGCACAACATTCATCATTTAAAATGCAGGCCGAAGGACCTCTAACGAGTCGCGTCGAGTTCCTTAGAAAGTTGCGTGTTCAGCTGTTGAGGATCGCAACGAGGAGCTGCCCCTACCTGCTGCCGCACAGGACAACCTGCAGCGAGGCACAAACACGCACAAGCATTATCTGAAGGAACACAAAGGGTCTAAACCATTTATAGAGCTGCCGTGAAAACTAGAAACGAAACGAAACGAAATTGTTTGTTTGACAAATAGAATTTCCATAGCATTAGCCGAAAGCCGTCAATAAAGATTAGATGCGAGTGTGTGTGTGTGTGTGTGTGTGTTTGTGTGTGCTGTAAGCGGAGATTGCATTTACTCTCTAAACAAAAACTGGAAAAATACAAATAATAAAAATAAAAATACAGCTAAAATGCTGGCGAGCAACCCCTACCGCAGTCTGATGCCCAGGGGACCCTGCGGTACGGCTCATTAACGACAGCTGCTCAACAGGCAGGCCGAGCCGCAGCGGCTCTGGCGAGAGGAGCAGGGCGCGGCAGAAGCTGCTGGCAGCCCATGCAGGTTTTGTCCCACCTAGCTACCTGTACAGGCCACAAGGTAGGGGAAGAGCGAGAGCCGTACCGAGTGCCCCGGTGCTCCCTAACATAATAATCAGCGGGTCGCGCACTGAGATCGCTTATTATGCCTGCTTCTGTTTAATGTGGAGAGGAGACCCCCTTTGTTGTTGTTATTGTTTTTTGTTGTCGTCTCTTCTGTTGCTCGTTTTTTTTTGCACCTTGCACCTTGTTGCATGCCACCGCTGTACCTGACCAATCATATGCCGATTGTCCTCAATACTTGACAGCTGTTTCTGCGGGCATCGCCTCGATCTGTTTCTTTGTTTTGTTTTGTTTTGCAATCATCTGTTTTTTGTTGGCTCTCTTGTGATCCTGTTCCTGTTCTCTGTCCGCCCCGAGGACGAACTCTTTTCACGGCCCTTTGTGTTTGCACAGTTATTTAAATTTGTCTTGCGGTTTTCCTTGCCGACGACCTTATTGTCAATCATCTGTTGTCTGCTGTCTGAAATGCTATTAAGATTGCTTCTCGAGATGCACGTAAGGATGTGGTTCACTGTCGAGAGTGCCCCAGGCTGCCCGAAGAGAGGATGAGCAAGAGCGAGCGAGTGTCCGCTTAGAGCTTGAGTTTTTATTCAAGTTACATGAACTGGAATTCACGTATTCCCAAGCTAATCGCTGAGTGTTCTTTAATTGGGATCAGCTTAATTTCTCTCTCAGCCAGATCTTAGATGAGCTACTGCATTATACAAAACTTAAAAAAAAAAAAAAAACCCACTTGAAGATCATTCAAGCAAGAGATTCTCGAGCTGAAATACGAGAGCGAAATAATTGAAGTGGAACAAAGGCTAGTAAATTGTCAAGAAAATAACACATTTCGTACGCACGTATTCAGTTTCCTTCGAAAACCGCTTCATAGATTGGTACAAAAATAAAATACTTGAAGCAGAACGCGACCCAAAACTGTTAATTGAGGTATGGGAAAGTTGGGTGTTCAACGAATGTAAACCAAGAAATTGTCAAGATCTTCAACAAGGACCAAGATCTGGACTGCTCGTATAAACGCTTTTAAGGAGACTCCATGTTTCAGATGTGTATACTAGTTGATATCTGACGCAGTTTAGATAGAAGTTGACTTATAATATTCATCAATGAACAATGAAGAATTAAAGCTACGCGCATTTTCGCCGCCTTTACCACAAAAAAATGATGAGAGAGATGGGAACTCTGATTTTGATCCAGAAAATTCGAAAATAAAACAAATGCAAAGGTATAGATCTTCTTTTTAAATGAATAAAGGAAGCTATAAAAGCTATGAGAGCTCACTATCAGTTAACTTCATTCATTCCGGATAAAATAGCTGATTTTATATATATTTTCTTGAAGTTCCTGTCAGTTCTCATCTTTAATCTCTCTCCTCGTCAACAAACTTCTCCGCTGCTCCGCTGCTCCTATGTGTATTATTTGTTTTTAAACCCCTAACATTTTCTGAAACAAATTAAATAGAGCATTTCATCATGGATCTTAAATTTTTAACTGATTCTCTACTAATCGCCCCATCTACTCGCTCTTATCACTTAACTGAAAGCTGTTGCTGAAAACTTCGCGGCACAAAAAAATAAAAACTTCCCAACTCTTTGCACATCTCTTTCGCCTTGTTTACAATTACATTTGTGGGGGGGAAAGGCCTCTCCGCTCCCCCCGCCACACTTTGGGCACTCTCTATTATCTGCAGCTTATGTGGCCGGTTCTTTGGCTGTTTTATCTGCACCGCCTCAGTTCGTCACACCAAAAATCAATTTCCATCTAAAATGCTCCTCTTCTGTCTTTTCATTCGAACTTTTTACCTCACGTTTGTAAACAAAACGTTGCCGCAACTCGTTCCCTCACACCCAGCCACTCCCAACCCCTCTCCCCTTCAAGGGGGGCCAAGCATGGTTACGCGGGGCCGCTCCCCTACTGACAGCATACGAGAATTTGACTAAACACTTGTAAAAAATACATAACACCCCCGACCAAGAAGCGCTCAACCCAGAAAAAAAATAAACGAGCTCTATGGCATGAATATATACATATATCTATATATATAGAAACACACACACAAACATGTGTACATATGTAAGTGTGCATGTATTTGCCCAGCCAGTGAAGTGCACTTCAGCAGCAACAGCAAAAGCAACAACAACAACTACAAAGTGATAGCCCAGTATTTATTTTTTTGTGGGGCGAGGGCCTCTCTGGCGCTCTCGGGCAGCGCATGTGCAGTGCGTGAGAGCGCATTGAATACGGAAGTGTGTAAAATACTGGGAAATTTCATAAGCAGGCACAGTTGCAGCGCTGAGAGAGCAACAGAGAGAGTGCCAGAGCACGAGAGTCGTGTGACTTCGGTGTAAGCATGTGTGTGTGTCGTGTCTGTATGTGTGCGCGTGTGTGTGTGTGTGTGTGTGTGTGTGTTTGTGTGTCTGATAGGGTAGCAAACTTCCCACCAGGGTGTGTTCAACTCTTGATGAGCAGCCGCTAAAATATCCTGCATGAAAATGTTCTCACGCTGCCAGAGCCGCCTGTCCCGTTGCCCCGTCGTCCCGCTGCCACGCCGCCAGCCGCTGCCTGCCCCCTGCGCCTGTTTTGGCTGCCATTTGGCGTGGCTTTTAAAGTTTTGCTTTTTTTTTTTTTGGGTATTATTTTGTTTTTTTTTTTTTTTTTGGTTTTGCCAGCGCTTTCAATTTAATGCCCGAAACGAAATACTTAATTTCTTGTCTAACTTCCGTTTTCTCAGGCACTTGAGGCTGGAGGCTGGCTTAAAGCCAGCTTCAGTCATGCGGCTGCGCGCGCAGTCAGCAAAATTTAAAGAGGAGCCGCTGGCACGCGGTGCCACAGGACGAATGCCAGCACGTATGTGTATGCGTGTGTGTGTGTGTGTGTGTGTGCGAGTGTGTGCGAGTGTGTGCGAGTGTGTGCGTGTGTGTGTCCGCTTGGCCTGTCAGTCAGCCCGTATGCCCGTCCGCCTGTCCGCCCCTGCTGTCTATAGTTGTCTTCTCTGGCTGTGTGTATCACAGTTTGTACTTAGCGCCAGATGTTGCACGTTGTTGTCCTTGTTGTTGTTGTTGTTGTCCTGGCGCTATGGCTCCTTCTGCCTGCCTCTTATACAAAATCAAGTTTCCAAGTTCAAACAGTTAGGCAGACGGACAGACAGACAGACGGACAGACAGACAGTCGGATGGTATGTGCATGCATGTAGCCAGGATCTAAAGGACTCTGCGCGACAATTAACACAGCGAGAGCGAGAGACAGATGGAGACGGGAAGAGAAAGAATGAGACACAGTTTATCCTTTTCTGCAGTTTATCCCGTTTCTGTTAATTTTTTATAATAATTATTTTAATGTCTTTTCACATAAATGTAAAGTGCTCGCTGCGCCTTCTTTTCGAACGCATTGTTGGCTTTGCTCCTTAATCCTTCGCTTGCGTCCTTTCCAGCTTGAGGTAGGACCCCGCTCAGAACCTGATATCCTTGTGTGTGTGTGTGTGTGTGTGTGTGTGTGTGTGTGTGTGTGTGTGTGTGTGTGTGTGTGTGTGTGTGTGTGTGTGTGTGTGTGTGTGTGTGTGTGCGATTGCCGCTGCGACTGCTAATGAGCAGGCGACAAGTTGCTGGCGTGAATTTAACACAGTTAAACATTTTGCAGGACCAAGGATGCGCGTCCTGGCCAGCAGAAGTTTTTGTCAGCAATTAGATGTGGCCACTTGCAGCAGCTGCTGGTTTATGATATTACGGGGCTTACATGAGGGTCCAAGCCAACTCAAATAGAGCACGCTTCAAACAAAAGCTGGCTACTCGAGTGGGGTACCTCAAGTTTATATAGTAAGGGTAGTCTTTTTGTGAGAAAAAAACTCTTGATATTAACTTAAGAAAGGAGTTACCTACTTTCTTTGAAATGTAAAGTCAATTTTTGGGTTTGTCTTACCCATTGTATATTGAGTTTTATTTTTTGACTCGGCTTTAAAGTTTCCTGATATAAATTGAAATTAAATTATTCAGAGCGACTCTGCTTTACTGTTTTTCTTCATTATCCGATATAAACAATAATTGAAATATGTTTACATTATTAAGAGAGACTCTGCCTTAAAGTTTTCATTAACTTATGATATAAGCTTAAATGGAATATGTTTACATTCTTTAGAGAGACTCTGCCTTAAAGTTCTCCTCATTTCCGACATAAGCATCCGATTTAGTTTATGTCAGGCTTTCTCTGTATGTGTTATGTGTTTGGTTATCAGATTCTAAATATACAGATCTAACAACAAGCTATTCAAATCTGAGCATTCAGCCTGAAGCATTAAATTGAAACTTCACAACTGTCAAGACAACGCACAGCGTATCTATAAGATTATCTACCTGCCTTATGTCCATATAATGCCTGCTGTTTCTCATTTCTCGCTCTCTCTCATAAAAAAAAGTAGAAAATCACCCAAGCTAGCACCCTGACCAGGCAGAACCACAGTGAAACACCACCAGCACGACCACCCCTAGATTCATTATCACAAGCTCAGTTGGCCCAACTACACAACCCTGTGCAGCAATCCCCCTCCCCTACCCCTTCCTCACGAAACAGGCTCGGGCGAGTTGACATCGGACTCATTAAGCTGACATTACATCTAATTAAAATCTGTGCCGCGCTGTGCCTACAAATTTAATTTAGCTTTAATTTGGGCCTAAAGCGCCTGCAGCTTGATCTCTGCAAGGGATGGGGGTTGGTCAGCCCCCACTTTAGCTGCGACCCTCCTCACACGCCTCTTAAGCGCTTGACCCAAGCTGGCCTGCGTTCATAACATTCGGCATTTATGAACAGGTTTATGATTTGCACAGCGCCAAATCGAACTCAAGTATGCCGAACGCTACTTTAATATCAGCCCAAAGCGTTGCCAATTCAATAAGCCCAAAGCCAATGAGCTTTGAAAACGCAGCCTGGCTCAAGGATGCCCTTGTAAAGGGTATTATAATTTTGTCATGAAATGTGTAACACATAGGAGAGACATCTCCAAGCTCGTAAAATTATATATATTCTAGATAAACATAGGTCTGTCTTGCTGCTGCAGGCAGTGCATATATCGGAACCATTCGGATCGGACTGCTATACAGCTGCCACAGGAAAGATCGGAAACGTAGGTTCATGTTTGGCCAAATATTCTGTTTTTCAAAATATTATTCATCAAATTCGGAATTTATGAACTTTACTATTCTCAGATATATGCAAAATCGTAAAGGGTATTAGATCTTCGACGTGCCCAAGATATCCTTTCTTTCTCACTTTTTTTTGTTCTTTTCTTCATTTTATGGTCTGCCTATAAAAGCTTTCGCAAGCGCATTCAATATTTCTTTTGGTTTCTCTTTTCCTATATCCTGTAACCATTTAAAATATTAAAGAAAGGGTATCACGCTTTTGTGTATATTTTTGTATCAGGCAGAAGACGCCTTCTCTGAGTGTACTTATTCAGGAACGTCAATTGCCATGGTGTGTGGCTAAGGATGGAAGAAGCACAGCCGCATAGGCTGCATGTTTCTGTGAATTATTGTGTTTGCATGTTAGAAAGGACATTTGAAATGCTTGTGCTGCCTTTAAGATATCTTCTAGTCGTGCATGCCCGCTTACTCTTAAATTTTTGTTGGTTTTTTCCTTTGAGAGCCCACAAATAATTTCATAAACGCACCGCTGTGTGTCCTTTTTAGCCAGTTCGCATGAAGCGGCTTGCTGTGCGGTGCCTACAACCCCACAACGGAATTCAGGTTTCTTGTTGTTGTTGTTGGTGCTCGTGTTGCCGACGCGCCGACGGTTCGTCTGTCGCGCAGAGCGCAAGCAGGGTTGAGGCACCGGCAGGACGAAGGACGAGCTCCTCGCAACAACAGCAGCAGCAGCTGCCTCCTGTTTGGCGGCTCGGCGAGTATCCTGTCGCTTGAATTTGGGGTCGGGTCAGCTCATCGCATTCGGCGCACTCGTATTATCCTTTTTATTACGTGTATACACTCGCTCGTTGGGCCTAGCCCACAACCTCCTCGTGTACCCCTTTAAGCCCGCACCTCAGCTCGTTTTACCGAGCACTGCCATTTGGCCAGTGCCAGTGCAAAATGTCAAGTTCAGTTCAATAACAAGGCAAACAACACGACGCGCAGCAGGCCGGAGATGTTGGTAAAATAATATGTATACATATAGATATGTACGTATGTATGTCTATGTATATAGATCTGAATGTGGTGGAAATAATGACACTGCGGTTAAAGTCAAACGGCAAATGCTCGCACACAAATTGGCTTCGAGCTAATGATATAGGGTATGTTTAAGTCTGGACATTTGATTATCTTTTGAAATAAATGTCCTCGCATAAGCTGTTAATTAAATTGAATGCAAAGTTGAAGCCGAGAAAAGTTTGGTATTAAATAAAATCAAGATTTGACAGCTGTTTATGATTAGATTAAGCTTCTATTTCTTATATATAATTTCTTGGAGTAAAAATATTGTGAATATTTTTGTGAACAGGTACAGTATTCAGTATTATAATTTATCATTATCATTATCAATATCATGTTCATTATTATTTTCATTGTCAATACCATTATCATTTTCATTTACATTATCATTTTCATTATCATTATTTGTATAATTAGTATCGTTATTGTTATTATTACAATTTGTAATATTATTATATATATAATATATAATATATAAAATAAATAATTTATTTATCTTAGTTTTTTATTTTTATTACATATTGGATCTTATCTACGAAATATAATAAATCCATCATCATAATTTCTTGCAAGTTCATTGCTCCAATATTTTAGAATAGATTTCGAGCTCTATAGCAACTAATTTCCTCACGTCGCATTGCGAGCGAGCAGATGCTATAAATATGCTTAATTGACAGCAAGTGGATTAGTCCATTGGCTGCGGGCGCTGGAAAACATTTTCTCCTGCTGTTTTTTTTCCTCTCCTTTTTTTGGCTTATTTGGCTTTTCAATGCAGCCACGCCCCGGCGCTGTTATCGGCCCCTTAGCTAATTTGACAAATGTAACGCATTCGCCACACTCCCAACCGAAACCGACAACCAAAACGGAAATGGAATAGCAGAGAAAAATCGAACAAAGCAGAGACTGGGAAACAGAAACAGATATTGAACAATTACAATTTGGAAAATCAGAAACAAAAGAGTGAAAATCGGTTGGCATTAAACGCGATGAGCTAAGCGACAAAAAGGCAGACAGAGGGAGGGGGGTTAATGTGTCTGCCTCTGTGAGGTGAGGTTGGGAATCTTCCCCCACGCAGGGGAGGGGGGGTTCTCGAGTGCCGCAAAGTGTCGCCAGAGTTCACGAGTGTCTACAAATGAGTTATGAAGTACGCCTTGGTCTTGAGGATTTTGTGGTATTTGTCGCCGTTGCGGCTCATGTTTTATTGCCACACGTCTTATGGAGCGGCACCAGGTGGGCGGAGTGGAGAGGGGGTAAGGCATTAGCATGCCAGAGAAACAAACTGCCTGATAACCGGTAATCCTTTGCGCGATAAACAGCTGTGTATAATTTATGCTACGTCGCTGGCGCTGGGCCAACAAATAAAGGTGAGCACAACTTGTGGGTCATTGGGTCAACTTGGGCTTAAAAGACAGCAGAAGCTCTACCCCTCCCCACTCCCAAAAAACAAAATCATGGCTCAAACTAACCCCCAAAAAACGGATTGTGTGTGGGCTGTTTGGGCAAAATACAAATTAGATTATATCGACGGGCCGAGCATTACGAACTTCATTGGACAATGGCATAATTATGCAATGAGCAACCCTCGTTGCCAGAGTTTCGGCGTGCAAATGGAACTGGAAATCGCAGATGCTATCGGCGAAACGTTTACCGTTCGAGAGCTCCCCTTACCAACATAAAATTATGATGAAACACGCGACACAGCACAGGGTTCTCTCTCCCTCCCTCTCTCCCTTTCTCTCCTTAATATGCATATTGAGATTTCTGCCCCTATCCCGATCAGGCGGCACATGGCATGGAGCTTGCCGCTGGCCAGTGGTCGAAACCCTTGAGAACAAGTTTCGATCAAACAGGTTTCTGCAGTTGCATGCCACACACTCACACACACACGCACACACAGTCGAGCGACCCCTCATTGGTAGCATCAAGTCAAAGGCTTACACATTTCATTGATGTTGCTGATGCATGCGCCCTGCCCCGGCCTCGGCCCGCAGGCAGCAGGCACAAGGAACAGGGGCTGGCGCAGGCACAGCATAGGGTATTAAGTCCGCGTGACATTTTTTAAATTAAACAACATCCAACAACAAATAATAACAACTTGTTAGCGACAGCAGCAGCAGCAGTAGCTGTATATAAAGGTAATCCCTCGCTTAGGGTTGCTGCATGCACTGCATTTGATTAAAGGCTTAAGGGTGGCACGAGTGCAGAGAGGGTTGCCCGGCCGAATGCACTAACAAGAGGGCACAACTGCTTTGCTGACCAGAACTGATCATTGAACTAAAAGACATTAAAGTGACCAATGACTAGTCCAGAACTGAACCTATGCCATTCCAGCGATCCTTGCCTCTAAGCTGGTAAGCAGCTTCAAGAAAGGCTTTGTGTTGCAAATCCCAAATTAAAATTGTTTAGATGTATAATTCTAAAGGGATATCCACAGCACATTAATCTAAAACTTAGATACACAACGATATACAGTGAAAACTCGCTTGGACGGACAGCGAACGTCGGATCATTTCTTTCTGCTTAAGGCGTGTGCGCCTACAAGAGGGCATGGTTACAGCCTCAAGAGGTGTTTGAACTTTAAAGAGGATGCATGGATATGCCCTGATTGATGTGGGGAACATTTTGTGTCCAAGAAGGTTGTCCGCCATGGCAATGTCCGTTAGGAGAGTTTTCACTGTACATAAATGAAATTTCAGTCTGAGCTCTGACATCAATTACACATTGCCATTATTCCAAAAAGTCCAACGACCCGTCTTAAGCGCGGCTCAAACCTGATAAAGAAAAAACCGTCTTCCAACTTAATTCCAGTGACAAAAGACAAGATCCCTAATCTGCAGAATTTCAAGGCATTCCCTCTGCTAGGGTGAGTGTTGCAAAGCGCGAGTTGTGAGCTCTGAGCTATATAAATATATCTTTATTTATAAATATATATTCAGATTACATCCCTAATAACTTATATGAATGCTAGGCAGACGTGATTAGCAGAAAGAAAACAATGACTAGTTGACATCTCAGTTCACCAAATGTAGCATGAATATCAATAAATAATCCTGGACGTATATAAGCAGCTAATTATAGTCGGACTCTGTGAAAAAAGGTTTGAGGTAGACGCATATTACAATTATTCCAGTTTAAAACATAAGTTAGAAAATAATTTCATTTAAAAATTCCCAAAGAAGTGTGCTTGAGGCCGAATTCCCAAAACTCAGCCCCGAGCTAGCGCTTTGTGTACATTTTGGCCAAGTCTATTAGGATTTTAACTCTTTTTTAAATGCATTTGACTTAAGTTGAAGCATTTCCCCCCGACTTAGAACCAGCCCCACCTGTTCGGCTTGTCGACTTCTTTGGCTGCTTCTTCCATTGCTGCCGCTTCTTGCTCGTGTATGGCAAACCCTCTTTAATGGGTCGTCGATGGTTATGAATGCATAATTTCATTCAAAAAATTGCTGTTTCCTTCTTTTCTTTGCTTTACCTCGACTCTGTCCCCCTCCTCGTCCTGGTCTCCTTATGCATATTTCACCGAGAGGCACACACAAACACGGACTATAATTTGACTGGCTCTGGCCCGGGGTCTGTTACTTCTAGCCCTTTACGCACACACACGTCCTTTGTCCACCCCTCTAGCACCGCGCCTGTCCCGGCTGTCCTTATTGGGTATTGAATATGTTAGGGTAAAGAGCTCTGGCAAATCTGGTTTATAGTCGCGCTTATAAAAAGTATAAAAGAAAAAAAAACAAAAACAACAACAACATTCGAACCCCCCAAGTTGCAGCAGGGGCTCAGGTTCGGGCAAGAGTTCGGGTTTAGGATTCGGGCTTGCGTTTGAATTCAGTTTGATTCGGTCCTTAGGCCAGGCCAGGCGAGGCCAGGGCCCAGTCTATAAGGACTGTAAGGGCTGGGCTAGTCGCTGCTCTAATATCTCCATAAATACATGCAACACGCTGCTTCCGGTGTTGAAAGTTCCATTTCACAAAAGTCCATGACTTGATGTTGATATGATGTTGATGTTGATGATGATGGCAGCGGGCACGGAACGCGACGCTACGCAGCGCTAGACCTCTTCTCAAATGGGGGGAGGGAGCTGGCCGTGGTGGTGACGGTGGCAAGCGTGTGAAGGACGCTGGCAGAAAAAGGGGACGCTTCGATAGTTAGAACTACAGTGGCAAGAAGGCATGGGATATGCGAACGAAATTGGGAATAAAGGGCGTGAAACGTAGTTGTCCTGAAGGTGTTTTAGCTATTTATACCATGGCAATGTATAGTACAGCCGCAGGTCTCGAGCTCGGGTTCGAGTTGGGATTTGAGTTTGGGTTCGTTTAGGAAATGAAACTCGATAAAGAGTTTTGGTTCCTAGAAAGTTAGATCTACGTTGGAGCAATAGTTTACCCTCTCAGATCCTTAGCTTCAAGTATCTTGCCCCATCTTCCGAAATATCATTCCAAAAGCTGGCTCGTTGAAATATTTTTAAAATTACTTTAGACCGAATATAATGCTTATGCCTTAACCTTTCGCCCTATCGACATTTGGTTTAGAAGGTAAAAAGCAGCAAACTTCATAGTCTAAAACCTTAGGAAAGGAAACCTTATACGAGCTGTTTCTTTTTCAAGGAATTGGAAACAAAACCCGAGTGCTCCGAGTGTGTAGAGTTCTCGTCAAGTGCTCTCCTAACCTTACCTCATTTCTAGCCGGCTTTGACTTGGAATTTTTTCAATATTTCATGTAGTTTTCAAACGCTTGGTGACACTGTGCAGGTACCACCCCCAGCACTTTGTGAACGGCACCTTGACGGAAATCGGTTTCGGTCGCCGGCTCGTGTTTAGTCTCACATTAGCGTATTGCCCGCTCGCCGCAGTGCGTCCGTCGAGTGGTAAACGACGCCGTTTCGGATTTGTGCCCGGGTTTCGGGCCTTCAGTTTTGGGCTGAGAGTTGGGAGTTACGTGCTCTGCCCCGGGGCGGCGTCTGCTTTGGCTATGGGGTGTGGCTTTGGCTTTGGCTTCTGCTCTTGCTGCTGGTGGGTGATACCCCCCACTGTCTGACTAACCGTCCGTCCACCTGCCCGCTCGCCTACCCTCCTGTGCTTGTGGCAGCGTCTGTTTGTTTGTTTGCCTGCCTTTCGCTGGCTTCGCCCTGGCGACTCCGACACCAACTCCCCAACTGTTAGCCCCCGAGCCCCCGCCTCAGCTACGTCTATGGCGCTCGTTGCTGCCGCTTGAACGCATATTGACGCTTATTAATATTTACATTTTTATTTGTGCTACGTTCCTTTTTTTGTTCTTTTTTTTTGTGTGTGTTATTTTTCCTACCAAAGTTCGGACCAATTTGGGCGCCGTTGATTAAGCGCTCAACAATGTTGCGACAACGTTGAAAAAAATAATAAATGCTTCTGATTGCTCCCTTTTTAATTGTCATACAATTTGAGCCCGTTGTGACGCGGTTCAGCATACATTGCTATACCCTGTACCAATTAAAATGAGCTAAAGGGGTTTTATAGGTTTCAAACAAAATTACACTTTAAAGAAAGATTAGATGAGACGTTTTGGTTATATTCAGATGTTCGACTGGGCATAGAACCTCAAGAAACTCAGGAATTATAAGAGCTAGAGGAACCAACTTTGGTATGTGGGTTGTCTTACACTTTATGCTAGTTAAGTGCACGTTTTCTTACATGTGACCTCAAAGAACTCAGAGTTCTTAATGGTTCGAAATTTTAAACATGCTATTGGAGTCTTTTAAAACAATTACAAATTGAATATATTTGAAATGTAGCAAATGTATTTATGTAAAAAAAATTATTTGAATAACATATAATCTCTCTTTGTATAAAACGTAAGCGTTTCATCGACGATGACCTTGACCTTGACTATATGATATAGGGAATCTCGTAACTAGGCACTTCCCTTAAAACACCATAACTGGCCTTAATGGGTCTATGCTTGCTTCAATTTGTGGCAATAAAATTCGGTGTCCATAGATTTACAATTTACGATTTACGATTTTCCACTCGTAATTGGCCCTGTACGCCATATGGGAGCTCCATTAAAGTTAGGATCTGTGTAATATAAATATTTTTATGCTACTCTGCGCACAATTTAATTAAAACGAACCAACCAAAAATGTCCGTTTTTGCTCTTGTTGCAGGTAAGCCGCGTGACAGCTGGAGAACTCTATCTGAATCCTGCCTCTAATTTCGTCGTGTTTGGGGAGTGGAAACTTCTGCACGTGTCCTTGCGCCCCGCTCAGTTCCGGCACGGCCTCAAGTCAGTTTACTCTCCGTGTTGACGTTGACATGGACTGTGTGCTGCGAGTGGTGAGAGCAAGAGGAAGAACCCCTAAACCACTTGAATTGTTTGCTCAAATTATTTTGAATTATTGCATGCGCCATGCGCTCATTTCCACGCGACTTTTGTTACACTCCGCACACCCCACGGGTGGATCAGAGCGTAGGCAATGCCCTCTGCTACCCTCTGCACTATACAACTGTTTGCATCCTGTTGGGTTTCTTTTCATTTATTATTTTTTTCTGTGTGCTGCCTTCGTTGCGGCGTGTCCTTGAACACAAATGTTGCATTCGGTGCACAGCATGTGGCATTTCTAACGCACTTAGAAAGGATTAGTCCTTCCTTTCGGTCGCACATTCGTATATTGATACATTCTTCCCTTTGCCACGGATGGTGGCTGGCGTGGCCATTAAAACCGTCCAATTTCCATTCGGCTGCCAACTCAAATGGATGTCCCGCATTAGCCGGCACAGCAAAGAGGATCAGACAACTGTTATTTATGAAACAAATGAAATGAAATTACATTTTTTGCTCAGTTCTTTGAGCTGCCGCAAACTGAAAATTGAGTCACTGACAGCGCTTTCTACAGTATTTAACTGAGTTTGAATCTCCACGTCAAAAAGCGCAGACGTGTAAAATAATTGCCCTGAAGACGGTTTACCGATGTGCAACCGAAATATATTGGAAGCAAACTACAACAAAATTGTTTTCATTGTTTTATTTAAACAAACCCGGACCTCGAGCCAGCCAAATATATATTTGTATTTAACTTAGTTTTTAAAGCCAACTCAATAGAGTTTTTTTTTAACTAAAGTGTCTAGGCAAAAATAACTCAAAAGTAACAAAATTTCGGGCGTATTTCTAAAGCATATATATATGCTTACATATTCTTGACTCATTGCTGCTCTCTCTCTCTCTCTCTCGCTGTTGCGCTCGCGTGGGCATTAAATTTGCAATTTCCCTTTTGTGCCGCATTCGTAGCATTCTTACTGGCAGCATATCCCTTTGATTGCAAAGTTAAATACAATACATTACATTTTGCTTACGCTGTATAAACGAAATGTTTGTTATTTCAATATTTGCTTTAATTTTCTTATGTACTTCATAATTTTAGCTCAAGTAGAATATGTTCTCTCTCTCTCTCTCTCTCTCTCTCTATCACGCACTCTCTTCTTTCATTGCCCTTTCATTTACAAGCTCAACTTGTACGCATTGGAATTCATAAATTGTTTATTCATCTTGAGAGTTCAGCTCTCTCTTTCTCTCTCTCTGCACAGTTCTACAATAAGGGAATCGCTTTGGTATGTCAGCAGCAAAAATATGAAGACATTTATATTCATTAACCCACAAATACCGGCAGCAATTGCTTTGACACTTAACACGCCAGTAGCCCTCGTCTCTCGCTTAGTCTCCCAAATGGTGGGGTGGTGGGGGAGGACAAATTGCCATTAACATAATTTATATACTAACAAAGACGTTGTCGTATTATGATTTACATAACAAGCTGCTGCTGGTTTCTTGGCCCATAACGATTTGGCCAATAGATTTGGATTAATCCACGACAAGGTGTGCGTGTGTGTGTGTGTGTGTGTGTGTGTGTGTGTGTGTGTGTGTGTGTTCCCCCTTCCCCTATTCAACGCTAATTGTTAGTCATCCAAGGCAACGACAGCATAAACCATAAAAATATCAACTACCTAACGGTTTGTGTGAGCCAATGTATCCGCAAGATACGTGAAACGCACGCATCGAGAAAATTACACGAGTCGTCTTCACGGCCCAACAAAAAAATGATAATAATTTGGTCACGTGCAGCGAAATCGAACCCAGGCACAAACATGTCTACAACAGGGGGTACGCGTTTAGCTGTTAGTTCCATTTGATCTGGAGCCGGCAGCAGGTCCTGATGTCCTGCCTGAAAGCTTATCAGCCGCAAAGTCCAAGTCGAAAGTGAAGGGCAGCAAAGCAGGAAGCGTAATGAAAATAGATTTTCCTTCTACTTTTCTTCTTTTTTTTTTGCCCTGGCTCAATAAATCCCCCGGCAAGATGGAAGCGACCAGGGTTGTCCGGACAACAGCCAGCGATAGGCCACCGAAATTGAATTGAAATACAATTTTTCCTCTTATTATTTTTTTTTCTCTCATTTATGCTGCGGACAATTAGAGAAATGGAGTTACAGAATCTTGCATTTTATTTGGAGAGGCTGGCAGCCCTGAAGCCCGATTAACTGAAACAAATTTGTGGCAGTGTGTGTGTGTAGGGGGGACTGCATATCAGAGTGTAGGGGAGGGGAGTTCTGAGTGCAGGTGTTAAGGTGCAATTTCCTGCCCATTGACACTTGACCGGAGCTCGCCAGGGTGCTGCGAAATAAAATTCCTTGCACCGCTAATGAGCAACGTCTGGGCGACAGGTGATAAGATCCTCGGGCGCAATAATATAAAAAGTAAAATAAAATAATATATATAATTGTGGTCAGGCTCGATTACAAAATGCGTGTGTCCGCAACGCACGAATGCGGCCAGACAAAAAAAAGAAGAAAAACCAGGAAATAAACGCAGTTCGCATATTTGGAATACAGCCGAGCTGGGACCAAGTTAAATGGCAAACAATATTGCAAGACATGAGGGTAGTTTTTTATCCGATAGCCGCTCGTTTGTTGCTGTTCACATAATGAGCAAAAAACGATGCGACCGGTCCGTCGCCACGGTCCGAGCATCCTAGCCCCCGCTTGCACAAAAATCCCAAAGCCAGACCCGTGCCTGGGCATGCAATGGCAGCTCCGGTGGGGTCCTGGGCATATGGGCAAGGCTTCGCATGCAGCTCACGTATGCGCTTAATTTTTTGTTTATAACGCCAGCCCCCCACAAACCCCTTGCCCAGCCATGGCACACGCCCCCCTGATCGGCATACGCTGCGTATGTCACTTGGGGACCGGTTGTTGGGGTAGCCCCGGGGCTTTGGTTTTGTCCAAACAAAATTTTCATTTATCTTAGCCAAATGGTTGAATCTAATAACATTCTAATAAAGTTTGTAACACATAATGTAAGTTAGGAAATGATATAAGCCTGAAGTGTTTGTAGTATTTATGAGCCTCTTCTTTAATGGGGCTTATTCTGATATACGGCCTGGATATAACTTGAAAAGTTGTGATGCTTTCATGTATTATAAGTTAAACATTTTTTGCACTGTGCATAGAGTATTTGCACTTCGTTCCTAACAAAAATATTTCCTTTTTGATGTCCTTTCTATATAATTTTTTTTATTTTTTATTTATTTTTTTTTTTGTTTTGGGTTTTTTTTTTGGGTAAATCAAATGTGAAATTCTATGCATGGCAGCTTAGTGCCCAGGTCCATGTGTGGACCCTGGCACTGGGCCTGAATGCAAAGGTCTTTGCTGGCCAGCCTCGTCTTCCGCTCAATGATTATACAGATGTCCATAGCTATATATATAGATAAACATATATGTATATATCTATTCTTTTTTTTGGTACTGCTAGACGGTTCTCTGGAGAATACGACTTATATCCGATTACAACACCACAACTTTTGTCTACGTGTTTTCGGGTGGTTGCAAGCGACGCGTCAGTGACTTTTTTTTTGCTATAATGGGGCTAATTTGGTTAGCTAACTAAAGTGAGTTCAAAATTTAATAAATTTTAATTTTAAATAATAGCCATGGGACAGCAAAAGGAAAGTAAAGTAATAATGGCAAAGAAATAAATTAACTTACTAGACGAAATATACCATTAGAGGATAAATTACATATAGAATAAGTTTTAGTGATATTGAAGCTTTTCATACGCTATGCTATCCCATTCTGGCTCTATTATCAGTCAAAAGTCAGCTTTACATGAAATAATTTGAGTAAAATTCAAAAGAAAACCCCAGAACATCACTTTAAGAAAAGCACCATATTTATAGCTGTAAAATCTTTATTTAAGTATCCCCTACTTTTATTACCAGATTTCCTGGCATTCACACGTCTCGTTAGACTCCCCAATGCTTTCATAACCAGCGGCATCATCTAACTGATTACATATTTATTACGTTTCTCATGCACAACTTCTGAGCTTCCCACAAATTCTTGTTTATATTTATGTGCAGCCCTTTTCTCTGCGCTTCTCAAACTCAAATATCTGTGTGTACGTTTGTGCGTGTGTGCGTGCGTGTGTTTCGTGACACAGGAAAAGAAAACTATAATTACTACAGAGGCAAACCACAAGCCATGCAGACAGTCATGAGAAGGCGTCAGTCAACGTTGCCAAAGTAAAGGCTCAAACGAAGAAATTAATATTTTAATTACAACACAGTTAACATGCGATTATGCGCTTCAATGAACTTCTACTTGCGGCCCAAACAGGGTGGCTCAAATACAAAAACACGCACACACACTCACACTCACACAGAGAAAAAGGTGCTCACACACATGCTGCCCCACGGCACAGTGGGCGCAAAAAGTGTCTTAACTTATTACAGGACTACAGCCTAACGCGTCACATCCGCCTGTTAAGCGCAAGCCACCCCAGCAAATAGCAGGAGCTGTATTAACAGCAACAACAACTGTAACAGTCGCTGTTACGACTAGGCTTAATAAAGGGCTAGTCATAAACGGCACGAACTAAGCCCAGCACGTACTGCACTTTAATTACAGCCGAGCCGAGCGTAGCCGAAGACCAATGGTCACTCGGCAACAGCAGACAGTACACACACACACACACACACACACACACATGTAAAACGCTTTCATTAGCTTAACAGCGCGGCTAAGCTGCTACAACAGACGGGCAGACAGCAGCAGCAGCAGCAACAACGACTGTAATTGACAACTGTTAAGTTAACAGGCGGCGTCTAAGCACTGTCGCTGTCACTGTCACTGCCGCTGCCGCTGCCGACGCTGCTGCTGCTACTGTTGTTGTTAGCTGCGGTTGGGCTCTGCTCTGCCAGCTGTCGTCGTCATTGTCAACGAGATGCGACGCCGCCGTTGAGTGTTAATCAAAGCGTAGTTAATTGCTTTGCCGAAAGAGCCAAAAGAAAGACAGTGATTGTGTGTGTCAACGGAAGGCGAGACAAGGAAAGAGAGAGAGAGAGAGAGAGAGAGGCAAAAGGCAAATGTTGGCGCTGTCGGTCGGCGTCGGAGTCGGCAGCGTAGAAGCGGGGCAGCGGCTACATATGTGTGCGCCTTTTGATTAACTTAACCCCTTTTTGGCTGCCGCTGTTGCTGCTCTATGTTGTAGTTGTTATACTCATTGTTGTTGCATGTCTAATTTGGCAAGTGTTAAGTGTCCGTCCGTCTGTGTTCGCTGAGCGGTGTGAGAGGGGGCTTGGCCAAATGGCGACGGCAGCAGCAGTCGTCTACAAAAACAATAAATACTAATTAAAATGTATTTAAATACAAATGCAGACACGAACATGCCCAATACACACACACACACACACACACACACAGACACACACACGTGAATTTTTATGCGCTATGAAGCGTACATATGTTTTTGCTAGCTCAACCCCCTCCCCGCAGCCGAGCAACACACAAGCCAGCCAAAGCAACAGCCAGTCGAATGAGTCTGGCGCCAGGCAGCGTATCACAAGTCTATCCATGTGTGTGCGTATGTGTGCCTGTGTGTGCGTGTGTGTGTGTGTGCGTGTGTGCATGTTGTTTACTTGTTTTTGCACACTAGCGCCACCTAACGGAAATGTTTCATAAAAACTTAATTGTCCATGTAACACTTTTTTTATAGCCTTCGAGCCAAAGACTTGTTAGCCTTTTAGTTATTAAAGACTTGTTGGCCATTATTAAGGATGTGTATTTGGAGAGCAAATAGTTTAGATTAAGCGTAAAATTATGATGGGGCTCTTGAGATTGAATGAAAATTTGAGGAAGTGAAATTTAAAGATAGATTGTGGGAGATTGCAAAAAGTACTAGAAATATTTAACGGAAGATTTGGGCGCAATAAAAGCTAGTATTATTCTACGTTTAAATAAAGAATACATATAGGTTTATGAAAAGTTGTTTTTTGTTCAGTTTTTAAAGTGATTTTCTGCACATATGTATGTAGTTTCTACAAACTCAAAAATTAATACTAGAAATTAGGGTAAGAAAAGCATATAAAATTTTTAAGTTATCTTAATTAAATATTTAAAACTATATTTATTTAAAATATAAAATAAATAGATAATCAATATGCAGAATACGTTTTACTTCAGAAAAAGATTGCACATGTTATAGAATTCCCATTTATCTCAAATTTATTCTTAATTCAACTTAATATTATATTATCTTCTATTGCATCTAAGAACTCCCGCCCCCTCCCTCAGCAATTTATGAGTTTAAGTCACATTTTTGTTAGCCACTCAATCCTCGCTTCTGTAGCGAGATTCATTTGAGGTCCCAAATCTTTGGCCTCACAATTTGTTTTTGCCCACGAAAAACTTCGAGCAAGCGCTCCATAAAAACAATGTGTGGCACTATTGTAATCAGCAAAAAGTGAACTCCACAGCTGGCAGGGGTTTGTGCCCCTCTGTGCAACCCCACCCATCCCCCCTCCTCCTCCGCTAAGGAGAGAAGAAAAAACTTTAGCGACATCATCCAGTCGCATCAGTCGCCGTATCGTCTCCCACAGACCTGGTACATAACAAAAAGATTCGGAATGAAAAGAAAAATAGATTGAATTGCGTGCAAAATGCGTTTGCCGTGCGTTGCAAGGGAAACGCGAAAGCAGAGGGCGGGGCATAAAAGAAGACAACGTGCACCAATAAAGTGCTACAGCCCTTGAATTTTCGGTGGCAGAGACAAAAGCGCTCGCAACGAAGCGTTTCATACACTTCCCAATGAAGTTCATATATTTTTCTAAATTTTTCTAAAATTCGCAAGCTGTTCTAGCAGGAAGCAGCTCTAGTTATAAAAGTTAAAACTGTTAAAGGCCAAGTTAATTTGGGCTGCGATGTGACTATGCATGCCTTTTAAATGAAGTAGTTAGTCTTCTTAAGTATTTTCTCAAACATGTATATGCAAGAAGTTAGTTCCTATAAGTATTATCTTATGTTTCTCCTTAGGCATTAAAAGCCTTTAATAGTAATGTTAATCACACACTCAATGTTTTTTAATTATGGAAAATATAACAGCAACGGATATTTTAAATGTTTGCTTTTGAACAGGAGCATGCTGGTTCAAATCGCCGACGAATATACGCATAGAAGTCTGAGCTATTTAAAGTAGCTAGGTTGATAATTTGTTAACACATAAACCATATACTATAATATGCATATACATAATAATATCTTCTAGTTCAGTTCACGGTTTGAACCAGCGACTTCTCTTAGAGCTCCTTAAGTAAGCCTGTCTTTAGGCAACCAGATTTTAATTTCCATGCCACGCACATTTACATTTACATTTACATTTTACATTTTATTTATAAAATGCAGTATATTTAACATCTGTTGCCAACCGCTGCTAGCAAGTCGAGCGACCCTCGTTAAGTGTAGAGTGCATAAATTGACAGCAACAACACGCGCCCTAGACAAAGTGTCGCCGTCTGTCCGCCAGGCTAAATGTTGTACGTGTAAAGCATTTAAAGTAATGAAGCGCCTCTGGGGCTGAGGTTTCTGGGGGTGTCGCTACCCGAGCCCGGCCAACGAGATGGGGGGAGATGGTGTGCAGAGCGGGAGTAGCTTGTACTCGCTTTCAATATTAGTAACATTTTCGCCGGCAGCCGGACAATCATTCAATGCAGTTGGCCAATACATCAATGTGTCAACCAGTGCGCTGTTCAATGATGCGTTCAAATGTGGAATGTGTCAAAAGGTGTCGCCTGGACATATACATGTACAAGCCGAAGCGGGGACAAGCCCAGACCCAATTCTCTGTGGCATACGGCATGTGGCATGTGGCAGCTACGGCTGTGTATGGTAATTTATGTGCGGCATTTAAATGGATCAGCCGTTGGAGCCCGCACGCCCGCTGGCCAGCCAACAAATTGTTTAAACAAACATTTGGCAGTTGCCCAAGAGAGAGAGAGAGGGAGAGGAAGGCGAGAAAGAGAAAGAGAGAGGGAGAGAGAGAGAGAGAGAGATGGCGGGCGGAGCAGCTTTTCCGCTGCAGGATTAGGTTTACGATCCGTTCCATTTCATGGGCAAGTCCTATGTTTGCCTTTGATAAATTATTTGCCTCGGCCCTTCGCCTCGCCAACTTCAAGTTGTTATTCTTCTAGTTCTTCTTCTTCTGCTGCTGCTTCTTCCTCTTCTTGTTTTTCACGCAATTTTCCTGGCAAAAGACATTTTACGTGCCTGGCGATTATGAGCAAAGTTTTTGGTTATTTATCAATTTAATGACTTTGCACTTGGCCAAAGGACTTCTCTTGTTGTTGTTGTTCTTCTTCCTGTTGTAATTTAAGGCTTTTAAATTGGATTTATATTGCAAAATTAAGTCGAAACGCTTTTTACACTGAAACAAAAGTGAAATTAATTTCTTTTATGGCTGGACTTTGACTTTGGCACTCGCCAAGCGCAAATAGCTTTCAATATACAAAACATTTGAGGATAATTTCCTATAAATATGCCTTAAAACAAATATTGAGAGAAATTAGAAAAGTTTATTTTTAAATTAATTTATGTTTCCGCATTCGAAATTATTTTTCTATATTATGCATTTATGCCGAAAAAAAGTCAAAAGGTTATGAGATTGCGTCCATACATACGGGCGGGTGGACGGTCAGACGAACAAGGTTAGATCGACTCGCTTATTGAAGCTGATCAAGAATATATATACTTTAAGAGGGCTGAGATGTGTCCTTCTGCCTGTTACAGACATTTGCACAAAACTATGAGACCCATTTTTGGGTTCAGGGTATGCAAAATAAAACCAATCCAAAAAATGTAGAAAAATTATTTGAAATAAGCAAAACCATGTAGAAAAATGATAAAAAGAAAAATCATGCAAAACAAGCAGATAAATCACAATAGTAACAAAATATATTAAAATAAATGTTTAACTAGTTAAAGCAAACTCTGTGGCCAGAATATTGTGGCATATTTTCAATTAAGGAATTTCGAAAATTCCCCAAATGCTTCATATGTCAATGAAGCTTATAATTTCTCGATATTCGTTTTTGATTTATGATTGCAATTTCAATTCAATTTCAATTTTAAGACTATGCACAGACTGCTGGGCGTGTTTTCTTAGGTATTTGCAAGGTAAAATAATTAAATGTGCATATTTTTTTGTCATTTCATTGTAACAACTTTTCGCTACATTGTCTGAAGGCAATTCCTTAGACTTATAGAGCGCTGCTTTTAGAGCTTTTTCGTTAAAGTCCCAGTCCACAGATCCTTGCCATATTGCTGGCATGTGTGAAATTGGAATTCCCCAAACAATTCATTGATTTGCTTCTAGTCATCCACTCGCCTGTTTCGGCTGTCAACTTCTTATTGATGACAATTCCAAAAATCAAACCGAAACCCAACTCGACCTAAAGAAAAACCCCCAGGCAAATGCTGGCAGCTAGCACCTGTTGTTGGGCCCAACCCCCTAGCAAGTTGTCAGCCCTTGAGCAGTCGAAAGCGTAACCCCTTGGCACCTTGACGAGTGACTCGCAAATTTTCTGCCCCTGACCCTGTTCCTGCCCCTGCCCCTGCCCAGGCCCCAAAGCCCTAGCAAAATATCAATTCAACTCTCGTTCTTGGCGCGCTTCGTTGCACATTTTTGTTTGTTTATTTAGCAAGAGGAAGCGCAACATTATTCGGCTCGTTTCGTCAGTCGTCGGCATCATAAACCAATTTTAATAAAATTTTCCAATTTGTTTAGTTGAATTTAAGCAGCCAACGAAGTCGAGACAAACAGCAGCAAATCCCGGCTAAGTAAATATCTATCAAGGGGGTTGCTTGGGCTGTTCTTGTTGCTGTTTACATGCGACCTGTCAGCTGTGTATGTGTGTGTGTGTGTGTGTGTGTGTGTGTGTGTGTGTGTGTGTGTGTGTGTAGACACCCTCACCAAACACGCACCATCACCATGCCCATCATCATCATCATCGTCAGCTGGAGGTTGGACTGAGAAGCAGGGGCTGCGCTTAAGGACATGCTGCCGACGCGTGCTGCCATTTTTTTTGACATGTACGCAACTCCCCATCCCCTTCAACCCCCTCCAGTGATAAATTGTTCAATAAACTTGTTTCGCAACTGATTTGGCAGTGCCAATTTCCAAAGGTGGCCAAAAAGTTGGCATTGGCCAGGCCCATTTGCCATGCACAATCGAGGCTAAAGAACTCAAACTAGGAGCCTTGGAATAATTTGTTCGACAGCCTGGCCAGCCCGTGAGAGTCCATAACTCAGAATTGCATTTGCCTATGAATGGCATACTTTTGCCCCCTGCCAAATGCTGCGCTTAATTTCAAATTAGGGTGGCAATTTTTGTGCCATGTGCGCGCGGGGCTCGTGCTCCGGCTGCGCTGTGTTTGTGATTTTCATTAATGGCATTTGGCACAATTGCAGCCCTTAGAGGAACAGCGACCCCCGATTCGAGTCCCAGTCAGCCCTTTGACGCACACAACTGCAATTATGTGCCATGACTTTGACTTTCTCGTTCTCTCCAACTGGTTCCCATTGGCAGCTATCAGTAATCAACGCCGGAGCGAACCAGCTCAGCTCCGCGCAGCTCAGCTCAGCTCGGCTTTGTTTCGGGCACTCGCCGACGATCTGCCCACTTCAAGTCAATCTTCAGTATTTGCAATCAATTTAATTTCAATGACACAAAATTTGCATCGTTCCAGTTGTAGGACAGAAGTCGGAGGAGGGAATTTTCTATGCAGTTGCCTTCTGGTTGGGTTTGTGAGCGTAGGCTTTAGAGAATTTGTGTAAATATGCAAATCGAAAATGCAAATTAGTTGAATTTTGATTTTCTTTTGAATGGAATGAAATGGAAGCGAATGAATGAAACGAGTCGATTCGAGGCGAGGCGGCAGCTGAAACAAAAGCCAAAAGAGATTCTCATCTTTCGCTGCAATTGGCATTGAACTGGAAGCAATCGCAAAGTGAGGGGAGCTGGAGCTGGGGCAACCGGAGCTCGGAAGTAGAGCCTATGGGCTCAGCCAGGCGTTATGTAAGGGAGGGAAATTTGACTGGCTTTTGCAACTGATTCGATATAGAAATTTGAAGAGGGCATGAGTTATCTGTCATCGGTTTTGTTGACGGAATGGCAAATGAAAGACAAAACTTGCGCGCTTAATGGGATATGAACTATGTTTGTGTTATGACAGATAATTTAGATGCTGCGAACTAGTTTGAAAAATATAAACTAAAGTTTATCAGACTTGAAACTTCAAAGCGTAGGTTAGGGCATCAGAATCTGTGCTAAATTCTTATTAGAAGTTGCCCTATTCTTATCAATATTAATATTCAAATATAGCACCATTAATATTGTCTTTGAAGTTTCTCCATTCGCTTTCCTTATTGATTATTTATCCGATTTGTCCCTTACTCTCGCGGGAGAGCATATCTTTCAATTCTTCTTTGAGCGGCATTCTTTAACGTTTTGCTGGCAACAGCGCTATAAAAATAAACATGAATCATTAAGTGCTTTACATATTATATTTAACACATGCCTTTTGGAAAATGATTTATATTTAAAGCTCAGCGCAAAATTAATGGTATTTACTAGATCTACGGCTTAGCTACAACAAAATCATATGCAAACCCTCTGTTATATGAGCTTCAGAAGCTGCTTGCTTACTTCGCTTATATTTCTTAGCAATATAATGTGGACCTTTTCTGCACGACAATACCTGCTATTATACAAAGAGAGTTTTCTGTATGCCTGCAACCTTGTGGATGTTCATTTAACAAAAGTTTACACAGCGCAATTTAACACGTGATTCCCGCCCACCCACAATATACGGTCCATAGAAAAAGCTAAATGTATGAAGCTAAAGAAAAATTTAAGTTGTACCCCGGCAAAGTCTGGGACGCAATTTCGTATGAAGAGGCACTCGAGATGCCTTCGGCTCAGCGCTCATCCTACTCGTCCCTTTTGTCAGCCACTCGAAATTCCACGCACACACGCATAGACTCTGGCTTTATATACATACGAATGATTCACATAGACTGCCATTTCATGTCAGGCCCAAACTCTTCTTCATTTTTTATTTAGATCTCTATAAAGTGCTTTGGGATAAAAAAGAAAAAAAAGATTAAAATTTCACAAAACGAAAATGCATTCTTCGAATAGCGCAAATATTTTTGAAATTAAACAAAAACAGGAGCAGCCGCAGCAGCAGGAGCAGGGCCCGGCAACAGGAGTGAGAGTCACTCTCGCGTTTCATGAGCAATAGGCAACCCTTTTGAGGCACTCGCCGCACAGAGCTGCAACCCTATGCTTAGCGAATGGCGGGCACAGCATTTGGCACACTATTATTATCATAATGCTCAGCTTTCATTATGTTGATTATGGTGGCTGTTGTGGCACGCGTTCCCCTTAAAGAAAACAACTCTACAACACGAACAAATGTGTGGAAATATCGAAGTACACAGGGCTTCCATCAAGCCCTTGCCAGAACATTTTGACAGCTACCCAAACTCTGGCAACTTTTGCAAAATACAAATTTCATTTTACAAGAACTTCATTACAATGTAGCAGGGAATTAGCGCAAGCACACTATAATTATTGGTTAATCAGGACTTTTTTATTAAGAACAATTTATGTGTTAACTTCTACTGTTTTCCAACCATTTCAAAGGGTTTGGGTTAACAAGTGAAAATCATATTCAATAGCTTCTTATAGCATATCTCTATATACAAAAATGTTTGTCCTGACTGACTGGCTGACTTATTGACTGAGTGCTTGGTGATCAACGCACAGCCCAAACCGTTAGAGCTAGGCAGCTGAACTTTTCACGCTAGTTAAGTATAAACTTTTTAACAATATATCATGTAATTATTTATATTACCAGATGAGAATTTCATTTATAAACAGCATTTGCTCAAGGGAATGCTGCAATGAAACACTAATTTTTATTGTGCTTGAAATAATAGAGAATTTACGTTGGGAATGCTGGAATGAAACACTCACTCTCAGTACGCTGTATTTTTAGAAATTTACTTCAGAAAATGCTGGGAGGTACGTAAGAGTTACAGAATTATTGTATATTTGGAATTGGGAATTTGTTTAATGGAATGCTGGAATGAAACACTAATTTTTATTGGGTATTTAGTTCCATTTAGTTTCATGTTGATAACATGCGATTAGATGTGGGAGTATTAAATATTTCTGGAATGAAACACATTTCCAATATATGTTAGTCACAAAAATTCGAACAGACAAACTTAATGAAAAATATTTTTTATAATTGCGAACTTTATTAAGAGAAATTGTGAAATAAGAATTTTTTGTAAATTTAGTAGACGAATGCAAGAATGAACCTTTCTTATTATAAACCTTTATTTATTATAATTATGCATACAACAAACAAGTATATGTTTATTTAAACTTTTTGTCGATATTTTAAAGAAAGAAGTTTATTATGACATCTCCAAAACCAGCTATCTCCAAAGTCAACAATCTATTCCGTGTAAAAAAAAGTAATTTCAACTGCAATATGGAATGAAACATGAAATGCGGCAACAGCGCATTTAAATGCATTTCAGCATGTTGGGGGGAACGTTTGGGAAACGAACATAAAAATAAACGCAAGGCAGTAAATTAAGTGCCCGCTGGGAATTCGCATTTGCATGCGCGCATAGCCAAAGTGCGTGGCTCTCTATCTCCGTTCGTGTGTGTGTGGTAGTGTTGTGTGTGTGCATTTTGTGTGTGTGTTGCCTGTAAACATCGAAACCCAAACTAAAAACCGCTCGCTGATGTTTCTCGCTCATGTTTTAATGGGTTCGCCTGGGCTGCTGCCTGCTAACAGAGCCTGTCCCTCTGTGCAGCCCGCCAGGCCCATGGCTTATGCTTACCCTTTCATTATGTTTGGTCTTGGCATTGTTTGCCGGGCTTGGCTTAGGGTGTGGGCTAAGGGTATGGGTGAGGATAAGGGGTAAGGGGTAAGGGGCAACTTTCAAGTTCTTTCTTTGGCTCAACAACAAATTCATTTCAGTGCGCGGGGAGCTTACTTTTTGCGTCTGCCTCAGAAAACACTTTCCGAGTTGTTGTTGTTGCTGTCGTTGTTGTTGTTGCCGCATTGCATTGTTATGTTAATTTTGATTATACGCATTGTTGTTGTTGTTGTTGTTGTTGTTGTTGCTGTTGTAGCTCTTTGCTGGCACGAGCTTCGCTTTTCATATCTGCTGCTCACTAATTTGAGCGCGTGCCGTCGCGACAGCCGCCGCAGCATCTCGCACAGGGTGCAACCGCCGGGCACCCTCGGGCACCCTCTATCAAATCATATTTAAATAGTATGGAATATGTTTCGACTAGTCTGGGCAAGGCACACAGTCACACACACCCGCACATACAGCCTGAAAGAAGTTTTGATGCGGCGACAACATCGCTCCTGGGGCATCATCATGTTCCTCGTCATGTCCACGTGCCGGGCATCAGTTTCAAGTTCGCCGACGTTGTCGCCCCCGCAACCGCCCATCCGCCTGCCCCGTCCCCTGCTCTGGCCAATGTCTGCGCCTTGGCATGAACGGGGCCCATCAAAAGGGGTTCTCCCAGCGAGTTCTCGGGGCAACTGTGAAATTAAAAGTGTTGCGCTTAAGTGTTTTGTTGTGTTATTGCCAGTTGCCAGTTGTTGTTTTTGTTGTTGTTGTTGTTGTTGTTGTTGTTGTTGTTGTTGTTGTTCTTGCCGCAAGCCTTAACTAATGTGTAAGACAAAAAGGTGACCGTACCGTGGCCATTGTCCTGTATCTTTAGTGGGCGTGGCTGACAACAGTCAATCAGTTGGTTTAACTCCTCCTCCTCCTTCTCCTCACATCACATCTGACCCTTGGCACTGGTGGATTGAGAAATTTGGCTTTACCTTTCGGCAACATCTAAATGAGTGGCTACATTTTGTGGTTTCGTGTCGAATTCTCAAAAGTTGTTTTAGATAAATGTTAAGAATTTAATTATCATTGTAGCAGTAATTGGATACGGTTTGGCATTCGTAATGGTAACCACGGCGGTAGTGGTGGTCCTTGGCTTGGATTTAGATCGTTCGTTTAAGGCTGTGGCATTTGAAAGTTAATTGTAGTATAGTTTGGTTGCAGCTGATCCGATTGACCATCATCATGTTGGGGCACGGTAGCTAGCTGAGTGTCCTCCTTGTGGTGTCTGCTTCTGCTTTCGGCAGGTCTTTTGGCAGCACGAGTTGTGGGAAATTTGTTGGCCCTAATAAGAGATATTTGATAATGTCCACACATAGCCTATACAAGCACTTCCTGTCCTGACCCGACCTGACCTTTGCCGGTCAAATAAATAATTATTTCTGCAACTCGCGACATATATATATACAACCTTTAAATATCATTTTCCTCCACTTGTTCCTCGAAATGTTCTCTTCTTAAACTTACCTTTCAATCCAAAAGGAAGTTTTAGTCAAAATGGTGGTAGCATAGCTCCTAAGCTTTAGGTCAATCAGGACAATGTCTTTTGTATATGTCAGAGCTATAGATTTAAAGGCTAGTCAAATCATTTGAACTGCTAACTGCTAAGCCATGCGAGCTCTTTGACACGCTTTATCATGTCTGATCTTTTGACAGTTAATCAAATAATTTGATATCCAATCATACGCAGCACCCTTACGTCAAACCCTTGGGCCCTCTCACCCTCTAACCCTGGCCCCATGCTAGCATAATGCCGTGCCGCAGTCTGTGTCCGGCATCACCTTTAAAGTACATACTGTACATGGCCTGCGAATCGCCCTCAGTATTGCGAATTAATGAATATGTATTATGGCCATCAAAGGTGTTAATGGACACGACACGCCACACAAGCTCGGGCTTGGGTTGGGTCGGGTCGCTTGGGTGGTTTGGGTGGCTTGGGTGGTGCGGTGTGTCGCAATAACAAAAGCATTGCAGCCGCAAATTGCATTAGAAATGCAAACAAGTGGGCAGCACCGGTAGGCAGCGCCTAGCTGGCAACGCCACAGCAAGCCGAACCAGCCCGTCGAAACGGAAATGTGCGAGCAGCGAACCGGGGGCTAATTGAATATACAAAATGCCTAACCGAAAACCTGACGAGACGCTCATTCCCAAGTGCCCCACACGTGAGCCTGGAAACACGTCCGGATTCGCGTCCGCGTCCAGGGCTGGTTCTGTTCGTGCGGTCCTGTGGACCACGTGTTAACCCTTCAGATGTTGTTATTGTTGTAAACTGATTGACCGCCACGGCAAAGCGCGCAAATGTAGGCGTTGACCCGCCACGTCTCTGCCCGCCCCCTCCCCACCTCCACCTCTCTCTCTCTCTCTCTCTCTCTGCGCTCTGGCCGTTCAATAGCTTTAGCTACGGCTTAAGCATCATTGAGTTTGGCCAGCCAGGGTTTATGCGCTGCGCCACAATATGCGAAGGTTTGGGTCCATATTTAGGGTTGCTTTTTCCGCGCAGTATATTGACATCGTGGGAGTTTAACAGTTGTTGCTACTCGCACTACAACCCCAGCCAGTTTTTCGTAGTGCATTTTCGTTGCTGTTTTACGCTATGTGCTTGGAATACCCTTTAGGTGGGGTATATTGTTAGAGGGGGTTAAGTAAAATGGAAAAAAGAGGTTAAATATATTTTTAAAATTTTGGTTAAAGTTAAAATTAATTAATTAATTACATTTAAATAAATAAAAATAAGCAAAAATCCCAGAAACTTTACACATTGAGACTTCATTTCAGATCTAAATCAATATTAAATACTGAAAAAAAAAAACAATCTATATAAAGTCTAGCACAATAAAAGAAATTTAAATATTTATATAAATATTTTTTTCATTTGATTTGGACTTGAGAGGCAAAGCCCCCTATACAGGGTATATACTTTAGTCGTTCCACTTTGCAGCTTAACCATTTGACTTTTGCGGTGTGTTTTTACAACTTTTGTACACCTTAAACTCATCCAATATATATTTATATATGTATATATATAGTTGTCTGTCTGTTTGTCGACTGCGCGGCGTTTGTCTCGGGCCAAATGCAGCCCTCAGGGCTGCAGAGACATTGGCAACTCTGGCGCTGACTTGTTGTTGTTGGCCTCCGACCTTTTAGCCTGTTGGCCAAATGGGGATATGCGTGCATTTCCTTTACTTGCATATCTATCTGTATCTGCCGCAGACCCCTCGCTGCCGTAGCCCAGCCCCTGGTTTTAATTGGAATTGTTTTACTCACATTTTGTGCCCACATTTCGTGGTCTCTTTTGTTAATGTTGTTCCTGTTCCTGTTGCTGCCTCTGCCTCTGCCTCTGCCTTTGTCTGATATCTGTTGTTGTTATCTGCGTTATTTTTGGACTGCAAATTTCCAGTGCGGCTCGGTTAATCGCCGGGTCTTGCGTGGGATTAGTCGGGGCAAACATCCAACCGTAGCCCGGATCTGGCTTATTGTTCGCGTTTTGATTGCAATGCACAGATGTCTGGCCAGTTTCTGGTTAGAAAGTTACGAAAGGCACGTGAATTGTCCAAAAATAATTGTTCAATTTAAATTTTTAATTGTCGTATTCTTGTGAGTTGCCCTTATGTCATATTATTATGACATGAATGCAACCAAATGCTTCAAGCTGAATTTGGAGCTTGTTTTGATTATATTCTTTCAGATGAAATACCATTGGAATTTTGTTAAATCTTAAGTTAATTATTATCTTATAAATCTTAGTTTAGCTGGCTTAAGATCCGGGTCCTGCTGGGTCCAGCTTCTGTGCAATGACTGTAACATTTTTGGATTCACTTTTTTTAAAACCTTAAAACCACTTTTTTTGCATATTACAGCTGAAACTTAGAGCTTGTCACCAATATTCCAAACTTTTGTCTTCTGAATATTTCTACAAAACAATATACTAAAACATTTTCTTCTTATATTTTCATTGCAGGTAATTCAATCCTATTCAAGAGCTCGAATCTGCCGGTTAAAGAAACCAATTTTATAATATCAAACGTAAGTTAGCTCAAGGAAATAACAAAAGAGTTGCGGGGAGAGAAGATCAAACTGTCACTCAATTTAAGACCTGCCCAAGGAACTAAATTTCGCTGCGCTTAGGGGTCGGGGGAGGTCCATTGATTTATACTTCCGGAGCTCACAGTATGTTTAAAACTATTGGGAAAGTATTCTTATGGTGGACAGCAAATATGAAAAGAATACAAATACGAAACGAAATCGAACTCAAAGTTGGAGAAACGTTTGAGAAATGCGAGCAGAGCACAAACAACAATAATATCCGGTTTATTTCTGGAAACGCCCGCCCTCTTTATATTATGACAGGCGTCGAGCGTTGAGGAACGCGAACCAAAAGGCAAAGGTCTTGCATGTGCGCCTTGGGCCCACATGTTGTTGACGGGCTTTCGAGGGTTAAGCGAGTGTATGTTGGGAGGGGGGCGGAGGGGCAGGTCTGGGGATTTGCCTGTGCTCATATATTCGATTTCTTGACTTTCATTGAAATTTTTTGGGGCATATGCAGCAGCGGCTCAATGAGTCCTGTCAATGAAATGCTTATTGGCCCGATTACAGTTACTCCACCGCCCCCTCCCCCTTGCCAATCACACAATTTTCCCAGCTGGCTTACAGGCATACTCCAATTCACACACATACGTGCACACATGCACACACACATGGTGCTTGGGTCCAGGGGGCGTCAACCATTGCAAGTCACGCACTTCCGGGCGCCGACACGCCCCCTAATTGCAGCTACCGAACAGAGAAGCGGGCTGGAGAATGGTAAAGAAAACTCTCTAAAGTCATCGCAGCGCTAAATTAGCAATTGTCATTCGAGTCTATTGGAACAGCGTGAGGAATTTTCCATTTTCCATTCTCAATTGCTGTGCCGAACAGCTGACAGCAAAACCGATACGAGTAGCTGTCCAAACCAGAGACCAGGGATAAGCCAGCGGGCAGAGTGCGAGAGGGAGAGGGAGGGAAATAGCTAGAGGGGGCGGGGTGGAAAAACTCGTAACAATTAGCACTCAAGATTGATGGCTGCGAAAGGGAGAGCTGCAGGCAGCAAGAGGGGTGTAAATTGTGCGAAAGGGAGAGCAATGCCAAGGGGAGTAAACTGTCAGAGGGTGAAGCTGATGTGTGGTCCGACTCAGTGTGTGTGTGTGTGAGCTTATGTTGTGTGTGAGAGTCAGATATGTACGTAGGAAGTAAGCCACAGGAAGAGGCGTGCCTCTTGCGTTCGATTTGATGGATAGATCTTGGATTGATCGAACATTCGATATTGGGTTCAAAATTTGAGTGATTGCACATGATTGTCTATGAAATAAGAACGATGTTATATAAAAGAAGACGAGAAGAGCGACTATTCGAAATTGATACGAGATGAAGTCTTAAAGCTGCCATCATGAAAACGTATTTAAGACTCTTATTGATGCTGATCAAGAATATACATATATACTTTATGGGGTCAAAGACGAATTGAAAAGAAAAGAATTTTCTCAAAACTTGGCAACTTTAATTATCTAAAGCCAAATCAATTTTCCTTAAACAACAAGTTGTCAGCACTGAAAAACTTGTTAAAGCATTTTAAAAGTCTTTCAGAAAGCACCAGAAACAAATACTTGGAAAACAGACCTAATAAAATGTTGATCGACCTGTCAGAGTTACCTTTTGAACCCGCGGGTCAGCCTAAGCGAGTCTAACTGACACATCAGTCGAGTTGCTTAGATCTTTCAGTGACTTAATGATCCTTGTCGGAAAATCCACAAAATTTGATGCTATAAAGCAACCCACACACACACACACACACACACTCGCACACACACACACATTGACAGGCAAGTGCCTCATGCTCCATTAGCAGCAGACAATTTGTACCTACCGAAAATCCATCAAAACGACGAGGCCCACAATAAAAACCAATTCCAATGAAATTTTTCATGCCACAAAAAAAATGGAAAAGCAAGAAGACAGCCGCACGAATGGACAGAAAGCAGCACGGCAAACAAATAGCCCAGCTCGCTGACTAGGCGATGCCGCATGGACTCGGATGGCGGCAACAAGAAATCTCCGAGGAGCTCAAAACCCTGCTCCCAAGCCCCCTCCTTACCCCACCTTTTTTTATGGTGCAACAAATCTCGAGCTGAATAAAGAGAAGAAAAAATAAACAAGAAGAAGCAACGGGCGATGACGAAGACCAACGCAAAGTGAACACGTAGAAAACGGCTAACTGCGGCACGCCGAAGCTTCAATACCCTTCCAGACATGAGGCTTGATCGATTGTTCCTATATATATGTATAATATATAATATATGGTATTACGATTCGATAAGGCTTTGTAGTTATATGATGTTTGGATTTTGGTCAAGATATTAGAGGAAAATAAAAAGCATTCCACAAGGAAACTCAGTTGGGTGAATGTTATTTGCTCTAGAGATGAATGATAGTATGATGTACTATGATATAATATGATATAGTATGATATAGTATAATATAGTATGATATAGTATGATATAGTATAATATAGTATGATGTAGTGTATTATAATATAGTATGATATAGTATAATATAGTATGATATAGTATGATATGGTATGATATGGTATGATATAGTATGATATAGTAAAACGTGAGATAAATGATAAAAAAGTTTGCCTAGAGATTGAGTTTTAGAAAGAGGAATATGACTATATCAACTGACCTCTCGATACTGATCAGGAACATATACATATAGACTTGAGCGCCTGCAAATGCTTGCTGCCAGGCTTGACACGATTCATGACAAAATTATAAGGGTATAAAAACTGAACAAACAATGCGGCCAAGGCGGCAACAACAGCAGCAACAACAGCAGCAACAGCAACGCAGCGCACCCGCGCCGCCTCTGCCCCTACCTCCTTACGACGACAAGTTGAAGCAGGAGGCGGGCTTTGACAGCAGCGGCAGCAGAGCGAAGCGTGGCGAGGGCAACAGGCAACTTTAGCCACGGCCACCACAATGACGAGAGCCGTAAGACCAAGAGACGATGACGTTGTGGCTATTGCCTGAGTGTACAAGTGTGTATGTATGTGTGTGTGTGTGTATGTGTGTGCAATACCATATTATTAAGTGTAGCCAGAAGCAATTAAGTGTAGATAAGCAAACAATAATGTTCCTAGTCACGTACCAAACAGTCTTGGGACATTCTCTCACTTAGTGTCCCAGTCCGAGTTCTTGACTACGCCGGTTTCCCAGTTCTACAGTTGCCCCTCCCCCTCCCTTCCTCCCTCGCTCCGTCCCACCAGCTCCTTTCCCTTGTTGCTGGGCTCTGGTTGCCTCGGCGCTGATTACTCGCCGCTGTTTACTGGTCCTGAACTTCTCTTGATGTTCAATCACTCAAGTGTATTGGCCGGCAACGATTTCAGCTCGCCTTCGGTTCAAGTTTCCAGTTCCCAACCAGCACCACCCACTCCCTGCGCATCTGCTGTGTTTACTCAGTTGTTGCTGTGTCTGTCTTTGATACATTTAATTTCATTAGATGCACCCCACGACAACAAATTGTCGGGGAAATAAATACATAGCTCTAGTGGGCATAGTGCCATTTAGTCAATAGTGTCCCCCAGATTGTCAGAGGGTTCGGCTTCGGGGTTGGAGTTTGCAATTGGTATTAGTTGCATGGCTTCACATGGGGTGACAGTTGTGTTTACCTGTCAACTTGGCAAGCAATATGCCTGTGCTGGATATAGGAACTAAAAGCAAATCAACTTTTCAATTTCTTCAATATTTGAGATGAAAACTCTGGTCAATATGTTCGTGTAGAAAATGTAATAATTAAACTAGCTGACAAACTTATTTAAGAATTGTTACTTGTTAAAATATAACAAAAAGAAAAAACTAGAAAGTAGAGCAAGAAACGTTAAGTGAGCGTTGCCACTTTGTTAAGAAATTATATCTTATTATAGAAAATTGGCTAAAATTATATAACCCTAATGCCTAATCTAATCTAAAGTATGCAAAAAAGAGTTCTCTATGATTAACTCAAAATATCTAACTGCTGCCAATTTAAAATTTATACTGCCCTCGACGTTGCCACCTCATAAGAAATTCAATAATCCCAATTTAGAGCAAAGAACGAAAATTGAACGAAACTTCGCAAGCAGGTGGGGATAATTGCAAGTTGGCAACGCATAAATATTTTAAATGTGACAACGGCCAGTTATCAAAGATAATTGCCGGAATATCGGTCAAATGTGTGTTATTATACAACACATATGGGGCAGGCAATACACATGAATGAATAAACTGCAAAATGTTTTCAATTATTCAGCAAGTAAATCGTACGGACTTTGTCTAAATGCCATGAGAAACTCTTTTTTATTTGCCAAACTAACAAAAGGCAGCCTAGAGTTGAACGGGTGGCAACACTGCATTGTTAACTTTGCTGGAAACCTGTGAAAAAGGACCTGAGAAAAATGTAGCGTGCAATCAATTACGGAAAATACATAATGCCTTTGCCTTCCGAGAAGTTGACTACTCTAATTGAACAAAGATAAATATTCTTTACGCTCAGAACACTTAAGTCGAAGCCGAACAACACTCTGCTGCATTTCATAGTCCAATAGTGTTTCATTACACTTCAGTTCATTGCAAACTAATTAAAAAAAATAAAAATAAATCCCATGCGATCTACACCGATAAGCAAACGGTATTAAAAAACCACCTGCATTGCGTTTCATTCCCCTCGCAGGCATTTCCCATTGCCAGACATTTCGAATTTGATTGCGCGTTCCGATAAACAGTTGTTCCATGACGTCTTCTTCTTCGTATTCCGCACGACTCATAAACGTAAACAATGCGAAGCGTCGCGACATTTCAACGACAATAGAGCTGAGAAACTGACCACAGACAACACGAACGTGAAGCATAAACAAATAACTGAACACATACACACAAATAAACTAGTACGAATACGAAAACGAATAAGAATACGAACACGATTACAAGTACAAATCATAATAAACAAACGAGTGAAGTGAAATGTAGTTCACACAGGCACGCACACACACACACACACACACACCCGCACACACACACACACACGCACAGAACAAAAAGTGGCAACGCCTACGACACTTTTTTTCTTGCCTTTGTTTTTGGTTTTACTTTTCATTTGCCTTCTGCGTATTCATATTCCACTTCAAACACACACACACACACACAGACACACTCCGGGTCGTTTAGCTATTTCCGCTTATTGTTCCATTTCAATTGTATTGGCAGCTTCATTTTGTTCCATTTCCCACGTCGTTTCAGCCGTTCATAACCTGAAATGGCCGTGAACTACAAGCGAGACAAAAGTAAATAAAAAACAATTTTTTTATGGCTGACAACTTAGGAACTGGCATTTAATACATCTGTATACATATATTCAAGCCGCTGTTACCCGGCATTGCCCGCAACATACTCTACACCATGCAGCCTGTGTACACTTACATCGTACAATACCATACAACGAAAATTACAGTACTTCTGTTTTACAATATCTCTGTGGGAAATATCAAAAAAAACGATGCATCAATAACGTTATGCAGCCCAGATAGGTCCAATGCCAGGGCTGCTGTACACCCAGAACTGATAGACCTCGGCAGATACATTTTGTCTTGCAGAAGTCACAAAATCTAGACGGATGTCCAGACCTATATATCTGGGGATGCATGGCGACTTGGCAGCCTACACTAGCAGACCAAAAGCAGCACCATTGTTGAATATAATCTAAAATCGATATAGATAATGATATGTAGGTGTATACATATGTAGATATATAGATTTATATATGTATATATAGATATATAGATAAATAGATGTATAGATATATAGATATATAGATGTATAGATATATAGATGTATAGGTATAAAGATATATAGATGTATAGATGTATAGATATATAGATATATAGATATATAGATATCTAGATATATAGATATATAGATATAGATATATAGATATATAATATAAAGATAAATAAAGATATAAAGATATAGATAAACATATAGATACGCACCCACATCGAGCGGATAGGGCGAACAGGATGAAAACAATTTGTTGGGATCTGGTGTACTGGTCGCTATTTGTTCGGGCGTCAAGTGGATCTTTGATATTTCAGTGCCCGGCATGCAATAATATCCGGGTTGACTCGTATTGCACCTTGTTTTCCACGCCATGGAGCAATCATAGCACTGACTGTCAAGACCTATCAAGGAGAGGCGATGGGTTCATCAGTTCCCAAAAGGTAGGCCACACTTACCAGGCACAAGGAACAAGATGACGGCCTTTGCCAGAATTATACCATAGAAACTCACCATAATTTACAACAAATTTTGCAACTCGAAATCTGAAAATACTGTTTGTTTTTTTTTTCTTTTTCTTTAATTTTTGACACATATTGACAATGTTTTGGGTTTAGAAAAAATGTAAATCCAAATTCTTGACATCTTGCTGTCTAGATGGATTTCTCTCTAATTGTGATATCCATCTGCCAGATAATTGTTTTGAATTTGTGTCCACAATATATAAAGTGTCAGAGAGAATTGGTAATATGGCGATTATCACAATGAGATCAACAGCAGAGCCCGAGCTGTAACAAATTGTGGCTTCTAAAACAATCGCATCTGGGAGCACATGCCTGACAGATATATCCAAATTTAGTTACATTTCGATGTAGGGCCACTCGGCATATTTTTGTTTAATATATATGTATATACGGATATATGGATATTTGGATACATGTTCCCATATAACTCTTCCATAAAGCTTACGTGCCAACTTGACCACCAAAGGGCGCCCGTTATTGTCAGTCATCAGGGGTTTTAGCTCAGGTAATGGAGAGATATAGCCGCTGTAGAGATATAGCCGCACTTGATAGTCTTACATTTAACATTCCAATATTGTGGCACTGGCTCCGTGCACCTGCTATACGATGGACCTATTAGAGCTGAGCGAAACGATGGGCGTTCATTGACCTTTGAGGCTTAGAAAAATAGAAAGAAAATAGTACAAATAAAGCATTGGGACTCTAAATGTTACGGCAATCAAATATAAATAGTTTGTATGACAGGACTATACCGGAATGCTAAGTGTAAAAGTTATGTGTGAACTAGTTCATTCTACTACACTATAAGGTACAACAAGTCCACTTATGAGCTGGCCAAAAAGCAAATAACAAGCCCAGATGTATTTCAGTATACTTCTTCATTCTCTCAGATATACATATAACTGATAGATCCGTACTAAATGGCTACTATACCATAATAATGACATATTCGCAATCAAAGTAAGGGATCTCTGCCCTATGCTATTCTTTTGTCCAGGCACGACCATAATTAACGGCGGCCAAATGACGTTTGCATATTTCGATATGGCCTTAAAAATTGTATTCATTATTTTTTTTCCAATTTAGCCTTAAATGAATTCTTCGCTTTGGCGAAATTCTGTTGAATTTCTTTTTTTAATGCTGATTATGCATAGTGGAACGACCGAATGTTCCGAGAAATCAACTGACCAACAACAACAACAGCAAGAACCACAGACAGACGCAACCTTTGCGTTGAGGGAGTGTTGAGTTTTTCGGGATCTGTGTGTGCCTCAACCCGGGGCAGACAGAGGAGACACTAATAACAGGCATCCAATGGGAATTAAATGCATTCGCACAATCCGCAGACAAGTTTTCGGCAACAGTCCATAGTGGATCCCACACATGGATCCTTCATTGAGCTGCTCGCAAATCAGCTTTTAAAACTAACCAGCTTAGGAATTATCCAACCAACTGTTCATAATCTGATCGGGGTTTTTTATCAGCTAATTTTAAAGTAGTTTCCAAGTACAATTCTTCTCAGGCTGAGTTATAAAACTACATTTCAAATATTTCCTTAGCAATAAGTTAGCCACATGGTAATTAAATATCAAATTATATATTTTTTTTTGCTTTGAGCTGTACAAAAAAATTTGGATTATGAAAAAGTGAGAAGTTAGAAATAAAATGTGTCGATTTACGCCCCGGGAGTGCCCGATTAGGGGATACCCTTATCCTTCTCTGTGGCGGTAGCTAGAAAGTGAAAGATAGTTGATAAATGTAAATATATACTAATTAAGAAGCTACATGTCGAAATAGATGACGCCGGCTCTTAAAACCTAAGCGATTTGCTCAAAAACAGAATTTCAATATCGATTTTTATCGATTGCTTGGAAATGGGGAAAGCTATCGATTATCGGAGACAAACTCTTGCTGCCCATCACTTGGAGACTACACAATTCCGAATATATCTGCACTGCGCAGCACAAATAATCTAATGAAATTTTTGGGCTCAAACTCTGATTTCTGTGCAAATTTGTTCGGTCTAACAGCAAAGAGAAGCACGGAGATAGCCAAGTTTCGGAAGCGGTCGCTAATCATAGACTCTCGCAGCCTGACACCTGGCCACCGGACCAAATGCAACACAAATTGGCCTTTCACTTTTGGGGCCACTTGTCGCCACTTGTAACCCCACTTGCCACGCCCTCTCGCTGCTGCTGCTGCCGCCGAAAACTTTGCCGTTGTCCTCGTTGCCAATGGCACCCACAGCATTTGGCGGTGGTTGCATTGTTATTCAAATGCTGCCATTAATACTTCACTGGCAATTCCGACTGCGCCAGCGTTGAGCGTTGAAATTCTAGAATTGTGGATGCCACCAAAATTGGCAGAGTGTGTGCGCCTATGATTTGCATGGGGGCCACATGTCAGGCGAGTGTGTGTGTGGCTCCGTCTCGGGCTCCTGCTCAGGCTAGTCGCTTTTCATTTGATTTCCAGCAGCTATTCATATGTAAATGCGCTCCGAAACTCCTTGACAGACACGCCCATCGGCCACACCTCCTGCTCCGTGCCTACTCCGTGGCAACTCCTGCCCCATGCCACACGCCACATGCCAAACAGTAGCGCTGTCTGCTTTGGGCTACCCACACGCTCGTTTGGCATTTTTCCTATTGCTTTTCCTTTTGACTAAGGTTCGCCTTTGGAAATGTAATATTCGAAAATGAAATTTCAAGTGTTTTGAATTTATTAACTTGCCATTCACAAGCTTCTAACAATTGCCAGCCTGGGGCGAAGGGGGCGAAGGGGGCAAAGGGGGCTTAGGCCAGCGCAATTTTCATGTTTTACTTTGCCTGGTCAAAGAAGCCAAACATTGTCCACAAACAATTGGCCGCAAAACTTTGCCCGTACACGCTTGTGCTTTGCGTATCGCCCCCGTATCGCCTGGTATCCCCAGCCTCGCTCTTGGCCATAGTTCCGGACTCCTTACCTCTCAGCTCTCAGCTCTCAGCGGCCGTTGCTGTGCATTAACGAAACATTGTAACAATAAACTCCACACATGGCAGCCCATCTACCCCAAATGCTCCGATTGTATCGCATAGAAAAAAATATTATTATAGTTGTTCTTGATGAGGGGGCAGCAGCAAAAAAAAAAAAACCAATTGAAATCAAAATCATTTGTACGTTAACTCCGAGAGAGCTGCACTGAAACCCCGTACGAGATGAAGAAGAAGCACGGCAGCAACAACAATAGTGACACTAGGCAACATCAATAATAGAACTAGGAACACAATGCAACAACAACAACAACAACAACAACAGCAGCAACAGCAACAACATCATCCCTCAAAAAAGGTATTGAATTTCAGTGCATGTCTTTGCTGTCCGATTTCCCGAACGTCGTAAGTATCCCTCGCCCTGTCGCACCACTTTTTTCCATGCCCTACGAACGAAAGTAAAGCTCTCCTAACCCTTATGGAATGGAACTATCTGACTACAAATAGACTCCCGTTAAGATGCATTTCCAAACCTCATCTCCGCAAGAGTATTCAATCTTCGGTTTGCCGAATATAGACCTGCTTGCGTGTTTTTTTTTTGGTTGGGTTTCGTTGAGGCATTTAATGAATTTATCAGCTGTGGCCATCGCCTGTGTCTGAGTTCTGAGGTTTCGCTGGGTTCTTTTTTTTTTTTTTGGTTCCATTTTCAGCTTGAGACGTTTTCGTAGAACTCTCGGCAGCACATTTTGGGTCATTGTAAATTCAAATACTTGTGCACTCCATCTCTTGTTCTTCCTCTTTTCTTAAGTTCGTCTTTATTACCATTTAATGTGCCTCATTCGCTCTAATGTTAATGGATTTGTGTGTAAAGTTCGTTCCGAACGGGGTTACAGCGGGGGGTCCACGCCCTCAATCATGTCTCCAGACAGTCGTCAATGTTTTCGAATAGTTTCCCAAATCTTTCAATCTAATTGTGAATTCAATTGTGAATGTCTCAAATAGCAAATAGCGCAGTCATAAATTAACAATAAATTTTATAAAACAGGAAAAAACTCTTCGAACGTTTGCTCTATTTGACTTTCCTGTTGCTGAACTTTGTACCCTTTGAGCTGAAAAGTGTTCCTAAATATTATTTCAATAGTTGCCAAATTTCTGTTTCATTACGTTACGTTTCATACTCTTACAATTCTTCATATTTTGGCTCAACTGAAGATTTTTCATTTTTTGCTTTATGCCCTTTATTTTATATTTTCAGACTGTTCCCTTCCCATTTTATTTCTTAACATCTTTTTACTTCCTTAACATACTTTCACCTTTTCTGAGGGTTTTCATTTGGCTCGTCAGTTCACTTCCATTCCGTTTCTCGTTATCGTATTAGGATTCTTTCATTCTCCCGTTTTCTGTGCTCCAGAGTTGCTGAAGCCTTTTAAGGAAACCTTTGCCGTTCCGTTGTGTCCCTTCTCTTCGGCAACTTTTGATTTATATTCAACTTAACTTAACTTAAGCAACATCTTCTCATACATCTCATACATTCTGCAGTTGCTTCTGCACAGGACTGTTCCAGTTCCACTTTAATTGTCTCCCCATATCACAGTTTCATCCCGTTTCTATTCTTTATAAGCATAGCCTAAGTTTTTTTTTGTGTATTTATTTTTATTATGTATTCAATTTTTCATTCCATTGTTCCGATTCGGTATGTTATTATAAAACTAATTAAATGGGCTCGTTTATTTTATTTTATTTTAAAAATATATTCAGTTACGTTTCTTTGGATGATGTTTATGATGCTTCATTCCATCGTTCCTATTCGGTCAGTTAATATCATTCAGCACATTCAATTCTGGTGTTTCATTTCATCATTCCATTCGGTCAGTTAACAAAAAAATATTACTCCTTTTATTCGAATCGTTCCACTTATAGCACAGTTATTCGGTTGCTTAAACCCTCTTAAATTGTCCCGTTCTACGTGCATGAAACTTTAAAATTTAACCTGGTGATACACGAAATTCCAATAAGGTAGTCAAAACATGGAATAACTCTCACGCTACGTTGTTTAACACCCAAAAAACAAGCAGCAGCAATAAAACTTTAAGTAAACACTGTAATTGTGGTTGGCAAACGATGAACATGAACCGCAAAACTGCAAAAGCAGTATCCGGGTATATGTATAAGGATAGACCAAAGCCAGACCCAGACCCAGACTCAGTCCCAGACGCAGACCCACATCCAGACTCCAGACAACGGCACCTGCCTGCTGCACGTTGGAGGGCAGTCGCATGTGGATTAAAGACAAGTTGCAACAACGCCGTGGGGCAGGACTAGAAAGTACACACAAATGTAGATGCAGTTGAATGAAAAGTATCTACAAGCAGCACGACAACAACAAGATACAACTACAAGATACAAGACAGGCACAATAAAACAGACAAACACAGAGACAGACCGACAGACAGACAGACAGACAGAGACATAGAGACAGATGCTCGGTCGGACAGACAGGACTAACTAACACCGACAACAAGACAATTAAATTATGCAGGATTTTTCCAGGAGGCCAAAGCACTTGCCGTGTATCTACGCTGAGCTGTCGTACGGGCCAACTCTTTGGAATTTTCATGGAATTTGCGTTTTGAGCTACGGAATTGATTTTAAATAAATTAAAAGTTAAATATTGACTAAATTTGCGGACGGCAGGTGCTAAATGCGCCCTTACCTTGCACTCCACAACTCTTACTCCCTCTCTTCCTCTCACGCTCCATCCCTCTCTCTCTCTCTCTCTCCCTCGCTCGTGTGAATATTTGTCAAACCTGTCAAAAACGGCAAATGAATTTCAATAAATTTTCCTCAAACAATGCCCCGAGGACAAACTCGGTCAAGTGGGAAATAAAAGCTTGAGCATCATCTATATGGATTTTAAATCAAATGCGAATGTTTTAGCAAATAACTTCAAAGCACTCGACAAGCTGAAACGATTTACCTAATTGTGTTATGGAATTTTATAGTAGCCCTAATAACTTAAATGAAAGCTACAAACCTTCTCTTGATGTGCAAAACTTTCGTTGAGCCCTTGAGAAAGACGAAACGAATATTCAATGTAATTGGTTTTATGTCAACAATTTTTATAGCTGAAATATAAAATAGTTCCCTATTGATAAATGCATTTTTTCATATTTCATATAGAACACTTTCTTTAGTTAACATAAATCATAAATTTATTTCTGCAATTTAAATCATTTATTTATTTCACATTTTACACAGAACATATATGCATATATCTTTTTACCTAGCCTCATCTTATTTTCTTATAAATATGATAATTCCATTTCTAGAGTTTCTAAAGTTAGGAGTTTTTCTAGCTTATCTTTTTTCTCTCAAGCAAATGATATGGGAAGATATGGTAGGATGCAAGTCCCATTATCTGCCAAACCTTGCATAATCCTTGACATTTGCGTATATTATAGGAACTTGAGCTACCCATCTTTATATACATTTTTCTTTGATTGTTTCGCTGCTTTTCTGACAGCTTCCTCTTCACCTCATCTCTGGCTCCCACTTCAGATCGCTCCATTAACGTTTGTTCCCCGTGCAGGAATCACACGCAGCTTGTAATCGCCCCAAGGTATCCAATTTGTGGGGCGCTGCAGGCCACTTGCAGTTAATTTCCCCTACAGCTCCAACTCCTAAAGCAATGATAAATCATCTTTTGTTTTCCTTTTTTTTTCTTGTCTTATTATTGTTTTTTTTCTTTGAGTTTTCGTTAACTGTTTCCCAGGTTGGACGCCTCTTCAGAGCCGCCGCCAGCTGCTGCCTGTTTCTTACCTTTTGGGTAGATGCATTCGTAAATTTCATTGTAATTTTATGATTATGGCCGCACGCATTTTGATTGATACTTTAGCACTACTTAGAGAGCGAGAGAGAGCGAGAGCGAGAGAGAGAGAGAGGGCAACGGCCTCCGGAGGACAGGAACGTCGCACCCTCAACTCTGGCATTGGATTTCGATATTGTCCGCGATGATGATGTGGCCGATGATGATGTGGCCGATGATGATGTTGATGTTATTGCTGCTGCTGCTGCTGCTGTTCCAGCGAATTTCAATTTTCGAACGAAATGCATTTCGGCTTTTGTGAATACATCAATCTTATCGAAGGGAACGCGTCACGGGTAAGGGGCAGGGGGGGTTGGAACATACCAAAAGAACAAAAAAAAGTAAAAACTTCCTGCGGCGCAGAAAATTTTCAACGCCTGCGGCAGCAAAACTGGCGCTCATTATGCACCAAGGTGCGTGGGCGTGGCTGGGCCAGGGGCGAGCTGTTGGGGCTGCGGCAACCTTTAGGCCATGTCCGGCCACAGGCACTTGTCGGTGCGACGCCCCCCCCCCCTCTCTCTCTCTCTCTCTCTCTCTCTCTCATTTCGTATGCCTTTCGGCCGCCCAATGTAATTATTCAATACATTTTACGTGCGTCGCATGCCAAAAGCTAGCCACGCCCACAGCGGCAGTTGCCCAATATGTGGCCAAGGCAGGTTTTCCACTTCAACTTCATTAGAATATGACTGTGTGTGTGTGTGTGAGTGTGGACAATGTGTCGTTGACTGGCCCCAACCCCGTACACTCCCCACTTTCAGTTCTGCTTTTCCTTTTACTTTGCCTGTTGTTGCCACTTTTGGCGCACTTTGCAATTTATTAAACATTTTATTGCGCCCCAAGGCGTGCTTGCTAAAAGTAAAATGCTGCACAATGTGGCCAGACGGCCGAAACTTTGATGCCCCGCATCTCGCAGGCAAGGCTCTGGCAACTCTGGCTAAAGTGCCAGCGCAATTAATGCGCAAGCCTAATGTAAAACCGAAACACAAAAGCAGCCACAGTAAGAAGCAGCAGATAAAGAAGCAGAAGAAGAAGCATCAGCACAAGCAACACAGGTGGTCGAAACCCAGCGGAAGGGAGCGAAAAGGGGGCGGGGCCTTGCGGAGCCTGAGTGCAAACAGAGTTGTTTGCGCAACGCAGGCACCATAAAAGTAAAGAGTTCTTAAGGTGTTTCATATTATTTTCATGGCAATTGTACTCAAAGCGTTTACGGCATAAACTTTGAAAGAATTTAGCTTATTGCATGCGTATTTTATGCATTTCCCTGGGGAAACAACTTTTATAAAAGTCAGAATAGGAATACATATTAAGTTTTTTCTTCAAGATCTTGCACTTTAAAAAAAACGGTCTCTAATGTCCTGTTTTTTAAGCAACTCTCTTCCCTGATACACTACACTGTCTTCCCTTGATAATCAACACTTACAAATAAATCTTCCAGTCTAGTCTATAATATTTCTTGTTGCAGTCCTTTCAAACCCTGGCTGAAAGCATGCTTCTGCCTGAAATATATACTTGTTTACCTCACATGATAACAGCTAAGCTCTGCTGATCCCACACAAACACACAAACACACCCACACGCACACACACACACACACACAGCTGGGTACCCGCTGTAACAGTCAGCTTCACGTGCAACCCGATGCTAGGGCAGAGCCAAAAGAAAGAATTTAGGTCTTCCGGGCGAATGCATGCATTGTGAATCCTCGGCCAGGGACCCCTCAGCACCCCAATTATAACGCGCTAAACAATAAAGAAAATAATAATAAAAGTCTAGTGCACACACACACACACACACACACACACAACATGTGTGGATGCAAAGAGCAACCCTCGCTAATGAAGCTGCAGTTTTGTGCTCTTCTTCTTACACTGTTTGCACATACAATTTGCCTGGCACTAGGAATAGCTAGCCGCTGGACGGGACGAGGGGGTTGTGTGCGCGCAGAAGGGAGGGAGGAGATTATCACCAGTAGCAATGGACATTCATTAGGAAGCGAAGAAAATAACCTGCAATATCAACAGTTGCGCTTATTTGTAATATTCAGCGCTTGGGCTCTGCTCACAGGATGAAACAACTTAAGGCTGTTCTAGAAACAGCGAGAGATCAAGAGAGGGAGGCAGAGAGTTACAAAGAACTTAAAGCTCTGCCAGTGCATAGTTGTTGTCTTTTTGTTTCTACGCGATTAAGGCAATTTTCAATCTACTATTCCATTAACCACTCACACACACACACACACACACACACAGACAGAGGCAAGCACAGCTGAGCCGCCTGGTAACCGCAGGCAACATGTGCACACACACACACACACAGTTGCATGTGTAAATGCAAAGAGAGTAAGAGACTGGGAGAGCGTGCAGTCAGCGGCGCTTTATTTGCTGGGAACAAATACTACAACAAAATCAACAACAACAACAAAAACAACCACAACAACAAGAGCGGCAGGCAAATCACAGCTGCAGGCAAGCGGGCGTCGGCTCTGAACATAAAAAAGCGCCGCCAACGCGTCGTTCATGCTTGCTTTCCCACTCTCTTTCTCTCTCTCCATCTCTCTCTCTCTCGCTCTCGTGCACTGATTCTGGCTCACTTGCTGTAACATTTGTTTTGACATTGCCCGCCGCCGCTTGTCCAGCTGTCAGCCAGTCAGTCAGTCAGTCAGTCAGTCAGTTAGTTAGTCAGTCGTTCAGTCGATCTGTCCAGCAATCAATTTTTTTTTCGTAGCTTGTTTGTTGTGCTCGCTGCACTGTGCGCTTTTTTTCCAGCCTCCAAGTGTAAAGTTTGAAATTAGTTTCAAGTTTTCCGTTTTTTTTGTGCTCTTCGCCCCGTCAAAGTGTGCGACACTTTTTGTCAACTTTTAGTAAAGTGCTTTGAAAAAAACAAGAAGAAAAAGAAGTACCAACAATAACAACTACCACGAAAAGCAGTTGCCATGCACTTGTCACCATTTGTTGAAAACTAGCGACGGGCATTTTCTATTGAATTTGAGTCTGAAACGAATGGAAACGGGAAAGTTTCGAGTATTGCAATGAGTCTGAAACACATAGAAACGGGAGAGTGTTAAGAGTTCCATTGCAATAATGCCAGAAACGAATGGAAACGGAAAAGTTTCGAGTATTGCAATAAGTATGATACTAATCGAAACCCGAGAATTTCATAATTTATATTGCAATAAGTGTGAAACGAAGAGAAACATAAATATTTCATTGCAATGAATCCGAAACGAATGAACACAAGAGAGCCTTGAATATTCCATTGTAAGGTGTCTGCAACGAATGGAATAAGGAAAGTCTTAAGTATTCCATTGCAAAGAGCCAGAAACGAATGGCAACGGGTGTGTGAAGTGTTCAATTGTCAAAAGTCTGAAACGAATCGAAACGGAAAAGTTCGAGTATTGCAATGAGTTTGAAATGAATGGAAATGGAAGATTCTTCAGTATTCCATTGCAATGAATCTGAAACGAATGAAAACGGGAGAGTCCTGAGTATTCCATTGTATGAAGTCTGAAGCGAATGAAAACGGGAAATTTTCGAATATTCCATACTAAGGAATTACAATGCTTTAAACGAATAGTAACTGGAAACTTTAAAGTATTAAATTAAAAATAAAAGGGAGATTCTTAAGTATTCCAATGCCATAAACGAATGGAAACGGTAAAGTTTCGGGTTATTGTATTAAGCTTTTTAGCAGCTTTTTATTATGATGAGACTGAAACAAATGGAACGGGAAAGATTTAATTAATCCGATTTGAATATATGAATCATTAAAATATTCTAAAAATATTCTTACTATATCTTAAATCTTAGACCAAATTCCTTTCACATGCTTCAATAAAAAATCACATTGATGCGTTCCGCTTTAGCTGAAATAAACGATTCCATCTATTTGTCAGGGAAAATCTCGGTAAGAATGAAATGTCCAACCATAGAAATCGAAGCCTCGCATCGTTTCGGCCTCCCAAAAATAACTCCACAGTTTTTTCGGCTTAAGTCGGAGGTCGCTTGCAGCATTTCGCTGACAACGATTTTCATTTTATTTTCATCGCAGGGAAAACTACAAAATGCGAAAAATGCATTTTGTACCAGTTCTTCTCTGCCTTTCCTTTCTATTCGTTAAGGCCAACAACAACAAGCAGACCCAGAACCAGAATCGGAGCAAGGAACCGGCAGCAGGCGGCAGGCGGCAGGCGGCAACGACATCTGCAGGCAGGCGGCGAGGCAATTGCGATTGATAAGGGTTTTCAAATATTGTATCTTTGTGCAGCTCGTGTTGTTGTTATTGTTGCCACACACGATGGATAGCACACACACACACACTCTATGCGAGGGGTTACGTGTGTGTGTGTGTGTGAGTGTGTGAGTGTGTGCGCGCTCACTGAGTAAATTATCATGTGATAAAATTGAAACAGCTATCGAGCAAACACATCTTTCTACCTAAATACTAGATGATAACGTAAATATTTAATGGAAAAGGACCGATCTACTCCTAAAATACAGAAAGATAAATAGAAAGATTTGTGGAATATTTAAATTAGCCCAAGATCTAAACCAAGCTTGAAAGGAGATTAAACAAAAATATATAGAAAAACAGTAAATACTTGAGGTGTCAACTTAACTATAGATAAATTGACTTCTTGAGTTAACTTAAGATATTCAGAGGTATTTTTCTGTGCTCGTTGTGTTTCTTTAATATTGGTTTGCCTTTCCTTCTAGAACATTTACGAAAATCAATATTCTTCCATATTCCTTAATGTTTGTCATGTAAAAAGTTAGTAGTTAAAGTCTTTCATCTTATGTATACCAATATTCCTCCATACTCTTTAAATATTCGAAAATCTCTTTTAAATTGTTTGCGTCTTAATGCTAGTAAACATTCTGGAATACTCCAATTAGTCTTACGATTTTATAGCTAAAAAAAATTCCTATCTCCAAAAACCTTCTAGAATTATTCTAAACATTCTTCAATATCCTTAAATATGTTATGTTTTTGTAGATAAGCAATTTTCTCATCATGAAAATCTTGCATTCAGCAATATTCTCTTCTACTCTTTAAATATGTTATGTGCTAATATGTATTTTCTCGAAAATCTCTTCTAAAAAAATGTATTCCTTCTCAATATTCTTCCATACTTCTTAATTATTTTATGTTTCTTTTTCGGATGTCAAAAATCTCGTAGATTATTTCTGCTCAGTATTCTTTTATACTCTTTAGATATTTTAATGTTTTTATGTATAAGTAAGTTTCGCATCTCGATAGTCTTACAGAGTAAAATCTTTTAGAATGTTTGCAGCTCATATTTATTCAATATTCTTTCATTCTCCTTAAATATTTGATGCAGCATGCCTTTTCTGACTTCTTCAAGCCAAAGCAGCGAAATAAATCCAATAATCTTCCTAATTCTCTATGAAAGACAATAAAATATTGAATATTAGATTTGGCTTAAAAGCCAAGAATACAATTTTCTTTGATTTAAATCCCGGCTCGAACAAATATCTCGCTTTGAAAATCGCTTCCTGAACCTGATTTTCTATATACTTACATGAAGCCCGGACTTGGTTCGCACCTTGGTTCAGTTCCGGGTTCGGTTCAGAATAACAACAAAAGTGGAACTCCAGGCTCGAACTGGTTCTGTTTTTTGTACGTTATTTCACTTCTCTTTGAGCCTTTCTTTTTATGTCCGATTAGAAAATTGTCCTCAGACAGTTTTTGTCTCTCGAAATATGTTGGTTTTTAATGTGCCACACGCGGTTTGCGTTTAGGTCGTTAATTAAATGTAATTTAATTAAATGTAAATGTGGATAATTTAATGAAAAACGGGCAACAGTTTTCCCGGTTAGTTGCAGCTAATTAGCATAAGTAAATGAGGGAGACCCAAATCAAATGTTAAGTAATAGGCACACACACACACACACATACACGCACACACGTACTATCCATAAGTTATCCACATACACGACAGGCCCCCAAAGCGTTACCCGAACCCCGAAAACAATCTGTGACAGGCCTGTTGACGGGGAAAATCGTGGGGGAGTGAGAGGGGGGAGCGAAAGAGGTTGTCAGAAACAGTTTATAACGCCTAGAATTATGCCGCACATAAATCAAAATTGACGCGTAAACAAATATGCATATGAGCAGTAGGGGGGGTGTAGGGGAGTAGGGTGTCCTTTGCCGTTTTCTAGCATTATTTTTTATTTGATTGCAAATTTCTTGGGTAAAATGTTAAAATTTATGCATATTACCAAGTGGTGCGTATTGCCGCTGATCAAAGTCAAAGATGTTGGGGAAAAGGGAAAGGATGGTGTGCAGCACACGCAATAATACCACGCGGAGAGCTATCCGCATCTATGGGGGCTTTGGCTTTGAACTAGACGACGTTTGTTTTTGGCAGCCGGCGCTGTGGGGTTGTGGCAAGGAATTTTAATTTATGGCTAGCAATAAGCGCTAACGGAAGCTGAGGCAATTTACGAAAACGTTTCAGGAACCAGGCGTATTGAAGGTGAAAACACCGTTAAATCGTTTTTAAAAACAAAAACCCCTTTAAATTGTTTCGAAAAGAAATCCCGCTCTGATATAGACATTAGGCCCACTGTCAACAGCCGCTAATCCCTTAACAGTTCTGCTAACTAACAGGATACAACAAGTTAGCGCAAAAGATAACGACAACAACAATAACAGTGGACGCAAATGAAATCTCTTCTTTTTTTTGTGGATGAAAGTGTCGGCCAATTGACTGATGAAGCTGGCGGAAAAACGTCTAAATAATTAGATAAACATTTAAGCTAAGCAAAGAGAAGAAAAGAAAAGTAAAAAGACGACAGCCTTAAAAGTGAAAAGAAGTGGAGGCAGAAGAAGAGCACGCGACAAATGTAGACGCATAACGGCAATGCTGCGACTGCTGGTTGATGTTTGTTGTGAGCAGGAGCAGGGGCTGAGGCGGGGGAAGGGGGAAGGGGAAGGAGAAGGGCCAGCGGGAGCAGAGGCCGAAGTGTACGTGACCATAACATGAACTGCCCCCCGCAAACGCACACAAACGCAAACACATACACAATTTGCGGGTTCAAAGTGGAGAGACGACGACAACGACATACAAACAGGAAATATTTAACGTGCCTGCAACAACAAGAACAACAACGTGCAGTGAAATATAAATAAAAATAATAATAATAATGGGCAAAAACGTAGGGAACCGACCACGGCAAGAGGCAAGAGAGTCGCGAGGGTTGCTGGCCCTGCACTCCGAGAGTCAAACACAGAGAGTGAGAGCGCAATAAGAGAGCGCATGCATACATACATATATAAATGCATAAGCGTGTATTGTGTTCGTGTGTATGCGTGTTTGTGTGTTTGTGGGTGCACTGGTCGTGTGCCGAAGCTGAAGCTATGAGCGGCATTGCTGTAGTCCTCGCCAGACTTGGGGTTCAGTTAGCGCTCTCTCGTCAGCTCAGCAGCCGCAGTTGCCGTTAGAATATCCCACAGGCCCTTTTTTATACAGGGAAATTCTCTGATCGCGCAAGAGAGACAGACGCACAGAGAGAGTGAGAGAGCGCGAGAATGAGAGCGAGAGAACCAACAAGAACAAGAGTGAACAAACAAAACAGTCGACACGACGGCGCGACGACTTCGCTCTGAGTTGAACAACAGCAAAAACAGGGAATTTCTTGCTGCTGCCGCTGCTGCTGCTGCTGGCCTTTTACGAATTCTATAAATCAGTCTTTCATTTTCTCTTTCACATCATTCAGCCATTTTCTCTTTGACGCGACGGACGCGTCTGCAGCTTGCAAACGGACGAACGGCAACGAAACGGGCAACGAGCGCTCGAACAAACGCTTGGGAATTTGGTTTTTTGTGTGTGGATTAATTAAAACAATGTTCTGTCTTTCGTGTTCCCTGCTAGCATAAAATAATGCAAATGCCACAAAGTGCTCAAGAGTCACAAATGCAATAACAAAATGCACCAAGCGTGTTAAGCAAGCAAGCAAGCAGCAGCAGAAAAAGAAGAAGCAGAAAGAAGCAAACAAACGTGCGTGAGCTGTGATTCTGTGCGTGTGTGTTTGTGTGTGTGTGCGTGTGAAACATTTAAGCTTTAAGCGCTGCTAGCGTGCGCTGCCGCTGCGCTTTGGATAGCCGCCGTCGACGCCAAACATTTGGAGGAGCTGCTGTCTAACATTAAATGTTAGTATACCAACACAAGCATAGTCAAATATGTACACATCAACATACAAACAACAAGAACGAAACGTCTGCAAAGATGCGACGGCCTGTGTCTGTGTGTGTTAAAAATAAAAGTAATCAAAAGGGGGCAGCGATTACGTCGCCGTCGACGTTGTCGTCGCGTGCATTGCTCCCTCTCAGCTGCTGCGCATGTGTTTGTAGTTGTAGTAGTGTGTAGTGTGTAGTGTATAGTGTGTAGTGTGTAGTGAAGTGTGTTTTACATACAAACATATTTATACTTACATACATACATACATATGTGCATGCTTTGTATGTGTGTGTCAATTTTGTCAAACTATTACAGCAGTGCTTAAATAAACTGTTAACATTGCCCCTCTGTCCCTGTCCCCCGCCTGACGTTTGTTTTTGTTTGCCCACGCAAATATGCAATGATTTCTTTCTCTCTCTCTCTCTTTTTTTTTGTTTTGTCGCGCTTTGCCAACCAACCGCCGCGACCTCTCGCTGTGCGCTTTTCATTCATACCTTGCAAATGAAGCGTGCTCAATTGTGCGACGCGGGTGCGGGTGGTGGGTGGGTGAGTGGGCTGTACAGCGGGGAAGCGGGTCGGGGCTGGAATCTGTGTTGGGTGGTGGATACACACACACACACATGCACGCCAATAGGCGTCTTACAAGCGGAAGTGGAAGTTGCTTTGTGTGCGTGTGTGTGTGTGTGTGTGTGTGTGTGTATCTAATGGGATTTTCTAATAAAATTTAAATTGTTGCCGTTTGAATTTAATATGAAGTGTGTGAAAAGTGTGCGACGACAATGGAAAATGAAATACGAGTCCATAATTTACAACCAAAAAAGTTTACAGTCTAATAAATCGTCGGGAATCGACTGTTGAATATGCATAAAACAAACAATTTTAAACAAATTACAAACAAAACAAATTGAATTGAGCAATAAATATCCTACTTGAAGATAACTGTTAATATTAAGCAGGGAAATATGCCTCACAGCTAAAATACTCAAGTGTAAAATTGCCGTCGCTAAAACATAAAAACAAAACAGAAAAAGGGAAATAAAAGAAGACAGCTTGAAACACAGTTAAAGTTACGAATTCATGTGAAACTCGATTGTTTAACACGAAAGTAAAGATCATTTACAATATTAAACAATTTGCAAGTGTAAAGAAAAGTCGTGAAAGATCAAAGAATAACTCGGCGGAAATTGAAATATTTGTGGAAAAGTGATGTTTGCACTACAGAATTGAATTTGTCAAAGCGTGTTTTGGGCTGAATTTGTTAATACAAATTATAAGAAATATACAAAACAATACATAAGCACATCAAAAGTTTATAGGAACTGTAAAACAAATGAGCACAGCAAGTTTTTAGCATAACTTATTTGGAGTAGAAACTACGCAAAGGCTTGAAATTTGTAAAAACAATTACTCAAATAAAAGCCAGCAATACGAGCTCTCAAGATTTCAACACGTATTTGGAAATAATATTCAATGCGGAACAAGAAAATTCGGTATTTTTGTAGGTTTTTGTGTGAGAAACTTAACTAACTTTTAAAATATATTGTTTACATGTGGAAAATGTTTAAAATCTATTCCAACATTTTTAGAGAAGAAAGAGAAATGTATATAGATGAGTATATTACAAAACTGTTAAACTGTTAAAAAAAACTTCCTTTTGAAGGTCGTTATTAGTTTATATTCATGTTATTCGTTTATATTTATCGGTTCTAACTGCAAAACTCACAACACTGAAATCCTGATAAAATATCATCTAAGAGAAACTGTGGGAAAAAAACCCTTAAACAACAAAATTAACAGTATTTATTGCGCTCAAAAAAAGACACTTTTTATATTGATAACCCCCCCTCTCGTAAATTGATTTGCTGTTAAAAACAAAAAATAGCCTGTCTTAAAGGTAAACAAACTGTAAACATTTTCAAATATATTCATGTCCATATTCAACATCCATACATATGAGTGTGTGTGTGTGTGCGCCTTTAGATGTGTGCTTGTTATCTGAATATTAAGGGCAACATAAACGGACAAACAGAAACCCTTCAGCAGAAACCTCATCAAAGTTGAGCCCCTGTCCCAGTGCCCGACAACAACACAACAGAACAACAACAACAACAGCGGCTTAACATTAATCCCAACTTTTAACGATGCGTTTAACAGGAATGTTGGCACAGGCAGCAGAGGCAGCGACTGCGGCAGCGGCAGGTGAAATGCCAACATCGCTGCCGCTGTCGCTGCCGCCGTCCGTCAATCCAAAAAGCCTAACGCCGCAAGAACAGGGAAATAAATATGGTCACATAAAAGGCTAATCAAATATTTTACAAATTCAAAGCCGTCATAAAAATGTCGAAAAAAAAAACAAAGAGCTTAACATGAAAATTCAAAATCAAGTGCAATCAGCAGTGACGACAACAACAACAACAGCAACAACAAAAGCAAATACAGCGACTGCATACAAAATAGAAAAAAAATATATTAAAGCAAATAAAAAAAAAACTGACAAGCGAATGGGCAAAGAGCGGAGCACAAGTGCATATGTTAATATGCGTGTGTGTGTGTGCGTGTGTGTCCGTGCGTGTGAGTGTGTGAAAAAGCCTCACGCTCAACGCTTTTTATTAATTCTGTTAAATATGCACACATAAAAAAATAACAGAAACAAGAATTTCAAACAAACTCCCGAGAGTGTGAGGCGGGGGGTACAAAAGCAACGGCGCTGCTGCTGCGCTGCCTACGTGCAAGTCGCCGTTGCCGTCGCAGTCCATATTCCACTTTGTTCCCCCCTCCCCCTGTCCAGCAGAAAACGGCACTCTGCCTGCCTGCCTGCGCCTCTGCTACCTGAAACTGAAATTTTCCCGCATTAGAATGCTCGCGTTCCTTGTTGTTGTTGTTGTTGTTGCTGTCGTTGTTGTTGGTTGGTTGGTTGCACGCGGACGACGACGTCGACAGACAATCAGCGGGACAGGCGGATAGGCAGAGAAACACAGACGGACAGCACAGAAAGCAGCAGCGACAACAACAAAAACAACAACCACAACGAGGAAAAAAAACACGCTGACAAAAGGGCATGGAATGGGAGTTGATTTTATTTTTCTTCCTTTTCGGCTGCTGCTTCTTCGCGTTATGCTGTGTGTAGTATTATTTTTTTTGTTTACCTTATGCTTTCGTTTATCGACCCGTTTTTGGTTTTGTGTGTTTTTGTGTGCTACATATGCGTTTCTTTCGCTCTTTCGCTCGGTCTCTTGTTCGTTCGCTTGCTCGCGTGCGCCGCTCTCACAGCAACAGCAGCAGCAGCAGCATAATCGCAGCTTGCATGCTTATGTATCTTGTCTCTCTCTCTCTCGCCTCTTTCTTTTGCTTGCTAGCTTTGGGTTTTTATTTCATTTCACAAAAGGCACTAACAGGACGTTTCTTTTGTTGTTTGTCAATTATGTGTGTGTGTGTGTGTAAATAACATACATTTGTAGATAAACGGCACTTTAATCTCTATCAAAAACCCTGTATTTAATTAAATTGCCTTGCATTAACATACTTTTTTAACATTACAATTACACTTTGGCCCATAACATTTGAAATACAAGCGCCACGGCTTGACCAGTCCATAGCAAGCAGCTTTGGCGCGCTGTGCTGTTAGCGCGCTGCATGCCATTTTCGATTGTTTGGGAAATTTCACAGCTGTTGTGGCCATTGTGAACGCTCTTAACAGCGCGCTAGTGATGCGCGTTGCGTTCAACACTGTTAGCTAACAGCAAATAAAAAACAAGTCGAATGAAAAAAAAACCAAAACGAATTGTTATTGTGATTATTATGTTTGTGCTTGTGGTGGCCAGAAAAATGCAGCGAACATGAATTAAAGTGCACATGAAATGTGTGCCACATAAAAGTCATTTGCTGCACTTGTGGGGCAACGGCAACGGCAACAACACGCGTCAGGGGTTGCCCCCATCAAAAATAACACACACAGCGTCCGCCTGCCAGAAGGTGTGGCTGTAGCGCATTCGTATTTGTTGGTATTTGTTGGCTCTTAAATTGTTTTTTCTTTTTTATACATACATATACATATGTATACTCTTTCCATCCGTTCTCATGCATTTTGTTTTCGGTTTGTTGTGTTTTGCAGCGGCGTTGCCACCTCGCTAAGCTGCGCGGATTCCAGCACAGGCTCCAGTGAGGATGCATCCGAGCCCGGCTCACCGTACAGTGCGCACTCGCTATTGAGCGACGAGCAGCAGCTTAACAAAATGCCGCCACAAATACTCAGCGCTGCCGCGGGCAGCAGCAGCAGCAACAACAACAATACTGCGACAGCAACAGCAACTGCTGCACCAACAGCAGCAACAGCTGCAACCACAGCGAATGCAATTAGAAGCAACAACAACACTGCCAAAATCACAACCATAGCAACCACAGCAACAGCAATCACACAACGCAACAGCAGCAACAACAGCAACACGACGCCGCCTACGCTGCAATGGCCCTGGAACACGAGCCTCGGCAGCACCTCAACAGCTGTGCCTGCTGCAGCCAGCGCCGTAGTCGCCTCGAAGAAACGCGCTGCTGTCAACAGCAGCAGCAACTGCAGCAGCAGCAATTGCAGCAGCAGCAACGACGCCAGCGGCTTGGCCTGCATCGCTGTGGCGCCCAAGAAGTTGCGCGCGGATCTGCAGAGCGGCAGCAACAGCAACAACAGCGGCGACAAAAGACTGAAAGCAGCTGCCCTGGAGGAGTCCCAGACCAAGATCACGGGCTTCTTCAAGTCGCAAATGAAGGCGACGCCGGGCAAGCTGTCGGCAACGCCGTCGCCGCCACCGCCACAAGCAACAGCCACGCCCAGCACGCTGACAATGAGCACGCCAGCAACAACAGCCTCGCTAAACAAATACTTTAACATACTCTCGCAGCTCAATGAGCAAAAGCAGCAGCAGCAGCAGCAACAACAACAGCAGCAGCAGCAGCAACAACAACAGTTTCAGCAGCAACAACAGCAGCAGCAGCAACAACAGCAGCAGCAGCAACAGTTGCAGCCCAAGCTCACAACAACTGCTGCTGCGGCTGCCACATTGCCCGTGCCGGCGCTCAAGAAAATCGAACGCAGCAGCAAGCAGCCCGCCAAAATTGCCCAAGTGGCGCCCAATTTACGCAAGACGCCCAGCAGCAACAGTCACGCCCACAACACACATGCCGCCGCCCACTCGGGCACTGGCAAATCGCCCGCCAAAAAGCACGTGGCCATTGCGCCGCGCACGCCCGAAATGAAGCAGCAGCAACAGCAGCAGCAATTGCAGCTGCAGGCCTCCAAGACGCTGCTCGCAGCAGCTGCTTATCGCGCGCCCCACAACAACAACAACAGCAACATCAACAGCAGCATCAACAATGCCAACAACAACAGCAACAACAGAAACACGACGACCACAATTGCTGCCAAGCCCTGCCAGAAGCTGCAGCCCGCTGCCGTAGCGCCCACAGCCACGCCCACGCCCAGCCCCACGCTATATCAGCTGCCCGTGCAGCTGCCCAATTTGGTGCATCTGCCGCCGCAGCTCGCCGCGGCCGCCAACATAATGCAGCTGAACAATGTGGCCAAAGCGGCCGTCGCCGCCGCTGCCAGTAACAATGCGGCCGCAGCAGCTGCCTCCGCGCAGGCGGCACAAGCGGCAGCCGCGCAATATTTCCTGAACGGCACCGTCTTCAAGTTGCAGCAGGTGACAACGGCAACCACGACGACGGCAACAACTGCCACAGCAGCTGCGACCAGTGCGGGCGGCGTCAATCCCTTCGGCCTGCTCAGCGCCAATGAGCTGCAGGAGCTGCTGCTCAAGCAACAGCAGCAGCAGCAACAACAGCAGCAACAGTTGCAGCTGCAGCAGGCGGCGGCTGTTAAGGCTGCAGCCGCAGCTGCCACGCCCACAGCGAATGGTGCTGCCAACTTGCAGGAGCTGTTTCAGCAGCAAATAGCTGCAGCAATTGCCGCACAGCAGCAGCAACAACAGCAGCAACACCAGCAGCAGCAATTTCAGCGCTTGGGCGCCGCCGCCGCAGCGCAGCCCGTTTTTATGGCCACGCCCGCAGGCCTGCTGCTGAATGCGGCCACGCTGCCGGCCATGTTGGCGCAGGCGGCGGCAGCAATTGCTGCTAACAGTCAGCAGCAACAGCAGAAAGTAGCTGCCGCTGTGGCCCTGCAGCAGCAACAGCAGCAGCAGCAACAACATCAACAACAACAACAGCAACAAGCGCTGCCTGCGCTGCAGCCCATACCCGCCTTGAGTTCCATATTTGAGCCTGCCTCAGAGCAGCAGCAACAGTTGCAGCTGCAGCAACAGCAGCTGGCACAGCTGCTGCTCTCACATCAGCAGCAGCAGCAACAACAGCAGCAGCAGCAACACCAGCAGCAGCAGCAGCAGCAGCAACAACAACAACAACAACTTATCACTGCCACACAGCCTCCGCCGCTGACTGCTGCGAACAGCAGCAACACTGCCAGCAGCAACAGCAATGCCTCGAATACTTTAAGCAACAACAGCAACACTGCCCTGCTGCCGCAGCAGCAACAACAACAACAACGTGCCATCATCAAGGGTCCGCCCCCGCTGGTAACCATCTCCACCGCCTCCTCCCTCAGCACAGCTGCTGCCAAGTCACGTGCGCTGCCCGCCGCCCTCGCCAAGCCCTATCAGAAGCGAGCCCCGCCTACGCAGCAGCAGCAACAACAACAGCAGCAGCCGCCACTTAGCAAAACCAAATATGCAGCCATTGCCACGCCCACAACGCCGCCTCCTTTGGTGCCGACCAGCACAGGGGCTGCTGCTGCCGCCGCCAACAAGGAGCTGCAGCAGTTGCGTAAAGGTGCCACGCCCGCAGCAACAACAACGCCCACGCCGCCGCTGGTAAGCATAGCGCCCGCCAAGCTGACGCCAACGCTCAGCATGGCCAAGCAGCAGCAGCTGCAGCAGCAACAGCTGCTATCGCAACAGCAACAGTTGCCGCCAGCAGGGGCAGCAACAGTTGGCAAGATCTCAAGCACCGCTGATCTCTTTGATCTGGTCAAGAACTCAAATGGCGCCATCAGCATTGTGGGCAAGACTACAGCCACTGCCACGCCCATGTGCACAACTCCCGCCCCCAGTCCGCTGACGCCGCTGCCCTTCAGTTCGCCCAGCAGCAATAGCAATTCACAGCAATCGCATCGTGCCTCGCCCGCACTCTCCACACACTCGTCCAGCACACTGTCCGCCTTTGGCAAATCCCTGGTGACCATCAAGTCGGAGCCCATGGAGGAGTCAGCCACGCCGCCGCCGCTGTCCAGCACGCCTAAGCCGCACAGCTTTGCCGGGCAGCTGCCCAACGCTCGACGCGCGGAGGCCCACAAGCACGAGCTGCTCGCCGAGTGCAGCGGCGGCGGCTCCAACTCCAACTGCAGCAGCAGCTACACCAGCAGCAGCTCGGTGAGCAGCGCCGCGGATCTCTCGCTGGAGGCATCGACGCCCGCATCGCTCAGCTCGGCGCCATCGCCGGCGGCGAGCAACAGCAGCAGCAGCAGTCAGACGCAGCAGATCAGCTCGCCGGAGGGACATGCCAGTCAGCAGGATATGCTCAGCGAGCTGGTCACCTCCTGCAATTCCAGCGGCACCGAAGACTGCTCCCAGGCAGCCATAACGTCGCCGGCAGCCGCCGAGGTAGCAACAGTTGCTGCGACTGTCGTCACAACTGCAACTGGCGGCGGCAGCAGCAGCAGCAGCGGCAGCAGCAACTACGACGAGGAGGATGACAAATCTGTGGCCTCCTCCGAGACGGCCACGCACAAGCGACTGACGCCCGAATCCGGCATTGGCGGCAGCCTCAGCAACAGCGAGAGCAGCAACTCCATAGCGGATGCCATGTAAGTGACAGCAGCAGCAGCAGCAACAGCAGCTCGATTTGAGCAGAGCTCTAATAAGGTTTCACTCTTTCGTAATCGTAAACAGCTCCTCCAAATCGGTTTGCCCGCCCGCCTCGGCCAGCAGCAACAGCTGCAACGCCTCCGACAGCAACTCGTTGGCCAGCAACGCGCCCTCACCCGCCTCGCCTAGCAACAACAGCAACAGCAACGACGATTGCTCCGCCTCATCGCCAGCCTGCTTGGCTGTGCCCAGCCCGAGCACCATGGTGGATACAACATTGGCCGAAAACGCCAGCAAATTGATGCCCAAGTGCGCCATTTCGCCGATTCTGTCACAGCCCAAGACGATACGCTTTCCGGCCGGCGCAGGAGCAGGAGCCAAGGGAGCGAAGCGGCATGATGGCGTCTGCTATTGGGACAAGTGCAACAAGAAGCATGAGAGCAACTCGAAACTCTTGGACCACATGCAGACGCATCATGTCAACACGCAGACTGGTCCCTTCGCCTGCCTCTGGGTGGGTTGTAAGGTGTACAATAAGGAGTCCTGCTCCCGCCGCTGGCTGGAGCGCCATGTGCTCTCGCACGGCGGCTCCAAGCAATTCAAGTGTATCGTCGAAGGCTGCGGCCTGCGCTTTGGCTCACAGGTAAGTAAAGAACCAAATTACCAACAATTTGCAACGCCAGTTCGGCCTCTGACCCGGCTTTCTCTTTGTATTCCCGTAGCTGGCACTACAAAAGCACGTGAACAACCACTTCAATGCCACGGACAATGCCAAGGAGAGCACCAGCAAACGCACTTCCGATCCGCCGGTGCCCAAGCAGCTGCGCAAGAATGGCAAAAAGCTGCGATATCGCCGGCAACCGTTCTCAGGTGAGTGCCGAAGAAGCGACGAGGGCAACATTTCGATTCTATAGAAATATATACAGAAAACTGGAAATCATTGAAAAGTGGCTTTCGGATTAGTTGAGGCTCAGCGATAGGTTTATATTTTTCAAAAATCGGTTAATATTTGTGTGAAATAATCTAGCTATCGATTATTAATATGCTATCGATAATTGTAGCTATCGATAACTGTATTTGCTGCTTTTTATCGATAGCTTATATTGATCTATTTTCAAAAATCGATAGCTTTAGATAAATTTGTCAAAACTAATTAAGTTATCGATAAATATTTTGTTATTATTAATGAAAATATTTAGTGATAAATTGATCGTTCGATAAGTACATATGAATTATATTTACCGAAAGCTAAGGATAGCTATAGATTATTCAGTTTCAGATATATATTTCGTTTCAATCCAAGCCGAAGCACAAAATATCGAATATGATTTAAAGCGATATGAAAAGAATCGATCGTATTATCGACTATTAAGTAGGCCATTTTCTAACCTTAAACAAACTGTATAATCGACTGCTTTGATTGTTTTTTAACTATGAAAAGTATCGAGTACGGATGACAAAGGTAAGGCGAAAATACTGATTTATCGATCTTTATATTGAGCCCTATCGATGGATAAAAAAACGTGGAAAGAATTTGCTTTTCCTAAATCTATCTAATCATAACTTCAGCATCATTTAAATGCTATGTAAATGGACGTTTACACCAGATTGATTTCGATAAGTTGCAATCGAATACATATATATGTATATTTTTTTTTTTTATTATGATTTGTCTGAACCAATTGAGGCGCAGGCGCCATTTTTGTACACTTGCGATAACAACACACAATGTATTCAAAATCGATAAATGTTCAATCATTTTAATCGACATATATTCGATTACGCTTTCCGTTTAAATGTGTTTGAAATTCGATTAGACATGATTTCTCTTTTTTGAGTGCTTGAATATGTGTTGAAGTTTTAATTATTAAATTATTTATGTTCATACTCTGTGTATTTTTTTATTTATCGATAAATATGCCATTGAATATGGTTCAATATCTAATTATGCCCTTTCATTGCCGCAGCGCGCATGTTCGACTTCTTCGACACGGGCATCATGGAGGGACTGCAGCATCGGCTGCGCCAGATCAGCACGTTGACCAACGGAGCCCAGGCCATCACGTTCCAGGGTCAGTGCCTGATGCGGCGGCGCAACAGTCGAGGCGGGAGCGAGTGCTTCGTGCGCTGGTCACCGCGCGAAATGTGAGTTCTAATAAAATACAAGTGGGAAGATTTATATTCATATCCATATCCATATCCACATCCATCTCTATATAGCATCTCGGATGAGTGGCTGCCGGAGTGCCCGAATCGGACACGCCAGCACACCAAAGTGCTGCACATCAAGCACATGCGTCCGGCGGAGAAGACGCGCATCGACAGTCTGCTGAGCACAGCCTACAGATTGCGCTACGATGCGCAGCTCTTTGCGGATGATTACAACGTAAACGAGCAGCAGCTGCAGCTGCAGCAGCAGCAGCAGATGATGCAGATTGAGGAGGAGCTCAGCGGCAGTGATTGTGCCGAGAGCGATGCTGATGAGGAGGAGGAGGAGGAGGAGGAGGAAGATGATGAAGATGAAGACGACGATGATGAGGACGACGGCGTCTCGGGCACAATTAGCTCGAGCAGCGGCACCGTCTCCAGCTATCAGCAGGTGCTCAGCATAGCCAAGCTGCATATGCAACAGCGACGCAAGCATCCGCGCAAGCCGCCCAAGGCGACAGCAGCAACAGCCACAGGCACAACCACAGCGACGATAAAAGTGGAGGAGCTGGTGCCCACGGATGCGCTGGTGCCCATTTAGAAAGTATTTACACACCCCACACACACGCCCCACACCCGCAAGGACAAACGAGTAAACAGTGACAAGTAGTTTATAGATTTTTTATAAGGCCACCCAAACAAACCCAAAACTATCATAAACATGCACACATACACATGCATACTATATCATAAGATCGTGTAACATACATATATATATATATATATATATGTAGAGCAGCCCGCTTGCAGTTTTTAGATGAATCCCACAAAATGACCATAGCAAATGTACATAGAAATCGCTTCAATATCAAACCCAAGAAAATCACAACAAAAAACAAAAAGGCGTGAACAAGTTTTCGAGTTTTTGTGTAAACCCTTGTTTTGAATTAAATTTTATGTTGCTGAAGACAAACATAGATATATATATATAGATATATCTAGCCTATATACCGCATAAACTTAATTAGTTTTAAGCATAACATTTTTAACAACTTTATGTAAATTGTGAACTGCCCGAGAAAAGATGAAGAGAGCGTAGGACACCGCCGCAGACAAGACTTGTTAAATCATATTTATCATCTTCATTATAGTTTTATGTGCTCTAGGCTTTATCTAGGCTTTATGAACGTGTTTGATTCTTTTATTGTTTTTTACCATTTGTATTCCAAAAACTTCCAAATCGAAAAAAATAAGCAAACGCACAAACAACATTAACAACAACATGAATAAGACTTGAAGCATTTATCGCTATATAATTAAACTATAATTAAACGAATTCATGTACTCAATTCGAACAGCAATGCAAAACAGTTTTAAGTTCGTTTTAGCAAAACAGCCGCAAGCGAAAACCACATTGAGAAACAGCAAAATATTAAGTAATAATATTTTAAACAAATTAATGTAGTCCAAATTTCGTATGTAATTGTCGTCTAGTTCGTTTTCCGAGTAACTTTTATGTAAATATTTAAAAGTAATTAATTATCTTGCGTAAGCATTACACGTAAACAATTTGAATTAGAAAACAAAAATAAAAAACCATTACAAGCTATTATTTTTTTTTTTTTGTAAACATCTAATTTCGTTCGTTTGTTTAACTAACTTTGTTTTGAATTAACTTATTGTTGGTTTGGTTTTTATATACACATATGTACACATATTTGTTTGTTGATTTTAACACACAGTCACATAGGTCACAAGGTTAATAATAAGGGTCAATGTCAAGTTCAAGTCAAATCTAGCAGAGTTCGCCTTCAACAATAATTATTTAAATGAATTTGTAAGTGTTTAAAGTTTATAAACTTAACTTAAAGTAAGTTATGCAAACCAGAAAAATACTTATAAAAAGGAATATAAAACCCTATAAAGTACTCAACACTGCCAAAGCGAAATGAATACAGCAACAACAACAACAACAACAACAACAAACAGTTTAAGATCGACTGATAAATGTATAAATTAAAACTTATAGATCATTTATATATACATATATATATATATATATAGGTCTGATTTCGCACAAAGCTTTTTTCATATGTTGCAATAACAATAATAAGGCATATAGCAATTCCAAATAAGTATATTAACTATATATAAACAATATATGTGTGTGTTGTAGCCCCATACTCGAAGACTTAGTAATGCTTGGTTAGTTAGTACCCTTCTCACCCCGTACACCCCGCTAGCCCGCCCATGTCTAATTCGAGTACTTAAATTAGTTGTAAGCCTCTAGCTGCAAACTGTATACAAAAATCATATGCAAGCATATACCATATATCAAATATATATATATATATATATATAGGCAGATATAGAAAGATATAGATATATGTGTAGTTAACAAGCCTTCAAGTCCGGGCAGAATATTTATGGCATATTATTATGGTACTTCCGTTCAACTAATTTGTTTTTAAATGGATGAGGCAAAAGTTGCATTTTGTAAATGTTGTAGGCTATATATATAATATATATATATATAAAGAAATGAAATTGAAAGCAATACCTTTTAACAATCGCCTATATAAGGTTCGGAGTTCAAGCAAATATTTTTCGGATTGCCTAACATGAGATTCTTCGATATTTTGTACCGCAAACAAAACGTAATGAGAAAAAATTCAAATTGAAAAACATATAAAGATATATATATATATATTTAAAGATATATAAAACTACCTCAGATTTTTGCAAAACAAAACAAAAAGTAAAAAGTAAAAAATATTAATAAAAAAGAAATTACAAAGTACATAGGAATTTTTCGAGACAAGTTTTCTAAAGAACCTTAATGATAGACACTATATTTAATATATGGTTAGCTGTCGTCAAATTCAGCCGAACAAGGGAACGTATACAAAGCAACAACAAGAACAACAACAACAACAACAACAAAAACATTGAATATAAAGAAAGACAAAAAAACAAATTAAGTACTCATAATACTTAGGTTAAAAAAAAAAAACAGCATATTTTGCAAATTTTGCTAATATTATGTAAGCGCAATTCTTAGAATACTTAAGCTCCAGTTCTAGAACTTCCCAAAACTGTTTTTGAACATTTCTCGATTTCCACACTGCCCGAAAATCATCGAAAGATTCCATTTAACTTCCAATTTGCGAAAACCTTTTTTCCAAAACCAAAAAGATAACAACCTTTGCCTTCTTTATGCCATTTCGTTTTGTACATAGTTAATGATATACAAGGAATCCAATTATATATATACATATATATATATATATCATAAAGTAAATTACCAATAATGCAAGCGCTTTAATAAATTAAAAACAAAAATCAAGCATTACAAAATACTTATTAAAAATCAATTTAAAGTTAGCAAAGCAAATGAAAAACATACGTCTGTATCGTATTTCAGAACTTATGAATGATTTTAGAGCTCGCCAAGCAAACAAATTTGATTTTACATTCAGTTTCTGGCCCAGAGACCAGGCCAACTAATGTAATCAAAACAACATTCTATGAAAGAAGATATAGATATATATATATATATACCTATATATATATTATATAAACTCTACATATACACAACTTAGTATGTACAAGTGGAACAGACAGTAACAGAAACATGTAAACGCTGAGAAAAGAAAATATATAGAGGCAAGAAATATTGAACAAGTTGGCGTATTATTTTAGTTAAGTGCAGAAAGGTAAGTATCTTTAACTATATGTGCTTCTACACAACAATTACCATTGTTTTGTGTTCAAGGATTTCCAGCATTTGGGCGAAATATGTTACTTTGCACCCTCCCCCCTGGTGGTTCCTAGTTGTCACCTATATTTTTGGTTATGCCATACCATTAATATAGTCCTGGTGAACCCAAAGGTAGAAATTCGTGCGAAATGCGCACGGAAATGGTCCGTTTATGTATGCTTTTTATTCCAGCACCCCTTTTACATCAACAGAACCTTAACATGCTGCCTTACAGCACTCCCTTTACATGAACAGAATCCTAACAGCCCTTTAACATGCTCTGCAGCTGCTAGTTAACAGTCGACTGCTATGCATGTTAGCAGCAAGCTAACATTTATGCCCCTCGCGCGTATGCAATAAAAATTTTATTTCGAATTCATGTCGACCTGCTGCCTCTTTAGCAGAATTTTTAGAAAAATCTCGTAACCCAGCGGCCAGCTCAGTGTCATTTTGCATTTTAATATTTGAAAATTGATTGCCACAGTGAACAAAATCCTGGATATCTCGGTAACTACAAGGACGATTTGGAAGTCCTTTAGCCAGATGATAGTCCTGGTCTATACGGTTTATTTGAGCAAGGACTTGCCGGGATATGCAAGAATGCGGCCGAGCCATAGCTTATTTTCTGTACAGAAAGATATCCTTATATCTTGCCTGCTTGAAGGATTTTCGTCCTTATTATTGAATACTCTGAATGGACACGACAAGCCCTGTCTGCTGGCCAAAGGACATCAGGATGGTCATTAAAATGCCCAATTTATGGCCAAATTTCTATTCCAATGTCCTTTAAGGAGTGGGATGGGGGAGGAGGGGTGAGGATAGCTGCATAGTGTGCACATCCTAGTGCAAAACCTGTCAAAAATGTTCTACATATACAAAATAAAAATGAACCGTTTCCTTTTTTTTTGGAAATTAGAAATTACAATTTATTTCATACAATGTCTGTTGTTGGTTGTTGTTTTCGAATACACAGTTACAGTAGTTGCTCTAAAACCCTTCATCGATCGTACATATATATATATATATTAATATATATAGGTGTAAGTGTTTGTGTGTGTGTGTGGATGTACAGCAATTGGAGAATGCAAATAACAATCAAAATTCGTTACAATTTGCCCGCAGCAACAACAAATACGCGGCCCTAACGAACCGCAAACTCTCCCCCGGCCCCCGGGCAAAGTGAACGCAACACGGGCGCTGCAGCTTTGTGGGGCGGGTGGGAGGAGGTGGGCGGTGCGCGGTCTTACAAAGCTTTATATACAAATTCTGCTTCTCGCTCTGCTTCTTGTTGTTGTTGTCTTTTTGTGCATGTGTTTTTGTTGTTGGTTGTTGCCTGTGGTCTGCGGTGGAGCGGCTGCGTCTGTTTGTGTGTGCGCGCGTGTGTGTGGGGGTGGCTTAGTGGGCGCCCTCCTGCACGGGTTGGTCACCTCCGCGTTCTCAGCATCACGAATGCATCGGCGGCCAACGGGCAGGGGCGCTCGTGCCACGCCCACCGGCCAGCACACACAATTCTCCAGCTGCAGCTCGTTGCAATTGTTGTTGTTCTTATTGTTAACAATAAACAAATTGTTGTTGCTATTTGCTAGTATACAAATCGAGTTGTTGTTGTTGTTTTAGGTTTTTGCATAACTTCTAATTTGTTGGGATTTTACAATTTTTTTGTTGCATTTTTCGACGTTGTTTTTGTTGTTGTTGTCAACGTTTTGTTTTTTTTTTTTGTGTTTGTTTTTGTTTTGCTTGCACGACTTTTGTTGTATTTGTTGTTGTTTACAATTTTGCTACTACAATTTCACGTTAATATTTTATACATAATATATATTTTATATATATAATATTTTTCTTTACTATACAATAACAGCGGAAAAATTGCGTGTGTGTGTGAATTTTCATTTACCATTTTTTATCATGCTCTTGATTCGTATTGTTTTTCTTTTTTGCATTTGTTTATAACAACTTTTTCATGTTAATATGTATAATTGTTTATCATTCTCGTTATAATATATATGTATATATATATATATATATATTGTGTATATATATTATGTATATCAATACCGTAATTGTTTTTTGTTTTGTATTTTGTATTACAATTTTTTATGTATTTTCTTATCACAAAAAAATCATAATTATATATATATATAATTTATTATTATTATTAATTTTTAATATATTATTCTTAGAATTGAACAATAATTAAAAATAAACATAGGACTTAGTTACATTTTGTATGCGTGTGTGTGTGTGTGTGTCTGTGCTTGTGTGTGTGTGTGTTTATGATTGTATGTAGTTGGTTTTTGTTGTTGTTTGCAGTTGTTGAAGTATTGCCAAGTAATTATTTGTGTCTTTTTCCCCGCCAACAACTTTGCCTTTTGCACTGACGAACGCTGCGCACAGCGAGGTGGCAACGCCAGGCGGCGACGCCAGTGTTGCCCTACGCAGCAAGTGCAGCGCAATTGTTGGTTCGATTATGCTTTGATTTATTTGTTGTTGTTTGGCCCTTTTCGCTAAATTTGTTGTATGCAAATTTACAATTGTTGTTGTTGTTTTTCTTTACAGAGTTTGTTGTTAACGAATTTTACATATACACTAAACATTATTTAATAATAATAATGGAAAAAACAAATAACAAAGAGCACACGTTTTGTGGAGCGCAAAAAAATAAAATAAAGATATAGAAAGTAAGAGACAAATTTGATATTTGATTACAACTTTATGAACTTATGAACTGCAAAATTGATTTGAACGGAAAATATAAAACTAAACTAAACAGTGGGCCAGCAATTTTGGCGAATGTGCAAAGTAAATGTTCAAATGAAATAACAAGAAATTATAAATGTTTGTTGGTTGTTGTTGCATTTTTTTTTTTTAGTTGTTGTTGTTGTACACACTAATGCGCGGCAATATGGCAACACTGGCGCCCAACTCATCAATTGCAGTTATTTGTTATTGTTTTTGTTTTTTTGTTTTTTTTTTGCTATATACAAACGGCCACCAGAGTTGCCACCAAAACGCGTTTTGAATTTGTTGTTATTGTTGGATGGTTTTCAATTTGATACACTTTTTACTTGCAGTTGTTGTTTTTCTTGTTGTTGTTGTTGTTGTAGTTGATGTTGTTGATTGCTGGGCTGTTTGTCTACTTGTTGTGTGTGTGTTGAATTGATTGATTTATTTCGTGTACAGGTAAATGGCAACAATCAAGCCGTAGAGACCCAACACCTCGGCGAAGATGAGAATCAGAATCATGCCGACAAACAGACGTGGCTGCTGTGCTGTGCCACGCACGCCGGCATCGCCCACAATGCCGATCGCAAAACCGGCTGCCAGGCCCGAGAAGCCCACAGACAACCCGGCGCCCAAGTGAATGAAACCCCTGGATAGAGCAGATGGAAACATGAGTTTAAGGATACAAATTCACATCTATAGGTATTTAGTTACTGACTTGTATAGGGTGTAATTGGCCGGCAAGTCCAGTTGGCCGGCAATCAGCACAGCGACGACCAGACCGTAAATGGCAATGATACCCGCCATGACCACAGGAATGATGGATTTCATGATCAGTTCAGGACGCATCACTGACATGGCAGCAATACCGGTTCCAGACTTGGCAGTGCCATAAGCGGCGCCGAGTGCTACAGAGAGTTAAGAGAAACATTTCGTTAAATTAGTGCGTTAAATAAATAATAATTAAATTTCATAATTTTGTGTTGCTTCCTCATCAAAAACACCCTGTATTCTGCCAGCTTAGACCATTCTTTTTTATTATAGCTATACTTCAATAGGGTCGCACTGTCTGGAAAGCCTTGAGGGATTGGGCTAGCATACACGTTATATAATAATAAATGGGTTAACACTGGCTGGAACGCCTTAAGCGTTCTTTTTTTGTTTGTCTAATTGGACTGCAATGCACGTTATGTCATCGATCATACTTTCAAATACATAGCTCCTACAGCAAAAATCATGTTAGCGTAAAGCGAAGTTCTGTAAAATAACGTAACATTTAGCGGTCACATGACCCATACTTAACGAGAAACACACACATACAGATAACTACTCAACAGAGTCAGAGTTGTCGTTTGAGTGCTTTTTTTTGTGCACTCTCTTGTATTTGCTGTTGCTCTCATTAAGATATTTATGTGATAAGGTCGAGTAAATGTAAAGAAGCCAAACTGCTAGAGTTGCCAAATAGCTCACTGATGAATGTTATGTACGCATGTGTATATACACGCCGTTCGTATGTATGCATGCACGCGCATTGAATATTGAAATATAAAACCAGTTTCATATGACGGTCAATGGTATTATTTAAAAAAAAAACATCTTGTTTGCGTTTGTGTGTGTCTGTGAAGCGCAAATAAATCGAATTAAAACACGCATACAGTTGCGTATACAAAATGCTGGTAGGCTAAAAAAAATAACAACTGCACATCTGTATGTACAAAAGGTAAGTATGTGTGTGTGCGCGACGTTTCAGAGTTAACGCTAATGGCATTTGCCGCTACGACAGCTGAGCGTAAATGAGTGAGTGAGAGCGAGCAACGGAGCTACAGTCGCTGCCTGCACTAATTGGCACTGTCATGTGACATTTTGATGCTAATTAACTGTATTTTCCAGTCAAATTGATATTCTATCGGTGCGAATTAAATGAAGGGCTCGCTAAAAAACTTATTTACACAAATAAACAAAATTGACTAGCGTGCCGCATAAATTCGCGCAAGTTATTGAAATATAATTAAAAATATATTAATAATATAATATGAAAAATAATTAATAAATTATTTTAAAAAATTGTTTTAGCTCGTAATTTAGCTATGACTAATTAAAAAAGCCACAAAACTGCACACTTTACGTCATAAAAACCGGAATATTCTTGTTTTTGTTTCTATTCCTTACTAGCTAATGAGAAATACATGCATATGTGTATCCACATTTGTCGCTATCAAATACTGAGAAGCAGACCTAACACACATTCAAGACATTTGTTTGCCGTTGCTTTTCTAATCGAAAACAAATTTCAAACGATCATCGTCTCGGGGACCTCCAAATGCTCATTAAACATCTAGATATGTATGTGTATGCCTGTATATGAAAAGCGCTTGGTGTTCTCAGGCCCAGCAACAGGCAAACACATTTACATTCAATTGCAATTAATCAACAAAAATTCATTGAGAATATACTCTGTGGGCCTTAGACAAAGGCAAACATCCGAAGTAAAGCATTTAAGAGAGCTGAAAATTGGATGATCAGTCTACTGATTTTACTTGGGAGCGGACAGGTTCTAAACAGGTTAAAGGGTTTTCCTGGTTTTTATATAAAAGCGCTAAATACTGCGAAAACAGGTGCATTATTTATAGGCGTCAGATAATAAAAATAATTTATGTGTAAACATGTCACAAGTTTTATTTGCTTGTGCCCGGCAAAAGTTTACATTACATTACATGTACATGGTATAAACAACAGCTGAGCGTTACATGGCACAATATTTTGAACGTTGACTGTAAAGGACTGCCAGTGTGTACACACAAATCAATAATATAAATATATCTGAGCGCTAGCCAAGTCTTCAATTTGACTTTTGACTGCGGCGTTGCACTGCATTTAAATGCGCACCATTTGCATGTAATAACAATTAAATTTATAAATGTGGCATTGACTTGGGTTTTTTTTTTTTCATTCTTCTCGATATTTAACTGCTCTCAACGCGACAGACGCATGGCAGACATTGGCGTGGGCGCCTTGTGCACAATACACAAACCGCTAGAGAAGAGGAAGCGGACCGAGCATAGAAACAAAAACAAACAACCAGCACATTTTTAGATAAATATAAATGTGAGAAATATGTGAAAGTAGCAAGCGAAATGAATAAAGATATGTGTGTATATTACCAATACATACACATGCCATGTTTATACAATGTGTGTGTGTGTGTGTGTGTACAGCAACAAATTGAAGCGTCACAGTTGAGTGCGCGCACAAAAGAACCAAGATAGCGTGTGAGCGAGAGATAAAGAGAGCGAGAGCAGCGCACAACAGAAGAAACAGCAAACAGCAGCAGCTTATCAAACATTGCTCAATGTGAGAAGATGCTCGATGCCGACGCTGCTGTTGCTGCTGCTTTTGTTGTTGCTTGAGACAAGTGAAAAAGTCAAAGGCATTGGAATGCACAATTCACAGAAAACAACAATAAGTAAAAGAAAAAAATACCGAATTGTACATTGTTTTTCGAGTAACTTAATTGTTGAGACATTTTTGCATTGGCTTCTGCTTGTTGTCTCTCATAATCTTTGCTACACACACACACACACTGACAGATTGCAAATTTGTGATTACAAATTGAGCGAATGCTTTGTGCGTAATCTTCATTTGATTAGATAATTTGTCAGTACAGGATGTGCGCGATGAACGTTGTTACGCTCGTATATATTTGTATAATAATCATATTAATTAGAAGTTATTGTTAATTAATTATAATGCAGCACACATATACACATGCACAATAAGGGCCTTTTTCTGCTTGCCACGTTTTATACTCTCGCACTCTCTCTTGCTCTCACTCAGATAAAACAGGGTCGTTATTGAGCTCAAAATTCAAGCAGCTGCTTCTCTAAAGCCTGTGGAATTTTTTTTTGATTTTTTTTTTTGCAAAGTTCTCAAGCTTTGAAAAGTAAACATAAAAGTAGCACGTGACATTAACATACAACTTTTACATAATTAACATACATACTTGGGCACATGTGTGTGTACACTTTACTATCATTTTATATGTAAATGTATCTACTACTATTTCTATACTGAGTTTGCGCAGGCAAGTACCAGCATGTGGGTGTATGTATGCATGTTTGTGTGTGTGTGAGTACATATGTCAGCCGCTTTGTGTGCGTGTGAAGGATTTTCTGAAATCATTAATAACGAGCACAAAAAACAGCGAGCACTGATAAAAGCTCAAAGCAACGCCCATTGTGCGATATTGACAGCCAATGACTCAGAATCCATCACAGCTTTTGAGCGGTGTCAGTTGATTGCAACATGGAAACAAGTTGGCTTGAGTGCTGCTTAAACTCGCTCACTCTCTTATGTTTGCGTGTTCATTTGATCGTGAGAGCGCGCCAATAGCGTTGCCAGATATTGTACGCTGCATGTTTTTACATGCAAATGCTGACAGTAGCTGCTCTTTATGATTTTTAATGTATAATTGTGTGCGGCTTAAAATGAATGATGCTGTTGACTAATATTACATAAGCACTGCGATATCATTGTTGCCATGTCAAGAGCGCTATCTACAAATTTTGATACAGCACTACGCTAATAAGCAAGGTAAATATTTAAGCCGAGCAAACTTTGCTCTTGGTTAACATTTTTTTTTTTTTGAGTAGGGTGTTGGATTTAAATCACAAGACTGAAATTGATGCATGACATAATAATTATGTCATTGATTTAAGTTTATTTATCGAAAAACTATTAAAAATATTTTAGAGCCCTTCATTTTGGTGTAGGCAAAAGTAAACCTTTTCGTGCATAAACATTTAGCATTGTGCTACTTTATCCGCAGCGCGTGCTTCTCTTTAATTCTAGGTGTATGATTTCTTTGCCTTACGACAACGCAAGGCGGGCCTTATCTTATCACAGACAAGTTATTGGTAAATAAGCCCGGACCACTTATCAACTAAGGTAATATAATAATAATAAAAAAAAAAAAGATGTATGGTTTCTGATAAGCTGTATAGAAAAGAAACCCAGGCATGTGATGCCTCTTGGCTGTGTGTTATGGTCGTCTAGTCGATTGATCATGCAAGGGCTGATGAGGTAAAAAGGAAAATAAAAACTGGCATGTGATTAGGCTTATTATTATGATTTCTATTGTGTTACAAAAACCAACAAAGCAGCGCTCAATCATGTGTTTGTTAAGCTAAGCATGTGTTTGATGGGAAATCAAATTTTGGTAACCTATATATGTATATGTATGTAATGTTTTTAGGATACATTCTACAACAGAAATACACGTGATGGAAAAAATGCACTTGATGTGTCATATTAACTGCCTTACAATACATATACAAGTATGTTATTAACATTTATTGCCTTTTCCCTCCCGCATTTGTTGTGGAAGCCACATGCATGCAGTTCCCTGCGTATTCTACATTCATCAAAAGATAAGCCAAGAAAAAATAAAATACTTCAGTATGGCAACACCAAAAAGTTGGTCTTGTGACTGTGCGAAAAGGTAAGCGCGAGTTTCGCGTCATAAACTTCACAGAAAAACCGTAACTCTGCTCTCACACTCACACACATACAATAGGAAGCGATGACAATGCTTGGTACAAGAGCGTGCGCAACTCTCTCTCCCTCTCACACACTCTCTTTCCTTTATCTGCCGCTCACTTGCTGCTGTATGTGTATGAGTAATGCCGTTTTTAGCACGTTGAAAAAAAAGGCAGCGAATTTCTAATTTCGATGCTGCCATTTTTGTGTTTGCAATAAAGCAATTAAATGCGCATATTATCCATACAAAAATGAAATATAATTGAATATTCTTTATATAATAAGCGTGTATGCTATTAACTATTCTGGCTGAAACATGGAAACGTTTTTGCTAGTCACGCGCATTTCGAACCGACTCAAACTCAAACACAAACACATGCACGATTACGCTGTGTGTGACTTGACTGTGAGCGTATTGAGTTTTTGTACACTTGCCGCCGCCTGCCGCCTACAAAAGCGCCTACATACATACAGACATGGGTACTTTTTTTTTTTTTGCTGACTAGATGTTCTTCTTCTTCTAGCATTTACGCCACAAAATGTTCGATTTTTCTACGCATGCAGCGCTGCGCGTCCCTTTTGTAAACGAATTGTGAAGTTTGCGGGAAGGTTATTTTTTTTTCTTTTTGGTTTCGTATTCGAAAGACTCACCTGAGAAGATAATGGCGGACGCAGCGCCCATAACACCGAAGAAGGGGCCATAGATGGGGTTGTCGTTGCTCGCACTTGACATTTTGCTTTGTTTTTTGTTGTGTGTTTGGGCTACAAGATGAAAATTGAAATTTGAATTCGTTTTTTTGTTGTTTCTTTTCGCTTATTGCACTTTGATTTCTTATGTTATGTTATATATCGGCGTGTTTTACGTTGCTTTGCAAGTTGAAATAAAGTATTTTTATTACATATACAATATATGTGTATATATGTATGTACAAAAAATTTTCTTGCGCTGCTTTTCGAACCACAATGCTGCTACGACAACGTACGATTTGTGAGTGAGCGCGTTGTGAGAGACCAAGAGCGAAACACTCGCCGCTCGCCTCACAATTATTGAATTTTATCTCGAGTTTTTGAGTGCGTCGCTGAGAGCCCTTATGTATGTGTGTTCGAAGTCATGTGCCTATGTGTGCGTGCGTATGAGCGCATGACGGAATGAGCTCAAATAAAAAGTCCAATTGGCAATGACAACGCGCTGGAAAATTACGCACACACACACACACACACACAGAGTCACATGCACACTCGCATGAGTTATTTAAAACTTCATTTTCGAACACAATTGGCAATATTTGCGCGTTTTTTCGTGTTTAAATTTCTTTTTATATTGACTCAAATTTGCAGAAATTTATACGCTCACCGCGCACACACTCTCACACACACATATATGGGTCGTTCATTGCCATTGGTGTGCCTGCATGTGTGTGTGTATGTGTGTATGTCGTGGCAGAAAATACTATTGTACAAATTTTTGGTACAAATTTAACTCGTAGATTTGCCATTTTCTGTTTGCAATTCGTCTTTATTTTGTTTGCATCTTGTCGCAGCAGCATTGTTGTATATTATTACATAGTTAAATCTTTTTGGATTGCTCCTCATATGACTACTGTTTTTTCTTCACTCACGTGATTAGAAATCTAATTTAAAGCAACTCGCTTCTGTGGCTGGCCTTTCGGGTTTATTGCTGGCTGCTGCTGCTGGGCGACTAAAGCACGCTCTGCTTTTTGATACGGCACTGAACTCCTACGGTGCGTTTTCGTTTTCTTTTATAAACTTTAGTCACGGGGGCGGATTTTCGGCAGTGCTGCTATTTGGTTTCTTATCGATACTCTTGTGTAGCGGTGTTATGCAACACTGATCGAGTGCCCGACCTGGCAAAGGCGCTTTTGGTATTTCATGAGCTTAACAAAGGTGCAATTTTGCTTGGTATTTCTTTTGGATTTGGCTTAGTAACATTTTGGTATTGTCGAATAAAGTTAGTATTTTTCTAAAGCTTTTGATAACAGAGTGTTCATATTTGTGAGCAACATGCGTGGATCCTCCGCCAGACCAGCGCCAACCATCGCATTGGCAAACAATTGCTTAGTGATCATCTGGGCCAACTCCGGTTCGCTCGTACGCAAGGAATATAGCTTCTTGATGATGGGATGTCTGCAAGAAAAAGAGCCATTTAAAGGATTATCTATCTAAGATGAAATACAGTTGCTCCAAAACTCACTTTGGATTGATCTCCAGCTCCGGCTGCAATAGAGCAAAACGATTCTCTTCTGGCAGCTGGTGGCTTTGGGTGCGTATGAAATGTCGTGCAGCGGCCATTTCCTCAACGGTGATAACACATGGATGGGTGTCCAGTCGAGAAGTAGCCTTCACTTTGGCCACCTGACCCTTGAGCTGATCCTGAAGCCAGGGTATAAGGCTATCCAGTTCGGAGCGCATTAAGCTGCCCTCGCCTAAATCTTCCAGTGCGGCGGGATCTTTTGACTGATTGCGCATCTCCTTCTCCACAGAGACTAGCTTCTTGTCCTTGAACTGTCCCAGCTGCATCAGCACCAACTCATCGTAGGGCTCATAGCAGAAGAGCACAAGTTCGTCGTGCTTCTTAAGACTCTCATAGTAGGGTGAGGATTCGGCAAGCACGCGATTTGGCGCTGCCAGATAGTATATATCCTTTTGATCCGCACTAACCGATGTGTAGTAGTCCTCCAGGGAAATGCGCCCAGCTCCCGATTTCGATGATTCAAAGCGCAATAGCTTGGCAATTTCCTCCTTCTCAGCGGGGTCGGTGGACGTGACAATGCCCTCCTTTAGAAACAGTCCATAGTCGCGATAGAACGCATCATATTCTTCTGGCTGCTTCTTGGCACGTTCTTGCAGGAAGCGTACGACACGACTAGAGATTACGCTTGACAGTTTGCGTATAAGGCTACTGTTCTGCAGCAGTTCACGACTCAAGTTTAGGGGTATGTCCTCCGAGTCGACAACACCTTTGATAAAGCGCAGCCACTTGGGCATCAAATGCTCCGTTTTGGACTGGATCAGCACCTTGCGCGTGTAGAGAGCGACGCCGGTACTGCCATCACGAGACATCTCGAAGAGGCCGGGCTTGCCCTCCGGAAAATAGAGCAGCGCATGTATGCTCAGTGGCACATCGGCGTTATAGTGTAGCGAGAAGCGGGGGGCATCGAAACTATTGCTTATGAAGCGATAGAAGTCCTGATGCTGCTCCTTGCTAATGCTTTGAGGATCCATCAGCCAAAGGGGCTTAATCTCATTCGCCTGCTTGCCGTTCAGCAGAATGGGTGAGCCCACAAAGTTGCTGTACTTCTTGATAACGGCGCGTATCCGATCTTCGTCGGCATATTCGCGGCAGTCTGTCTTCAAATGAAGCACAATCTTGGTGCCGTGCTCCACATCCTTCACTTCCTCGATGGTATAGGTACCACTGCCATCTGTAGCCCAGCGTAGTCCAGGTGCATTAGGTGTGGCAGCTCGCGTGTATACCTCGACACGCTGGGCCACAATAAATGCCGAGTAGAAACCGACACCGAATTGGCCAATTATATTGGATGAGGCCTGTGCCGCCTGATGCTCCTGCTTGAGCTGCTCCAGAAACTGTTTGGAACCGCTGCGCGCAATAGTACCAAGATTGCTGACCAGCTCCTCGCGTGTCATACCAATGCCTGTGTCCTGGATGGTCAGCTGCATCTGTGGCTTGTCTGTCGTGATGCGTATCTCCAATGGTCGATCCTTGGCCGCCAGTTCCGATTCAGCTGTTGTTCTTAGCGCCGAATAGCGAAACTTTTCCAAGGCATCGCTTGCATTCGAGATCAGCTCGCGCACAAACACCTCGTGATCCGAGTACAAGGAGCGTGCGACAATGTCCAGCAGTTGTCGTGTCTCCGCTTGAAACTCGTGCTTGTCCACGGTCGGCGCTGTATTCGCAGCTGTGGCGAATCGACGTTGCGGCAAGCCTGCACAGAATTTACCCATAAACAACTACTCTACAAATTTGATGCAAATCCTTACCTGCCGAGGGCAGCTGATGTATATACGGCGTACTCAAAGCAAAGGTCGCTGCTCGATTCGCTTGCCGGCACAGCCGGGTCAACTGACGGGCTTTGAGTAGCACACCATAAGCACGCATAGTCATCTTGTGTTGGAATTAATGCTTCAATCAAATATTCTGATAAAAAAAAAAATATATATATTGTGATTTTGCCAGTTCAAACAAAACTTGAAATATGAGTGTTATTTAACTCTCTGAGCGCACATGTGTATGATTCTCGATAAACTGTTATCGATTTGTTTCTCGTAGTTAACAGCACTGGTATCGATTGTGAGCAGCTTTTAAGCTTTAAAACACTTTTTAGCACTGATAATTTATGTTACATTAAATGTTGGAATATAACTTTTATTTTGTTTATTTCTTCAGGCTAGTCAACAATTTGTATTTTAATGATTTAATTTAATATTATACCAGTTGAAAAAACGTGTAAGCTTGATTATTATAGGAGCATAATCAAAATTATATTATTTTGGGAAAGTCCTGAACTTCGCAAAATTCTCTCGACTCCCATCTTATCACACTTATAATCACTTGATAACGAACAAATAACATTTGACCTAACTGCAAACCGATGGCTTCATACATCATCTCTTATCACAATTTAGAATTCCACTTATACTTTGCCTATTTTAGCACCGTGCTATTAGTTTGTAATCTCAGCTGCGAATAGAAGCGAGCATTTTAGAGAGCTTCATTTGGCATTGAAATGCATCGTTATTTGTTTGCGGTGTCCGTTACGATCTTAATTTTATTCCTAAGTGTTTCATCTATCACTGCTTCTGAAGATCACTGGGATGACCAGGTGTGTGGGTAGAGTGTTTGTTTTTTGTCCCATAAACTTTGACTGTGTTCTTTTTAACTTAGTCTCGAATCGAAAAAGAATGTGCGCCGTACTGCCTAAAAGTATTTCTATGGAACACTGTGAATATGAACCATAAAATTGAAGCCTGCGATCAAAAGAATGTGCAGATGGCGGCTCTGCAAAGCCAGTTGGCTGTCTCAAAAATCAAGGAAACCATGTATGAAAAAACAATTAGGGAAAAAAATGTTCAGTGCAAAAACGAGGAGCAACTTTATGCTGATGTATCCTCAATAAAAAACAAAATTGATAATATCGCAGCTCAAACGCTAAGCGAAAGCAAAATCTTCGAAATATTAAAACAACTAGAGGATTATAGAGTAGTTCTAGAGATGAAGAGCAAACAAATAAGATCTTTAGAAACTAAATTGCAGATAAACGAGTATTTATTAGAGAATTGTAAGGCAAATTTTACATCAAGTCCAGCAGCTCTTATGATAATGGATAGCAAACGTGAAACGGATGTTAAGCTTTTCGAAACAAGCTGCTTAAAAGTTGGAAACTTATCAGATATTCGAGAAATCCAAGTTCCGGGCATTGAACCTTTTCACGTGCCCTGCGACGGAACAATCGCTGGGCCAGGCTGGATGGTGATTCAGCGCCGAGTGGACAAAAGCGTGGACTTCAATCGAGGCTGGGCTGAATATAGGACTGGTTTTGGAGATCTTGATGGCAATTTTTTCGTAGGCCTAGATAAAATCTATCGCATGACGAGTTCACAGCCGCATGAGCTGTATATATATTTGCAAAATTTTGAAAATGAAATTCGCTTTGCTCGCTATGATAATTTTAGTATAGCTAGCGAAGACGACGCATACCAACTAAAAGTTTTGGGTAAATATACCGGGGACGCTGGCGATGCCTTGATGTTAAATAGAAACATGAAATTTACCACATTTGATCGGGATAATGACAAACGCGACTTCGACAACTGTGCAATAGAGCGCCACAGTGGATGGTGGTACAGTCAATGCGCACGATCGTAAGTAGTTAAAAAAGCAACCATAACGAAATTGATAAGAAATTAAAATGCACTTATTTCTCATGTGAACATATTCAGAAATCTGAACGGCCGATATTTCGAAAGAGAGTTGGACAAATGGGAAGGCATTTGGTGGTGGAATTGGCAAGAAACGCGCACTCTCAAGTCAGTGCAAATGCTGATTAGACCAACGATCAATTCGACGGAAACGAATTGAGCTAGCATAAAGCAGATATTTGATTGTAAATGTAAATTTAATCACTAGTGTAAATGTTATAATTAAATATATAGATACTTTTTTAATTGGTTACTTTTTTCAAATATTTCGCCAATAAGTAAAATATTGCGATATATCGATTGCTTTTTCTTAATGCAATTAACGCAGCACGATATCGATATAAATATATCGCTGATTTTTGCGCACAGCATTTGTTAATTTCCAATTGCAACTCTGCTTCTGGAAGCGCGTCGTCTTCGCGTTGTATTTATTGTTGAGTTTTTTTTTTAATTTTTAACTACTATAAGTGAGTGTGCGCGCTGTATTAGTTTATAGAATGTACTATTCGTGTTGCCTTTGAATTTAAGTACGCACAGAATGACGTCCATTGATAATGTACGTGTGCTGCTGCAGTCTCTGCCAGCAGCATCGCCTGCCGTCGGCAACAGCAACAGCAACAATAATGCACAGCAAAATGAGTCGACGCCGGCTAAACTTGGCGCTGCTGCAACACCATTGCGCGCGAGAAATACACAGCAGCAGCAACAACAGCAGCAACAGCAACAGCAGCAGCAGTTGCAAGCACAACCCCAATTTTTTTTTGGCACGCCGGAAAAATCAACAACTGGGGTCAGTGTTGGTGGCAAGCAGCTCAGGGCGCCGGAGGAATTCTGGCGTGATCTGCACCAGTTTCACGAGCGGCGCGGGTAGGTCTTTGGCATGTTTATCATAGCTTTGATTTATTTACTTTTTACTTTAAAACAGCACTCCGCTGACGCAGGCCGCCAAGATAAGTGGTCAGCATGTAGACTTATACCGACTGTACCAGGAGGTCACGGAGCGCGGTGGCTTCAACAAAGTGAACATGCGCGATGAGTGGGACGAGGTGTACAGCGCGCTGGACACGCTGCGGGATCGTTGCGTTAATGGCACCGCTGGCATTAAGCATATATATCGTCGCTATTTGGACAAATACGAGCGCCTGAACTTCTTAGGTGAGGATCCCGACAAGCTGGAGGCCTTGGAGGCGGTCATCGAGTGTGCTGATTTGGGCGCCAGCGCCAGTCGTGCACGCTCACGTGCCTTGGGCGGTGGCGGCGTCGGGGGTGTAGGTGGCAGCCTAACTGGCGGCGGCTGGGGCAGCATTTTTGGCATGCCGCACTCCACGCTGACGGCCGTGCCCATGGCGTATAACCAGCGCCAGCATATGGTGAATGCGGATCGACGACGTCAGTATAAAATGTCCACACAGTTGCACAAGCACAGCAGTTATGAGAAGCTGCTGTTGTCGCTTATCTCACCGCTGCCCAACGAGCAGGACTTTGCCATCAATGTGTGCACTCTGATGGCCAATGAGCAGCGTCCAACACTGCAGCTAAACGAGTGCCCCAAGCTGTTGGATGTGCTGCTGGCGCATTTGGGCGTCTATGCGGATTACAGCATGCGGCAGCTGTTCCAGCATGGCCACAACAATGCCGGCATGCAGGTGCGACGTCACTCAAAACTTAATTTCTGGCGGGATTTGCTCTACGATAAGCCACAAATTCTGGACCTCTACACGGACGAACAAGCCTGGCTGGACAATGGACTGATCAACAAGGAGAGCGACGCGTGCAATGATTATCTGTTTCAATCGGATGAGCTCGATTTCGAGCTAGACTTCTTAAATTTACGTCGCAGTCATGGCACGGATGAGCGCATTGGCCAGCGAGTACTGCAAATTGTGCAGCTATTGCGCAGCTTGAGTTTTCATCAGGATAACGTTCCGCTGCTCGCCTCGAATCGTACGCTCTGGCGGTATCTGGTCATGGGTGCCAATGTTCGTTGGAGTAAGTAGTCAAAGTTAGCCAATGGCATACATCTAGCTTATCAGTTAGTTACGGTCCCTTAGATTCGTTTTTGTCCAAGCTTCGCTGATATCCGTTTCAACTTCTTTCTCACATCTCTTGAATTGCAGGCAACATCCACATTCAGGCACTGGAAACGGCTGGCAATCTGGCGCAGCAATTTGATCTGTTGGATCCCGCCACGGACGAGCTATCTCGCAATCTGCTGGCCACGCTGTGCGAGGGCGTCGAATCGAATGATCGCGCTGTCATCATCAGCTGCCTAGAGATACTCTACAAACTGTGCGGACGCGAGGGCAATGCCCAGCACATTAATCGTTGTCTTGGCTTGGATTTCTATCAGCGTGTGATGCTGTTGCTCTCGCTGACCGATGTGATGCTTTTGATCTTCACGCTGGAGGCGATCTATGCGTTGAGCTCCTTGGGCGCGCGTCCCTGCTCGATGTTGATGCAGGTGCGCGGTCTGCTGGATCAGCTGGTGGCTTTGCTAACCGTCGAGGCGCAATCATATGGCGCGGCTGGCTGCATATTGATGCGCGTCGTGGAGGTGGTGCCGGGCAATATGTTGTCCACACTGGCACAGACCATACCGGGCACTCAAATGACACAACTGATGACGGTCAAGCAGCCGCAGCAGCCAGCGCCGATTGCTGCACTGCCGCCGCCAGCGCCAACACAGGTCCAAGTGTTACCACCTCAACCAGAGACCGTTTCGGTGCCTGTGCCTGCGTCTGCTCCCACGACTACGCCTGCACCCGCCGCTGTGGCCCTGCCTGTGCCTAGTTTGCCGCAGGTGCAGCTGCCTATGCCCAGTTTGCCGCAGGTGCAGCTTCCGCCACCGCCAACCCAACAAGTATCGATGCCTGCTCCAGCAGCAGGCACAGTTGTGCTGCCTGGAACACTGCCCGCAGCGCCCTCTGCGCCGCAAAGCTTTACCCATGATGATGAGACCTATGCGCTGGCCTGGCTGGGTGCCACCTACGAGCGCGCCGGCAATGGTCATGAGTATCGCGTAGAGCAACAGGAGCTGTACACAATTTACCTATCGCACTGCCAGAAGGCGGGCAAACTTTCGGTGGTCAATCGGCTGCAATTTCCACGTCTCGTGCGGCTCATATTCAATGCGAGCGTGGGTCCAGCCATTGTGCGCCAGATGGACGGCACCGATCTGCCCGGCACGCACTATGTGGGCATAAGGATGCGTGCTCAGCCTTTGCCCATGCAGCAGCAGCCACAACAACAACAACAGCAGCAGCAGCAGAAGGCCGCAGCAACGGCGACAGCAACAGCTGCCAAAAAGGAGCCAGCGCTGGCGCCTAAATCAGAGACAACATCTGTAGACGCATCTGATGAAGCTACAGGTACACAAACGCCCAGCTCCTCGCTGATTAAGAGCCTGCTGGCCAATAAAGTTAACGAGCGGCAGCTGAAACAAAAGGCCCAGGCCCAACCGCCTGCGCTGGTGGCCACCACATCCTCTGCCACGGGCTCCCCGGCCAGCCAACCCATTAAGGTGACATCCACGGCAATTAGCGCCTTTGTCAACAATCCGCTGATGCAGCATACGCCCGTTAAGGTGGGTCAAACCACCATAAAGCCTCTGCATCCGCAGCTGGCGCTGGAGAAGAAGCCAATGACGGACTCAGCGCCACCGCCGCTCGCACCATTGAGCGGCTCCAATGTGCTTACGAAGGATGCGCAAGGACGCACCGTAATTATACAATCCAAACGCAAGCTGACCATCGATGATGAGCAAAACAAGCGACTGGCATTGGATAGCAGCAGCAACACGCCCGCTGGCAAGGATGAGCCGCAGGTGACGCCCTCTAAGAATGCGGCCAATCTCTACGCAGATTTGGCTGCCTCGATACTAGAAGATGAGGATTTGGATGATGTGCCGCCGCTGGCAGCGTCCAGTCAAGAGCAGCAGCAGACGACTCTGCAACAACAACAGCAGCAGCAGCAACAACAACAGCAACAACATCATCCGCAACATCAGCAGCAACATCAGCAGCAGCATCAGCAGCAGCAGCATCAACAACAACTGCAGCTCATACCCGCCAAGGTGCAGCCCGCACAGCGTCAGCTCATCTTTCCCGGTGGCAGCGCGGGAGCGCCACCGCCGCAGCTGAAATTGGCCACCACGGCGACAATTAAAACGGATCAGGGCTTGCAAACGGTGCCGGTCATATTGCAGAAGACAGAGCAACAGCAACAGCAGCAGCAGCAGCCGACGCAAACACAATATGTGCTGGCCACCAATCAACAGGGACAGACCTATCTGGTGGCACAGCAAACGGCGCCAGTGGCAGCGGCGGCCAATGCGCCGGCCACGCCCACGCTGCTGGTTACCCAAGCGGCGCAGCAGCAGACCAAAACAATTATCATATTGCAACAGCCGGGTGTCAGTGCCAGCAATGTGCCCGGCACACAGAAGGTCATAATGACCACAGCGCAGGGTCAACAGGTGCTGGTAACAACAACCACAGCACCTGCGGTCGGCCAGCCACGGCCCGCAGCCCAAGTCCAACAGCAGCTGCAGCAACAGCAACAAATATTTCTAAATCCGCAGCGTGCGGTGCCCGCCGCCTTGGGTGCTGGTCAAATGTCACCCTCGCTGCTCTCGCAACTCAATCAGATACCCGCCACCATTAAACTGCATCAGCCGCAGCCGTCTCAATCTCCGCAGCTGCATCGTGGCGGCATTGTGGGCACCAAGACAGCGCCCATACCACAGCTGCAGCAGCATCAGTCCATTATACAGCAGCATATCATCTCCGGGCCGGCGGCAGCGGCAGAGAAGCGGCAGCTGCTCCTGGGCGGCCTCAAGGAGACAACGCTCATCACACAAACGCCTGCCACGGCTGCCCCACTGCAGCAGAGTCAACTCAACTCGCAGACAATCATTACCACACAGCCGCCGGCAGCTACCACAGCGGTTGTTGGCGCTGCACTGCAGCAGCAACAGCAGCACATACGCAGCGTGCTTGAGCAACAGCAGCAGCATCATCCATCCATAATACAGCAGAAGATAACTATGCCCACAGTGGTGAGTGCTGGCGAGGATTACTATTTATGCTTATGCCACTGCAGAGAATATTTGAATAGTCCAGACGCGCTTATGTTTATCTATATATATATGCCACAATGAACTAGAATATATGAAAGTAGTGTATACATATTCTATTCTGCTTGATCATATATTGCATATCGTATTGCAAACGGATTAGGGCATAGGAGCTTGGCAGTGTAAACTCGTATTTCCTATTACCATGTACGGTATTTTGCATCTCCATATATATTTTAGATAAGTAACAACTGTCGAGTCTTTATAGCCAGGTTCGTGTCTATTTCTATGTGAGGAAAGGATCATCTCAAAAGTTCTTTGCCTTGAACCTTCAGCAAAAATGATTTGATTCGTTTCGGTTTTTAATTCAATTGTTGCTCTTGGCAACTGGTCTATATCTATATAGGTCCGATAGGAACAATCAACCAATCAAGTTAAGATCATAAATATATTATTCATATACATTATATTATATAGTGGCATTTACATTTTGGCATTTCAAAGAATATAATCATTTGCTTTTCTTTGCAGCTAACGGAGACGGTCAAAGCTAAAGCAGCGCCAGCAGCACCAAACATTGCCAAGAAGCCGATGGCGCCGCCAACGCCGTCGATGCCTGTGCAGCAACAACAACAGCAGCCGGTGCAAATGCCAGCGCTGAAACCCACCCAGCAACTGCAACAACAAGCGCAGTTAGTCAGCAGCGAGTCGAAGCCCAGCATTATGATTGAGGCCAAGCCGGCAGAGCAATCCCCAATTACAGCAACTGCAACAGTTGCAGCAATGTCGGCAACAGCGGCAGCAGCTGCCACAGCAATTGCTACCACCTCAACAACAGCAACGAGCATTGTTAGCAATAGCAATCCAACAGCAGCCGGAGCAGCTGCCGGCGCTGTGCCCGTGGATGTCAATTGGCTGTTCATTTGCGATTGGCGCAATTGTCCGCGTCGTAAATTCAAATCGCTCAACGAGCTGCAGCATCATGTCTGCAATGTGCATTGTCCGGATCATTTAGATTCCGGCGCTGAGATCTATTGCCAGTGGGGCAGCGGCCCCAGCTTGTGTGACAACATAGCCCGTAAGCGCTACTCACTGATGACACATCTGGTGGATCGTCATTTGGCGCTGGATGATCTGCGTGCGAGCGTGCAGCGTCGCCTTGCCACGGGCATACACAATGTGGCGCCCACCCAGCCAACGGTCACTATTGTGCGCAATGTGGGCAATGCCAGCAATGCGTCAGCATCAACAGCGACAACGACAGCTGCTGCTACGCTAGCAACAACGGCCACGGCTGTGGGCACCTCGGCGCTGCAGGCAATTAAACGACATTCGGCCGACTTTCTCAACTCCAAGGAGCTGTTGGATGAGAACGAGGGCCCAGTCACAAAGAGCATACGCCTCACGGCGGCGCTTATATTGCGCAATCTGGTCAATTACACATCGACGGCCAAGCGCAGCCTCAAGCGGTATGAGCCGCATCTGGCCAATGTGGCATTTAGCAATGTGGAGGCCAGTGGCGTCCTCTCCCACATACTGCACGAGCTCAGTCAGTAATCTCCCCAACTAATCAACTATCTAAATATATATATATAGTATATGCATATACATATAAACATATTTTTCTACACCTCACGCTGCGCTGCTATAAAAAAACTAAATATTTAAACAATTATTTCTATTAACTAACGACACTATTAAATGTGAACAAATTGAATGAAATGAAGTGAGCGAATATATATTTGAATTTTGGAATAAATCGCGTTCAATTTGTTGGGTAAGTTTCGAACAATTTAGTTAACATAAATTAATCTAATTCGAAATGACAATCTTGAAAGGTTTGGGAATTGTTTTATGAGCCGTAAAATTCAAAAGGTTTCCATGGTTTCCATGGATGGAGTTCGAAATAATTTATGAACCAAAAATTAAGTTTCGTTAACACACATTTTGCTATTGAATCTTTGGTATGCATTTCGTCTAAAAGAAATCAAATAAACATCTCAGAATGTTATTCAACAATCTTGAAGTTAACAATCTAGAAAGATTGAAATAGAGTCATAAAAAACATGAATGAACCCACGGATAAAACATAACAAATTTTATAAATATTATTTTTTTTAAGTATATTAAGTATAAATCTCAAATGAATGTGGACAAAAAATCACGAATGAAGCGTCTTCAGTCATTAGGAATCTTTAAGCACTTAAAAAATACCAAAATTGTTTGAGGCAGATTTAAAATAGGTTTTGGTCGTCATATAAAACTTAAAATTCACTATAAAGTTTAGAGGGTTACATGTGTAATACGGGACTGTTTAAATGTTTAAATAATCAATTTACGGGGCGCTTATGCTGAAAGTTGCCCATGAATTGTCAGTCACTGCCAGTGCAGCTGCTTGGCAGAAATAAAGAGGGAAGAGGATGATTCAAACTGTAACACTTAAAAACTAATAGACAATTGTGTCAAGGGTTTAGTTGTATAAGTCCCAGAGCGAGATCTGTGCATCCATGCCAGCAGCGGCCATAATGGGGGCGCGCCACAAGGACACAGGTTGCGTGGAGTAGGCGAGATCCATGACGCCGCCTTGTTTGTGCTGCGTCAGCACGGCCAGTGGTCGCAGGCTCTTCCACGAAAAGATGCGTATGCGACCGTCCCAGCCAGCGCTGGCAAAGACCTTCTGATCGGAGCGTATGCGCACACAGTTGACGCCCGGATTCTTGATGCACAGCTCGGAGCCGCGCTGCAGCTGCATGGATTGTCGTTGATAGCTGAAGGTAGTCAGTTTGTCAGCTATGGTTGGCAAGTGGAAATCAACATTAATTGGCAGTTCAAGGGAAACAAATCACAGTGCGTTCTTACAAGCGCCGCCAACTATGCCGCGGTTCGTGATGGGATCATAATCAACTGTCAAGGCATCCGGCGCCAGTTCCATGACATCAATCATAACACCGCTGCTCAAATCCCAGGTGAGGAAATGCCCGGACTCGTAGCCGGCGAGCAGAAAAAGCTGTGAGGCGCACTCGAAGGGCTTGAAACAGGTGACGCTGCCCAGCTTGGCCAATTGTGGATCATCCGGTATTAGCATCTGTGTAGGCGCCGCCGGATCCGTAACGTGTAGCACACCAATTGCCGTCTCCTCGCACGGATAGAAGAGCAACTGTTCGTTTGTATTGTTGGAATTTATGTGCAGCGCTGTGCGACAATAGCCCAAATGATTGCCCGGTATGCTGCGCTCCTTTACATAGCTGTTGCTGCTAATCGAGTACATGGTGATGGTGCCACCCTTCTCCTGCGTGATCAGGTGCTCTTTGGTGTGGTGTAGATTTGTAATTGGCGCGTTGCCCACCTCAAAGTTCAGCGACGAGCGGTTTGTCTATAAGACAATAATAATTTGTTTTTGTTTAGAGGTTTGTTGTTGTTTTTGGCTCACCTGTAGATCCCAGAGAAATACTCTGCCTTTGAGGGTGCCCGCCAGCAGGCGCTCGCTCTCATGAAAACATATGGAGTTGACGGCGCCCATGTCCGGGCAACGTAAACTGAATACAGGATCAGGTGGTAGCACAGCCATTTTAAAACGTGAATTGAATTAATTAAATTTAACTAAAGCGTGTTGCGTTGCAATGTCGATAAGATAAATAAAGGGTGTTGCGATAAATAGTGGAGGCAAATCGATGACGATTGCAATGGGGAACTAGTTACAGCTGCAGTATATGACTTTGAAGTGCGCTCTATGCAAATATTTTAATGAAAACAAATTCCGGAACATTTAAACAAAAGTAAACCGAACATATTTATTAAAATGTGTATTGACTTTGTCAAATATCGAAAAGTCAATGGCTCGATAGATTTGTGTATAAGATCCACAACTTACAGTCCACATACACAGTCAGCTGTGGGTTGCTATTGCACGCTCAAGCCGCCAGATGTCGCCAGTGCGCTGGCGCGTCACGCACATGTTTAAAAAAGCTTTAAAAAGCGATAAAACAAACCAGAAAAAAGCGAAAGAAAAAATATATTTTATGCCGCTGGCAAATTTTTATCAAATTGTCGCACAGCCTTTAAGTGAAAATAAGCTGAACGATTTTACAGCAAAAATATCATAAAATGCGCTAAATGCGCACAAAGCGCACTGTTGCCATTAAAAAACATAACGTGGCAGCAAAGTCGAGCGACTTTAATAGACTTTACCAGCGTCCAGCGTGAGGGGCCTAGACGTTAAGGCAACGATCATAAAAAGACTTGTCGCTTGTACTTGGGCTGACTGTAACAACCTAATGCCAAGCGGCCTAAAAAGCATACAGATAAAACGTGCCCCCTCCCAAAAAAAAAAAACCGCAAAATAAACATGCTATAAGCTCGTTAATCAATGCTAAGTTGACAGTTTTAAGTGGCTTTACCGATTGTTTTTTTGTTTTGGTTTTCTTCATTTTTTATTATATCTTTTTCCATTTTGTACAATCAACAAGAACAACGCTGGAGACTCCTGTTGCGTTCAAATGATTTAGTAGACGCTGCAATAGGGCCAACCAAAATTAAAACAAGCTATTTTTAATAAGAATAAATTATTTTTGAAATATGTTTTTACAAATTTGGATTAATTTTGATATTTTAGAAACTGAATTGACTTATATTTTTGTTTATTTTTTTTTGACATGCATGTTAATTCATGCGAATCTTGTTAACATGAGTGTCAAAGTTGTTTTTATACCCTGAATCCATTGAACATGAGTAAAAAGGATGGATCCGCATCAACAGCCGAGTGGATCTAGCCATGTCCGTCTGTTCGTATGTATGAACGCATGGATACTTGAACCTATAAGTCCATGCGCAGATCGAGTGTGTTTTCGATAATCAAAAACTCACTCCGTTTCCAAGCAATCGATAAAAATCGATACCGATATGTTTATTCTAGAATAGTATATATATATATACCAAATCCCAAATCAAGTTCACAGTATTAGATTGTTTAGTGTGGCAACAATTGGAGTTCATTGAACATGCATGCTAATTTTCGATATAGGGCTTCGAGGGTTGTTGGAAAGCATAGATTATAAGCTTATCGATTAAAGGCTGGTAATTAATTGTATAGAAATATAGATTTTTTAAACAGTTCTAACTGTTTTGTTTTATAACAAATTTTATTTGAAGCGTTATACTGTAAAATGTATTTAACATGCATGTTAAAGTTGCTTGCATCTTAAATTTTAGCTGGACATTATGGACTTTATAAGATTTGGGATTAATCAATACTTTGCGATATTGGAAACTTCGGAAGAAATGTAAAAAATATTAGACATGAATTTAAAAATTTAAATTGACATTCACCTTAATTGATGGATAAGATGGGTTTAAAGAATGTTTTGAAATGTTGTCTAATTAGTTATGATTAAACATACAACAAATTTGACGTAAATAGGTTCAACGTAAATTTGTGTTGACATTAATATTAATAGCAAGAATTTCCTTAGTTAATTGCTTTAAACTGCTGTGTGATTGGACATTCCAGGCAGCTGGTGCAGCTTTCGACTAGACCCTTAGATCTAGACGTAATTGTAGTTTAATGAGGCCGCAACAAGTTAACAACTCTCACGAATAGCTCGCGGAATTCCCCATCCCGTTTTGTTTAAACGTGTCTAAAATGCGGCTAAAAGTCCCTTTAACGGCCAAAAGGCAATCGTAAAAAAGGTTAAAGCCTTTCCACACCAGACATAGAGCTCATTTGCTTTGGTTTCGGTTTTTATTGATTCGGACAGACGGACAGCTGCTCCAGAGTGAGAGAGTCAGAAAGAGGAGAGCCATAAATCTTTTTGCCACAGCCTCGAGGTGAGGCGTTTAGTGGCCTAAACTATTTATGCATACGGCTATCTGGGTAATCCATTTGAAATGGGTCAACAACTGCAACTGGCGACTCCTTAAACGATTCGCATGACCCAAACCCAAACCCAAACCCAATACCCAGCCCAGCTCTTGGTTCCCAGTTCCCAGTTTTGGTTTCAGTTCCAGTTGAGAGATGTTTTAAAACATATTAGCTTGTTACCTTAATGAAGTCATAAATTTTCGCTATCGCATTGGAGCATCTCCTCGTGCCTCTGCCGGCTGCAGGTTTCTAAGGAATTCCAATTCCTCTATCCAAGCATTTTTTTGGCACACAACTGAAACTGAACAAAAAAAAAAAAACACCATATCCATATCCAAAATTCATATATGACCAATGCTCGATAGTTAATCAGGCTTAGTTTGATATATGCTGACAGTGCCGGCCTCTGGTGTAGACCGCCGGCTCAGCACCAAAAGGGGTGGCAGCACACAGGCTAGAGGAGGGGGAGGGGACAGTGCCAGGACAACCCGCTGGGCCTGTTCCGCGTATCCACGCATCCGATCGCTATGAAAATGAAGTTATCACGCGACAAACAATGACCCGTCCGCATTGCTACCTATAACTTTATATGGTTGTCATTATTAGCCCGGCATTGAAATGGACCCACAGCGCCAATTTATTTATGCGCTACCTTAATGGAGACCATCTGTATAGACCAGTTCGCATATCGAATCCAGGGAGTCCGGCGTAGCCGATGTGCCGGCCCAGCTTCAGTTTCCCTCTCAGCTATTTTTTATTTGGCGTTTTTATAGCATTATTTTCGCAGTGTTCATGAATCATATTGAGCGTAAGGAAGAACTATAAAATATGTTCCCTGGAAGCCAGAGGGCATCTTTGCATATAAGCTGAAGGTGTTGGAATTTTGATTTGACTGCAACAATGCAGCTTGGCTTGAAGCTAAAAAGCTATACAATAAATATAGGGAAAATATATTCAATTATTGTGGCGTATAGAAGGGATTAAGGCTGTGTAGAGACGGCTGTGAGTATTAGCGAAATTTGGGTGTCAACAGGTAGAGGGTGCTCCAGTCGGGAGTGCCCGACTAGGGGATACCCTGAACTTTCTTGGTGGGCGTAACTTTTCTGGCAGCTAGCTGTCCACTTTGGTGACCCTGGCCATTCAAAGCTCAGAGATTAGCTCGAAAAACAGGATTTCGATATCGACTTTTAACCAGGGGCTGGAACGGGGGCACGTTATCGATTTCGGAAATACTTAAATACTTCTAGAGTTGGTGTCGGCATATGCAATTGGCCTATAAAAGGCTTTAACATGGCTGCAAATCCAACAAATATTTGTTGACTTTTTGATTCAGGGCCGTAAAGCTTCGTCTTAAGTTTGGGTTAGGTTCGTGAGTTTGGCTTTTGACAGCTGTGAGAATTTTTTTTTTTTATAGGACCAAGCAAGTTCCTGACTCTTAACTGTTTCGAATTACGATTGTTTGTTTAACAAAAAATTGAAGCCCTAGATCTGGAATGGAAAGTGATGCAACGCAAATTCCATTTGCTAACACAATTTTGTGGCGACCACTTAAAAAACTCAACCAACCACAACAAATATAGGAAAGAAGAAAAAAACCCGAGCAGACAACTTCAGCTGTGATTTTTGTTGTTGTTTCTTTTTTTTCTCCAAAGCACAATCAATTAAAACATCGACGTCTATCAGCATTATTATAAATCAAACGATAACATAAAATTGACACTAAAGGCGTTTCGCCCATTTTTCATGCGACGACGAGATTAAGCCTCCAAACTGTAGATTGTAGCTCCAAGAAAAAAAAAACCACCAACACTATATAGCTGAAAAGTGTGCCCAAAAAAATTAAAAAAAAAAAAAACTAGAGCTGAGCTTTGTTTTTATATATGCAAATTGAACGTTGGCCAAACTGGACGGGAAAAACTGGTCGGCACGCCAAAGTGCTCAGTAATTGATCAATTTCCGCAGACCGGAATATACAACTATACAAAAAAACAAGGAAAAAAAACTCAAATCGAAAACGAAACGTATTCAAGACAAAAGACCCGCAGTTGATAATGCGTTGGCCACACTTGATTTTTATACCCTGAACCCATTGAAAATGCGTAAAAAGGGCATCATGTTTGTGTGAAGTGTATGTAACAGGCAGAAGCAAGCATCTCCAAGCTCATAAAGTATATATATTCTTGATCAGCATCAATAGCCGAGTCGATCTAGTCATGTCCTTCTTTCTGTCCGTCCGTCTGTCTATCTGTCCATCCTTTCGCCCAGCCGTCCGTATGTATGAACGCATCGATCTTAAAACCTTTAACAGCTAGAGACTTTAAATTGAAAGTAGATCCTCCTAATGCCCGCACATTTCCACCATTTGTAAAACGATTGTATTGAACTCTATCACCCGTAAACTAATATTTAAAGATCAATGGGAGCTTGGGTTCTTCAAGTGCTTGGGCAGTTTGTTTCCGATAATCGATAACCTGTTATGTTTCCAAGCAATCGATAAGAATCGATATCGAAATCCTGCTTTTTAGCTAACCTCATTTAACATGTAGCGCATACAGATCAAGTAAGTTTTATATCTAAAAGAAGTTTCAGGGTATCCGCTAGTCGGGCATCGCAACTTCAGCACGCTTGTTTAAACTGATTTATGCACAATGTGATATTATGAAGAGGCTGCAGCGGATGGCACTCATATGTGTTGGGCTTAATGAAATGGCGCTTCAGATGATACAAATTTGAGCTCACCCGCATTGGCGGCCGCTACCATTTACGGTCGAGCGTGTGACAGTTGTGGGTGCTGTGGAATTTTACTGTGCTGCTTGCAACATCTGCGTCACCTACGCATCAACACATTCCACACGAGTGGAGCCTCTTCAAGAGCGGGTGTGTGACTGTGTGTGTGTGTGAAGCTGTGTGCCACAATCAGACGCACTCAGCCAAAGTGCCAATCAAAGTGTAGCCGCAAGGACTGAAAGGATCACAATGCCCATCTCAGTGAACTGGGGGCCTGAAATCGAAACCTTGTCTGCCTGGTGTCAATAACATTGTATCAGACCTGATTGCAACCGGGCTAGAGATGAGAACGCGTGTCCGATTATTGCCACATGACACGACATGACGTGAACACGAATCGCACACTTTTCTAAACACGCACGCTAAACGCGCTGTCTGCGCTATGATTAATACGACACGCACGAATTTTTTTTCCTGCTTATGTGTGTATATCGATAAGTTAACGCACTTTCGTGTTCACTTTGTTGTCGCGTTGGATCGTGTCAGGTTGTATTAGGTCGTATTAGTTTGTGTCAGGCTGTGTTAGGTCGTGTCAGTTTTTCTATTGTTTTGCGCTCAACTCACGAAAGCGCACAAGCCTCTCTTTTTTAGCACGAAAATAAAGTGCCATGTCTTCGTGTCGCGGAAAGTTTGGACACGACACGTTGCCGGCTCTGCTTTTACCTTGCCGCTTGACATGATTGCCGTTGGGCCATTGCCATTGGTTGATTGCCCGGTCGAACTTCTACTTCATCATGCCAGCGACATTCAAGGCTCGCAAAAACACAAAAACTAAAAAGAAAATTCCAATTTAATTGCGTGAATTAAAGCTGTAAATCATTATGCTAAGTGCCCTTTAATGTCTCAAAATGCAGCTCATTTGCAAGTGCACACAGACCGTGTCCCATGTTGCAGCAGCCGCAACTGCAGCATCAACTGCATAAGCGTAACATGAGGCATGCCCCCGGGCCATGTAATCATTTTCGACTGGCGACCGTCCTGTTCGGTGCGCTCGCCTCCTTCTGGGCAGCCTCTTGGCTCTTGTGACCGAGCTGGTTGCCTACGCACTACTTTCAATTATCAATTATTAAGTTAATATCTTCTTCAGGCAACCCAACCCCTAGCCTCAGGTGTCACTAGACCCTCTCTCATATCATGTGTCGCACACTGAAAGTGTTAATGTTTTAATTTTGCATGCGTTGTGCGTGCAAATTGTTCGTAGTTGATGCCTTGAAGTTGGTTGTTATATTTCTGGTTTATGGCTTTACGCTACAAGACTTTATTTAACAAGAAGCACGATCTTGCTTAGGCTCAGATAAATCAAATTCAAATTTAAGCAAATAAAGCTAACAACATTGTTAATGAACGTTGTAAAATCGTTTTAGGAAGTTAAAAACATTTGCTGTTGCAGAAAGTTATTAGTTAAAGAAAGAATGTTATTATTAAATAATAATATTAATAATAAGTAATTGATAATTATAAAACTTGTATCTTAGAGTTTTTTAAAAATTCAGGCTCTTGCAATAAAATACTTTATTTTACATCCGTTCCGCCTTAAGCTCATGTTAAAAACTCTTTGGAAAAATGAATTTCAAATTTTCGTGGCATTCCGCGCTAAGCCGGGTAACACGCGTTTGTCTTATACACATATGAATACATTTGTATATCAAATATATAAATATTTAACAAGCTTCCTCTATTTTATATGACCCAGTCAATGGGGCAACTAAACAACGAGGATTTCGCTTCAAAATTCAGTCTAGTCCAGTATTTCCCCTTTTCACCACAAATGTAAATAAATAATTCCATTCATAATTAAAGCAAGTTTTTATTAAATATTTATCTGCGCAGCGAAAAATAAATAGAAAAATTGTGTACACATAAAATATTTTGACAAGAGGTTAAATATTTGCAAGCAGCTATTTGACTTGTGCCTATCCTGTGCGTCCATTAATATGTTTTCCATGCACTTATCACAGTCAATAAGTGGCAAAAATGAGTGCAGGCCCAGTCATTTAATGAATGGCGCTAACTCGGCAGCCTGTCTGCGAGTATGACTATGCGAGTGTGAGTGCGAGTGCGAGTGCGAGTACTCGAACTCGTATTCATATAATTAAAATGCCACTTAGCTGACAGCAGCTGGTTGCCAACGACTGCAGGAGAAAAAATGAAAAACAAAATATAAAACTGAAATCAATTTCGAGTAGCCTGCAACCAAATTGTCATGCCAAATAGCCCCCCTCAATGAGGGGCGTGGCATGGGCGGTTGGCGAGGCCATCGCATTGGCCATCATATTATCAGGCGGAATATATCGCACCATGCGTATAATTACAAAACGAACGCAAAGAGAGGGTTTGCCAGCGGAGAAACACCTGATAAACACCTCAAAAAAAAAAGAAAAGAAAAAAACTCCGCCTATTAATTACAGTAATTTCTTGCTGCTGCTGCTGCCCCTGCTCAAATGAGCCACTAAATGTGGCGACAATCGCAACGGGATTAGTTGACCCAGTTGCCAGCTTGGCAGCTGCCACACGACACACAGCACATGCCGCTTGCCGCATGCCGCATGCCGTATGCCGTATGCCGTATGCCGCATGCAACCTTAATAATTCAGGGACATCAACTTTAGTTTGGCCAACTCTACAAATAAACAAACAAATTGTTAAACTCACATATGTCGAACTCATAAAATTTTGATAGAGTTTCGCCCAAAAATGCGGCGAAAGTTGCGCTCCACACGTAACTAGTTCCATATACACTTACCAAGAGAGTGCTTATTAGCTGTTGTTACTGGAGGAGTTCATATTTTCTAATACCCTGTATACATTCCATATGGGAATTTGTGCAAATCGAACCAAATGCAGAATGAAGCATCCCTGACATATTCTTGATCTGCAGTCGACCTTAAGATGCCCATAAATCTTGGAAACTCTAGAAGCTGGAGATTTAAAATTGGAAATATATATGTATAATGTATCGTTTGTATCGTATACGTTTGAGTATCGTTTGTAATACGCAGAACAAGTTTGTTAGTTTTTCTCGCTACATATTTCATAATATAGATAAATATCGTCTTGAAACTTCACATAGGTCCGTCTTTCTGGGCAGTAGGTTTATGTGTCGAAACAGGGCGGATCGGATCACTATAGCATTTAGCTGCCATGGGAACGATCGGAGGAAAAGAAGAAAAACTTTTTGTTTTTCAAGATGTCTTGGCCAAACTCGGCATTTATAAGTCTGACCATGCTCCATACATCTAAAATAGCAAAATCTTATCAACATTGAGCTACCATATGGCTTCCATATATAAACACACTATTTTCTTTACTATTCTCATATACGTATATGCAAAAGGGAAATGTCTTCAAGGGTGTTAAATCTTCGGCGCGCTGAAGATATCTTTACCTGCTCGTTAATTATACATAGACTTGAAATTAGAAGTAAATATATGTTCTTAGCTCTTTTGTAGGCCATGTACTTTTTATCATACGCAGACCAAGTTTGTTATTTTTATCGATATATATTTCCAGTACTATCACGTAAGCATATATTTTTCAATATTTATTAAAAAAAGGTCGTCTATGACTTTTTCAAATTAAAACAGTTTTTCTTGCTTGATGCCCAAGCATTAAGATTTGTCAAAGATCATAATTTAGTCTTATATAGTAGGCAATTTTTCTACTTATGTTTGGTATCGTAATAAATTGATAATATTATACTTACATTTTTGTAATCAAGTTTGTAATTTTCATTTATTAGACAAATATCATTTAGACACATCTTTAATCACATGTGTTTGCCAATTTCAGCCTAAGGGCATTCAGGTTTCGTTGTGAGTTTGTGGCGCCAGCTCTTGATGATGTTTCGACCCTCGAGGGGGCGTATGTTGTGCAGCTGCTGTTGCTGTTGTTTGCCATTGTGTTTTATGAAATGTGTTGAGACTCTGAAGTGCGTATAATTCATTTTGGCTGCGTTTTGCATGTCCGTCGCTTGCCTGACTGACTGATTGACTGATTGACTGAGTGACTGATCAAGCAGGCTACGACGGCTGAGACTGACACCGGCTGGCTGAGTGACGAGGCGCTGGCCGGCTAAGGCCAACTGCAGCTGCCAGTCAAGGCTCAAACGGGCCGCCAAGTAGCCAACAAGCCAAACAGTTAACAAGCCAAAAAGGCAGCCCGGCCAACCATTGCTGGCCAGCAATTTTCCATTGGCACTTTGATAAATGGCGTTAAAATATTTCATATGCGCGCCGCAGTCAGTTTAATTTTCGGACGCATTGTTCAATGGACCAGGCCCAAATGCGCAGGCCGAAAGTGAAACTTGGCCATTTAAATGGTTTTTTGCCAAAAAGCAGACATTTAACTTATCGTTGTTGGCTCTAAACACGAATTACGCATACGCCACGTTAGCTGGCCGAAAAATAAAAGCATGCAGGAACTGTTCAGTTTGGTCTGTCGGCAGTTTAATACTCTTATTGATTATATTCGCCTATATTTTGTTAGATCTATTTGATTCCCTTCTGACTGGAATACTTGAATAGCATTTCTTTAATCTTAATTCAAGTATTTAGTTTTTGAAAGCCACAGCAAAGCAGTATATATATTTTAAAATATTTGTCTATGGCTCTTGGCTTTATAATATATTAGTTTAACTCAACTCAAATTTGCCTTGGAGATGTCTGTAAAAACTATATAGTTTTTCTATACATTTTCTTGCTTCAATTGCACAAAGAACAACAAAATGTTGGCCCGTTCAGCTGCTCAATTGACATCTATTGCGCGCATTTCGTGGCATATTTAAAACAACCTCTGCTAGGGTATGCGAAAAATCAAATTTATTGTAAAACATATTAAATACGCTGTATGGCTCATTAAACGCACAAATATTTCAAACCGGTAATGAAATGGACTGCACAGCGTTTTAGAGGCATGCCAAAGCATGCCTGTAGCCAGTGATCAGTACAGAAGGGGCGAAAGGGGCGGTCCTGCGGGGAGTTGGTGCAGATTTTCTTGGGAGCAACTCGGCTAGCAACTATTTATGAGATAAAAGCACTTACGATTTCATTAGCCAACTGCAGCAAAACAAAATCACCGCCAAGTTGTGCCTGCGTGTGCATGTGTGTGTGTGTGTGTGCGCGCACATGGTAAATTAATATTTGACTGCCAACATTTGACAGACGGTAGTAAAAACTGGTAACAGGACCAAGCAGCAGTAGACCAGGCGCCAGGCCAGCGTCTCAGCTCATCTGCGTTTCAATTAACTCAAGATTTGGCTGTGCAACATTTTATTTAATTTTCATATACTCTTGCAGAGCGTATTATAAGTTTGTCATGCGATTTGTAACGCATAGCAGACGAGATCTTTAAGCTTGTAATGTATATATATATATAAACTTGTTGAGTATTAATAGCCGTGTTATAGCCATGTCTTTCTGTTCCTGTCTGTTTTTAGGCAAACTCTCAGCTAATGTCGTGAAATTTAGCAGGAGACGTCTCCAAGCTTTGAATGTCTTTATATATCTATTCTTGTTCAGTATTAACATTTCAGTCGCTATAGCCATGTCCTTCTGTACCTATCTGTTTCTATGCAAACTGGACTCTCATCTTATACTATAAAACTTAGCATATTGCCATAGTATTTGGGTACTATGTGCTATACCCTATAATCGGAGGAAAATTTAGTTGTTATACGAAAAGCTTTTCGATTTTCAAGATATCTTTACCAAACTTGATATTCAGACATTTAAGCATGCACTATATAAAGTATCAGAAATCTTAGCAAAATATGTTATATGTGTGTATGGATATTATATAATATTTTAATCTTATTAATATATGGTTATTGTATCATACAGCTCTGTAGGATAATTCATTAAAAGTGAGTTTGTATGCAATACTTTTTACGTTTCATCTGACCAAACTCAAGCATTACAAACTTTACCATAATATATTCCTAAAATAGCTGCAAAATCCTATCCAATCGAATTACTTTATAATATTTAACCTATAGGATATTTAATTTAGTTGTTATATGAAAGGCTTTTTGTGTTTTTCAGTTAAAATTGCAATTAAGGTATTTAACCCTGAACTTTACATCTGAGCTAGGTCTTATTAATATACATATGTTAATAATACATGTAGGATAAATTGATTGAAAAGCTAGAGATTATATGGAAAAATTGTATGTTTTTCAAGATATTTTTGCCAAATTCAATCATTACGAGCTTTACTTCATTAACATATCTGCACAATTCTATCAACTACTTAATGATACTTCACCCAAAGCAACAATTGGTCGGAAATAAAGTTGTCAAGCAAAAGCATTTCTAAGGGTATTTAAAGTTCAACCTGCCGCAGATAATGCCACTTTCATGCATATTTGTTTTATAATAATTTTTTTTAGTCTCACATTGATTTGTCAAATTGACAGCAATAAATCGATCAGAGCCAGTTGCAGCTGACAGTTAATCATAAGCCGCCGCGTTGACAGGTGCCCCCAACTGGGGAGCTGGGGAGCTGGCTAGCTGGCGAGCTTGCGAGCTGGATTTGCAGTTTTTTGCGTAATTTCATGCAAGCTGCCAATCCGTCAATTGTCTTGATAAATGCGCACATTGACCAAGTTGCATACAACATATACACTAATATACGTGTGTGTGCCCCGAGGCGCACTTGGGCACGGCTACAGCTGGTTTTGCAGCTTGGTCGCGGGCCGTGCAAAATGTTGCACCAAATTAATTATAAGCCACCCACCCGACGGCGACGTGGGACGCCTCTAATGCCTAACCTTGTTCGCAGACACTTTGCTAAATTTGCTGTGGTTGCTGTTGTTGTTGTTGTTGTTGTTGTCGTTGTTGTTGTTGTTGCCGCGGCTGGGTTTGGGGCCGCGCATTTTGCTCTGATATGGCATTGATATCGTCGAGCTGCAAGTCGTATACTCACTGATTATTCCAAATTTATTTAAATGCATTTTTTTGCTCTCGCTGAAACTCCTATTTATGTAACAGACCGCTCGTAATTTTATTTTATTTTTTCCTTTTTGGGGGGGGTTTTGCAACTTAAGACCCTGGGAAAATGCGCCGGCCACGACTAATGACAGTTATTTATCAATGAACATTTTGTTGTGGACCATGTTCAGATTGTACGAACTGGGCCAGGGGTGGGCAGGGGAGCTGTAGTCCAAGGGGCGCCGGATTTATATCTTTGTGGGTGACCATTTATGTAACGATCTGGTTGAAAATCTTAGGTTAATTACTCAACCCATAAACAGAATTTGGCAAATTTATTTGTCGGTTTTACCTCTAGGATTATTTCCTAACTTACGCGTTATAAATTAGATTTTGAAATTAGGTAAGGGAAAGATAACGAGATTAAGGTAAATTTGGGTATTTTATAAATAATATGCACAGTTATTTGAGCGCCGAGCCACGTGAAGAAATTTTTTATCAACATTGCTAAATCAAGAATTTTTTTCGGATACATTTTGGCAATTCTTTGCATTGCCTCTTTCTCTGCTAAAAACGGTTTTAACTGATTTTTATCTTTCTCTTTGCGCAATATCCTAAAGCGATTTGCAGACAGCATTGATTAACTTCTAAAGACGTCCCCTGCACCCTTTAAGAATGGCTAAAAAGGGTATAATGTATTTATGCAAATGTGTGCAACAGGCAGAAGGATGCATCTCCGACCGCATAAAGTATATTTATTCTTGATCAGCATCAATATCCGCGTCAATCTAGCCATGTCTGTCTGTATGTCCGTCCATATGTATGTACGCTATGATCCTAGATCAAGTATCTTTTCTTTTATAGCTACACCAGAGCGTGAGCGGCGAAGGTTGAGGGTATCCCCTAGTCGGGCACTCCCGTTTGGAGTCCTCTTACTTGTTATACATTTAATTTGCTTCTTAAGCCTTGCAAAAAGTGATTGTTAAATATTAAGTTAATAGCGTTTTTGAGCGTTGCCAATCTCTGTGAATAAAAAACTAGTGTAAGAATATAATTACACAATTTTTCGTTAATTATCTTTGAAATTTATCGCAGTTTCAAAATCAATTTATTTCCAAACAATATCTAAATTATTATTGTTGCAACCATTTAATTATCTTCGATTTTAAATATATTGTTTGACTATTGCATATTCAACTACAATCGTTGAGATTCGTGTAACTGCCGGCTATAAATATGAAAATCGAAAATTATGAACCATTATAAAAGTACATAAAGTTGTATCCAAATATTATAACATTGCATTCGCCATTTATGGCCATCAATTTGTATGGCTGTTCAAAATGTTGCAAAAAATGATTAAAAATCATAAATATGAGTACATGCAGATTGCACTGTTTATACCCTGGCAATATGTAGATGCATAAAAGGGGTATGTTGCTGTGCAGATATGGGTAGCAAGAGAAAGGAAATGTGTGAACTAGAATTAAGAAATTTGTTATTTCTTCTATCGCAATAATATAAAAAGTTTTTTTAATATTTCTCATTTAAATCTTTTTTGCTATATTTCAGACACTTTAGAAGCTACAAAATGGAAATTTAAGAATTTGTTATGCAGCCAAAATGTGATGAAATATTTTTAAGAGCCAATTCTTCTACATCCATTCATCTCTTCTGCTGCTTGATGCCAGAGCTAAAGTCGAAAAATTTGTATGTGGCTATCTTTATAAAAACCCAGACACTTTGAAAACTACGAACACAGAATCTGTCTATGTTGATTCTCAGTTCTCAGATTAAATATATATTTAAGAGTTTAATAAATGTTTACTGCCCTTTGTTTTCAAAATAGGCTTATTATGTTTATTAATTGATTTTTCCTATTGTTTGTTTGAAAAATTTTTGTAATTTTTTAGTTTCTTGGTTTTTACTCCCTTTTTCTTCAAAAGCATGCTATAATTACTAAAGTATAAAAGCTTTGAATTTAAAATGTAGTATGTGAACTTCCAGATATCAAACATAAATCAGGTTTAATAATTGATTTTTCTGGATTTTTGTTTTATGATCCCAGAGACTATAAGAGCTACGATGAAAGAACTTGTTTTAAGAATGTTAAGTTCTCAGATAAAAATGATTAAAGAGCTTAATTCCCTTTGACTAATCTGTGTTTTCCATATAAATTTAGTATCTGTATGATCCCAGATACTTTAAGTGGTCTGAACACAAAATTTGCATAAGTTTCGCATGATCTCAGTTTTCGAACGGGGTTTATTAAATATTTATTATTTCGTATAAAAATTCGGTGTTTTCAGATTGTTCCTTTAGTTCCTTTTTACTGCTCTTTGATTTAAAAATATATAACCTATCTGCATATATGATCGCAGAGTCTAAAAGAGTTCAAAATGTAGTAAGCGAATTCGCCTGGTAGATTTCAGAAGGCACTGATCGATTCCAGCGCAAAATAAATCATATTATATTAAAAAAAAGAAGAAACTTATGCAGGGTATGTTCTAGTTGAGCACACGTTGGACTGGAGCATTCTTCACTGTTTACAACTACATGTTTGTTTTTCTTTTCTTTTTTTTTTACGTTTTTTTTTGTCGGGCTGGCAGTTAAGCTATTTGACAAGTTGACTAAGACAAAACTCACGCCGCCGCACTTATTCAAAACCTTATGCGCAATTTAATAAAATCATTATGCAGCTGTCAGAGCCAATGACATTTGAGGCAACTGCAACTGTGGCTGCGACTGTGACTACCACAAAAAACTTGCACAAGCTCGAAAAATAAAGAAAAAATACAGAAAAATAGTTTATTGATTTCTGGCGGCAGTTTGCGCAACGCTCGAAACCAACGCCAATTCCAAATACGAGTATGCGTCGACGAATCTATAACTGAATCTAAATATGAATAGGAATCCATGAATACGAATATTCATATGAATATGAATATGAATATGAATATTAATGGTAAACTGAATTTGTATCTGCTGTGTAACTGGGCAAACATCTTCACCTGCTGCGCTGGCCAAAACGAAAACGAAAACGAATACGAAAACCAAAATCCAAACCCAAACCGAAGTCAATATTTTTGCTAATATTTAAAGCCGCAACGTCAGTTGGCGCCAGTTTGCATTTGTTTATGGTCGCCACATTTTTATGATAAATCGCCGAATGCCATTGCTAATTACTGACTAGCAGCAGCCACTGGCTAAATCTGGCCGGAATCAGCTAAAATCAGCAACTGCTTTTTTGGCCAAATGAGTAGGCACATTTGGCCGCATTCACATATTTGCCCGCTCAAATTGCGGGCACCTGTTGCGTCTGCTTAATTAAATTTAAATTACTTAACATTGGGCGCGTGTCATGTATTAAAATGCTAATAAATATGCATTTGTTGACGTTTCTTTTAATACCCTGTAATTGACTGAATGCTTGACGTGTGACATGCATCAAATAAATACATTTTCTTTTTTGTTTTAATATCCATTAAAAATGGAAAATTTTGTAAGGGGGTTAAACAAGACTTAGTAACAAGAGTTTTGTTTATGTGAATACAAATAAAATATTATTATTAATACGATTATAGATGCACGCTTCGTGTATAACCTGTAAACGTACGATTGCTTTTAAAGAGGTTACATTAGTCTTTTTAACAGGCATTCGAGGTCATCTTATTATACTATATTATATATATACTATATTTATTTTATTATGCGGTATCTTATAGAACTCGTAGATCTCTTACGTCTCATATATAATCGAAAAAAATATTATCAATAAATCTTGAAATGTTGCATATATATTTTCTTATTTTAGCAATCTTTACTAATGTTTTATTAAAACAAAAACAATTTGTCTTAATCTTAAATTTTCATTAAAATTTCGGATGCACATCGGCACCCGTGTGATGAATTTCTTATTTAAGTTATATTTAATTTAGATAGTTTAAGTTTAAATACTTTCCTCGTAATGAAGAATGATATAAAATGTCTTTAAAAAATCCCAAAAATTGTAGTTAAGTCAAATATAATTCAAATATTAATAGTAGAGAATTATGTTTTTGTTTTAGAAAAGTAAAAAGCCTTGGTGGGAAGCCTTAAAGGAAAGCCTCGAAGGGAAGCCTTGAAGGTTTTTCAGAGTCCTTTGAAGTTGGTCAATAAACGCCGGCGTGTTGGTCAGTATGTGCCAATAACTTGACCGACAAAAACGGGACAGTTGGGCAATAAATGCTTGAATGCCGCAAAATAGGCTAATAAGCCCAGGAAAGTCGGTCTATATACATATAAAGCACTGCTGAGATGGCCAGAAAAATGTCTTTTCAAGTACTTCATCATATAAAATGTAATTAAATGAACAGCTCTTTTAACGCACTTTTCTCAATAATTCTTATATCCCAACGTAAGCTGCATTTGTTGAAAAGTATTCAGAGTATCTCTTAGTCGGGAGATTCCGACTAGAACATCTTAATTGTTTTTAATTTCCTTTATCAAATAAGCGCTCTATAATCTCTTGAACTCTGGCATATAGCGTCTCATATACCCTATCTATATAGAGTTTGTTTAAAATGTTATGTATGTTGCACATTAAACATTTTAATCGTCGAAATCTAAGAGATTTGTACATATGCGACATACATGCATATGTATGTGATATATATTTTTATTTATTTGCACTTGGCAAATCGTGTCTGGCTTTTTTTGGTATTGTATATCATGTGTTCGATGTGTTTGTGTTAGCCACATTTGTATGCCAATTTTAGCCCCATTTGCCGGTCATGGGCTTCGTTTTAACGTTCCATGGGTTGCACCCCCTCTTCCCTTCCAAAGCCGCCCCCCGCTTTACCCGTTGGCGGGGCCAACGATGTGGGCATAAATCTTGCACGCATATTTAAGTTGATGATGTTAAATGGCTGTACTAAAAATACGAAATATGCATGCCGTATGCAGGCAACAGTTTCATCCTGTCGCTGTCCAGTGGAATGTGCCACAACACCAACAGTAACAACAGCAACAGCAACAGCAACACCAGCAACACGAGCAACAACGCCAACAACAGGAACAACAGCAACATGGCGACATTCATAAACTAAAACTGGGCAAACGTACCGAACCTGCAGGCATTATGGTCCGGCAGGGGTGAGGCGGAGCAAGGCAACGGGACTCTCGTGGGTTTGGGTTGGACAACAGGCCCGACCAATGCAACGGGGCCAACAAAACGTTCTGCCCAAAAAGAAAAAAGAAGAAAACAAAGCGACAAATCGCAACAGCAAATTATAACGAATTAGTTGTGCTCTTTCCCAAGTTTGCCCATGAAAATATTGAGAAAATTGAAGATCTGAAACACATAGAATTAAGAATCGATATAATCGATATGTATATATAAAACACATACATCACATAAATTATAGATATCAAAACTTTCTTAAGCATGCATATCAAGACTATCAATATCTTTATCGATTGATATAGTCGATATAATCGATTTTAAATGTCAGACTTTTTTTTTTGATTGTCAATACAATAAAATGATTTGATCAGTATTCCTCAGCATAGTTATCGTAGTTACATGGCAGGCAAAAAATTTACAACTGTTTCGGCTTCGATCTGGAAATATGTATGTATTATGTATATAAATACTATCGATATATTTATCACTGGTACACAGCTTAAGCATGTATATCAATATTATCGATATATGTATTAAATTGCTTATCGATTTTAAAGTTCTTGCTTGTGTGTTTGATTGTCACGTCAATTGTCAAATGCCTTGCTCACTATACCTAACGATAGTTAACGATAGAAATGTATATCGTTATCGATTGGATGGCTTCTTCTATCGATAAAAATCACAAGGAATATCTAGAGCTAACCCGTTTCATGCTGCCTTAAATAGTTATTATACTCCGCGCAGAGTTGTAACCGCGATTGGTTTTTCTCAGTCAGTAAAGAGTTTTTTTTCTCATTTTTTTATTTTTGTTTCTTTTTTTTTATTATTATTATTTCTTGGCATGTTTTCTTTTTGCTTAACGGCGGCAGATTTGAAAAGAATTTTTGCTCGCAAATGAAATTGTTTCCTGTTAAAAGCTGAAAACAAAAAAAGAAAAGAGAAACAACTACTAAAAAATATGCGAGACTCCATGGCCAGACACGAGACACGTTACCTGGGACGGCACCTGCCGTCGCAACGATTGATGAAATTAAAAGGTATAAATAAAAATCTTTTTAATGGTCTGCGGGGATTTGGAACTTAATTTTTTAATTAAACAAGCAGCACACGGGGACAACGTTGATAACTGAATGTTGAAAAAGAAGAGCAGGGCAGTGGAAAGAGTCGGAAGGGGAGGGGCTGCCTGAGATACGAGCCCAGCAGCCCAGAGGCAAATACTGACTGGGACATTTATGCAAAGCAGCCACCGAGTTGCCTTTGCGACCACTTCGTGGTGGACTGCAGCCACTTGTGTGGTCCCCAGCCAACGTCTGCACTTCACTCGCTTCATCCATGGTCGGCTGGCAAGTGGCAGCAGCTAGCAGACAGAACCTGAGCCAGTGTCCGTGTCTGTGCCTATGTGCCTGGGCTCTTGTGGCCTGGCTGAGACAAGCGCATATTTGGCTTAACACTTTTACTGGCTATACCACTATCCTGGTAGTTATACCCCGCCCACAATTACATGTTAATCCCCGACTCCTGCAACAATGTCAAATGTCAGCACATGTCATTTGTCATGGAGCCAGCGCTGGTGGTGGTCATCGAGACAACAGCTTCAACTCCAGCTACAACTTCTTCGCATTGTCGCCTGGTCCACAATTTGTCACTGGCCTTGGGCGACCACCTGGCAATCTCTATAGAGCCATAGAATCGCCTGTTTAACATGCTCAGGCGGCTATTTAGAGAATCCCTTCGGTATGTGTGGGACTTTGGCATGTAATACTCTATGTTGGCAACGGAAATTATAATGATAATTGGCATTTCGATATTGCTTTTAGTAATAAGCAGAGCGAATGGTGGAAGCTGCCTAGAAGAATAAGCTATTAAGGAAAGTAAGTTATTATGGCAATCTATTCTAAAAACAAATGCCCTTCACATTATCATTACAAGTGTCTTAGCCTACAAAGACTGAATTGAACTGCTTGCAAGGATTGAAAAGAATTAACTTGTTGCAAGAGTCTATATTTAGACTTTAATCTACATTAAAGGCTTTAATATAAATGTGACTATAGGTTTATTGAGAATACTTCTCTTCAGGCTCTAACGAGTTACTATTAACTTATATAAATGTATGGCAATTTGTGTGTATGTAGACATGTACACCTGCCTTCGAGGTAGTAAGTCGATTTCTTGAGAGTTTAGCGGCCCTGGGGTCGGCCTTGCAGACGGTTGACCAATAGGCACGACATTGCACCACCATGGGTTAGAAGAATGGGCAATACGGACAACATTGCACCACCAGGGAACAAGAGAGTAGCTGGTAGGCACGGAGTTGCACCACCAGGGATCAGAGAAATGAGCAAAAGGCACTACGTTGTAACCCTATGAATGGTTGATAGGCATGGCGTTGTACCACCAGAGGTCAGACGAGTGATCAATAGGCATCACCGGGGCTTAGACGTAGATTCTAATCTAATCTGTATAAGACTTTAATTCTATTAATTTTCTTCTATTCTCTTCTATTCATGGTAAACCGAATTATAGACTTCCGCATACAACAATTTTCATCCAAAGACAAGTGTTCTTTGTCTATCAATAAGAGTCATAGTTAGAATCGAGGGCTAATCCATTATACCCAAATATTAACAACTTTTTTGAGACAACATGTTACCCAAAGATTTTCCGTACCGCAGTATTTCCAACTTCTCAAAAACCTCTTTAGAGTGTTTCGATCCCATGCCGTTCCACATCATAATTATTTACCAATTTTTTGCGCTCCAATCGATAAGGTAATCGCTTTTCAACTCTCGAGAATGTCTTCTACCTTGTACACTTCCATTTTTTTAAATTTCTAATTCAAGCAAATAAAACTAATTGAATACATTTGTTTCTTTTAATTTATATATAGTTTTTATTTATACGATTTCTCTGCACACGTTTGAAAACTAAGAGAAGTGAAATAATAAGATAACTGAAATAAAAATAAAAACAAATCCAATAAAAATAAAAAAATTTAATTAATATCGATTTTTGACGATTTTATTTATTATTCGCGTTACTCGTTTAAATACAAAGAAATGCAATTAAATAGGCGTTTTTTGTTTCGTTTATAAGAATAAGAGTATAGAGTTAGAGTAAGTAGGTAGTTTAAAGGGGAGAGTAGAGATGTGTGTGTGTGTGTGTGAGTGTGTAGTTGTGTGTCTGTGTGTGTAAGTGTGAGTGTTTTATACATAAATAATTACAAGTACGCTGCGGCTTAGCAGTAAACAAATTACAATTTACAATGCAAAATGCAAAATGGCGGCAAACGGGGCAACTAAATTACGCGCATTAAAATTAAATGTTAAGATTAATTCATTAATTAGTAATAGTGTGAAATAAAAAAAAAAAAATTAATAGTATTGGCGCAAATGAATTTACAAATGACAAATGAGCAGCGCTTGCCTGGCCGTAAGCTTCGACTGGGCTGGCCGAGGGTTTTTCCTTTTTTTTTTTTTTTTAAATAAATATAGCCATAAGAGTAGTACGAATGATATATATAATAAAGATTTGTTTTTTCGTTTTTTTCGTGTTTTGTTTTTCGTTTTTCGTTTTTTTTTTAGTATTTTTTTTAATATTTGTTTTTGTTTAACATAAAATGTTATATTACAGCAACGCGCATATAAGTACAGTAGTTCAATTTGAATTTGTTGTGTATTTAATTGAGTTTTTATCTGCTTTGATTTTTAATTTTTTATTTGCATTTGCATTTTTTTGTGTGGCTTGTAGTTCAATTTGTTTATGGTTGCTGTCAGTGTCTATTTAAGTAATCATAAATGTTTCAATTGTTAAAGGTTTAACTTTGTTTTGTTTGAATCTTCTTCTTAAGTACACACTAATTAAATTTTTCACCTAAGCATTTTGTTGCATTACCTTTTGCTTTTGTTATTAATTTGCTTTAATTTACATTCATATATATTGCTACATATAAACTTGACGCGTTTGTTTTTTTCAGTAATTATTTTCAATTGCCTTTTTTTGTTAATTGAATTTGTATTTTTGTTGTATGTTTTTCAAATTTTGTTTATGTATTTGGTTTGCTAATTTGTTTGAACTATTTACGTTTTGTATTTCATTATGTTAATAATATATTAATATAAATATACGAGAAACAATTATTGTTTATATTAATATATATACATATATGTATATATATATATATATATTTTTTTTTTTATATATATGTAGAAAAGCAGCAGTTGGTTTCGATTTCTTGTTTGATTTTACATTTATTTAGTTACATATTTAATTAATAAATATAACGTTTATTCAGTGTGAATTTTGGTGTTTGTCGCCGTATATATACCATACGATTCATATGCTTATTGTTTTGTAGCATTTGTTTTTTTCTTTTTAGTATTTAAAATTTTTAATTTTTTTTTGTTTTGCATTTCTTTATAAACTAGTTTTTTACTTTTACTAAGTTGCCTTTAGCTCAAAGTTTAATTTATTCTTTATTCTTTTTCAATTTCTTGCTATGCTTCAAAATATTTTTTAGTATTTAAATTATGCGTTGCTCTTAATCAGCTGAACGTTGTGCAACACTGTCAATTGTTTTCAGCAGTGTTGAGCAATGCAATAATTATATGCGTTTAGCTATTTGTTTTAAAAATTCGGTTTTTTTCTATTTATTTTTCATTTTTGAATTGCCCCAATTTAATTTACTTGTGCCTATTAAAATTTAAACTTTAGTTTCTTAATTGGTTTCTTTTTTCTTTCATTTTGTTTTTGTTTTTTGGAAGTGTCTTGCTGTGCGAATTTGTTGTCAATTTGAATTTAAAAAACATTTTCATTAAATTTGTTTACTAATTTGCAATTTTGTTTGCGCTTCATTATAAAATTTTGAAAATATATATGCGTATATATATACTTAATTGTTTTTTGTTTAATTTTTTTTTTTTTTTATAGATTTGTAATATATTTTGTAATCTCATTGCTAATAAATTTAATTGATTTAGTAAACCAAAGTTTCTATTTTTCCTTACATTCAGTGCGTCTAAACATTTATTTATTAAGTTTTTAGTTTTCCTTTTCGCTGACAGCATTTCGTTTTAATATTTTTGCAACTTGCTTTTAACAGTTTTAGTTTTTATTTGTTTTAGCTTTTGTTAGTTATATAGCACATACTCGTAAATAAAAATCTTATTGTCTTTCATTTATAACTATGTAGCAGTTCTGCAAGTTCTTCCATGGAACGTGTTTTGCTTGACTTTTGTTTTAAGAGCTGTGTGTGTTCGAGTTATGACAGGCCAGTCGAGTGCAGCTTTAAGATATATTTATATATAGAAAGGGATAGTTTAGTAATAAGCAGAGCTCTAATTACCAGTACAATTGCTTTATTCATTTAGGAAACAAAACAAAACACATTTAAACAATTACGTGAAGTATATGTCATTTCTATATTAAATTATAATTATTTGTTTACTTTCATATGATCGCCATAAAAAATGATTTCTAGTGTTTCGGGCAATGGCAAATACAATTAACTATAATTATATATTTAAATAAGCATTACTTCAGTAATTGTTATTGTAATTACCGGTAATTGGGCAAACTTTAGCAAAGGCCTCGGCATTAAATTTAGATTGAAATTGTGGCCTGAGTATATTCTTTTTTTGCTTGTGTGCTTTTAGGCGTGTGTGTGTGTTTGTGTGGCCAAGTGTTGCAAAGTTCTGACTGAGTTGAGGCAACAATAAGTGCGCCCTAGGTTGCGGCCTAAGCAACTCGACATATATATAAGTAACTATATATATATATATATATGTACTATATATGCAGTGTATGTATGTATATGTATCAGTTCATTATATAGTATATCTATCAATGTATATATATATGTATATATATATATATATATATATTTATATATATTTGTTTAATGCATAAATTTTGCTTGAATTTATCTTCACTTGTTTACAATCTTTTGCTTTTGCACGTATAAATTCTTTGCCATTTAAATTAAAACTCATCGAAAAACTGTACTGAGTATAGGTATATATATAAATATGTTTGTATATATAACTCGACTAAATTGTCAAAGCCAACTTTTTGCGCCCGCAAACCGTGCTGCCATTTACCGATTGTCAAAACCCCCGACCCTGATCCTCAACCTGAACCTGATCCTGACCCCGCTGACCAGCTGCTGCCTCGTTTACTACGCGAAATTGCGCAGTCGCCGCTGATCGCGCTGCTGCAGTCGACGGCGCTCATTGTTGATCTTGATCTTGGCTATGCGTATGGATTCGGGCAACACAGACGTGGGCGAGGTGGCCAGAAAGCCACTGACAAAGGTCAGACGACTGTTGCTGCTGCTCGGATTGCTGCTGCTGCTGTTGTTAGTACTGTTGCTGCTGTTGTCGTTGTCATTTAAGATATCCTCGAAGACATCGGGATATACGCTAATATTGTCCAAATTATCAATGTCTATGTCGCCCGCCTCATTGCGCACATAGGTTAGCTGATGATAGGGCGTGGCTAGTAGCTTTTGTGTAGATTTGCGCAGCGATTTCTTTGTAGTTGTTGCTGCTGCTGTCGTAGCAGCTGTTGTTGTTGTTGCTGTTGACGCTATTGGTGCCGTCTCGGTTAGCATATTGTTCAGATTGCTGTTGATGTTCTTGTAAACACTGAACAGCTTGTCTGCAATATGTTGCTGTGGTGTGGTAACAACAGCAACAGCTGCTGCTGCTGCCGCCGCTGCTGTTACCGTGCTCGTTGCTGCTGCACTAGTGGCTGCTGTTGCTGGCGGCGTTAGCAATCGCGTGCTGGCTGTGGGATCAACTGTTGCCGGGCGCAACAGTTTGTGTAGCTGTTGTTGCTGCAGTTGCTGCTGCTTGGTGTTGTTGTCCCGCAGCAACTGTTGCTGCTGCTCGTTAGGGCTGCCGTTGCTGCTGCGATGCCTGCTGAGCTTATGCGTGCTCTGCGCCAAATCAGTCGCTGTTGCCACTGCTGATGCTCCAGTTGCGGCTGCTGCTGTCGTGTTGCCTGCAGCTGCCTCTGCCCCATGCTGTTGCGTTGTGTGCCATTTGTTGTACATTAGCGTGGCCAGTGTTGCTGCCAGCGGCGTCTGTTCCAGCACCAATTGTGTGCCGGCTGCTGCCGCTGCTGCTGTTGCTGTTGTTGTAGTTGCTGTTGTTTCTGCTGTTGTCGAGGTAGTTTTAGCCACTTGGCTGCTAGTTGCTGTTGCAGCTGCTGCTGTTGCTGTTACTTTGGTTTCATAGTTAGCCGTGGTCTGCAGCTCATTTTCCTCATCTTCAACCAGCTCCGCCTCGTACTGTAACAATTCGGTGTCATTGCCGCTGCTTGTTGTTGTTGTTGTTGCTGCTGATGCTTCGGTTTCCAGCTCGGTGATAAATGTGGACCAGGCATCATAGTTGCTGCTGCTGCTGCTGCTGCTGTACGGTTTAATACTGTCTTCTGCTGTTGTTGTTAGCAACATGTTGCTGTCGCTTGTGCTGCTGCTGCTCGCATCTGGCGTAAAGCTATCAATTGTAGCTGTGGGCGTGGCAAACCACGTGGACCAGGGCTCGCTGCTGCTGCTACTGCTGCTGCTGCTGTAGGCATCGTCGTAGCCCGTGGAAAAGCTGCTGCTGCTGCTGCCAGCGAACGTGTCGCCCGTGCTGCCATCGAGTGTTGCTGCTGTTGAGAGCAGCTGCAATTGCTGCAGCTCCTGTTGCGGTTGTTGCTGCTGCTTTTGCTTACGCGCCTTTCTTCGTCTGCCCTTGCGCTTACTGGCAAGTGTTGTTGTCGACGTTTTGGTTGTTGCTGCTGTTGTTGCTGTTGCTGCTGTTGTTGTTGCACTTTTGGCAGTTGTTTGTTTCGTTGGACTAGCTGTGACTCGTTGTTGCTGTTGCTGCTGTTTGCGTCGCTGCTGTCGCCGCGCCAGCATTGAGGGATCATTGTGATGATGTCGCACCTGATGTTGCTGCCGTTGCTGTTGTTGTTTTCGTACTAATGCTAATTGTTGTTGTTTTTGTTTGTTAGTGCTACTTAGACTACTACTACTATTATGGCCATGATGCGCATGTTGCTGTTGCAACTTTTGATTTTGGTTATTCGATTTGTGGCGATTGTTTTTGTTGCGCGAGACTTTGCGATAGTTGCTGCTGTGATTGCTGCTGCCGCTGTGATTGTTGCTGCTGTTGTTGGCCAGCATTGCGGCCGTCTCGCGCAATTTTGGTAACGTGTGCTGATGGAAAAACTGCTCGGCATCGATCTTATTGAACATGTAGCAGGCATCGTTGACGCTCTTCTTGGGTCCCACAGGCTTACCTCGGTGCGTGAACCCGACACGTCGCTTCAGATCGACTACGGAACGGAACACGAAATAACCGTGCACGATGGTCTCGTTGAAGTAGCAGGTAGCGCGCAGTTCCTTCTGTAGAGAGAAAAAAAAGAGAGAGGGAGAGAGAGAAAAAGAGAGGGTATTAGAAAGGGTAACATCATCAGTTAACTTCCCTACACTTGACGCTGCAATTTATGAGCGGCATTTCCTGGCTGCTATTTTAACTTGTCGACAATATTTTGACAAGCAGCTTGCAAGTGAGAGGTTAAGCAGCGGCAACATTGACAGCAGCAACAATAGCAACAACAACAACAACAACAACTATGAAGCTGGAGTGTGTTTATTTATAAAACACTTGAAATACCAAAATGACAGCCCAAATGAAACGCGGCTTGATTGTTGCTGCTGTCGCGGCTGCTGCTGCTGTTGTTTTGGCTGTTGTCGCTGGCAACACCTATGTATCAGCCTGCCCAATCTCTGCCATGTGGCTTGCTTTTTGATTTAAAGTGTTGCAGATGAGGCAGATAAACAATTATTCCATATATAGTCGAGCCACTTTACATTTTGGCGAGCATCTAACCATAGTATTTATAGCATTTAATTGCTATTTTTGAGCAGCTTCTTAGCAGCCACTCAAACATCTCACAGCTGGCCGCTACGAAGCGGCTGCCAACACGATAGCCAGCACATCATTTTGTTTTTCTTTGTCAATTGGCGTTACTTTGTTCTCTCTTATTGTCCACTTTTATGTTGATTCTGTGATCTAACTCTTTTTTTTTTAATTGTTCAAAAGTTGCTTCATATTTCTTTTTGTCGAGCACTTTACTAATTGAGAGAGAAGAACATTAACGTTGGCATATTACGTATTCCAACATATTCTATTTATTATTTTGGAAAACCTTTTCTATTTGGTTTTAAGCTGCCTGCTTAGTTGCTTAGTTACTAAAACTATGCTTTCTGATTTTAATTTTAATGTTAGCATTTTTGAGCTGCTCTATTCTCACATATCTGTAAAAGAGATATATCTACAAGGGTATTGATTGCTGTTAAACCAAACTGTCGGAAAAAAACAATTTTTGAGGGTTGCTTCCCTTTAATATCTTTGTAATTTAATTTAATAAATTGTTCTCAAAATTATTTCGAATTAAATTTCATATTAAACCTAGTTATAGGTTAGGTAATTATTTAATATATTTTAGGAAGGAGATTTACGCTTAACTTGTATTTATTAGCTGAATAAATAAAAATAAATTGTTACTATTATATTATTATTAAATAACTTATTCTGAATTATATTTGACTTATTTATTTAAAATGCATGTTCTACACAGACTAAAGTTTATATAAAAATAAATGACCAAGTGTAATGGCACTTCTGTGGAATGCCTTAGCTATGCTGGGTCTACTTCAAGCCAAAGTGATTCGGTCTAACCTTATCAAACAATTTGTAACCTCAACCCAATCATATGTCACAGACATTAACCTTCAAGCAAACTGTTCAAACTGTTCATAAATGTTTTATAAGACTTTATAAAGAGTGTGAAATCACAGTTACGAGTATTTGCACACATGAATTCAAGTTGGGATTTTGCGATCATAATCGAAAGCAATAAAATGACAAGTGCAAGTTTTGACCTTAGAGATATGCACAGATATAGCCGAGTTCTATTGTATTCGCAGTATATATGTATATATATATAAATGTTATTGTTTGCATAGCTCGATTGCGGCTTTGGCTAACTAACTGTACAATTCATATGGAGAGCTATGAAAGGACATTGAAATATTTTTGCAATTACAGCATAAAATGCCGCGTCATTTGATTGATTGATTAGATATATCTATCAAATGTCATATATATACATATATATATAAATTGTTTGCGTCAATGATTTTTATGATCGCAAATCTATGCGAGGCACTCGACACTTTTGAGTGTGTGTGCGTGTGTGTGTGTGCGTGTGTTTGCCTATTTGATTGACATTGAAATTATCTAGCTGCCCAGAAATTGTGACAATGTCTCTCAAAAAATATTGCACATGGGCTGAATTTCTCCGCAGCTCGAGAACAGTTGCAATTGGAAGCTAAGCATGGAAACAGTTTCAATTTTTGGATACACAGTTTTTGCACCTTGCGTATGCAAATATCAAGCATACGACGCGTAAATAAAAAGCACAAAAAAATGCCCACATTTTTGTGCCAGTTTTCTTTTGTGGGCAATTTGTTGTCTCGCCCCAGAGTTATAAGCAGTTATTATATTTATGTTTATGTGCCTGTAATTGCATATGAAATTTCAATATTGTAATAAATATTTTTGTTTTCTGTTGTCGCGCGTTTTTCATGACAGAATTGGTGCAACCGCAACAGGTTTTCATTATGACAAAAAAATAAAAACATTCCAGTCATGGTTTGCCAAACAATTGTGCTTGACTGACAGATGCCCTGTAGCTAGCCAAACCAAAAAAAAAATGTTTAAGCTGCGTCTATAAATTGTTGAAACTATGGAGTTTACTTTCTTGAATAACTTTTGTGTGTGATTCCCGATTGTGTTGAAATTTTCTGCGTATTTATATTATCATAATAGTGCACAGCAGTGTAAAAAATAGTGAGAATCTGTCATATATTTGAGTGAGAATCTGTCATATATTTGAGCTTTGCATATGTGAGAGGTTGCAAGGCAAACTCGTTGCCTCTCGCTGCTATTATCTCTGAGATCAATGAGCTCGTAAAGCCAGGTATTTTCCTTTCTTGGGCAAATCCCGATGCAATGTGCTACCCATTTTACCGAGGGGCGTACGTACGACACTAGTCGCGAAATACTAAAGCGAATATAAACTAAGACTTTATTCTAAGACTATCTAATTGCTAAATAGTTTAGAATAGATGACTTTATACGAGGAAGAGAAGACTCCGAGCAGAATTATTTATAATGCTTGTTATAATTATCACAAAGGAACCAGAACTCTTCCTGGAAGGCATTGTTAGTTGAACAAAATTGAACCGATAAAGTTATATAATTATGTGCTAGTCTAGTAGGGTAGGAGAAGAGAGCCGTGGTGAACTTATGGATAAATAATGCACAAAGGATAGGTCTTAGATTAATTAAAGAAGAAAGATTAATTATCAGAAGTCAACAGGAATCGCGAAGTCGAGGATCGCATTTTGAATCATAGATGCCGAAAATGTATATATATATATTTTCTAAGATAACAAATGTCTTTCTCACAGCTGTCTAACCCTTTTCATATCAATTTGTACAGGGTATGCGATGCGAAAAAAAATGGTAAATTTATTTACTCTGGTAGTGTCTGAGCTGGCGCTTAGCGCCCTGTCGCTGAGTTGGCAATTTATGCAATTTGGCCAAATCGTTCAAGTATCGCCATTGTCGTTATAATCGCTCGTTTGCATAAAACCATTATGTGCTACATGCCATAAATTATAGTGTTTGTACAGTTAGTTTGCATAAAGCGGCGGCGTTTCAAGTACAATGCAATCCAATCCAATGAAATGCATTGCAATGTAATCAAATTTGTTACAAGGCGCCCGTTCGGGGCCTTGGCTTTAAGTACATATCATTATAGTTTGCCTTTGTCTTTGTGTGTGCGTGTGTGTGTGTGTGTGCTGCCATAAAGATGCATGTACTGGGAAATGCAGACCACATTTTACAATTTTCTTTTTATATTGCATAGGAAGCCATAAAGCCTATCAAATAATGTGAGCTCATTTGAATTCATTTATTTATGGGCATTATCAAAAGCGGGATTCCCTCGACTTTATGTGCATTCATTTACTATCAACATTTACACTTTTTATACGCTATCTGTTCTATTAACCCACATTTTGTTCGAGTATTTGGGCAGAATGTCAGCTATAATGCAATGTTTGATATGTATTTTCTCTTACTTGGAATAAGATTTAAGCGTGCAGAAAATGAGTTCTAAAGCAATGTTTGATGTATTCTGATATCAACCAGCATATATAAAATAAGCATATTCGAAACTAATAGTTCAACAAGTGTAGAAACCCTCAGAAGTTCTGACTATCAAAATCTAAAAAAAAAGTCTCTATTTTAGTTTGTAAATTATTTAATCAAATAAGTATTCTGAATGTCTATAACAAATTGTAAGCTTAACGAAAGCCGGGAAATTTCAAATATTCTATTTTTAAACAAAAATAACTTGTAAACGATTTGGCGATACTTAAGATTTTTTGATGGTCGTTAAGTTGGCTGCGCCTGAACATTTCTTAAGCTCTCTTATATGAAAAAACTAACGTGAATGCATAAAATCATATAAGAAAAAAATTGGCATAAAATAAACCAAAGTAAGTATTTTTTAAGTTTCTCGTTTAATTAAGATTTGAATGCCAATGATTTGTCATCATTAAGCACTTGACTTGAATTCCTTACGTTTATTTGCTCAACTTAGTAAAGGCGAGTAGCTATGAAGTCACTCGCTGTTAGACTCAAGAGATCTCAAGGTAACTTACCATGCCAACTAATCTCCAGTTGTCGTTGAAACACAAATATCTTTGCGTTTCTTTTGCGAACAGTGCTATTTTGAATTCGTTGTTCACATAGTCCGGGAGGCCGACTATCGTTATATTTTCTGTAAAAAGAAGAAAAATAAAAGCAGTTTGAATATCTGTGTATGTGCGTGGGGATCTTTTAATTGATGTAAATATTTGGCTGGCAAAAACATTTTTTAATTAAATGCAAACACGGACGTGCCGTGATTAAGCGTGTCAAAGCAAGCCGATCGTACGATTTAAGGGGAAAGGTGGGTTTAAAAGGCGCAAATAATTTTAATATGTAATCGGAAGCTAAACGTCGTATTAGCTTGTACTTTAATCAATGGATTTTTTTAGACACGCCCTCCAATACCGCACGTGTTCAAATACGTTTGCACAATGTAAAAAGCAATTTAAAAAATTATTTAAAAATTATACAAATTCTTTTTTAATAAAAAACAATACTTCTACATACAAATTGATTGAACTTTTAAGTTAGTCTGTGTTTTTAATAAAAGTAATAAACAAAAATAAAAAAGACGATCAAATTTAATTTATTGACTTAAAAATCATTTCAAATATCTTTGTGAAAATTATTTAAAGATACGTTTTGCACTTTTCGCAAATCCGAAGTTCTAAGTTCTGCTCAATCTGTTTTGAACTTATTTTCAGCGATTTAGAAAATTCCACCCGCAACTGTAGAAATTTGGCGAAAGAACTTAACGTTCCACGGTACACATATTTAATGCAAAAAAGTGCTCAAAGCTTGTAGTCAAAACTCGCTAAGTCCAACGAATCTTTAGCTTTTGTTAGGCTGTTAATGAAAACTGAAAATACTGTGTAAAGATCGCCGTTGAAGTCTTAGATTTTTAGTGAGAGAAAAAGAGAAAGAGATATTTGAGAGATGTTTGCCATCTGCGCCGTGTTTAATATTTGCTTAACAGTTAACAAACCGAAGGAAATTCAAGGTGTGCTGCGTTCTAATTTTAAATGAAGAACTGACTGCTGCAGCTGCAGTCCATGATTAAATCGGGCAAAGTAAAATGGGGGAAATGCATTAAAATCAAACTCAAGTACATATGGAGATAGCTGCTGCTATCTCTCTCCCACACCCTCCCCCCGTCGTCCCCTCTCTATCTATCTGACTCTCCACTAATTATAAACTAACAATGTATCTAAGGCCACGCCCCGTTGTCGTCGTCATCGTCGTCGTCGTCGTCAGCCACAGGGCTATTGAACTTGCGAGCAGGCACAAAAGTCACTAATAAGTAAAGCACTTGAGCGCAGCCAAAGAAAAGCGGAATGTAGCTGGGGAAAAGCCACTCGAGTTAGATTGATAGGTGACTGGGTTCAGCTTCAGCTTCAGCTTCAGACTGCCACAGCGACTGCGACGGTGACGGCGACTGCAACGTCGTCTGCCAGTAATTAAATTTATGCACAGAAATTCTTGGCAAAAGACGCCCGCTAAAAGTTGGCCGGCGGGGTACGTAGGCCGGAGCTGGGCTCTCATATTTCATAAGCCCGACAGGGCCCAGGGCCAGTGCGCTTGAGTGACTTTTGTGCTTCACACCTTTTGGCCAGGCCACTGGCAGCAGTAGAGGCAGCAGTAGAGGCAGCAGCAGCCGCTGCGGCAGGCACTTGGCCTGCCTTTGGGGCCAACCAGTTGGTGACTCCTTCTCGATGGCAACTCGATGCTTGGGCCTTTTGTTGTTATTGTTATTGTTGTGATTCATGGCGCGTTCGCATAACTTATTGATTTCATTAGTTTAGTGACACATGCCAGAGAGAGAGATAGAGAAAGAGAGAGATAGAGAGAGAGAGTACTCTGAAGTTTGCACTTGTGAGTGCATGCCACTGCACCACCACCAACCCATGCACCACCAACTAGCACTTGCCACCATGCCACTTGCCGCATGTGCCTGCTTTTGTTTATTTTGCTTGGAGCTTGAAGTTGAGGCTGCAGCTGGAGTTGAGGCTGTTGCTTGGTCCTCTCCAAGCCTGCTCCAAGCAAGCTATTTTGCATTGTTTATCTTGTGCATTTCCAGTGGATTCTCAGTGGGTATTCAGTGGTTACACATTCGCACGGAGTCTTTGCTGATGAGCAATTGTGCTAGTTATCATGACAAGTGGCAGCTGGAAGGCACAGATGGGCGGCAGAGGGAGGCTGCACATTGGCAACGGCACAGTTATTGTGCAGGTGGAATCTGGTGGTGCTGAACATTTACCATAATAGATAATGTTTCTATAATAATCTATAGATTATTTTAGAACTAAGCGAGAATTATTCTGTGTGAAATATGTAAAGCTTAAGACACTTGCAAAGGAAGAATTTATCTGTAATAGATAATAGTATCTATCATATGATTTATAGATTGTTCTAGATCTAAGCGAGAATTAAAATATGTCCAAGCAGTCAAAGTTACAGTCAGTTAGCTTGAGATTCTTGCTTTGGCAGAATTTGATAAGTTCCAGCATAGTTATTAAAAAGTTAGATATTATAAAACTTATTTAATATATATTTACAAATATATTTTAAATGCAAATGCTTCAGAAATATGTCGACATTGCATCGACATTAATATTGTATTGGAATATCTACAATATATTTGAAAATCTTTTAAAATACTTTAACTTACTCATATCTGGATTATTATTATTTTTTATTTTAATTAATTATTACTTGGGCTCATTAAATGTGTACTCTTTTCGCAATTGATTCTTTTTTTTTTAAATAATTATTTCTTAGTTTATACTCTTGAGCTCGTTCAACTTGCACTTTTTTCGCTGATTCTTTATGTATTTTGTGTTTTTTTTTTTTTAATTTTAAATAGCAAACATTTCCCTTTGAACATTCATTTTCAGCCCAAATCACACACAATATTTTATGCCCCACCATCACTTTAACAATTGCCAAAAAAAAAAAAGAAAAGAAAAACTTGCCCATAGCCTGCATTTACAAAATGAAATGTTTATTTTTAATGGCTCACGATGTTACAGAAATAAAACTTGGCCGTTTTTGGCTCCAAAGTTTTCACGACAAAATCACATAAAATGCATTTATGCTTGGAATTTTTATGACCATCGATCGTTGATATTTGAAAGATTTTTCGGTTCGGTTCGGTTTGTTTTCACTCCATAAAAAGCTACGATCGGGCCGCATTTTTGCCGCTACTTATTAAGTTTTCAAGTTGTTTTCTTATTTTATATTTTTTCCATCTTCTGTTGGGTTTCTAATTAAGTTATTAGTCACAGTGTGGAATTTTATTTATTTTTTTTTTTTGAGTCTGAGTCTTTAATTTATGTTTTTATTTTTTTCCCCAACATTTTTGGGTTTTTAGAATGGGCGTCGCCTGTTATCGATATCGAGATCTGTGCACTTAAAACGCATCATCGTAAATATGGCAAAATAAAACATTAGGCCAAAAGACCTGAAGGCCTTCTAATTGTTAGATGCTATCACATTAGACTGATTTCAGACTCGTTAGGCTTATGGTTATGGGCTATGGAGGCGGTTGTTGTTTTTGGTGTGGGTGTGTGTGTATATATGTGTGTGTGTGTGCTTTTGGGAATTCTGTGTGATCTAGAGGGTTCTTAAAGGCGAAAGTTATGGTAAACGTATACATAAACTCTTGGTCAGGTATTATAAACAAGTCTTCACATTTATTAAAATAAGGAAAATGCTAATTCATACAATAAAAGACACGTTTTTATATTATTATACTCTAAGTAATCCATTCATGCTATGTTAATGATAAGCTTATCGATAACAAGAGGGACGCGCAAAAGGATATTCTCAAGCGTCTTGACAAATATTACAAAAACATAATAAATAATTATTACTTGAAATAGGAAAAGAGTTTCATAACTTTTGTTTAACAAAAAAATACATAAGAACCATAACCTAACCTATACCATTTATGACCTGCTCACCAGCTGCGCAGTGAGCGCTAAGAATCTTGATATATTCTGTCAAAACTTAGAAATATAACGAATAAAAAAACACAATTTAATCGAATCAGATGAAGATCAAAACAAGCTGAAGTTCAGGAAAACAAAAGGCGAACAAGAATAAAACCAAAACAACACAAAACAAATAATAAAATAAAATGAATAAAACAACAAAAAGTTTTAATCAAATATGCAAGCAATGAGGCTCATCAACATAAAATTAAAAAATCATAAAATGCTAAACTGCACAGCATGAACAAAATCCAACAGCAAAAAAAAAAAAACCCAAAATCTGATTATATATCCAACAACGCCGGGCTCCAAAAATCTGACAACAAGCTGGGGCGTCAAAATGCCGCCTAATTGCGGCACATGTGATAGTTGGATGGAGGGGGGTACGAGCTCCAACGGGGCAGGAGGGGCGCATGGTGGAATGCCAACAGATTTTGTTTTTTGTTTATTGTTGTTTTTTTTTTATGACCTTACGATGTGCACGTCACACAGCTGGTCACTTTGTCATTCCATCAGCGTGATAAGCATCAAGCATCGCCCCCATGTCGCGCCCCCTCCCCTCCTGCAACCCGCTCCCTTATCGATTGCTAGATTTATGGATCGCACGTAGCCGCCAGCATTTGAATTTGGTTTTAACTCAGATTTTGCCGGTGGGCGTTGAACGCTTGATAAGCATAAATTGCTGCTTATCGATTGGGACTGCATCCATTTGAAGTGATCTCTATGATAATGGCATTTTATTTGGCATATTTACAAGACTTATGCGACTCTTAACTGCGGTTTTACTTTCACTGCTCTGGAGGAAAGCTGGCAAGAGTTATTGCTAGAATAAATCGATTGTGGGTTTCGATTATTCATGATCACGATCACGTAGTTCAATATATTTGAGCGTGTTTTATTGATGTCTGAATCATGTTTTGTGAATGAAACGTTTGCTTTAATGTTTATATATACATATATATTGAAAATCGAATATATTTAGTTGAGTTAGTAGCTATCGATAATAATCGATTTCACTAAATAGAACTTCTTTATATATTGCTTTGACTTTTATATGTTTAATATATTTATATCACTTATTTAAAAAAAATAAAGATATTTAATTATATATGTTTTCTAGCTAAAATATAGATATATTCGTACAATAATTGATATCGGTTGAAGTAAATCGTAGGAATTTCTCTTTACATTTGTCAAATAACAAATTTCTGTTCAATTTTCTATTTTTTTAATTAACTTTTACTGAATTCTTCAAAATCTTGAAACTTCTTTATGACGAATATCTATAACTAACTTCTCCCTTTTCTTTTTGGATAGCAAAACTGAGATTTTTTAAATGTGCTCTAATTGTTCTTAATATATCGATAAGCGAGCATAGACGTTGAAGAATTTTACTTATCAAAAATTTATGCATTTCAGCTCGATATTTGTCAATTGAAAAATGTCGTTTCATTCGCAGTTCCTAAAATCGAGCACAATTTTATGATTTTGTCAGCCCGACACGAACATATTTAAAAAAATTGTTATGCACGGTTCCTCGCATTCCTGGTATGCGATCAGTTCTAGTTGGAGTCGGAACTATTCCGATTTGTTTTGGTCACTTCTTGGAGCGCTCGACTGTTTATCCTTGGGTTGCGCTGGCCATGCTGGCAAAAAACAGTGCATTGGCCCTTTCCAGGAATGTTGTCTGAGGTCCGTGTCTGGCGACGCCGTGCGGCAGCTGCATTCCGGGAACTTTCGCGCTTTGATGCTGACACCGACTGCAGCAGCGGCAGTTGCAGCGCCGACGTCTTAGATTACGTACGTATTTTGACTACGCGGTCTAAGTAATGGCTTTTGCAGCAACAACAACAACAGCAGCAACAGCAGCGACGACAAGTTGTCACATGGAGCAGCAGCAACTGGCCGCCATTGGATTGGCGGGCATTGGGCAGCAGCGTCTCGCAGTTGGATGTTGCACCAACTACTCCGCATCGCCAGTTATTGACGTTTTGTCACGTTTCCTGGAAAAAAAAACGTTTTATTTGCTCGTCGCTGGCTTTTGGTTTGTTTGTAAGCCGATGCCACAAAAGCAAAACAAACTGCAAAACCAACAATAACAGCCCACAGCAACTGCAACAGCAAAACAACAGGCAAGTACGGTTTCACCCGACTGCGCAATACTCGTTCACAGTCCACTACATGCCAACCGCCATATGCATAGAGAGATATACATTTTCCCGATCTATAGATAATGCTTTATGGAAGACAAGGTTAAGTCTCAAATATAATTGCTCGTTACTTAAAAGATATAGTAATATAGTACATTTTTCCGGACATGGCACAAATATAACTAACTAATATACTCGCTTTTCAGTTGGTGAACGAGCATATAAAGAAAAACAAACTTCAACTTGAAGCCGTTGCACTTGCCCTGCAGGCCCATTTATCAGTGGGAGCTGGAGTCTGGCCATAGTCGTGGTCGTAGGTTTGGGGCGCCCTCAACATATCGCGCTCTCGAGACTCCAAACAGCGCTAATTGCATTGGCACGCCCGCAGTTGAAAGCGCTCTGGCAAGGGGTTGTGTGTGTGTGTATGTGTGGGTGGGGGAAGGGGCGATGATGCGGAGTACCGCAACTCGAATGCCACAATTAGCGCCATTTAATGTGGAGCGTACTCGACTTTTACGCACGATTCCTGCACAGACGCCACTCAAATTGTATGCCCAAGCGGATGGCCACAGTGTCAATGAGTTAATTAGCGCACGATTTGGCGCTACACCCTACCGCGCGACACCCTACCCTGCCCGAAGACCATAGCACAGCGCACTGAGATCCAAAGGGCCAAACTTGTGGCAACTCTGCCTGTGTGTGGGTGTATAAAAAGACAACAAAAAAAATCTGTTTTTATTTAAGTCATCGTCGCGCTTTTCTGGGTCAAATGCAGCTCGTATAATTTATGTAGCGCTGATTGAATTTTGTGGTCCACATACAAAAAAAAGGGCAATTAAAATTATTGAAAATCCCACAAAATAAAGTTCAGATAAAAGTTTATATATTTTGAAAAAGACTTCGGCTCGATAAGATTGATTGAGAATATGCAATGCTCATAAAATAAGATGCTAAAAGGCATTCGTTGTTAAATTTCACATTCAAGAAACAAAAAAATGCACTCGAAAAACTGTCCACTTTAAATATTTATTTTGGATCTTTTTGATCAAGTTTTATGCCAATTTTATGCTTTATTAGTGCACTAAGTAATCATATAAATTCCCAAATACGTTGGCATTTTGATGCTATGATAGGGGAGTACGTAAATCTTTTAAGCAGGAACATGAATATTTGCTTAGTATGCAGTCTATATAAAAATGAATTTTCTGTTTAATTATTTGTTTTTTATTTAGATTTAGATCTTTGGAAATGGACTAGCATATTTAAGTAATATTAAAATCGAGCCAGAAGATATATTCGTCTATTGAGAGGGAGAGATTGAATACTTTCCACTTCATAGATCCCTAGAACACATTCCTTACTAATTCGAATTGAAACATAATCCATTATATCCGTACGTATTTGAATATATTATTTAATACATATATTACTGAATACATATATTATTTAATATTTAAATCCGAGGAAAACTAGTTTGCGGCCATGAAGACGAAATGAAAAAGATATCATTTTAATATAAAAACCAACCTCAACTCGTTAAATTAACATGCAGCTACTGTTATAAAATGCTTTAAATGTAAATTTGGTTTATAATTCCCAAACGGTTAAAGCGTGAACTTGCATAAATTGCATAAGCAATGCCGTAATTTAAGCTGGCTTTTAACATTTTAATCGAAATATCGCAGCCAACTTAACGGTGCGTAGCTGCTGCAGCATTTTTTGTTGTTTTTTTTTTTTCGATATATGCTGAAGATAAACGTGCAATTAAAAGCTGCTCGCGCCATTTATCAATGCAATGGTCAGCAGCGGGTGAGCAGTATCGATGACAACGGCAACAACAACTGCAACAGCAACTAGAGCAGCAGCAACAGCAGCAGCAACAACAACAACAATCATAAAACTTAATAACTGACTCCTTCTTTTTTGTTGATATTGAGAGAGCAAAAAAATGCCGACCACACGCAGGCGGCATGTTATTTACAGTTAATTGCAGCTGACTGCAGCGAAATGTAAAATTACATTGATAGTTGCATCAGACGACAACAGCAACAACAACAACAACAACAACAACAGCAGCAACAACAACAAATTGCTGCGGGGAAGTTTCCTTTTTTGTTTATTTATTTAGCGGCGCTGCGGTTTTGCTTTCATTGTTGTGGTTGCAAATGAAAAATAAATTGAAGCTGGCATTTAATTAAGTTAACTGCGCATAGAGCAGGGCCAGGAGCTGTATGTGTGGGCTGTGGGGCTGCGGTCGCTGGCAATTTATTTAAAATAAATACAAATAAATCAAGTGAGAGAGTCGGCTAATTGCAGTTTTATCAGCGCAAGGACGTCTCAAGCCAAGACCCAGCCCCAGGTTGCAACATGCAACATGCACCAGCAGCAGCGGCAGCAGCAGCAACTATTTGCTTTGCAACAAAGTCAACGGGCCATGCATTTTATTAATTAAGTGCAAACGCAGTCACTTACAAGCCGTTTAAACTGCGTGTTAGCCAACTTGAAATGGGCCCGCTAATGTGGCCAACAAACCGAACAACTTGAAATTCGGCCACGGATTGCCGCAAAGTGTCAACCGGGCACATAAAATACCAGATGGAAGCTGGGAAGTTTGGGCGCTCCGTTGGTGGGTCTCCACTTGTTTGCATTTAATAGCAAAAGCGCCAAAAACTGGCGCTCAATTGCAACAGGCTCACAAAACAGCTATTTGTGGTAAACAAATATTTTTCCTCTTTTGAATGCCTTGTCAACGTGAAATGTGTGAAAAAGGGTATACTGAACTTATGCAAAGTTATGTAACAAGCAGAAGAAGGCCTATAAGATCTGGCTGTGTTAACGTGTGGCTATAAGTGCTGGAGAACTCATTGCATTGCTTTCTTGATAGCTTCGATAGCAATGATTGCTCTCCGATCGCCCAAAATCGATAGATACAGATATTTAGTACGTTTTTTAAGACATATATCGGATATTAGCACTAAAAATAGTATTAATCATGGGGAAATATTTAGTTTCTACATTCTACATAAGATCAAGCTGCGGATATATCTAACTATAAGTGCTGGAGAAGTCAATGCGTTTGTTTTATGAAACGTACGATATAAAAGATAATTTTCCGATTGGCTAAAATCAATACATATCGATATTAGGCAGACTTGTTTAATTGTTACTCGAGTCTCAGAATATTCAGATCAAGTATATATCATGTTTTGAATACCTCCCCTCGCCGCAATGACTGAAAAGGCAGTTGTAGAGATATGGTTCTGATTTTTTATATAAAAACCAGGTTAAATGTCATCTTAATGGCTTGAATATTTTATACTGACAGACAAATAAACACAAACGTAATTAAGGAATAAATCTTTCAAAGTAAAGTTGAGAAAAGAACTATATATAAAGGAACTTCTGAGCTGGAGCACAGGGTATCTGCCAGTTCTGCGCCAGATATTTAATATTTGTTTTAAGATTTTCTGAAATTTTGTCCGCTGCGTATTTTGTTTTTTGTTTTTTTTTTCCATAAGGCGCTGAGTTATTGTGACAATTTTAATTGTTTGCCAAATTGTTGGTGCATTATATGCGGACTGAATTATTGTCGAGATACGCGCAGAAGCATTGATTACGTCAGCATAAATTAAGATATACCTGGCGTTGATTTATGCGGACAGGTGTTAATTGTCATCGATTGGCCAATGAGTAAGTATCCATAAGTATTCATATATCTGTATATATATATATATATATATATATATATACATATATACGCGAGTATCCACCCAGCAGGAAGCCGTTGGCGTGGGTGCCGCAAATAGATATATATTTTTATTTAGCGGAAAAACAAGCGCTAATTGAATGCACTTAAAAGCCTGAACAACTCATGTTTCGACCACTGATAAACTGCACTTTATGACTCGTGTAATAACCACCAATCCATATTTATATGTATTTACATAAATGTTGCCGAAATATACACAACAATTTATGTAGTCTTTTTGGCCTGCACCCTAGGGTTTCCTGAGTTTTGTAATTGCGCAAATGGGTTAATGGTAATTGCTGAGATATTGCTGCTAGAGGGGCAGCTAAATGGGCTGCAAAGATTTACGTTTCCCAAATTGCCACAAACTAGAGCAGGAGTACTTAGGCAGTTAGCCTGATGATAGTAAAAGAGGCTTTAGTTTATATAGAAAACAAATTTCAGGAGTTCCCTGAAGAGAGGCTTAAATTTTCGTTAGTTAATACTGATTTTGTTTCAGTTTCTTATAATAATTCCTTAATTTTTAATTCTTTGTAGGCTTCTGAAAAATTACATAGAGCGAAGAGAACTACATATAAAAAATATACGCTGCAAATGGGGAAATATTTTTATATACATATATTTAAATTTATTACAATTAGCTTTCAATTTCAAAAGAAATAAATATACGTTTAAATTGGTTATTCTTGATATTAGTATTATTATTATAAAAAATATTATAATTTTTATTGTTATTGAGTTTATTTTAAAGTCTATTAATATTATTCTAACTATTATTATTATTATTACTCCTCAAAGGGAAAATCTATTGGAGCTCTAGGCATCTGCTTTGCCAGAAATGGTGGAATCGAAGTAAAAAGAAATACCATTATTATAGTTATTTTTCCCCTTAATATATATCCCTATTACACGCTTTGTTTTTTTTTTTTGAGTAATACCCTAGATTATTGAGGAACTACTTAGTCTTAAACAATTATCCTTAACCTTGTCCTTTAAGGACAGCACTTGAAACTATTTAACAGACCACCCAAAACAGTTTCAACTGAGAAGAAAAATAACACACACTTGCTTTTTATAGTTTCGGCCTGAGGTTTTTTAAATCATTGTAGGCGTGGTCCAGGCACTTACAACATAATTATTATAGAGGGCAACAAGACTAGCCAAGGGCTAGGAGTTGCGCCATTAACATGTCTGGACTGAGAGAGAGACACACAGAGAGCGAGAGATGAGAACATTTTAATGATGCCATTAATTAGCAAAAATTACCAACAATAAGAAAACATTCTATACAAATTTAACACCCTCAAGGCACAGTATAGAGAGAGATAGGGAGAGAGGGAGCAATGGGAGCGGCCTGTTGTAACACCTTTTGATTTACGTGCAGCGTAGCAGCTCGTGGACCATAAAACATAGTTAGAACCTTTTTGGCCCAAGTCGAAGCGGGTTTGAGCCAGGCTCATGTAACGCGACAGGGCGCCGTCTGTCTTAACAATTTTGGCCCAGAGCGCCTGCCAGCTACGAGGACAGATAGATCTGGGCTGCCCAAGAGAGGGAGAGGGAGAGAGGTAGGGCGAAAGGGAAAGGCAGCACCCACCGCACGTGCAAAAAAAAGTAGAGAAAAGAAGGCATAATAAAAATGTCATGTCCTTGTCTGCTTTTGCCTAGTTGTCCGAGTGTGTGTGTGTGGCCAGCCCGGGCCAAACAGGATTTTGACCAGGTCCAAGGTGCTAAGTGCGGCCGGCTGATATATTTTTTTTTGTTTCTGTGCGCCTTTTATTGTCTGTAATTTTTGCCAGCCAACATATATTTCTTTCTTTTGTTTTATTGTTTTTTCGCGCGTCATTATTTCGACTTTTACGTTTGTTTGTTTTTCTGCGGGCCAGGACAACAGCAGCAGCAGCATCAGCGGCAGCGCCTTCTAGGCCCAGTTTATTTCTCTGGTCTGAGCTCTGGTCTCTGGGCCTACATCATTCGCAGCTCTGTTTATTCTGACATTGAGTGACATTGCTGTGCAACTGTCAATGTTACTTGGCATTTGTTGCATTTCAGTTTCCTTTGGATTTTGGCTTAAGCCCTTCACCCATTGAAGATGGGCTGAAAAGGGGTATTTTGTTTCTCTGAGTTTCTAAGAGCTAGAGTCTAGTAATTTAGAATTTCGACTCTTCTCTTACAAGCCATCGATAGCTTGCTCTACAAAATCTTTAAGTATTCATTTTAAGATGAGGTTATTCGACCATAATTGAAGGATTATAAGAGCTAGAGACACCATTTTTTGTATTTTTTTCTTCCAAGACACTAGACTATTTACTTTTGGGATACGCTCTCAGGTTCTTACTTAAACTGAAACAAATAACGCACACGGATGCACACACTTTGGAAAGCATTAAAATTTTGATCAAGTTCGCACGACAAACATCAGAGTTATTTGAGAGTAAAGTTTTCATAGTGTGTAGGCTGAGGGAAGAAGCAGCACAGCTAGCTTCAAAGCAACTTCGATTGCTTGTGCCGGCTTTCCGGCACTGTGCACAGGGTATCTGCTAGTCGGGCTCTGTCGACTAGAGCCTTCTTACTTGTTCAGCCAGTTCCTCTAGCTTCAGCTTAATTAAGGCTTCAGGTGTAAAATGCTCATAAAATGTTGCCAGCGCCGCTGCCCCACAGCAAATTATGCGAACACACACATCGGCTACAGCACAGTGGGTAACCCTCTTCTATACGCTAAGTCTGTCCCTTTTATTTTTTATGTGTTTCCCTTTTTTCGAGCATATTGCAAATCGATTCGTTGGAAATATAAACTTGAATTGTTGCACTGACAACGTCGTCAGCGCTGTGGATGATTAAGTTGACTGTGGTTGGGCATTTTGTCAGTGGAATATTTAGAAACTAGAACTTGTTGAAGTTACATAACTCTTTTAGAAGCGGAAACCGAGTTTTAAAAATTACAAATAATTACCCTTTATAGCTGCATATGAATATGACATAATCTGCCTAATGTTCACGCAAAAGTTACTTTTAAAATGTTACTAAATCGAAATCTTAAATTATTTTCTTATCATATCCTAAGATTTTAGTCTATAGAAATGCAATATTATTTCCTTACCTGAAATTTTTATCTATTAATCATACTATATCTTCAGCACATTTTCTTCACTTTATTACAGTCCTAAACAGTTCTAAGTTTCTCCCTTCTTCTCTAGCTAAGTCTGATGATTTATGATTATCCTTCTTGATTTGGCGTCACTCGCTCTTAAGTAGCTTTCTCTTACGTCTTCTTCTTGTTCTTTTCTCACTCTTTCTCAAGTTTCTCCCGATCTTCTGTATTTCTCTCTGTGGCCACACAAAAGTCTTCGCGTCGTCTTTTCTGTCTTGTGTGCCCCCCTCTGTCAAGTTTCATGCTCTCTTCCCTCTGTTCCTACTTTACGCTCTAACGCCCTTCTGCATTCTTTCTGGCGCCTTAGCCTTATTTGGTAATTTGCGCTAATCTGGCGCATTTCTCGTCACTCGGCGTTTTGAGCTTTGGGCTGATCCTGACTTTCCAGACGCCTCGGTCAATGTCCTATACTTATTTTTTTTTTGGCTGAATTTTGTTTTATGTGGCCAAAAAGCTGACCTGTTACCTGCAAATCTTTTCAGTCGGCGGTTGCCGCGTCCCTTTAATAATGAGATAAGAAAACATTTTACGTTCGTTTTGGTTTTTTTAAATTTTTTTTGTGGACAGACTGCCGACTGTGGCAGCGACAACAGGAGCAGCTCCACGCGGATAACTCTATTAAAAATTATTGAAAGCATTATTTTATGGCTGTCCATGGCCATTGATTGCTTTTGCCAGCGGAAATCGCTTAATAGTATTCCAAGGAAACCATTTGGATAGCCTGTATAACACCCCGCCACTGGGTGGTCTCTACCCCCACAAAAAAAAAAAGAAACAACGAAAAAAGTAGAAAACAAAAAACAATTGACTTGGTTACGTCAGTTACCCCGTCATTGTTGGTTGTTGCTGTTGTTGTGTTATTCGAGCCGCAATTACCTGCTACAAATGATGTGCCAATTGTATGCCATCACACGAATAGCTCCACCCCAATTCCCAGCTATTTGCGCTCCCCAATGCCCAGCCAAAATGGGCAATTACCAGTGCTACAAATGTTGCCAGCAAGGTGTCGGCAGGCACGCATTGTCATTTAGTCAAGATACAAGTACGAGCCATAGCACGAATGTGAATATGAATTAACCAATACGGGCATGAATAGTGATGCGAATGTGTGTGCTCACAGTGAATGCAAGTTGAGGCTAGCAAACGATATTGTAACATCTGTTCTGCCAAAGTATTTATATCTGCTCTTCACAGTATTATTTGTGAGCACAAGCAACTTAATGGAAGAGCATTATTAAACACTTAAGCATATTCAGGGCTACAACTATTTGCGAATTATAAGCTAAATAAAATAACAACTTTTAGATATCTTCCAAAACTTCTTTGTAACAAAATATGAAAACTGCGATCACTGGTTAAACTGTGCGCGAAAACGTGCCGCATTGCTCAACACTGGCACACCTGGAGCTGCGCCATCAGCTGGGGCAGACATCTAACAGATATAACGAAGGCGTCGCGTGCAACGAAATGTGCCCCGTACAATCGACAGACACGCAATTTTTGTTAACCAAATAAAAAAAGAGGAAAAAACAAAAAAAGAAGCCCAAAATGCCGAAAAATCGAACAACCGACGCCCTACGTCCGCCTCAGCACATTAACAACTGCCTAAATACACAAGTTTTTCGCTTCTTTATGATATTCGTATGATTAAAAGCTTCATTTGCATGGCAAGGAGGCGGTAGGGACAAAGTGTTTGAAGTGCACAAAAAAAGACTCGGCCAAGACCGAGACCCGGGCCAAGTTCGAGTCATGCAAAAGCAGAAGCTCATTATACGGTAGTATAGAGCATTTGCTCGACTCTCTTACGTGTACGAAAACTCCGAACTTAAGCCCAGAACTCAGAATTTGCATGGCTGCACGCGATGCCGACTTTACGTAATTGGAAAGTGCCTGTTTAAAAAAATGAAGAGAAAATACCAGAACGGAACGATTCTCCCCTTCTGTAAGCAGTTGTGGTTGGCTGTGGGATAGGGAGGAGGATTTCTGCACGTTGATTTTTAGGCACGGCCACCTTGTAAATGAATTGATTTATTCGTGCGGCACAAGCCAACTGACAAATTAATGCATTTCCGTTCTGCGGTATTATCGGCGCTGCCAAAACCCGACCTGACAGCTGTCGAGATCTTGGCCAATCTCAAGCACATAAATACTAGATATAGAACATAGCGTACATGTGTATAACATTTAGTTTTTCCTATTTTTCGATTCGTTTTATTTTCCGAATTGCTGGCGCCATCAGTTGCGACATTTCCTGTGCTTGTTGAACAAATTTCTTTGTCATTCTTGGCCAATTCTTGGAAATTGTTGGGATTTAGTGAAAGTCTTTTTCGATTTCAAATTAAATAATACGTAGGCATAGAAGAATTTAATATATTCCAAGCGCATTTAGGTGTTGTATGCAGATTTAGGAAACCCCAGTTTCGGGTAAAAAAAAAATAAACACACTCTCGGTTGGGGTGCATAAAGAATTTTGAAATTAAAATAACTATAGATTTTGCATATTTATTGTATTCTTCCACCCACAAAATCTTTCGCACAATTCTTTACATTAACAGCTCAAAACCTCTACTTGACGCCTCTTGCTTTTCCAAATGTTCAAATGTGCATTTTGTGCATTTTTCCCATATAATGGCAGATGAGAAGAAGCTCCATAAATGCAACTTTCTTATTATTTTTCTTATTAAAACTTAAGTTAAAATATTCCACAAATTCGAGAGCAATTCGAATCGATATATTTTATTTCCCACACAAGTAAACGGAAAACTTTTATCTCATCGCAATACAAATTATTCATGGAAGTTGAAGTGTCCACCAAGTCTCTGCTGAACACCAGCCTGTGTGTTCGATAATAATGATGATAAATGCCGTGCTGGGTATTATGTACAATTTAAAGGGTATTTAAGGGATCAACAACAGGCTGCAGACGACGCGTTCTCGAGCCAAAAGATCAAGATCAAGTCGAATGCTCTAACGATCCTCGTTGTAGCCGGTTGCCGGGTTCGTTTTTAGAGCTCGTTGATTTGGAAAAAAGGGCAACAGAAGGAGAGAGAGAGAGAGAGAGAGAGAGAGAGAGAGAGAGAGAGAGAGAGAGGGAGAGTGCGAGTGCGAGAGAGAGGATCGCATGTTTAGAAATATAAAAAAAAAACGTTGCATTGCCTTTTGTTGTTGCTGGGAGTGACGAAAGATCATGTCCATTAGGTCGTCTGCAGCCAGTTAATGGCTCAAAATAAAATACAAAAAGGGTCCACAACGGTGGCTGATGCGATCTGCTCCGTTCCACATGAGATTGATATGTTTTCCGGGGCACAGCCGACGATCATATCGCACTGATTATAGTTTTGTGGTTTTAATATTCATGTCGATTATAACGCAAAGTCGGCTAAGCTGAACAGCTTAAAACCCTCTCCCTCTCTCTCTCTCTCTCTCTCTCTCTCTTTCCGAATCTCTCTCTCACTCTCTCTCTCCCTCTCACTGGGGGGATATTTGTTTGATGAATTTATTGCGCCGTTGATCAGCGTCGATCGGCGGCGTTTTGTTTTATCTGTCAGCCATGAAAGCGGCATTTCTTTCATATTATACACGAGTTATCTTTCTGGTCTGGTTCTGGTCTGGTCCGCGACTCATAAAATGCACTATTTAATGGCTTGGAGTGTGGCTAGTATGACTAAGCTTCAGATCATCTAACAGATTATCATGTGGATGCCGAATTTTTATTGATCGATCATAAAGCAGCAGCTGCCACTAGTTTCATTGGGACAGGCATCATTTTTTTGGGATCGCATGTCAAATATATTTTATATTTGATATTAAAAATGCCATCGGAGAGCGTTGATAATAAAAAGTATCTTAAGGTTGATATTATATGTAGAATATATTTACTTAATATTTATTAAAATGTGCATATGAAAGGATTTGCAGAGTTCTATAGATGCTATGTGATTATATTTTTAATTGTTCGTGGCTAAAAGAGTTCCTGATTGATGAAGATTGATGCAAGCTCGGAATCTGGCATCATTTTTTAAGTATTATTCCACATAGACACACATAGAACACACAGGATATTGACAGGAATTTAATATGAAAATGATAATACAAGCTCTTAGTAATAGTATTTGTAAATTAGTCAGGCACATATGAGCTTACTTTGTCTGAGATTAATACAAAAAAAACTATTTCTCACGCCCAAAAAAAAAAAAAAAAGAAACCAAAAAACGTAGAAGAAGAATTCCAAGAACTTTTGATTTCAATGCATTGACTAGCTGAGAGTTCAGCTCCTTTGTCAGTTGCTTTTGGAGTGAAGTGCGTAATTGCTGACAATGCAGCTCCTGCCAGATTGAAAACGCGAACGCTCATTACCAATAGGAAAACGAATACGAAAAGTGAAGATCGAAGCCCATTGAAAGCAAACAAGAGGGCAGCGCTTTGAAGCCAAGCCGAAGTTCAAAAACAAGCTCCATTGTTATTTAAATTCAAGCAGCAAGAGCGAAGGGCAGGCAGAGGTAGAGAGAGCGGGATAGACGGAGAGAGGGAGAGAAAGAGATAGCGAGAGAGGGCGGCACTTGAGCGTGAACGGTAGTGAGCCGGCTGGACTTGGACACGGCAATGGGAATGAGTTTTCTTTGAGAATGGAGAAAAACTATATGAAATTGGCGCTTAAATATTTTCTGGGCACTGTGGGAAACAATAATATTGAAACAGAGAAACGAAAGAAAAGTCAAGAAGAAGAAGTGGCCACGGGGAACTGGCCAGCCCCCCACCCCACCTACCTTGCCCCTACTGCTTACTTAAACTGTAAACTTGAAATGGCCACTTGAGTTTTGAAGCGTTAAGTGGAAATCAATGGCGGTGCCCGGGCCCGAGCCCGCGACCCGGGTTAGCCAAGGTTTTAGCTCTGCGAGCCGGGCAGAAAGATCGAGTGAAGCAATTGACCAAAAACTGTCGAACCTGGCTCTGGGTTTTTCGACTGACGACTGACGATCGGCAAGCGGTACACTTGTTCAGCTTTGTTGTTGACCATGTTTTTCTTTTTTAACCGTTCTGCGCTTCGTTGTGTTTTCTTGGCCTAGACGCGGCAGAGCGAACGCGCGCGCTGCGCGGTAGGTAAAAAATGCAGCTGAGATTCTTTTCGTTGGTGTTGTTGTTGTTGTTGCTTTCTGCTGTCGTCGGCTTCTCTTGGAAATTTGTTTGTGCGCAACGGAAATGCATTTATTTGTCCACAACTTGGACGCAGCGTTTAATGAAGTGACCGCCTCTCGACACTCCGCCACACCGCACCGCACCGCGCAGCATTACTCCAACTCGAACTCGAACTCCAAGTCCGAGTCGAAGAGCTCGCTCTTTGCCACCGCGCGGGGCGTTAATTGATGAATCGGCTAAGCGCTGCTTGAGCAGGTTCAATGACAAGCCCTGCCACTGCCTTTGGTCCTAACCCTACTTCTACCCCTACCCCTAGATCTACCTGTTACCCGGCATGTGCTATTTCTTGGAATTTTCACGGCATGATTTCCTTTCCCAGTCGTTCGTTTGCATGTGTCCCAAAAATATAACTTTCATACATGTCGTTTTGTCGGGGTTTTCCATGTTAAGCACATCTATTTAAATTTTAATGATGTTTGTAATGATGGTGCTAAATATTTCCCACATTATTATCACCTATCTATCATTGAGTAAAATTTCAAGGTGTGTGCATGAACAAAAAAATGATAAGCCACCAGTTAGACGAAGGTTTAAGAACGGAAAGGTACTCAAAATTAGCATAAAATAAATAAATAAAATAAAATTTAAAAATAAAATATATAAAATAAAATAAATAAATGAGAAATAAATAAAATAAAATAAATACATAAATATGCATAAATTAATATATAAATAATAATTATTTAAAACTTGTTTTAAAATTTATGTCTTTTAATGTCATCCGCTGTCGGAAATTTAGAATATTGAACAAATGAATAAAATAAAATAAATAATAATAAATAAATTTCAAAAAACTACAATCCAAAATTTTTAGTCAAATTTGTTTCCTACCAAAATGTTTTATTTCTAATCTTTAGATTTGTAGATCCTTTAATTTACATTAGGTCTGAGGTCGTCTTTAAAATAGTCATTCTAAGAATAATCACTGTACTTAAAGTACAAAAATGTTTACGCTTCTTTTGAAAAAAAAAATGCTCAAACTGAGCCAAATATGCCAAAATATTTTGAGAATATTTCTATAAGTTTCAACTACAATTAATTTGATTTAGCTTAAGAAAATTGTTCCTAAATATTAAGTACGGCTGAAAGGAGCTGCTTGAGGATTGATTAGAAAAGCCCGAAAGCCCACCTGAAGATCCAAAAATATCATTACTTAAACAAACTTATCAAAGTTATCACATATTTGCTTAGCACACTTCACTTTGGCGCTGTGCTTGGCGCTTTTTTTATTTATTTATTATTTTTGTATAATTTCTAACTCTGATTGAGCGCTGGCGCTGGGCAGCCTTCAACGATGCCCAACAATGCTAAACAGTTTTAATGAACTACAAGGCAAACATAAATAGAAAAAAATCTCCATTGAAATCAGCTTGTGGCCGAAAGTATCTTGGCATCATATAAGACAACGATCATCGGGGACTCTTGGCCGAAAACCCTTGTCTATTTGATCAAGAAATTAACAGCTAAGAACTTGTTACACCGAGCGCCGCATTCGTAACTCTCGAGGGTGAGGTGTTGATTGGGCAACGCCCTGGACAGCAGTTCGATGTTGCCACTCTTTTGGATGATTTGTCGGCCGGGTGAGAGATAGAAATGATTGCGTTCTTTTAAATTTATGATCGCACATGATGAGCTATAAAATGTTTTATAGCCCAGGGGTGCTGGCCCCACATTTGCTACCCTTTCGTTGGCAGAGGTACATAAATGTGCGGCACATACCACGACCTCAACAACTTTTGGCTTTAGTCTACCAAATTAAATCATGTGATTTATTGTCTGGCTGTTGGATTTTTCACCGCACGTTTGCGGCGCGTTTTTCCAGCGGTCTGCAGTTTCCATTTTCCCTTTTCCATCTGCCTGGCGGGCGGTTGGTGGGGTGCAATTGATTGAAATGTCAAGATTCATTAGGCACGAGGCTCTTAATTGCGCCCGAGGAGCACAGGAGCGGTTCAGCAGCAGATGCGGGTGCCGTATGTTATGTTCAAATTCTCTGTATTATTTCCACTAATTCCTGCCAGACTCTATTATAGATATCTGTGCTTTGCACACTTCCAGCCTTGAGCTGCTTGAGCTGGGTGGAAAAACCCGCAAACAATTTGCGCACAAGTGCTGCGCATCGGGTTTAACCCAAGCCGCTTGCTATGGCTCGTAAAACCCAAACATGTATTTTTTTGTTTTGTTTTATTCATAAACTGAAAACATGGCCAAATAAGCCAGGAACTACCTGAGCTTCTGCCAATGCAAATGAATGAAACGCTCTCCAAGGTACGCCGCAGTGGGCGTGTAAATTGACAAAGGAACTTTTCGCACATTAGTTTTAAGTGCTGCGGCCCTTTTTTTCTGTCTCTCTCTATATTTTCTTCCAATTTTTTTTTTGTACACCAGCTGGAAATTTTCAGGCGCATTTCGCACCTGTTGTTTGGCATTTGTTGTGCTGCTTGAAAATGTGCAAAAACACGCCGGAAAAAAGAAAGAACAAGAGCGAAAAACAATAGACATGACGTTAGAACATTTAGGGTCCTGCTGGTTTTAGCTCGTGCTGCGACCCTTCCCGCTCACAATCGAACCGAGCCGAGTTTTTCGTGGCAGCTGCAGGCTGTCGGGCGGGCAGCGGCACTTAATTAGCCACGGCCTGACTGTGGTGCGGGCTGCCTGGCCCGCCGACAAAGTCCAGTGAAAGTTGATGCGGTTCGTTGCGTATTTTTATTATTATTATTATTATTTTTAGTCTCGACGGTCTCCAGTCATAAATTTGCCAATTTATGCGACAAATCGCCAAAAGAGTCGCACAAATGTGGTCTACAAATCTTGCAATTGGGTCGACTTTTCGAATTGGCAATGTGGCTTGGTAAAGATATGGACATATTCTGCATATGCTACCGCAAGTTTTAGACAAACTTGGCTTACATTTCGTTTGACAGGTGCATAATGCACATTCGAACTAATTAAACAATTGTTTTACCAAATATTACTGCTTAAAGTTGGTATGTGAAGCGCGTCATATGAAATTCTATTATAGGTTTTATGTTCTCCAAAGGGCAAAGCGTTTTCTCTGTTCTGTTTTGCTTTTTCTTGGTTTTCTCGTTGCTTGCAGCTTGTAATTCCCAACAAGTTCAAGCTTCGAGAAGTGGAATCTGTTCAATCTGTTCATTTTTTAGCAGCTAATTTATTTGTCTGTTTACTACACGTATCGTTTATAAAAATTGGCTGAGCACCAGCTCAAAGTTTGGTATTAAGATATTATTATTTTAGCTATTAATTATGCCGCGTAGAAGGTGAAAAGGAATTAAATATAATCTACATTTTGGTTATATATACCATTAACTAACTATTGCCCGGCCTTGCCCGTGGCTTCCCAGAAAAATCTTTCATTTGCATTCATCGCGGAAGATGCGAAAAAGGAATTGACTTACCGAAAATTTTAAAACACCCCAAACGGATTTGAGAAAAGGTCTATGAAAATGAGTTTGTGGTCGTTCGGATGGTAAGTTAAAAAGTTTCATACAAGCGTTTTTCGCGATTTTTCCACACTTGCATTAAAATCATCAAATTATAATTAAGTTTGAGATATTTTTTCATGTTCAAAATAAAATAAATAAATTAATATGACAGCTGCTGTTTTAACTATTCAATATATGCATAACGCATATCTGCACAACTAAGTTTCTCTTCACAAGTCGAATTCCTAAGTTCCTCCAATTAAAAAAAAAAAAAGAAAAAAAAAAAAAACCTTTAAGATATGCGAGTTAAATGTAGGTGAAAAGCAGCTGCTACACGTCTGCAACATTATTATATAGAAAAAATGAGTATAATAAACAGTTGCACTTGTTGTAAAAGTAATGTCTGCTTTTTGGTCCAGTCAAGTGGTTGTGGAATGAGTTTTGGGCTCGGTTTGGGATGAGATACTTCATATGCAGCTCTCACATTGTAATTGTCATGGAAATGAAGGCAACAGACACAACAACAAGAGAAACAACAATTGTTGCTGAATGTTGTATGTTATTGTTAGTGAAAGGCTGCCAACGAAAATGTTAAATTAGATGCAACAAATACGAAATGTGATGGCATTTCCTGCAGACGTGTCAATAAACAAAAGAAAATGAGAAGAAGAGGTATATATTAAAGTGTAACAGGCGCACTTGAGCCGCATTTTATGTTTGGATATTTGTAGTTCGAGCTCCTTTTGGGGGGAAGTTGTAAATTGTATTTGTGGTACTTACGTATCTGTGAAATGTCTGTCACTGAGACTGTTCCTTCCGCAGCTAGGTGTATGGCTTTGTTGTGTGCACACTGTGACATTATTACGTAATCTTCTACTGTACATAATGCACCTGAAATCACCACCTGAGAAAGACAAAGAGAGAGAGAGAGAGACAGAAAGAGTGAGTGAGAGGGAGAGTTTATTAGAGAGTGTGTATTTTATCACTGGCGCTCTTATCGCACATATCTATAACAGCCAATCAATATTGTATCTTATAGATACAATACACAACAACCTAAATTGCATACCAGTGTTTACAGCTTGTCAAACACATATACACACACACACACACACACGCACACCCAACTATATTCACTGCGCCTTTTTATGACTTCCTCCGCGCACCCGCCCACCCCCGCTCTGCGGCGTAGCTCGGTAGTCGCCTGTTTGTAATTTATCATGTTTGATTTGTTGTCTCTTTTGATATTTTATAACATTCATTCATAATCGCGCCTTTGATTTAATGAATTTATTGTTAGTTTATTTATTTTTTTTTTTTTTTTTGGTTTTTCTAAGCTCTGTGGCGGCGCTTGGCTCTTTTATTATTGTGCCAGGTCAGGTTGTAAATTAGAATGGCAACTGAATCGTGTTATATTAAGCCCCGCAACTGTCAGACACAAGCATGTTTTATGGCTCATCCGTAGACCATGTAATAAGTTACGCAAATATGTTGTTAGATTGGCTGAGATTATTTTGTATTTGTAATTTAAAACTATAATGCGATTTATTTGTGTTATATTTTACTATAATATTCTAGTCACATGTTATACTCAGGGGCTTATATCAATATTTATGCTATTTTTTTCAATTCTCTATAATAAAGTCTTTAGACTCTTATTTTAAATATTGTTTTGTGATTTAGATGCCTTCTTTAAAACTTTTCTTGTTCTTAACTATGGTTTATCTTCTGTCACATTCTTCTTTTGCATGTCGTCCATGTTTATATATTTGAGTTAATATCTATAATTTCTTATTCAAAAGTTAAAACATATGCTCTTTGATCTATTTGCTACGCCTTGCTTTCATCTGCGACAGATTACGCTTTGTTATCCCTCTTCACACGCAGCATCCTCTCTCTGCGCTTCTCAAATTAGTTCACATATCGATAACATCGCATTCCCTTTCTATTGCTTTGATTACTTTATCAACCCCCACCGCTCTCCCCAAACCCTTTGTACCCTTCAGTTACATTAAGTGCCTGGCGCCACAACCGAAACCCTCAATTTTGTAGACCACCCAAAGAGTCCAATGCCCACAAACGCCCCCAACCCCAACCCACACACATGTTAACCACTCCAGAGAGCACTTGACTCCAGTCGTGGCCTCTCGAGATTGGCATCCGCTTGGCTTACAGCCTCATTCACAAGTAGCTTCCACAAATTAGCCAAGTTATAATTCAACTTCTTAAGCTACCCGTTATCCGCTTTTCGCTTCTGTTGGAAGGAGCCTGAAGACCCCAAGAACTAAAACTGAAACTGAAAACGAAACCCAACGCAATCTTATCTCACACTTTGTCATGCTTTTAGTGGCCGGCATGAGGGGGCTGGTGGGAGGTACACCTAGCACATTGAAAATTTATGCTCCGCATAACCTCGTTTCATACTTCGCTTCAAAGTTTTTTCCCAAGCGTAGTTAACGCTACTTCAACGTGCTTCAAGATACAAAAGTGGAAAGGTTCGTTGGGGTATTTGGTAGCGGGTTTTGGGGTGGTTGGTAAAACGCATTATTTTGTAATTATCGACAGAGTTCTAATAAATAAAACGAATGTGCGACGTACACAAAATAAAAAAAATTAAAAAATTAAGAAAGAACAGCTAGCCTCGACACGCCGAAGATTAGATACCCTTACATTCATTTCGCTTGAAAATGCGCTATGGCCAGACTTGGTTGATTAGAAAGCCATATATAATATAGTAGTCCGCTTTGATGTGCTTTTGCGGAAGAACTAGATAAGAGAATAGGAGAATTGTAAGGCTCTCAGCTGCTGAGTTTTTTACTGTCAAAATTATAGGAATAATAGAAAAGCAAGCCAAACATTTGATCAAGCTCATATGGGCTAACTTTATGGGCCTGAGAATAATCTTGTGGCCCACTTCATGACAATTTCATAATACCATAATGCCAGTTAGGGTATTTAAGGAAACGTCAAGGCAAGGCCCCGCACAGCACTTTGGGACTGGGTTATAATTTTTGTTTTCTTTTTGTGGGTTGATGAAATTATGAATGAAGATAAGGTATGCCACAGAACTTTTGAATGGGCCTGCATGCGTGTGTGTTTATATTTGGGCTTGTTGTGGAAGTGCGATTAATATTAACGTAAGTTAGAGAAACGCAGAAATGTGTTCTATTTATCGTTTAAAATCTTCAATATTGCGAAATATATTGGATTAACAGAAGTGCAGCTCAAATAGCTTGCAGCCATTCATTAATGAAGAGATGAGTTTTTTATTTGTACATAGTTCTTATATTTATACTACAAATTTCTTTATCGATTGGGTGAAGAAAGACACGTTTTAGGCAGTGAGAAACGCTCAAAGTAATCAAGAGAGGCTCATTTTGGCAATGTAAAGCCATCAAAGATGGCTTTTAACTGGGTTTATAGGGTATCATCCAATTGTGCTGCCTTGTCGAGAATTATCTTACTGGCCAATTTTTAATTGGCTTTATGCCCTGACAACTGGATATAGAGCATACGCTTGTTTTTCAACTTCACAGTTGCCTAATTTGTTTACTAACATGCGATTAGTAAGAGGTATAAGCTAGTCGATCACTGTCCCATTTATCCGACTTGTTTTGCCCTTGTTGGTAAAGGGTATAGCCCAGTGATCGCAGACTTGATATCGGACTTGTTTGTCTTGGCATTACAAACTGTAGCTAATGCTTTTCTTCATGCAAAATTCCTGAAATTTTCGTAGCAAAGGTCAAAGAAATGCATAAAACATTTCAATATTTCAAAGTGTTTTTTATAGGCCAAGAGTATTTTAATGTTGTTATTGTTAACCTTTTTTAATCATCCAAGAATATTTATTTTATTTAGAAGCCAAGAATATTTATATATTTTTAAACTCGTTTGATATGCCAGGAAATAATCGTTCAGATGTGTGCAGTTTTGAAAATCTTAAAAAAAAAATATTGCCTTTATACTGGGCTGGCAAGGAAAACTATTAAAAAAGCGAGAAAAGAGTTTCTAAAGAAACGTGTGCTACAAAATCTTTCACTTAAAAATATTTGCCGGAATAGAAAGTTCATTCCTACAGCTCATTCTGATTAGGCTAAGGATTATTGATTTATAAAAAAAGTTTAAAGCATTTGTATGCAACTTGAAAAAAATGAACAAATGAGATACGTTTTGATATTATGAATCAATAGTATTATTATTATTATTATTATTATGTTATTATTATTATTATTATTATTATTATTATTATTATTATTATTATTATTATTATTATTATTATTATTATTATTATTATTATTATTATTATTAGTATTATTATTATTATTATTATTATTATTATTATTAGTATTATTATTATTATTAATATTAATATTATTATTATTATTAATATTATTATTATTATTACTATTACTATTATTTTTATTATTATTATTATCATTATAATTATAATTATTATTATTATTTGTGGCTTATCCAATTCAGGATTATGCCTCATATTTAACTACTTTACTTACAATAAAAAAGAGCAGTCTTTTCAACTGATTCGACATTCATTCGGCGATTAATGTACATAATTTTAACCCATTTACTGCCAGCTGAGCAGCAAACTAATAATTCGTCCCGTTAACTGCACGTCAAATTTGAACAGTCTGGCAATGTGGCTTGTTTTCGCTGACATTGAGCTTATACTGCAAACGGTGGGCGTGGCAAAGTGGGCGTCATTTATTGGGAAGTGCAATTGTTAAACGATTTTTGGCTTAGCTCACTTTTGCGCATTGCTGGCCACTTTTTTTTTTTACAATTTTTTGCGATAATTTTTGTCACAACTTTTGGCGAGAATTTTTCGCCAGGAATTTTAAATTTAACGCGTTCGGTCGCTTGTTGTGTTAAATAACAATAACAACAGACACACAAATTCAATTTGACACTTGCACTAATATGAGCGGACACTTCCGTTTCCGCTTTGGCAAAAACAATAACAATTTGCGGCAATTGTCACGTATGAGCGAGTTTTTTTTGTTTTTATTTAATTATTATTTATATTTTGCGGCGTTGCCACCTTATTTTGCAAGTGTTGCACGCGTAACGGTAAATGTGAACTGCACACACACACGGCGACACAACAGAGTGAGAAAGAGAGAGTGCGAGTGAGAGAGAGAGAGAGAGAGGGAGAGACGCTGTTTTGTCCGCAGTTGAGTTGGCAGCGACGTTGAACGTCTTTGCAGGGCGATTGAATTATCGAGACTAACCGAAACGAAACGTGCGACATTTTCTTGTTGCTGTTGTTATTGTTGTTGTTGTTGTTGGATACGGATACGGCCAACATAGCTGGCGGCAGTGACAGTGGCTGCGACAGCGACAGCGGCAGAGGTGGCAGCAGCGACAGCGGCAGCTGGCGGCAAACGAGCTGCATACAGACATGTTGCATGTCGAACCGGGCGGCTTAGCCAATGCCAGCTCTGTGCTATAGTTGCTCGATCTTGAGCAAAATCTGCGGATTTTTTATGTAAGCTCTTTTTATTAGTCGTTCGTTTCTTTTTTTCTCAATTTGTTGTTGTTGTTTGTTTGTTATTGTTTTGTTTATATATTTTGTATTAACAATATTTTTTTGTTATGTTAGTTTTTGTTTTACATTTATTTTGTTCTTATTTTTAATGGTTTATCTCCCCATTGTTTTCTAAATTTGGTTATAAACTCGATTAATTAATTTACCGACTGTAGTTAAACAAATTAAGCATAACTATAATTTACTTTACTTTAAAAGGCTCAAAAGTCGCATATAAAATATAACATTTAAAAACAAGCTTTGCTAAATTTATGATAAAGTCAGATGATATGTATATATGTGCGTAAGCTCAGTCTATAATATTACCATGATTCTCAGTTTGACTCAAATATGAGCAAGTTTTCATAAAAATATACATTTATAGTGTAGTATATATTATTGTATATCCCAATCTTTTTGAGTGTTTGAGTGCGTCTAATACCAATTGCGCCTGTCGCCTGCTTTTTGTTGCTGCTCTTAACATTATCTTGTAGCATGCGAGAAATTATGTTAACAGCCGCTCGGCCTGCAAAATGTGCTGCGGCTAACAGAGCCAACACATCGAACCTGTTGTATGAACTGTTAAAAGCAGTTGCCGCAGCTGTTGTTGCTGCTGTTGTTGAGGTTCGATTGAATTTTCGGTCGGCTGTTAGATAAAATGTTAACGTAATGGGAGGAGATAAAAGTGAAATTAAATTAAAATTGCCAAACGGAATTTGGGGTTTCCGTAAATCGAAATATATGGGCAAATGTTTATATTATATTTGAATATTGTGCTGTAAGTTATTACGTAACTCTCACAGTGCCATATTATTTTGATTGCTTTCAGGATTTTCGGGTAGGTCGGGCACATAATATTTATGTTGTCATTTAACATGGGAAAAATAAACGCTCTTTAAGCAGCTGCCTTTAGCTTTAATTATAGCTGCTCATATTTTAAAACGATTAAGATTAAGGGATATTCGCGATGATTCAGTGTGATAAGCGTTGGAAACCCTTAGCTTATGTGCAGTGTAAAAATTCAATTCAAATCTCTGTCAAGACCTACAGGACTACAGTTCAAATAAGAGAGAAATATCCTTAAGCTTTATTTGCGTAAAACAAATATTCTATATATAAGCCAATATATTTAATTGTGACTTTTGACATTCGAAAAATTTATCTGGAGATCTAATAAAAGGAAGCACTTTTTTTTTTTCGAAGGCTCGTAAAAATTAAAAATTAGAAAAATACTTTTTTTTTTTAAATGCTCAATGTACAAATGCACAAAATACTTTTAGTTCCCACATGTATTAAACATTTCGTTAACTCAGGGTTAACTTAATATATGGAAAATGATTTTTTTTTGAAGAAAATGGGATATGTTAAGAGTCAATATGTATATGTATTATATATGGGATAAGTTAAGTACAAAAATATCGGTAAATAGGTAAAAACTTAAGACTATGAAAGACAAAGCTTAAATTTCGATTTCATGTCCTTAAATAGTTTAAGTTTTGTCCAACATAAAATAAAACCCATTAACAGAGTTTTGTGGAACATAGGAAATGGAAACACAATAAACTGTCGGATTTACGTGCTGGACACGCGCAGCTCATTAATGGACTCAATAATGAAAATTGCAATAGTTCCGGGTGTCCATAAAACTGGTTAACGCCCACGCAATAAAAACGGGAGCAACCCCTAAGTGTCTTTCTCTCTGTGTGTGTGTGTGTGTGTGTGTGTGGCACAGTTTAAAGCGATTAGGGTCACAACAAAAGGGACGCACTAATAAGCAGAAGGACCCGCATGCAAGGACTTCCGTTTGTCTGGTTAATGTGTTTTTGTATTCTCTCTGATGTGGGTGGCAACGCTCGGAAGTTGCCAAAAAGAAATGAACTGCAAGATTTGATTGAACACTGATTGACAGTGGTTCAGGCGGAATACAGGAAGCCCAAGCGGGGCTGCTCGATGGGACCTGGCAACTGGCAACTGTCAATCGATTTGCAAATTCTCCGACATGGACATGAGTCCATTTTCATTGTTCAGCGCACAATGGCGATTTGTGCTGCCAGCCGCTGCCTCCTTCCCCGCCCGCCACCTCTCCAACGGCATCGCCTCCTTCATCCGCTGTCCTTGTAATCCTCGATAATGGGCTATTGTCAGCGCGTCTGATGCTTGACGCCTGGCGACACTGACAAACGCCACTGTGACGACAGCTACTTGGTTTAGTTGTTCGTCCCCCGCCCCGCACCGCAACGCACCACCCAGCCCCGCTTGGCTGATTGGTGACGCACTTTGGCACATTCTCGGTATTGGATTACCCATTGCGGCTGCTGCAATTAAGCGAGGCGTCACTTGTAAGCGTATTAAATGCGACACAGGGTTTGCTTTTCAATTGAGTTGCACTAAACTAAAAATACATGGAATTAGGCCGAGCTACTGGAAATAAGAAAGGAATAAATGGCAAAAGTACCCTTTTTTTTGTTTATATCTACTGATATATTCATAATATCGTTAAGTAACTCGAGAGTTATGAGAGCTAGAAACTACTTATTCGGTTCTCCCCATTGCCCGCCAAATTGTAAAAAAAATCATACGCTAATTTGGGTGTCTTATATAAGCTCTAAAAGTTTCATAGTGATCGGACAATAAACATCGAAACTGATCCGGAACTCTTTTCCCATAGTTGACCGTGACAGTAGAGAGATGTAACTGTACTTATGTGCTGGCCTATCAAGTACTGTTGCTTCCCCACGTAATCGAATTATCGAAAGTGCTGCAACTATCGATAAGCAAATTAATCGCTCAATCAGGCGCTCATTAGTAATTGTTCACAATTAAAGTCAGCCCACGCATTTTTATCGCATTGTTGCAAGTCATCATATCAAACAAGCTGGCGCCTAGGCAATACGCATGAGTAATACATCTAGATAGAAAATATAATTAATTTCCCAATTTCTATAATTATTTCGTGCGCCTCGCTATATCAATGTCCAGTGGGGGCATTCCTTTGGTCAATTCCAAGAGCTGACTCACTATTGGCCGCGATTATAGTCTACCCATAGGCGTTTCGGTAGATAATATCGTTAACTATTTATTTGCAACTCATTAAAACTGTTGCCAGGTGAGTAATTTGGCTCAATTACTTGGCCCAAATTGCGAAGTCACGGCCTGGCGCTGCCTCCGTGCTTGTTCCCTTATCGCCGTGACGTCACAAGAATTTACGTTGCGACAGGTGAAGCGATTAGATTGTTGCAATATAACTCAAAATATGTTGAGCAATTTCAATTTTTGCATTTCTACGTTGCCAAGTGATAGTCAAGTGTTGCTTCCATTGGCGAAATACAGAAGAAATAATAAAAATGGATCCCTTCAAGCGCTGCCAAGTGCCAACCACGTAGTTCTACAAGCTTTCAAAACAAAATTAATCATGTGCATTCTATGTGGCCAGTTCAAACACGCCCTCAAATCGCTAAAAAAAAAGGTGCTTGAGACTGTGCCGGGGGAGTTTTCAATTATAGAGCTCGTGACTAGGAAGGAACACAGAAATATTTGAATTAAATCTTATCGCTGTTATTGTCTAAAAATTTTTTTAGTCTAAAGTTCAACTACTTGAAATGCTTGTTTGTCTAGTCTTAGCCCTTTTTATTTTTCAATTTTTTTTTCTGCACTGAAAATTTGAAATTCTTATCGAATAAAGCTCAGACTATGTCAAGTTATAGTTAAGAGCTAGAAGCAAACAATGTTTAGTTTTAGATTCATTTATTTTCTTTGCAATTTTCATTTTTGAGTGCTAATAAGCCAGTGTGCGACTTCTGCGGCATTCGCTCGCATGCCCCAGAATACTTAGAATGACTGGGCAAACATTTTCGAGTGTAAGCAGTCATATAAGCGAACTTAACTGAAGGGTCGCCAGTTTCTGCTATTCCAGGAATACTAAGCCCAAGAGCTCCCTGACTAGTGGCCCGCGCAGACAAGTGCTGTTACAAGGGCTTCAGAAAGTCTGCATTTCTGCACATGCATTTCAAAAATGGCTTATTTTATTTATGTTTCGATTGCATTTGATTTTTATAAACACAAACTTCGTCTGCATACAATATTCAACTGCGCTGCACGGTAGTTGGCAATGCGGAACAGCAAAACAATTGGCAACGCTGCACTGCTTTCGTTAATTGCAAGCACAGCTTTCCATGCATTTCGATAAAGGAGCCTAAAAAACTGCCGTGAGCTGCGGCTTATTCAAGCACACCTCCTTCCAAGGCTCGCAGGCAATGCTGTGCAGCAGCAGGCTGATGCTGCTATTCCAGTGATCTTTGCAAAGTGTGTAATTCAATTTATTGTGTTTTTTCTTTTCAAAAATGAGCCTGTTTAATGTGTGAACTAGACCAAGGCTAGCATGCAGCTCAAGCAAAAAGTCTGCCAAGAGAAAAAGTTGAGCTAGTGTCCACAATTTAGGAACATAATTGACATTGCTATTTTCTAACTGTAAATGTTATAAAAATTTGATTCATTTGCTGGCCTAGAAAGCAGCAAAAGCATTCCTGCAGCCGGCACAACCACTTATCAAATTAATTGGCCGCGTGGGTGGTCGGTTTCACTTGTCGTTGGCGCAGCTTCTTTTAATTGCAAAGCCAAAAATGAAAACTCCAAAAAGAAGAAAAACAAAAATGGAAAAACAAAACCAAAAATATAGATAAAGCGGCATTAAAAAGCGCAGCTTATTGTCTGGCTAATTGACTACGTCGCGAACCTCGCTCAGCTGACAACGGCAACAACAACAACCACAACAGCAACAACTGCAATATCAACAACAACAACAACAACGTCTACAACAACTGCGGCTGCTGTTTTGTGGCCAAACCCATGAAATTGTTGCTGTAGCTGCCTTTTTGGCAATTGGCCTCTTGACTTGGCGCTAGCGACGTCGTTTAATAAACCTAACAATTTAATTTGTGATTTTCGCTTATAATACCCTACCATTGGGTTTTATAGTTTTGTCATGAAATGCGTTTAGCATTGACGGAAGTATATATGCCTTTTCAGTAGCAAAAGTCCAGTCAATATGTAGTCATATCCAGCTGCCCGACTCTAGCAGTCTCTCTGTCTTTTCTCTTGCAACATGGCACAGGTCCGACTTGCTGTGGAATGTATTATATATTTTGGCACCTGTCGGATCGAACTTCTATATCATGCAGCTGCCATGGGAATAATCGTTGAAAAATTGTCATTTTGTATAAAACATATTTATGCTTTTCAGGTATTCTCGGCCAATCTAGGCATTTATTGGTTTTATTATGTTTCTTACATAGAAGAAAAATCTTAACAATATCAGGCTAATATATTGTTTAGTTCTATATGATGAATTTTTTGAAGCCGAATTACTATATTGTAAAGTTCTTTATAAAGAAGTCGTTATAGCCGCACTACTACAACATATTGTAAAGTTCTGTATGAAATTTAGCAATTAAGAGCTTAACTATTCTCCTCCCATATATAAATGGGAACTACTTTATCATATTCCCTTTAGGAACAACCGCTTTTATATAAAGCGTATTTAATATTCGTCACGCAAATAGTTTGTTTTCCTAGTTTCTTTTAGCTTGTGTTTATTGCTATCGCTGGCAGCTTGAACCCAGTTGGCAGCGAGTTGGCAGCACCGCCTTTTGGCCACTTGAACTTCGTGCGCAACTGCTGACTGCGATTGGCTCTGGAATTTTGTTGCGCTAATCTCCGGAACTGAAATCGCGGCAACCCGTGGCGCCAATCAATATAAATGACTGATTACCGACTGCATTATTTAGACACAGCTGGTGACGCATTTATTGGATTTTGGATCCCCAGGTCTGATGATTACATTGAAAGTGTTGACAAAAAACTAAAACCTAAGCACACGATTGTCTTCATTGTGAAATTGATAAGTGGATAGGCTCTGATTTCGTGCGCTAGCAATAGCCTGTTGCTATTGTGACTGACAAGTGGACATGCCCATAAGCACAGTTGTTTTCATAAAACTAGCTCAGGCCATTAATCAGAATTAATCCTATTCGTTTGTTAAATGAGAGATTAGTCTATACTTTTTAGTAAAACGCTCGCTCAGTCCAGAATTATCTGATTTGTTAGCTTATGCTTAAGAAGAAAAATCTTTATAGCTTTATTATCAGATTATTGGGCTAATGCTCAACAAGATTTAACCTTATAACCCTATAACCTTAAACATCTAATTATTCGGAATTTACGTAATCTATATAATATTTATCAACTATGAACATATACCCCCATTTTTATCAGTGAATACAAAATTTGCTGTTGATCTACTGACAAGTTGACAGCCTTGTCAATTCCATCTCTATATACTTCCCATTCTTTTTAACTTTTATACCCCTGTTAATCTTGACTTTAATATAAACAAGTTGTCAAACATAATTTGGGCTTCGATTCATTTGCTTCAATTTGATTTTTGCTTGTCAACATTTTAGCAGAATTCTCGGCAAGTGCTTTTAGCGTTGCCACCTTGTTCTTCTACGTGCCTAACTGGCAGCAAATACTGTTAAAAACACGAAATTTGTTGTGCTCTAATTAACATACATATTAACGACACTCTTGAGCTCATTGGCTAGTAAGTTCTTGTCAACTTTTCGAGCTGCTTTACCTGAACACTCAGCAAATTTGATCATATAAGGTATACTCTTGTAGAAGGTATTCCAATTATGTCATTAAATATGTAACGCCAAAAGAAATATATAGCCAACCACATATAAAGACTATGGTATTATTTGCTATGAAAGTAAAGTTTTTCTAAGCCAAGTGTCTGGGGGGTATTTAGTCTTCGGCGTGCCGCAGAGCAGCCTATCTGATATCTATGCTATGCAAAGTTTGGTTTTCTAAGGAGTCAAAATTGTACCTTGGGCAAATGCTCATCCTTATCAGTGAACAGCGTCAAATGGGCAAATGCTTATTTATAACGGTATAATATAATGCAGGTCTGGTCGGCACAATTTATATATACACGTATAGCACAGATTTATGGCCAGTGTTGCGGCCTAATTGAGTTCATAAAGATTGTGCGCTGGCGCGCAAATCAAAACAAATCGTAAATAAATCTGAAATGATATTTTATATATTTCTTTTTTTAATATTTATTGTAAAGCTGTGTGAATGAAAAAAAAAACGGAGTAGAAAATACTATTTGGCCATTTGCACTTGACAATTTGGCCGGCTGCTATCGGCCACGTTTGATGTCGCATCCGCTTCTCGCATTGAACTTTGGCAACGCATCGTATATTACCGTCCCGGGTGGACAGCTCACTTATCGTTCGTTTGGCTAAAAAGAATTAGGGGCCGGTTCTTATACGGGGCCCACTTGAGTTTTGGTCTATTTCGGGCGCGGTCGCGGCTAATGAGCATTAATTGATTTCCAATGCCCAACTGCTGAGCCCCCGCACAGCTCTTGAGGAGCCCTGATTTATGGGCGTTACGTTGGCCAGGCAAGACACAAATATGCGACGTTCCGTACAGGATTCTGCGGTTTCCTGGGCACGTGTTAACCTTTTTTTATTTTACATTTTTTATATACTTTTTGTTCAACTTGGCCCAAAACCGCAGCGAAGCTAACGAATTTTGGTAGCACAATATTTGTCTCTGGCCGCAGCAACGAAAAACCGCATAGTCAACAAAATAAGCCGGCGGCCACGCTACACAACGTATTGTATCTGTATCTACACATAAGTATCTGTATCTATGTATCTTTTGTGTGCATTAGGCGCGTGGCCGCCGGGCGAATCATGTTTAACAAGTAATAAAAGTGATTAAAGCAAATCTAAACGCTTGTCGTTTTTGTTAATTACGCTCGACTGTGTGTTCGAGTGTGTGTGGGCATATGTGAGTGTGTGTGGGCCTGGCTGCATCCATTTGTTAATCAAAATTTTGTGGAGCCATGCAATATGCAAATGTAGCAAACAGTTTGACGTACAAAGTAATCAATAGAACGGAAGCTTAAAACATGCGAAAGGGCTTTGATTTGGTTGTTTTAGTAATTACATAATGGTCAGAAATTGAAGTGGGCGGTACACTGGCAGCCCGATATGCACAGTGGAAAATATAGGGTAAAAGCGTGGCAAACTATTTTGTTAAAACATGATGTAAAAAGTTAAAAAGTGCAGATCTCAACTGTTATATAACAGTTCGTACAGCTTTTTCTGATGCTTGGAATACTAGAATATAAAATTGTGTATGCTTAGGACACATAAATAAACTGTTATAGAAACTTAAGCATATGCAAGACAAACTGTTGTACCAGTATACAATATAAAAACTTTTCTTATAATTTTTTTCAACTCCAGAGAAGCTTGCTTAACTCGATAATGGGATAGATAAACATGTTCCTATATTGTTTAGAATTATAAGTATTAATTGTAAAAGAATTTTTTTTATGGGAAATTTGTTGTTTGCCATAAGCAAATATAGACGACACCATATATATATATATATATATATAAATATAAATATTATTAATAATTGTATTGTCTATAAATACCTATCTTAAATATAAGCTTCATTTACTTCAAATTTGATCTGTTGTATAACTAAACTGTTCCACTGTACTTTTTACATAAATTTCGCTGTGGCTACTCGTAATGCCATCAGCCATAACGCGACCCTGCCTTTACCTGTATAATGTGTATGTTCATTTATTGCTGCGCTACCCTCGGCCGACCCCCTAAGTTGCATGTTGTCAAATGGCATGTTTCTCACTCCAGAGCTTCTCTCTCTACTTATTTTTTTGGCCTTTTGGCATTTCCATTTGCCATTTTCCAGCGGAAATGTGCGCCAAAATGTTTGCGTGCCTTTGAATTATGGGTATGTTAGTGAGCTTGTGTGTGTGTGAGTGTGTATTCTGTGTGCTGCACGTAGCTTCAAATATTTGAAATTTAAGAAAGCAGAAAAATACATCATAAAAATGGGTGCTAGCAAGGAGTTTGGGTTGCAAACGCCGCCCGCGTGCAAATGGCGCCGGCAAATGCGTTCATTGAACTGCCAAGAAATGCAATAAAATCAACAAAAAAAAAACCACTGAAAAGAAAATAAATATATATGTATGTATATATGTGTATCTAGAATGTGCTGCTGGTGGCGACGACTTGGACGCGCCATAGGCGAGGCGACACGATCCAAGACAAACAGCTCGCTCCGGATTTATGGAGTCGGTCGGGGTCCGCATATGTCTCTGTCTTTTTACTTTGTCGCCGTCTCCATTCGCATGTAAACGGAAGCGGAAAGACGCACAAACAGTGACTTGTGGTATACAACAAAAAATAATAAAAAAAAATACAAAAAACGGGCAACAGGACACGATTAAGACCGCAGCAAAGGAAGCTGTCGAAAAGGCTGGCAACCCTTCCTTTGGATTTTTGTTGCCAAAAAAAAGAAAAAATTGTAAAATAAAAACGGAAGCGAATTATGTTGCCTTATGCGGCAAAGGGGCTTCAGCAGGACGATGACGGATTGAAATCGATATGCAGATGCACACAGGCTGAGCTACAGATACATATGTATCTACAGCTCGGTCATATGGCTCCCACCCTCCCCACCTCTTAGCCTAATGTGGCGAAAATGTAATATTTTAACAAGCGCTGAAAAGTATCAGATTTGTGTATGTTTATTATTGCACATTATTTACAATTCGATGGGCAGCAGTTGTTGCCGGCCCATTGCATAGGCGAGCACAACATGGCGTATTATTAATATTTTTGTTATGCTCGCCGGGCAGACCTCAAGCAAATGTGCTGCTTAAATTGATCAACAATATTGATCCGTAAAGCAACTATTATATGCACTATAAAAAGCAAAAGCACTTGAGTTTGACCGATGTGGCGCGTAGTCAGCTCGTCAGAGCTGACGAGAGGCCAAATGAATGGGTTTGCCTGCCTTGTTAAACAATATTTATCTGTTGGTCTTGACGAATTGCTAAAATTGTGGCATTTGATTGATAGTTTTGGGCATACTCTACTTAAGCTTAAGCGTACTTTTCTATAACGACGTTTGCTGCTCTTCACAAAATTTTTCGATTAACAGAAGCCGCGTTTTCTGCCCCTAAAGTATGCTACATATTAGGTTTAATTTATATTTCTAATTTGGTAATTTTAAATGTTAAGCTAATTATTAGATTCGATTTAACAAAAAGTTAAGAAAAGAATTTAAGAGGAAATGACAAAAAAAAGGTATTTAATCAATATAATAAGTTGAAGGAAGGATTTTTTAGCATTATTTAATAACTCTTAAAATATTTTAATAGCAAATGTAATCATTAACAAAGTGGTTTTTCTTCTAGGAAATATGAGCATGAAGTGTGAAGTAAAAATTATTTAATCATATCAGTTAAGCTCAGTTTGGAACAAGTTTTCATGATACGAAGAAGAGCTACTTGAGTAAGTCTGTATTTTTTAACTTAAACTTAACCAACATGGAATCTTAATATATATCCTTTAATTTGACATAAGCTTTGGAATCTGTTAATATCTTTTTTATTTGCCATCAACTAAACATAGAATCTATCTTAACATAAATCTTTAAATATGACATAGGCCTTAGAATCTATCGTTATATATATCTTTTAACTTACCTTGAACTTAATCAACATAGAATATATCTTAATAAATATCTTTTTATTTGAGTAAGGCATTAGGTCTTTATATATATATACCTTTTAGGCTGACATAAGCTTTATAATCTGTCTTTATATATATATATTTTAAATTGACATAAGCTTAACAGAAATAAAATCTTTTTTAATATACATCTTTTACTGTGACATAAAGTTAACCAAGATAAAATCTGTGCTAATATATATCTTTTAATTAGATATAAACTTAATGAACATTGAATCTATCTTACATAGAATATAATATCGAATATAGAATCTCAATACATATATCTAAGCTAAGACTAAATCAATGTCGGAACTCATACAAAATTACATCGACAAATTTTATTACTTAAATAAAAGAAATCAAAACTAACATTCCGAATCAATTTAGAGAACAAATTTGCAGCAAATCAAAATTTTCTCTGTCGTATTTTAGACTAATTTACAAAGAACATTCACAGTTGATTTTACCATAATTTTGTTGATTTTTCAATTATTATTTTTAAAATTTATGCATTTATTGCCAAATATAAATTATTATTTTGATTATTTTTGCTGCGATTATCAAAAAATATTTGTGCAGCTGCCAACACATTTTTTTTGGTCAAGTCATGACGACGTCACGTTCATGCCGGTTATCAGTTGAATTCCTATTAAATGCTATTTACAAGTTCGAATACCCATAAATTATTTCTAATTTATTTCTTTAAGCATTGATTCAAAGCTGTCATTTAGCGAGTTTTGTGTTTTGATGTGAAAAGTGAGAGTGAGCGATTTTCTTGTCACTTGGTCGAAAGCCACAAAGAAATTCATTTCGTTGCCGTCAACGACATTGTGAAGGTTATTTAAGTAGCCGACGAACGTTTCGTGATAGCTTCCATCATTTACGATTGATGATTGATGTCAGTCATTAGCAAATCACATAAGAAGCCGATGTGTCGGAAATTAGTTAAGATAGCTTATTGTACAGAGCTTACATTTTATAAATAGCCCATAATACTTTTATCTATATTATCAATATATATAAATTCATTATTATTATTAATTATTATAATACAATTTACTTAATTAAATTAAAAAGAAAAGGCTGAACGTTTTTTAAAAATGTCTGTGAGCTTGGGCAGTTTTGTTTAATAAAAAAATTTGATAGTAAAAGTCGCAAGCTTAAATATTTATTTAATTTATTTGTTTATATTTAGAAAATATTTTATTGTATCACATAAATATAATAAAAAATTAAAAAATTTAAAAATCTCTCGGTTCCCTTATTTTGAAAGTTTCGATTTACATAAAACTGTGTAAGCTATGATTTGAAAGCTTGCAACATTTAGTTTGGTAATTTATGTAGAGACAATGTTGAATGTTTTGAAAAGTAATTTTTATCTTAAAAATGTAATAGTGCTCTAGTTGGGAATGACTAAACCCTTTTCTACCAACAGCATGTGCAGCAAATGCAGCCAAAGAACAAATTTAATATACATATTTTAACCAAAAAAAGATTTTGCAGTTTTACTCCCTATCATTTTGTTAATTGTTGGAGCTTTATTTTAGAGCTTTGTTTTAAGGAAAACTATTAATGCTTTATCCGGCAAGTCTCCAGGCTGAAACTTTTCTTTTCAGAAAACAGATAAGCTTATTAGTCTAAGGAGACCAACAATTTTATAAACTTTAACAATCTGGAAGTTAACCAAAAAGAAGCCGAAATAAATGGCTTTGATCTTAGCAAAGCTTTAATGCCGAGGCTTTTTCGTAAGATAATAGCTCTGACTTTAATTATGATCTTTGTCCTGACGAACAGAGTTTTAATAGAATATTTTTGATGAAAGCTACAACTTAGAATCTAATATATTCAATAAAAATCAGTTTTGATCTTAAGTTTCATTGCGAACCGTTGCGGTTACATCAAGTCGAAGCCTAGAGCTTAAAATATTGTTAACAATAACAACAACACGATAAAATTGCCTTTAAATTTGCAACTGCAACTGGCCACTTGCAACTACTTAGGTGTAAGTTCCGCTCACTGGCCGATCGATGGGTGTGACTTGTGGCAACTGATGTAAAATACAAAAACACAACACTTTTTGACCGAACTGTGGCATGAGGCACGCCCCTGGTTGGCAATTTGGTGCGCTTCGTTGCGCGTGAAAATTATGATTTTTGCTTTTGGGAAAATCTCATTAAGTTAAAGTCTGAAAAAGGATGCCGATGGGCAATGCCTGGCCAGCATGGACTATCGCCTAGGCCATAAATATAGGTAGGGAAAGGTGTGCAGGTGCTGAGGGAGAGAGAGAGAGAGAGAGGGGGGGGGTGTTATATGCAACGTAATTTGCATGCAGCTGGGACGTGGACGTAGCCGCCATTTGAGCCAAATTGAAAAGCTCACTGACCGACGACCGCCCGCGATAACAACAACCAGAACAACAACAACCAGTACAACAAAAACAACATTGAAACGCATGTTACGTAGTATTTTAATTAAGCGCACATTTTTATAGACATTTCTTAATGGCGCACCATAAATTTTCGGTCTACCCAGAAGTGGCATCGGTTGGCGGGCGTCCGAGCAGGGATCGCGGCGCTGGCGTCCGAGCAGGGATCGCATACGCAAAGCGTAACTCAGGAATCTCGTGTTCTACTCGCTCTCCCTCTCTCTATCTCTTTCTCTCTTTCTCTCACTCTCTCCTTGTCTCACTCTCTGAGATTCCATTTAGCAGAACGCATATAAAATGCGCGGCAGGCGACGTCGCTGCTGCTCATAAATGGAAAGTGAATTTTATGCGGTGCTTTAAACAAAGTTGTGAAACTGAAACGTTTTGTATTAAAGATTGAAGCACAACGTCGAACGCTTGATAACTTCATTGCGGCTCGGCTTTTTCGTGTCTCTCCCATGCACGATCATCGCCTGCCCTGCCCTCTCTCCCGCCCCACACGTTGCAAGCGCGCCCCACCCTACGGTTGCATGAGGCAACTTTGTAGCCGCCTTATCGATGCACCGACTGATAAATGTTTGACACAGTGTGTGGCTTATTTGAGTTACAGTACGTCCTCGTTCGCGCCGCCGTCGCCACCGCGTACGTCCCACCACGCACCTGTTTTCCGCAGCGCTCATGAACACTCAGCGTGTCATTCACCTGACGCCGACAGGCAATTGCAATTGAGCAGTAGTTGCAGCAAAAGTGTGTGAGTGTCGGCATGAATGCAGCCGTACGAATATGGGTGTGAGTAGTAGAGTATCTGTATCTGTATCTGGTAAATACGTTTTATGGCCAGCCAGGGTACAAGCCGTTTAAGCTTTGCTTCTTCACACAAACACACACATTTACACTTGTGTTCGTACAGACTCGAAAAACACTCACAACCGTTTGTTTGAATAAGCAGTATATGGTTTAGTTAGTTAGTCACAGCTTGGCTCAGTATTATGAATTAAAGGTAAATAATGAAAAGCAGAGTAAAAACCAGAGCAGATTGCAAATATAAGAATCGATGTAATTGTATGAATAGTAAATGCATTTGCAGTCCTTATATGAATACTCAAATTATTAGTGGGCATAACTGCTATGGATATGAATTTGAATACTAATATGAATATTATGATACTAGCGGGTATAGCCCGGCCTTGCCCGTGGCACGTTTGTTATATAATCAATGTTCTCAAAAAGTTTTGAATATGATTTTGAAACTGAGCGGACGGTAAGCAAACTACTTTCATATAAAAGTTTTCAAAACATTCATTATATATTCATGAAATATATTTGATTTATCTATAACACTCATACCCATTTATTCATTTGTGTGCTATTGCAAGTATATTCAACTACTACACTGACATGCAAATCCATTAAATACACTATTTAATTGTCATATTCAAACACTCATTTACGTAATTAACATTATTGCCTGCACTCACTTATTCACACCCATTTATCAATTAGTCTCAAAATAATCAGCTAATCAATATTTATGTGATGTTCACATAAGCGACATTCACATACATTCAAAGTAATTCAGAAAATTAAACAAATAAAATGGTGTTTGGCCAGCGCAAAAGTTTAGTTCAAAGTTGAGTTGCACATGTTACACACCTCATGTGGCAAGGCGATTCAGTTCGTTTCGGCTCGCCTCGAATCGTAATGGAATGATTTATTTGCATATGCAACATCGAAATGCACTCACCAGGCCCCAAAATGAGGCTACTTTTAAGTGGCCGGCACTCGACTGTTGCCTGAGTTACACATATATACATATATATATATTTTTGTTTCATTTATTTTTTTTTTTGGCGGTCTCTCTTTCTGCCCCCTAACTGTCCCCAAGTGCTCCATTTCTCAGGCGAAGCACTTTAGTGTAAAGCTTATAAACGAAACTGTGTTTATTCGTTTTGTTGCTTGCTTCTTGCGCTGCTTGTCGCTGTTCTTTATTATCGAGTTTAATGGATTTTTAATGAGTCTTAAGCGAAGCTTTTGACGTCATTTATAATAAAAAAAATGTATAAAAAACGAGCGTTTTCATTTTATCGCTTAATCCTTTTTATAAGGGCGCTTCCGGATCACTGCGTTTCTGTCATTTAGAAATATTTTTCTATGCCGCCTTTATTTAAGTACAAACTCTCTTTATCCTGTGTTAATAATTGTCAGCGCTGTTGAATGTTAACCATTTTCTTGGAAATAATACGTTGACTGTCAATTTGTACACATAGAACTGCAGAAATTGATACAATCAGGTTGTCAGCTCATCATAGTAGGAGTTCACGACCAACATGGCATACACGATTATAACTACAAAATGGCAAAAATAAATTGTGAATCTTAACTGAAAATTACAGTGCTGCAAAGCTTTCGGTAAAGTATATACCGTATATCGATAATGATGTAGTTTATTAGTGTTGCAAAACTGATCCCTTTCGATAACTCCAATATTCGTTACATCTCAAGTCATTTGATTCACTCAATGAAATTGGTCGATAACACTATCATAATTATCGATCAAAGACTTTTCCATTTCGACAGCAATTGCAGAATAATCTCGATAATTGCATATATTGGTAACGCTGTAAAGACGCGCGCGATTCGATAGTTTTGCAACACTAGGCTTATCGATCACTTTGCTTACCGATTCTTATAACAGCAATTGTACCGAGTAGAGCTGTGGCTATAGTACAAATGAGCACTATAAAATTCATTATAAGCCAGGGCCCCATGTATACCGGATTTTTCTATAGTTACTCATAAAGATGAAAATGCTTTTATCGACAAACTGTCAACTTACCGACATTGCTCCAGAGATCAGCAATATATCGCTAAAAGACATTAGGTAAAAGACAAATGCGAAACAGCAAACACACAGCCGAGCGTCCATCTTGTCAAAAAATGTGACCAGCCACAATGGTAACTCTTTGCGGGTCACATAATAGATGCCAAGGCATCCCAGATAAAAATCCTTAATCCCGAATATGCAGCCGATGATCATCGTCCCCAATTGCAATGAAATGCAGCAACAGCATTTTAATAAGCGCATCTTGATTGTATAAAATTCTGTATTTCTTGTTAAAAATGTTTAAAATTTTACCTTATAGGTAGTCTTTTCTCGAGGAGAACATAAAATTTATTATTTTTTACGGATTTATTAATTTATATATTGCAGTTTGACATATATGTCATGGTAGATGTTTTCTAGTTTTTAGCTTGCTTTTGTATTTACCGTTCTGCTTTGGGAGTAATAGGTTTCGTATTATGATATATCGAATATTTCTTGTATTGAATTTCCGAAGATTTGACCCTTTATAGATATAATAAACTAAATGTGAATTGGATTAATGGAAAATGTTTTGTTTTCCAAGATATCTTGACCAAACTCGGCATTTAATCGTTTCACCATGTTCTCCACATATATATATAATACCGTACAATATCGGACTAATTATCATAAAGAAGGTTCTTGTAGGGCAAACTATTCTGTTTTCTATGATACTTTCAGTTCAGCATTTACGAGCTTCACTATTCTCTCATATTTGTACGGCAAATGTCTACAAGGGTATTGAAGCTTCGGCGTGCCTTATATATCCCTTCTTTCGCTCCGTTTTTAACTAGGATTTCGTAGGCCCCGCAATACCCAAGTTCCAATGGTGCAAAGTTCAAAGCATTAAATTTGTTGTCAATCAGTTATCGAAATGAATTCGCAGAATTGTAATTGCGCAGAAAATATTAAAATATGGAAAATGAAGTAAAAAATTGAAAATGCATTAAAAGACTACAAAAATAAATTCAATTCGCATGCCGCAAAAGAATTATTTGCTTTTTATCAGTGACCAACAATCAGTTCGAGGGCCTGCGACGACCAACCTCAGAAGTAGTTTTCTGAAGTGTTAGCAGGCGGCTCAAATCCGCCCTCTGACAGTTGAGGACGCCGAAATGTTTTCTTATTTTTTTTTTGTCACATTCTTTGATCGATTATGAGCACATTATGCCTCGTCAAGCCAGAAATATTTGTTCAAAGTCCGAACCAGTTCGGTTTCTTGCATAACGCTTCTCTGGCACCGCATGCATTGTGTGAACTTACGACAAGGTCGTTGGCATTGTGCAGGGAGGTACTAGTTGACTCTAGTTGATAAGAATTTTGGCACTGCAAATTGTGCGCGTGAGTATAGTATCTTTCGAGTGCTTTAACAAGCCGCAAAATGGTTGTTTTTTCGTCTTCTTCTTTATTTTTCGGTGTGGTACCGGGAATGTACCTACTACAAGCAGCCACTTCATTTATCGCCAATGGAATTTTAATTGAGTTAACATGTCGTGTAAATGACAGCAGCGGCGTCTGGGCGTGCAGTTGTGATTCAGATGTTAACGCAATGCTTGCCATACTTCGCACAGTGAGGGCGGAACCTTATGCATTGAACTGGTTCACGGTTCATTGTCCCAGGCAATTGGCTAAGCCAATGGATCGGTTTAATTGACTGTAGAGATCAACATTCGGGCTTTGGATTTGGATTGTTGTGAAGCAGAATGATTCAATTGAGTAAACTACATTTTTTTTATTGAACTAGTTCAGGTCATTGTCTCATTCGGTTCCATTGGGGGTTGTCTAATCGAAGTAGATGTTTGGCTCCGATCGGATTGCAATGAAAGGTTGAATTTTGGATTACCTTTTTAGATCTTCGAACTAGTGTATTTCGTGCTCTTACACCGCTTTCGGTCTTATCATTAAAATGTTGTATAGGTTTAGTTAAAGTAGTTCCTATTTATACTCATATAATTCAGGGTTTAACTAGATTTTTTTCGCAATGTGTTTTATTGATCAATTTCACTAAAAACTCTAAAAATCATAATTAGCAAGCAAGTTAGCATGGTCGGCTCAAATGAACTGGTTCAACAACATTAAACAAAGACCATTAAGTGATTTATTTACTAAATAATTCCTTTGAAAAATCCCTTCTTTTGAACAAGTTCGACAGGCTTATTTCAAAATAGAACAGTCTATACTTTTTTTTTGCATATCACGTGTGAATAAACGATTCGTTTCGGAACGCATGGAATGATATATTAGCATATGCAACATTCCCGGGGCTCATTCGCTCATACATCTTCGTCAGGGCTTTGGGCTCTGTCGCAACTAAAAGCCCCAATAGAGCTTAAAACAATGCCCAGAGCTCGGCTCGAACTGACCTAAGTCGCAATACGCAGCTGATAAAGAGAGGACAGTTTGAACTCCATAAACTAGACACTGAGCCACTCGACATAGTTAAGCTGACAACTTGGACTTGCCTTTAGGGGAATAGTTAAGGCTAACGAATGGGTTTTTAATGCCATACGACCCGAAATAGAACTTGTTGCACAGTATGCTAAAATAGAAATGGTCAAACTTGGATGGTATTTCTGCTGCTCTCTTTTCTAGTTGGCGCTTGGTGTTATCTATGGGTATTAATATCTGGATTTTCCCATCAACCGGCCAGATATTCTTGCTGACAATCCACCGACAGGAAATTAACAATTTCAATTACATTTAACTAAACGAGATAATTGAAACGCTACTCCGGCTAAAAGCCAACGACTGGCGTGTGGCACAGCTTAAAACTGTGTAGCGTTTTTTTTTTACGTTTCTTTTGTTTTGTTTAACTTCTTTTTTTTTTGTTATAACTTTTTTGTGTGCTAGTGTTGCTTTTATCGCACTACACAAACATTGTTAGGTTGGTTAATCCACAATAAAACAAATTATTTGACAAGCGCGTTAATTGATTTCGTTCTCGTGAAATTCGTTTGGCCCAACAGCAAGTGCAAGCGAAACAGCAAATTTTGGAGGTATTTCCCGTGTGACGAAACTCCCATACGCTAGAAAATCAATGGAATTTAACCGGATTTCTAGGAGAAGAATTCTGTCTTTTGAAGCTTGTTAGGAGCAGGTGCATGGTGAACTAAAGTGAAATTATTGTAGCTATATAAATAGATATTATATCAGTTAGTTGATTCTGATTTATAATATATAAAAGCCAGAAGTTTTTAGCTGCATAAATACTTTTATACATATGAGCAGAAGAACAACCTTATTACGGCTATGAAATTGTCATGGATTTAAATAATCATTTATGTATTTCTATAGAATATATTAACATAATAATATTATTTATATAATTCTAAACTATCGACTATTTTATCGATAACCTAAAGAAAGGATGTGTAGTTATTTTTAATTTATTTGTATTTTATAATTATTTCAAGAATTGAAAGTTTTGATATTTTTATCGATAACTTAGATAAATATGCTTACCCAAAATATCTTACAAATTAAACATTCTTTTATATATATTTAAAAAAAAATTAAGCTATCGATAAAGTTAAGGAGAGGATGTTGATATACATATGATCGATTTAAATGTTTATTTAAATTTAAAAAGGCTAAGATATCGATAATTCTATCGATAGCCTTAAAGATGGCATTCTGAGTTGAATATGCCTGTATAGAATATTAGTTATTAATTTATGTATATATCTATGTGATATGCAAATTTTTTAACCACTAAAGATTTTCTGCTTTTTTGATACATAGAATTATAATTTTTTCGAAATCTAATATTATAGGGCTTTACACGATGTTTCTCTCTCGATATAAGTGGCAGGGATGTCGATGACTGCTATACATTATCATTGATTTTTTCTTTTCCATTTGTAAAAAACTCCAGTTTTGTTTATTGAGTTATTCATGTAACCCATACAAAGCTAACGAAAAAACTTTTAAGGCCCCCGCCAAGGGTATCAACAGCAGGTGGTTGGCATGCAAATTCCTAAAATATTTTCGAAGTGAGTGACGCGCTTAGTTCGATAATTTAAGTCACGGCTTTTTTGATGACAACTGATAAATGATATAGTAAATACTAAATAAAATGATGTAGTAAATACATAATTGGCAGTCACGCGTTTCTGCGGGATTCACATTAAAATGCTGCTATCAAAAGTTTGTTTACGATGCAAACAAAAATATATATTTACAAGTTACGGTCAGATATTTGGAGGATTGCAGTTATATAGACTACCTAGAATCAGGAGCCTTGAAATCAACTAGTTTATTTTACTAAAAACAATATGTCAGATATCAGCGTTCTATTATTTTTTAATACTTTCATAATGCTAATGCAAACATTAAAAACACCTTTTTCGTAATAGAATTTGTGAGCCTTTGGGGTCTTTAAGCGGATGTTACCACACATCAGTTCGATCCAGCGGGCCACGAGCCGCCAGCTAGAAGATAACACAAAATGCGTTTTGCAATGTGTGTACGAGTGTGTGTGTGTGTGTGTGTGTGTCTGGGGGGCATTTTATATGGGTATAAGACCGACGTAGACCTATTTTCTGTTTGTTTAAGACCAGTTAACGTCGCCGTCGCCGTCGGCATTCGCGTTGCATGTTACAGGAAATAAACAATAAGTAATTATGCACTCGCATTGTTGCCAGCTCAAATAATCGCCCACCGGCAAGGTGATGTTTATAACGGTTCCTCGCTCCCCAAAACATGCCAAGTCTGGATACGCACACGTATATCTTGTGGCATGGCTGCAACAGAAAACATCATCATAAACAGCCGGTTCTGACTTGTCAACAAACTGTTCACAAAAAAACAAAAAAAAAAGAAGACGTGCAAGAGCTGCACGCCGAAGAATTAATACCCTTGTGAAAATATGACACGATATTGCAGATAGAGGCATGGGAGGCAAAAAGGAGCTCGTAATTGCTGAGTTTAGTCAAGATATATATCTTGGAGAACTAAAGGATTCCCCATTTGTTGACTGATTCTGCGTATAGATCGATATGATATAGCAGTCCCGTGTTGATAACCTTTTATAGATTAGTAAATTTTAGTAAATGCGCCAAGTTTAGTTATCTTGAATAACAAAGAAACTTTTCAAATAAATACATTATTTTTCGAGCGATTGTTCCTATAGCAGCTATATGATATAGAGGTCCGATGCGGTCGCTGCCAATAAATTTTCATGACGATAGACTTAAAACTGAGAAACTGATCAAACTGTTGCTGCTGATCCAATATATATACATATATGCTTTTGCGGATCGGAAATGTCGTATTTAATGACAAAGTGTTATAACTCTCGATCAGGGTATAAGCGAAATGTATGCCGGTTGGCGCTTGCCAGACGTACACGCAGCAGGTTCAGCTGGAACAGCCCTAAGAGGCGTAGGAGCTGCTCTGGCCGTCTCCTACACTGAGCGGAAGTTTGACTTTTGACAAATGCACCGCCAGAAAAACCCAAAAAAAAAAAAAGTGAGAGTGCTCTGCAAGCAGCCAAAGCTTCTTCCTGTTATGCTTTTGGCGGGTGCTTGCGGCTCAACTTAAGTGGGTCAACTGCAGCTGACATAAGTCGGTTGCGTATTGTGGATCTGTCCCTTGTGGATGTGTGCCTTAATGGTGCATGCAACACAAATGAAAGTGCAGGAATTTCTGGTGCATAGCATTATTATATCATTGTTTTGGGTTATTACAAGAACTGTGGACTGTGCGAGTGTGTGAGTGTGTTTGTGTTGATGTGTGTGTGTGATGATGTGTGTGTGTGTGTGTGGTTGGCAAATTTCAAATATTTATGTTATTCATTCGGCTTAGTTATTTTATTTATTTTACTTTTTAAATTTTTTAAATTTTCTTCTTAATTAATATTCAAAATCATAATTTATTAATATTACATATATTGCATTAATTATTATAATTATGTATATGTAAATAAATAAATAAAATATGTAGGCTTAAATGACTTATAACTATTTCAAGAACACAAACAAGTAAAAATGTCTAATTTTGCACAATCTTTCGAAAAAGTTTGTGATATATAAAAAAGTAGCTCCAAAATATTGGCAGTGTATGAACTTTAAAAAGCACATGGCTAAGCGCATTTTACAAAGCGTTTCGATAACTAGAACCAAAAGACCACCCAGCCCCAGCCCGTGGTCCCCCCTGTCAGTTTTATTATCATTTGATTTTAATGGCATGCCGAACAAAATAAAACGCGCTTATCTAAGTGCGCAAAAGAGAGACTACGAAGTGGCCAATGTGTGCTATGGCCATGGCGCCCTCTCTCGCTATCTCTCTCTATCACTCTCTGTCTCTGAAATGCTTCCCTGAATTTCGCGCTGTGTAAGAGGAAACAGTCCGGCGGCGGTTGGACCTGTCGTTGTCATTCAATGCCACCCACTTTATCAACATCAGCGACGACAACGCGGCGTCTAAAGAAATGCGTGCCAGATAGAGATAGCTGGAAAAGGAGTGAGCCGCAATCACAGCCACATATTATTATTATTATTATTATTATTATAACTATAATAACAATAACAATAATATTAAATACTGTAATATATTTGGGTCTTTCTGTTTGCTTTCCCAAGCGCCAGCTATTCAAACAGACTTCAACTGCGCCGAGGCTGACGGCAGCCGGTGCAAGGGCCCGACTTTTGCCCATTTTAGATATACATACAATTGGGTGCCAGCATTTATTTTTTACTCTTTTTTTTGTTTAATATTTTGTATTCTTTATTAATCAATAAGAGAACCGAGCGTTGCCTTACGATAAGATTAAAAGACAACGCACAACGCAGTTGCAAGCTCTGGCTAGGCGAGGGCCCCCCTCGGCCAATGAAGATTTGCGATCAGTTGGCCTAAACCCAATCGTTTGGCACATTCCCGATAAGCGACACCACACAAGAGAAATACCAGTGTGACAGGGCCAACCGCATTGCCAATAATTGATAAATCTAATGTTTGCCTAAAATTTATTATTGTATAAATTATAATTACCATTTGCGCTTTGCATTTGGCATTAAATGTACGCGTCTCGCTATCGCCCACAAATACACTGTAATCGCTCTACACTGACTGAATTTCTTAAACTTAAAATTCCGTCTATATATGCATATACTATACGGATTTCAGACCCATTATTTGGGGTCTACTGCCCAGCGCCCATCAATTTGCACCGTTCATAAATATTTACATAAACCAGAGCGTTAGGCCAAAAAACATTTGTTAGGCCAATTTGTTATTTTTAACAAGTAGCTCTCTACACTACAGGAGTTAACTTGACTTGAAGTTACCCTTTCATGTTGCCCATTTGAGGATGACGAGTTCATAAGCTTGCAAATATGTGTTTATTGGTATGCATTCGATTTTTTACAAGTTTGGTAAAACATGTAAAGTATAAGTATTAAGTTTTTTGTTCGTGATGTTTAAGAGAATCCACAATCTAAATTTCTGGTCTCTTGTTCTTATAGTTCCTTAGTTCGTTGAAGTAATTTTTGTATTATAAGCCGGTAAGCGCAAATACGTACACGAAATAATACAAAACTTTTTAAAATATATAAGAATCTACAGAACAAATTTTTGACTTTTGTTGTTATAGTTAATGTGATCTTTGGAATTAGCTTTTTATTGATTACCGATACACACAAGAACCTATAAAGTATAAGTACAAGAAGCCCCATTGCAAATTTGTATTCTCTTGCTCTTATGGTTCCTGACATCGTTGAGGTCTTAAAATGGTTGTTTTCTTTTCTATCGACTTAAGGACAGTGATCACATTTCTCTGTCTAATATGTATAATAAGTTTTTTAAACGGTTGTTTTCTCTTCTATCGACTTGAGGGCGGGGAGAAAAGATATTTCCTGTTTTTGGTTCTCATAGGTTCTGAATTCATTGTGTTTTTTTATGATTAATTTCTCTTCTATCGAATTTTGATCAAGAGGAAGAAAGATTTGTGATCCCTTTTACCAAATTTGATATCTCTCGCAGTCTCTGAGATCACCAAGTTCTCTTGTATTTGGTTGCTGTCGATCTCCAGAAATCGGTTTAGAATATGCAAAAGTATGTGATGTATTTTGTTTGTGTGATTGACAAGTCACAAGTCCTATAGCAAATTGCTGTCTTCCGCATCGTGCACGATTTGTTATACTCTTTTTATGTGCAAGCTGTACGAACCGGCAAGCAAACTTTGAGCAATTTGGACTGCTACAGGGTATCTAAAATATACTTAAATATATACACATATAAATAATAATAAAACATATTTACTAAAAAAAAAAAAGCACCATCGTAATTGTTGGGGGCTTTGAATGTCTTTCTGGGAACACATGCGCAATTTGTTTTAATTAACGCCTTGTGGACTAAACCCGTTAATGGCGGCACACACGCTTGCATTTACCCATTTACCCATTTACCATTACCATAAGCCATTGCCATTTACAGGGCCAGACGAGAACCCTTAACTTGGCCGTGTTATCTTAATGATCCGCGGCAGACAACATTCCAGACATGCCATTTGCATGCGAAATACCTCAAAAACCCCAACGACCTTTGCATTTTAATGAAATTCCTGACCCAAATAGTAACAAAAGGCATTTTATTAAAATTATCTATATCTATATGATTCGAGATTGCATTTTGTTTTCGTATATTAATAGACATCAGCTCGATAAGACAGAACGCAAATAGCAAATAGCTCTTGTCTACACGAGCGTAAAATAAAGTAAAGAATTTATTTTATTTATACAACGCGGGATGATTGGCAAATTATAAGCTTCTCGATATGATTGCAATGCTTTTATTTTATATTTAAGCCATAAATGGAACAATAACTGTTTAGATAACCAACACAGATTTGATATTAACATGTGTGCGAAAAGTGTGTAGAATGTGAAGAACAATTTGGAAAAGTGAAAAGTATGATAAGCGATATGCTTACCTTCAGTAATGGGATTTATTTGAAAATAAATTAACTTCTCAGCTGGACGAATGCCGAAGTTATGAGTGAACGACATAATAAAGAGAATTGAGAAGCGTATGCAGATATTGTGTGTGCTTTAAATTCTCAACTGCTTTAAGCAGAGGCTGTTTTGAGAGGCTCAGCTTAGATGTCATATAAAAATTAAGAATTGAGCTGCCATATAAGAATTAAGAATTCTCAATTCTCCAGTATTTAAGATAGAGGATACTATGAGAGGCTATGAGATGCCATATATCAGAGAGAGTTGAGAAGCGCATGCAGAAATTTAGTGCACTTAAAATTGTCAATTGGTTCAAGCCCAGGCTACTATGAAAGGCTCGTCTTAGATGTCAGTTTATTTTGATGCCAAAAGTTAATATGCTACCTTAGATATTAATAATTGGTAGTTTAACTTAATATTGAAAGAAAATCGAAAGATGGATTGGCAAGGCCAACAACAAGCTGATATTCCACATAATGGCAGCAATAAAGTGTCTGCAGCGCTGCTTGCATTATCAGCGGCGACTGCTGACAAGAAATCAAGCCCAGACAAGCGACCCCACCAGGTGCCGCAATGCCCATTTCTTGTGTCCAATCAAGACGACGTTGGCGTTGGCGGCTTCCCTGACAGCAAAAAAAAAAAGGAAGAAGAGAAAAAACTGCATTATTTGCGCAGACATTAACAGAGTCAACAGCGGCACATGCGAAATAGCACACACCGCGCTTGGTATGCGGGGTGGTGGGTGGAGAGAGGGGAGTTATGCTGTTTAGCAGTGGCTAGTAATATTGAAACGGAAACCATCTTCTGATAGCCGGAAAAGTATTTCAAACAGCAAAAGCCTTTTAAGGCGAAAAACTGATTCTACAATCGAATGTGCCGACGCATAAATCAAGCACTTGGACATCAGCTGGGTCTTAAGTTTTCCAATATATTTTTTTTTTGTTTTTCTTCGCGACGATTTCAATTTCAAATTCCAGCGAACACCCAGAACAGGCCCGGTAATTGTGACAGTGCTGCGGATCATATCATATCTCATATCACAAAACGATAAGAGAGAGAGAGAGAGAGCGACGGGTGGGAGAGAGGCAACGGTCCAATTGTAACTGTATCTATGAAAAGTTGTTGTTCTTGTTTTGTTTGGGGTCAGTTGATAAGTCATGAGGGCGCATGTAAATCTCTCACAAAGGATAAATGTCTGATTTCCCACCCGAGGTTTTTTACCTGGTGTAATTATTGAGCAAAACAAATGGTTCGATGTGCCACATTTATCAATGCCCGTCATGAGGATCGTAAAAAGCACGTTTTATATATATACATTTTATTTTGGTATTATCGTTGTGCACGTTTTGGAAACGCGACACATACGTTGAATAACAAAAACTTTCCGCTTATAATCAAAACAATGTTAAATTGGCGCTCCAATGGGCTTATAAACGGGCCGTCATAAACAACAGCACTAACAACAACAACAAGAAGAACAACAGCCGTAAAAAACAGCGGCTAAAACGTTGATAACTTCGCATTGATTTTGCGGAAATATGTTGCTAGGGTATCGAAAATTTTAATAAATAGCTATATCGTCTGTTCGAAAATAAACGAAAGTCAAGACAAGCCGGTGTGAGCCCAAAGTTCTACGTTATATCTACCATGAACTGAAACAGATCGGAACTGTATTTAAAAATATGGTTCAGTTGAAAAAATATAAATAGAAGGTATTAGAAAAAAATTTTAAACCATATTTTGAGCCCAACCATTTTTTGATAAAAGTTAACTCATTCCAAATATAAAATAAGTAGTTTAGTCCGATCCAAGATTTGAACCGAAACCTTTGGTAAAGGGTGTAAAAAACTAGGGTCTCGAGCTGAACCCTAAACCGAGACTTTGTTTCGAAAGGTAAAAATCCGTGAAATCACCTTAAACCTTGAAAGCTATAGCTCAATAGTGTGGCAACAGTGTGAAGCGTGCGTCGAACTCTTAAAAATTCTTATCAGAACAAATGCAATAAGAGTGAAATACACGACACACTAACATATAGCTCTCTCGGAATTTATAGTGGCAATACTGAATGAAGTACTACATATGGTTAATATCCACAGCTATCGTTTGTTCCTGTTGTTCTTGTTGTTGTTCCTATCATTTGGCTCGTTGCCAAAGGCAACGTGGCCAGACACCAAAGCGGTTCACCATCTATTGACAATTCAATTAACGTTTTGAAATAATTTCTTGATAAGCAGCGCCAGTGTGGGGCACCTATTTCGGTTATGCCAAAGCCACAAGTACAACCACCTAATAACAAACTGTAAAAGTTAATAAAGAGTCACAAAAAAAGAAAAGTGCAGCGCAAATACCGCACTCTGCATACTCTGGCTGAACAAGAAAATTGTTTTGAAAGTCTGGAAACTTTCATAATACGTCGATAAAAGGCAACTGATCAAATTCAACTGTGGAACTTAAAATTGAGTTTATCATGATTTACTGATATTTTGATATAGAATCTGGCTAAAAGCTTGAGATTTTTGATTAAGAGAAATCTTTTTGAAAGCAAATCATTTTCAATAAGATAATAATATTCTATGTATATCGGAATTTTGTATTGTATATTTGATGATTCCCTCTATACATATTTTTCATGGCACTGAAAGAACTTCCTGCTAGGCATCGTTAAGCTTGGAGTTCGCTTTGGTTAGGTGCCCATTAATTAATGTGGGTTAAATTAACTCAACGTAATTAGTACACCAAGTGCAAGGCTATAAAAGAACTTGGGTCAACCAAGTTGAGTGTCAGTACAAATTGTGGATGACTAACGTGATGATAAAATCAATTGTTGTAGTCTTAATAGCAGCTTGTCTAAACACAAGGGCCAAGCAACTCGATGCAATAACTCAGATGTCTGGCAGCCCTTTAACGAAGACAACAACAAGTCGTGATAGCCCAAAATACACTGCAACTGTTCAACTGTACACTCGCATGGAATGGCGCAGGAAATCTCTGGCAAAAGTGTGGGTGCCAAATGCTATGCAATCGGTAGATCTGATCTGGGGTGCACAGATTGCAATTTTGGGTTATACCCTAGTGCTGGTGGCCTTCGTTCTGGAGTGGCTTGTAAGGCGTGCTCAATTTGCATAATTTCAGTTGCTTTCTCACCATGCAATTTGGCTATGTAAATCACTTTTTTATCATACCATTACAATCATCTGCTATAAAAACTTAAGTTTCGCTGTGTGAAAGTGCAGTACCTTGCAGAATGTGCGATAAGTTGGCAGCCTGCTGGTGGTACTAAAGTTGAAGGTATTTATTGAGCGTGTCTATCGGAACTATAAATATTTTAGAGTAAGGTATTTCATTTGATTCTTGTGCTCATGTTAATAAAGTGTGGGTAAGAAGAGCTAAATAAAATATATTTTGGATTTGTCTTAATAAAGGAGAGGGAATTTACTGTTAATAATAGCTTGCCAGTTATTAAGAACTGTTAAAATATTGTTATACTCATGTATATTAAGTTTGCACACAGCAGCCAGCTGATTAATTGACGCTCTGTTAAATTCTAAAGCTGTTAATAACAGACCTAAAGAGACTTTTTTTGTGTTAATGCGAGCTCAATAATGTTATGAACAGCGTGCCACATATGTTAATTAACATCGTGCAGAGAACAACTTGCCCTGAACAGTATCATTACTTACTTGATGCTCACCCAATTTCTTGTTCAACTTTCTCAACCAACCTTGATTTTATTTGCTCATTTTGTTTACGTCAAGTGACGAATTTCTTAATTCTAGTAATTGAATACAGATACTATTAGTTATTTATTTGGCGCATAACATAAACATAACATGAAATACTAGATGTAAGTCTCGAATGACAATTGGTGATGAAATTAAGCTGTAAACCGATGGAATAACAATGTGTGCGTGTAGTTGTGAAATTAAAGAAGTATCATAATTAATTTATGATCAGTTAGATAAGAACTCTAGAATAGATATAAAGGTGGGTTTCTGACAAATAGATTGTTTCTACGTGCCATGAATCATGTATGTAATATGCAGATGCGTACTTAAGATAGGAATTTTACCAATTTCAAGCACTTTAAAAATTTCCCAGAATTTCCATATTGTTTTGGCGTGTATTATCAAATATTTCTTGATAGCAAATGACTCAGGCTGATTTCTTGACCATTTCGTTAACAAATGCGCAGCCTGTTGCTATCAAAATTCACTGCTAAGCTCTATTAAAAGTGCCACTAATTTGGCCCTTGGTTGACCATTTATTTGATTATTACGCTTTTTGTCAATTGTTTGCCCAGAGCACACATAATATTAACCCATTTGGCAGTCCGAATAATTATAGCCCCTTTTGCATTAGCTTTATTAAAAATGAAGCAACCTCTCGATTATATTTCAGCCAGTTATTTTCCGTGTTTCATTTCAATATCGGAAAGCCACTCGACATAGGGTCGTGATTTATTCGTTTCAGTGAACTACGAGTAGGCTAGCCAAATTCTGCGTAAACAATAAATTTGTTATTTATGAATTAATTTATCTGTGCGTCGTAGAGGAAAACTGATTTTATATTTTATAGCTGTGCGCGAACTCTAAAATGTGCATTTAGTAAGTCATAAAAAAGCTTTAAATAACATATAAATTTCAAATAGCCAACGGGCCAGGCGCCATAAACTAAAATTGATCGTGTAAAACTTGTTTATAACTATATTATAAATCGAATACTATATATTTCTCCAACTAACACTTATATGGTTAATGTATTTATGAGGCCTTACATGAGTTAATTGGCTTTTTTCTGAGAAATTCATTTAATATGACGCGCTAAGAAAAAAATAACTTATATTTCCTATTTACAAATTTGTAGCTATTTTATGGTACATAAGAACAATTGCATATAAAAATAATATACGAAATGTTTTTCTGGTTTTAACTCATAAAGCCAGATATTTAACCTATCTTAAAACTGTTTTTAAAATTAATTAATATTTCAGATTCAATTTATATATAGTTTAAAAAATAAACATGATATATTTATATTTTAAATGTAATTTATAGAAAAATATAAAAATACATATTAAAACATTTATATCTTATATCTATCTAATTAAATTTAAATTTATATACATATTTATATTTTATTATTTGTTTATACTAACATCGATGTAAAAAAGGTAAAGAATCTTTTAGCTCTACTTAACTTACCAACACTTTTAGCTGACTTCTTAAATAATGAACCTTAACTTCATTTTGATTCTCTTCTTAAAACGTAGTTATAATATTTGCCTATTCATGAAGCGCAAACACGAATTGCTTTTTACACAATTAAGTTTGCAAATTTTTCTACTATTGGCCGTCAGCCGATTTATAGCCGCATTCTATGACTCCTCCCGCCACCCCTCTCCTGCCACCCGCCAAAATGGTGAAAGGCATTTTCATGATTGACCAATTTGAACTGAAGAGGTTCAAGTATTAGCGGCACAAACATTTCTCACACATTCAGATGCGGCAGCAATGTGCCCAAAGGCGCAGTAAATACTTCAAAAACACTCAAAACACTCGAAAGTGTTGAATAATTCAGGCAACTTGAGGAACAACAACTCAGTTCCCGGACACAGAGCCGCAGCCTTTGGCCTGTGCATGCCAAAACGAGAAGTAAAAATAATTTGCCAAAAGTTCATTCTGAACAAATAAATACCAGCTAAGAGTTCGACCAGGCTTCTCGCTTGGCTTGGTCGAAAAAAACATCATATTCATAAAACGGAACTTGTAAAGACGTCGCCAAGTTGTTTCATGCCAGCGGAATTCCAGACATTTCAGTTATTTATTTCGGCATATTAACAACGGAGACAACCCAGACACAAGCCCAGCCACAAGCCCAGCCACACACTATACTACAGTGTGTGTACACACACGCCTGGGGGGCACACTTAAAATTGATTGTAAAATAAATTAAAATCAGAGAAAAAGAAAAAAACACGGCAAATAAATGCGAATGTGAAATGAACATGTAAAGAGCTTTGCCACAAACAGTATAATTTAATTAGCGAACAGTTGTTGGCATTTAATAATTATTTACTTGAAATTTCCGCTGTACTCGCACATATTTCTGTATTCCATACCCTGTGCCCTCTTAAATTATTTAAAAAAGAAAGCTTTTAACTGACATCACACACAAATATTGTAGTTCGGACTTAGAAGGACCTCTAGACGCATATAAGCCATATGAAATCAGCGATTACATGTGCTGGGAACCTAAAACTGAAAGCCAAATAAATTTTATAAATTAAACAGAAATGAATAAGATTAACATATTTGGCTTTACTGTCCGACTTTAGTGCTAAGCACACAAATATTCTAGATTGGGGCTCATAAGGTCCTGTGAGCCGATCTAACCTATAAGAACTCAGATACTGCATGTGCTGGGCACCTGATGCAGCTTCGTCATGACGAAAGCCAAATAAAATTGATTCAATTTTATGGCTACCTCTCACGAATAGCACAGAAATTAATAAGAAAATATCAAATATGAATCACTTGAATTACAAGCCTAGTTACAGGGTATTTGCTAGCCAATCTAACTGTTGGCTTTTTATTATCTTTGACTATTTTGGCAAATATTTACTGCTGGCCAGTGCAAGTGTCAATTTATATCGATATATGGACAATTTTGTATTCTCATTTTTATTTCCATTGATTTGTTTTTTAGGGCAATGCCAAACGGATCTGATAAAATACTTGGCATAGCTGCGATGGGCTATCATCAGCAATTGGCTGGGTTGGGTTGGTTGGGCTTGCTTCCAGTTAAATTGTTTACATTGACATAACTTGTCATTTTTAAACACATTGGAATTTTAAGTTGATGGCTATCATATGTTACGTTCTTCAAATATTATGCGATAGTATCAATAAACAGCAACAAAAAAATAGTTTATAAATTACGCAAACAAATACAATGTAACAGATCGTACGTGCATTTAATTTAGATATTATTACGCCTGCGACTAAAAACATCTGTTCTTTTCGAATGTTTTTTGTTGTTTTTAAACAATGTTTTAATTGTTTATTAGGGGATTTTTTTTGGTATTGTGTGCTTTTTATTGTTAAGTTTAGTTATTAAAATACTCACCATCAGGAGGTAAATAATCTTGGCATAGACCGTAAACTGTGGTAACCTGCAAATAAATGACAATTTTAATATGCATTACCATATAATTATATGCATTAATTATCTTTTAAGCACAAGTTTTTCAAAAAGCGCTCATTGTACTTCCCCGCCAGAAAGTGAGAATGACCCCAGACGATTTGCTTATTAAGTACATTTGGCAATTGCCTTTTGCTGCCAGCTTATCTAATGCAAAAACGACAACAATTTGCCTAGCCCCAGTCCATAATAATTTTTAACTTATACTCCCATTTCAATTCGCGTTATTTGGTTTTTCCAGGTAAACTTTTGGAGGTTCTTCCCCCATGCACCGTTGCTGCACTGCTGCCCGGGTAAGTCAGGCTCATAATTTAAGTGCTCAGCTCTAACACCCACTGCTAATAACAATTATGACAAGATATTAGACCACAAAACACGTAAGCATTTAGCTTTTTTTTCTTTCACGCCCGATTTTAGCTCTACGTTAGTTATTTTGACAGACTGTTTGACATTTATTAAGTGGGCCACAAGGATTGCAATTTGGCCAGATAAATTCAGAACAATAAATTCACTCAAATTTATTATGCAATTAGTTAAAAGTCTGCCCGGCAAAGCATTAAATTCAACACTGACCGACAAAAGAAAAAGGCATCGCACACAAGGAGTCAAAACTAATTGCCCTGCGCCAGCTGCTGCTCCTGTCAGCGGAAATAAAAGCCAAGAAGAATTTGTAAAAGCTGTTTTCTTTTTGGCCCAAAAATCCACAAGAAACATTTTCAAATGGCTTGCGGAAAGACCTTGGCATTCTTATGTAATCGAATAACAAAAGCGAAAGTGTAGTAAAGTGTCTTGACAAAAAGGTCAGCAAAAGGTTTACATACCAACATTAAATGTAGACTATATCAAACATGTCTGCTAAAACAATATATATTACGCTAAATCAATGCATTTTAACAATTTTATTATGAAATATTCAAGCATAAGACTTAGTTATAATATAGCTTGCAGTCTGGCAACTCCATATTTATTAAGTTAAACTAATTAATTATAAATATTCGGAATTCGAATATTATAAATGAATTAATACGTAATCAATAACATTACCTACAATAAGGATTACGCAACACTGTTTTACTGACAGTCTGGTAACTCCATATTTATTCAGCTCAATGCATATTTATTAATTGCTTTATTGTTGAACATTTAAACTTATTAGATACTTCTTAAATCATATACAAAATACTGTTCTTCTGGCAACTACATATTTATTAAGTTAAATTAATGAGATATTAATTGTATTATTATTGAACATTCAAACCAATTACACAGCACTGTTTAATAAACAGTCTAACAACCCCGGCATTGTGAATGTGTTTTGAAGTGAAAATCTTTGAAAATATTTAATGAAGCTTCTATTTTAAAAGTTCAATTTAATCCTAATGTCGAACTTATAAAATGGAGAAATTTAACATATAGTAAAAATGCTGGCATCGGAGATTTTATTTGTAAAATATTCAGAAGCAAACCCTTATACATTAGCTCATTATTTCAGTTAATTTAATTTCACTAACTAATTCACTTTGTTCAGACCTTGGCAAGCTCAAGAACCTTGAGAAAACGAGCGAAAAATTCCAGGCATATCTCACGCAAACGCCGCAAACTTGGCCCGTGAAAACTTGTTAGCCCCACCCACATTGAAGCCCCTGACACACTTGGCCAACAGGCCAAAAGTTCAGCTAAATTGAGCTGCAGGGCTTGTACACAAACTTTAATATAATTGCAATTGCAAAACGATAGACGAGACATGGAGACGTTTCTTGGCCTTGGGGTTCGCATTGTTGGCATTGTTTTTACCATAATAGTTTATATCTTTTATACGATAATTGCCGGGCCTCAGATACGCCGGAATGCTGTTGTTCTCTATGTGAAAATTGCGCAGATCATAATAGCCCTGAAATAGGGATATTAATTAATGGCTCGTAATGGTGCTCGTTGTGCCAACCTACAGCCTTCATGGGACAGATTCTCGTTAGATTTCCGTATTTGCGTAGGTTGCAAAACCAGATGCTGGTCAGGCCGAACTGCAGCAGATCTTTCATGGCCTTGCAACTGTCTACGTCATAGCTGAAGAGCGTATAATAGTTCGCCGAGTTCTCGATCTGGTACTGCACCGTTATAGACGTACGCATGGCCAGGGGCAGGTTGCGTTTTATATACACATCCACGTTAAGCTTGCCTTCAGACGAGAGCCAACATGACATATTCGTAAAGAAATCGGTATTGTGCTCAAAGCTCACTTTTGTGAATTTACCACGAGGCGCTAAGCCTTGAAAAAATGAGTATTTTATAGGATATTCTCTTTTTTTTAAAGGATATTCTCTTACTCTGCGCTGTCTGCACCTGAAATGCAGCGAACAGCAGCACGTTAACGAGCATCAGATACATGACTTTGCTACTCAAGTGTCGGAAGTTTACTAAAAATAGAATTTACTAATAGACCCATTGGACGGGCACGAGTGAACTGGTAATGAGCTCTCTGTTTAATGTCAGCTCACAAAGAATGTGGATCAGTCATTAGCTGATTATCGAAAAATCAGATGTAAATAGGTATCGCAATTTCATATGTCAATAATCGGCGTGATATCAGAGATAATCTGTGCACTTTTATGCTAAAACAGAAACATATGTGGGCAGGAAAGTTAGTTGCTTGGATTAACTCAGTAAGAGAATAGATATGTTCTAAAGTTTGTATAAAAGTGGTTCAAATCAAATATTCTGCTGACATTTAGTATGGGCATACAGAACCCCACACAGCTCTATATGTATTACCATCTCCAGATAGTTCTACAACAGGTTTGTTTTCTATATCTCAGGATCTTTTTAGCTATGCCTTTAAAATTTGGTATACCCATTCAGAAAAAGCATTTAAACATATTAACGTACGCAAACAAGTTTCAAATACTAAACCTGCTCGAAAAACAGCTAAAAATAGACTGTAAATACTGCAAAAAAAAAAACAAGAAACTCTTCAAACAATTTAGTTTAATGTTTACAGCGAACTAGCCGCGCGCTGTTGTCAACTGTATTGAACCAATCAAGTGTTCAACTGTAAATCTAGCAATCAATCAAATGCTTTCAATCAGCCAATCAACAGCTTCAAATTGATTGACAACATGTTGACAGTTACATACGAATTGAGCTGCAGCTAGTTTGAGTTTTGGCTTTGCCAAGGGGTAATTTGTGACCAGGTGGGAGAGTGTGTGTGTAGCTGTGTGTGTTTGTGTGTGTGGCTGTGTGCCTTTGTGTGTGTGTGGACCCCCCATACTGATTTAAAGCGCCTGCCACATAAACATTCAAGTTCAATTTCTTTGGCTCTTTGGCAGAGTCAACTGCAACTGACAAGCTAACCGTAAAGCAAACTGAAAGTTGTTGCATCTAACAGATACAAATGCCGTTGATGTTGCTGCTGCTGCTGTTGCAGTTGTTGTTGTTATTGTTGTTGTTTTTGCTGTCGTTGTTGTTGTTGCTGTTGTTGTTGCTGTCATTGTCGTTGTTTGCCAAAGCGGCGTTTAATTGGAAACACAGTTGGGTGTTGGTTTTGACCGGTCTCTGGCCCCGGCTGCTGTCTTCATCAGCATCAAGCGCGCCACAGCAATTGTGAAGCGCGGACAGCTGATGGATGCGGACATTTCGATTCATTCTCGACTCCAGGCCAGGCGGCATATACCGGTTCACAAAAAAAAAAAAACCTAATACTAATCAAATGCAATATTACGCATACGCCACGACTTACCGTCGCGAAAGAAATGCTCGACAGAGTATTTTTTTTATTTTTTGGCTCTTGATTGCCGCACACTGAATTCAGAGTTTTCACAGTTTAATTGCAAATTATTCATATGCTCCACAGACGGCGAGTTGGGGCTTTGCAGCTGCCGTTTTCTGCCGCCTGCTGCTGTCATAACCAGTCGCCCCACTGGCCCCACCCCCATTTGCCACTGCACCTACCGCTCCCCCTCTCCCTCTTTGTTGCTCTCTGCGATTATGTCTAGAAATTGACAACAAAAGCAAAAAGAAAGAACAAAAAATATGTGAAATGTGTAAAAAATTTCAAACGTATTTTTCTCGTTTGTTGTCAAATGAAATTAGGCGTGAAATGTAGTTTGAACTTTGGCTAAAATATTTTAACAGCCACACACAAATTTTATTTTATTTTTATTTACTTTTTTCCACATTTTATATGCAAGTGTTTTGTTTAGGCGCCACGTGCAATTTTTGCTTAACGCTCGACAAAAAATGCACATACATTAGGTTTGTTTTGTTTTTTTTTTCCGCTTGATTTGCTTTCTTTTTGTTGTTGTTATTGTTTCTCTCTGTTTTTTGTTAATTACTGCGTTTTCAGATCATAAATGATATATCGTTTGAGCAGCGTGTTTGTTGTCAGGCGGCGATATCAATATTGATGTTCTTAAGTTGATAAAACGTCAATGCACTTGGCATTATCTCAATTGGCGGCGGGCGAACACGCCATTCTGAAAACCCTGTAAGCTCAAAGAGTGGCTGAAAGGGTGTGTGGGGTTTGTGCAAAGGGTATGTGACAGACCGACAGAAGGAAGTTCTAAACTTTTTCTAGTATAAACTTAGGCATCAGTAAAAATTGTTATAAGAAATTATTTTTATATAATCTCATTTTCGCATATTTTCTAAGCAAATGGCTTCAATTTGATGTTACTTTTGCCTCTACTTATAATTATAGGTAATATACAGGTATAATAAATTGAAATTAAATAAAATGCATGTAAGATATTCCAAAGACAAATTTGATTGTAATAGTACAATCAAGACAGCATATTTTTACTTGCTATTTTATTTTAGCCTCTTAGAAGATTACGCCTTAATTGCCTAGGAATTACGTATACGCACCGTGTTTCATTTAAATACTCTAAAATGTTTTTAAAAATCAGCTAGTTTATTAAAAATTTAAAGGGTGCTCTAGTTGCTCTATAAAGTGAAAGATACGTGATCTGTCTATACTGTTTTGGAAGCTACATTTGTTAAATTTGACTCTAGCTCTTGAAACCTAAGACATTTGCTCAGAAGACAGGATTGCGATATCGATTTTAATCGATTGCTTAGAAACGGGGCAAGTTATCGATTATTGGAAACAAACTTGTACTGTTCTTCGACCCTACGTTCAAAATAAGGTCTCATACATACGGACGCACCGACAGACAGACGGACGAATAGACATATAGACGGACATGGCTAGATCGGCTCGGCTATTGCTGCTAATCAAGAATAATTACTCTTTATGGGCTTCCTTTTGCCTGTTTCAAACATTTGCCCGAAAACATATCACTTTTTAAAATAATAATAATTTAAATAATAATAATACTGCATACAGGGTATATGCTAGTCTAGATTCTAGCTAGGCAGAATAGTTAGGTAGGCACATAATAGGGTATCTGTAAGTTGAGCAACTGCTGTGACAAGTGCATTCTTGCCTAGTTTATGTGAACAATGCATTTGTGTTAAACAAACTGGGCACACCAGAAGCCACAATGCGGGCCCAACACGTTAACATGGCCAATATGCAGCAGTTGCTGCTGTTGCTGCTGCAGTTGCTGCTGCAGTTGCTGCTGCTGTTGCGTCTTAAGTTGCATTTATATGCAAATAACTTAAATTGTTTTCAATTTGCCTTGGCCGCCATATTCCTTGAGCCAAGTTGCAGCTAATTTTATGGCTAATTGTCTGCTTGGCTGTTGCTGCGGCTGCTGTTGGTCGCTGTGATTGCTGATGAAGTTGTGATATTTGCGATAAAAAATGTATGTGATAAAAATTATAAAGCGTCGATAGTTATGGTCAGGAATTTCTTAATTGCCCATAGCAAACAGGCAGCCGGGCAGGCCGGCAGGCGAGCGGGCAGGCGGACGGGCAATCGAAGCCAATCAGTTGGCAAACAGGACAACAGCCACGCGGCAAAATGTCAAAGACACCAAAGCTTTAAATTCAATTTTTAAGTTGTGTTCGCCTTTTAGAAATTGTCCGCCTCGATGTTAACCTAGTTTGTTTTTTGTAGTTATCGCCCCTCTCTCTCTCTCTCTCTATCTCCCTTTCCACTTGCGACCTCATTCGCGCAATTCAATCAATTCAGAGCATGACGAAAGCCCAGATTGTCCTTCGGTTTTGTCCAGTTGAGTTATTTACTTAGATAAACATCCATTTTCAATTTCCTTGGCAGACAAAGTAGCTGGCTCGAAAATTAATCAAGCTTGTGGCGATGCGGAAATACATTTGTGCTTTCTGCTTGAATTTGCAATTTATGCGACGACTGTCGCATTGCGACAGAAAAATATATCATTTCAGAACTACTCAAGTGAGCAACCAAAAAAAAAAAAAAAAACGAAATCGAAATCAAAAGCAAAAAAAAGAAGGAAAATCAAATGAAAAACCAATGTACAAGTTGTATATAAAAGTAGATATGCATGTTACTAATGCAATAATTGGAAAATATTCATTAAAAACAAATTTTAAATTAAATGTTAAGATCTGAAAGAGGAAGATTCAATGTTTATTTGAAGTCTAATAATACAAATAGTAAGGATTTCATATCCAGTTAATACAAGCAGATACATCTTATTAAATGCCATAAGTGAAAAATATACATTAAAATCATATATTTAATCGAATGCTAAGATTACAAAGAGGGATATAACATATTCTTATAATACAAATTGTAAGGCTTAAATATCCAAGCTTGTCAGTTCAAACATTTAATATTCATACAAAAAATATCAAAATCCATTTACTTCATAAAAACGAATGCTCTATATATAAAAAAAAATAAAAATAAAAATAAAAAAACAAATATTATTGTTTAAATATAAACAAAATAAAGAAATAAAAATGTCTTAGGTTTTGCTAAGTTCTGGATAACGTGTTAAACATGTCATGCCTGAATAATTTCAAATCAAAACATTTGTGTGTAAATCTGTGGCAAGTTTTGTTCATAACTGGACTGAATCCCAAATTTGATTTTACAATAGCCTTTGAATTTTCCAATTCAACGAGCTTGACAAAACAGTTAGTTACATCACTTGGAATACAAGTTCATTAGCCTGAACTAAGATTGATTGCTTTCAGTTGCTTTTCAATTATCTTGGGGTATTGCCCAATTTAGGTTTATTTTCTGTTAAGCCCGCTCCTTAATTACAGCCATGTAAAATGCACACTGAACTTAGAGTTGGGAGCCGGTTGATTAATTGCGTTACTTCTCAGGTGTCAGACACTTGTCACCAGCAGCCACTTGACAGCTGAAGTCCCAATAATCGTATTATTTTTAGGCATCCAATACCTATAAATTGCGTTTTATTCAATATACTAACACGAGGCGCACACGTTTCTCCCATAGCCCACAGCTCAGACTGACATTATAATAAATATCTGCTCGATGGCCCTGCGTTTATGGGTCCGAGGGCAAAGCACACCCTGCTTTCAGTTTCAAGAGGGCATTACGAATCGTAAGTGCGCAGTACGAATTGTACGATGTATCATATCAATTTGCATTGGGTATGGAAACGAAATGTTTATGAGAATGAAAATCATGTAATGCAAATGTGATTGCCATTTTTATGAGCCAACAACGGCTCGGTAAATGTAATTGTAATTGAAATTGTAATTACATTGTGTGGCACTTGTTGTTATTGTGTTGCGCTTATCTGATTATAACATTACTTTAGTTTAGTAGATTGCTCAACACGGCTGACATAATGACAAGTTTCGCGGACGTCTTTGAATATCAAGAAGACAGATTATGCGGCTCTTAAGAAAATATTAATGCCAAACCGGTTCACAACTTCATTTGTATGCAATTCAGAAAGCGCTAAGTTGAGACATTGGCTTACAACTTGTTGGTCTTTCAAATGCTTATATGGTTTTAAAAGTTGTAATTGGTTTTAATTATAATGAAAGGTGGGATTATCATATGTTAATGGTATTTTATCATGAATTTATTATCTTTGATATAAGTTGTGTATTAAAAAATTAATTTTTTTTGTAACTAAATCAAAGAAAGAAATGTAAATTGCTTTAATATTTTTGTGGACTTCAGCATCTTAATCTTTTATTGAACTTCTAATGGTTAGATGTATCATGCAATAAAATTATTGCTCCAATCAAAGTCTCAAAACTTTTTTTTTAACACAAAATATCTCGTATAATGTTCTAGCTAAGCTTAAAAAAAAACTAGTCTTAAATTTGACTCAAATTTTATTTATTATTTTTTTCGATATTTTGAATGAGATATTTTTTCTTTTTATCTATATTATTTTCAATATTTTGGCATGAGACATCGAAAGAGGTTTTTCTGACACAAACGCAGACGGACAAGGTTAGATCAAGGACAGTATAAACATTATAAGATGGGCTCAGCATATCGATCTGATTAAATATATACTTAAACTTAACTGAATTGGAAATGCTTTCCCTGTCTGTTGTATGCACTCACACAAAACCAATGTAGCCTCTTAAGGCATATAAAACGCATGCCAATTGTTATGAATTATTGCCGAACCCCTTTTAGCCATATCAAAAATTATTGTTGCTCTACATTAAATCACACATTTTTCATTTGCTGCACCTTATCTTGGTTTTAACTTTTGAATTATCATTTAACACAATTAATTATCTTGTCTGCAGTTAAGAATTTAATTTGCCCATCTACAAGTTATCGGTTGCCCATACGTAACCCCACAGAGTTCAACGAGTTGTCTATTAAATGCCCATTTAATTGCTTCATTTAATTGTGTATTACAACAACAACAACAACAATAGCTGAAGGGCGCGTCGCGGTTCGCACATGTTGCACGTAATTACTGCAAACATTTAGACGCCCGTAATTATACGATATTTATATGCAATTGCAGTGTGCGATGCCAACAAGTTCCCCAAGTTTTCGGAGCGAGCCGTCAGCCAAGTCATGAACTCGCCCGACTAGGAAACGCCATTGAGCACACACACACACACACACAGTCAGAGACAGACACAGACACAGACACAGTCCCGGCCACTGTCTCGCCGCCCCCGCGCATGGTCACCCTGACATTGAAATGCATCCATATTAACGCGCATCTAACTGTAAAACTAACTGAGTTTTGCCACCCAGTTACAGTGCCCGACCCCAGCTGCCCCCCATTTACAGTTCCACTTATTGTTTCAGCCCCTTGCCCCAGTCCCATTGTCAACGCTTCCCCATTGAGTTGTCAGCGTCTGCTCTTAGCACTTTATTAAATGATAGTTTATCGAGCTGTTTACTGGGTTTTGTGTGCCTGATAATCATGGGATTGGCTTAGGATTTGTAATTGCAAAAGGGGCCAGGGAGGGGCCAGGAGGGAGTGCACATTGACTTTACGACTTGTGGTTTTTCAGTGATTGTTGAATTAGAGTTGTGTCTAGTTGCGAAAAGTTGAATGCCTACTTGGGAGGAACTATTCAAAAGTGAGTTATTGCTGGGTTTTGTGGCAGATGCAGCGTCCAATTGCGCTGAAAATGGGATGCAATTTATGTTAGAACAGGGTTTTTTCATTAAATACATTTGTTTGTAATTCCCAACTGGTGTAGGAAGAAGCAGAAAGTTCTTGGTAAAGCTAGCTGAGGGGTGCTTCGGGTGCTTAAGAACCCAATTTCCTTCTGTTTAATAAATTAACATATATGCATATAATTAAATCTGCAATGGCTTGATAGCTTCATACACTAGGCCAGGATTCGAACAAGTATTTGAACAAAATTCCCAAAAGGTTGACGCGCAAAGCTTATAAAAAGATTAGATCGAATGCGAATACTCGATTAATTAACGTGATTCTTAAGTATAAAATATTATTGTTATTATCATGGAAGCAAATTAATTGATATTTGTATTCGACTCCACTTTCGCCATGCGCATAAACTCTTGATACCCATTGCATTTCAATTAATTTTCAGCTTCATTTCCATTTCCCATTAAATATTAAAGTAGCTTAGGTCAGTAATACCCTTTGATGTTTGTGTGTGCGCGCTTTTGTCTGATAAACATGTGCTTTGGACTTGGGGGCGCACCTGTTCAGTTCTGTTCGGTTGTTGTTTTTTTAGACAGCCGCTAGACGTTCGGCCCCACCAAACTGATTGGGCGTAAGTCAACAAATTGCGCCGATATTCAAAACATATTTGCCCAGAATCAGCGACTCTTTGTTGGCTCTGCAATTGAATTTGCAGCCGAGCTCGAAGCGCATACGTCGACACCAAAAAAAAAATGTATATTTTCCCATGAGCATCAAAACAAGTGGATCTGTTGGGACGGACCAAGGCACACCCACGTCCTGCTACGCTCAGTCGGCCGCCTCATGGACATCCTTTCACCCAAGCCAGTTGCAACTTTCCCACAGTGTTGCGGCACTTGAGCGGCGGCCCACAGGCGTGATAAGTGGCAAACACGCAATTCGCCATTCCACGCAGTTTTCACATATTTTTTTTCTACGCTGCACAATTCCACAATTCATGATCAAGTGCAATCTTTTGACATTAATATGACAACAAAAGGAGCTGGCAAAGGAGGCAAGCCCAGACAATGGCCCCGGCAAAAATCAATTATGCGCACGAGGCATAGCCAGTGCCGGTCACAACAATGAATGACAACTCCAGCTCCAACTTGGGACTGCGACTGCGACTGCAACTGGAACTCCGCTCAATGATTGAGGATGTGACAAGCGCGCAGTGACAGGCGTGGAAGTTGGGGACAGGCCGGTGTGTGGAGGCAGGGAGGAGGCAGGCGCGCCGGCGCAGAAGCATTCGCCATACGCCTGATGAATGTCTGTCAAATTGCCGACACGCACACAATCCTCGCTTGACATTGACGCAATGTGTGTGTGCTTGTGGGCTTGAGGAATTGAGGAATTGAGGCTCGCCTGCTTGGCTCGACGCGCGCAACATTGTTGCTGCCATCGTCAGACGCTGTGGCATGAAAATATTTCATACCATTTAATTTTCAACACGATGTGGCCTGTCATCTAATTGAGTTGTACGTTGGGAGACGCACAACAAAAATATATTTATCGGCATATTAATGCAGCATATTTCAAATGCCTGCCACTCGGTCGACTTACTTCCTCAGTTTCTTTGCCACGCCCCCTCTCTAACCCCCACCATCCTAAGCAGTTGCTCCTCAGCTGCGTGGAACATGTTTATGCAATTTGCCGAACAACCGAGCAACTGGAAGATTGGACTACTGGCCGCTGGAGGAGCTGGCTGCCCGGCTAGCTAGCTGGCGGACCTCTTGTCTTATCAAATGATTTTATTTATGCTATGGGCGCGCATGTGTGTGCGATAATTGGATTATTTACTTTCGCGGCTTAGCAGCCAACAAAGTTGTGAAAATTGTCGGGTTTTCGCTTTCTATAAAGTTGGTCGATCATCGCCGGCGGTAACCAGCCCAAGTTATTGCCCATGTTGTTGTTGCTGCCGCTGCTGCTGTTGCTGTTGCTGCTGTGGTTCGCTAATGGAGTCGTCTATTGGTTTATGTTAGCGTTAGTTCGACTTTGGACCAAGCACTTCAAGTTTAGCTAAACGCAAGTCCCTGCTCGGGCGCCATATAAAATTATCTGTGGTTTTATTTATTTATTATTTCTGCTTTTTTCTCTGGTCAATTTATTTATGTTGCTGGCTTATGGCAGCTCAAATGGAGGTGAACTGGCAAAGTTGTTTAATGCAAAGTCCCTGCTCGGGCGCCATGTGAAATTATTTGTTAATGTGTTGCTTGTGTATGAAAAGCTTATTTAAAAGTAAACTCCAACATTTGTTTATTTTTGTTTTATTACTGTTGTAGTGGACTTTATTAATATTAAGTCCCAGCTTGGGCGCCATCCTAAAGCGGACTCCATTTGCATAGTTTAAAAGTATGCGAAGTAATGGCTTTTCACTTTCCCATAGGAAGCTTTTCCTGCATAAATCACCTAAATTTAACGCACTAACGATAAAGTCCCTGCGCCATGCTTACACACTTTCTGATTGCAGTCCCTGCTCGGGCGCCATATTAAATTACATTGCCAATAATTATTTATTATGATAAATATTTTAAGCTATTTTCTATTTCAGTTTAATTGTATGTTTAATGTGGCAATTATTTTTTTTAAATGATTACAAACTAACCTGAAATGCGGTCCCTGCTCGGGCTTAGCGTGGCGCCCGATGTGCACCTGGTTGATATTACATGCGTTATGCATTTTCTTGCAAAGGTTAATTGAAGCTTATGCAATGCTTTACTTGAACAAATTACTTTAAGTTAACTGCTTGAACCAAAATAAAGTGCCTGCGCGGACGCCATTAGCAGTGCTGCATGGTGCCTGGCTCAGCTGTGGCTTTAATTATAATGTTCAAATCTCACACCCGCAAGGTCTTAGCTCGGTAAATCTTTTGTTGCCCTTCCAATCTGCACCCTTAAAGGCCTTGCAACTATGCTAAAAATCTAAACCATAATTAAATTCAAATCAAAATCAACTCTTCTTGTTCGTCTCCCCCTTGTGGGCTGACTGACAATGTCTACCAGCTGCTGCTGCTGTTGGCAACCCATAACCCACTAAGACAGTTGGCAACAGCACAGTGCAACACCCAGTTGACTAACAGGCAGTTGACTGTGGCAGTCGCAGTCCCAGCCCCAGCGGCATTAATATGTATGAGCCATGTCAGGAGGCAATGCCACAACGCGTTTATCAAGCATTTGAGACGTTTGTCGCCCTCCGTCTCCGTACGTTCCGTCACCTTCCGTCGTGTTGTTGGTTGACCCAATTAACAGGGCATTATAAAGTCGTAAAGCATAGGAGACGTGTGATGCCAGAAAATTAGCAAATAGACAAGCCCCAAAGGCGTACATAGACAAAGATTGGGAGGTGGGCTGAGGTTCCCCATTCCACGTTTCCCGTTCCCCGTTCCCAATCCCGTGCGCCACATCGCATTAAATGTGCATGCAAATTCGAGTGAATTCATAAATCACAAATCACTTAGGCAAACAGTTTGGGAACGCGGTTGGGGATGTAAATGTCTCCGGCTGTTGGTTGGGTTTTAGCTGCCGTTTGGCAGTTGCCGGTTCGAGTTATCGTTTGTGTTTGGGCTTGGGTTTGCCTTGGGCCTTGGTTTGGGTGCATGGGCTTACAAATGTTCATGTTTGTGCGATAATATTGACAAATTGTGCAAACATTCGCACACAATTAATAAAGCCAGACCCACACGACCTGCTCGACCACGGCCCACGTGCGCGCCGCGCGTGTTCGCCAAAAGACAAAGCTACTGAGACAAGACGGTGACAAGACTGAGAGACCCGACCGAGACAAGAGACAACATAATTTCAATTCCAGGCGGGTCCCGCTGGCTACCTAAAAACAAAATCCAAGAAGCTAAAATGTCATTCTGCATAAAGTGTCAAACTGAATTGGTACAGTGGGTCGAGGTACTCGGGAATTCAATGAAATCAATGAGCATGCCTAACACTTGACTATGTCGATATAAATGGGTTCAAAGACTTGAGTGCCTGTCAATTTGAGCTGCTTGTTTGTTAATATGGATTTCTCTCTCTGCAGCAGTGTCTCTTACATATCAAGGAACTCCAGACCCCTTACCCGTAAGGGAAGCTCTAGCTGCAGTACCCCACACTTCATTCTTTAACATATGTCTAGCATATTTCAATACAAAAATAGCTAGAGTCTAACCACTGTGCTAGCTGCTTCTGCAAATGCACAATGCCTAACGCGATGCTCAACAATCAATGCACGTACACAAGTTGGCGCCCACACACACGCACACAGATCCAAGGAGACGGCTGGCCGGGAGCTGGAGCTGGACCTAAGCCAGAGCCTGGAATGGTGCCCGGATCTGACGATCGCCCACGGCAGGGCGCAGGCGGCGCAATGAGCTTGCAACATTTTGCTTTCTGCTGCTGATTGAGTTGGCAGTGAATGCTGCTGGTAGCGGACGCTTTCAAATGCTGCTTTGTATCTGTGGTGGCATGCCACTTCAACGAGGCGGCAACAAAAACAACAAGAGCAGCAGCAGCAGCAGCAGGCGCTGTTTGATTGATGATTGTGGCACTCGCAGTTGTCAGCTGGCCTTTGAGCTGCCTTCTGATGTGGCAGGCACACTTCCTTCACACTCCACTTTCGTTTTCCAACTAAAGTCGACAATTTATGCAGCATAACTTGTGTGTTTAGCCAAAGCTGTAAGCCGCTTGCCAGTGCCCAAAGAGTTTGTATATTCCGAATCGGTAAGCCGCTTAGAGAGCCAGGAAACTGCGACAGACATTTGTGTTGACAAATCAATTAAATGCTAAATTTAAAGGCGCGCACAGTAGCGCCAATACCCGGTTAACAGCTCCAGAGCTCCAGAGCTCCAGTGCGAGCGCATTAGCCGCTCCACTCGCAGATAAACGACTGCAAGCACGCAATGCAGCCCCTGGGCCTGGACCTGGGCCCAGTTCTGACCAGGGCCTAGATTTGTGCATGTGGCGCTTATCGAGAGAAAAGCAGAAATAAACATTGATTGGCTGGGCTCCGGGCCATGTGAATCGTAAAGTGTGAAAACAAATTGCAAAGCCGTAGACGGGCAACGCCGGGCGTTGAAGGCAGCGGCGGTTGCACAGGAAACTCATTGCAGCCGTCAGATAATTGCACTCGATTTGTAATTCAAGATTAAGGGCAAGCCAGGCAAACCAGGCAGCCGGGCAACGTCGTGGCTTTTCGATTGTGGCCTGCACTTTTCGATCTTTGTTTTAATTTATGTGCACTTGACTTGGCTTTTTGCATTTTTGCCGCGGATAATCACGGAAAATGTGGGCCATGAGTTAAGTGATTATGTAAATTTTCGGCTCTCTCAATCTGCAAGCTGTCTGTGTCATGCCCCCTAGATACGTATAATACGTATAACCTTCAACTGAACCAAGTGTAAGATTGACAGCCACAACTTGAAAGCCATCAAATTTATTGTCAATTCAAAGTTGAGAAGGGAAACAGTCTGCAATTGAAAATTTCTTTTTTAAGAAATGACTGTAGAATAAATATACATAAACGAATACACAATAGAAATTTTTAATAAAAAGAAAAGTATATAACTTTTAAATTATTAATATAATAAATTATATTTAGTCTAGTTTATATGATTGTTTTCAAAATGATATATTCATTTTATTTTATATTAAATCTGAAAATTCAATATAAATTATAGACGAATTGTTTTGATGGACCAAAAATATGCCCTCTAGAAAATTATATATTTGATTTGACACTGTGTCAGCTCATCAGATACAAGAAAGTTTCATACAAACTTTTTTCACGATTTTCCCACACTTGCGGGTGGAATTTCCCAAAATCCCGTCTTAGCGTACAGCTGCATTTCTAGCTTTCTAGCTCCTACGGCTTTGGGCTGTGCGTAGATCACCAAGCGGTCCGTCAGTCGGGCACAGGGCACAATGAGTCAGTCAGTCATATTATTGTCGAATAGCTTGGTATAAGAATTTTTCAAGTATATATGTTTAAATATTTCCCAGTTTTTCTTATAAAATCCGAGCGAATGAAGCCTCTGAAAATATAGCTGCCAGAAAAACATTACTTCTAACAAGCTGGGCAAAGGGTATTCCCACTCAGACCAATATTAACTCTGAGCTAAACCTAAACTAGTTTAAAAATCTCAGCCTATGAATAAACATATAATTTATCTTGATATCGTGTGCAAATATATACCACTCATTTTACTTATATTTAAACCCAACTTTCTCGCAATATAAAGATGTTAATCTTTAGGCACATTAAAAATGCTAATTAGCAGAAAAAATCGCATTAACTTTTTAGTTAAAACTGCTTATTAAATATTAAAAGTATGTGACTTAATTGTTTGCATAAAACAAGCATTTATGCATAATTATGATATGTTTCTCATGTATATAGGGTATATATAGAATTCTTGAATACTTACATCGTATTTACTTGACCTCATTTTACCCATTTATTTTGCATCTAATTTGCATTCGTATTTCGGCTACGCTCTTTTGTTATATTCAATCCAAGCAATCATTTGTTAAACGTAACAAGAATTTTCGTAGCTTTGACTAATTAATTGGCTTTCAATGAATGGAGATTTGGCTGGCGATTTGATTGATTCGTGGAATTATTGTTCATTGCATTCGATATGATTTGCTTATAATTGATTGATTTAATTTAATAAATTAAGTTTATAATTAGGCATTATATCTTTTCTTTGTTATATTTACTACAATATTTTAGAATTTTGAACACCTTTTGTTAAGCACTTTATTTATTTATTTATCAATTTACGAATATTATGTTTAGCACTTTCAATTATGCATTTATTTTGTAAGTACATATATTTATTTTTAATTGATTTATTATTAGCGGTTTTCCTTCTGTGTTGCGTTTTCTATATTCATGTTGATATCATTTACACAGTCTTTAATTAATTGTTAAAAAGTAAAAGGCTTCAAGTGTGTGCAACTGGAAAGGTGGAAAATGTTTCTATTAATATTATATGTTTTTTCTTTACTAAGCATACGCCACGTGGCACCAGCCGCTGTCGGACTTCGACTGAATTGCCAACGTAGAAGTCTTGGCCGAAATAATCAAATACTGGGCCAAAGGCCGGAAATCAAACGTTGATTTCGATCAACTTTTCGCCAAATGTGCTTCCAACTGTTACTTTCAGACATTTTCAGCGATTCGCCGAGCTCTGTTCAAATATTTCGCCTGACTTTCTTGTTGTTGTTGTTGATGTTTGTGATGTCTTGGGGAAAAATCGTTAGGCTGAACAACAACAAATGCCAAAAGTGCACGAATGTTAAAACGATTTGGTATATGGGAAGGGGGGGTAATGGGTGGGCGGCGGAAGCTTGGGCGTAACTAAACAGACGAATGGACAAACGGCCCAGCGGTTAGCAAAGCGTTGGGAGGGGGGCCGCCAACCACGTGAAAAATGCCGGAAACAGAAATCGATTTGCACCAAGCGTTCAAATGAGCATGTGTGTGTGCGTGTGTGTGTGTGTGTGTGTGAGTGTGAGTGTGCATAGAGCAAACAGCAGAAAAGCGACACAGACAGCGGCCAAGTAAATGGCAGGTAAATCAAACGTATTTGTTAATAACAATTTTTGTGTTTAGGTCAAGTCAAGAACTGTTTAAGCTGTGTGGAGCGAAATATACACACACACACACACATACACCGAAATTATGTCACACACGCAGCGCACGAAAGTAGGCAACGATTACGTTTTGTGGGCCGTTTCATTTTCGTGAACTCTTTTGCAACGCTGCACAGCAGCAATTTTACAGACAATTTTTTTGTTCAATTTAATTAACTTAACTTAAAAAAATTGCATTTAATTTTGTTTTTATGCTCAGCGTTTTACCCGTCGCTGCTGCTGTTGCTGCTGCTGCTGCACGACGCGCTGAAAATTCACGTAACAATTGATTTGTGTGTCAAAAATGTCACAAGTGTCAAAAATTATATGGAAACACTGCGCTGCGCTCGACAGTGCCAAACAGCGAGAGAGTGTGTGGCAGAGAGTATGAGAGAGAGAGAGAGAGAGAGAGAGAGAGAGAGAGAGAGAGAGTGAGCGAGCATAAACAGACAAAAGAGAAAGAAAGCTTTGCTGCTGCGCATCAGTTGCGTTGCAGCTGTGAGCTCTGAAGAGAGTTTTTGCTCAGGCCTAGCACGTGTGTCCTTTGCAAGAGTGCGAGGCTAGAGAGCTTAAAGCTCAGCCCGCTTGTGCTTAGTTTCAAAACTGGCAGCTAGTTTTAAGCGGAGGCTATGCTGATCTTAACTAGAAGCTAGCAGCTAGTTAGCTAATAAAAAATATGGATGATATTTTAAAGGCTATTTGAGCTAAAAAATAATATTTCATTAATATATTTTGAAGAAATTTAAGAGTTTATTATATATCTATGTAGATATTAAAAATTTATTAATATGCATATATATAGGGCCAATTCTACTTTTCTCTCTTTAAATAAAAAATTTTTTTTTAAATATTTTTTTAAGTGTTTATATAAAGTTGGCTGGGAGCTAGTACTGAACTTCGTTGGCTTTAAAATAATTCCAAAAAGCCAACAACAAAAAACTATTGAGAGTTATTTGATACGTTTAACTATTTTAATGAGCTATATGCCTTTAAAGCTTTTTTAGCTTAAATTTAATATGCATATGTATATCTATAGCATATTGTTAAAACAAATGACAATGAGCTCGTGAGAATGTTTTGTATAGGAAAAAAAAATAGAAACATAAACAATAACAAAGTGCATTGCTCACGTAGAATATTTTTCATTTTATGTAATACATTTTTGTTATTTGTTCGCTTGATGTTGAGTCAAAAAGTTATTAAGTAAGGACTGTTTAATTGAACAGGCTGTGCTTATAAGGCTGCTCCTTGTACCTGATGGCAGATATAATATGCACCTACTCGAATTAACTTGAATATATAATAATACTTAAAAAGTTTATTAACATTCAATATGTTATACCCAAACAGCTCTCTAACAGTTTTCAAGGTATAAAATAAAAATAAAACATTATTAAATATATTTTGTTGCTTCAAAATCTTATTTTCTTCACAACTTCCGTCTAGGCTTAAACTTACTGAAGCCTAAAACTGAGGAACTGTATTTGTATCAGCTTCGTGTAGGGTTATTTTGGTTTTCGGGTTTCTTTGTTAGCCAGGCTTTACTGTATTCTATGCATTGCATGATTCATTGCTTTGAAGATCCCGTCAAATCACAGGGAAAAAGCCCCTGAAAAGGGATTCACTTTCATCTATTCCTTGAAGTGTGTCCGTCTAAACGGCTTAAAAGGCTCAAGTGTACTTAAGTAGGATATGAATACGAACGTTTTACTTGCACATTGCACAAGAAAAGGGGCGTAGTTGCCCCTCCTTCTTCCACAAACCCCCACAAACTAACGGTTTATAGCTAGTCTACTCATTACCCAGAAGTCTGGTCAGCAAGGTGTTAAACACAAACACACACACACACACACACTCACACTACATACACACACATGCCAGCAATACATACAATTCTAAAGATTGATTTTGTTTTTCTTCAATTTAATTTTTCTTATAAACTGAGTCTAATTGGATTGTTGAATGCTCTTATTAGACTCGTTAATGTTATAAATTAATTAATCCCGGGGCACGCGGTATTTGGTTAGAGTGTTAAATGATACGAATATATGCGACGGCAACGGCGACGGCAACGCATTCATATTCGCATTCGATTCTTGATTCTCGATTCCCCGACTCTAGACTCTCGACTCGCGGCTGCGGTTTTTTGTTGTGAACCCAACTAAATGCGATGCGAAACTGGCCGACCAGGCAGAGCCGGGCACTGACGATGGTTTCTTATTGGAACAGACCCACACTGAGCAAGAGAGAGAGGGAGAGAGCGAGAGCGTGCACAGTGGGGCAGCAGGAGGCAGCAGAAGGAGAAGGTGAAGGAGACGGCGACGGCAACGGAGACCGGCCAGCGTCAGCTGCGTCGCGTGAGTGTGGATAGCGGGTTGCGTTGTGGTCTGGCGGGGGGTTGGACGGCTTGGGGGGCGGCTACTGGAGCAGCGAAGTTGCTACTGCATGTGTGCATGTGTGTGTGTGTGCGTGTGTGTGCACGCCACTTGAGGCTAATAACAACAACAAAAACAAGAGAAACAAGAGCAAGCGAGTTGATTGCAACCGAACTTGTGGCCAGGAGCTCAAGTTGAGAAAGCTTCACAATTGCCGCTATTAACTGAGCGAAGCTGCAACCAGAGAGCAACATAAAGAGAGAGAGAGAGAGAAAGAGGGAGAGAGAGTGAGAGCGGGAGAGAGAGAGGGGCATACATTTCAACAAGAGCAAGCGAAATTAGGTCTCTTAAACATTATGCGGAAGCTTGCAAACAGAGTGAGTGCGAGAGAGGCGCGGAGGGAGAGGGGGCGACTGCGCCCGCATAACGGTCAATGAGGCTTAACATCGCATGCAATAATATTATTGTTATGCCCTGCTCTTAAGGCCCAGCACAAAGAGCGAGCTACACTGGCAGGGGGGAGGGTGAGGTTGAGGAAGTAGCCCAGTGACTGGGCCCAGGGGTTGCTTTTATTTCCACAGGGCATATGAATGGAACAGCACGCAATGCCGCAATCGGGGTGACCATTGGACATGAGATACAGTAAGATTCGATAAGAGGACCTTATATATTGCTCAATATGCACTTGCGTTTGTCTTCCTAAAAGAGTAAGCGAAGCTGTGTTAAAATTTTTACATCAGTAGTTGACTTTTCGTTTAAATCACATACAAATTTTAGAAGTTTTACAATGAATCAATGAATAATTGAATTTGAGCAAAGAGCATGTAAAGTTCAAGAACTTTATATTAAAAGAGCCACATGTTCGTTTTTAAATGCAGATTCCATTTGCCATGCATATGCAATGTAATCCATGCGGAATTTCATTATTTTTAGGGTGACCATACCAAGCAATTAATAAGCAGAGCTCTTTAAAATATTCTCTGTAAACATTGTTAATTTATACATTCGTTGAGCAGACGATATGTTATTTACTGTTATTAAAATTCAGTTAATAATTGAATATATTATATTTATTATCGATTAAGTTCTTAAAAATTTTTGTATACATTATGTAGAACATTCAGAAGAAACGTTGCACTTAAGAGCCTTAAAACTAATTTTGTGCTGTTTGATACCAGGACAATTAGTTATTTAATGCAATAATCGGAAATAACTAGCTAGAGCTACAATATGCCAATGAAATCTAAAGTATCTGGGTCTTTCCCTCACAGCCAGGTCACACTGTATTTTTGGAAAAGCTTTTAACCGTTAAAATTTAAAATGCCAGCTGGTCACCTTAATTCTAAGGTCTCCCTCTCTCTGTCTTTCTGCCTTGCGCTCTCTTACTCACTCTTACCTCTCCCTTGGTCTCTCTCATGCTGGGGGTGGATTTTTACCCCCTTAATTAAACATTTTGCGCTCTCTCGCATGCGATAAGTTTTGTGCTCGCTTCAGGTTGCATGCAACAACAGGTTTGAGTTTGAGTGGCTGTTGCAGCTGGGCTGTGGCAAGCAGCAACAACATGTTGCAGCTTATTGACACAACAGCAGTCAGCAGCCACCAGCCAGCTGCCATGGCAGTTGGCATTGGCATTGGACTGGGACAGGATGATCAAGAGCCAATGCGCTGATTACTCACGCGATGCCCGCACACGCACTTGGGCAACTGCAACGCGGAGTCGTCTGCGCTGCGGCAATCAGTTATGTAGGTGTTTTCTGATAAATTGACAGCATTAAGGCTGCGATAGTTGAGATTCATTAATCATAGATCCTTAGAGCTCGCAGCATTCGCTATTCATTTGAGCAGCACAAACAAAAGACGCCCCGCTTAATGGTGTGAACACGCACAGAGACTAACAAATTGGCGAAACAGACAACAGTTGGCCAACTGTGGCAGGCTCGACGAGCGGAGGGGTGCCACCACCCGCGCACCGCACAAAATAAAAGAAACGAACCCGCCGAAGGACAAGCAGAGCCTTGCCTCGTAAAAAACAATAAGAAGAAGATGCAGTTACACGCATGCGCAGCGGGTGGTGCTGCCTCGTAATAAAACGCAGGCAACGCACTGGAGGACAGCGCGGACTCTGCGCTGATAGCGAGAGCTCACATATCGTAGCTTTCGATCAAATTGCCTATCAGATTGCCCGGCGTGGTGAAGAGAGGGCGGGGGGGCGGAGGCAGGGTGTGCGTTGCATCGTGTGTTGAAAAATTCATTTTAATAAGCGCCCGTAAAATCAAGCACGCAATATCTGAGCAATAAATAAATGACAATTATGAATTGTTCGCCGGAACCGGCTCAGCTCCAAATGCGAGTAGAGCCCTTTTGGCACCGCTTAACGCTTAAGACGGCGCCCGCTGGTGCGCTATGAGACATCCAGTGCGTAGATATACACATCCTCATCCTCATCCTCATCCCCATCCTCATAGCCATCCACAGCGGCGTCTGCGGTCATCGCAGCTGTGTTGCCTGTCGTCGTGCCGGGTCATTAATTTGTTATTTATCGCACCTTGTTAAAATCGCATTGCCCATAAGAACTGCAAGTGTGTGAGATGTGACGAGATTGGAATTCCGCAAATTCTTAAAGCTCAGCTCGTGAAAATAGCCGCAAGCATAGAAACTAACTTAAAAAAACACTTTCAATATAACTCAAGAAGTGCATACCCCAATTCACAGTAGATTTATTTCTCTTTAACACTGCTAAAATTAATTAAATTAATTAGACTTTAAAAAAGTAAATTCTCTGTATCAAAAGTGCCAAAATCGAAGCACACATATTTATATATACAGTGATTATGCACAATTGACAGTCTCGCTTACAGTGCCGCCCCCTTTTCTTTGCAAAACTTCCTTTACATTAATAATATATTCTTACGGTTAGGGCTGTTCGTTGATCACCAATCAGTGAGACAAGAAGTCGGTCAGTCATTCAGGACAAACAGTTTTATACATATATAGAGATATTCTATTTACACTCATTTACACTAATGTAGCCTCCTTATCGTCTTGTTGCCTGGGGCATATACCCTGTTTCTGATAATTATCTTTATTTTATTATTATTTTAATTACTATTATGTGTTTTTATTTATTGAAATTATTATTATTAATATGATTACTAGTATAATTATTTATTAAATTATTATGATACAAGCGCTCGCTTCTGCGAAATCTGCTATTCAGACTTAAATTATTAAATTACCTTCACCTTTAAGCTTTCACTTCTTACTACTCCATTAAATCGGAGATTAGCTTTAGATAAGACCATAAAAGGCATACATTACGCATGTTGAACTACATGACATATAATAAAAATACTAAAAAGTCAATTATCTAATCGAGTTTTTCTACAAATAAATAATAAAGAGCCACGTTAAGATAGCTGCACAATTGTTGCACAAACGTTTCATTCATGAGTTTTGCCTTATTTCGACCAAAAAAAATTATTTTCAGCCAAAAACGGATTTGATATTTATTTATTTGCACAAGAAATACCCAAGTGGATGCCAAAAATAAAATGAAATCAAATTCACGCATTCATTTGTTTTTGCAATTGCGCGCATCAAAAATGTCATAGACCACTACACATTCTTGATACCCTATGATAGGGTATTATGAGCTGTGGCATTCGACGTGTAACTTGTTCAGAAACTCTTTGAGCATGAAACCAGACCTAATTTGGTTAATCGGTTAATAGGAAAATACTTGATAAATATATTCAAAAAAGCTTTGTGAACGAAACCTTACTTATTAAATCTTAAGTGAAAACTTTAGTTGATACCCTGACCTAATTTGGTTAATTGATTAATAGGATTATACGATGCATCGATATATATTCAAAATATCTTTGAAGAAGTTTTCTTATGTAAAAGCTTTTGTTGATACCTTAAGTTAATTAAATAGTTTAAAATTGATAATGGACTAATTTTTGTTATCATCTTAAAGTCTGGCTCTCATATGAGGGCATTAAAGGGTATTACAACTTCGAGACGCGTTTTTGGTTATTTTTCCCCGACTTACCTGCCAGGCTATCAACACCAACGGGCAGTCGGTTAATTTATATTTAAAATATTTTTGTTTTTTCTAATATTATTTTTATTTTTTGTCAAATTCCGCGCATATTTTTTCCCTCGTACAAGTTTATAGCATTGGCTATTGATTTATGCAAATTATTAAACGTTTTCTAATAACTCATTATGCCGCGCAAACAACGCGCCGCATGACTGTCATTTTGAGACGAGCTCCGAGCTCAGAGATCTGACACCAGAGAGACTCCAGAGTCGAGACGCGAACCCGGCACCTGAGCACGAGGTCTTCAGATGTCAGTTACAGAGCCGCCATGTGCCTCATTTTCATTACACGTTCACTTTACAGCAGCCCCCTACGAGGGAGGGCTGGGTGCGGATCTGCTGTTCAGGCAACTACTGTTGCCTCTTTCCAGCTAAATGTTGGCTTTTTGTTTTCTAACACTTAGTTTTGCCCATTTCCATAGCTTATTTTTGTTGTTTTGTTGTAATTCCATAGTTGTCTGTCAGTTTTCGCATCTGTCTACCGATTCCAATTTTTAATAGCGCCCAGCTAGCTGTCGGGCTTTGAGCGTGTCAATATATTTGGATTGGTAATTGATCAAATATTTTGCTCCGTTAATGATTTGCGTTTTACAATGTTTTGTTTTGTTTTTCACGGTTTTCTTGACCTGCGTCCAATGCTTTGTTTTTTTTTCGTAATGGCCGGTTGTGCAAGCTTTTACTTTCAGTGTATGCACTTCATAAGCTAGAATGGGATTTTCGGAATTGTTACGCTTTAGCGGAAAATAATGATCAACAGTTCGACTAAAGATGATCTCAGCTTTTCAATTAAGCTTATTGTTTACTTCAAAAATGTTCTTATAATTAGATATTGACCCATTGAGAACTTGCTTGTAACGCAATTAAATTGAGAATTTGTGCTGACATCCTAATAAACACATTACTCTGGGAAAAAGCGGATGTATGCAAGACAAATGTAGATGCCACAAATATAAATAAAACTTTTAAAAAATTTATATACATTTGTGGACGAAGCCTTTCTTAATAACCTAGAAAGCACGTTTCACTGGGAAAACTGGCATTTACAAGATAAATATAGATGCAGGAATTATAAAAAAAAATATATATGAATTTAAGAAGAAATCGTTCTCAATTTCTTCTCAATTAAATTAATATTAAATTGAATACACTGGAAAAGACGAGCGTATGCAAGACAATTGTAGATGCAGGAATTATAATGAAAATTTATATGAATTGAAGAAATTCTCCAATTTTTCTTAACTGCCTTAAACTGATCGAATAACTGTGCCAAAATCCAAAATTTAATTGCATGAACTATTAAATTTATGAATAAAGTAAACTGTTCTCTAAGAAAAAATGAAAGAAAAAACTGAAATATTCAAACGTGTTTAGAAATAGTTAAAATTATTCTTCTTAATAATAAAATTATTATTATTATATTTTTTATATTATATTCAAATAAAACATTTCTTAAAATAATAAGAAAGTAAGAAAATTTTTAAAATTTCGTTTTAAATACTAGATAAAATTGTGTTATGTGGTAGCTATTCGTAATATTTATTAAAAAGTAAACGAGAAAGAAGGGCTATCTTCGGCATGCCGAAGATCTAATACCCTTGCAGACCCAACCTTTTAATGCCGAGAAAATGGTTAAGGCCGAGTTTGGTCAAGGTATATTGATAAACAAAAAAAAGGCTTTTAATCAAAAACCGATGTAAATAAGATTTTGAAAATTATAATACCCTTTGCAAGGGTATAAAAAGGGAATATATAATTTGTGGCTGAGTTGTTCCTTAATATGTGATTTTTAGATGGGTTTCATAAACCTATTATAAAGTTACATAAATATATGTATATGTAAGCCACAACCCGCAAAAATAGCATGACTCTTTCTAAAAACCGACATGCATCATAATGCCTAAGACGATATATATAGAATTTTGTTACTTTAAATATATTTGTAAATTAAAATTATAAAAGAAGTATGTTTTATTTATTTTATTTTACATTTTTGATATTAAAAAAATCGATTTATTGCATATTTAAGTATGCACTGTAATTCTTCTCGCAGTGCAACCAATTTTGTTATATTTAAAAAAACCAATAGTAAAATCAAAAACTAGAAATTTTTACATAATAAAAACTTTTATTTTAAGAATTCAAGATTCATTTTCTTACAGATTGATTTTTTGGATATATAAGTATGTAACCAATATTGTCTCCCTTTCAATCTTTGTTTATAATATTTCAAAAATGTAAAAGCTTAATCCAATATTAATATTTTTAATAAAAACTTTCAAATTTAGGCTTGCCGTATTCATTGAATATTGATGAATCCACGCGACTTTTTTTTACAGTGAAACCAAAGTCTCCTGCTTTGGGCCTGACTGGCAAAGTGCAGCGATTGCCACAGTTGCCAAAGCAGTTGCCGTTGCAGTTGCAGTTGCAGTTGCATTTGCAGTTGTTTGTCCGAAGCTGGACTTGGGCTATTTGCATTTGGATTTTAGCACCTCGCCATCGGTGTGTGACTGGACAAAAGGGTGGTGGGCGGCTGGTTGTTGTTAAGCCCCGGGTGGGGCAGCAGCATCTTGCATTGTGCTGATTGCGCATGCAAAGTCACAAACTCAGTCGCCGCAGTTGCAGGTGCAGGTCGGCGACCAAATGAAAGTGGGCACCGCGTCGCTGGCATTCTTCGCGTTTTCTGTACAACTTAATTCTGTGCGCCTTCTGACAGCCACGCCTACATGATTGCGAGGTTCCGACTGGGTTTCACCTGCCCAAGTTGTTGTTGCGTTCGGGGCGCGCAGTAGGGCAGTGGGGGTGTGTGGGTTGTCGCTGCGCGAAGCGCGTATCTAATTACAAAAAAACGAGACAGACGCTGATTTCAAAGATAAATTGCCGACGCAAAGGTCCACGTTAAATTTCTGACGCACTGCAGCATTTCGTTCGCGTGAAAGGTGTCGTTTTTAGGTCTAGAACCTTTGGCTAGCACCACAATAATTCATTATGGTTGTATTTATATTTTTACGAGAAAGCGATTTTTATGGGTCTAGCTGAGCCGTCGAGCAAACCGTCCGCCTTTTGACTGACAGCGGCGCTTTTCCTGCCATTTGATTTATGTGACAGTTTGAGTTACGTATTCGACATAGAACGCGTTTGCAAAGAGTTACCATTTTTTGGTTAATAATATGCGAGCTGAGAGAGGAAGTGCGGCAACAGATAATACAACGAAAATATCCGATATGGGAATTTCAAATGGGTCTATGTAGAAGAAGGGAATGCAAATTTCTGATGTATTCAGCAAATTTAGTGCAAGCAAAGTGTTCCTATAATAATACTTAATACTTTTAATTATGATAATATAAATGTAATTAATATGTACAACATTTTGTTGTAAATGATTGGAAGAAAGTGAAGGAAAATAAAATAATTAGTTAGCTGGCTTAAGGTTCTCCGCTTAATTTATTAAAATAAAAATGAATCAAAATTTTGTTTTAATTTTTTTTTTCAATATATTTTGGCTGCAATTGGGCAGCCGTCTTAAAACTGAAATAAAGAACTTAAGGAATAAACTGCTAGAAGACTCTTAATTTTAGTTCTTGTTCAGTTTTAAAGTTTAAAATAAGAAGTTGGTTTCAAATAAGTATTTTTTATTCATATCATTTGTACAATTAAAATTCTTCATATGCCTAATCATATCTCATATGTTTTCCACAGAGTTCTCTTCACCTGAGAACAGTTGCAATTAGTCGATTTGTGAGAACTTTGCTTAACGCCAGGATAGTTATTGCAACAAACATACCTGTATAAATAGTTGTCTGTGTATTTAGGACCACAAGCGCTTAGCGTATCCTTCAACTTGCAGAAGCAGTTAGCTCTTAGTAAGTTCTCTAGCAGCTAGGATCAGCCGCATCACCCCTTAAGCGATGACAACAACTTCCTCACATAATTCAATATGTGGACACAACAATCTGTGGGATTGAAACAAAAGGAAATAAACAGAAAACAAACTAAAAATATTAAAAACCTACACTTGACCTCAGACGTTGATGGCAGCCGCTGGACCACTGGTCAGTTCCGTGGCCAATGTTCAAGTGGCTTTCATGTAGGGGCCAGAGAGAGAGAGCGGGGTGCGTCGAGGGGGTGTTGGCGGGTTGCTTTGGGCGCGCATTCGTTAAGTAAACATGCTACGGTACGACGCCATCCTAAAAACCTGGCAACCGTTCTCAGTTGCATTTCGTATTCTCATTCCTTGGCGTCAGTCACAACAACAACAAAAACTACAACTACAACAAGAACATCGTCATCATCAACATCGACAGGCCACGTACACAAACATAAAGCCCACACTCATGTGTTTAACTCTATATATATATGTATAGACTTATATATATATCAAGAACTCTGGGATTGTGTCGGCTTCGCTTTGCATCTTTTGTTCATTTTAGTTTAAATATTGCCTACCTTGGTCCGTCCGTCCCGCGGTCCGTCCCGGCGACCGTCTCTCCGCTTGTCCAGTTACAGTGGCCGTCCAGCTGCCAATAGTGCATGGCAGCACTTTTCATCTTTTTCAATCAACTGAATTGTACGTTCACTTGGAAGCTACCAGAGAAAACAAAGATGTAATGCGTACCACAAGGAGACTGGCAGATACCCTGTAAACAGTTTGAAAAAGAAAGCCAGCCATTTTGAGTATAGTAGGATTTGCAAATACTCATTCAGCAATAAGTCTAGAAAAATGGCAGCGATGATAATAGTGATGAAAGAATTTAGCTGCCAGGGGTATACGGGATGGTAGTTACCAAATTTTCTGAGACTAGGTCTCACAAGCTCCGAGCTCACACGAAAATATTCAAGAGCGCGGCGTCCATTGAAGCTGCTATAAAGAATATATACTCCCGAATCTGTACAACCAATTTCGTAACAACTAAAGGGTATTCACGTCCACAGAGAGAAAACAAACTGTTTCGCTTTAGCTCTTTGAGGGCGCTAGTTTAGGATCTGTCCGGGTTGCCCCGTTGACCATCTTTTGCCGTTTATTTGTGTTTCTTAATATTTTTGTTAAATGTTTCAAGCGCGCGTAAATTAATCTCGAGCTTAATTGCTTTTTGGTTTTTTATTTTTTGTTCTCTGTTACGTTTTTTTTATTTCCTTTATTTTTTGCATGCCGCATCTTCATTTTAGTGGAGTGCTGCTACTTGGCCTCGAGGCCCTACCTTGAGCGCCATCCTTTCAGCCAAGTGGTTATAAATATGTTTCGTCTATTTTTAGTGCTAGCTCTTTTGCCGCTAGTTGGACTGTCATCATTGTTCGCCTCAGCTGCTCCGTTAAGGGTTTCACTATTTAGATTATGGAACTGGGCATTCGTTTAACTTTCAGGTAGCCACAACATATTTTTTATTGCGCTGTCTGTGATATTCAAATTAAGATTAAAGTATTTATGTTTGCTCTGCTGTACAAGTCTTTAGAGCGCAGTGCTTAAACCTTTTGGGAATTCCAACTGTCTGAGTGTCTCATTGTTTTTACCACTTGGGCAACTTATCTGTTAGTGTACTCAATTCTCGATAGATAAGCTAGCCGCTTTAACTTGTTCTATCACATTCTCACCCACCCGTGGACAGCTCTCGGGCAACTGTTCTATTAAGCATATCCAAAATCCAGCTATAAAAGTTTCCATCTCAGCTGTCCACTTATGCCAATTTATGCGCCAGTTTCTTTATTTTTTATTTTTTTTTTTGTATTTTCCAACGCTCCATCTGGCGGGGAGCTGAAAGAAAATACCAAACCATACCAAAAATGTGCTCGCCTACAGCTCCAGCTGGGCAGCCGACTTGGCGCTGGTCTGCGCCCAAAACCAAAGCGGACAAGTTAAGTACAAGTGCGATACAAAGGCCGCCACGAGCCTCCGACTGTGGGGCACTCTGTGGACGACTGCACCAACAAAGAGAGAAAGAGAGGGAGAGAGAGAGTGAGAGACTCTGAGACTGGCAATTTGTGTTGGACGGGGCGCATGCGCACGATAACAAGATTAGAAAATAAGATTTATCTCATAGATTGATAGATTCGATTACACGCAGCGTCCAGCGGCAGCGGCTGCGCCTGCGACTGGGGCGGGCGTACGGCGGCGTGTAATTACAACAAAAGCAACAACATCGAACAAGAACAAAACGAGCTAAGCAACGAGTAGGAGATTGCAGAATGGGCGGCTGCGACTTGGGTATGACTCGATGGGAGTTCAGTTCGATTCTCTAGATACCCTGTATTCAAAATATAGATATATATATATACATTGGTAAATAACTATTTAGAAAATAAGCATCAACTACTTTATAAAAAATGAATAATAATAAAATAGTATAAAAGTATACAAAAACATCATGAACAGCAACCTATCTCAGCGAACTCAGGAACTATAAAATCTAGACTTATGAAATTTGGTTCTAAACAAAAATGAAACGGTTTTTATTTAAAATTGTGTATGAAACTGTGAATTCTCATGCAAATCGGATAAGAAAATTGGTATAAACTGTTAATACGAGATCTTTTACATATATATCATATATCACTTTATATTGTATGCGAATTCGCATCCAAGTAGAATAAGAAAAGAAATCAGAATTGGTTAGAGGATATATTTTGTTTGTTAGGATATCTTTAAGCTGCGCACATGCTATGCTAGAGCAGTCTAGCTTGCGATCTCTACCTCTCTCTCTCCCTCTCTGTGGCGTTTTAATGGACTTTTAACTGGTTTTTTTGTTGTTCGTGGCTGCGTCTGCGCAGCTGCTGCACCTGCAACAACTGCATAGATCGCAGCGAGTCCCGATTGAAGTCAGATCTAGCCGGGCGTTGCATATTTACTAATTTAATAATTCAAAAGCATTTAAATTCCTAATCATATCTGTGCAAAGCGGCCGGCCGGCTGGATAAGCTGGACTCTCGCCAAATGCAATGCTTGGGCGCAATTTGTGAAAATTTCTCACCATTTCATGCCGCTAGCCAAAGCTCCGTGTGCCCCATCTGCCGCAGCCCTCCGCCCCTCCCGCCCCTGACGGTTGACTGTGTGTTAGATTTCCACTTTACTGTCTATGCAATTTGTTGGCTAACTAGATGGCTATCTGCAGTCAGTGGTTGTTGTTCTTGCTGCTGCTCCTGCTGCTGTTGGTGGTTGTGTTCCATGTGGCTTCTACACGTTCTTTGTGGCCCGCTGCGCTTTCATGTTCTTTTCATCTTTTGGTGGAGCTGCCTGCGTCTGCTTGCTCCGGCATCTTTTTAGACTATTACTACTGCATTTTATGCATCGGCTGGCGTTAGTGTTTTGCGTCTTATTAGACTCTAATTGCATTGCCAGTTATGGCCGCCTGGTCGGTCAACTGGGCATGCACCAATTGGAATTAACATGCAGCCTTTGAGCCAGCATTTTCTTTCGTTTCGAGAGCCAGTTCGAAAGGGTCGGCAAGTGGACTTTCTGTTCAATTTGAGCTGATGTTTAAGGCGTTAAGTTAGCCGCTATTTGGCCTAGTTGCATATCATATGAGTTAGTCTGAGCTGAGCTAGGGGGAGACAGTGTGAAAAGGAGAGAGAGTACTAAGTATGATTGCCTGGGATTGAAACCTGGTCAGGTTCTAGTATGCTTAATTTGCATTCAACTAAGTGCGACCCTACACCAATAGCGGAAATAGAGACTCTGCGAAGAGAGTCAGAACTTCTAGTAAATTAGTAGGCCAAATATATCAATTATTTGAAAATTGGGTTTTTGGTTAGTGATGACTTTTCCAGAATTTCTCACTACATTTTTTTTTTAGCTCCACATTTAAGTATCTGTCACAAGCTGCTATTTTGCATAAAAGCATATTTTGGTGTCGCCATAAGTATTAGGCCAGGCAAGGTGGCAACACTGCAAATCATAGCCTCACTTTTTTGATGGGCTTGCAATGAAATTTAGTTAAACGCTGGGCTTGAAGCACTATCATGCGCGTTGAGCTAAAAGTTCTAAGCATTTTTTGCTTATTCAGCCTATGATAAGTTTGCTCTCAAACTATTCTCCACCAACAGGCGCCACAGAGTCTGCAAAGAAGCCATTGTATGTATATGCCAAGCCAATCCCATAAACTTGTGTAGGTGAGCTTGTGATTTGTTGCGTTTAGTTTGGGGGCAAACTTTTGTGACTGGCGTCATCAAGCACTTACGCAATGCACTTCCAATAAGAAAGGGCGTTGCGAAAAGCAAACGTCACAGAATTCCAGTCAGCATTTCTTTTTTTTTTTTTTGTCAATCGCCCCAAATGAAGGTCGCGTCGAACACGCGAACTCTAGCGTCATCTACCATCCTGGGCCAGCTCTGCATTATTCAAGTGTTTGGGGCTCGACTTAACGGTGCCGGGTCGCCATTTTGTCGGGCAGCGCGACGTCAGCGGGCGCCATTTTGCTTATGCAGAGCACGGCCTAAATTCAATTTGTTCTGCGCTTTTATTAGCTTTACTTAGGAAATGTTAGTTGCTGTCACTATTTTTAGTTACATGAGCACGAAAGTAACTTGGGGGAGCAGGAAGGAACGGGTGTTTGGGCACTAAACAAGTTTATGAGCAGTCATCAAAGGATCTGGCGTGGGAGCTGGAAGTTCCTTTTTTTGTGAGTCCCCTATTTTTAGCTCAATAAGAAGAGCTACCATAAATGACGCAACTAACTGGAATATTTAGGCTAGGTTGCAACTAAATTTAATCGATATAGAATAGTTCGATTAGGTTAAAATGAATTTAATCAATATAAAACAGCTGGGTAAGTTGAACAACATTTTAAAAATTATAAAAAAACATTGAAAGCGAAGGCAAAGTGATTTAGATAATTAAATGAAATATTAAAATAAACTATAATATAAGAAGGCCAGTAAAGAAAAATAGTTTAAGTTACACGCTGAACCCCTTGAAGGTGGGTACTAAGGATATGTATGTAACGGGAAGAAGGAAGCATCTCCGACCCCATAAAGTATATAGCCATGTCATCTGTCCGTCCGTCCGTATGTATGAACGCATGGATCTAAGAACCTATAAGAGCTCTCAAGCTCTTGAAATTGAACATTGGTCCTCCTAGTGCCCGCACACTACGAATTTCTTTACGAAAATCGATAACTTACTCCGTTTCCAAGCAATCGATAAAAATCTGCATCACAATCCTGTCTTTTCAGCAAATCTAGTCACCAAATTTGAAGTGTAGTTTTTAAAGAAGTATGTATAGATCAAGTATCTTTCATTTTACAGCCACCCTCCCTTCGTAGCGCGAGCTGCATTTGGTATTGGTAGATGAAGGTTCAGGGTACCCCTAGTCGGGGACTCCTAATTAGAGCACATTTATATAATTGAATTTATATTATATTTATACAAAATATTGAATGTAGTTTATGTATATTTTTGTATTTTTTGGGCAAACGTATTTATTAGCGAGCCAATAATCCTTATCCTCAATTTATTCTTGAACATTATCAATATCAAAAAACTAGACCTGTTCTTCTAATAAATAGACTATAAACACCGGCCAGAGATAATTGTTATGTAGCTGCCCATAAGCCAAATGTAAATCAAGTTTAGCTCTGATGTTGTAATTTACCTTAAGCACAGCCGCAAATCGATAAATAAACATATTGAATTAAAATACAAAAGATAAATGGCTGCTAAAAATACGCAACGAAAATACAATAAGTTCTTAACGCAAAACACACAAGTGAATGCCCCACCCAATTACCAAAATATTTCCAGCTTTGTTGAACATTCATTGATTCATTCAACCAAAAAGTCGTGTGTGCGTGTGTGTGGCAAATTCTGTTGTGCATTGGGCTGCCTACGGCGTAGGCGACGCGGCGTCTGCCAGACTCAGACACACAGATTGAGGTCGTCCTGGCGTCCCGGCCTTGTTGCCAAGTGGCTGCCTCTGCTTACAAAGAGTTTGGTAAAGTGCAGACCCAACTTTTCATGGAGAAGGCCACATTTGGGTCGACCTTTTCGCAATGTTTCAATAAACTTTGATTGCTTGGCAATTATCTGGCTGCTGGCATCAACCATTTCAATTTGTCGCTGTATCCTTTGCATTCTGTGCGGTCCAAACGACCAGCCAGGATTTGTCTTCAATTACTGCAGCTTCTGCTCGGATTATGACGGCTACCCGCAGCAATTTGGCACAAAAGTTTTTCACATAAACCAAAAGATTGTACGTAACCTTCCTTTTTTCTCTCTTTTTGGGACGAGCTCTGCGTTCCTGATGGGGGCTACTAATTGAAAGTTTGAAATAAGGCATTTGTATAATGGCTCATTCAAAGCAATTGAAGATGAATCGCTTGGCTAAGAGCTTAATAAGAATTATCATAATAGGCGGAATGAGCTGCGGGACTCGTGCACTTAAATAGATGACTTATGTTCTTTTGAATGTTAGACTAACAGACTTTGTATAACCTGAAGACAAACTGTTCTTGTCCCAAATACCCTTAAGTACCTATAATACGCATTAGATACGGGCAGATAGAATTCAAGTACATAAATATTCTATCAAACCGACAGTATGTGTATGTAAGATCTTAAGGATCTGAAGGTAAAATTGAAATTTCACATCTTACAAAATTTAGTAACCACTGTAACCACGAACAGACAGATAGACAAGGCTAAATAAACTCTGATCTACAATATATATACTTTATGGGTTCAAAAATGTCTCCATAACAAAATTACAATGGCATAAAAAACTACCTTAGACTGTTTTGCAAACAAGAATAAGAAAATCCTCTTGCCACTAATAACTAATATAAAATCCTCGCACCACACAAATTCTTATTTGACAAAAGTCGAGTTAATCAAAGTCGAAGTTAAGAACCCTCGACTTCAAGCATGTGTCAAATGCAGCAGGTGAGTGGGAATACCCAGAGAGTGTGTGTGGGAATACCCACAACAAATGAAAATGAATTCAATTGTATAGCGAATTTACGAGCATTAGGCCGAAATGAAAATGAGTTTTGCTTTTACAACCTTTCCAACATTTGCAGGCTGAGTGAAATTTATGTGCAGCCTTGTTAAATTTTCACACTTGGCTGCGAAATGGAAAAGCGAAAATGCGCGCGAATTTTTCATTTGCACTTTAAGCCCAGAGTTCTCTGTGTGTAAATCCTTTGCGCGCAGCAGCAGCTGGTCTTAAATTCTTATGCGAAAATGGAAAATGGCTTTTGGCGACGGCAATGAATTGCAATTTCCCTTTCTTTCGGTGCGCCAACTCTTAGGTTCCTTGCTGCCAGTGCAGGATAATGGCGTGAAAATCTCACAAGCGCCGTGTACTCAGCCCCTCCCTTGTGGACTCAGAGGATTTAATGTAGTTTCAACAACTTTTCTGCTGCTCGGAACTTGTAGCACATGCAGTTGATGCAAAAATGTTGCTGCATATTCATAGTCAAACATTTTGCTAAGTTTCTTTTTCAGTTTATTTTTATTATGCTAAATGCGTCGCTATGAAATTTTAATCAAGTTTCTGCTTCCGTTGTTGTTGTTGTATTCAAATGGCAGACATGTCTGCCGCCTGGCATTTCCGCAACGCCAACATTTTTGGAGCCTTGGGACATGGCCAGGAGTTAAGGTCTGGCTGGGTTCTGCCTTTAGCTAAACAACGTTTGGTATCTCATCTTGCGTGAAGGTGCCGCGAGTTCAACGAACTTTGTAATATGATTGTGAGGGCGAAATTTGCCAGTAGAGTAGCACATATAAAATTCTAAACAACAATTTACAGCATGAAATGACCTGAGTTTTAGTTAAACAAATTCAGAGTAGAGAAAATGGAAAATGGATATGTGTAGACGGAATATTGTTTATATTTTAACAAATATTATACCACAAGATTTCTTTCTTTTACAACACGAGAAAAAAATATATTAAAGATCATAAAAGTTGAAAAATTTAAAAATTTCTTAAATATAATTTAAAAAAAACTATATTTATTGCAACCCTATTGCTAGTTAAGGTTCAAAGTCTTTAAAATCATTTAATTATAATATATGTTTTAATTTATTCTTAAATTATTTTGCCTTCTTATTAAATATGTCGCCTAACGCTATAACGCGTCTATAACCACATTTGCTGTTTACAAACAAAAAAGATTATTCAAATTTCATATTTTAATTGAACTTTAAACTGTTTATCCACATATACTCAATTTGTTTTTATTAATATTATATGCCTTGGGGGAACTAGAATAATTATTTTTTGTTTATTGTATTTAAAACAAAATTATTTTAACACATTTGTTTATTTATTAGTATATTACTTATTTACTTAAAATTCAAAAAAAAGTTAATAACCATTTTATATTTGAAAAAAATGCTGACTTTATTTTAATTAACAAGTTTCTGATGATTTGTATATCTCAAATCAGTTTATTTTAATCAAATCACAATCCAAGCTGTCAGTTATGTCTATGGCATCCTGTGCGCAGTTAGTTTTGGAAGAGTCAGAGAGAGAGAGAGAGAGTTTCAATAAACTATTCGTGCCACATGCGACACCTTTTCAATTTTAGCCCAACTGGCACAGATTTCATATGAATTATGACACTTATGAATACACAAATTCAACTATAATCCATTTATGCCATTCAAAAAACACACACACACACAATAGAAGAGAAGGTATAATATTTAGAAAATATCCTTTGTGCGTCTTCTTTTTGTGGCACATGTCACTGACAAATGAAAGCCAACTGCAGCACGTGATGCTGGGCTACAAAAAAGTAACTGGAAGACGTCATATCAATGTTGCCCCTTCTTATGACAGCTCTATAAATATTGCTAGTATTATCTGCTGTTAAATTCCCAGTGGGCTTCGTGTGTGGGTCGAGCGGCGACCTCTAGCCCCTGCCCATGCTTACTCTGCCCGTACGCGAACTGCGCCAAAGTCACGTGCGTCTGACAGCCGAAATTGACAGTGTCATTAGGTTCAGTACAACAGGAATTGCCAGGAATTGTCCTCTAATTGCCAGTCATTTCTTTTGGCAAACGAGACGCGCACTTGTCAACGGCCAAAACGTGTCCATTAACAAGTTCTACTTAAGCAAAAGGGCACTATGGAAGAGCTTGGCTAAAAAAGTGGACGATTGTCAGAGGATTGTAAATTAATATTTTGTATGAAAGATCAAAATAAGTATGATTAGGAAGTGCGCAAAATTAAATAAATATATTATAATAATTATTGATCGATAATATTTTCAATAAAAAGAAAACAAAGAAAAACGTATGAAGCAATAAATATTTTATTAAAATATACAAAAGCTTTCCATTTCTAGTCATTATACTAGTGAAAATTCTAAGGTCAAATTAGGCCCGTGCCAGAAATAAATAAATAAATGTCTGAGAAGCCAAAACCTCTCGAAATACACAAAAAATAAAACAGAAGAAAAAAATGGAAATAAGAAGAAAATATACACAGTCCTTCCCCTAATTCAGACGAGTCGCTCGCTGTGTGCGTTTCGTCTCAAGTGGTTTACACAATTTTCTTGATAAGGCAGCGAGACTTCCCACTAAATGTTTTTGGCGTCCGTTAGTGCAACAGCATCAGCGGAGGCAGAGCCAGAGGCAGCAACAAGACCCAGAGAAGGAGCACATGATGTGCTCATGATTTCTCAGTCGATTGCCAGGTAATGCGTCTAAAATGAACTTCAAATGGCGCCTCAGATAAGACCTTTGCTTGTTCCGATAGATATATTTAAATATATTGTGTGTTCTCCGAGACTCAATTTGATATGTAAATTCAGTTCATTGATGATTTTTCGTTTCGTTTGAAAAATTCAAATTGACCCGCAGACTGAGAGTCGAGTGACTCATGCGTTGATCTGTGGCTGATTCACTGGAATTGCTGCGGCTGCAATTAGACGCAATAAGCTGCATACACGGGGCACACGCCCACACGCCCCCAAAAGAATATATTGGATTATGTGCATGCCGACCCGTGCCAAGGCCACGTGGAAGCCTCAGCTGCTGCTGCAACTACACAAAGACTTCGCACAATAGGCCAAAACTGCAACTGCAAGGCGGCTGCTGCGAGTGCGGGAAAGGTGAAAGTGTGGCAGGGCTCGAAAGCGGCAGCCAGCCAAGCGCAACGAAACCTTTCACAACGCCTACAAAATAGTTTGGCCCGAGCTCAGGTAGGCGCCTGGGCAAGGACACGATTCTGGGCTCGAGCTGCTGGGACACACCTTTCACTCGCTGCTAGCTCTCTGCCTTTCTCCGCCTTCCGCTCGGGTTGACAATAAATTATGAGCAAAAATTCAATTTTATGCATTTTACATGCTGAATTACGAGCTATTTGGCCGTGTGGCATGCGGCATGCGACATACGGTTGCATATGGGCCATGTGGCACATTCGCTATGCCCCATTTTGCAGCTAGTTTAAATTGATTTAAAATTGCATTAGGCGCTACGTTTTGCGGTCAGGCCATAAATCAAAGTGTGTGTCCCTGTGTGTGTGCGTTTATTACGGCCAGCTATGCAATTATTTTCACTTTTCGCAATCATTTTCCTTTTGGCAGTGAAAGCGGCTGCAGTTGCATACTTCCAGGCGGCCAAGCCAGGCAATTTGATTTAGTGCCCCCCAAAGAAACTGACCTTGTGCCCGGAGACAGTTATTATACTAACCATTTATACCTCTTGGAAAGGCCATTAATTACTCGTTTGCGTGGATATTTAATGTAGTTTGTGGGTTTTCTCGAATGTTCTCAACTGTCTCAAGAATGGGTAAATTTATCGATTTGGCTTTGAAGCGAATAGTAAAGATATCAAATTATGTGGAATAATTATTTTAAGCTAGTATTTAAATGCAAGCTAAGAACTATTATATTTATTTATTTCCATTTAACAATAATTATTAACTAACGAACTATCTTTTTGTGTTATTTTACCAAAAATTTTTTCGAGTTACAGAAACGAGTACGTTTAACTCGATAAGGAATATTCATTTTTAATTTTTAAAATCATATTAATTGTAATCATTGAGTACTATTTTTTGAGCTTAATTTAAAGAAAAATATTACTTATATTTTTTGTATTGATATAATTTTAAATATTTTGACTATTAATTATTATTGTTTAGACTCCCATAACAGACACAATTAATAGCTGACAACCAATTTCTCCGCTATTAGCCTGAGACTCCTTTTGAGCGGACAAATATTACGAACGCTATCCGCTCAAGAGAATTTCCACTGCATTTATATTACAATTTTTACTTTCCATCTACACTAAAATAGTAAGTGAAGTAAATTGATTTGTTAACGCTTTTATATGGTATTATAATTTGGTTATAAAATGTTTAACGCATAGAAGGCGACCCTATAAAGTATATAAGTATATTCTAAAACAGCATTGACAGCCGAGGCCGTCTGTCCGTCCGTCCGTCTATATATTTGTATGCGAACTAGTCTTAAAGCTTTCATCTCGAAGCATTGCATATGTATGTTTCTTTGCTACAGGTAGTACATACTATGTAGGAACCGGCCGGATCGGACTACTATATCATACAGCTGTCATACAAACGATCGGTCGAAAAGTATGTTCTTTTTGTTTATGAAGATATCTTATCCAAACTTGGCATCTATTTCATACAGCTGCCTAAGGAAAGATCTGTCGAAAAGTAGGCTCTTCACTATAACTTGAATAGGAAAATGTCATCGAGGCTATTAAATCTTGGGCGTGTCACAGATATCCTTGCTTTCTCACGTTTTCTAACACAAGATAAACCTTAAACAACTGTAAAGTATATAAAGAAGGCTGCAAACTGGTTTTCGACGGATCCGATTTGAGCTGGGGGCTGGAATTTTTTAAAGTTACATTGAATTACACCTCAAACCGGATAATGTTATTTAAACTACCATATAACTTAAGCCAATTGCCTAACAAAATAAATGTTTTATACTCAAGTAGACATAAATTTGAAAAGTTTGATTTCGATAGTAAATTAACGATTTTAATAAACTTGTAGCATTTTGTTAATTAAAATTCTTGATAAGTAATATCTCTGACTATTCTTAGATTATACGTTAATGTATTTACCTGAGCGACTTTTGTGCGTCAGGAGTTTATCTCATTCCTTTTACCTCTTCTTTCCCACTCGAAGCACCTTTGCTAGCTACAGGCACCTGACACACACACACACACACACACACACTCGCATACACGTGTTCTCATTAGTCTGGCCAAAAAAAAAAAAACAATTTCGGATAATAGCCGAAATATATTTGTTCACCAATTTCTACCCACGCTTAACAATTGGAATTATGATTTATATGAATGTTTTGATATCGAGCAAATTCAATAAGCCGAACGCCGAAATAAATAATAAAACATTGACCGATTTATGAGCTAATGTTTGATTAATGTGTATGTGTTTGTGTTTGTGTTTGTGTTTGTGTTTGTGTTTCTGCGAGGAAAAGTGTCCTTAACAAAGGCGGCGGTCAAAAAGGACAAATACTAGAAAAACACACAAAAAAAGGAATATAGAAAAAGCCCAGCAGAGAGAATTCATTGATTGGACGCGGGACCGCACACAATGTTTGGACGCACTCTGATTTATCGCTAGCCTAGCAGAGAAATTAGCTTAGGAATTTTGGGTATTTCAAAATTGGAATTTCTTATATTGATATCAGAGCCGGCCACACAGCAAGGCTGTTGGCTGCCCCTTCAGGCTGCTAATTGAGCAGACCAAAAAATGAAGTGCTCAAAGGGATCCTGCACCTCGCACAGCTACTTAATGTATGCGCGGCTCAGTTCGCTCAGGTGTTCCCTGCGCCTCTTATTCTTTGTATTTTTTTAATTAAGTACAACAACGCAGCAAAATTGATTTCACATGGCCCGAACCGCGCACTGGCCAGGCTTAATGCTGCAGCTGTGGCAGCTATCGCCGAGAAAGATCTCTGAGAGATGCGCGCCGTCAGATAAGGCAATCGCTAGAAGTTAGAACCGGCGATCGCCACTCTCCCCTCTCTCCAGTCACTTGTATTTCATATTTAATATAGTTTGTAAAATATTTATAAACGCTTATCGCTGGTAAAATATCTGCCGCAGGATCCGTATCGAGCTGCCAAGTCATTAGGCCACATTGGTAAATTTGTTAGGCTCGTTTACAGGAAGGCGGCTTTTCAGACACGCGCGCGACTTGCTAGCGTTTTGCACGCGTTTTCGATCTGTTTGCTTTTCTGGAGCAGAGCTGAGCTCGGCGCACGCTCATAAAGCACACCTAGAACTATTTTTTGAATGTAGAAAATTGTTATTTCAAACTAAAAGCTCATTTAAGACATTATGCATAAATTAAGTTGAACACAACTCCCAGATGCCTATCAGGCCATGACCATAAAAGCTATAGCCTGAATTTAGAAGAGAACCCCAAAAGCTGAAAGACATTGATCAAAGCAATGATAATATAAATTCCAATTAAGTTATCGAGTGAGACATTCAACGGTAAACGGCACTGGCAATTACAATAGAATAAATTTTCCATTTCTCGGTCGCCCAGTTTATCGGTGAGAAACTATCTAGTCTGATGTCTCTTCCAAGTCTCACAATGTCTCTATAACGTGCTGACCGTGCACATACAAATTATGGCATATCGTTTGACCAGTCGAGTTGACATCTTTAGCCACATCCAGTCAACCGTCAAGAACGAGCCCGGCTGCTGGACGGCAGAACTCGCTTCGCTGTGGCCTAATGAAATTATTAAAAATGCATTTTAGTTAAGTTCACAAAAAAGATAAAAACAAAAAACGAATGGAAAAAATGCATTATCTGCATAAAAGGCAGCCCCAACAAACATAAATAACCTGAACTTGGCTGCAGTCCACAATTTCAGTTCCAGTCTCAGTTCCAGACTCCTCTCTGGGCAGGGCTTCTGGGCTGCCTTTGACAAAACTAATTATGCATTCATTTTGTTTGCCAACAATTAAGTGGCCCATGGGCGTGGCACATTTTTCATTTTGCTTATTAGTAGTCGGTGCCCCAGGATCGTGCAGGGATCCAGCCTTTGATTTATGATAGCCAACTTCTTGATTTAGCAACCAATAAGCACTGAATCGAAGCGCGAGCTGTGAGCCAATGCTATGTAATGGTATTTGAAATGCGTTTAGCAGATTGCAAAAATGTGTTAGGCAAACGACGCTGTAAACTGCTCTTTTATAATTTAAATATACAAACTTGGCCCGGGCAAGGCCTGGCTATACTCTTTATACAGGTATATATGTATATATTCACATAGCATTTTAGCATCGCTTTATTTTATACCACTAGGCATTACACTGGCATTACACTTTTTTGCCCATCTAAGCGATTCTCATGAATCCATGCAAGGAATATTGTATTAAAAAGCTGTGCTGGCGATCAATCTATGCTCGTACTCCCAATCTTATTACTCTCATTCTCTCTGACTCTTTCTCTCTACCCTTCTCTCTTCTTCTCCTCACCCTTTCTTTAATTAATATTGTAAAATTACACATTTGTACAGCAAATATAAAAAGGAAATAACAAACATAAAAGTTTTCAATGGCTGCCGAACGTGAACTAGCGACCTTTCGTTTGTTGGTTCGACGCGCAGATAGCCAAGTCACGCATTGTTGTTGATGTTTTTCATACAAACGTTGATCAGTGCTTACCCCCCTCGAATATCTAATCCTCGGCTCAGTACTCCATCTCGAAGCAAAAGAAAAGCTTGGTCAAACTCAGTTAGTCAGGCCAAACTCTTTTATTTATAGAAAGAAATAATAGGAAATATATTTCTACAAAAGCATATTTCAGGAGAGGTGCTGTGCTCCCAAATAGAGTCGACTTTTTAGGCACTCGCAACGAATTGACACTGAATAAATTAAAGAAAGCTGTAACAATCAAGTAAAAACTCTTTGAACAGTTGCCTTGCAAGAGCTGACCGCTGCTTCCACATAACAAAATAACTCATTGCAGCGGCAAGAAGCAGGAGGCAAGTGGCAAGTGGCAAGTGGCAAGAGGCAAGAGTCAAGAACTGGTTCGACAATCAAATGACCATTTATAACAGCAGCGACAGCAACAACAACAAATGGAAACCTGGCAACACGAGCGACAGATCCAGAGCCACCCACATGCTGCCAGTGCTCATTCATGCCACAAATGCCACAATTACTTTCTAAAAGAGCCCCAGAGACAAAATCCGTCGGTGAACATTTGAATTTTGCACCAAATTAGGCGCCAATCACAGAGATCTCCAGCGGGCCAAGCTGAAAGAATTTTCATGGGCGTTTTTCCAATTTCTGGCCCAGGTTCTGGGCAAGAATTTCCGCCAACCAGCAGCGCTCAACGCTGAGTAATGTGAAAAACGCCTTATCCGGTGGTGGCAGCCGATACGCGGGAACTGTCAACGGTGTTGCTGGAGCCAGAGTCAGAGCCAGTGGCCACCCATGTTGCAGGCTGGTGGTGCTGGCACTTGCCACAGCAGCGTGCAGTTGACAAACGTTGACAGCGGCGACAATGTAGCCAGCGCTTGCCCCACAACGCTGCACGTTGCAAGCTGGCTGCTGCCGCTTCTCTTGCTGTTGCTATTGACATTGCTGCAAGTGGACACGACTTGGACAGACAACGAACTTGATTTCTTATTTGAATATGTATTCATTTCAGCGGCAGCGCGTCGCCAGCGCCATCGATCGTGACAATCGCCAACGCAAGTGAAAAACTCTGCACTTCATGTGTCGCAACCAACTGGCGATCTGTGTGGTGGTGCCACTTGCCACTTGCCACTTGCTACTGCCTCACTATAGCCTATCAGAGGTGATTAAAATTGACGTTTGGCGATGTGATGACGCTTACATGATGCTACCTGCCCCTGCCCCACACGCCCCTCAACACTTTCTTTGGCTAAACGTTTTCATCATTTTATGAATTGATCAATTTGTTGTTTTTGTTGCTCAGCTTGTACCCTGCAAGCATCAGCCGCATCGTTTGCTTTGTTTGTTGTGGCCATTAGCGTCACTTGATGGAACCACTATCCCGGCATCCGAGAGCATCCAACCGACTATCGTATATTGGAGTCGTGCCGGGTCTGACTTAATTTATTTCAAATTGTTGCAACTGCAAATGAAGGCAGCTCCATTCCAACCAAGCATATACACCACAGTAAATGATTTACACAAGTAATTTATGCAGTTTACAAAACGTCTAAAATTAGTTCAAGTTTCCTGGCGAGCAAGGGCAGGCGGAATAGATCATTTGATCAGGTCAGGTTGGAACTTTGTAAACTGACAATTAAATCTAATTTGTGTAACCGAAAATTAACGCATCAGTAGCTCAGTTCTGTATTGAAAATAATTTAGACATAATTTACATTTAAGAAAGCATTTATATTCTATTTCAATTTCATTTTGAGGATCGGTAATGAGGACTTTTAATATCCTCTCTCTTAATATCCACAATTTAAAAAAGGAACATGAAAATCGAATACATAGACGTTAGTAAAGAACGATTAAGAGATGGATTGTGCAAGTGAGAGGGATCATCAGCGATGGTGTGATATATAAGAGAGAAAGAAAGAGAAAAACTACGAGTGAGAGGGACGCAGTAATAGGCGGATTAGGGAGATGTTCGAATAGGGGGAGAGGGTAGGAGAAATATATTGATATCAGAGAGTAAAAAAGGCACATCTGATTCACCTTTGTCCAAATATAGATTCGTATGTTGTTCTATAAATGAAATAATCAAGATCTCTTAAGTAATTGCAGTATGTTTTTAAATTCATGAAAATCGCTTAGAAGAGCTATCTGCACTTTAAACGTAAGGCTTTTTTTTCTTATATTACATAGGAATCATATAAAAATGCAACACATAGCTTCTAAAGACTGCAAACTAATTTATCCATGGAAATTCCAAATAATATTTGAATGCGTAAATATTACACAGCCGGGCAATGGGCCAGATGTGCTTTCGTTATGGTTTCCATAGATTAGGTCACGCTTAATCAAGGCTGCCAGGCTTCAGAGTGAGACCCCACATGCCTCGCCAGTAATATCATTGACACACATTTGTCAACAAACACGCGATGCAATGTGGCGACCATTAATCAAAAAGCGAGCCCTTGGCAAATGACAGTCGCAGATCCAAGCACAGACCCGGAGCCGAACAGGGCCGAGCTGAGCAACTTGACCAACTGGCCCAACTGTTAAAGCTGACCTGATGCTGACGTTGTTGTTAATAAACAGTTCAAACAATTTGAACGGCAATTAGTGACCAGCTGCTAATTTAGGACAGAACAGACTTGTACCCACTATCTGTGCCGTGGAATGACTGTGGAATGTGGCGTCAGCCGACGACCACCAGGCGTTGCATCTGCCAGAATATATATACATATATGTTACATACACGTATATGTACATACAGACCTACTGCAAGGTTTCAAATGCAAAGTCAAGGCGCAGACTTAACGCATGTTCTTAGGCAGGAAAACAGCGAGACTTCCTCGACCAGTGCGTGGCCAGGCCCCCTAAATATTTTGTACATTTTAATACACGTTCACAAAGCGAAAAGACAGTATATTGGTTTTTCTAGAGTTTTCAAATTTGGAAAATATACATAAATATTGACTTGGAGTTAAAGCTAGCTGATCCAAGAAAATTCTTCCACAGTCTTAAGGGCTTATTAAACCAATTTGGACGCCATCCTCTTAAGATCGATCAAGCCTTTCCTTTACTCACGTCCACGAACACCTTTTTAAGCAGCCTAATTCTATATTACCCAGAGTTTGGATGATAGACTGACCAAATCGGGAGTGAAGACTCAAGACGAGCTACTCCAAACCTCAATCTAAAGTTATAATCGCAAAATAAATTTGTCGGGCAGCATGTTTTAAGCTATCATTGGCCTGTGAACGAGCATTGCGCAGTCAGTTGCAGCCGATTGCAGGATTTTTTCTTGTTTGTATTAATTTTCAACCACGTTGACCGCAACAGGACTGCGTCGACTGGGTCGAGTCGTCTGTGCCACCCAGTTTTCAATTGAAAAACCGCAAGGCTGCAGGCGAGTAGCCGTCGCTGCCGTCGTCGCTGGCTTTGTCCTGGCTGCACCGGAAGCTACGGTCGTGTCCATGTCCTGTGCCTTGGCTTTTATTTAACATGACGCAACACAAAAATGTCCTGTCAACAATCTTTTGATCGCGTCTGCCACCTCAGGCACCTTTTATTTGTTGTTTTTTTATTTTAGCTGCACTCGGCCGCTTTCACCTCGGCCCTGTAAATGCCCTTTTAGCCGCTGGCTAACCGACAACTGTGACGGGATTTACGATGACTTGCCACATTTTATTGTCGGCATTTTGCATGTCCAATTCTGGCTCATTTCACTACGCTTCAGCCACTCCCACTCGCCTTCGGCTTGCCATTAGTGACGTCACAGTCAAAGTAATGAAAACTAAGTAAGAAATTTTAGAAAAATTTTGCAAAAATATATAAGAATTTAGCTTTTAATAAACAGGCTAGAGTTTTGATGAAATTCTTAGAAAATTTTATAACAAAATATGTTTACAGATTAAAATATTTTGAAATTTAATGCTTAATAAAGTGATTATGGAATCGAATTTGAATTTGATCTAGTTGCTATTTTTCGGCTGAGCAAAGAGACTTTTTGGGTATCTCAAAAAAGCTCGAATCCTCTCTAAACTGCATTTTAATTTAACATAAGTCTTCAAAATTTGAATAATATATAGATATTTATTTAAAAAAATAAAAAAATATATGACAATTAATTTGGCGATAAATTATGTATAAGATGAAAGAAACACAATTTTGAACTAAATGCCGAAAGTGTTTAGATTACAGTAATTGATAATTTTCATTAACAATTCATTTCCTGCGGAATTTATAACACTTTCTTTCGCTTAACAGGAAATCTGGTTTATATTTTAATAACTTCCTTCGGAAATGTAGTCATATCCGATTATGCAAAGCTATAAAGAGCAAGTGGCTATCTGGCATTCCTTTTTGCCATTTAAGATTGATATGGTCAACAAAAATGTCGTGCAATCGTATATTTTTCACTGGGCAGGGCAGTGTCAATAACTTTCACGGAACAATCAATGAAATCACAATACGAAAATATTCCGTAATTTCAGTGCTATCAGTCAAATATCGCCGATATATTAGTCGAAATGGCATTTCCTTAATTGAAAGATCCAACATGGAGGCAAGTAGAAACAAAAGTCGAACACGAATATTTGAGCATTCGCATAATCTTCTGTTGTCAACAACGCATTCCAGCCACATTTTTGTTTTTTGTTTTTATCAGCTATGCTATTTCAGGTGTTGGCTTACACGGAATCGCTGCTATCGAGCGCTGATCTATTCGACAGGTTTCTTCAGTTCAATAAATGAATCTCAAACATGGGGAATTGCACAAAATCTGATTGCTCGCAATGGACATAAGGCAAACTAAATGCTTAACGCCTCGCGATTGGGCAAGATATACAAACTGAACCGTGACCTACTACAAACCGGCGAACCAGTACACTAAACCCCCAAAAGCCTCACGTAATCGCAAATATCATATTTTTGCGGTGCAGGGAACACTGAGTATTACACGTATAGGTGGCGCACATTCGGCATATGGCGCAATTGGCCGAATGCGGCCCCTTTGTTACGAATTATAAACGGAATCAATGGGGCTTTATCAGCAAAGCTGCCGGCCATTTGGCCAACAGGCCCTGAGGCCTCATCTAAGCCCGGCGGCGGCAGGCACAAACAACCTCTAAAGTTTTTTTGACTAATAACAATTACGTGACCGCAGGCTCAGTATTTCCCCAAAAAAGGGCAACCTATGCTGCATTTAAAGTGTCTCAAGCATGACAGGAGGGCAAATCACGCCAATTTTCTAAAAGAGGCGTTTAAATCAAAGCCTTAGGTTTATAGAGAAAATAACCCTTAAATAAAACCTATTTTAAACCTTTTTCTAAAATCAATAATATGTTTCATTTATGGCCACAATTATGAGTCAATTTGAAAACGGCACATCATGCAGGTTTCACGTCTCTACAATAGACTATAATTATTCAAACCCAAAACGGCGCTTAATTAAACGAGTTATGTATATATGTAGATGTGAGGAGAAATGCACAAATTATTTCTCGAGCTTTCCTCGAATTTTCAATTCGAAAAAATCACCGCACTAATAATTATTTTCTTTTTGAAAATTATCCAATTTATCCAAAAATAATAATTTAATTGTGACTGACTTAAATATATATTATTTATTAAATCGAATACAAAATGTTCGAGTAATATTCGACAAATGAGAAAATGCAATGCTCTGAAGAATAACAAAATAGTTTATCAAAATGAAAAACCAAAATCTTTAAGCTTTAAGTTTTTTAAGTTTTGCTAAAAGATACAATTTGGCTGGTACCTAGTGTTATCTAAAATGTGGGAAAAAGGGTTTACGAGCTTAGAAAACTCAGATACTTTTCTTCTTTCTACTGCAGAAACTATTGTTCCAAATATTGCTTTAGCCCAGACCTAAATACCGCAGCCTTCGGTCATTTCAACCAGCTATCAGAAGCCAGTGGTAGACTAAAGTTGCCAGGCGGCAATGACGTTTATTGCACTTCTATTTAGCACGTTTTGTACGCCTGACTTTCGGCATGGTTTTTGGCCATAAATGGTCAATTGATATCATAGCCGATACATAAAAAGTCGTTAAAGTCACGCGATTGCCAAAGTTGGCCCACAAAACACAACGATTGTAGACCACAAATTTATGATGTTCTTAAAAGCCAAGAATCAGCATGATATCATTTAAGTTAGAGTACTTTCTACTTATGCGGATGGCGTGATGATTTTTATGATACCTTTTGCTCTAAATGTGTGCAATTTCGTCAATTGGCGCCGGAATTTCGAACCAAAACAAGCTAAGACCTTAAGCCACCCCCGATAATTGTCGACCACAAGTGCAGAGCAAAGGTCCAAAAGTTTTCCATCGCGTTTGCTCTCAAAATACTTTGGCAATTACTCATCGATTCAAGCGATTCATTGGACTGACCACTTTCCAGAATTGAGAGGTTCTTATCAGCGGCTATTTGGCTTGTGCCTGGCCACAGGCCATGACATCACTTTCTATGACCCAGCCGATATCGGCTATCGATAAGACGCAATTTGCCTATCATAAATACCAAACGCTGACTATCACAACAACCAATGCTTATATGGATTATATGACGAGCCATAACAAATTTTGGGGGGGGGGGCCTGCTATGCTGATTAACGAGCACTGCGCATTTCGCTGCGAATTAGTTAATCGTCGTCTTAGAAATCGTGGGATCTACCCCACGCTCTCTCAAATATCATAGCCATTTGATAAACACATTGTAAATGCTTTCAATACGTTGGCTTATCGCCAACAAAATTCTTGAACTTGATTTGTTTTTTGCAGTACTAGGTCAAGGTTATATCGTGACATTTTTATCGATAACATTCATCAAAAGCACTTGTCAATATTACTCAACACTTTTTTTTGGTCTCTTTAGCTACGGCAGCTGCGGACACATGTTGATCCATCACCTTCTAGCAAGTCCTTTTGGAGTCTAAATCAAATTAACTTTCACAAATTTTATCGTTAGTAGAATCGATATCGTGTTGATCGTTATATTTGTTGACTTTCTTAATCCAGTTGGAATTCAGTTGATAAGCTTTCTTTAGATCGTACGCAATACTTCCGCAATTGCGCATTGGCATCTACTTAATCGAACATTCCAATTGGCCATGACCATAACCATTGAATTCCGAGAATTTTAATAACAATTCTAAGCATGATACGCATTCAGGAAATAGCTGAGCTTGATCTAAGGGTGAAGAGAAGTACTTTTTTATTTTTGTATGTACTTATAAAAATACCTGCACTATCTGATCTGATTTGCAGACATTTTTTCTATTTTATGGTACTACTGAGCTTCCAGGAAATCGGCATTACCTTTAACAATAGCCAATAATTTGGATCATATAACTCAAGTGGAAACCAGTTTCAACTGGTTACTTTCTTATCAAATCTGCAACAATAATGAGTATCGTTAGACTATATTTGATAGAATAATATGGTCGGTATGTGAGTCTTTCAGATGGAGTGTGGCCAATAGATGATAGCATAAAAGCTGTTAAGAAACTATATAGAATTTGGATGCATAATGTAATAGATGACAAATGAACAAATAAGAGTGCTCTACCGGTGATTACCCGAATAGGAAATACCCTGAACCCGTTCTTGCACCCTTCTATGCTTACTTACCAAAAAAAACACACACACTTCTTTCTTAAGCCAAGCACTATATGGTAAATGCTTTCCTGATTAACTTTGTTGTTAACAGTCTGATCTTTTTGATATTTTGAGAACACAAATATGATATCTAATTGTGTGTTAATACCAAAGTCCAAGACTCGAACTCTCTAACGGGGAGAGGTATCAAGAAATGGAATATTCTGGATTTGTGGAATATATAAAAAATGTACATCCCAAATTTCGTATCTACAGCTCTTATAATCTTCGAGCTATGATCGATCTTTATCGATTTCGCTTAAGCGTGTTGAGTTATCGATTAGTATAGGAGCACCTACATTCATAATTTCAAATCTCTAGCTCTAAAAGTCTTTGAGATAAGCGCGTTTAAACACACGGACAGATGGACGGGCGGATCGGCGATCAATCAGGAAAAAGACCAGAAAAAGAAATAAGAATTGAATGAAATACTGATAAAAAGTAATATAAAGACCTAAAGTTTTAAATACATTTGAATGCAGGGTGTTTAAAGAACTTGCATACCTCTACAGAGCAACAGGCACATGTTATTTTATTGATCGCACTCAAGAATATAAGACAGCATTGTCTTGCATTTGCCTAATGCCCAGCCATATTCTTAGAGAGGCGCGTTCCGGCTGTTATGGTAGCATATTACGATTTTCCACTTGCATCAGGCCATGTTATCAATCCGTAGCCTATCAGCAAATGCCGCTTTATGGGGCCGGGCATTAATCGGGCAACAAACGCTTGGAACACACCCATCAAATCAATCAAGCTCCAATTTTGGGCTATTTAGCAGCGACCTTGTCTCGGTTCTCGGTTCTCGGCACTCGCCACTCGGCGCTAAAGTAATTACCCATAATTAGAGCAATTATACTGAGATACGCGTAGATCATGCTGTCAACAGGCCTGTCAGAGACGGATACCGTGTCAGAGTTAGAGTCGCAGTCGCAGTCGGAGTCGCAGTCGCACTCGGAGAGGCCGATTGATGATTGACATGGCAAAGCGGAAGTGACAGGCAGCTGTTAATTGGCCAAGTCTATAAAAATTGTAGTCAATGAATTGCGCTATGCAACCGTTTTCCGGGACCATATAAATCACTCGAGAGCAAAATCACAAAAGGGCTTTGATATTGACCGCAATATAGAGGACAGGCCAAAAGGAATAAGAATGTATCTATGCGTTTGTGTATCTGAAAGATTGCGTATCTGCAGCACAGTGGAAAAAAGGGAATTCGCTGTGACACACGACGCACTGAAGCATCGTCGCAAGGACATCAATGGAATTAATGTTGCAAAGGGCATTTATTTGTTGCAAGTAAAAATTACATAGCTATTAGGCCAGCCGAATATCAGCTATTGCACGCCCCTCCCTGTCTACCCCTTGCCATAGCAGTTGCCCTCATATTTACCTGGAAAATTATTATGTTGCAGCAGTGACTGTTGCAAATGCGGCCTCAATTATGCACGGACCGGGTACATAAATTGTCAATTCGTTGCCTCTTGTTCTTCTTCTTCTTATTCTAGCCCACTCCTACCTGGTGTTGCATGTGGCTATCTGTGCCACACCGGGCTGCGCAGCGTCCGTTTCGGCTTGCCACACGCTGCGCCCTGCACTCGTTTTTCGCAACAGTTTTTAATTTTTTTTTTATCGCTTGCCCGTTGCACGGACATGGGGCATGGCAATGTGGCACTGACTGACTACTGCGTCATTGTTAGCGATAAGCTTCTCCCTTCAGTTTTTTCTCTCGGTTTTTTTTTAAGAAGTGTTTTATCTGGCACTTGGTTCTTTACTTGTAATTGGCCACGCTGATAACCGTTTACGGGGTAGTCTTTGCCCTAGTCCTCGGTCCTCAGTGTTTGGGTGGGCGTTTGTTGATAGACTTCCACGTATTATTTAATTTGTTGAATGTCCTCGAGAAGTCAAAGGAGCAGTTGTTAATAGAAAGTAGATCAGAATACTAAGCATTTCAATAATGAGTACTTGTTTTTTATTTATTGGGTGGGCGTATTTGGCCAAAAGTTCAATATTGAGCACTGATAATAATTTTGTATCTTATAATTTATATCTATTAACAAACTTAAAAAAAAATCTTGATAATAACATATTACATATTTATGAGAACAGTATAGTTTGGACTGTTAAGTGGAGTTCATCTATGTTATATTCCCAGCGTCATCCAACCTCTCCAGTTTTTAAAGAAATTTTGATTACAAAGTGGACAAATATTGGATGAATGTGTTTAATTTTACTGTAATTATCTAAAGTTTATTTAAAAAATAAAAATTTTTAACTAAAACATAAAGATATTTTTACTCAAATATGGCATAGTAATATACATACAATAATATCATTTTGATATGCATAAAAATAATAATAATAATAAATTTTTAAATCCTTATATGTATATGTATGTACATAAGATATATAAAAATCATAAAAGAGTTTGATAATATATAAATATGATGGTAAGTGAATTAAATAAAACAGTTCTCAAGTTTTAGTTGATAACCAATAAAAAGGCCCTTTTCAGAATTGATATTTCATCAGTGAAATTTCTTAAAAAAAGTCCCTTTTCAGATTTAATTATTTCATGAATGACATATTTTCCTCAAAATGGTCTAATTTACATATAGGACAACATTAAATACAAACATATACATATATATATATATATATACCCAAGAAACTCGCACACTAGATACCTAGCGGTGATTTTTTTTTTTTTATGTACCTAAACATATTCTTTCAGTAGCTTGCAGATCCAAATTACTTTTTATACTATAGTAAACATATATTTATTTTTAACGGTTTTTTTTTATATTTCCTTGAACAAAAAGAAACTGAATTACAAGTTGTTTGGGTTTCGTTTAAATAGCGTTAAATGCTTTTTCAACTTCAACTATTTCGTCTCCATGATGAACTTCCTTTTTGGAGTCAGTTTCAACCCACAAATTTTAACTTAACTTTCTGTCTATTAACTTAACGCCAATAAACGCTCATTAGAAACGTCACTTGGGTCCGTGTAAAGTCTGTATCATTAAAATCATGTTAAGACACAAAAGCCCATGAGCCGACACGCCACAAACAACTGCAACAGCTAGTTGCAACACATGCAACAGCAACAGAAATGCATTTGGTAAATTTACATATTTAAGTAGCAGACGAGGCAAATTCCTTCTTTATGATGGTTGTCAACGAACCTTAACTACTTTCTAACTGGACCGAAAAACGAACTTCGAATTGGAACCGAGAGAGAACCCAGCAATGGGTCGTGGGTGAGCTCAACTGGCTAAAAAACCAACTGACTGACTGACTGACTGACTGACTGACTGACTGACTGACTAACCGACTGTTCAAAGATCATCATGAAAATGCAGTTATGTTAATTTTTGTATATTTTCCGGAGGCCCGTTCATTATAATTTATGGCCACATATCTCAGACACTTTATGGCAGAAAATATTCACATGACGTTGACTGAGTGACTGCTCAGTGGACCCACTACCAAATCCAAAATTCCCAGTTTCCCGGCTAGCTGACCAACTGACTGACTGACTGGCTGAGCGACTGGCAGGCGAAACAAATTTGTTTCTCTTTGACATTCTGAGCATTTCCGCAGCCGGCTTCAAGTGTGAGCTAGGACAATTCAATTCTCATATTTGTGTCTATAAATCGAGAAAAATAATCATTGTTGGCAACTTGGCTGCTTTTACGCATTTCCATTGTTCAGCCAAGTTGTTTTTGGCTTATATGAAATTATTTTTGTACATGTATTTATTTAAAAATATTCTTTACTCATTCAAATGCGCCCCTGACATTATACATAGATGTCGACTGACTGCCATGAAGTCATCAGCGTCAACAGCGGCGTCATCCACATCAATTTGATATGTGTCCATTGATAGGCCCCAATCTCGAATAATTCGAACTCGATACTCGGCAACATGCTTGTCACAGTCGGACCGGGGACTTGTCGGAGCATTGTCGCCTATTCACTGGAGCGGCATACAATAAACGGGCCAACGTTCGAATCTGAGATCTGAGACAGACGGACGAATTGAGTTCTGTGTACAGCTCTAGGCGACTGTGGGCTATTGTCTAGAGGCGTCAATAGAATAGAAGCTTGACACCTGTGGCGCCTCGCATGTGGAAGCATATTGTTAGTGCCAGATCTCGAGTTATGGGAACCGATCAGAGAACACATCAGTTTAAGGTCACACGAAAAATTCATAATAATTTTCATATATATTTGAATTTCATTTAAATTTCAGAGCAGGACTACATTTTCATATACAAGAATTTACACTTTTTGAATTATTATTATTATAGCCTATATAAATAATATTAATAATAATAGTAAATATAAAGTTGATTAAATATTAATTCTAATACAGATTTGTTATCTATTTAACATCTATTTAAACATTTTCTTGAGCTTAAATTTAGTTTTGCAATATGCCCTTTTTTTCATACAGCCAGAGTTACCATATCTCTTGCAAATTGCCTAGACTAAAACTAGTAGAGAATTTTAGAATTTATTTCTTATTTTCTTATGATCTGCGTGAAAGACCCAACCCAAAAGTCGTTACGTAATAAATTTTGAAAGTGTTGTCACATCTCATGTTAATTTACTAGACTAAAACTAGTTGAGAATTTTTTAATTTAATTTTGATATGTTTATGACATGTGTTCAAGACCCAGCCCAGTAATTGCGTGTTATAAATTTTAGAAGCTATTTCATATCTGCAAGCTATTTCTATTGTGTAAAATTCCATTTGCATTAATTTTTTATCAGCTCAATCAATTTTAATTTGTACATTTTATTGGCACATGCTAAACGAACTGGATTTTGGTATTGTATTTGCCCAGCCAGACGTTCATAATTCAAGTGATTTTTTATTTAATTTGTTGTGATTTTTGAAACATTTGTGTGGTCTGAACTAGTATGTTAATGCCTAACAAGTCGGCGCGTCCTAAAAGAGAGGGAGAAACAAATAGGCAGGGGGAGAGAGAGAGGAAGAGGGGTAGATCTGACTAACGGTTAACCATGTAGCGCATAATTCAAACGGAAAGCTTTTTACTTTATCGTATGTTGGGAAAATAAATCAAAAATGCCTTCGGATCGAGCGTTAAATCCAACCCGACCCAATCAAAAACGCATCAAAATCGAAAAGGCCGCCAAATAAACAACAACAATTTGTCAATGTGGCAACAACAATCAACGCCATTTAATTAGATGCCATTGATTAGGAGGAGCTCAGCCCACAGACAAACGGACCCATCTGCCCCTCATGTTTATTTCTCTGGGTCTTTCGCCCCTTTCAAGAAACCACTTGGAAACTTGTCGAGCTTGACAAATTTGACAGGCTTGATTGAAAATGAAAAGCGCCCAGCGGTGAATAATGTTCGACAATAGAAAGGCCGCAGCGTATCCAAGAAGAAGATGAAGCAGAAGAAGAAGATGAAAAAAAAGAATCTTCAGAGCTGTGAGCTCGATGCGGATCGTATAAAGAGCAAAGCTCTTCAGTTCGTAGGTTTTATAATACCCTAGCGGGGGGTATTATGAATTTCTCATCAAATGTGTTAGGTATAGAGAGACATCTCTGAACAAAATACAACCTATGTGTTCTTGATCAGCATCAATAGCCATTTGTATATATATATATATGTCCCTATCTACCGGATCGGTACACTATTTCATGTACTTTTTGGAAATATTTTACGTTTATTTCAGGATATTTTGAACAAAGGCAACATTTACGCGCTTGTCGATTCTCTTTGCATAATAGTATATTCTGATCTAAATCAGACTACAATATAATTAAGCTTTATAGGAAAAGTAATACGTTTTTGAAGGTCAATCTTTCTTTTAATAGTTTCAAGCAATCTAGATCACATTCGAGCTTTACTTTTCTTCTAACACATCCCAACAGCCACAATCCACATTTTTATAAGGGCATTTAAACTTCGGCGTTCTTTCATTTCATTTTGTTTTGTTTTTTTTTTTTTTTTGTTTTGAAATTCCCAAAAGACGACAAAGGCAACTGTCAAGTGCTTTGGCACTTTCCAAAAACTAAAAAAAAGTGAATACCTAAAAATCTCGCTGGTTTTTCTCAGAGAGCGTTTGCTTCGGCTGAGTTGAGAATTTATGTAGATTTTTGACTGCATCGTCGCGTCCCGCCTAACGCGGCTATTTGTCAAAATTGTTTAGTCTTTAGTCGCTGAGCGATTGACAGGCCGACTAACTAGCCAACTGGCCAACTTGGCTGCCGTTTTTCGGCTTACAACTTCCAGCTTGGCTTTTTGCTGTTTTACACAACTTTAAGAGGGGTTGTGTGTGCGGGGAGGGGCAAGGGGCGCGGCGCTGACACCGATACAACCAGCGGCTGCTGTGGCTGCTGCTGCTCTCTGGAGCGCCTAATGATATTGTGTGAATATTTTTGTGGCTGCCACGTAAACAACCCGCTTAGTTGTTGGCCATTGCAGCATACTTTTGTATATGTGTGAGTGTTTGTTTTTTTTTCGCCAGGTGTTGGCAGATATTTGAAATATTTTCAACCAATATCGGCTTATGGCCGTAGCAATAGGTGTTGGCTGCTGCAGCAGTTAAATGTTATTCAGCTGCTTGTCTTACACATTTTTTATGCTCTTACAAAAGCTACAAGGACTTCTTGAGTGGGACACGCAGTGGGGCAGACCGAGTCTTGTTATGCATACATTTATAAAGTTGAAGAACTTGAACCACACCTGACTTTATCCAGGCCCGAACTTTCAAGCTGTATTCTAATTTTATTATTATAATCGATTTTTTTCTACTTTTTAATTTTCAAAAGACAATTTTTTTTTTAAATATACTTAAAAATGTTTGTTAAATTTCTGTCTGATATTTTGAAACAGTTTTACTTTTTAATGGTCTTTAAAATGGGACTCGCGGACTTAGTATCTATGTTTTGCACTAATTTATTTAATTATAAGTCAATTCTTTCCTTAAATTGAATATCTATAAATATCTATGTAATAACGCCATCGAATATATATACTCGAACATTTATTTATAAATGTTAAATAAATAACGAAAAATAATAAGTTGCAAATAATTTTGAAATTTTCAAAATAAGGTTAATTTATTTTGTCAATACTATAATATTTTGTATTTTTTTTTTTTTAATTTAAATATGACATTTGGAAGCTCTACAAAATATCAAAGATTCTAAGATCCAAAGTATTATTATTTATATTATTATTATTATTTTAATTAATTTTGTAAACATTTTATAATTGTAACCTTTATTGTTTTTATTTTAATGTATATTATTTATTGTTATTATTACTATCACTATTGATATTCATCATCATTATCATTATCATTACCATTATCATTATTATAATATGTAGACCAAATATTATTGCTGCGACCCATTTTGAAACGTTTTAAAATCTTTGAGTGCCCATTGCGGGAAAGTGCAAGATTGAGCCGCTGTTGACGGGGCAACACTCATCGTTGTTGGTATTGTTCGAACAAGGCAGTTAGTAGTTGTAGTAGGTTACAGTAGGTACGCGCCACTCGAGAGGCAAGGTGCACGAAATCCGCTAAAGGCGCAACAGCTACAGCGGAGAGGTTAACCTGCGGTTAATTATTGATGAGTAGTCGGTGCGACGAACAGGGTCGAAGACGCTGATGAAGTCCCAGTTTGTAGTTGCTAAATGAGCTCTGCGCAGCGGCAGGCGCAGAGGTAGGAGCTATGCTTGACCCTGGCAAACACCCGCACAACATGCTGTTGTTGTTGTTGATTCTGTTATTGTTGTTGTTGTTGCTTGTGGTTTTTGGTGTCATTAACAGCCGGCGAGCTGGCCTGGCAGCTGGCATTCCATCATTTTTAATGTGCACGGTCATAAAAAATCAAGTGCAACAAGTTGCCGAAGAGCATCGCAGATGCATAAAAAGCGTACTTACAGATACATTCTAACTGTTTGCATTTAACGGCCGTTGCCGCATCTGGGCGTTGGGCGTGGCCGCAAATTGACAAATCATCTTGACACCTCTCGGCAAACAGACACACGGAGACACACTTACACAATCTGACATTGGATGTCATAAAAATGGGCTACGTACATGATTTGCAATGCAATAAACTTAATTGAGTGCGCGTCAGTTTTCAATTTTGAACCGTTCGCCGGGATATGAACTGTGAACCGGTTTCAAATACACACAAGCAAACCTTAAATATAAAATAAAAATGAAATTAAAAAAATGTACAATAAAAAGTAGTAGAAATATAAATAGCTTGCGATGCGAAGGCGCGAAGGCGCGAAGTCGTAAAGTATCTTTGATGCCGTCATGGGTTAAGCTGCGCTGTTTTCGGTCATTTTTAATGATGCCATTAAGATCGCTGGCATTTTATACATACAATACGCATACATATATATACATACATTTATTTTTCGGTTGTTATTCAGATTTTAGTTGCATTATAAAATCACACTTTTTTTTAAGTATAAACACGGCGCCGTTTAAACGGCGCCCAAAACCACATCATAATCGACCATCGGCAACTAGTTCGGTCATCATTAATTTGGAATTTGTGGTACGCTATAAATATTCCTTATAGCTGCTATAAATCGGCACACTAGAGACAGCGCAATGATGTGACGCACTACCTTGGCAAATTGTCAACTACTCTGCTGGCTTGTGGTTGGCACTTGGTGGTTTCGCCAGTGGTGCGAATTGCTGTTAACTGCGCTACGCCTGCCTTTCGGTCGAATCTAATTCCAGCGCTGATATATAGTTGGCCAATTTGTTAGATTTATATATGAATTCTAATTTTAGAAATATTATTTAATCCGAATTTTTTTATTTCTTGTTTTTTTTTTTTTTGCAATATTTTTATATTAAGCATGATTCGTTTTGGTTATTATTTTTCTTATTATTATATAATTATTATAATTATTAATTAAATCGAAGTTTTATTTTTGATCATTTTTTTATTCATGTCGGCCTTTATATTTCGCTTTCACATATTAATAAGTTAAAAAATTACAGATATTATTAAAGTCCCAATTTTCTATTGATTGTTGATTTTTTACTTATTTATTATTATTTTTTTATATTTAACATTTAAATATTTTGTTGGTTTAATTCAATTTCTTATGCTTCTTTATGGCTTGTTGTTTCTACTACATTAATGTTAGGTATTCCATTTTTGGTAATTCTTTTTTAACATTTCACATAAATTTCAGTTTAAATTACTTCAAACAATAATTTTTTCAAGATATACTTTTTTTATCGGAAATGGTTTAAGTTTTTCTTCTTTATTTAAACAACAACAAAGCAACAACTTGAGCACATTTCTATGCAAGTTTCTTTAATTTACAACAATTAAAATAAGCCGCATATAATGCGCCGTAATGTCTGCTGTCGACATACAAATCGCAAATCCCGATGTAAGCTGCACTTGAAAAATGGGTAAAAAGTCAACACGAAGCGATCTCAGATACAGGCTTAGTTAGAGATACACGTACAAAGATACAAAGATACATAGATGCTTGTGTGTATACAGAAGCGACAGCCGAGTTTGTGTGTGTGTATGTTTGTGAGTGGAACTGTGGTATTTCCGTCATTTAAGCAGCGGCTTAAAATGTTTCTTCATTAGAATAACTGTCATAAAAATAAACGCATAAAATTTCAAAATACTCACCGTAAGCGGATCTAATCATTTTCCCATAAAGAGACGCAGCTGCTCAAGCAAAATCTGCTTAAATTTCACCTGACGCGCTAATTTGGCTAATAAACATACAAAAAAGCAGAAAAAAGATACATAAAAGAAATAACTAATACTAATAATTATAATAATAATACTTATGTGCGTCAAAAACCACAAAATTCGGAGGAACACATCGAATGTGCGAAGCGGAGGCGCCATTGAGCCCCCGGATTGGATTATAAGCGACCGAAGCTATGCCAAAAGTCAACAAACAATAAAAAAAAAACCAAAAAAATGTACCATAAAAAAAATATAAATAAAATGTATATTTATACAAGAAAGTAATAAAAGAATACTTATTGATTTCGGGTTATAATAAACAAAACCAAAAAAACGCGGGCCATTCAATATTTATAGTATACCCTGTGTACAAAAAATTGGGTGTGATATAGCTATATGTTATATATGTTCATTTAAAAAAAATATTTGTAGATATATTTAGGCGAAACATATATAGTACCCATATAGAATTTTCAATTTATTGCGGGGATTCCCACAAGTCTAAAAAAAATAAAATAAAACACAACATTTTTCTATATAATAAGACGAATAAAAATATTGTCATTAATATTTTTGCAGTGTATCTAAACTTTAAGCACATATGTTTAATTTATTTTGTTGCTTTTGTGATGTGTTCATAAATTTTAAATTAAATCCAAACGCCATTTTATGTTGATATATGTATATGACGCCAAACGGAGCATTATTATGCTAATTTTTAATTCTTGGGGCTTTTCTGGAATTGGTGGGCATATATTATGGCCAATCAAATAAATAAACTTAAGCACACGACGAGTAAGAAATGCATGTAAGTTAGATCGGAAGTTTCAGAGAGTTTTTAGCTCAACAAAAGCGCAAATAGAAGCTAACTTTAGAAATCTTCTGAGAGTTGGGAGTTACGCAAACCACCCGCAGCCAGCCTCTACTATATAGTATCGTTTGTTGTTGTAGGCGCAACAATTGACAACTGATTTGTGTGTTTCAATTGATTGCTTAACATATTTATTTATATTTTGTTAAACAAATTTATAAATTATTACTTTTGGCGCATAATAAAATTTCATTAGCGAACGTCGCCGACGGCGTGTTGGCGTTTTGAAGCTCGCGCGCAGACGGCGCCAGATCGCTTTTTTTGGGATTTTCGCCGCCTTGTTTTTTTGGCCTTTGTTTTGGCCAGATCTGTCAACCGAGGCCCAGAGGCGAGAAGCGGGTCTTGATAAATCTCAATAACAACGGCATCTATTTTGATGGCTGGCGGCGAGCTGGCCACTCGTCGCACTTGCGCTCAATTTGCATATGTCGACTCAAAAAACGCTTTTTTATCTTATTTTATACATATATATTATTTTTTATTTTTTTTTTGTGGTTGAGTAATTAATTTTGGACAAGCCATAAGTCTTGTATACTTTGCATATATTATTATTAAATATTACATATTTATTTATGACTTATACGGCGTGTCAACATTCCAGCACATCGTATTAACAGTTTTCCCTCGATAAACTGACTAAAGTCTCGAGCCTGAACACCCACGCGTGGTTGAAGCTGTGGCCTTTTTATGACAAGCTGCTCAGATTGAGGTCATAGACAGAGATTTACACATTGTCACATTGTTGGAGATTCTTATCAATTGTTACACGATTTTCGTATTATGCCCATTTTGGAATTGGAATTCCGTTGAGTCGCTCTTCTCCGATAGTGATATTTCCGGTTTGCCAGATGACCTTACGACCAGATGTGATCTCTGTTAACGTAGAGCACTAAATAAGCTAAGTTAAAAGCTGAGGGCACATAAACAATATTCACAAAGGCTTTCTTTGCGTGCAACTCAGGACCGTGAATTTATAGCCTGGATTTCATCCTTTGCAATAACCTTTTCCTTCATGTTCATATGTTCATGTTGTAAGCTCATATACTGAAAAGCTCCTCGGTGCTAGCTCTTAGCTCCAGCTATATATATATATATATATATTTGCGGGACCTGCTAGGATACAAGTTGCCTATGGCTATTTTGGATAGATATATCTATTCGTTGCTGAAGCTCAGCTCATGCCGTTGCCCTTCGCCCACTGAGACTGCTTCTGTCTGGGCAGAATATTTATGAATATTTATATATTTTTCCTAATAACAAAAAAATATATAAAGGAATGAAAGTCCTTCTAGCTACTAAATATATTCCATTTTAGACGAGAAGGCACGATAAAGAACAAACAAACTTCTAGCTACTAAGCTAAATGCTTATAACAATAAAATAAAAATATTCGAACCTTATCCTTGGCGACATCCAAGGACTACTAACGTCGAAAACGCATGAAAACGCATTTTTCTATAAGAGAAATATTTTAAAATATTTAATTATTTTAGCCGTATCCTTGGCAGTCCTGGCGGGTCCTTTATTTTACGATAAAGTTTGTTAATGACTAAGGATCAAATTTTCCTTTAGATGCTTAGAAGAATGTTCTAAAAATTGAATACATGAATGCGTATCCTGACGACTCCTTTTTTAAAGGCTCTTGAATTAAGAAACAAAAGTCTAGAGCTGGAAAGGGCTGTCCTCTTTTAGTGGCAACAAAAGTCCCACTAGCTGCTTAGAAAAATGTGGTAAAAAAAAAATAACCATAATCCATCCGCATCCTTGGGTATCCTGGCATGTCCTGTGTCTCACGACAAGGTATGAATAGAACTGTGACGTTTGTCCACGATAAAGCCTGAGGACCCAACCAGGCTTGGCGTAATATCACCTAAGCCAACTGTGTTGTAATAAAAATGTATGCTATTTTTGATTCAATACAATAAACAAACAAAAAAAAAAAAAAGAAAAAATAACTTCCCCTGGGCCAAAGGGCATTCCAATCGTGGTTGGCCCTTTGAAGACCAGCATATCCTCAAATATGGAACAGTTGATTCGGGCAGTCCCAGATTAGGATGTGCCTAGGCAATCCAAAGTTGTACTCTTTTACGCTACAAATCCAACCCAAATCCCCAACCCAAAGCAACCGAATTTGAAATGAATACGTCAGGTTTGTATTGTACTACATGTGTTTCATATTTATTTTGAATTCGTATCGTTTCATCGTCATTCGCAAGTTGCTCATTATAATTACTATTATGGTTATGATTGGGCTGCAGCGCCGCATTATTATCGTTGCGATTATTGTAAACAACATTAATATTTGCATTATAGTTATTAATATTAGGTTGTTGTTGCTGCTGCTGCTGCTGCTGTTGTTGCTGTTGTTGCAATTCCAGTCCGAAGTAGTTGCTGTCTGCTTTCTGGCTGTCATTGCTGTTGTTGTTGTTGTTGTTGTTGCTATGGCTATCGTCGCTTATATTATGCTCAACAATATGATTGCGATTGGGCGTAACAACAACAACAGTTGCTGTTGCAGTCGCAGCGGCAACAGTTGCTACAGCTGCGCTGTCGTCGCTGTCGCTGCTGCTGCTGCTGCTGCTGCTATCAATTCGATCGTTTATCAATTGCTTAAGATTATTGTCAATGTTGTCATTGAAATTGAACTGAACAACGCCCCTTCTCAGGTTGCCCTCCTGGCTATGGCTACGGCTATGGCTACGGCTATGGCTATGGCTATGGCTATGGCTATTTGGACTATCGAACTTAGTGCTAGTGTCTAAACTACTAGAATCAGTCGTGCTACTTTTAGTATTCATATTATAATGCTCGTTACTGTACAAGTAGTTGTAGTTTTTTGGCAAGGCAGGTATTGCATTATTAACATTAGGGCTATTACTATTTAAATTAAGTTCTACATTTAGTTCATGTTTTAGCATTAAGTTTAAGTTACTATTAACATAGGCTTTTGAGTATTCATTTTGTTGCTGCTGCGCACCCTGTGACTGCTGCTGCTCCTGTTGCTGCTGCTGCTGCTGCAGTTGTTGCAGTTGCAGTTGCTGCTGCTGCGACGGCGTCTCCACCAGCTGCATATCCATGGCAGCAGCACCGCTAGACGCTGCCGTTGCCGCTGCTACTGCTGCCTCACGTTTTCGGCGCCCGCGCTTGCGTTGACTCGCCGCCAGCATGGCAAACAAATTGAAGGCCGAGGGCGCCAGCGAAGCGGTTGCTGTCAGCGCCGTCGATGCCGCTGTTGCTGTATAGGAGGACGATGAGGAGGACGATGCTGTTGGCAGCTGCTGCTCGGCGGAATGTTGCTCCCGTTGCTGCTGCTGCTCTTCCAGTTGCTGGCGGCGTCTCTGCAGGCGCCGGCGTCGACGACGCTCCAGCAGCGTTGCATTGTTGTGATGATGACGCACCACCAGGTTCTTGGGCTGCGGCTTCAGCATGGCGCCGGCGGCTTTGGCATGTTGCTTTCGATGCTGTTGCCGCTGCCGGCGGCGATGTTGCACGCGTCGCTGATGTTGCTGATTGCGCTTGATGATCTGCTGTTCGCGCAGTGCATCCTCCAACGCATTGTTGTTGGCTTGCTTTTGGGACTTAAGGCTATTGTTGTTGTTGTTGTTGTTGTTGTTTTTGTTGCTGTTGTTGCTATTGTTGTTGTGGTTAGAAGAACTATCGCTATTAATACTTGATTTTGTTGTTGTTGCTGTTGCTGGCTGCGGGCGGCGCTGCGGCTTGCCACGTGCGCGTTTTGTCCCTGCCACTGGGCTCAACGTTGTTGTTGTTGTCGTTGTCGTTGTAGTTGTAGTTGTTGTTGTCGTGCTGCTAGTTGTGGTCGTTCCCTTTGTTGTTGCCGTCGCCTTGCTTTTCCAAATGGCCAGATTGCTATGGAAATGTTCGGCCTTCTCGCGATAGAATAGGAAACATGTATGTCGATGCAGCTTATTCATATCCCTTGGCCCAATCGGGCGAAAGTTGCGCTTGATTCCTACACGCAGCACCGGATTGTAGGCATTTGTATACTGATAATAGCCATGATCCATTGACTCTCTGAAGTGGCAATCGTTTGTGACGTTTCTCTAAAGGAAATCAAGTAAAGGGGAAGAGAAAGCAAAAGTTAAGGTTAAAGCTTAGGCAAATGATAGAAGAGAATTTCGAAAGTTTCGACTAAATTATAAAAGTTGAAAAAGAGAGTTCCCCACATCTTGTATTCATTTGATCAACATTTTCTATATATATTCTTATATACTTATCGCTTATCGACAAACTGCTTTGAATATACATATATTGTTTGATATCATTTTTTTTTTTTAATCATATTTACATTAAAATTCTCAAGAAATTTCTTGAGAATTCTATCTGACCCATCAAATATATTCATACTTTATCAATTATCTTAGAGAAGAGAAAAAACTAAAAATTATTTAATCTTTCTAAAGATTCAATTTCTTTCTCTAGATTGAGTTCTTGTTTTCCTAGCCTATCAGAAATTCTGCTCGTTTACCTATAATATCTAAGATATTGATAAACTCTTTATTTATCAAATAATGAAAAAGAAAATATAAACAAAAACACATTTCTCACCTTTCCAACAAGTTTGCCTTGGGCAAAGCACAAATAGTAGTCCACATCCTTGGCATAAATGGTGATTTTGAAATCCTCGCTGAGTACATCGCCAACACTGTCCATTGTGAAGGATTCTGTAATGGGCATTATCGGAAGAAACAAATCAATTTTAATTAATTATAAGCAAACAAAAGTTTTTCTGTTAGTTAAGTAAATATTTAATGCTAGTTGAGCTGCGGGTATATATATGGCATGCAAGTGTGGGGCTAGGGGTGCCACACACTTCAGCGCCCAGATAACCCAATTAATTGAAAGGTTTTCGATAAAGTTATGAAAGGTTTGATTAGCAGACAGGGGGCAGCGGCAAAGTTAACGATACGAAACAAGAATCAAACATTTAATGAAATAAAGTGCGCGTAGATTTTATAGCGGCTTCTCGTCTGAGCCCAATTGAGACCGGGTACGGTTCAGTTAGCTTGGCTCTCGGTGCTATAATCAACAACCAGTCAATTACCGACCGACTGACTGACTTCTTATCAAGCTGCGCCAATCATGCATGGAGCCTAACAACAGTCGTTGAACTTCTCCACTTGGCCACCTTTTCTGTTGGGCTGTTGCTTGACCCTGAAAACCTAAAAGCTTCAAGCTCCAAGCTGGGTAGCATCTTGCGTGCGCTCTTCACGCGCTCGCTGCATGCAGAAGACCTTCGGTATGGCAACGCCTCGCATCGAAACAAATCGATCAAATCAGCTAAGTCTGGCAAGTCTTGCGAAGCTTAAGCCCAAGTATTCCCTTCGAACGAACCAAATTCAGCAACAACAATAACAACAACAACTACCATGAGATAAGATAAAATACCAAACTGACAAAGTGTTTCGTTAAATTTATGAAGAAACTGGCGCCTCCGCCCACAACCCCCAATCAGCCCATCCCCCACCCCCGCCCAGTTCTATCTTTCTGAACTATCGAATTTCACGTGTGGACAATTTGTTGGCTTGATTTATGCGCTCTGAACTTTGTACTGGTCAAGTGGTTCGCCGATTCGCCGCCTGCCGCCGGCCAGTGTCACCTTAGGCGTATCAGTGACGCCATGTCCAGAAATATTTGGTATTAGCTGTGAGCGATAGGAACATTATCGATACATTAAACTTGCGTACGATTTATCTAAATAATATTCTATTAGAATATATCTGTCTGTGTTTCCTATTAATAATAATCTGTATCTAAATTTGTATCTGTATCTGTATCTGTATCAGTGTCTGTATCTGCTAATCTTTATATATATATATATATATATATCCGTATTTGTATCTGCAACATATACATAATAATACTCCACATATATATTTTTTTTCAATCTGTTAAATCTATTGAGCGGGCTCTCCGTTAGCTTCTCACGCTTATTGCTTGTGACTGCTGTCGCTATCGCGTGGAGATCAACCCATTTCTGAATACGTTGCGGTGCTCCTGAACTTCACCCACTGAGTGCCGATCAGGCGGCAAATGACAAGCACCGCACGAGGAGGGGTGAGCGGGGGTGTGTGTGTGTGCGGAGAATCGCATGAATTCAAATAAATTGAAAGAAGAAGGCTAATATGAAACCGCGCCCATGGCGGGGCACATCAACATCAATCAAATATTAAATTACCAATAATTTAATTAAACCCACAATATGCACAGACAGCACCAGAGTTCAAAATAAATGCCAATTCAATTTAAATGCCATTTGACCAGCTCTCGAGGCAGGCGCGCGCGCGCTTTCGAACAATGAAAATTGATGGGCAACAACAGTGCCGAAACAAACCATAAATCATAGATACATATATCAGATATATATGTATATATATATAGAGAGAGAGAGAGAGAGAGAGAAGGAGAGTGAGAGATATCAAGTATAGCTGTACTTACGTGCCAGTGATATATCCTCGGCTGTTACCCGGCCGTGCGCATTGATATGCAGCGCCCGATTGTTGTGGGTCTTGAGTGTTAAAATGTATTCCGTTTTCTTTGCACATGTTGTTGATACAAGAGCAAGCATTACCTGAAAAATTAGGTAGAATTGAAGGAGTTGAGTAAAGAGTATACAAAATATGGCTTATTATATATATATTGTGCAACAACATAAGCCCAAACTGTACAAGCTGCAGCCAGTCGACTGGTCTAATCCTGCCCATAAATTTCCATTAATACGCTCAGCATTTTATTATGAGACCTGAGAGACCTGAGCCTGGCCCTGGCCCTGGCCCTGGTCCACTGTGCACACATGTGACACAAAATGCCGCCAGGTTTTGCTTTTTATGGTCAAAGTTGAGCATCCACGTGAATCGCCCCACACCGCTGCTCAACACTGGCCATTAAAGTGCCTGTGTTAAGGCAACTCACGGCAAATTGCTTTTTGAATCATGGAACATCAGCTAATCCTGCACTTTGTAGCCGCAACTCTGCTGAGGGTCGGTCTCAGCTGCAGCCGCACAAATTGGTTACTAATTGAGCATATTGATAAAGCACTTAGCCAAATATGAACAGGCCAATCACATTCTGTACCATTTACTTTACTAGCTTGACAATAGCTGACAAATACCTAAGATATTGGCCAACATCTATAGATAAGCCTACAGAGGAAATTGAATAGCTTATCGTGCAATCATTTGTACAAACAGTAAAACCAAAGCATCAATTAAATCAAGCCCAGTCAAGCCGCCCTGCATCGCAACTAGCCCAATCTTTAGCTGTTGTGGCCAACTCTGTTAAACACCACGTGTCTGGGCAGTGTCTGTCTATCAGTGGCACGTTTTTTTGTTTTTGTTAGCCAACTTTGCATAAATACCTTTGCTGTGTGGGGGAGTGCTGCGAAAATTGTTGATATCGCAAATTGATATAGAACCCAAAATATGCGCAGTCAGCAAAACAAGGCGTACAGCAAAACATTTGTGTATATAAAATTGATAATTTGATATCTATATAACTATGGGTGAGGGGGATTAAAGGGCTTGCCACACGGCACTACAGCCACAGTTGCAAGTACTGGCAGTTATTTTGGTCGTATATTTAAAAATATGTGTATCTATAAGTCGCTGGCTTAAGCGCATAAATGATAGGTAACCAATAGATAAAAGTGTGCAAATGCACAAGCCAAAACAAATTGACCTAAGTCTAAATACGCCCCCTGCTACCACACCCCCCTCCCGACCGACTTGCTCCACTGGCAAATGTCACTTGCCCCTTGACTAGTCTTGATGAAATTTTTGAACTTTTATTTCCTTCAGCTGATTGTCAGACATTGCACCATTCTTCAAGTTGACACAAAATCAAACAGTCTCAGTTTGTTTCTCTTAACACCCCACTCGGCACACACTGCACCCCTCGCAGTGGGGCACAGGGGGGGGGCACCTTCTGTTTGTACTACTCATAAAAAATTGTTCGTTTTCAGTTTTTCAGTTTTTAGTTTTCAGTTTCAGTTTTTTGATGGGCTGCTTAAATGACGTGCGACCTTTTTCACAGTTCAATGACGCTGTAATGCGCGTGTGTGTGTGTGTGTGCGAGTGTGTGTAATAATAATAATTATTATTATTTTTTTATTTTTATTACTATGTTGCTAGACTCAAGTGCCTATGCAACAAAGCCCAGACCAGACCCTGAGCTAGTGGCCCAAGCAGATCCGCAGACGTAGCCACTCCAATGTACACACAACGCACTCAGATATCGGACACCCCACATGTCCCCAGCCCCCTCCCCCGCTACCCCCCTGCCTACACTCCTACCACACTCTCCGCACACTTCACTTGTGATTACACACTCGATCTTGTTATAATAATCAAACGGAAAGAAATACTACACATATTGATATATAAATATGGGTTTTTTATGATAATTATTATTTGGAGTGCTGACGAAGACAACAACAACGAAAATTGTCACAACAAATTTGATGAAAATATAAATTGACAATAGATCTCAGCAGAAATATAACAGCTTGTTAACAGACTGTTAGTAGACTGTTAGGCGGCTTTCGTTTGTTATTGTTTTCCTTATAATTTAATATACCTATTCATAACAGTGAGGGCCATTAGAAATGCAAAAGTTATTTACACCCAAACGTATCGTAAATCAATCAATGCAATCTGATCTTTAATAAAATAATATGAACACGCCCATTATCAAGTGGAATCTGTGATATGGCAAGTCATCTTCAGGTACTTGGCATTTAATTAAAGTGCAAGCACAATGATAAATCGAATTGAAGCAAAGGCACGACTCTCAGTTACCCTGTTAAATCTAATTGAAGTTAATTTTCTTAATTAGGTAATTAGATAAATTAATTAAACTGTTAAAGGGACATACATTTTTATGGTATATTACTCTTTAGCTAACTTTTGTTATATTATAGCCTACGCACGTTAGATAACTGTTATACTTATAAGGTAATTGACTTGATTCATGTGTTATAATTGTACATCAACTGTTATATTGTTATATCTGTTAGATTAGCTTCTACTTACCATCAGTATAAAAATCCTGACATTGAGCAGCATGAACTGTAGTAACCTGCAATGTAGGAAAACACAAGATGAATATCATTTGGAGAGGGTGAGAGACTTACGATATCTACTATAAATAAAGTGTTGTACGTAAAAAAAAGTATAAAAAAATTAGCATAACTCATACAGATTATTAATGATTGTTATTTATTTTATTGATTTGTTTTTGTATTTTTTTTTTTTTTTTTTGAGTACAACTTCCGTCTCGGGGCTGGGATTGGGAAGCTGAAAACAACAATTAAGTCATTTCATTTCATTGCCCGATCGTGAGCTCTTTAAACAAAAGCGGCAATATTATTGAAAGCCAAAAAGATGAACTGCTACCTTTGAGTAGTATTCAGATATGTAGTATTCATGAGTGGTATTCATGAGTATAAGCATTGCTTTGGCTCAATGTCAATGGTTATGGAAAAAGCCAAGAAAACATTTTTTTTCTCTGCCTCTTGCTATTTTCTGTTTTTGTCGTGCCAATCGATTGGATCACTTGCATATATATACTATATATAGATGTATACCATACTTATATTTTTAGTGCATATATATTTTGTTTCAGGCGACGCTGACTAATCCCTTATGGCAGCGGCAGGGACTGAGGCAGCAACTGAGGCAGCGGCATAGGCAAAAGGTCATTGATTTCAGCTTAGAGAGCTGCCCCGAGCCAAAGAAGGGTAGTTTCTTTGGACGAAGGTCTCTTGTTCTCAGTTTCTTGGGCTTGTTCTTATTCATGTTCTTTTTTACATTTGCTGCCGCTTTTGAAAAGTGAAAATCGCGCACAAGCCACAATGGCAACAAAGGCGACTCGAAAGTGCACAAGAAATCAATACAAGAAGGGACCATCGAAAAACCTGAGTGAGCCACAGCCCAAGCCAAGTCCCGGCCAGCAGAGGCCAGTGCCATGTGCAAATTACTGGGCCCAATTTCCGAAGCGTTTTTGCGCTCACAGTAGGCAGTCCCCAAATAAAAAACATATATACATATACTATATATATTATAGTGTATATATGGCAAATGAAACGAGCAGAAGTTGAATCAATTGCCTTTTGGCTTTTTACGCGTGACTCTTGTGCGATTTTTATCATCATTTTTCAATTTCACAGCAGACAATAAAAAAGTTCAATTCAAAATAAAACCAAACAAATGGCCAGAATGGCCGAATCGCCAGAGAATTTCAAATGTTTTCGCAATTCATTGATGGGGCGGCTGATCTGGTTCTGAGTCTCGTTTCGCTTAGCCAAGCAATTAAATGAAGCTCTGTTTGTGTGTCTTTTTTTCTTGTATTTTTTGTTAGCATGAATTATGTTTAGCTTGCATTCGACATAATTTTGATACAGGCAACTCAAACTCCAAAGAACGGCAAGTACAGTAAAACTTTTTATGTTTTTTCTTGGATTAGGCAAAGCAACAAGCTGCGCTGCTTTGGCTATCAGTGCCAAATGTCTCTTAAAGCTTTAAACATCTGCTTTAAGATTTTAGTTTAAATCTTTAAAAAATTCCATGAAATGCAACTTATTATCTGAAGTGCCCCAGCTTTCACTCCAGCCAAAGCTCATTATAGCTCACTAGTTTATGGGGATTAAGCCTTAGGCATCTTTGGCAAAAAGCCAGTTAAGAGAAGTTAAAGCTTTTGTTAATCTAGAATAATTCAAAAAGTTAGTAGCTAAGTAGGCCTTATAAAACTTTTGGGTTGTAAGCTCTAATTGTTATCTTAGCTCGATTTCTATTTATACAGACATCAAGCTGTTCCATCTCATATTTAGCTCACAGTTTACCTTATCAACCCTAGCGCCGCAATTCTTGGCGAATTGAAACCGAAATGGAAACCCAGAGGCCAGTTTCTAATACAAAAAAGCTCAGTTAATGCCGGCATGTGACCCGTAGCTAAACCACAATTTTCTTGCTGTTGTTGTTGTTGTTGTTGTTGTTGTTATGTTCTACGCGTATTCTATTCATCTTCATTGTTGACTGTCTCTATGCCACATTTCTCATGTATGTAATTTGATATTGGCTCTTTCTATGGCATGTCTGTGCTTTACTTTTGTTTCCCTTTACAATGCGGCTCATAATTACCTTTTTGGTATGCAGACAGAAGCACAGAGCCGGCTAAACGGGCCGGGGGCAGACGCCCAAATGAACTTGAGTAAAGTATTTTTTTTTTTTTTTTTTTTTCGTACGTTTTGTCTTCGGAGCCTTTGGCTCCTCTTGTGTCTGACTGTGTCTGACGCAATAGACGACAACCATGCGCTCTGCATATTGAACAGTTTTTACTTCTGTTTGTATTTTCCTAGTGTACTCTTTTTTCGGGGAGGAGCATTTTGAAAAGTACACACATATTTCAGCTATTTTATAAGTTTTTACTGCAATTGTGGAATTTCGTTTTGGGCCAGAGACGTGTCTGATTGTTGCCAGGACCACCCGACTAGATAAACACAGCACATTTGACGACTAGAACAGCTGGGAGTTACGACTTGAGCTGAGCTTTTACACGTACGTGTCACACGCACACGCCGAAGCTTTGCAGCCATGCATGGACAGGAAGCGACGGTGGAAAGCTCACCAAGACAGACGCAACGCATTCGAAAGGCGATTCAAGATTGGAATCAGTTTGTCTGGCCACGCACTGAATTTGGCTTGTTTTGTTTTTGGTGTCTTTCAGCCTTGCGGTAAAACTATACTTGAGCTGTCTACGTCAGAGGCAATCTAATCGCAGATACGCTCTCTGCTAGCCGTAATTAGTTCGCATTTATAGGGAATGCAAATCAAAATGACAGCCGAAAATAACAAGCTGCAATTCAAAAGCCACACAAAAAATACACAGTTTGATCGACTTGCCAGATTAAAAGGCTAAACGCAACTTGTCAACTCTGGCCACTCAATGCAAATCAGATTTAAATACTCCAAGCATTTTAGTTTTTTTCTTTTTGGCAAACGGGTTTCATGCTGTTTACTTTTCAGTGTGATTTGCTTTTTGGCCAAACACGTGTCACACGTTTTCCGACTGAATGCGAACCTGTTGAGTCCGCACGATAATCGACGAGCCACTCAAAGCCCAGTGCTTGGCGGCTACTGAGGCATGCGAGGAATGCGCGGGTGATTAGATTAACGCGCCTGAGCTTGGGGCACCTAAGTGGCGGGTCAAGATTCGCGATAAGTGTGGTGAATGAGGCTGATAAGCAATATTTTGGCAAGGACTACGCGAAATCCTTTAACTGCTCTTGAGTGCCTGCCTGATTGCTGACACGTGTTTCGCACTCTCTCTTACTCACTCTCTCTCTCTCTTCCTCTCTCGCGCTTTCTTTCTCTATGTGTTCAGCTGTCTCATCAATCATGTAATCGCTTCATAACAATTACAGGCGGTACCGGCAGCGGCTACCCCCTGCCATGTGTTTTGCGGCCAAGTGTGAAATTTCCTGCTGTCAATTGTGCGTATAACGATGACGACTATGGTCACCCTAATGCACTGATACACCCTGCTGTAGCCAAGCCCCCTCCCACCCTTCTCTCCACATACATTTGCCATGCTGCACTTAATGCAATTTTCGTTTACTTTTGTTTTAGGGGTTGCTACGTAACTTTACGTTATTTAATACTCTTGCATCATCCACCTTGCGCTTTTTTTGCTTGTTTTTAATTTTTTTGTTGTCCTCAGCCAACCCCCAGGCCCTGCCCCTGTGCCGGCTGCAATTGCAACTCTTGCCTTGCTGTTGCTGCTGTTGCTGTGCTAGGGGCGTGCGCTTTAATGAAGTTCCAAAACAGAAAAAAAAAAATTTCTCGGGGTTTACTGACTTTGACAGTTGCCAGTTTGTGGATTTTTTTTGTTCTTTGTGCTGGGACAAGGCGTGTGCGGTGTATGAAAATATTTATATCAGACTATTAAAAACAGTAAAACGAGAAGATGATGACAAATAGTGCTACAAGATAATAGAAATAAAAATGAACACATATAGAAATGGATTAACTCATCTGAAAACTTGATTTTACAACTTTGCATATTTTCTTACAAAAAGTTAGTAGAAAATGCAGCTACAAATGCAGTTAATTCTTAAATAAATTCAAAAATAACAACTTTCTTTTGCCCATCTGCCCACTGAGTAGTCCTTTAAAACTTAGCATACTTTTGGCATGCTCCGTAAAACACACTCAAATTGAACTCGGATTCAACGTGTTTGCCCGATTATGGAAATGTGTACATAGTATAAAACCCATGATACTTGAACTTGTGGCAGCAGCCAAGCAACGCCCCAAATATGAAACAGCATTTCGAGTTAGCTGTGGAACAATAGCAGCAACAACAAAAATAAGAGTCGAGTCAGAAGTTCAGTGTACTCCGGCGATAGGCTGCGAGTATCTGCGCGTAAGTATCTATGTATCTGTATCTATGTACCTACATACGCAAGTCGCGCAAATAATTTTAACTGCACGCGAGCTCTGTTTATATCCAGGCTGTCAGATGCTGACTGAGCTGAAGAGTCGAGTTGGGAGATGGAAGATGGAAGATGGGTCTAAGCCGATATCGTGCCGGTACACAAATCTGAGCTCATTAGCGGTGCCCCTGCTGGAATGTAGCTCGCTCTGTTGCTGCATAATTCTCAAATAGGCGTGAAAATAACACGGCGACAATTGCTCGGGGAGGGGGGAGGGCAGAGGGCTTGTAGGGCTTGTATCTAATGCGATTTTCGTATGGCTACGGGGTGTGGGACAGCTGCTGGGCTGATAAGCCGCTTTTACTGTCGCACTTTTTATATTTTTTCCTTTTTGTGTTATTTTTTTTTTTGCTTTTGTACAGAATGGGGTGCGGGGTCTGCAACTGGGCTGATAAGCCCAAACAGCCAGAGGCTACTTAAGTGGCAGCGTCCAAAACCAAATACATTTTGTTGTGCTAGGCAAGCGGCAACTTTCCCAAAGTGTCAATAATGGCCAGACAGAGTCAAAAGGCGTGGTGGGGGTGGGTGGGGGCAGCATAACTAAGACGCCGACGAAGACAAGTCCAAGGTAAACACATAGCGAGTGCATTGAATGAGCCCACAAGCTGTCGATTGAATATCGAACACCCAGTTAACCCAGCAGGAACTCATGTGATGCCAAACAGCTGATGATGCAGGGGTAACTGTTGTTAAGCCCACAATCGCCTTTTTCTATTGAAAAAATGATAAAATTGAATTTAAATTTATGTTAAAATGCGGATTGGGCCCTAAAACAATTAAGCTAAAGATTCATCAAAGTGTTTTTTGTTTGGTTTAAGTGCATGCACCATAGAATAGCCGCTAGCTGCCTGCAGTTTGATAACTTTCTAATTTTCACCCAAAAATGTTAAACACTAATTTTGTAAGCGTTGATTTTGCAATGCGAAGACGTCTGGGCTTGATCTGCTGATCGGTGTGTGTGTATGTGTGTGCGTGTGTGCATGTGTGTGTGTATTAAGTGGGTGTGTTTGTTGTTTTACACAAGAGAAGAGACAACAAGACGACAACAACAACACGCTGCACATTGTAGGTCAGGTGCAACGCCGATCATCGCTTGGCCCTATGCAGCTCTCGAGGGGGGGGCTATATGTGGGGGGAGGGGGCTTGCTTTTGTAGCCCTAGACTTGGTAATTTGTAATGCAAATATTTGCATAAATTGAACAATTTTACAACCACGTATTCGACTTTGGCATGATTTATCTGCCGCAACAAATGCCGCTGCCTCTGCCTCTGACCAGCTCTCGCTCTGGCACTCGCTGTCCGTCCGTCTGTCTATCTCACTCGCACAGCTTAAATATTTTCAATTGTTTTATAAGCAGCCGGATCAAAGAAAGCGACCACCCACAGCTTGGTTAGTGAAAAACAAAAAAGAAAAAGCAAAGAAAACAAAACGTAGTAAATTGTGAGACCCAGTCAGGCAATAAGTTTTCCATAGCGTAACCGACATATAGACATACCTAGCGCTATATGTATATATATACATATATGTGTGTGGATATATATATGTGTGTCTAAAGTTTCAGTTGCCAGTCGCCAAAATAAACAACAAGCACTTGAGGGCCGTGACTTTTTTCTTACACAAAATAAAATATTAATAATAATACATATTTTCGCTCGAGCGTTTTTTGGCGCTTTTGTTATTATTATTGTATTTATACTTATTGTTGGTATAGATGTACGCGAGCTTGTAGTAAGTGAGTATAGTATATGGCGTATATTTTGAACGTGTCGTCGATAAGATAACAGCACCCAACTAGACCCGCAGAACTCGCCCAACCACCCCCCTAGCTATACTACAAACCCGTTTTCTAGTTGTAGTTCTTGGGGTTTTCGCAAAGACGTAGAAAACCGTTTTCTTCTTGGTTTTCCTTTTTTTCTTGTGCATCTTTTATGACTTTTAGCTGAATGGAGAACAATTTTGTAACAGCTTAAATTAAGTTGTGTCAAGCTTAAGCGAAATTTTATATGCTGTCTGACTTTTTGGTAACAGACCCAACTGAAAAGATCTCATTCCCAGTGAACAGCTGTTGGGATATGTGTGTGTGCAATGTTTGTCAACATTTTAGCGATACAAATAAATTTTAAATTAATGGCGCATTTATAAACATTGGAGCGTTTTAAAACGCGCGCGCATTGGCCCAAGCGTTTATTTATAAAATGCTGAGCCAAGAGCCGCCCAACTGAATCACAGCCTGCAGCTCGCGTCATGCACAAATATATATGTATGTATATGTATATATATGCTATATGCTCCATATATGAAGCATCAGCGATCATCATGAAACGTGACTTTTTGGCTCGCTCTCGGACTGCGTCACGGCCTCAACTGAAACCCTGCTCACTGCTCGCCCACCTACCTCTACCTTGCACCCGCCCTCGCCCTCGCCCTCGCCCCCGTCGCCGGCCCCTTTGCGCCCACGCCGCTGCCCACTGTCGACTAGCTATAACACGCGCCTTTTTTTCTCCTATCGCTGCAACATATATCAGAGTGTATATAACTAAACTATGGCGACAAACCGTCAGGTTTTCTCTCGCAAATCATGCCTGAAACAAGCCCCCGCCCCCTCGCCAAAAGCCGCTCTCAAATTTTTGCAGCTTTCTGCCACCCGCGCGTAACCTAATTATAAAACTTGAAGTGACATTTTTTGCTTCTTTTTTTATTGTTTTTGGTTGTTTTTTTTTTTCATTTTTTTTTCCCCATTTATTATATTTTCAAGCAGCGCCGCCAACATTTTTTTCGTCGGTTTTTTTGCTTATTAAAGCCGCCCTCCATACATTCAAGTGAGTTGTGTGTGTTTTTTTGAATATTTAAGTGGATCGCTGGATCGTGGAAAGTCGGCGACAGGTAGTTGTTTGGCATTTGCCTGGGGCGCTCAAAGTACGTTTGAACCCGTCAAATGATTGATACACGACACGTTTAACAATTTAACTGAAATTGTGGAATTGGCGAACAGCGCACTAAAAACCAGGGTATACAGCGGTCGCTCAACGGGTAATTGAACTGAAGCTGGGGAGTACCTGTGCTAGATATCTCATTTGAGCTGCAGCTCAAAGTAGTCTATAAATTATTAGAGTTACGATTACGTTACGTTTATTACGTTTCTTTCTGATTAAAAGTTTAGTTTACGTTGAACTAACTAACTAGGTAGCATCTAATTTAAGAGATGCTAAGCTTAAGTAGAGCTGTTTATTTAAACAGTATTAGAATTAAGAATAGATTGGCTTAAGTTATGCTTGGACTGCAGATTGGCATTTGTTAAAGCAAATCTCATAATTAATAGTTATTTGAAAAGAAAATAATTTAATATGTTGAATCGAATTTCGAGCTAAGACATGTTTTCTAAGAGTTTCATCTTTAATTTTTACATTTTTTATGCTTCATATTTTTATATTTTTTTTTTAAATTTAATATGTAGAATCTTCGCAGTTTTTTTTTTTTCAAAGTTCTTAATAGTTTCTGCTTAATATATTAATTCTTATAATTATTTTATTTCCTTTAATATTTGGAAAGATTAATTGCTTAAATTTTTGGATTGTTTTTGATGTTACTTACGAAAATGTATTATTATTATTATTATTTTTTTTTATTATTTACGTTCTTGAAGCTCTATGCGAACTATGCCAATAAATATTGTTATTTTTTTAAACAATTTAATTTCTTTCATTTCTGTGAAACAATAATTTTTAAGCTATTAAGTTTTATTTTGTTGACATTTTTTAATGTTTAGTTTTTTGTGGCTCTGTTTACTCGAGCCTTTTATGCTTAAAGGCCCCCTGCACTTTAAATAATTATCGCATTAGCATTCGTCATTGGCATTATGAGATGTAATGCGATTCAGCTGCAATTGTTGTTGCAGTTGCAGTTGCAGTTGTTGTTGTTGTTGTTGTTGTTTAACAAACCCTCGACTTGATTTTTGATGCGTAAAACCCAAACACTAAATGCCGCACCCTTCAAGCTTTTAGCTAATCGGCACATCATTAACTGACAAATTGACAAACTGACTAACTGACAAGCTGACTATTTGGTTGACTGGCCAGTCATGAAGTGCAGCCAGCACCTGGCACAGGTCTCCAAAGTAGGCAGCAGCAACCCGTTCTAAAAATTTCTAGTAACATTTACTATAACTAAGATTACTTTTGATTATCTCCAGGCCGTGTGCGTGTGTGTGCGTGTGTGTGTGTGTGTGTGTGTTTATTGATTGCATTAATCAAAGCTGCACAAATATGTGCCAAGTCATAAAAGTATTTACGCTGTTTCTGCTGCCTTTCTGCTTGTGATTTGCCAAATGCGTATCTATCGGATCATAAATTTCAATAAACCCCAAAGTCCAGTTGTTAAGAATCCCATGTGGCTGAACCAGCCAAAAGATGAAGAGACTTGAGGTAGAACCAGTTAAAGGTATTTTCAAGCAACTGAACTTGGACTACTTGAAATTTAATCATTTTTTTAACGAAATATAAGGAATTATTTATGAATAAGATCTGATTTTTATTACGTATTGTTTCAAGACTTCTTAAAAAAAAATATATTTTCTTAGCAGCTTGTCAAATTTTTAATATTTTTGAAGTTCTTCAAAAAGATTATCAATGATACTCGAAAAACTTGCAGATGATATTTTGAGACTTGTGTACTATATGTAAACCATTTTATATAGACGTTCATATTTGTTGTATTTTTAATAAAATAAGCAAATAATTAATAGTATATATATAATTATATCTAAAAGTAAATTGTCATTCTTCAATCTCGGTACACGCTTTGTTTAATCCAAGCAAATATTTGTGCAATGGCACAACTCTATAACTCTCATTTTTTGTTTCTCTGCAACTATCACAGATCTTTCACTTTCGAGAATTTGCCACCGCAGTTCAGCGTTGATCCACATTAGATTAAAGTGCTATAAAAAGCGAGGCTTATCAAACAAACCTCGAGAAACTGAAACATTTTCGGGAACTGTCATGCGTTTTACAACAGTTTTTGTATGCCCCATTTTTATCTGTGTGCTTTTCCGTTTAATTAATAAAAAGATATAAACAAAAGCCAGTCGAAATCTTAAATCAAATATTGTCTATTTTTATGCTTATCATAATACACGCCCACATAGATATATAATGGGGCGTGGCAGTGTTTGACTAAAGAAATTTGTTGCATGTGTCGCCTGCTTTTAGGTTGTGCTGGGGGCGGTGGGCGGAGGGCGGAGGGCGACGTGTGGCATTGGCATTTATGATGAAATGCTTGTAAAGTCGTGTATGTCTTAAAGCTGATTAATAGAAATACGCGTTTTCGTAGCGTTTTTTGTCGCCAGCGGCTGGCGGCGGCGGCTGCTGCCGCTGCAATTGATTTATGGCTCAGGTAAATGTCCTGAGATCAGGACATGCCACAAGCACGAAACACGAAGCTGACGACCCTTTGCAGCAAAGTTTTTTATTTTACATTTTATTTTTAAAAAAGGGGTTGTGCACACACACACACTCGCACACACACATTCGGAGTGAGTGTGAGAGGGAGAGCTGGCATTTATCCTGGCATTTTGCATGTGTTGGTGCCATAACAAGTTATGAATCGCAATTATTGCCACGTTTCGTTTCGTTTCGTTCACGTTTTCACAATTCTCGTTTGAAACATATAATTGTGCTTTTTATGTATGTTTGAAAATTGTTTTTTAAGTGAAATTACTTGCCGCCTTATAAATGTGCATGCGTGTGTGTATTTACTTATAAAATATAGACAAAGAACTCCACACACACAGGTCATGGTGCTTTTTTTATTTCCAAATGCTTTTGTATTGAGTTTAGCGAAATGTGTTTTTGTGTTTTAAGTTTTAAGTTCTGGCTCTGGGAATGGCGTGTTTTTTCTCCGCTTTTCTGCATGTGGCCTGACGCTGGGCTAAGATTGTTTTTATTTATAAAATCTTTATAATAATAGTTGCTAACAGTTGTTAATCTAAACGCAAGTCTTTGAGATCCAGGAATAATAATGAAATATTGATGAGCTGTTAAGATCTACCCCATTCCTGAATTTCACTTATTATTATTATTAATATATATTAAATTAATTATTAATACTTATTAATTTCCCCTCTAATCTTTCTTAAATAAATTAATCATATATTCGTAATTAATGTATATTAAATTCCTCCCTTTTATCTTTGATAATTAAGTTCTACATTGTTTAAAATTTCTATTCTTCGGCAACAATTCCTAAACTTACAAAGAAATCCAAAAAAAATGATGCAAACATTTTCTTCAAATAACCTTTTATCTAGGATCTAGTTTTAGTTCAGTTTTTTATTGAACACGAATTTCTTTCATTTTCATTTCAATCATGGCACAATTATTAAATTATATCATAAATACGCGCAGCACAATTTAGTTTTTTATAAATCTTTTCAAGGGAATTATTTGTGAGCCACATTCAAATGTTTGAGGAAATATTTTGAAGTACATGGCATAACTATTTATACACTACGTTCCAGTTATCAGTTCGTAATTAGAAGCTAATATATGACTTAATTCTGTTTAAGTGCGATCGTAATCGATGTTGGTATTGTGCAATTATTGGAAGTGCGTTGCTTGGTTAGCTGTAAAGAGGGATGGGGGGATCGGTACTTACATTGTATATTTCTGGCCGCATTGTAGCCCCCAAATTTAAGGGTATAAATTATAATCCAACATGGGTTTGTGCGTGATGCCGTCTGGAAACGTACATTTGAGTTGAGGTGACGAAAAGTTGCGACGTATCAAAAATCCAAACGGAAATCAAAAGTTATACATGTGTATATATATGTAATATTTAATATATATATGTATGTATGGATGTGTGTGTGTATATGTTTAATTATTTTGCATGCAAATTGTGCCGCGTTAACAAAAAAAATTACACAGCGAAAAAAAATGCAACAAAAGCCGAGTTACAATTTGTATTTTGTTTTGTTTTGTTTTTTTTTTTTTTTTCTTAACTTTTGATGTTATGTACAATAATTTGTTGTTGTTGTTGTGGCTTTTGATGTGTGTATTAATTAATCAAATCATGCGTGTATTTGTTGTTGCATTAAATATATATATATGTGTATATATATGTGTGTGTGTATTGCACTTTTATTTGTCGGCGATTGCGGAGACAATTTAAAATTTTATTCGATTTTTATTTTGCACAAAAATTATTTATTTGTTGTATTTATTAAATTTCATTACTTTTGGCACTTGGGCATAATTTGTATTTTAAAGAACTGGTTGCGTTTAGTATATATATTTATATATTTATATATAATTCTAGTCGATTTTTAAAACAAAATCAGTTATTGAACGCAATTTGTAAATGCGATTTATTCTCATTCACTCTTTTCACTTTCATTTTGATGTTGAATGGAACTTTACTTGCATTTTCTTTGTGGCATTTCTAAAAATTTATTAACTTGTTTATTTTCGTCTGCTTTTCTTGTTGCCAATTCAATTTTCAATTTAACGCATTTGTTGTGTTTGCCGTTGCTCTGGCTTCGGTTATATTTGATTTGATTTCTTCTTCTTGTTTTCTTCGTTATTTTTTTCTTTTAATTTTCCTCCGCTCTGTTCGCGGCAACGATCTCGAACCGACGAAAGGTGCACACAAACTCAGATACAGATACAAATGTGCGCTCGCTGTATGCTGTTAAGGCGAACGAGCGCTGTTAAGTAATCACCATTCTGTAATGTTAAACTCAAAATGGCAGCGCACATGTCGCAGCTGGTTCGATGTTGCAGCCGCAGGGCATGCTGATAACAGCCGCTGTTAAATGTGTTGTAGCATCAGAAACTATTGCAAATCCAGAGCAGAGTTAAAACGAATCATAAAAATTTGAAACTAATGGAATCACTATAAAACGAAAACACATGCCAATTTGTAGTGCTGCCAATTGAGAGAAAAACCCACAAATAAACGTTGCATTTTAACTAGTTCTGGTTATGGCCAAAATATGCATAATATATTGACCAAGGTCCAGTTAGCAGCGCTTTGCAGCGTTGATCGATTAGACTTCGTCTGGCTTTTTATCGATCAGTTGATTAAATCAAATTGGGTTGTTGCCAACGACCCAAAAAGAAAACAAAAAACACAACAATATATAAAAAGGCGATTACATTAAGCAATGTGCGTAGTGTGAAAGCTTATCGAGAGACGCAAATTGAAATCTAATCAAGCGCAGTCAGACAACGATTACAAGAAACTCAACTAGCTATTTAACTGTTCACACTTCGTGACATCTTCTTCTCACCTTAAAACCTTCAAAGTTCAGCGCAATTTGTCCAAATAGTCACTGATAAGCCCCTGCTCGTGCGGCTTTTCGAGCTGTCAGCGGCTATCAGCCTCAGAGCAATCTGTCAAATAGTCTAAGCAGGCAACTTAATTTTCAATATCGCAGAGGTAAAGCACCCAAAACAGAACAAACAAACGAAAAAAATGATTGTGGACTTTGCTCGTGTCTCAATTTCTAATTAATTTCAGGCAGATACTGAATATATATTTCGACGGGTCTGTCCGTGAAATGACGCCTCGATAGGCGGGCAAGCAAATCGGTTCAATTAAAAATCAAAAGCATTTGACATGAATGAAATATTTTCGATAGTAGGTAACTTCAGGGAACTCGGTAGCTGCGCTTATCAAACAAAACACTTCTCGCTCGCTCTCTTCGTCTTTTTAGCTATTTTGTTTACGCGAAACTGTGTCAAATGCCGCTGACTCACAATCAGACAAGACCAGGAAATGCTAATTCATGAAATGTGCTTGAAGCATCCATATAGAAACGTTTGATAAAAATATTGCGCATATTCCAATCTTAGAATTGATAAAAAAAACGCTTCACATTGAATTTGAATTTGAAACCAAAAAACAGTTACTGGCCTTAACAGAGGGCTGTTAATGTTGCGCGCTGCCAACATGTTGCGTGTCTGCTCAGGCCAAGCTGTTGCATCAAGCAGTGCACGGCCCAACAAAGCAAGCAGTGCATATCTTAGCAGCGCGGCATTTAAAAATACATTTGAAAAATCTTCAATAAAAATGTTAAAATTGTTATTGCCCTAAAATGGTATCGAAACTGTTTAAAAGTTTTAGTTAGGGTTCGGCAACTTTTTAGACTGACTGTAAATTGTGTTTATTAACTTATTTGACACAATGTTGAAATCAAAAAAAATGTCCAGTCCACGCACCTGCGACTTCTCTTTCCCGCGAGCAATGCATTAACCCATATCAGTTGTGGGTGCGTCTTATTTGGCAGCTCGCGCAAAAGTAACTCAAAGATAGATTAGGCGCCCGCTAATTGAGATTTATGCGAGGTTGTCGCGTCCGAAGCTCAACAGTGTCCAAAACTCTTGACGCTGACAAGAAACAAAACAAAAAAAACCTTTTCAACGACGGAAATGACGAAAAAAACTAGCAGCTAAACTAATGACAATGATAAATTAAATGTCGCAGTACTTAAACATAAACCAAAGACCAGCATGAAAAACAAAATCAATTGATTTGCCGGACTAAGTTAATTATTCAAGTAAAATGTGGCAGCAACAAAATTGATAAGGAAATATACAAAAACGCTTTAGATATTCTTAAGTTCGAGTAGCTAATGGCGCTTCAATTTTAACAGCAATTTATTTGGTCAGTTGTAGAACCTTTTATGATACGAAATACTATGGACTTTCAACCTGAGATTGAAAAACTCTTTAACATTTAACTTTATAATATACAACCATTTACTTATATGTTTATTAATGAAAATATATTCCTTTAAAATATAACATGCATTGAAAATGGGTAAAAAGGGTAGAACGTATTTGTGCAAATGTATGTAACAGGCAGAATGAAGCATCTCCGACGCCGCAAAGTATATATATTTTGATCAGCATCAATAGCTAAGTTGATCTGGCCACGTCCGTCTGTCTGTCTGTATGTATTAGCGCAGGGATCTCGGGACCTATTAGAGCTAGAGACTTGAACGTAAGACATCCTAGAGCATGCGCAGTACAAGTTGCTGTCCGATAATCAATAGCTTGCCCCGTTGCTCCAAGCAATCTATCAAAATCGATATCGAAATCCTATTTTATGGGCAAATTTCTAATGTTTTAAGAGCTAGAGTCACCAAATTAGACATGAGGCTTTTGGAATATTACATATATATCAAGTATCTGTCATTTATATATTATATAAAGCTATCACATTGAAGAGGGTTTAGGGTATCCCCTGAACCTCTTACTTGTTTTTTCACAGAAATAAAAGATAAAGTAATTTGATTTTTTCGTAAGTGAACTACCTTGTAAAACGCTTTCAAGCGATAATATATATATAAATTTTACTTATTTTAATGCTTCAACTAGACTAAGTTCTTCAATATAACTTTCTTATATACAAATTAACTCATATCTACTTTATATATAAATGTTGTTGTTCTCTTTTCAGGCCACTCTTATGCACAGCTGTTTAGTAAGTTTTTTGTGGCTCAAATATAAAACTGTTACATAATCCGCCCACCCATACACAAAATGCACTCCACCTAATTCAAATGTCCCAAAGAGAAAACATAAAAAACAACAATCCAAAAAATCCAACCGCAATTTTAGGCCAACAAATTTTTGCCTCACGCCTCGAATTCCCAGTCCATAGCTATAACCAGGAAATTACACTGTTGTGTGGTTGTGTGTGTGTGTGTGTGTTTCGTCCTTTTGGCAAACGCAGCAGGACACGCAGCGAGCTGCTGGCGCCATGTCGCGTCCTCAGCTCAAAAATTTAGATGTTACGAAAATAGCCCAACAGAAATAGACAAAAACCTGTCAAATTGCGTTTCCGAATTGAATGCAGTGTGAAATATGCACTCAGAACAATGCCAAACGCCAACAAAAAGAAGAAGAGAAAAACAAGTTAAACTATTTATGAGTTGATGCCACCTCGTTGCCGTCTCAGGTGCGACAAGTTAATTTTTGTATTTTATCTTTTATTTTGCTGCCGCATTTCCTTGTACCACTCGGTGGGCCCACACCACGTGATTTATGAGCTCCGAGTATGTGTGTCTGTGTGTGTGTGTGTGTGTGTGTGTGTGCGTCTGTGTGCTGCTGTTGTTGTTGTCCTTTGACTCTAGCACATCATATCTGATGCAAATGTGTCACACTCACGACAACCACCGCAGCGCAACAGCCAAAACCCCAAAAACTCGACAAAGTCCTAAAAAGCTTTAAGAAAATAAAAAAAAAAACCACCAAAAAAAACCCTGAGAAATATTTTAATTAAAATTCAGTGCCCCCAAAAAAAAGTATTACCAAAACCGCTGCCCAGCAGCCTGGCTGGAAGGCAGGCAGGCAGGCTGGCAGGCTGGCGGGCAGGCAGGATAAGCCCCAGTCCCAGTCGCAGTCCCCGACGCAGTCGCAGACATATCCGTGGCTGATCTTAACTGATAAACGTGCAAAAACCAACAAAAGCAGCTCAAATAATAAAAAGAGCTGTGCGTTAAAAATGTGGATGCGACTATTGAATGCCCTACGAAAATTACATATAAGTTATTTCTTGAATTTGTATGCCCTACAAAAATTCAGTTTTAAGATATTTCTTGAATTTGCATATCAGTATTCTTTTATAACAGACGTGTATAATGCAAACTGGGTTGCCAGCTTTCTTTTTTTATTTTCGATTTATCGATTAAAGAAGAAGCATATTCTGAATGCCTGTTGTCACGAATATCTTTTAGTTCACTATCTTAACCCCATGCTTGCCAAAATGGCTTACAAAATCGAGATACCATTTATGGAAGAGCAGCAAAAGCAGCTAAAAGGTAAGCCGCAACAACGGTGGGCGTTGGTTAAAGACGAAGATCGAAATACTGTGGAGGAGAGGCGTTGTTCCATGGAACTGGTCGTTCCAGGCACACACTGGAGCATTGGATCAATGGCATTTCAACGCCGATGGTGTCGCTGATCTCGCCGGTCGCCGGTCCAGTTCGGCCTCCTCCCTCTCTCCCTCTCTCCATCACTCCAACCCCCAACATGATCAATCGATGGTCTCGAACGTGTCCAAAATTTACCGCTGCGCCTATCGCACGCATCTTTTTCCCACTTGGTTTTTTATGTTTGTTTGCTTTTGTTGTTGTCGTGAGCTGCAAATTCAATTAAACAAACAATGCGCAATGAACGCTCGTATTTTCGGTAACCCTTCTCCCGGCCTGCGACGCGTCCCGACTCGCCAACCCAGTTGCAAGTCGCCTTAATTACGAGCCGCCCCTATCAGCTGGCATATTTCACCAAGGAAAGTTGCTGCCAACTGTTGTCGGTGCCGGCAGTTGGGTGCACTTTATGCTAAATGCGTTTTCCCTCAGAGCTTGTTAATGAAAACGTTCGCCCAGTTGACATTGGACATGACAGCCCTGGACAGCCGTCGTGCCCTCAACGAAAGTTCACTAATTTATGCGCCATGGTCCATTGGGCGTTTGTTATGCTTATTTCTTTGATCTTGATCGCGATCATCATCAACATAATAATAATAACAATAATGAAAACCAACTTCTGTTAGCATAAATGTTCTAACGAGGATCACGCCAGAAAGTGAATAGGGAAAGGAACAAGGGTTGTCAGCGTAAATAAACAAATTGGCAATAGGAGAGTTAAGAGGATCTGTTGCGGCTTGACAACTTGAATTTGTCTTTTATAGGTTTCAAGTGCTTTACAAATTACAAACAAGCCTGCAAACCCATAAGAATATTATTATCGAGGCTTGAACTCTCCAAAGGCAAGCTCGAATCGTAAGCCGAGTTAACACATTTTTGCACCCAAATTTAGTTTAAGCCTAGCTTTTAAATACATTAACATTTTGAAGATTTATGTTTATCCTGTGGCATTGTGTTGATTGTAAATTGATCTAAATTGATATTAATTAAAATTTATTATTAACTTAATTTATTTCTTTATTATGTTATTATTATTATTTTTATATTATTATAATTATTATCCAAATATTACAATTTTATCCAAAGATGATTATTTTGTTCAAAAATCGTAAAATTTAAATATACTTGTAAAACTATAACATTCTAGTCAGTATTTTGTTTTGTTTAAAAAATAGAATTTCTTGTACATTTTTACGAAAATATATTCGTTTCTACCCTTTAACTTTGGCATAAGCCAATTCTAAAGCTATGCTCCCAGATATTTCTATATCCCCACATTCCAGTCTATATAGAGACATCAAATACTTTCTCTTTTATATATTAATTTGCCAGACATTCTATTGCATACTTTTAGAGTGCTTGAAATAAATGTTAAACGCGCAAGAAGAAGAATAAGAATAACGTTTCTTAACAGATAGGCCAGAACTCCTAAAATATTGTTGGAAAAACTTACATCTGGCACCCACTGTACACCTACCCATCTGGCATTTATCGATATTGCCCTTCTTGCAACTATCACATATTAGTTCTCTAACATTTGAAAGAAAATTGTCCCTTACTATATCGAGCCTATAATGTAATAAAGAACAATCGGCATGAAAATCTAAAAGTCCAATAAATATATTGTATGAACTTGAAGCGGGAGCCCAAACTGGCGCTGTTTAATCGCCTGACTGACTTAAATTGAGTTTATTTCGATATTTTAATGAAAAATAAATAAAATTAATAATAATGCTATCGAAAATACAATCTAGATGAATGATCTAGTAGATAACACACCACAAGTTGTTTTTGGCTTAGATTCTGGTTCTGATTTCTGATTTGCCAAACTCTAAAAAGAAAGTCTCTGTCTTTGTGTGCATAGAAGTTTTCTCGAACAACCTAACGCGATTTGCCTTCGATGACTCCGCTGGAGTGTGTTGTGGCTGTGGCCCTTGGAGTGCCGCTCATCAATTAGCGGGGTGCTTAAAAACACATTAACCTCTTGGCCCTGGCCTTAACCTTAAGGCAGGCGCGTTAATTTGCAGCACAAATAAGCCAGCTGCCTGCTGAAATTCGCATGCGTTATTCAATAATGATTCACAGGGGCGCATAAATTGACATAAATGAACAAAAAATCAAAATTTATTGAATGCAATTCGAACTCAACGCGGATCTCGTGTACAACTTTTTTGGACTGGGCCAAAATTTAAGGTTTATTTTGGTTTTTTTTTTTTTTCTTCTTCAAATATTTAAACTTGTAAATTTTGCGCATTAAAAATATCATTGGTTTTACTGCTCATGCTCTTGTAGAGGATATCACAATTTTGTCATGAAATGTGTAACGCACAAAAGGAATAATATCTGAACCCATAAAGCATATGTATTCTAGATCAGCATCAACAGACGAATTGATATAGCCGCCTGTCCGTCTGTCTGTTTCCATGCAAACTTGTCTCTCAGTTTTAAAGCTATCGTCTTGAAACTTTTCATGGGTCCGTCTTTCTGTTGCAGGCAGTACATATGTCGGAACCGGCCGGATGCGATTGCTATATCATGCTATTTGCGAAATATTATCAACACCGGATAACTATATCATGTAGCTATCATAAGAACGGTTCGTCGAAAAATTTGTACTGATATGTAAACCTTTTTTATTTTAAGATAACTTGACCAAACTAGGAAATTATTAATTCCATTATGATCCTCATATATAGGTAAAGTCTTTTCAATAGCCGCTTAAGCAAATATCGGTGGATTAATAGGATCCTATAAGACAAAATATTCTGATTTCTGAGTATTTTGGAGCTGCACTATGCTCCAATATGAGAGCAAACTCTTATCGACATGGGACTTCTCATATATTCATTCTCATATTCTCTTCAGGGAAAACCTCTATCAAAGTAGACTACAATATCTTAAAGTTCCTAAGAAACAAACAGAACGGAGAAAAAACTTTCGTATTGAAGGGTATTAAAACTTCGAAGATCGTAATTCTTTCCTGTTTTTACCTTTGTTTGTTTCCCATTTAATTAGCAAAATTGTCAAATTTAGCCATTGGCTTCTATTTTTGTGCTCGCTTGTTTTTCGGCCAAAAGTCAACAGAGCTGGGCTGGCCAAGTTAACACGCACATTCCACATATTGTTTTTGTACATTTTTTTTAACGTACATTTTATTTTATCTCTTTTTCACTTTCATTTTTTTTTTTTTTGTGTTTCTCTTGTTAATATTGTGTGCAAACACAAAAGCTACACGTGTTTTAAGCTGAAAAACAACAATTATTATTTTAATAATCGCATTGTGATTATTTTTTCAGTTAGTGCCCATTTACAGGTAGTTTGAGAGTTACGACCACTTGAACATCTGCTGAAACTTCACTCAGTTGGCGCGGTCAAAGGTCAGCCAGATATAAGCTATAAAAAGAAGCAGAGAAACTAGTTGAAGTCCACGAAGTTCTTGGATCGAATTCCTTGGATTAACTAATGCAGTTGAATAGATCTTTTAAGCAAGCATATATTTTGCGTAAAACAAACTCGAGCAAACGAAAGCGATTGCTGAAAGCGAAAACAGAGGATTCTACGTAAGAGTCTTCAACCAAAAGTGCAAGCCCAACCGAACTTTAATAAGATTGTCAAAGATTAGAGTCTGTGTAAATGAAGTTCTTGCTAGATTTCTAGAGCTTTCTATCAAATCAAACTCTTTTCATAAAGCGAGAAAAATAAAAGAGAGAGATGGCAGTTTATTTTTATAATGATACAATTTTTAATTATTACATAACCTGACTAAGTATGCTAAAAATGACAATATCATATTCAGGCTTCCAACAAGCAAATCACATAAGAAAGTTTTAAGATTTCAGCATCTTTATCCAGGAAATACTTTTTCTTTCCTCCCAATTGCTGTGCTTTATTTTTGAGCACTTAATAATACAATACAATATAAGAACATCCAAGGTAATATTCGCTACTTTTCGTTTGATTACTTGCTGAAAAATATTAATGTGAGCATTATGCCCAAAAAATAGTGCGTATAGCCCATTAGAGCACACACATATCTCTCGTATAACCTATCAGGCAAATTAACTATGACGTTTCATAACTGTCACTTTTATTGTCCATCCAAAGAGGAAATGCTGATACAACACCCACACATAATAGCTCACATAACGATAGCTCAATTATGCGATTAGCATTCAAAGTCATTTGGAGAACGCCCCCGAGAGTGGTTCCATCAGTTTTGTTAGACGCTTCATTACCGACCATTAGATGCCAAATCGTACATCAAAGCGAGAGAAGACAGTCGAAATGTGTTCGTGTTGTTTTTTTTTCGACTCTTGTAATTTGATGCGCAATAAATTTGCGTTTCCCACCAACTCGCGAGCCGCATACCAGAAATAAAATGAAAAAAAAAAGAACCAACCGGCCAAAAGGCGGGCGAAGGCAAACATTTTCATTAGGCCAAGACGCATGACACCCACAATAGAGCTGTGTGTGTGCGAGTGTGTGTGTATTTATGTGTGTGTGTTTGCACTCTTATAAGAAGCGGGCTCATAATTTATTGAGCCAACAAGCTCAGCCTCGAGATCCAAAACATCTGCAGCAGCAGCAGCTGCTGCCCCCACAAAGTTAACCAAACCAAACCGAACCGAACCCAAGTTAAACTCGAAACTGTTGAATGAATTTTTTATTTTAATTTTTTTTTTTTGTGGTCTCGAATTTGCGCTACAAATTTGCGGGCCCATGTGAAGTGCCGCAGCAGCAACAACAACAAGTGGCCAGAAGCAGCAGAGTTATAGCAATAGCAACAAGTTATAATTATAAAACATATAAATAAACATAATGCGTTGTACAACACTCGCAAAGCCGACGAATTTCGCGCTGCCCTCGCCATTGACTTTCTGGCCAACGTGTTCAAGAAGCATTATGTATATTTAGCGAATACCCAGAGCTTTATCCGGCTGCAAAGCACAGTGGTACAAGATCGATGGGAATGCTTGGAGTTCAGGCACACAAGGTATGTGAAAGAGGTGAAATATCGGTAAGCAGATATCGATTAGCTTGCTATTCTTGTGGCCTATAAGCAGTTATCGATCAACTTGAATATCCATAACAGAAAAAGTAACACTATTCGTGGCACCTATTTATCGATAAAAGTGATTTAAAGTAAAGTATTATTCTTGAGATATATTAAATATATAAAAAAGATAACGCTATTCTTCGGACATATTCAACATATATATGTTATGTAAGCAGTGATCGATATACTTGAATGTCGGCAATAGGCAAACTTAACATGTCCACAACAAAATTTTATCAAAAACATTAGTTTTGCGCCATTGTGCAGCATTTACTATACGCGAATTTGTGCCATTTTGCTAATTATTTGTTTTAATATTGAAACGTTCACATTGTTCGCCTAATATGCCATAATTACCTCCGCTTTACCCCCGTCTGCTATCATTCCACTCCTTAAACGGCACAGATCACAGAGTTTCTCCGATTTTGCATTCCCAACTTAATTAGACAAATTTGCCGTATATCACGGGAAATTCACATGAGTATTTGACAAACGTTTCTCGATGATATTCTTTGCAATCATTTTGCAAATATAGTAATTAGCACTAGAATATTGTGATGTACGAAATTAGAGGGTAAAAAAGGAAACTAAAAAAAAAAAGAGTTCGAAATGAAATTTTTAATATTAGTCGATAAAAGCTTACTTAGGCGGGAATACAAATATATTTTTCCATTAATTGCTTTGCCTAAAAAAGCTTTATGTTTATAGTTTCTAGATATCCTCTATCTAATCAGCCAACAGTAGACAATAAATTAGAACGTTATGAGATATGAAATAGAGAGTAGGAAAAAGGAATAAAAGAGATAACAAATCGTATTCGAATTTCTTATATTGATCGATAAAATCCTTCTTGAGCGGGAATAAAAAGACTTTGCTAAAAATTCCCTTTTTCTATTAAATATTCACTATCCAATGGAAAGTCGAAAAAATTGTTGATTTTCATATATTGTATATAGATCGATAAAATCTTACTTAAACGGGACAAAATATACAGTTTTTTCATGAATCTCTTTGCTAACAACAGCTTTATGTGTCCTGATCTTAGCTAGGGGGCAAGAAAAAAAAGATGAATCGATTTTCGATTATTTTTGCGGATCGATAAATATAATATAAATATACCTTTTGTAATGAATTGCTTTGCCCCAAAAACTTTATGTTTCACTAAGAACTACCTACGCGGATATCCTATTTCAAAAAGCCATCATAATTACACAATACATTAGCTTGCGGTTTGAACCAGCAAGTGGATCACTTAGACAACTCATCTACGTGGAACTGCAAGTTTATCTTACCTTAAAATACAAATTCCTTTCGGTACTTTATTTAGTTCTAGCAGGTGTTTGTCTGTTATTTTGAACAAGTCTTCTTAACTGATGCCCTCTACAAATTTTGTACGTCAAGAGCTAATCAACGGGAACGGCAATGGCAACCTTTCGGACATCAACCCATCGAAACCAATAACGATCCTCAATGACCAAAACGCGTTCCATATGAATTGTATGAATGGCCCACCCGCTCCAGTCCCTTCCCCCTCAGCCATAGTCATATGAATGAGTGCAGTGTGGAGCTATGGGGCAATCAAGTGAGAAAATTAAAATTACATGCCGTGGTTCGGAATGCCATGGATGCTGCTGCTGCTGCAGTGGTTGCTGCTGCTGCTGCAGTGGCCACATTTAAAGGTTCATAACTTCCAAGTCAATTACGCGGCGCATACGCAAAATCTTATCCACGTTTGGTCTGCTGAACTGTTGCTCGCTGACTGACTGAATTAGAAGCAAGTTTAGGCGTTGGCATTGCGAAGAGTCTGCTATGATATACCCTGTAAATCCAAAACAATTTACAACATTCCTACGCTTAACCTTTTTGTTTTGACATGTGCTCGATCTCTGAACTGAATGCTTAGTCTATCAACGACTAGCTCACCGCGCTGCTCAAGCGACTTGTTCTTAACCGATTTGAATTACAAAGTTACAACTAAATATACCCTGTAAAAACCAAAAAGTTCAAGTAGCAGAGCCCATCCCAAACACTTTGCTATGCTTTTTGTCTCTTTTTTAACTAAATACACAATAAGTATAATCCACTTTGCTATGCTTTTTGTCTCTTTTTTAACTAAATACACAATAAGTATAATCCATATGAGCAACATACCCCTCACAGCCCTTCTACGGGGTATCAGAATTGCACGCTCAAGCATAAGAGACTCGCGGTATCTGAGTTCTGAGTCCTGTTTCAGCCTCCACACAGTTGGGCTGTCTGTCATAACTCACGAGCGCAGCCGCCGCAGTCAGAAGAAGAACCGCTGCGCAGGCGCAGGTGAACTAGACAGGGAGAAAACGCAGAAGCAGCAGACTCCAGGTGGCGTGGGGGGCACCCGCGAGCAACTACTGTGGGAACCGTACCGATCTGCAACTCCAGCGAATTAATTTGTGACGCGCGCTGCATTTGCTGCAAGTCCGATTCTGAGTGCTCGTTCCACACTGTGGCAGCCGGCAGGCAATTTACTCGCACGCAGTGGCCAAGCGGAGCGACCCCAAGGAGTAACCAGGCCCAGACAAGAGCCCACAAATGCGAGCCTCTGCCTGTTAGTCTTCTTCTTATTTGTTGCTGCACTGTGGCCCAGCTCGTGACTGCAACGTCGTGTGGCAAGTGGCTGCTGCTGCTTCGGCTGCCGCTGCTGCTGCTGCTTGCTTTTCTGGAGGCAACTCTTGGCGGCTTTGGCGCTGGTGTCAAACGTTTTGTAATCTGTCACGTCGCATCGTTTTAATATTTTCTGCGGCTATACGAGGAAATGCAGACGCTTGCGTGTAAGAATAGGCGTAACCCTTTGGTATTTATGATCGTTTGCCAGGCACTGCCTTCTCCCCCCTCACACACACACACACACACACACACACACACACACACACACACAACCTCTTAGCCCACCTCCGTTTTTTTTGTTTGGTTTGTCAGCAGCCGCGGGGCAGCTGATGCTCTTGACTCCGGCTTGGTAGCAGGTTCAGTTGCCCGGCGCTGCATTGCATTGGATCATTTCGGCTCCTCTTTTTTATTATCTAAATCATTATTAGTTTGACCTTCAGCCCGAGGTGTTTCGGGGCGGCTTGTGTACTTGTTCCAATTGGGTTTCCTTATCTTATTAATTATGCGCAGCCTGCAAATTTCGACTACTGTGCGTGTGTGTGTGTGTCTGTGAGTCACTCGGACGAGTTAAGAGAATGCTATACGATGGGATTTGACGGGGTTAAATAGTAGCTTGATATGAGTTAATAAGAGTTAGCCTAGGCTGCTGCCAATAAATATGATTTACACAAAATTAGTTATAGGAAAACGATAGATTAATGAAAGGGCTTTTTAACTCTGAAGATAGATACTATAGTATAAAATAGAATAATATAGTATAGTACAGTGTACTGTATTGTAGTATAGTATAATAAAGTAGAGCATATGTATTATATATAGCATAGTAGCTAAGATTTTTAAATCATTCATTTCTGGAATATTTAAAAAAGACTTACACATAATTCCAAACTTGAATGGCATTTTAAAAGTAACTCTCCTACATCCGGAATGCATTTTTGATATTCTTTTGCCAATGAAATTCTTGATATATTTAAGTATAAAATTAAATATTAACTTTAAGAACTTTTCTTTCCCATTTTCTCCATTTACTTGGAGTCGGTTGAAAGAACGGCCGATTCCTATACAACAGAATTAAGTTCAATTCCTATGATGTCTATATTGTAGGCACTGGCATAATACTATTTTCACAAATTTACAAGCCCTTATTAAATTTTATTGCATTACCAGGCAAAATTTTGCATATTTGAATCACTTTTTATATAGATAGACTCGACAAGAAAATAAGTTATTTTTAACGTAGCTATTAACATTTATCTTAACATTTACTCCAAATGTCAAGTTTATGCTGACACACTGTTACCCACGCTGATGAGTAGCAGATACCGTTGCAGTACTTAATGCTAATTGCTATGGTTAACATTCTGTTAACCCATGTCAATGCTCCAATTATTGCGTGTGTCAAGAACTGCAGTGCACTGACCCACTAACTGACTGCCAATGAGACCTAACTGGACAGTGACTCATCACACGCTGAGGGGCAGAACAAATAAAAAAAACTTGTTCCCACAAGCTGCGCACACCCAAAAAAGAAGTAAAAAAATGAAAATGAAAATTCTGCACGCCTATTAGCGGGCGATTCGTTAACCCTACTCAAGTGCTCATAAGCAGGCAGTCAGCAGGCATTTAACATACGCCTAACATAACAGCTACAGCAACAACAACAACAGTCGGAACCGGTACAGTAGTTAAGCATTACAGTGCCTGACAACCGTTAATCAGGCGCCACAAATCAGACAGCGACAGCGGCAACAGTTAATTGTTTAACAGCAGCGCGCAGAGCGATTAACAGCCCCTCCCAGCGCGGCCCCCCTAGCGCAACAAAGGCGCTACTTGGCTCTGCTCTGTGATTGGCCAGCAAATAGAAAGAGTCAGTTAGTGAGTGAGTGAGCGAGAAAGAGAGTGGATGAGTGAGAGAGAGAGAGAGAGAGGGAGCGAGCGCGTGCGACTACATTTGAATTGTCTGCAGCTATTTCTAGTTGCGATCGGCGTCGTTAAGCCAAAAATGGCGCCACAGTGCCAAGCCGCATGTCAAACGCTCTGGTATTTTCCATGCAGCCATCTAAAACTCTCTGGTAACTCTGTCTAGGCGGCGCGACGAAACGCGAAACGCCAAACGCCAAACGCGAAAATATTGACACGATCCAAACGCCTCAGACCTTTATATCAACAATGATACAAAGATATTATTGTTGGCATTGTGCTTTGGCATAGGCATGAAAATTATAAAGCAAAATATAAATACGAGTCAGATCTGTAAATATAAATATCTGGCAAAACAGCTGTGCCCTAATCGAACCAATATAATAGAACAGGATGCAATGCGTAGGTGGGCGAGTGTTAATTGCCAGAGAGTTAATTATCTGGAATGGAATATTTATGAGTTGAGCAAAAAATAAATACAGAATCGTAAATACAAAATGCGTATATACTAATTGCTAATTGAAGCCAATTGGCAACAATCAGTGAACCAATAAACACCAACAATTGCAGTTTCAATTGAACCAGTCTAACTGTCAGACACGTCTAGAAAGAGTCGTTGAAAGCAATTCAATCTAGAACCGAGACAACCTAGCTTGAGTTAAGAATCTTGCAAAACTAGTTAAATTTGTACCTTACTGTAGGCCGGAGCTTTAATGCACATAGCTTCTCATTTACTTTCTCAAACGTATCTTTCTTTAATAATATTATTGTTAAGATTAGGTGAGAACCTTTGCTCCAGGTACACCTTAGCTAACCTTAAGCAAATTTTATAGCATGACACATTAATTCCTATAGAACTTATGGAGGAACTATCAACAACCAGAGCTTAAAGCGAATTTGATCCTATAAACCAAAGAAAATATTTTATATACGGTTTGTCATATCGATTTTTTCAAATTGAAATATGAACCATATCATTTATAACATTTTCTTAGAAATTATTTCTGAAATGTTGATACATTTTGTATAATGCTCTATTTTGAATCTACAGTTTATAACTGCAAAACCAGAGGGTACCAACTGCTAAGAACCAGTTCGTTTTTAATATTTCTTTATTTAACAGCCATTTAAATATCCATTGTATTTTACCAAAGCTGGAAATAGATGTTGAACCACGCCTTGGGATGCGGCTGCTTGGATTATAAGCCCTTTGGCTTTACATATTAATTAATTTTGTATAGATTTTTAATGATTATTTTAGAATTCAATTGTGCTGTCTTTTATTGTGCCATACTTAACAGCTCTTTAACATTCGAGTCTGAGTTGAATCAAAACAATTCCTTTTACAGAACTGCGAATATTTGCAGCTACAGTATTGATCGACTAAGGAAGCCTCCTAGACTGTCACAGCTACAGTCTTGTTCAGCACAACAAAACATAAGAAAAGGTCACACGAATATATTTGTATAAGCCGAGAAAATATCCCTTGCAGATGGCGTTCTTAGTGCGTTTTTTTCTAGTTCTGCATTTGATCCTGCAGGACAAGAGCTGCGCTGAGGAAATGTTGCCTGTCATTATTGATGAGCTCAACGAACGCCTTGGAATGGAAGCGAACATTGTCTACAATCCACAGTTGGATGAACTGAATTATCTGCTCGATATAAAGCCCATGACTCAGCTGATTATAAACTCACCAAATAGTTCCGCACTTAATGCCATGGAACTAGCTCAGTTCTTAGATGAGAAATCGCTTTTCGTGCTGCTTGTGGAGACACCTCCAATTGAGCTGTTCGAACAGCTGCATTTCCTCTTTCAGAAAGCGGACTTTTTGCTAGTATTGAAGGAATACCCAGTGACCGATATCTGGCTGGATTTTGTGCAGCAGGCTTTTGAGCTGGGCTACAACAGGCTGTTGTTCCTGCACACAGGCCGGCAGGGAGCGCTCTACAAGAAACAAATGTTTCCCCAATTGGAGCTCAAGCCGACCAGTGTAAGCAACTATGTCACAACGCGTGCTCGCTTCACCAATCTGCACGGCTTTGAGATACGCGTGGCAGTCTACTCGAATCCTCCGCGTTGCCTCTACTATGAGGACGAGTGGGGCGAGCCGGTCTATGGCGGCTATTATATGCGCTTCGTGCGACATTTTCTGGCCACGCACAATGCCAGATTTGTGCCCGTTCACACGCCCAACGATTCACCCGGACACTGCGTCAAGGCCCTGTTGGCCCGACGTGTGGATCTGTGCGCCGACGCACTGGCCCAGGGTTCGGATAAGACTTTTGTCGTAACAAATGCCATACGGATGGCATATGCAAATATTATGGTGGCCAATGCAAAACCCTTGAGCTCATTTCGCTATCTGGTAGCCCCGTTCCATACGACTGTCTGGATCTGCCTGATAGTGTATATCGGCTTCATCGTCTGCTTCATGAGCTGCATCCACTGGCAGCAGCAGCGACGTTGGATTTTCAGCACCTTCCTGCTGGAAGCCATCAGCTCGCTGCTGTTTACGGGCTTCGCTCTGAAGGATCTACATGGGCGGGAGCGTTATATACTGTTTGGTGTGCTCTTTATTGCGGGCTTCATCTATTCCACCTTTTATCTGGGCTATCTGAAGAGCATACTGACCACGGAGGTGTTCGAGGAGCAGATAAACAGCTTTGAGCAGCTGCTGGAGGCGAACATCAGCATTATCATAGATGAGTACGACAGGAACCTAACGACAAGGTACTTTCTGCCGGATATGCTCTGGCCGATCATCCAGGTGGTGCCCGATGAGACGCTGAAGCGGCATCGCACCGGCTTTGACCAGCAATACGCCTACATACTTTTCAGCGATCGCATGGACCTGTACGACTATGCACAGAAGTATCTGAAGCATCCGCGCATGCGCCGCATACCCATCAACATATTCTTTTTGTACGCCGGCTTTCCCATGCGTGAGAGCTGGTTCTTGAAGCAGCACCTGAGCGAGGCCTGGGCCAATGCTTTCGAGAGCGGGCTCGTGCAGAAGCTGGCACTGGATGCCGACCATGAGACAATGACATCCAGCGTGGGCTTTCTGAATTTCCTAGCCACTGAGTACTACGAAGCGCAGTCCCTGGGACTCGATTATTTCGTCATGCCGGCCATGTCGCTAGCCTTCGGCTACGGTTTGGCGTTCCTCGCATTTGTCATCGAGTTGACGGCCTGGCGCATGCGCAGGGAGCGCTGAGGATCCACTGCACCGACTGTGCAATCCTCTTGGCGTTGATTGATTGATGGATGGGTTGATGTAGTGTAGCAGTTGCAGTTGCATGTTCCTTGGCACTTTCTACTTGTGCGTGTACGTCTTTGTGTGTAGTTCTCGCAAATAAAGCAACCATCTAGTTACACGGAGAGAAAATTTGTAAACAGCCCTTTGGGGCTAATGTACTGAAGCTTTATTTTTCTGATATTCCTTTCCTATCCTTTTCTATTTAATCCGTTCCTATTCTATGTGACCTTATCTTGTCCTTTCCTTCCTAACTAAACTACGCACATTGCTTTAAGCTTTATAGAGATAAGATTAAACATTATAGTGAATATTTCTCCAGTAATACACTATTTGAAATAAGAATATAAAACTTAATAATTTGGGCAGCTGACCCTAATAAATCCTTCCTATACTTATTATTTTCCTTCCACTTTGGGCTAAGAATCGCACATCTCTCCCATCCTTTATAAATCACTTTTTCTTGGATTTTGTTAAAGTTTAGACCTTTAATATTAAAATCACATTCTCCCTAAACAACTGAGCATTTGTATCCCAGCTCTTAAGAGGCAGGGAAGCTTAACTTTCCTTTTTATTCTTTACTTGTACCGTTAACCGTTGTACTTTCTTATCCTATATTTATCATATCATATACTCATTATTTAAAGTGCAGCTTTAGACTTCTGAGCATTCTACCTCACCAAATCCTGTCCACGTTATTGCTCTCCCAAAAAAATGCACACTCTGGCTTATGCTTTATAGAGGTTATGGCTTCCTAGCCTCCTATCCTATCCTATCTTATCTGTACCACATTTTCCTCTACACTTTACTTAACGCATAGTTGAGACTCGCAAGTCTAAAACACGGCTTTTAACGCTTTGCTTTTTCTGCAGCTTATCTAAATATCAACACAGCTCTACAACGCGATTCTAGAAGTGCTTATTTTCTGATTGATTCTGATCTGAAACATGGCTAAGCTTCTTTTTCTGATCTGTCTGCTCACTTATGTAGACTCACGCACTTTGGAGCTAGGCTCAAGCATAGTTTCACTCAGTCGGGGACTAGAGAGTAGAACCAATATTATTTACACGGAAGCGACACAACCCTTGGATGTCTATTCGCAGATCAGCCAGACCCTAAGCCAAATTCCTAGCGTATTATTGAAGAGTGACTATGCAAGGCTGTTCGACAACAGCCTTCATCTACCCCAACCCCTCTTGATGATACTGCCTCAGCCCAACCTAGGGCAAATCCAAACCATATTCGGGCAGTTGCCCGAACAAATGCAGCAATCGGATTTTCTGATTGTGGGCTGCGACAAGGCTGCCAACTGGCTGCATTTGCTGTCCACCCTCTGGCAACTGGGTTATCCAAATGTGCTCATCTTCAACAGCAGCGATGAGTTGGGCTTAGGTCAGCTTTATACCAGCGACTCATTTCCACAGCAGCAACTGCGCCGCAGCAGCATTGATCATTATCTGTGGGCGCGTCGGCACTGGTTCGACCGACTCGACGGTTGGGAGGTGCGTGTGGCCCTCTATAATAATCCGCCACGCACCTTGGTCTATCCGGCTCAGGAGCTCTACGATGGCTATGCGCTTATGCTGCTGCGTGAATTTTTAGCCCAACGCGGTGCCAAATTCGTGCCTGTACTGACGCCCAACTATAGGGTCTATTCACCCAACGATTGTCTCAAGTTCTTGCAGCTCAATCAGTCGGACATATGTGGGGATGTGCTGGCCTACTCCAACAACTTTAGTTTTACGGCCAGCTATAAGTATTTGTATGGCAATATATTGATACCCTACTCGCTGCCCATATCCAAGAACTATTACATTATAGCGCCCATGCAGCTCAAGACCTGGTTGCTGTTAGCCCTCTATATAGCCATGATCTGCGGCTTTGCCAGCTTCATCTGCTGGCTGCAGCTGGGTCGCTGGGAGTATGGTAAACTCCTGCTGGAGATACTATCCAGTTTACTCTGTGTGGGTTTTCGTCTAAACGATATTAAGGGCAACCAGCGCTATATACTGTTCTGTACAATTTTTCTGTCCGGCTTTATATGCTCCAACTATTACTTGGCCTTCTTGGCAACCATTCTGTCCACGGGTCTGTACGAGCCGCAAATCAATAGCTTTGAGAAGCTTGTCGAGCAGAATATCAGCATAGTAATTGGGGACTATGACAAGACGGTGCTCAAGAGCTACGACTATCCGGACATTCTGTGGAACATAACCCGTGTGGTGCCCTATGATTTCATATTGGCGCATCGCCGGGACCTCGATACCAACTATGCCTATCTTGCCCACAGCGATCGCCTCGCCCTGTTCGATTTCCAGCAACAGTACATGGTAAAGCCGCGCATGCGTCCACTGCCCATCGATTTGATGCACTCGCTGCCGGGCTACCCCATGCGTCGCCAGTTTCTACTGAAGTCCAAGCTGAGCGAGGCGCTACTCAACTGCTTTGGCAGTGGCTTGATGCAAAAGCAGGCGGATGACACCAATCGGCAGACGATACACATTGGCTATCTGAATCTAATACCATCGGAGCCGTACGAGGCACGCCCATTGGCCTTGGACTACTTCAATGTGCCGCTCATAATGCTGATCTCGGGTCTAATCATTGGCTTTGTCTGCCTCCTAGGCGAGCTACTCTGGTGCCTCGTGCAAAACCCCAGCAGAGAGCAGAGAGAACTGGAGTAGGAAGGCTGGAGAACGATTGGAGCATGGGGTAAGTCTTAAGTCCAAAGTAACTATTTACATTTTTTTTACTCTACTTTTGATGAAATACAACGCTCTACATATTGAAACAAAATTTGGGAGAGAAATTCTCACAACAGCCCAAACAACATTTGGGAGAGAAATTCTCACAACAGCCCAAACAAAATTTGGGAGAGAAATTCTCTTTTCAATCTATCATTGAATCCTGCACAGATTTCGAAAAGAAAACCACAAATCCATAAACACTGCATAAAATTTGCAAAACACCCTCGAGAAGCTCAAACGAGCGAGCACTTTGACAGCCGACCAAAATAAATAGCACTTGAGATATTTCCAAAACATTTGCCAGCCAAGAACGTTACAATTTCTATACACTGACCCGTCGCCCCGACCCGCTATGCGCCGGCAAGCATGCAAGTCAAATGATAACGCAAAAACAAGCCAAGGGGTGGTGCAGAACACACCCCACATCCTCTCACATCTACCGACACCAGCCCAAACCGCCACAGCTGCTGACTTGCACAAATATTTGCCAAGGATAAGAAATGGAAGATGGAGCGACATCAAAAATTACTTACCAGTGGGGTGTTGAGTGGGTGTTACTTGCAACATTTCGGCAATGGGCGTGTCTCAGCTTTTGGTCTAGCGACACATTTTAAAGTTCATTGAACTGTGCCACAGTTTTTCTTATGCCACTTGACGCCGTGGCGCCTCGAAGTATGCAACCGAAATGTGGCGACATAAACTTTATGCGCGGCGCCAGCCACAAAAAAAAATACTTCAACTGGCAGACATGGCAAATACATTTCTATGTGTGTGTGTGGGCGCAGATAATCACCATCAGCTGCGCCAGCCGAGTGCCACAAATAAAACATTTACGAATTATTCCGTACAGGAGCATTAACTTTCTGGCACCACTGTCGGTGCGACACAGATTCATGCATGCTGCATGCATGCGTGGGTAACGCCCACAACGAAAAAAAATGAGGGCCAGCTCTGCAGAAGGTCCGGGGTTCGAGTCACGTGCGTGCCTGGGTTCAATATCGTTGCTGTCGACGCGGCGAGAGTTAAATGAAAAATCGAAACAAAAAAAATTGTATTGTATATAAATAAATATCTCGCCCTTCGGTCGCTTAATTGCTGATTTCGTGTTTTCATCGCGACTTTAATCGATTTCGTGCGCAATTTAACTGCCCACGACTGTCACATGTGGCATGCCACAAGCAGGGCATACACTGAAAAAAAAATCAAGAAATCGTTCGCTTTTTTCAATATTTTCGTTCTATTTATTAAATTATTACCTATTCAGGTTGCTAACACTATACTGTATAATTGGGTTGGTTCTATATAAACCTTTTTAATAATTATCTATTCAATAGAGGTTTAAAGAGTTATTGCTTATTAAGGGTTTAATTAATACCAACATGTGAATATGTAGGGCATATTACGTCCAATAATGAAATGATAGCATTCAAAAAGTCGAGTTCTAAGATTTCATTTCTTAGTAGTCCTGTAAGATTTTTAAATATACTTAAATTTGAATATCTCGGGTACATAACGTCCGATTTTCGAATAATTCGAATAGTAACTCGAACTGACCAGGACAAGGGGTAACATCACAATTTTGACGAAAATGGGGTTAGTCTGGGACTCAAATATTTTTGATGCAAGTTGAGTCCAAGGAGGACTTCATTGAGCTGTGTTATGGGCAAAGGTCTCGACAAATAACTAAAATAGAATCTTTCCAAAATCGGACTATTAGATCTTCTTAAGATATACTTTTTGTTGCTGCAATCTCTATATATAAAACTGTTCTCCTGAATGACTGACTCAACGCACAGCCCAAACCATTAGTTACCTTTTGTTCTGAAGCAACACGCTGAGACGGGGTTTGGAGAAGTTCCCGTGCGGAGTTATGTCGTTTGAAGTACCAAAGTTGATTAAATTTTATCAATATTTTTATTTTTACTATCATTTTAGCTCTGGATTTTATAGACCTGTGTACTAAGGTCCTCGGCAGAGACATCCTTAAACCGATACAAATGCATGCGATTTGAACTCGGAAGCACAATGTTCACCTGCGTGAATGCCTGCACCGCTTCGTAAACTCTTCAACCGGCTTCTGATCGCTTGCATATACTTATTATATTATAATGTTTTTCATGATAATAGATTTTTTAAAGAAATTCATGCATTTATTGTAAACAGCTAAGCAAATATTAAAGAAACCACTACAACATGCAAACAAATATTATGAAAAACTTTTTTTTTTTTATTAGAATGGGTATTTTCAGGCTAAGCTTTGTGGGCCTCTGAATTATCAGTTCTTCATGAAATTTCTGCTGAAATACCAGGAGAACAGCAATCAACAGAAGGTCGCCAAACTAAAAATTAAAAAGTGTGGTGCATACTTTCACGGGCAACAATTTTGGGCTGCTTCACAAGAAATATTAAAAGCAAATATCAGCTGAAATACCAGGCGAACAGCAATCATCAGAAGCTCTCTAAACGTAAAATTAAAAATTCTACTGCGTGCTTATATGAGCATAAGTTGCTTATCATGCGCAATTACCAAATTTGGATTAACAGGAGCTGCAGGTGCTGAAAAAAAGGGGGAGGGTGGGGCAGCTGAAATGTAAAGCATACATACATATTTTGAACCATCTTATTGTGCAGGTTAGTTTTTAGGTTCCCTAGGACTATATATATGGAATGATGGCCAAGGATATAGAGGTCAACTCGGAACCATTAACTTTATCTTCCTAAAGCGACACGAACTTTGCAGGAAAATACAAAATCCGCCATGGCTCGGATGAATGCATTTAATTTTGGTAAAAAACCAAACAAATTTTGAGTATCTAAATATCTAGTCGAGTTTAAGCCATCTTAGTTTTTGAAAAATACAAAAAATTGAATATCAGGGGTATATAAAGCCTGATGTCCAAATAATTTCCTTTGTTAGACTCGTACTGGCCAGGACTTTCGATTGGCATTTGAAAAATGTAATTCTAAAATTTTATCAAATTTAAAAAAAATGGCAAGACTATATTTTAGACGTAGTTGAAGAGACTTGTTTGTTGGTAACTATGTTTTTCTGCTTGGGTGAATAGTTTTTAACTCATTTTTTTTCAGTTAGAAAAACGTAAGTTACCATTCTTTTTTTTCTCTGTAGACAAACCGAAGCCAGCAGATTACAATCGACTTTAAAGTAAACATTTGTTTTTATTCCTGCAGCAGGGCGGCTTTTAATTAAGATTGTGTAATGCGATAAGTGGCAAGTGTTTCGCAAATCGATACGAGGGCATGGGGCGGATCAAAACTCAATATAAATCCCGTATTTGCTGCGTTTGGTTGAGTTGCATTTGTGGCAATCCCAGCAGATGCTCGTATATCTGACTTTCGCTTTTATATGGCTATTCGTTAGGGTTACAACAGGCTAGACATCCAATAACTGAAGCTGAACTCTTCTCACGTCTATTAGTTTTTAAGCTTCCGTCTAATCAGGATTCTGTAATTTCTTTTTGATTTAGTATCGAACAATTTAGCTCAAAGATGTTATCCCTGTGTTGCTTACCTTCTGCAAATCCCATGTTTCAGTTTATTTATTTATAGCTGCTTTATTATTTATAACTTCTTAAACCGAATATTATCTAATATCTAATGCAGAACTTTAGTCCTTACAAGTACAACTACTTATTTCTCTAGAAACTCGCAGTTTTCAAAAGTACTCTCAATCTCTAATTACAATTTCAGCTTTCGTTGATATCAATCTAGTATTTTTCAGGTAAATTCTAATTTTTGTAAATTCAAAATATTTTTTCTTATATACAATCCTAACCCAACATAGCTTATTAATAGAGAAAGTTCCAGTGCACATTGCGATATTCTTTCTTTAACAAAACATATATTTAATCCAAATTTCTAAAATAACCCAAGTATCCCATTGTAGTTCCCTGTTTTTCCAAAATTTTCACTTAACAACTTTGAGCCCTCATTAACTTCTAATCTGTGGCTGACTGTGCTACTTAATAACCTAACCCAGCTATTTCAGCAAGCGAACCCCTATTTCGTATTTGGTCAATTGTGAAGCGTTAGCCCTTTAAGTCCACCCAACTGTAAGCGAGATGACAAATTTAAACGTACACCACAGCAATACCCTGCCCTCTGTGGCTACCATAACAATGGGGGGGATTATCTGGTGCGCTCAGCTGTGGCACGTTGAATGCAATGTCTGACCCTTTTATCAGGCAGACATGTGAGCCGTATGCATCACACATCACATGCCCCAGGCTGGACACACGCACACACACACTTACACACACACGGAAAGGGCAAGGGGCAACAATTGAAAGGCCTGCCCCAAAGGCAATTCTCTGATTCCACATTGCTGCATGATTGACTGCACGCTTTGTTGGAACTCTGTCCATTGGGTATGGGATTGTTTGTGGTCTGCAATCGCAACTCGCAGCTAATTGCAGTTTGGCTGAGGTCTCTTTGAGTGTTTGGCTTGCTATAGAGCCTTTTTTTTTTTGGGCGCTAGCCTGGCACTTGGTTCCCGATTTGTGAATGCTCTTTAAGTGCTATTTATTTAAATCAATGCTGCAACTCTGGCGACTCGCCTCTGAAGCCTGCTCCTATGAGGTGCAAATTTATGTGGCATGCCTAATTGTCGGCAGCGAACTTCAAAGTGGCCTCGCCTCGGTCTCCCTCAGCCCCACAATCTCCGGCTCCATCGAATGCAATTATCGCGCTCCAACTTATGCTAAGATAAATGACCATCGCACAGCCAGTGAAAATTGGCCACACTTTCCAGACGCTCAGCGCTCAGCGCTTGGGCCATAAAGAAATAAAATATCATAAAAAATCGGGCAACCTGACAATTGGCAATTTTTGGTTGATTTTGCAATTTATGACGGCAACGAGCAGCGCGGCTTGTTGGCGGAGGCAACCGGACTGTGTCATTGGCGGCATGACCAAAAGATGTGATTATGTTTGTGTTTTCTTTTATATTCCGGAACTGCTGCGTAGTCCCAATCAATGCCAAATAGCATATGTATTTAAAGATGAAGAAGGCTGTGTGATTAAATAGAAAGAATACTTGATACAAAAATAAATTATAATTCCTTAAAATAGTACTCAATATCTAACGCATTCGCATTGTGCATTCGCACAATTAAAATAATAGACGGAGACGCATTTTGAAAATCGTCTGGAATATTAGAATTGTCAAAAGGAAATGTCTGCACATTATACTATCTAGAATTTATGCATTTATATTGCTCAAGCACTTTGGTTGATTAAGTGAATTTACAATTTGTTTTGGCACAATATGCATATACTATATTTCTTTAATCAGATAATAAATCATTAATTCTTAGTTTTCAAAATTGGATTTATGAATGTGGTTTTGAGTGAAACCATCACGTCAGTTGTTAATAAGGCAAAAATTTTAAAGAAAAGAAAAAACAAATACCTATGGTACCATCGATAAATGCGTACGTTAACTAAACAAAGACAGTTAGTCAATGAAAAGTTAGCCAGCTTTAACAAAAATTAAATGAAAAGTATCATAAAGAAACTATATATATAGAAAGACCCAATAGACAAAGAAAAGATATTGAAAATAATAATAAAATTAATATAATAGTACAATTTTGTTATATAATTGCCTAAAATATTATTTACTATTTCTCGAGTGATTTCAAAGTTCTCCCTCATTCGAATTTTAGCCACTATTCAAATCTGCTTTATGAACCCAAATTAAGAGACTCCCACTTAGCTGGGACCTTCGATTGGGAATGCTATGGCAGTAGACTTTTGCCAGCCCGTCAACCTTATGGCAGACATCTTTGGGTCAGTCGGTTGCTAAATATAGCCCGGCACACAAACCGAACGAAATGCTATCCAATTAAGCGCGACAAACAACTTCACGCCACATGCCACATGCCACACGAGGCGTTTATCGGGGCAGTCCGATCAGATCCAACATCAACATCAACTCGATTGCATCGCCGCCGGTGTCTGCCACTGCCACTGCCACTGCTCTTGCCCCTGCCACTGCCACTGTTCATGCCCCCAGTCCAGCTTCTGCACAGGGCCCATTGTAATGGCCAACGATTTGTCGCTGTCGCAGGACCTGTGTGCACAGCAACAACAACAAAGACAATTGGCGATCGTCCCGAGATAAGATCGGGCTCCGATAAACGGCGACAGCAGCCACATTTATGCTAATAAGTTGACATTTGACCACCATGACGAAATAATGAAACGATCAGAGGCCGTCAATATGACAGGGCACAGTACAATGGGCAAATTCGATGCGAAGCGAAATCAATTTTTGGTTAACTCACGCTCATTGTACAAAAATATTTATTTTTTTAGTTTTCTCCGAAGTGTTTATCCTAAGAGAAGCCCACAGAGTCCATATACTCCATTAAAATCGACTGAATCAAAGCTCCATATAAATTAAGTATCATAAAAAGCAGAAAAAAATAACTTTTATACGAGCTATGTCATATTTCTCCCTCTGACTGACTATTATATCATCGCTCAAGAACGAATCTCTTTCATACAAAAATCAATATCAATGGATATCTTAGCCAAACACTGACAACTTAGATCATAAAGCTATCAGACTTTATGAGCCTTATTTTCGCGACTATTTGCATTCTTCTTTTTTATCTTTAGGTAATATATATTAATTCGCTTGCACCGAATCGATTAGCAAGACTCAAAACCAAAGTTTATTACTTTATGTTGTTCATCATTTCTATCGAGCATAATTTTTATGATTATTTGAATTTGCGCCAATCTTATCAAAGGGCAAGCGAACACTTTGGTTTTGGAAAACATTTTGATTACAATATAAGCATAAAGACCCTCCATGGATACAGTTTAAGTTCACAATGCGGCGATAAAGTTAAACCCAATACACAAGAACGATAACCTGCTATTTGATATATATTTCATATTATGTTACTTTTTTTTGGCAACAATATCATCAATAGTGGGGAGTTCTCGACTCCGAGATGCCCTACATAGACCGGAGTAGGAGTATCCTTATATGGGATATGTTTATATTATGATCAAATATATTATTATATGATCAAAGGGAATATTTTCTTTAAAAACGGAATTCTAATCGGATAAAATTTAAACTTTATCCAAATCATTAAAGGAACTTGTACCGAATATTTCTAAAGAAATATCTAGAATTCATATTTCTATAGAATTATCTATTTTCCTTTTAGTTAAGGTGTATTCTATTATTTCTTTTGAAAAAGGAACCCAACTTGTGTATACCCATCGTTTGTACGCACAGGGTATACAAATTTGGATAGTCACCAAATTTCACACACGATTACGATCTGCCACGAGCTTCCATTGGAAGGCAATAAGCTAATGGGCGTAATAAATGTATGTATTCTAAATTGATTATTTATTGAAGCACCGACTTTATGATACCTTTCCAGACTACTATAAATTGTTCAAACGTTTCACCCGAACTGTGTAGTTTCACTTGTGAACCCGCGGAACTCACATCTGCCGAAAAACATAGCTATCGAGCATGAGCGATAAGGATAAACTTGTAAACACACTTAAAATTAGTAAATCCGACAATTTTCTACTCATTTTTGGCACATCATTTGCAGATTTCGGAGGAGGATGGCTTCGGATTAACTAGGAAAATGGCCAGAAAGGATGTCAACATAAGGCCACCCTGGTACTTGGGCCCTGGATTCCTGCTCTTCTGGGTCCTAATCTTCTTCGCAGTGGTAATACCGCTCTTCTATCGCCTGCCCACATCGCTGACCGTCGAGGATGACAACGAAGGCGAATTCATTGGAGATCGCGCTTATAACACGCTCAACAATCTGGTGAACATTGGACCCAAGGTGACGGGCAGCAATGCCAATGAGGTGGATGCAGTAGCTTATCTGCTAAATGAAATAGCTGATATCAAAAAAAAGCTGCTTGAGGAGCTGTTCACCTTGGAGATTGACATACAGAAAACTACGGGCTCCCACATCTACTATGACATGCTTGAGATGTATCAAGGAGTACAGAATATTGTGGTCAAGCTGAGCCCAAAGAGCTCCGCAAGCGAGTCGTACCTTCTGGTCAACAGCCACTTCGATTCAGTGCCGAATTCTCCAGCAGCTGGTGACGATTGCTTCATGGTTGCCACCATGCTGGAGGTGCTGCGTGTGATGGCCACAACCAGACAGCCATTCGAGCATCCAGTCGTCTTTTTGTTCAACGGAGACGAGGAAATGGGCATGCAGGCCTCGCACGGTTTTATCACGCAGCACAAATGGGCACCAAATTGCAAGTATGTTTGGGATTAGTTCAAGTTTATAGAAAGATTCCAAGTCATAAACTGCATTCGCAGAGCTGTCATCAATTTGGATGCCGCGGGCAGTGGTGGACGCGAGATTTTATTCCAAACTGGCCCCTCACACGCCTGGCTAGCCACTGTAAGACCTTGTCAACAATTGTTTGAACCGCTTGAACTCTCATAATTACACAATCCCAACCTTGTCACAGTATTACAAACAGAGTGCGAAACATCCTTTTGCCACCACCCTGGCTGAGGAAATCTTCCAAATGGGTCTTGTGCCATCGGATTCGGACTATCGTATTTTCACACGATACGGGAATATTCCAGGTGAAACACGTAATTGTTAACAAGAAAATGGTTGTCAACAAAATGTTTTTCTGTACAGGTGTTGACATCGGCCAGGCCATTAATGGCTTTATATATCATACCAAATACGATCGCATCGATGTTATTCCTCGTGGCTCTATTCAAAACACGGGCGATAATCTTCTGAGTTTAGTGCGCAATTTGGCAAACGCAACCGAATTGCACGATATAGAGGTAAGCAAATAAAACCTTATCAACTTTGTTTTTGTAAGATATTAAGGACTATAAGAAATTAACAAGCGTTGTCCGGATCAAATTGCCACCAGGCATTTTTATAATCGCTTCTCTGGGGCTCGAGCCCTAAACTTTGTGCCCAGTGTGCCGCTTAGAAAAACGCAATAATATTTTTTTAATCAAGAAATGTATAGGGGTAAATGCATTTTCCATTTCCCTGTTGTTGCTTCAATTATGATTATTGCTTTGTACGTATTTATAAAACTTGACGATCGTTCTTGAATTTGAACCAGCGACCTCTCGCTTGTTAGTCCGACGCCCCCTCTTAGTGCTCACTTTCGACCCATTAGGAAGACCCTGTGAAAGTATAAGTCAGTCAACAAAACTTTTTTTATATTTACACTAACTTTTTTTATAATCCAACAACAGGCATATAAAAATGGCCAAGCTGTGTACTTTGACTTTTTGGGACTGTTTTTCATCAACTACTCCGAGGAAACGAGCAAAATTTTGAACAACTGCGCAGCAGGAGTTACGCTCATCCTGGTTTTCATCTCTGTGTGGCGCATGTCAGCCGTTGCTCACTTGTCCTCATGCGGTGTCTGGCAGCGTCTTATATTCCTAGTGATTCTACAGATTATAGCCTTCGTCTTGGCCCTGGGACTGCCCTTACTAGTAGCATATGTTTTCGACAGCTTTGGCTTGTCGTTGACCTACTTCAGCTCTCCAGCGCTCCTGATCGGTTTGTATATATGCCCGGCGCTAATTGGTCTCGGTCTTCCAATCACCATTTACTATCAGTCGCAGCAGAACGTGAGTACATAAATTATTTCATTTGATTTAAGTGCCCACTTAATATTTATCATTACTAGAATAAATTACCTATCACATATCACCTGCAACTGGCTTTGCATAGCTGGGTCGTTGTTTTGGCTCTTCTGGCTATTGGAGGAACAGCCTATGGCTTGCGCTCCATCTATATTATCACAATTCTGATTATCTTCTATGGCATTTCCTTGGCCCTAAATCTCTTGACGACGTTCCACGATCGTGGGTACAGTTGGGCTGGCCTGGTCATAGCTAGCCAGGTGATGCCTTTCCTGTATAGTAGCTACCTCTTCTACATATTCATTGTGGTGCTGACGCCCATGAATGGTCGATCCGGTAGTGCCTCCAATCCGGACACAACTATTGCTGCTTTGGCAGCACTGGGCGCAGTGACTTCCTTTGGATTTTTGGTGAGTCTGCTTCAATTGCTTGCCCATTCAGCTCCAGTATTGGATGTCTCTTTAGCTGCCTTTGACTAACATTTTCCGGCGACCCTGGTCGGTATTGCTCACCCTGCTGCTGGTTACGGGCGTTACGATATTCCTAGCCTGTGGCACTCAGATCGGTTTTCCCTATCGCCAAAGGACCAACAGTGCGCGAGTAGCTTATCAGGTACTTTGGACAGCAAACTGCGACGAGCTCTTGTTCTTATACACATATTTGTATTCTTTGTACCAGCACGTGCGTCGAATCTTTTACGAGTACGACGGCAGCGTTAGCCAGGATGACTCCGGTTATTTGTTCAATTTCCAGGATAGACGTCAAGCACAAGCGTTTCCCGGCGTGAATCTAACTGGCGCGATTAGCCAGAAGTCCAATTGCCACAGACACATGATGTGCGGGGTGCCTCTGTTCGATGAGCGCTGGGTTGGCAATCGTTTGCAGGGCATGTGGCTGCCACGTGAGGAGCCCATCGTGCCACCAACACCAGCCAATCTGGAGCTGCTCAGCAAAACAGTGTTGAATGATACGAAAACTGTGCGCTTTGAATTCCGCTTGACGGGGCCGAACTATTTGAGTTTGTTTGTGCAAGCCTATGAAGATGATTATGTCACTGTGAGCGACTGGTCCTTCTCCCGGAGTTACCTGGAGCAAAAGCCAGCTTTTCCGCTGTCGTATCATATGTACATTACCTATGGAAGTAATGCACCACTTGAGTTTAGTCTGGATCTTACAGTAAGTAAATGATACAATCACTTTGGGTCTTTATGCTTAGTATATTTGCATTATATAGAAACCGAATGGGGACTTCAATGTGCCGCTGTTCCAACTAGGCGTATCGTCGCACAATATTGGAAATAAGGGCGATGAGCATAGCGTGAAGTTCGCCTCAACATTCCCCTCGTATGCAGTCATAACCGATTGGCCTTCCCTATATCAAAGATATATATTCTAAATAACTTAACTCTGAGCAATTTCGAACATATAAAATGCATGTCTGGGTCTTGTGAACCTTCTTGGGGGTCAAGTAGAGTCGAACGGAAGAAGCATGGGATGACTAAGACTGCGTCATGGTGGGGAATCACCCGTTACGTAAATACATTGCCGAAAGTTCCTATTAGCCTATTATTATGCGATAGTGTTTTAATCAATATGGTAATCAAAATACAAGAAGTCTACCACCCGATAAGCTAAGCAGTTCGCAAGCACTACGTATATTTATTTAAGCATTTCCTGGGAACTTGTGCAGCAGCTGGAATTATCCGTAGAGTGATGACTGATTAGACTGCAACAGACAGACATTGGCGTACCAAAATTAAATTTTCAGATTAAACCAGATTATATATATTTATGACAGCAGATTATGGCTTATTTTCAAAATCTTATGGCGTGTGTGTTCCATATCATCATGACCGCGGCCGTCATTTTAAGCGTGCTTCTTTTAATCATGGCTGTAAATTTGGCTAACGAGGGCAGTTGGAAATGTTGCGATTGTTTGAGATGCGAGCAAGAATCTTATGTCTTTTCACACTATGTTAAACAACTTAGATATTAAGTTTGAATAAATAACGATAATATAATAAATATTATGCTATTTTAACAATCCATTTCCTTTGTTAAGTATTCCTTGTCGGTTATTTCTTTTTTATATATCATTTTTATGTATTGAACCGCCCTCGCATTTATCGTTATCAATTTCATACTGAATCATTGGTGCTATAAAATTATATATTTTTAAAATTTTTGACCAGAAACCCCGATTTTATGACTATTCTTCCCCATGCTATAAAAGAGTGTTACATTTGGGTGGTCTTGCTAGTTGAGCAATTCGAAACACTGGGCTCAGTACGGAAAAAACCAAATAGTTAGCAAAAATGAGCGATGAGGATAATCTGGTAAAGGCTTCAATAAACAAACAAGTGATATCATTTTTGCTAACTGTGAAACTAACGCGCAGATAACGGAAGAAAATGGCGATGTGCTCTCCAAAGATCTGGTCAACAAGGATATAAACGTAAAGCCAGCCTGGTACTTTGGCACTGGATTCCTGCTCTTCTGGGTCCTACTCTTCTTCGCAGTAGTAATACCGCTCTTCTATCGCCTGCCCACAGCGCTGACCATTGAGGATGACAATAAAGGCGAATTCATTGGAGATCGTGCCTATAACACGCTCAACAATCTGGTTAACATTGGACCCAAGGTGGTGGGCAGCACTGCCAATGAGGTGGATACTGTGCTTTTTTTGCTCAACGAACTAGTGGAGATCAGGAAAGTTCTACGCCAAGACTATTTCACCATGGAGATAGACATTCAGCGTCCCTCGGGCGCACTCAGATACAGCAACATGCTCAACATGTACCAGGGCGTACAGAATATAATTGTGAAATTGAGCTCGAAGAATTCGACAAGCGAGTCTTATCTGCTGGTCAACAGCCATTTTGACTCAGTGGCAACTTCGCCGGGAGCAGGTGACGATGGTTTCATGGTCGCCACCATGCTGGAGGTGTTACGTGTGATGGCCACAACGCAGCAGCCCTTCGAGCATCCCGTCGTCTTCCTATTCAATGGAGCTGAGGAAACTGCATTGCAGGCATCCCATGGTTTTATTACGCAACACAAATGGGCACCGAATTGCAAGTATGTTGCGGGATAGTTCAATTTTTCTTTAGGAAAATTCCAATTAAAGAACTACATTTGCAGAGCTGTCGTCAATTTGGATTGTGCGGGCAGTGGTGGACGCGACATTCTGTTTCAAAGTGGACCCTCCCATCCGTGGCTTGTTGATGTAAGAACCTAAAGGGTACTCTTGAGTTAGTGCATTGCCTTAAGACCTTTCACGTTCTTACAGTACTACAAGAAGAGCGCCAAGCACCCATTTGCCACAACCTTGGGCGAGGAAGTGTTTCAGTCGGGCGTAATTCCATCGGATACAGATTTCGCTGCCTTTGTGCAGTACGGCAATATACCAGGTATTACCAGTAATTAAGGCAGTATATTCATAAACAGGTTTGACTAAATTCGTTGACTGTTTAGGCCTCGACATAGCCCAGGTGATCAATGGCTATATCTATCACACCAAGTACGATCGCATTGATGTGATTCCTCGCGGCGCTATGCAAAATACGGGTGATAATATTCTTAGCCTAGTGCGCGCTTTAGCGAATGCAACCGAATTGCACGACACAGAGGTAACATTTTAGTTTGTTATTTTATGAACAGGACCAGGTAAAGCTTTCACTTTCAACAGGCACATGAAGAAGGACACGCAGTTTTCTTTGACTTCCTGGGCCTGTTTTTCATCAGCTACTCGGACCAAACTGGCCAAATAATGAACTACTGTGCGGCAGCAACTATGCTCATCCTGGTTTTCATCTCTATGTGGCGCATGTCAGCTGTTTCCAGTCTGTCCCTTGCTCACGTACTGAAGCGCATTTTGATACTGCTGATTCTACAGATTCTGGCCCTGGTGCTAGGCGTGGCACTGCCTCTGCTAATCGCCTGTCTCTTTGACAGCTTCGGCTCGTCCTTGACCTACTTCAGCTCGCTATCGCTTCTGATCGGTCTTTATGTTTGCCCTTCGCTTATCGGAATGAGTCTTCCCATCACAATTTACTACCATCTGAAAAGGAAGGTGAGTGTAGACGTCGATTAATTAAACTGCTCGAAGTAGCTAAACTTTATTGTTTGCAGAACAAATTGCCTTTCCCCCACCACCTGCAACTGGCTTTGCATAGTTGGGCCGTTGTTCTGGCTCTTTTGGCTATAGGAGGAACAGCCTATGGCTTGCGCTCCGTCTATATTATCACAATTCTGATTATCTTCTATGCCAGTTCCTTGACGCTTAATCTATTGACGACGTTACATGATCGGGGGTACAGTTGGACGGGCCTGCTAATGCTTAGCCAGGTGATGCCTTTCCTCTACAGCAGCTATCGCATCTACCTGTTCCTCGTCGTGGTGATACCAATGAGTGGTCGTGCCGGCAGCTCCGTGAATCCAGATCTAGTTATTTCTCTATTGGCTGCTTTGGGTGCAATTATGTCCTTTGGCTTCTTGGTAAGTCAACTCCTATCTTCGCAACTTCTCCGATTAAGAGCTAATGGTGGACATCCTTAGATGCCCCTGATCAACATGTTCCGTCGTCCCTATCTAATAGTGCTTTGCATACTGATAGTAACTGCGATTACTGTGATTCTCGCCACTGGCACTCAAATTGGATTTCCTTATCGTCCCAAGGCGAGCAGTGAGCGGGTGTCCTATCAGGTATTCATTGATCTATTGATTGGTCGATTTTAATCTAAAACATTCCATTTGCCAGCATGTGCGCAAAATCTTTTACGAGTACGATGGCACTATTAGCAAGGATGAGTCCGGTTATCTCTTCAGTTTTCAAGATCGACGCGAGGCGGCACCCATGATGTTGCGCATGGCAGGTGCGGAAAACATGAAATCCGACTGTGACAAACACATGATGTGCGGGGTACCATTATACGATGAACGTTGGGTCGACAATCGGCTGGAGGGTGTATGGTTGCCTCGGGAGAAACCCATTGAGCCACCAGCTAAAACCGAACTGACGCTCATAAGTAAAACCATACTGGAGAGCAACACAACGGCGCGATTTGAATTCAAATTGGTGGGCCCGGATCATATGAGCTTGTTCATTCAGCCCTATGAAGATGACTTCGTAACCGTGAGCAACTGGTCCTTCGAGCGCAGTTACCTCGAGGATCCCCCAGCCCATCCACTGTCATACCATATCTACTTTACATATGGCATAGATAGCTCACCCTTGGAATTCTATCTGGACATTTCGGTAAGTTGGAATAGTTTACATAATTGAATACAATGACCATAGCTTTCTATTATAGAAACCCAATGGGGACTTCAACGTACCACTATTCCAATTGGGCGTATCGGGTCATTATATAGAAAGCAAAGGAGATGCACTTAGTATGGAGTTCGCAGAGTCATTTCCAGACTATGCAGTGCTTGTCGATTGGCCCTCGTCATATGATAGATACATTTTCTAGTACTGTAAATGAAGCACTAAAAACCAATTAAGCAGCCATTAAATGATATTAGTGCTGCGGGCGATTAGCTGTATTCAATATATATCAAATTAAATAGCTACCCATTCGAGCAGCTCAATTCCTGAGCATAGGCACTGCAACATTAAGAATATGGCCATGGCGAGCCCTTAGTTTGTTTTGAATTTAGTGCACACAACGGGTAATATCGGACAGAAAAATAAATAACAAATCCCAACAAGACTTACCAAAAAACAAATGTGAAATTTCTCGGCTGAAAAACTCGGAGCTCTATCAACACAATATATTTAAACTTTTTTGTTTGGTGTGAAGATAAATTTTAACATGAAGCTAAATGGCATTTACTTGGCTTTATTTTATCGTGTGGCAACGCCGCATCGATACCATATGTGCACTGCACTAAAAGATGGCAGCACTGATATTTCTGAGAAAATATTTAACAGTTTGATATCTAGATCAGAACTGAGGCAAGAAAAATCAAGTTTGACAGCCGGTTAAACCGGTTGTCAGATGTAAGCAAAGCAAGTGCAGCTGTGCCATGAATTTCGAGCGCACAAATCAACTGTGGCGCCCACTGTGCCACTAAACGACGACGACAATGGGACACACATAACGACACACTGGCTCATATATGTATGTATACGTACGCATGTCCACTGACGCATCTGTATAGCTTTTTGACATTTGTTTGACACAGAAGCCGCTTGCCGCCGGCGACGCACTAATTTCCAGGAATTTCACGCCACTCTTCGCTTTACGCTTATCTCGCTCTCAAGTCTCTGGCGACTCTCGGCTGGGCACGAAGAGCAAAAGGCATATGGTATATGCAAATTTTTGAATGTATCTTCACACGATCTACTGCGATCTGCCGCTTGTTAACTGCTGCACAGATTGAGCCGGCACCCGCGGCTTTTGGCCATGTTGAAAATGAATTTTAATTGTTGTTGCCACGAAAACACGGCCGTGGCGGGGGGTGCCTAATGGGCAATAATTTACAACAAATTGGCCAACAGAGGACTGGAATTTATTACAAAACGAAAAAGTACAGAATCAGGCAGGACCAATTACTGAACGTTAAATCTCAAATAGCCGACAATCAAAGCTATTCCTGGTCAGTCAAATATTGATAGCGATTGGACTGTGGTCTACTATCCTGTCGCTTATAGTTGTTGGCTCTGCTGTAGTTATTGTGGTTGTTGTTTCTACTGTAGTTGCTGTTGTTGCTGTAGCTGCTGTTTCTACTGTAGTTGTTGTAGTAGTAGTCGCTTCTGCTGTTGCCGCTACTGTGGTAGTTGTTATTGTTATTGTTGTTGTTGTTGTACCTGCGGTAATTGTTGTAGCTGCCGTTGCTGCTTCTGCCATAATTTTGATCCTCCACATGGCGAGGACGACTGTTGTGCCTGGGCTGCCAATTGCTTTGCTCCCGATAGCGTCCATTGTCTGCCGCCTGATAATCGTTGTTTCCTATTTGTTTACGAGCCGTCTCCTCGCTGTGCGCTTCCTGACGCCAGCGCTGCGGCTGCTGCTGCTGCCAGCCATTATCCTGGCTATCATTTCTGAGATTGCGCCATTGCAGGCTTTGCTGCTGCTGCTGTTGCGGCTGCGGCTGCCGCTGTTGCCAACCATTCTGATCCAGTTGACGACTACGCCAATTGTCAGATCTGTCATCGTAGCGCCTCTCAATGCGAGTCTCATGCTCCTCATCCCGTTGCTTGTGTCTACTTCCTCTGTGGCTGCTGCTATCACTATGCTGCCTGGTCCGATCTGGTGTGGAATCCAGATGCTGTAACGACTTTGTGTAGTTTTCACGCTCAATTTTGTGGCCACGCGCATCGGCAAAAGCTGCAAGTCAAAATGGGATTATTAGCAGCTGTTGGATTTGGCTTGGTTGAAGCTTTCTTTGCATTGATTTACGCACTCTGTATGGCCAATTTGGGCGACATATTCATCTTGGTGATCATAAAGTAGCAGATCAGATAGCCGGTACGATTTACGCCGTGTGTGCAGTGCACGCCAATGAGTTTGTCTGTAAAATGGAGTATTTGGAGAGTTCCTCTTGTCTATTGTAATTATTTTTATTTAAATGACAAGCAACATGATCTGTCAGTTGGAAGTTCTACATTTAGTTCATAAAGGGTTGTCACAGTTCTTGTTTCGGGCTCGGTTACTGTTCAGGGCAGAGAAAGCATTTAGCTGCCGTTGCCAGCTTCATGTCGCCACAAATTGCTACAAATTTCATTTCAAAGCCAGCCAGCCACAGGAATGCGCCTCGCCTCGCCTCGCCTCGCCTCGCCCACGCCGAGTCGCCAAACCGGCTGCGTCTCTGCTTAGCTCTGACCGGGTTTTAAGGGAGAGGGGTGCCAGGAGCAATTGGTATTAAAGCAGAAGCGGCGACCTGGGCTAAATCTAGAAAACAGCGCGCGCAATGCCAATATGCACAACATTGGCAATAAATTTCATACAAGCAACAACAAAAAACCATGTCGGTCATGCGGGGGGGATGCAGCAAAAAGTCGTTTTGTGGTGGTGCGCTATGCGGGTGCTATGGCTGCGGCCAGTCGAAACTGCCAGTTGTACGTCATGTTTTTGGTTGCATTTAAGCCAACGTGCAACAAGAGCAATGCAACAGCATCCTTGTGTCGCAATCTGGGGCACAATGGGCAATATGATTACCCACTCAATGAATTTCATATATATCAGCACTCCAGACAGCCAGGCAATTACGAACAATGCTGTCTGGCTAAACCATACTAAAGTTAAGCACTTATGGGATAGAGTATTTTGTTGTCATAGCAACATCCATTTATCTGGCAGACTATGCATATCACACGCCTAATTACCAGTATTTTTCACACATGCATTGACTGCAAAATATTTTGAATGCTAGCATTATGGCAACACTGGCGGCTCATAACTAAAGCTACTTGAGAACAACGAGTTGTTTGCCCCACTGTCAAACGAATGAGCCCTGCTACTTTTATGGGCCCATGGACAAGTGCCGACCACCTTGAAATTTTCTCATATACTTTTTGATTTCTTGCCCTGTGAACAGAGCGCGTTTTATTTGTTTGGCAGTTGTAACTTGCAGCGCAGACAGCGGGGTTTTTATTATTGGGCTTTTTTTTTTTTTGGCAATCCCACTATTCGTAATGTAATCTGTTAACATAAGTCAAACAACCCTGACTATCGACGTTTTAGCTGGTTGGCAACGCGAAACATCCTATATCGTTAAAAATACTTTTTTAATATAATTATTAAAACTAGACTTATTTTAGCAATTTACATGCTTACTGATGACCTCCGTGCCATGCCCAATGCCCAATTCAGCCTACACATTAGTATGCATATATGCATATGTTCTAATCACAGTTCAATAGTTGCTGCCAGTTCTAAAGTTCATGACCTGTTGAGAACGGAGTATTGCACAGTCAGTTACACCCGACTGCAAAGATCCCGCTAGATATTCTTGTACACTCATGACAAGCTTCCCATAAGTGATTTGTTTGCCTGCCACTTGGAACTGAGACTGGGAACTGACTCAAAGAGCCGCCCACTTCTATGCGCCAGTTAAAGGTTAAATAGTCTTTCTTTTTTTTTTGGTCACTTGCCACATTTCTATTTGGCCGCAAGGTATGTTTATTGTGCGCTTGGCAGCTGATAGGCATCTAGAGGCTGTGCTGCCTCCTCCACATGGTAATTGCATGTTACACGTGGACGGCGACTCGCTTTTGATATATGTACATACATGATTTCATTGCATACATATTTCGAGCTCTAATTGTGTTGACAGATATGCATCTGCATAGCTGATGTGGGGGAAAGCGTTCCCACGGCACGGTGAGCGGCGCCAGTGAGTGGGCGGTGTGGTTAACAATTTATGCACTTACCATTATCCGGATTTGCCTCCAGAAAGCTTGTCACATACTGGCAAAATCTGCAATTGAAGAAAGGTTCATTAGCTGAAAGCAGTCGGGGACTAACAATGGACGCACCTTTGTGCCAGCTCCCTGGGCGGCGTCTGATGGCCAGGTATCATGAGCTTCTGATGCGTCACATTTTGATCCGTGAAGGTCTGCAAGAGAGAGCATTGATTAAATGAGCTTAGCGACACAGTGGAGCGGCTTTTGCACTTGCCTGGGGATTGTAGTAGCGATTGGTGTTGGTCAAGTCAACGATCAGGCCCAGATTTGGCACAGACTCCAGCAACGAGTGTGGCGCCAGACGCAGCTGCTCGTCATCGATGCCCTCATTGATATTCTGTGAAAAAGGCAAATATGAGACATATAGAGAAAACATGCTAAAATTGCTCAATTTATGCAACTGCCGGCGGCGGTACAATTAATAAGCTGCCAAGGAGCAACTCCACGGCGTCATTTAATTAAGCCAAAACAATTTAATTTAATATTCATGCGGCTGCGTGGGGTCCTTCTGCTGTTGCCGCTGCCGCTGCTGCTGCTGTGTGTGGAACAGCATGTACCACTTGCCACTTTTATGCATAATTGCAATACACACAAAATTCGTTCCCTTTTGTTATTTATTTTTAGAGGAGCCCCTTGGCCGGTGGTCCACATTTCAACATCAATCAATTCGCAGGCGGCTGCTGCTGCTGCTTCTGCTCCTGCTGCTGTTAACCGGTTATTGGGGTCAGGAAGGGGGCGGCTGCACTCACCTCACGCAACGGCACTTTGAAGGCTATGAAGCGTGTGCCCGCAATCCGCTCGCCAATGGGCCGATAATTAAGCCAGCTGCAAACAGAACACAAACCAAAACAATGCCACGCTTAGTTGTAAGTGTTGAAATTGCACCGGAGCCAACAAACCTACCGATCAGGGATTGATTTGCCCATTTTTTGCAATGTTTATACTACTGATGAAAAACCAAAACAAAAGTTAATATACATTTCCAGAATTTTTACCGCGTGCTATATACAAAATACAAATATATACATTAACACATGCACACAACTTGCATATGGCGAGCATCTGATTTGGCGTTGCCATGTAGCTGGATTTAGGTGCCGGCATCGCTGTTAACTAACAGCAGCAAAATGTGCTAAATATTGCCAAGCGCGAACAGCTGACAAAACGACTTTTGGACTTTCTGCGATTGATACTGTGGCAGGTACTCTTCAATTCAATTAACATCAATTGTTTATAATAACCTCGTTTATCTTATAAAAGTTTAAGCCTGAAAAAAACACAACATGTTTGCCAACAACACCCGCAATCTGGTGCGCAGCAGCTTTGTATGTATATTAATGAAATTGCCTAAATAAAATGGCGCACGATCACCCAAAATTTAATTACCTATTAAATAATCAATTTGCGTTTTACAGCTGCAGCGCTGCAAGAGCACATTGGTCGTGGCGGAGCACAACAATGAGACACTTAATCCACTCACACTGAACACCATAACGGCGGCCAAGAAGATCGGCGGTGACGTCACAGTTCTGGTAGCAGGCACAAAATGTGGACCCGTAAGTTGTTTTATTGTTGTTGTTAATTTTGTTGCATAATCATGCGATTTTGACATTGATTTAAGGCCTCGGAAGCTGTGGCGAAGGTTGAGGGCGTTACCAAAGTTTTGGTTGCCGAAAATGCCGCCTTCAAGGGCTTCACCGCCGAATCCCTGACCCCATTGGTCCTGGCCGCCCAGTCGCAGTTCAAGTTCACGCACATTTTGGCTGGCGCCTCGGCGTTTGGCAAGAATGTGCTGCCACGTATCGCCGCCAAGCTGGACGTATCGCCCATTTCCGAGATTATTGATGTCAAGTCGGAGGACACATTTGTGCGCACCATTTATGCGGGCAATGCGATACTTACACTCAAATCCAAGGATCCCGTCAAGGTGATTACAGTTCGTGGCACGAACTTCCCACCAGCTGCCACTAGCGGCGGCAACGGGGCCGTGGAACAAGCGCCAGCCGGCGACTACGCCAGCAGCCTGACCGAATTTGTGTCCCAGGAGCTGACCAAGTCGGATCGCCCTGAGCTGACGGGTGCTAAGGTTATTATCTCTGGCGGACGTGGACTCAAGTCCGGTGACAATTTCAAGCTGCTCTACGATCTGGCTGACAAGTTTGGCGCTGCTGTCGGCGCCTCACGTGCCGCTGTCGACGCTGGCTTTGTGCCCAACGATCTGCAAATTGGCCAGACGGGCAAAATTGTGGCCCCCGATCTATACATAGCTGTGGGCATTTCCGGTGCCATTCAGCACTTGGCCGGCATGAAGGATTCCAAAACGATTGTGGCCATCAACAAGGACCCCGAGGCGCCCATTTTCCAGGTGGCCGATATTGGTCTAGTGGCGGATCTGTTCAAGGCTGTGCCCGAGCTAACTGGCAAATTGTAAAGAATGTGTAGATGTATAAAGCTAACTGATTCTATCAAATTTAAGATTTGAATTGTGCATTTATTTGAAATTAGTGTTTACGCAACTGTCCGACCGTCGCTAGCCGGCTGCGGCTTTCATAAATGTTTGCTTTTCATTTTTGTAATAAAAACTAAGCCGAACGTCTGACCATTTATTGTTGTTTTTTGTTGCTTGTTGTTTCTGCGCTCTTATCATTATGACAGATTGTCTGCCTAATATACACGCGTGTTATTCTAAAAGATCATTATGACGTGTTATCAGCAAATGCTTATGTTAATTAGCAGAAATATGCTGTGAGAGGCACGTATTAACAGTGATCAGGGCTGTTATGTCCTGTGACGACAGAAACTGTAAATGTAGCTGCAAACTGGGAATGTGAAAGCGAAAGACAAAATTTGCAACGATTCTCGGAATATAAACACTTCAGGCCTTATCTGTGTCTGGGGTATTTGTGAGAGCATGCCATATACTACTAGGCTACCGCCATATCTACGGTATGCATAACACTAGCAGCCAAGTCTAATCCATTTTACTAATCAATGCAATTAATTTAGTTTACTACCGCCTATCTGATGTGATTCCTTCATGATTTGATGCCTGTCAACAGTAATCTAATATTTATATTAATTATCTAATATTCCACACACATTGGTTTAATTAAATCCCATTGAGCTTTCCCAGTTAGCACCTTGACTTTACGCATGTGGACTCTCGAGTGGTTAGTAAACAGGGGTTCTGAATGTAAACACAGATGCAACAGATTTTTTCTACATATGTATAGTACTTTCCTCATTTGACGCGTTCATAATTTCCAGCTGATAATTGTACAATAAAGTATGCTAATAAACTGAAATGACACAATGACTTTGTGCCTGCGATTCAGTGAAACAAGAAAATCTTGCCAGCCAAAGGAAAAATTGAAAGCTGCGATCCGATCACGAGTGAGTGACAAAGAAAGAGAGAGAAAATAGAGCACTTGCTATAGGCTTATCAAACAGCAGAGGGCAAGTAAATAAGGAACTGAATCAACTGCAACTGAATTGAGCAGCAGCGCTCAATGCGTACTTTGTTGTGTGACAGCACTTTCATTCACGCCGACGCCAACGCCGACGTCGACGCCGACGCAGACGTTGACGTGAACGACTCTGTTATGTGATTGAGCGTCAAGTATTTACAGCAGGGAGATTCTGTTGAGTCGACCTGGTAATGCGCTGCGATTTATTTAAACGGATTTTATAAATAATTTTAAAATTACAAGAATATTTAAAAATAATAATAATTAATTATAAAAAAAAAAAACATTATAAAATATATTATATTCTGTATTATATAAGATCTCATCTAGTTGAATAAATAATAATCAACAAATAAAATTAAAGGGCAAATGGTTGCGCTCAGATGTCTAGCTTAAAATTCTTTAAATAATATTAAATTTCTAGAAGAAAATATAATTTTAATATAGCTTCGCTTTCAGACTGAGTAATCATCATTAAATAACGTTCATGGCTAATCTCGCATGCCTGTTGCCAACGCAATCTGTTAACTAAGCATGCCCACAAAGCAGGTCGCACGGTATCGCCCAGCGACATATGCTCGGGTCTGTGAACGTTGGAACAAATGTAAGCGCTGGCCGCCTGAGCTAGTCACTTATCACTCGGCGAGCTGGAGAGACACATTGGGAAAAACTCTCGAAGCTACGTGCAACAGTTTCAACTGCAGTGAAGAGAAATCAATTCGTAAAGAAATAAAATGTATAAGACGCCAATGCACGAGCTGCGTCGCGTGTGCGTCATTGGAGGTATGGAATTCAATGCTAACAGAACTTTATGAATGTTGAGAAACTTGTGGAAACTATTTTGGTATTTTAGCCGGCACCGCGGGATTGAGCGCCCTGAAGAATGCACTCGAGGAGGGTCTGGAAGCGGTGGCCTACGAGCAGGGCACCGAAATCGGTGGCACTTGGGTGTTCTCGGAGGAGATGCCCAAGGATGAGTACGACGAGGTGCACAGCAGCATGTACGAGGGCTTGCGGTAGGTTAAAACAGATGAGCAGATAATCATACATACTATAGACTATATACTATATAAAACGTGGGTGCAGCACTAATTTACCCAAGGAAGTGATGGGCTATCCGGACTACCCGTATCCCACGGAGATTGAAGAGTCGTTTATCACATCGCAGCAGGTTCTCGAATTTCTACGCTCCTATGCCGATCATTTCAAGCTCCGGCCGCACATCAAACTACAGCACGAGGTCATCAGGGTGCGTCCCCGTTTAAACGATTGGGAGGTGAGTGCTGACGTCTGATACAATCTGGCTTTCATTATGCATTATTCCGATTTATTATGCAATAATAATTAAATACATTGTTTTTGTTTACATTGCACGATTTTGCCCGGCGATTAAATGAATTGTTGAAGGTCTATGTGTGGGATCACATCAACGACACCTGCGATACGCTCTATTTTGATTTCATCTATGTCTGCAATGGCCACTACACGGAACCGGATATGCCTACGATCGAGGGCATGGATCTGTTCGAGGGTCGGCAAATTCACAGTCATCTATATCGCAAGGCTGAGCAATTTAAGGGTGAGCTCAAGCACAGATAACAAATAAATTCAAATAAACTTTCTGTAATAGTTAGTTAGATAGTTATGTTTAGATAAGATTCGATTCCCATTTTACGCCTGCCCAGCAACTTCTGCATTTGCTTCATACTTTTTGTTTCCCTCTTGGCACAAACTATCAGTCGCAAAAACTTTTAGCCTAGTTACAGACGGAATTTTGTTTTCATATTATAAATAATATAGTCTTATCAAGCACTCAAGATGTTTGGGTTCTCTGCGTGCTTAGTGTCTGACCTAATCACAAAATAGTTTTAATAGTTTATACCCATGGGAATGCACTTGTTTCCATGGTGGAATTAACTGATAAACAAAGAGCACTTTAGCAAAAAACTTTTCCAGGTTTTATAGCACAGTCTGGGCTAAAGACAATGCGTATTATCTGCGCGTATTTTGATAAATGAATATGCAAATTAAACAGATGTTTCATGGTGAATCATCTGACCTTTAGGATAAATGAAATAGAGTACTATAGTTTAGATACTTATTACATTTTTGGCATTTTAATCGATTCTTGCTTCGGCAGATGAAAAGGTTTTGATCATTGGCGCCGGACCCAGTGGCATGGACATCACGAATCACATTCGTAAGGAGGCCAAGCATGTGTATCTGAGCCATCATCTGACGACCACGCCCAACACCGCTTTTATGGGCAATGTGACACAAAAGCCGGACGTGGAGCGGTTCACCAAAGACGGCGCCATCTTCAAGGATGGCAGTCGGGAAACGTTTCAGCATGTGGTCCATTGCACCGGCTACCAGTACAGTTTTCCGTGCCTGAGCACCGATGTGGGCGTGCAGGTGATCGATAACTTTGTGCAGCCACTGTGGAAGCACTGCATCAATATTAACAATCCGACCATGTCGTTCATTGGACTGCCCTTCAATGTGATACCCACGCACATATTCGACATGCAGGTCCGATTCACCCTCAAATTCTACAGGGGCAAGAGGGAGCTGCCCACACGGGAGCAGATGATTGCCGACCTGGAGAAGGAGCAGGGCGAGCGCTGGGAATACGGTTTCGCCAATCGCAAGAAGGCCCATCAAATGGGCGAGCGCCAGGTGGGCATTGCTTACAAATGATTGATTATTGTATTTATTTATTTATTATATTTAATATAGTTTGACTATTACAACGAACTTGCGAATATGACGGGCATTGAAAATATAAAGCCCGTTATTCTGAAGTTAATGAAGGATTGCGGCAAGAAATATATATTTGAATTGGATACCTACCGCAATTATCGCTACAAGGTCATAGATGATGAAAATTTCGGCAAATACCCGCTGTGATGGCATTAAGATTTATATGTATTTTATGTTTATAATGTAGTTTTTGTTGCACTTAATTATACAAATTATGGAAATAAATTTACCAATTCAAAACAAACCACGATTGAATATCATAGCACGCAGCTTTATGTAGCTTCAGTGTTTGTTTGCCAAGTGGCAGCACTGTTTCTGCTATGTTGTGCTCAAAAAGAACTCTTAACATAAGGCCAGCTGTTAAACATGCCTGTCTAGCCTTCTTATAAAGCTTCTGTTAATTTTTAAAAATGCTTCGATTTGTCTGCAATGGAAATAATATAGAAATTAATATAACTTCTTGATTTCTATTTGTAATTGGTTTTCTAATTGGAACTGTCTAAACAGCTTTAAACAGCTTATTAAAAATTTTACACATATTTTATTGTTGCTTTATGTACATAATTGTAATAATTTATTCATTCAGTTAAATTCTGATTTTGCCCGCACTATGTGCTACTACAGTTTATTATAATTATAATTGTAATTATGTTTATTTAAGTCAGCACGCACATTTCCATAATATGAGCTAATATTTTATAAGGGCTACAACTATTTCTACTACACTTTTATTTTAATGCCTATTCACTACTTTTTTGCTTTAGCACTGTTGTTGCTGTTCATATTGCACGCGTCCTCTTCGTCCTTGCTGTTATTGTTGCTGCTACTGTTGTTGTTGTTGTTGCTGCTACTGTTGCTGTTGCTATTGCTATTGCTGTTGTTGTTGTGCGCTTCGAATGTTTCCAGCTCCTTCAGCGCAATCTTCTGAAAATCACAATCAATAATCCTTTTACGCTTGCGCAACGGCCGCGTGCTTTCCGCTGCCGCAGCGCAGTTGCCGCCGCTGCCACTGCCAACGCCGCTGCCAGCTGTGGGAGATGTGGGCGTGGCCGTCTCTTTGGTTTGGATAAGCGTGCGTTTGGTTTGCAGGCGTGTTATCTTTAGCTTGGGCAGTTTCTGGGTCTCTTGCTCGGCTGAAGCACTGTCATTGGCGTCGACTGCCGCCGGCTCCACGTTGTGCACCACGATGCAGTGCGTCGCCTCCTGTGTGGCGTCCGGCGAGTCTGTGGTGGGCGATGTTGCTGGCGACGGTGTCCTTCCAGCTGGCTTTGTCTTTGGTATGGATTTCATTTCTTCCTCCTCCACGTTCTCCTCCAGCTGCGGTTGCTGTTCCTGTTCCTGTTCCTGCTCCTGCTGCTGCTGCTGCTGCTGCTCCTGTTGTTGCTGCTGTTGCTGCTCCGGTTCCACTTCCTGCTCTGTCTTGGCCTTACTGCAGTCCAGCGGCTGTGGCTGCTCCTCTGCTCTGCTCGTGCTCTGCGCCGCGACGCGCTCCTCATCGTAGCGCTTTCGCTGCTCGGGCGTCAGATATGCCTTGTAGAAGTCCACAATGGGCAATGGCACTGGTATGGGTATGGGCAGCGGTATTATAATGGGATAGGGTACCATCACAGTGACGGGTGGCGCAGCGCCCAGCAATGCACCCAGGGCGCCCTGCAACTCCGGCTGCAGCTGTGGCTGCAGCTGCTGCGGTGGCGGCGGTCCGAAGTGTGCGCCAAATCCACGCGGAAGCATGCCCGGCGGTGGCGGCAGGAAGGGATGCGGCGGCGGTGGCGCTGCTCGAGCACCAAATGGATGACCCAGCATGCCGTTGGGCGGCGTGGCAAAGTAGCCGCCCGGCATGCCGGTGGGTGGGCGGCCCATTGGCTGTGGCAACTGAGGCGGCGGATGCTGTGGATGCTGCTGCGGCTGCGGCTGGTCCGGCATGGGCGATAGCGGGGGCAGCGGCACACTAGAGCCGGCAAAGTCCGCGCTCAACGGCGCCGGCTGCTGTTGTTGCTGCTGTTTCTGCAACAAACTAGCGACCGTTTCGGAGCCAGCAGCTCCGGCAGCGCGATGCGGACGCTTGCGCCGGCCCGGCTTGGGTCCAGCGTGAACGTGGTGCCGCTGCAGCTGTGGCAGCGGCGGCGGCGGAGCACCAGTTGTAATTGAGGAGCTAGCGGGGCTCTTTTGCGCCAGCAATTTGGATACGGGCGCCACTGAGATCAGAGGTTTGGTTGGATGGCTCGGCGGTGTGTTGCAGGGCGAGCTGCGCTTGGAGGCATTCGCAATACAGACTGCCGCGGGTCCGGGTGACACCGAAATGGTGGACGCAGGCGAAGCAGACCGACTGCGACAGTTGCGCAGCCAGAGATCGGGCGTTATGAGACCCGCTCCGTCGCCAGCGGCGGCAGCCTCCAGGCCCTGATCGCGCAGATGCGGATTCATGTCCAGATGCGCCTGCGTCTCGTTGCAGAAGATCTGCATCTTGTACTGATTGAGACACTTCTCCGAGCAGAACTGCAGCTGCGAGGCACCATCCTGAAAGTCCACATAACTGACCGCGTGCCGCACATGCTTGCACCAGTCGCAGGTTTTCGCCTTCTTGAAGGACGCCCGGCGGCTCTGCGTGAAACAGGACTCGGAGCAGTAACGCGGTCCATCCGTGCTGGTTAGATAATCCGGCGCATTCTCAGCGATCGGCCGATGGCACCAGCAGCAGTTGTTGTAGTCTGCAAGCAGAGAGCGAAGAAAACATTTAAATATCGCATAAGTCAGGCTGTTGAGAAGGGCAGAGAGGGGCAGCTGCAGCTGCTACTGTGTATTTTATTCTCTGACTTTTCCATAAAACCATTAAAATGTCCACTGCAATAAAATTTCAGTCCTTTCTGGCATAACGCGCAATTTTCTCAATATAATCCATATTTACATTAAATTGCTTTGCTTACTTCTATATATACTACGAAAACTCATTTGTTCCCCAGGGTTCCGTAAATTCTTATTGCATTGCTTCTATTTCTGACGTCCATGGTCATATAGTTAATACGCTTTCGTCTAGATAAGTCTGACTCATCAGCTGCTAGTTGCAAGAGTTCACTTCGAAAGCCGACTTCTTTGCCACAAACACCCGCAGTTGGGTGCAAAAACTCTAGCTCTACGCCTTTAAAAGCTTGTTCATACAAATTCTATTCTTACAACTCTCAACCATTTACAGCAAATAATAACTTCACATATGAAATAGCTTTTTGATTCCTTTTAGTGCAGAAAATGTGTTCATTAACTTTTGCGTGCATCAAAATTCAGTTCTGTCACCCAATAGGCTGGCCTGGCCCTGGCCCGGACACAGCTCCGGACCATTTATAGACAAATTCCGCAAAATACATTGTTTTCAAAATTTGTAAACCATATTTGGGTCTTAATGAATCCGTTATTTGATAATGCAGCTGCAACAGCCAAAAACTTTGCCAAAATCAGTTGATGCCAAAGTTAGCAAAGTTTCAAACCTGTCTGTGTGTAAAATTCGCATAATGACTGACTCGCTGCGGCACGGTGTAAGGGGGTAAGAGGGGGTTGGAGGTAACAGGGGGAACGGAGTGGGCACAAGTCGAACTTCTCAAGTTGCGAACTAATATCGGTAACAGAGGCAGCAGCCGAGGCAGGCGCTGCTGCAACAACGTGGAAGGAACTGAATTTATGAATTTGATTTTTGCCTGTCCAAAACCAACTGATGTTTATTTGTATACCCTGCAGCCATCAAATGGTGATGTAGTGTTGCTTAGCCGTTGACAGTATCCTAGACGAGTTTACAATTTATGCCAGCAGCACATTCATACAACAACATATTATCGCTAGCTTAAAGTTGTTTTTTGCGCTAAGAATCGCTTTATTATCGCCAAATTATCTTCCTTTATGAAGAACTGGCTCTTCCGCATAATCTGTTGATAAATGGGAATAGAAATCGTTTTGCCAGCGTCATGTTCGCTGTTGGTCGTACAGTGAGACATTTTGTTTTCTTTATGTGTTAGGCAGCTACAGGGTATTTGCTAGCAGGGTATTCTCCACTTGCTGCATACGCACCTATTTTCTCCTCGCTGTGCGGCGTCGTCAGGGCTGTGGCAGACGGCTTGCCGATTGAGTGCGGACTCTTGGAGTCATCCTCTCGGGAGCTGCGTGTGTCATGATCCGAGGGTGTTGTTGTATTGCTGTGACAGTTCAAATTGCTCGCTTTGCGATTGCTGTTGTTGTTGATGTTGTTGCTGCTGTTGTTATTGTTGTTGTTGTTGTTGTTGTTGTGATAAGCTGCTGCTAGAGCGCTGCTGCGACTGCTGCGCATATGACTGCGCTGCTGCTGCTGTTGCTGTTGCTGTTGCTGTTGGTGTTGCTGCTGCGTAGCCACCGCGGCAGCCGCGGCGCTTTGAAGCAAGCGCGACGTTTTGGCGGTTAGATCCAGGCGATCCACATCGACGCCATCGAAGCCATACCAGCCGAGCAGCTCGTTCATGGTGTGCTGCGCGAATTCCTGGAACGAAACAGAAGCAGAGCCAAAATCAAGATTAACATATTATTGCGGGCATGCCAATTGTATAAGATGACGCAGTTCGTCCCAATGCCGACACAGGAATAACTCGTGGCTCGTGTTATTCAATAGCCTCCTCAGGCCCTAGCCAGAGCGTGCCAGGCAGCTGTATCTGGCGGCAATTCAATACGACCCATATACCCTTCATCTTGTTTTTTTTTTAGCCCTATCTACAACAGGTGCAGCTCACTGAGCCGCATAATTGTGGCTGCTTCTTGTTGCAACAGCATCAGCCACAAGGTGTGGCCAATGCGGTGGCAGCCATATTTCAAAGCTATTATCTGGCATTGTTATCAATATTTAAATGGGTATTATGAATTTGATCCAATAAATAGAGTATCAGAGCAGCAAATGCACGATTTGAGTTTGTTTTGTGAAATTGCATGCATGATAATAAAGATATATGTTGGAAGATAAGGAAAAGTGAAATTCAACAACTGCAATCTTATATAACGGAAATGTTTGCATAACTCAAATCTGTTAAGATAACAGATGTTAAGTACAGCTAGTTTACATAAAAAACACGAGCGTCGCTTAATGTTTTATGTTCTTTGATGATTTTTAAGTAAATTTAATTAGATTATTTAGGGATTAAAGCGAACACAGACCATAATTAGCTAAGGCCCCAAACTGCCTGATAGAGGCAGACAGAGATAGTAAGAGATATTCTATTACTTAATTGAACATATTCGAAACTTCGTTAAATTTTTTTGCAATATAAGATTTATTAAATACGAGCACAATTTGGCTTACCTGACGTAAAAGAACTTTTAATATGAATTACGGATTAAATAAACTAAACTAATCCATAAAATTCGCCTTATTTTGTTCAACATTTTTTCAGAGTTTTAAGCAATTCTATACGACAGATACGATGCGTATAATAAGACTCGAAATGAGTTTTGCCAAGTTTAGCAGAAATGTTATTAAATAATTTTAGATAAAATGCCTTAAGCTGCCTTTAATTAAGTTTTAAAATGTGTTTTAATGTTTCTCAATGAGCTGGGGCTTGGATTATGCCCCATTTGTAATTAATAACTTTGATGAGACTTGCGCCACACACACACACACACACACTCACACACACGTACAAACACACACTTAAGGATATCAACTAACACACACGCATCCACAAAACAAAACTTTATAATGGAGGTAACGTAGGGGCAGGGGGTGGTGTGCGGGTTGCAGGTTAGTTGGAGAAAGGGCCAACATTCGCACATATAATCCTTCTTGTTGTTTTTGTTGCTCTTCGTCTTGCAATGGGATCTGCCTTTCGGCAGCTGCAGCAGGCGGGAGGGGGGACCCTTCGATGCTGGGCATGACATTGATATGCAATACTTGGGCCAATGGTTGTGTGTGTGTGTGTGCGTGTGTGCGAGTTGCCTTTCTGCATACAATACTGTTTTTAAGCAAGTAGAAGTGTTTTAGTCGGTAGTGCCTGACTAGGAGATGCCCTAAGCACAAAGCTCAGGGCTCTAGTTTTAAAAATAAATGTTTACCCACTTTTTTTTGGAGGGGAGCTGTATTCAAAAGTGAATTATTCTTAATCTGTGAACGCTAAAAAAACCCACAGACCCAAGTTGAGTGCATTTACCTTTAGTCTGCAAAAAGCAGCAAATATCGCATACGATAATATATATTTTCAATTTAAAGTCTCTAGCAGACAAATAGAAGGACAGGGCACAGCTACATTGACTTAGCTCGCAGCTGTTTCATTCAGTTTGTAACATACATTTGCACAAAACCATAATACCCCTCTTTGGTATTAATGGGGTATTGTTAAGCAACAATAATATGCGCCTCAAAAGACGGATCGGAGACGGAGTCCGTTCAGGGACCAGTCGAAGTCGAAGCAAGGAACTGTTGCGGCTTTTGAAGTTTATTTCGGGTTTTCGTTTCTTGTTTCTCGAAATGAAACAAACCAAAATGATATATATATATATATGTGTGTGTGTGTGTGTGTGTATGTGTGAGTGGATGCACACATGTGCAGTTTGTATGGACACAAAAATTTCACACAAGGCTACGCAACTGCATTAAGACGTATCAAATTACATTGAAATTCTCATATTCAAAGTCGTCGAAGTTGTTGCTGTTTTTGTAGTCAAAGCGACGCATCAGAGCAGAGGCAGAGGTGTTGCACAAAAAATGGGGAGGAGGTTGATTTTTGAGAGGGGGAGAGTATATATATATATATGGAGCACGAGCAAGCTAATGAAATATAGGAAAATAAGGGAGGTCGCCAAAAGCAACATTAAAATGTATATATTTCAATATATTTTTTAAAAAATCTTTAAATGCATACATGTAAAAACTACAAGCATTTATTTTACAAGATTTGCAAAAACCATGCTTTTTGATTAAATGAAATGAAATTGTAAACGAGAAAGAAAGCTTTCGCACGCCGAAAGCTTAATACCCTTGCTTTAAAACTGAGAGACTTGTTCGAATAGAAACAGACAGATAAGGCTATATCGACTCGGCTGTTGATACTGATCAAGGATATATCTGCTTTATGGGGTCGGAGATGTCTTCTTCTATGCGTTACAAATTTCGTGACAAAATTATAATACCCTCTACAAGGGTCTACTAATTGTGATGTTAATACATGTTTTTGCTTGCTATTTTGACATTAATAATACATACGAAAAAAATGTTCTAATGAATTAATTTTCATTGAAACCCTGGTTAACTGCGCCACTGCGTTCGACCGCAGCTCAGATTTACTGGGCAGGCAGAACATTTTTGGTGCTTCTGCGGAATGGTAAATTACTCATACGACATGTGGAAAATGTTGACACAGGCGCTGACAGCTTGAAGGCGACATGCGACATTCAATTGTGGGCGTGGCTGCCGAAAGACACGATTTCTTTTTCTTGTTATTGTTTTTGTTTTTTTTTTTTTTTGGAAATCTTTTGCAACAATTGAAGACAGGCAAATGGCGAATGAATGAATCACTTGGACTGTGAAATCTATGCCAATGCTGCTAACTAACTGCTGCTGAAGAGCTTGGCATTTGTTATGCGACACCCCGCGCTGGACACACGATATGGCCCACTGTGGCACAGTGGGCAAAAGCGATGCTAACTTGATGACAAAACACGCAAAGACACGTCTAATCAGCGACGGCTGCACGTCGTCTGGCAAGTCACACGCTCGCTTGGCTCGGCCCAGCTCTGGGCCAAGTTGTCGTTGTTATTGTTGTTGTTGTTGTTGTCTCTGTGTAGGGTATTAACAATTCGCACGATACAAATCTTGTGACTGGCTGCAAGGCGTATCGATTACACGCCTCAGGTGCGACCTCGTCGCTGAGCGAGCTGTGCACTGGCAGAGGGCGAGCTGTGACGGGGGGGTCAGCATTGGGTATAGGGGGCTTTACTATTGGGTATAGGCAGGAGACGCACGCCCGGCTCAAGTTCAGCTCTGGCTGTCGCAGCCACTCGCAGAGTCCGAGTCCAACTGTGCGGTAATCGGAGGCGCATTTGCTGTTAGCTCTTGGCATATCAATTCCACCTTTTGATACCTGCTCGCTCTCTCACTCTCCCTCTCTCGCTCTCGCTCTCGCTCTCCCTCTCCCTGCCTCTTTTTCTCTTACCTCTTGTAGCTATTTCGCGTTTTGTGTGCTTCTGTCTCTGTCTGTTGGTTTTTAATATCATTTGACTGTTAATTTATGTTTGGTTTTTAATTTCTGATTTGTGCGTTCGCTGGCAGGCAGCTGCCTCATCGGCATGGGGGGGGCTTAGGGGCTATGCTAGGGAGGGCTTCGGCAGCTTCCAGCACAGATGACGATGACGACAACGTCGACGACGACGACGACGACGACATTAAAACTTGCGCTCATTGCAAGCGCTGAAATTCTAAACCGCAATGCGAATAAAAATCAATTAATTAAAAAATGTAATTTTATGCTTCTTATTGTTGTTGTTGTTCTTCTTCTTCTTCTTTTTCTGCTGGAGCGAACTGTCTGGCCTGACCGTCTGTGTCTGTGTCTGTGTGTGAGCCTGCCCGTGTCTGTTGTTTGCGCGTTTCCCGCCACATTTCCTCATCAACATTTCCATAATTAATGCTTAAAATATCTGGCAGATACAGTTGGCAATAGCAGCGCTCGTCTTATTTCACACACTCTTCCCCCCTCTCTCTCACTGTCTCTCTCTCTCTCTCTCTCTCTCGCTATCCCTCTCGCTCTGCCGCACTGCCTGTTGAATTTCGCAAAATCTCAACTTACAAAAACATATCAAATTTGCGCTTTTATTATGAATCGCAAATGAACTGGAGCTGACTTGACGAGTGCTTTTTCATATTTTTATTTTCGAGTCCAGGTCCAAGTGCCAGTTCCCGTTGCGAGAGCCACTTCAAATGTTGTCGCAGCCATTTCGTACACTGCGCGAAAAACTGCAGCAGCTTGGGTCACAAGTTCCAAAACAGGTTCATTCTATTTAAAGCAATAATTACTATTTTATAATAATAACATAATAATATAATAAACGTATCTCAAATAACTAATCATGTTTCTATTTGGAACTAGTTTCATGGATCCTTAGTACAGAGTTAAGTCAGCTGCGCCTCACAATTTGTTGTAAGAGTTAGTTCGAGGCTGTGCACAATTTGATTCCTAATTTGTTCTTATTTACATATAAATTTGAGCCAACAAGTATTACCCTGCGTTACCCGGGAGAAGTATGCTTCATGCGAATTGGCCTAGTCTCACAAATTCACTATTAGTTTTCCAAGTGTACAACACATATTGATGGATTCCAAGGGAACTCAAAATTTCCACTTAGAGAACATTTTCAAAAACCTGTTAAATTGCGGAATTCCATCAGACAGTCAGTTAGTTTGTCAGTCAATCAATTAGTTATAGAAAGATATATTTTATACAAAAACTTTAAGTTTTCAAGTGCAAGCCAAAAAGCTCACATCCAGGCAGAGCCTTTAGCACCTATTGGCTAAAAGCAGCTCCTGCAACATTTTCTACTCATAGTTATGGCCCCTGGCAATAGCTGGGCGGAGTGTGTTATGCGAGTCGGCCACATTAATACATGTCTACGGTTACTCAAAAAGAAACCCAATAGAATAATGTAAAGTATACGCTGGCAATGGCTAACGACGGAGACGATGGGCAACCCAATACGTTTATAATAACTCACCCTGAACCCAGTAAACTGAACTCGGCTCAACTGAGCTGTGGCGCTGCTGCTGCTGCTGTTGCTGCTGCTGCTAAAACTAAAACGAACTAAACCAAGCTGCAAGCTAGCAGCGTGAGGTCCAAGCCGGAGACGGAGACGGAGATGTTGCTCGGGCCGAACCCAATCCCGCTCAGTCACCACCACCACCACCACCAACCACCAGCAACACCACCCCAAACAAGAGGGCTCAGGTCCGCAGTGCTCGAATAGAAGATACCCTGCACCTGACGCTGCCCTGACAACTATTTGAACTGCAACTGTGCCTTTGGTCCCAAATACACTCTTAAATAACTCAAGTGTTTGTGGTCCAAATCTTAAGCAATTTTCAGGTAATAAATATGACACCCAAAAGTGTGTACATACCAAAGCTCAAGGCCCTAAGAACAATTTAGAAGGGGGTGCGGAAATCTATCCTAACTAGTGAAGTATTCCAAATCTTTATAAACAATAAGAGTATCTAAGTATCAATTTTGGTGTATCTACCACTTAAAGTTTTCGAGTTACGCTTCAAAAACTCATTTAAAAAGATATTATATATTGATATTATATATGAAAAAGATATTGAAGCAAGGTATTATAAACTTCATGTCTCTAGCAGACAACCAGACAAACTTGTCTTAATCTATTCAGCTCTTCATTCTGCTCAAGAATAAATATACTTAATGGAGTCAGATGAGCCTTCATCTGCCTGTTACATGCATTTGCTCAAAACCAATAAACCCATTTATAGGGTATTAAAATGAAAATAAAAGCAACAACAAATTCTAGAATTACGCTAGTTTTCTCAACGGTAAGGCACATGCATTCGAGTGTGTGTGTGTGTGTGTGTGTGTGTGTGTGTGTGTCGTGCACAAAGTCAGTCGGTTTTTAGTTTGTTGTAATCGAATATCGATAGCTCGGGATTGAATGACGCGCGTCCTTCTTTTGAATTCTTACATGACATACTTGGGAGCGCTGTCTCTGTATCTGTGTGAATTTTCAGTTTTCCTCATGTGTTCTCGTTGTTGTTGTTGTTGTTGTTGCTGTTTTGCAACTTAATATTTTATTTCATTTTAATGTGTGTACATCAGATATGGGTTGGCTCTACACATACGTATGTATTTATGGAACTGTTAGTGTATTGGATAGCTCATAGTACACATTCACGTATATACATCTAAGTATTGTATTACAATGACCTTTTTGCTTTAGAGAAGATTGGGTTAAAGCTAGCCATACGACCTATTACTATATGTAGGTGTATGCCATGGACTTACCCCAAGAATTACGGAAATTTGTCTATTTTGTACTATCATGAGAATGATGTATAATAGGAACATTTGGAAATGGGCATAATTTAACTAATTTTTAATGCTATCAATTTTATTTTCCTTCATCTTCCACTAATAGATTTTATTTCTTCATGTAAGAATTTATTTCTATATATCTAGTTCCCTAGAAGCATATAACAAAAACTCATTTTTTTAGCAATTCTTTCAATTGATAAAGTAGTCCTATGTTGGTAAGATATGTATAACTCATATTTGGGAAGGATGTTACAGCCAATAAAAATCAAGTTTGCTTAGGATATTTTAAAAGATTTTTAACCAGATGTTCCGATGTTGATATGAATTAGAAGATGACCTGAACGACTAAAAAGCTGTTTCTTAAAATGTTGATGTTTTTTAATTTAACTTACATTATGTAAGCCGTTTTTAATACTTATTTCCATATTATCGATAAATCATATAAGCAACACACACTTAGCGCTATTTTTCATTCATACACATTCCACCCTCCGCTCGCTCGCAGCTCGAATTGAACACCCTGTTTTTATGGCTTTATCTATTTCTTTGTGCATTTCTATACTCATTTAACACAAAAGAGCCTCTCATTGCACTTGATGCCGTTGGAAACATCAATGCTGCAGCTGCACTCGAGCGCCATCTGACGCATGGCAGAGTCAACGGCAGCTCAGAGCAGGTCACAGCATGATGGAGTTACAGCATTCCGTGCCCTTCCCACTCCCTACGGCACATAATGCCGCCCACTCAGTGGCTCAAATTAATTTAACGTTATTTTAATTTGAGCTGTTGCTATTCCGCTCTAACTAACGTTGCACGCCTGCGCCACCAGTGTAGTAGGAGTTGTCAGACCGATGCTGCCTCCACAGGGTGCCTCATGTTACGCCCGCTCTCTCGCACACTTTACATTCTATATATACGTGTGTGTGTGTGTGTGTGTGTGTGCATGTGTTGCCAACTGCATTTGATGGTGTTTTCGCATAGATTTTATCATATTCCATTTTGTTTGTAATTCAATCTGCGACGCTGTTATTAAAGTTCTGCTGCTGCCGCGTCATTTGAGCTATGACTGTGCCTAACACCACCCCCCACCACCCCTCCTGAACCTCTTCTACGCTCTAACATGCGGGGGGAGGGGAAGGGTAGGGGCGGACTGGGGGCGTGTTGCTGTTGTCTCTGAGTAGCTGCTAGGCCAGTGCGTTGTCATTGTGTTTGTAATATAATATCCCTGTCCTGCACGCGCTTGTATGTGTGTATGCAGAAGCTTATAACTAGGATATGAATGTGCGCGTGAATGTAACTAAATAGCTAGAGGTTGCCTAGATTTTCCTTTTGTCCCCCCAAAACTGAATGCCTTTGCATGATTATTAATTAAGAGTTTTATGTTAAACATAATAATGCACAAAATGCTGTCTTATTATAGAAATGATTTTGATTTACTTTGTTTATATTTGTAAATTTGAAAAGATTTTAAGCTAAGTTATCTAGAAACGTTTGTGCTCTATTTATATTTTAAGGGTTTTGTTATTTTAGGTTCATTTAACTGAAAATTCAACCTCAAAATGGTATTTTTGAGCAATTCACCGATTGCGGAAAATCCACTGCACTGAGTGGAAGTAAAGGTGCAAGGTAACATAGAAACATGTCGTATATGGAATGGGAACACATAAAATTTGAATGTTAAAAAAACCCTAAACCCGGCAAAGCCTCAGCTCCAAGAAAGTTAAAAACGATTTTTTCAAATTACATTATTTTTCAAATATATTCAAACTAACTTATAGCCAATATTGCTGGCTGATTCTTGTTTGTTTGTTGAAATATGTTTGTGTTTTGAGAGATTTTTCTGAAATTGGGAGTGCTGGAATATTTTTGTATACATTTCTTAACACCACATAACCTTTTTTCATGAACTTTTCGCGTGACCTTAATGCGCATTGTGTCTGGCATAACAACTATTATATTTGTCAATATCATTTCTTACGCCCACTAACAGTTATTAATTTCATATACTCAAGCCAAATAACTGCCCGAGCTTCAGCCCTTGGCTCCAATGCTCCAAAATTGCTATTAAGCGAGGGCAGTTACTGCAGTTGCTGTGCTTACAGTGGGCCCAAGCTGATTGGGTCGCAATGAAATTTAAGGCGTAAAACAACATTTAGAGGCATTAATTGCAAGTTGTAGCCAATTATTAATAATACTATTAGGCTCAGAAACTGATTGAAACGCCCCACGTGTAAATATATTTGCAGTGCGTGTCCTTTGCGCTCGTGCACATCCTTTTGAGACACGGCGTTTGGCTCTGCTCGGCTCGGCTCGGCTCGGATCGGATCGGGTTGGGCTTTGGAGCGACAATGCGTCGCTGTCATAAAGCGGAAACCTTGAAGCGTATCGTCTTACCACAGACCTATCAAATTGCACCCATGAGGCGCGTTAATGTTGTGCGTGTTGTTGTTGTTGTTGTTGTTGTTGCTGTTGTTTGTTGTTATTGGCGGGTTGTAATTATGTTGTCTGTTATTGCTTCTTCTTTCACTCCATAACATATTTTGTCGCTGTCTATGCAGCACATGCTGCTCGTAATTACGGCACGGCCATTGAGCCAGGTTAAAACAGCAAAATTACATATTTTTAAATGAGTTTTATTTATTGTCTCAAATACAGAAAGTGTTGCATACTTTGTGGGCCGGCAATTGGGGGTTGTTAGTGTAAAATGGGTTATTAATTCTCGAACATGATATGCATAAAAAGCAAATGTTTACGTATCGCCATTTGAGAAACAAGATGCATATATTAATCTTTTTCAATGTCCAATATATCCAAAACGAAATACCCAAGCCTAGTATAGTTCAATACTGTATGCTTTATTATAACATTTTTTTTCTCATTAATTTTGGAAAATGCTTGGAAAGGCAAAAAGAAGAAGAGATACTTGGCTTGGGCAACGCAGGATAACATAAGCCATATATATATATAAATTTCTGATTGATTAATTTATAATCAAATATGAATTTAAAAAATGAAAATAAAATAATCATAACATATAATATTAATAAACATAAAAGAATTATTAATAATAATAATAATAACTAAGTGATTTTTATTTTAAATTAAGAAAACATTTTTTGTAAATATCAATTAATCAAAGAATTTTCAACGGGTTTTCTTTAACTTAATTTTGTCCCAAATTATGCTATGTATGGAAATTATATATGGAAATTGAGGTATGCGAGCTAATTCCCCAAAAAACGCCCACTTTCTCGCCGCTTAAGCAAAGTTGCCGACTCAGACGAGGCGAATTCATAACCAAAGGCCAGAGCTAAAGCGTATGCCAAAAAAAAATAAGAGAAGAAAAAACCCGAACCCAATCCCAGCGCAGCTCCATTCATTATAATAATTTTTCTGTTTAATAATATCATTGCGCTCAACTGCAAGCCAGCGGCTACAATTTCAATTTACCGATCCGATTACACGTGCAACAACAACAACAACAACAACAACAACAACAGATACAAAGAAATGTGCGACCGCCGTCAACGTTGTTGTTGTTATTGTTGTTGTTGTTGTTGTCATTCTCGCGGGTCTCTGGCATTAAATTAATTTTGCTCATTTGGCGAAAAACTCACCACACAGCGCAAGATATTAAAGAGTGTGGGGAGTGCGGACGGGGGTAACGGGCTAGCGGGCAACGAGGTAAGAAGAGACACTCAGACTCAATGCGAAGCAGAGGCAGGCAGTCTGCTTCTATTCGCAACCCACTCACAGCGCACACACACACACACACGCACTCACTCACTCACACGCACACACAGAGTGTGGCACTCGTTCACTCACTCGTTAAAATGATTATAAAAATTTATCAATATAAAATTACCAACGCTGCTTCGGTTTACAGTTAACTCGCACAATGTTGGCGTAATCGTAATTGCTAGACTTCGACGCTGACGCCAACGCCAACGTCGACGCCAACTGCGACGCAAGCGCTGCTGCTGTCTGAGTTGCCAACTCCGTTTACAAATGCGCTGCGCTCCTACAACCAATTGCAGGCCCAGGATCTAAGCGAAGCACAGTTATTGTGAATTTTTGTTATGGTAATGCAAAACCAGCCAAGCTAATGGTCAAAGGGGGCAGTGCGAGAGCAGGCTTCGAAAAACAACGGAGAAAGAGAGAAAGAGAGAGAGAGGGAGAGAACTCTTTATGGCAGTTGCATATTTGAAATTTCGAAATGATGTGCATCACCATGGAAATTGTAATTGAAACTGAACATTTGGTTCAGTTTCTACCTTTTAGGGGATTCGGATTATGCATTTTTGTCTGCTTCTTTTTTTATTTAACAGGAAAAATGTGTGTTTTAGATTGTATTTATTTGTTTTCGTGTTTGCGGTAATTCTAAACTAATGATGCACAATTTTTTGGTAAATACTTGTTGGAATTTTTGTTTAGAATTTAAAGGACTGAAGTGCATGTAGGATACAAATGTGCAGCTTTATTGGTATTAATAGACATAAATGACCTTTGAAATGTAGAAAAATTTACTTGACATTTAGTACATAAACGATAAATCATGCATAACCTTCAAATAGGCTGAGACGTGTTCAATTCCGTTTTGTTTTGTTGTTATTACGGGGTCGTTTTCCGAACGTTCCGGTATACCCAGCTAGTACAAAGAATGCAGTAAAGAGCTCACAACTGCGAGACACACAGTTATGAATGAACCCATTTCAAATATTAGAGTGGAATGAATGGAAGTAATACTTCGTTAAAACAAATGGAACAGAAACAGATTTGAAACAAATGGATGTGAAACACAATATTGAAACAAATGGAAAGGGAGCACATTTGAAACAAGTGGAAATGGAGCACATTTGAAACAAATGGAAACAAAACTCATTTGAAACAAGTGGAAATGAAACCTTTACCATGCCACCTTTACCTTTACATATGCCACAAAATTAAATCATATGCTGAAATAACTGATAATAAACGCTTTTAATCTCTAACTTTGTGACTTTTAAGCAAAGTATATCTTATTAAATATTATCACAAAATCCGTGTGTTATTCACCTTTCGAAATAGCATCAAAAAAGAAAAAAAAATTCAAAAATAAACCATAAATAACCAATAATAAATTGCTCGGAAAGCACAAATTTTCAACTGCAGCCAAAATATAGAAAAAAGACCGAATAAATAAAATTTTGTTGCGCTATGAAAAGTTGAAACAAATTTTTTCCTTCTTTTTAATGCGTGTTGTGTGTGTGTGTGTGTGTGTATTTTTTTTTTTTTGATTTTTGTTTTCATTTTGTTTTTGCATCCTTGTTATTGAATACTATTTAAAAACGATGTGCAGACAGAAGTAATTAATTATAAATGTGTTTTCTTTTTTAGTTGTTGTCTTGCTATGTGCCAACAATTAAGGTGAAAATTACGCGAGATTTATTTGTATCTGCAACTGTGTATCTGTATCTGTGTGTGCGTGTGTGTGTGCGTGTGTGTCTGTGAGTTTGCTTTCATTCATGAAACGTACCTTTATCTCGTCGCTGGGCAGCTCCTTTTTGATCTGAACAACGCCGCTTGCCACATTTGGTGGCACAACGCTGGCAGCAGCCGCAACATTGCCATCCCGCGAATTGGACGGTGACGTTTTGGCCGACATTGTTAACTGGGCCGTTTGTAGTGTTAACCGGACTCAACAGGCTGGCTAACTGAAACACGCGAGAAATGACGAGTTAAACATCTCAATTAGTTAACGCGATTGTCAGCTAATTGCTTGCGAGTTGCAGCATTTCTATACCATACTAATGTATCTGATATCTGATAGATATATGATTAGAAAGTAAAAGTATATGCTGAACACGCTCGACTCTTGAGACTCGACTCTTGAGCCTCTTCGGCCTCCTTAGACTCTACAGACAACATTTGTTTACAGTTTTTGCTTATGTTGTTCAAGTGAATTCCTTGTTTTATGTTTGGATATAGCTTTTGTCTTAGATTGTCTTATTAAAATGTTTAAATGTATTTAACACATTCAGGTCATTTAAGACATTGTCTATTTAGAAGACTTACTTAATTGTCAAAAATATGAACTCAAATTTATTCGCTTGGAAGTCTCAACGGTAATACTAGATGAAATTATGGTATTTCTTATGGACTGTATTTCCTTTGAAGATTTTCTCATTTGGAAGTTGGCGATCAATCATTGAATGGGTTGCATCTGCTCATATTATGACCCGAACACGCCCACTAATGCCGCCCCCTTTTGCTAGTTTTCTTGGTTTTTTTTTTTTTTGGCCATAATTAATTACAGCTTCTTCTTAATTTTCAGAAAGCGCCAAGCATGCCGCTTCTCCTCTAGTATGTTTGTATGTTTGTATCTATGCTTTGCATATTGTTTCGCATCCATTGGATACGCACGCAAGCAGACGGCGGCAGCGGCGGCGAGTATTTATATACCCAACGTGTATCTGTATCTGCGCCTCGTACACATACATAGCCGTATCCGTAGCTGTATCCGTAGCTGTATCCGTATCTGTAGCTGTATGCCTGTGAGCGTGTTCGGTTCGCGCGCACTTTGGTGTCTTGTAATTTAATACCCCATACGAAACGTTACCACCTATCGCATAACAGCGGAATACAAATACAAATACGAATACACGCACACAGATACAGAAATACAAAAATACAAAAATACAATTTTTCAATAACAAATCCACAACAAGAGGCCAAGTGGATTTTGTGGCATGTAGAATTAACTTTGCGTTCACTTCACTTGCTTTGGGAATTTTGAAAAAAACTTGAAACTAGCAAATCAAAAAGATTTAATTAGCTGTTAAACTGCATTAAAATATATTTGAATCGCGCATTGTATAAAGCACGAATGCGTCTTTAGATCAGTTAACAAGAATTGAAAATATTTTCTCATGATATCATCATTGTGTTAAAAAACATCAGAAATCGATTAGATTTTTAACTATATGTTAAGCTGTACTGGAATATAGCAGAATCCAGGCATTATAAAAAGTTTGAAAGTGTTTTTCTGATTAGTTAAGAAACATGATAGAAACATTTGAAATCGAACAGATTTGATTGGACTCTAATCTGAAGGGGAAGGTGTTAGAATCAAAATCAAACAAAATGAATTGAAATTAAATAATAAATAATTAAAAGCTTGTTCAATTAATTTTAATGCAATCTTAGCTCTGTTAACATAAATAAAAAAAAAGGGCAATTTATATATCACAATTTTGAAGACTTTGATCATTAATTTAGTTATCAAGCTATATCCATACATAAAATTCTATTTCTCAGACCAATCCCTTAGCTAATATTTCATTTGGTTTCATTTTCAAATGTTCACATAAATATAATTTACACATTTGTTTATTAAAGAGGCTGCTGAATTTTATGTACATTCGTTTTCATGTGTGTTTCTTTTGTTGATCTTTATTAAATTTCCGTTTTTATTTACTTCTTCTGCTTTCTTTCATTATTTTTCCGAAAACATTTCAATTTGCGTCGCATCGTCTTTATTGTGGGCTTTGTTTGCTTTCAAAAAAACGTTGCTTCTTCTTGAAAAGTATTTCAATTTCAAGGAGTTGCAATTTATTGTGCTTTATTGCATATATGTACATGCATCTATAATATATTATTGAAATGTTTTTTCTTAAGTATGTATTTTATTCGAGTTGAAAAAAATTTCCAATGCAGCGCCTGTCCAATATATATTCCAAAAATAGCTTTATATTTTCGACATTATGTATATTTGTATACGGACGTTTCTCACTCACAATTGCCTTTCTTTTTCGTATATATATATATATATATATATATATATTTATATATGTGTGTGTATATATATTTTTTTGATTTTTTGATTTGATTTTCCGCTTTACAACAAACACCACAACCGAACGTCAAGGAAAACCATGCCCAATGCTCATTTTCATTTTCACTTTTCACTTTTCACATGCACATCGAATACGAATACGAACTCAATTCTGAGTGTGTTTAGCTTTTGGGTCTTTATTTTTGCTTTTCGAAAAACGATTTTCAGATTCTTGGCGATTCTCTCGCTCTCGTCTTTGCCTTTTATTTATGCGCTCGCTCCGACCGACGTCCGCATGCGGCCGCGTTTCATGAACGTTTGACGCTGGCGGCCACTGCCATGTGGATTTTACTTTGCCGCCGTTGGGTTTGCCGCACAGTGGGGCAAGCTGCACAAATTGCATTTATTGTTTATGTGCGAAAAATGGGTTTAGTTGGATATTCAATCACTTTTGATATGTCTAAATGTTATAAATAAGTGTGGAAAACGTTTATGCGTATTTGCAAAATAATTGTTAATATATATTTTAATAATAATAATAATGATAATAATAATAATAAATTAAACTTAAATCTATTTTCTTTAAAGCAAAAGCAGAGATAATTTGATGTTTTGTAGTCCTAACTTGAAATAGATTAAATACTTTATAATTAAATGCTGTTCTTGGCGAGCTTTCCATTTGATAAGATATCATTTAGTTGGAACTCCAGCCAGCTAAACTAAAATAATTTATAATTTAAGTTTTCTTAAAAAGAGGAGAAAAACATCTATAAACATATTAATATTTTCATGCATTTTTTTTTATTATTTTATCCTAAAATATGATACGCTTAATCGTCAATGAATTCTAAATTCTAATAGAAGCTTATAAAAATGATCCATGTGTAGTTAAATGGTTCCACTGTGCATTGCTGCACAGCTGCTGCCAGCGCTCTGCTTCGATGTTCTGTTGGCCTCTGCTGCGTGTGCGCGCAGCTGTGGGTCCCCCAACGACGACTCCCCAGTCCGAGTGGCTGCTGTTGATGACGTATTGGCTGTGGAGCACCCCACCCCCCAGCCCCCTCCGCTGTCCCTCCCTAGCACCTACCTTATGATGAGTCAAAGTTGGGCGCTGAGGCGGCTAAGCAGATTTTTCCGTCTCATGAAAACGAAATCGAAAACGAAAAGTGTCTCAGTTTAATTCTTTATCATCTCTCCGGCCGCTCGGTGTCTCTCAAACACTCAGCTCTGTTGCATATTTTCATATTGTGGTGGATGCAACTCGTAGCTATAAATAAAACGTGCATCGTGTGGCTGCTGCCCGCTTACCTGCTCGATTCATATGTGCATAGATATATGTTTATATAAATATATTTCTGGCTTTTGTTGTTTCTTTTTGAGAATTTATTATTGTGTTATGTCTAATTTCCTTTAATTTATTCAAAGTTTTCCGTAAATGCACTGCGATAAACGCACTTGAACAAACAACGCAATAGAAGCGTATCCAAATTTGAGATTAATAGGGCAGAATTTCGAGTAATTTGCAAAATGCACAAAGTCCAATCTAATGTTATTTTCAATAAATTTGTTGTTTATAAGAAGAAGAACACACTTTAGAGCCTAAGCGCAATCTTATCAATTGAATAGCAAATAATTAGATCGAAAAATTGGCTCACAAGGGATTTCTAGTTTTCAAATATTTAACAAAATTTACAATAATTTGTTGATAAAAAAAGTGTTTAAACTAGACAATAAAGAAAGAGAATGGACGCTGAATAACTTAGTTTAAGTGCCAATTAGCTAGTAGCTGTGATTAACAATTATCTAAATTGCCAAAAAACGGTGCATTCCCGATGGATTGTTGGCACTTTGTACCTTAGGACCGTGTCAGCAGCTATTGCAGCCAATATTGGTAACGGGACAGGTTTGAGGCATTGCAAGAAGAAAAAAAAACAGCTGGCAATTGTGCCCTGCGGCGATAGGCAGCAATAGTGCAAGACAAAGGTATTAGCAACTATTTCATATATACATATATATAAATATGCGACAGCTACTGCAAACGGTGCCAGTCGTCGCCCTTAAAGTCATGGTGCCTGGAACTGGCGAAGAACAGAACATAAATTGGCCAAGACACAGTCCACTTAGCTAACTTGGCTTGGTCGTCTGTTCTTGTGAATGCATCATCGTTGGCCAGCATTAATAATAAAAACTAAACTAAACTAAACTAAATGAATTGTTCGAATGGGACATCATTATAATCAACAGAAACAGCCGAGATCATAAGCATAAAAATAATTCAAAGCAGCTGCCGTGTCAATCACAATGGGCGCAGGCAAAACAATGCAGGCAAAAGATAAATTAAGCATTTAAACAATTTCATTTGATTAAATATGTTTGACTTTGCATTTCAAGTGACAAATTAAATGCTCATTCAATGCATATTATATAAGCTGACTAACGCAGTTCGTGACAGCCGTTGAAAATTGCATTTAAATATTTGATGGGTTTTAGTCTGTGTCAAAGAAATTATAAAAACACGAATTTTCCTTGTTTTTGTTTTCGTTTTCTTGTTTGCTTTTATTTATTTATTATTTTTCTCTTTCTATTTTGGGTTCAGTTAATCATTTTCGACTAGATTAAACAGTCGTTTCATAGTATAAACAGCTCATGTTGACATTTAGTCAAGATCATTTCATGTGACTCCGTGGCGCAACGGTAGCGCGTCTGACTCCAGATCAGAAGGTTGCGTGTTCAAATCACGTCGGGGTCAGAACATACGAAAGTGTGTGGCTTTCTCTTTTTTAAATTTAAACAAAATATTCTTTTTCGTCATCGTGCATATTAATCAGTAAAAGCAAAAGAAAATAAACAAATATACGTAAATAATAAATTTAAAACATGCAAGAATGAAGTGCCTCAAACAAAGATAAAACTTAAATATTTATGTTGGCTATTTTAAAAATATACGTGGCATTACATATTATTATTTCAAATATGTAACTTGTTTTAATTTTTCATATATTCATCACATATAAATACATACATCAATTTTTATTTTATTTTTGCTTTCTGTGGCAAATGTCACGCTGAATAAGTCGTAAGAGCGCATGCTCTTAACTCGAAAGAGAGTCAGCTGTGAGCAAAACAAAAAACAGCTGTTCGCAATCAGCTGTTTGACGTACACGCGAATAACAGAACGCAAATCAAATAAATATACGAAATAAATATTAAACAAAGTGCAATTATTATAAATAGTCGCATAGTGTATCTAGTGAATATGTCATGATGTCCAAATTACCCAAAGTAGCGCTCAGCTTAAAGCAGGTAAGCGACAGCCAGCAGCCAAATTTGTAAGCCACTCAAGAAGAAGCCTCTTCCCCACAGTTCATGCTGCGCCAGGAGGTGCTGAAGCTGTACAGGGAAATTTGGCGCACCACACGAATGGTGCCAGACCAGCATAGCCGGCGCGAGCTGCGAGAATGGGCGCGTCACGACTTCCAGGTGAATCGCAACCAGAACGACGAGGTGGCCATCAAGATGCTGCTGCAGAGCGGCAGACGCAGCTTAACGGAGCTGCAGACCAGCCTGGAATTAAGCGGAACGAGCGCCAAGAGCGGCGGCAAGTGAGGAAAATGCCTATCAATTTTATTTGAGCTTCACAAACTTGGCGAATGCCATATAAATACATACATAAATAATAAAGCTTGAAACATAAACCTTTGAGGTGCCTACAATTCGCTGTTCAGCAAGTCTGTGTGTGTTTGTGTGTGTGTCGAGAAAAGCAGTCTAGCATTTTGGTACATGTTAACTAGAGTAGAGGACAGTAGAGGATGGGCGAGCTTAGAGCAGCGGGCGCAGTAAACTCAACCAGGCGACCTTCAGCAGCGCCAGGCCAAAGAGCAGCGAGCCAACGCTGGTGATGATCAACGAGATGAGATCCCGTTTCGCATGCTCTTCAACGCGTCCCACAAGAAAACTGTGTATCACAGTGCTGGTTATGTGTGCGCCATCAAAGCCAAAGCAGGGTATGGCATTGATCAGCGCCAGGCCAATGCTAAACACCACATTGTATCGGAGCAGCAGCGACAGGGCATCCGGCCAGGCGGAGCTAAGGTGTTTGTAGCGCGGCACAAAGCCGGACACACGAACCGTGCGCAGCACGTCCCGCGCCTGGCCCACATACATGACTGGCGCCAGTGGCTGTCGCTCCCTAGTCTGACGCTTGAAGATCAAAATGCTCGTTGTGTTGGGCAGCATGGGGCGCAGACAGTAGCCCTCGGTACATGTGCCCGCCTTGCAATAGCCGCTCGAATCCTCCAGCGTGCGACGCATGGGCAGGCAAACGTGCTGCGGTATCTCTGCAGGCGCATCCACGCTCACATCCTCAATGTACTCAAAACAGCTGACATTGGGATTGCGCTCGTCGCAGCACTGCAGCCGGCCATCGGCATTGTGATGGGCAATGTCGATGCTTTCGTCGTTGAGCCGTATAAAATCCGAGCTGATGCAGTAGCCCAGGCGCAGCTGCTGCGCCTGCTGCAGGCAGCTCAGCCAGCTATCCTCGCTGCTGATGGGACAGTCATTCAACTGGGTGATCACATTCTCCGGCTGTAGGCCACGCTCGCCGCGCAACGGCGACTTGGCCATCAGCTCGGTTACGATCACATGTTCGTTGCATGCATAAAAGGGTGACATGGTCATGTCCAGCGTTGAGATGAGCATATAGCAAGCGCAGGCGAACACGAAATTATTCCAAATGCCGGCGCAGAGTACGCGCAGCTTGCGAATCCAGCGCAAGCCATTGAGATGATCGTGCGAGAGCTCCGTATAGGCCAGAGGCAGGCAGAAGTAGAGCTACGGCAGTTAAAATCATTGTATTAGCAAGTCTGTCAGGTCTAGCCAGGCTCACCTTGAAACCGAAGCCGGTCACGGGCACATCCTCCAGCACAGCAGCCAGTGCATGGCCCAGCTCATGCAGCAGCGTGCAAATCACCAATGTGGCTATATAATAGCCAATCTCCTGCAGCGGCAAATTAACACCCGGCAGCAATATCTCCAGCTGCACGGTAGCTGTAGCAGACGCCGCACCACCGGACGTTCCAGTCTCGCTGCCATTAAATATGGTAATGATCAGCAGTATAATCCCAATGGGCAGCAGCAGAAAGGAGAGCAGGACGCCCATGTTGAAGCTTTTGACTAGAAAACTGCGCGTGCAGCTGTTGCCGGCGGTGGCGCCCCAGCGAATGAGCATGCGATTGAAGGCGCTGGCATTTGAATGCCAATGAAGGGTCATAAAGTTAACGCTCAGTCCGGTGTTGCGTAGAAAGGCATCGTATGGATAGTGCATGCAGCTCTATATTTAATAATAGCATTTTAAAAATGTTCAAACTATATTTGATAGACAAAAAAAACACACCTTGAAGAAGCGATCGAAAAAGTACATGACGCCATATAGGGACGTCAGCACAATGAAGAATACTATGGGATCCATTGTGCGCGAATATCGTTTCGTTGACTTTTGTGCAATATTTTAAACGTCGCACATTGTTATTGTCTTTTGTGTTGTTTATTTTAAAATGTTCTGAGCTGTGCTGGGAAGTTGCCGAACAGCTGTTTACTTGTGTTGCAGCCGAGCTGCCAACTTGCTTCAGACTGCAGCGATGGGCAGCACTTTAACATGTGGCCACGAAACGTAAGAGGTCGTGCGAGGAGTGCATGAAATATGACCTTAACTGAATGATACGATTTTAACATATGCCAACGCTGATTGCACTTTTTTCCCAAAACTATGTTTTCGAGTATTTTACAGCCCTACAGAAAATACACTGACTTAAAACAACCCGTGTTATTCGATTATAAATTTCACTGCGTGACGTCACAGGGCCACAACTTGTATACTTGCATGTGAGCAACCTTTTTCAATGTCTGCAACATTTGTAGCAGTGTTGCCACACTTTATTTTGTTTTATTTAGTTATTTTGTGTGTAGGCAACAAGCATCTTTTCATTATATTTATTTGCTGAAACCGCAAATTTTGGAACTTATAATTATTTAAGCAATGCCAAAAGTGCGTCGCAGTCGCAAGCCACCGCCCGATGGCTGGGAGCTAATTGAACCGACGCTGGAAGAGCTGGAGCAGAAAATGCGCGAAGCCGAAACCGAACCGCACGAAGGCAAGCGAATTACGGAATCATTGTGGCCCATCTTTAAGATACATCACCAGAAGACGCGCTATATCTACGATCTGTACTATCGCCGCAAGGCCATCAGTCGGGAGCTGTACGACTATTGCCTGAAGGAGAAGATCGCCGATGGCAATTTGATAGCCAAGTGGAAAAAGTCTGGCTATGAGAATCTTTGCTGCCTGCGTTGCATACAAACGCGCGACACGAATTTTGGCACAAATTGCATCTGCCGCGTGCCCAAATCCAAGCTGGAGGAGGGGCGCATTGTGGAGTGCGTGCACTGCGGCTGTCGTGGATGTTCCGGCTAAGACGGCAACGAAATCAAATAGCTTGTAAATACAGTTTTAAGTCTCGGATGAGGGATGCATATATTGTCAACGAACTGAACGCAACAGCTCCAGACGCGGATGCCCAAAAGCTGAAGGCATTAACGGGCGCCACACTTGCTGCCTTTTCAAGACTTCTACGACAACACCCGAATCAAATATATCAAAATAAAGACAACAAAAAACACTTGTAAAGTAGAATTATGTATTGGTCAAAGTGCGCATGTATTAGTAAATGTTTCTCTGAAAAGCTTGGCGAACGATGTACCTCGTCTAAAATCACGCCCTACGTCTGCGTCTGTGTGCCGTGTATGTGAGCTAAAAATGGCAAGCGTATTGGCAAGGACAAAACAAGCACGACTGAACAAGTTCTAAAATGTTATAATGAACTATTTTTTAACAAAGCAACATGTCTGGCATTTTGAAGTTTTCTACACTTAGAATTCCATATGTCTGTTCTGGCCTGGATACCCGGAGTCTTGCTGGTAAGCGATTGCCATTGCCATAACTGTACCATTATGATATATTATATTTCAATCTAGAAAAGTCGTTGGTTTCTTCTTGCTCATCCTAATGGGCATGGTGTTGAATGCCGTCGTCTCCTCTGTACGGACCCAAAATCCAAATCTCTTGAAATGCACGTTAGATAGTACAGAAAACTGGTTCCATAATACAGAAATCACTTAAAATTCACCCTAGTGTTGATAAGCGTTTAAAGTTAACGGTTCTCTCTCGCATTACTTTTGCTATATTTTTTACGAAAACGTTTTATAGACAAAGTCACAATAGACATACTAAACTTAAGTTGCAGAAAGTTAATCGCAAATAACATGCCTTCAAAGAAATTGAGGAGAATATATTCATATTCAACTATAGCTATAAGCTGCTTAAATATCGTATTATCTATTGCTTTAATAGCTGCTTGCGCAGTGGACCTCTTTTCCAAACATCCCCATTGGACTCAGACAACGATAATAGTATTGATAACATTTAGCGTTATTTATGCTTTGTCAGCGGTGGTGCTTATTATTGGCGTCGTAAAGGTAAGCCATATATCCATGTAGACATGACTGTACCAATACAAATTTTGTGATTTTTCGTTTGTAGAAGAACAAATGGTATTTTGTGCCCTGGCTGGTTATGGTATTTCCGGGCCTAATACTGCATAATACATTCTTCTATTATGTCATTGGGTCAATAACTAGCAGAGTTACCACTCTGATGGTCGCTGTAGGTGGGTATGACTGTATTTTGAGAGTTAACATTTATATGTCTACATTTTAATTAGCTTTTATCGCGCCGTATGTCGTTGTGGTGGGGCTGCGGTTCAAAATGCTGAGATTTGATTAACTAAATTTGTTGTGTCATGTAACATGTCAAATAGTATATCAAAATTTAAATATATTTCGATACTCATTGGTTGAGTTACTAGGTTGTTTTTAAAAATGAAACTTTTTATATCCTTGACAGCACATTTTATTGTGTCCGTGCTGCTCGTTATAGGATCTATAAGGGTACGGCAAGTAGAATGGATATATCTATAATATCGAGCGCTGGCCAAATCGAATAACTTTACAGCCAGTACCTAATTTTCTGGTAGCCTGGCTATTATGTCCCTGTGTATTTTAAACTATAGCATAGTGATATGCAAAATTGTAGATAGTAATTTGAACTGTCTAATGGAAACTATGCAACTGTTGTTTTTTAGCCCTAGTATTTGTGGTATTTATTTTTGCATCTGTTTGTTGCGTTAAGGCGGAAGCTTCGTCCAACAGAGAGCGTGATGCATAATGAGACGATGCTGGTATTCCAGGCGACCCTGCCGCCCTGAAGAGAGGCGGGAAGTTCAACAGGCGGCCAAAAATGCCGAGCAAAACAAAATGGATTGGCAACGCATATGCTCTCATTGTTTCTCAGCTGCGCCTTCTCTTCACCACTGTGCCAAGCTCAATCTCAACACTCGTGTTGAGTTCGTGTTGAAGTTGAGTTTGGCACATTTGCTCGACTTCAATGGCAGCCTAAGGACATTCGGTTTGGCAGTACAAATACGAACTGTTATAATCACAGCTGTGCAGTTAATTGAGAAGTAGCAATATATATAGTGTGTGGACAGATTTATAAAAGGCACTGTATATTGATTTTAGTGCATTTCATCGGAATGTGCAACAAAATAAATGTTTGTATCGATTTTTAGCAGAAATTGTTGAACACAAAGAGACACTTCGCTCAGTTGTGAGTGTGCGTGTGTGTGTGTGTGTGTTTGGGTGAGTGCCTGTGTGTGCGTGTCCGTGTGTGTGCAGCAGCGGAAGCGGAAAAGGCGACTGGCAAAAAAGCAGCTGCTGTACAAAATGACGCCAATGCCATAGAAAAAAGAAACAAATAACAAATAACATAAGAGCACATTACAAAGCGACACGCAAGTTCCTGCAAAGCCTTAGCAACAATAAAAAGATATATACATATATATATATATATATATTTAAAACAAAATCAAATTTATATTAACTGTACAAGAATTCAGTGCCAAAGCATAAACTCAACGCATTACGCATACGCCGTGTGCGCGCTAAACAATATCATTTACAAATTGGGCCAACTTGGTGTGGGCCGTGCTGCCGCTGCTGCTGCCGCTGTGCTCCTTTGTGCTGTTTGTGGGTGGCCCAACCGAGCTAAACCAATGCATTTGGGTGCACAACAACAACGCCCCAAGCAACAACAACAACAACGCGAGCAACAAGAGATACACCAGAGAAGGCGCCTAACATACCGCAAAGGACAACAATGTCATCCCTGCAGCGCGAATGGCATTTACAGGTGAGCCAATCATCTGGCTGGGCGTGTTCACAAGCTGTGTTCCCAGGTGTTTTGTTTAATTCGTAATTTGTGTGCCCGGCTGACAGCTAAGGTCAAGAAACGCGCCTGATTTATTTGCTGCTGTGAGTTTTGGGCCAAGCGCAATCACATTGAGGTAGTTTGGGGTCGCATTCAATTTGGTGAGCATGCGCCCAGCCCCTTACACACAACACACACACACACACGCACACTCAAACAAGGCAAATCAGTTGAATGCGAGTAAACAATAAAGTATCTAATGCCGAGAGAGGAATGGGCATGCAGAGGGAAATGGGTCCACACATGTTTGACCATGCACTTTGCCACCAGGCCACGAATTCAGGCGACCTCAAAGTGTCATCCATCATTGTGTATCGGATGCTGAATGAAAACCCTTAAATAAACTCATCATCTCACGCATAGGCAATGAGTTTGGCTAATTTTAAACATGAGCTTGCGACAGAGCCTTTTTTGAATTCTAAGCTGGAGAAGGCGTGGAAGAGGAAAACTATAAAAAAAAATGTTTGAACAGTTGCATGCATGAAGAAAATATTGTTTTTAGACAGCTTTTTATATATATTAAAGGTGTATATTAATAAGCTATCTTATATTGTAATAAAAATCGTAGCTTGTGAATTTGAAAACAAAAGAGTTTTTATACCCCGCTTATTGTGTTATAAAGTCAGCCGATTTAATCGAGTTCGACATGTATTTACTCTGCAGCATAATTTCGAATCCCTCGCAGGTTTCGATGGGTTAATTTTTAAACTGAAGACTACAGATTAACCTTACAGAGAAGCATTTGTTGATTTTTAATTTCCTCTTTTCGTTTAAATTTTTCTAAGATATTTTAGCTTTAGCTTAAATTAAACAAAATTATTGGACATTATCAAAAAGTAAAGTAAATAATAATAGCCTAGAAAGCTTCAAGTTCAAGAAGAAATAAAAACTACTTGTGAAATATTATTTCATTTTCCAAAACATACTCCAAAATCCTATCCAACTCTTTTGAATCTTGCTATAAAGTTTTAATAGATTTCTAGTTAACTTTTAGAGGCTGACCCAAGCTGTCATCAACTCGAACCTTGCCAGAGTGCAGCTAAGCTCTTGCAACAAGTTGAACCCCTGCAAATCTCTATACACGCGCGTGCACTTTCAATGGCATTCGGGAATTGCCACACGCCACTTGCCAGGGCAGCCAACCCACCCAACCACCCATCCAACAGCCACTCGAGCTATGGCAAAGTTTTTTCATTTCATTAGATTGCGTCAGGGCCTTGAGTTGTTGTGAAATTGAAAATGTAACACAACATTGGCACTTGGACGGGACTCGTGCCCGTCCACGCCCACGCCCACGTCCACGAACTGTACTGAGCGCTTCCTGGCAATTTAAGCCAAATTCCTGCTGACAGGCGACAGGTCTTGGCACTGTGCACAACAATGGGGCTTAAGGTTTGACATCTGACAAGGTCAAAGGGCGTGGATGCTGCCACACACCGTTGCCGCGTTGCCAACTGAACGACGTTTGCTGAGGCTCATTAGAGCAGGTCTCCAGTTGGCATTGCAACTCGGCTGCATGTCAGTTTATTACTTGCAATTTGCCAAGGGATTAGTTTACGCCGTCAATATATGTGGCATGCAACCATTAGCGGCACGTTGCCACCCCCCCACCCACTGACATGGCCTGTTGGGTGTGGGCGACCAGATGAGTCACCTGATACGAGACACGCGCCATGCAGGCGACTTCAATTAAAAGCAAAAACCATTTAACGGCTTCATTTGTGCCCGCTGTCGTATACGTAATGCGTAATGCGGCTCAAACGGATTACGTATGCGACGCGTGGCCACTGATCCTATTTATAAGTCAGCTGCATCTGCTTAACTATGCAAATGAATGTTGAGAAAATGCTCCTTAATGCTTTATTGAACATTACGAATATTAAGTACCAAAGTTTCAGTTTGTTGCACAGTTTAATGGCCTCTTTTTAAGAAAGTACTCTATTTAATAAAGTACTTAAATGAACTGTAAATTCGCAACTTTGAAGCAAATTGAATCATATTTAACCTTAAAACATTGACAACAAATTGTTTACTTAAATTGTATAAATATAAATATAATAAAATAAAAATGCATCAAAATACTTAAAAATAAAATACAATCACAAAAAAAAACAATCAAAAAACAATTAGATGTTTGTCAGTAGCCTTAAGCAAGTAGTTTTTATTTTCCACACACAAAAACATTTACAAAAGTAAAAATAAAATTAAAAAAAAGAATTCTCACAATTGACCCCGACGTGATTTGAACACGCAACCTTCTGATCTGGAGTCAGACGCGCTACCGTTGCGCCACGGAGTCACATGTTATGATCTGGCGTAAAATGTTTGTTTGAACCGAATGCGTGTCTGGCATTAGATATCTAATATTATTGATTTATTGGCAAAATGTTTTGCTGCAACAACGACAATGTATATTTAATCTAAATATATTAACAATTTTGTGAAACAATCAAACATCATAATTTTAAAAGTCTTATCTTTAGTTTTTCGTAGAGCGAAAAATGGAAGCAACAACAATTAACTGTACGCAAAAAGCACAATTATATTGTTAATATACTTATCTTAGAGCTTTAAAGCTTTTGTACAAATAATAATTGTTTGAGTACATTCAAAACCTGTTTATTCGCATGCACAAACAAAGATATGCTTAAAAGACAGAAAAAACAAATTGTTCTTTAGTCTCTCTAGACGCTCGATATGACGAATGGAACAATTTTCAGAAGTAAAAATATTAGTATTATTTTAAATATGATTTCAAACTACAAAAATTACTAATTTCATTGGCTTTTTTAACAAAATATGACTATTAGAATCAAGTCAATCATTGAATATATATAATTTCTAGATGATTCTGGAATGTTTTTATTTAATAAACGGCCTGTCAGTTCGCCGTTGCCTTTTGATAGCTCCTGTTTCTTATTACCCATATTATCATCAGTCTTCATTAATAAAAGAAACCCAGCCTAAAAAACATAGCTTGAAAATGATGTAATGTGATCTTACTTGCTTTAAAGAGTTCAACAAAAAAGTCTATCTAGTATTAAATAATTTTATATGTATAAATAATACTTATATATAATATATTCTGTGTGTTGGCTGCTTTCTTTTTCTAACAGTTGCATATCTCTCAATAACATAAGAGTACCTCCTATCTTATATAAAATAATCAACGCATCAATGCCTTATATATACATATGTATAGTTTTATATACAGTGTGTGCTAAAAGTTGTTTGATAGTCTTTGTAAAGTACTTATTTATGCTATCAAGCCCCAAAAGCGATTCCATGTAATTTCATATTTGAGCGGATTATTTTGTTTTGAATTTCCGCAGCAATTTGTTCGGCTAAGTTCTTATCAGAAATCTGCCATAGACTCCCACGACTTCGTCCTGCCCATGCACTTGGCCCTGAAAAGCTGCCAGCAAGGGCAAGGGCAAGAGCAACGGGCAAAAGGGGGAAAAACCAAAAGGCAAATGGAAAATGGAAAATTACCCGACGTCATGCCAACTCACACAGCATGCAGCTGACGATATTGAAGGGGTCTGCGGGCTGTGGACGGGCTCTAATAGCCACAGCAACAGCAACAAAGAGACGAAACTTATTGCATCGATTTAACAAAACAAACTTTTTAACAACAACAACAACAAACAATAACAATATCAAATAGTTGTGGCTGCGGATAATTACAACAAAATATGTGGCAAAGACGTAGCAAAGGCAATGAATCAGCCAGCTGGGGGCTAGGGTATAGACACAGGTGTGTGGGTTGTTTGGTTGCCTGGCTTGTTTGCCAAAGGAGTAAACCAATTAAGGGACAGTTTCTGGCAGCCTGTTAAGAGCTGAGTCATGCACACTAAATGATTATTACTCAAATAATTACTTAATAAAAGTTACTTGGTATTTTGTTATAGTTAACATTTTTTGTGTATTTAAGTGTAGAATATGTTTGTGTTTGTGCTCTTAATTATAATTTTTATTTATATATATAAATATGTTAATACCGAAACCAATAAATTTAAAATTAAACAAAATAGGAATATGAAAATCATAATATTCGTAGTAATTAGTTTTGTAATGGTTAATTCTATGTGTAATTAAATATTGTATATAAATTATTATAGTAATTATCTAGCGACAATAACTCTATTAATTGGAATATTCATCTAATGCTTAGCGCTAATTATTATATTAAATTTATTATAGAATTATTATGTTTTATATTAAATTCGATGTATATTTAAGTACAATAATAAATAAATAAGCGATAAAAATTAAAGTACAGTTAAGATACAAAAAAAAAAAAAAAACAATTTGAATTTGTAATTAATTTGTAATTTGCTCGTTAATTTGTTTGCTCAAACAGCTAACTTCGTTTCAAGCTAACATATGGCATATATTAAAGAACCCTTCGGCGATATCGTAGTCTAACCTGAGGCAAGCAGCTAGGGTTAAGACATCGCGTGTCAATGAGGCATTCGTTGAGGCAAACAAATTATTGTTGCTTCCTTAATTTGTCAGCGCTTTGCATTGAATTGATTTGATTTTAATTTTCAAATTTTTTGGCATTTATTGCAGGGTTCTCGGGGATCGGTTTACTGCGCGAGTGAACCGGACCCAGCTGGTGGAATCCAGTACGAGTCGGGAGGGCTCGTTCTCAACGGCACAGCAGGGGCTGGCAGCAATCCCAGCGGCGTCGCCTGCCAGCCCACAAGCGGCTCGCTGTTCTCAGTGGTATCTGCACCGCCCGCACCGCTGCCCAGTGTGCCTGCCGTGGCGATGGCACTCGCCCAGCTGGATGTCAAGCAAATGGAAGCGCTGTGCGTGCCCACACCCTCGCCGTGCGCCTCGCCAGCGTTGCGACCCGCTACGCTCAGCTTGGATGCGCCTTGCTGTCCACGTACGCTGCACGCCAGTTTGCTGGAGCATCAGATCTCTGAACTGGAGGAGGATGACAATGAGAACCTGTTGACTGTGTCCAGCATAACGGCCCGGCCGTTGATAGCCAAATCTCATGAGCTGCGCACCAGTCGCAAGCAGCAGCAGTCGTCGGGCACAGCGCGCGGCAAGTGCCTAAGGCGGGCCAAGGAGCTGGAGCGACCCGCGGCGCGGCGCAACAAGCAGCTGGCCAAGGATCGGGACTCATCCACCAGCACAACGGAGAGCAGCGGCGTTGGCGTTGCTGAACCGCCCGATGGCGGCTACGGCTGGTTCATTGTCTTTGGCGCCTTCTCTGTGCAATTCTGGGTCGCCGGACTGGTCAAGTCATATGGCGTGCTGTATGTGGAGATTATGGAAACCTTTCCCAGCTCCACGGCAACGGTGGCTTCCTGGATACCGGCCATACTCTCCGCACTATGCCTGGTATTGGCGCCACTCTCGAGCGCTCTCTGTCAGCGCTTCTCATGCCGCTCGGTTGTCTTTGTGGGCGGCATCTTTTGTTCCCTGGGCATGGTGCTTAGCTACTTTGCCACCAGTCTGCTTCACCTGCTCTTCACGTTCGGCATTCTCACAGGTGAGTGACTATAAAAATATAAAATTTAAAAATAATACAATATAAAAAATAAAAATAGGGAACAAGTACTTAAGTAATTATGCTAGAAACATATGAGTAAAACTTGATAATTAACTCTTGTATTGAGTAATTCCATTACCTATGGCAAAATTAAATAAAGTATTGGCAACATATTTTAGGAATTGGTGGCGGTCTCTCAACCACACCTGGCATTGTGATTGTCTCCCAGTACTTTGACAAGCATCGAGCGCTGGCCAACGGGATCTGTGTGTCGGGAACCGCGGCGGGCAGCTTTGTGCTGCCCATACTGATCAAGCATCTGGCAGAGAATTGCGGCTTTCATGGCACCCTGCTCATCCTAGGGGGCTGCATGCTGCACGTGTGCGTGTCGGCGACGCTGTATCGACCATTAAGCGATTATGCGGAGCAGGCGCAGGCACAGGATGCGGCCAGCAAGCCCATAAGTGATGACATCAATCCCAGCACAACGGGCATGCTGACCACATCCACATACTTGGATACCTGTGAGGTGGCTGCCAACGAGCTGAACGACAAGTTCATCGAGCACTTGTTTCTCGAGGAATGCAAGAATCATCTGAACTACTACGCTAGCAAGCAGCCAGGTGAGTCAGTTGGTCCAATGATGCAATAATCAAAAGCCCAAATCGATTGCTTTACCAGCGCAAGACAAGTCGGCGCAGGAGAGCGATGATGAGGTGAAGGACATCATTGGCGAAACCACCTTTATAAAGCCCATGAAAAAGGTGCGCAGCTCCGGTCTGTTGCATTCAGTGGAGGATCTGAGCACAGACTCCACTTGGGTCTATCGCAAGCATTCCGGCACCGACTCGAATCGCGGCAGTCGCCGGCGTCGCAATGTCTTTGCCAACGATGAGACCATCAGCAAGATTCAAGCACATCTCGAAAAGCCCCTCTCGCCGTCCAGCGTGGTCAGTCGTGGCCTTAGCAAAAGCATGGAGATACCCACACCCGTCAGCAATCTCAGCGAGCTGAAGCAACAGCAATCGGATGGCAGCATTCTCGAGTCGCAGCTACTCGAATCCACGGCCGTCTACGATGATGACGATGACGATGACAATGACGCCGCCGACGAAGATGACGATGAGCGCAAGCTGAAGCGCTCCTGCTGTGCACGCATCGAAATGTATCTGGACATAAGTCTGCTGCAGGAGCCCAGGTTTATACTAATGTGCCTGTCCGTAACCCTGATGTCTGTCGGCTGTCCCTATATGCTCTACTATCTGCCCGCGCACGTCATATCCATCGGTGAGTATATGTTCTTAACAAAAAACTGTGTAACAGGAAAATTAATTATATCTATGTATGTCTTTGACCGGGACAAAGATCTGAAACTAGTTATATTTTGTTTCTAGTTGAACGAAGATCTTTGTTTACCAAACCCAAATCGGGACACAGATCTGAATCTAGTTCTATTTCTTCTCTGTTTAATACCAAACCCAAATCAACTACATTTCATCGATAAATATCGATTTTTGACACCATTCTATTTAATACTTGAGCGTGGAACATCGGAGAGCTATCTTTCAGCTCAGATCTTTGATCTTTGTGCCACCGATTGTGCAACCATTTTCTTTTACTATAGATATATAACATTTGTTTTTTGATATTCACTCGTCTATCTGTTTTTCAGGCTACAATAAAAGCGAAGCGGGTTATTTGGTTGCCATCAGCGCGGTGCTGGATTTGTGCGGTCGCCTGGGCCTGGGCTGGTTGTCGGATCTGCAGCTGTTCGATCGCAAAAAAACCTATACACTATGGTTAGTCGAAATTTAAACATACGCATATTTCAGATAACTAGCAAAACAAAGGGAATTTTAATGCAGGTCTTGTAGAACATAAATCAAATATTTTCTTACTTTTTTTAGAAAGCATCCGTTTCACAAATACTGACAAATATTTTTAAAAATAATCTGACATTTTTTTAAAAAAGAATTATACCTTGAATCAAAAATAAAGACAAATAGATATTTTAAAAATATAGACAAAATATTTTTATAAAGTAAAATTTTAAAAATTATCTGAAAAAAGTGAACAACTTTCGTATGCAATTAAATTAAAAGAAAAATATCTGAACAAAACAATTTGATCTAAGATCTTGTGAATTTGAAACCAGAAAAAAGACTGCTATTAATGTATGGATTAAATTCGTGAGCTACATATGAAGAACAGATTATTGCTAGCTGTCTGATGTATGCAATGGGAATATTATCCAACTGATGCTTAAATTTCTTTCTCAGCATTTTGGGCGCTGGTCTGGCCGTGCTGACAATACCCTTTGCCAAGACCCTGGTCCTGGTTGGGCTATCCGCCGCTGTGTATGGACTCTGCCTGGGCAGCTGGTATGTGCTGATGCCCGTGCTGCTGGCCGATGTCTTTGGCACGGATCGGATAAGCTCCAGCTATGGACTGGTGCGCATGTTCCAGAGCATTGGCGCCATCTCGGTGCCGCCACTGGCGGGTCTGATGCGTGATCTCTCCGGTGACTACGAGATCTGTTTCTACTGCATGGGCTCCTGCATGGTATTGGGCTGTGCCCCGCTGGTGGTGTGGACCATCCTCGAGGCACGCAATCATCGGCTGTTCGTGCAGCACGAGGAGGATGAGTGTGTGGAGGCTTAAAGCTAGACTCGGTTCAGTTTTGTTGCTTAGCAGTTAAACAAAAAAAATACTATATATTTGTTGTTCGTGTTTTAGTAGCGTTTACAGTTAGACCGAAACATGTTTTCCATAGCAGTACAAAAAAAAAAAAAGAAGAACAAATATACAACCTGAGTTCGAATGCCTCACCGATAAAGTTGATACTCTTACTGATACTCTACACACACACACACACACAAACCGAAGCAACATTTACTTTACTCAACCAACATTCACTTCATCCTTTATAAAGCAACACTTGAGTGCGATCCTGAGTTATTCTCGTCTAACACATATGTATATCTGTAATTATATTTATATATATATTTGTATATCATCTGCCTGCTTATCCTATGCAATATTTGCAGCTATTGTGTATTTAATAATGTTATCCCAAACATGAAAAGCACCGAAAGTTGCGCAAAGAACTGAGTTAAAAAGACATGAACACCAAAACAAAAGAGAAAAACAAATAATATCCATAAATGAAAAAAAAAAAAACTTTAGAATACATATAAATAATTGTATTCGATATAATATACGAATATATGTGTATGTGTATCTGTATTTTTATGCCCAAAAATACAAAATATGTAACAATACTTAGCTGTAGGTTTACACGATGAACATCATCAACATCAAGAAACACTTTCCAGTTGGTATTTTATTCAAATTGAGAAGCGCATAGAGAGGCTATCAGTAAAACTACTTATTAAATGTTTATCAACTGTACCAAACAATTCAAAAATCATATTCTTTGGGTGCATCCAACAGCATTACATTAATCTAGTTGTATAATAGTTGTTGTGAGACATTTACCCAAAACAAGAAAATTAACACAAAATAAACAACTATAAAATTTAACTCTTGCAAATGTTTTTAATTATTTTCATAATTAAAGTGTAATATTAAAATATTGCAAAATATTTCACAGAGAATTTCATAACTACTTATAAATTTAAATAATTTTTTCTAGCCAAAAATTTCGTAAGACTCAAAAAAAGAAACACTTAAATTAAATATGCAAATGCCAAAATTTGATCAAGCGACGTGAGTCGCATATTATATGAAAGCGTCACAATGACCATAATTATTCACAGCTGCAATGTAAGTCAGGGTTATTGATGGGCTGCTATAGATACAATTACAGTTAGACGTGCTACAAACATAACAGTATAACTATAGCTTACAGTACACACTCGGAGATCTTAGCTATTTCTGAACCCATTGAAAATGTTTTAAAGGGTATAATGTTTTTGTTGAATTGTATGTAACAGACAGAAGGAGGCATCTCCAACACCATAAAGTATATTTTATTGGTCAGCATTCGCCTGTCTGTCAGCTTGTCTGTCTATCTATCTGTCTGTCCGTATCTAGGATCACGTCGTTCTCGAAATCTATAAGATCGAGAGAGTTTCCGATAATCGCTATATTTTCCGTGCCCAAGCAATCGACACAAATCAATAACTTACCCCGTGTTCAAGCAATCGATAAGAGTCGATATCGGAATCCCATTTTTAAGAATATATCATAGGTTTTAATTGCGGGAGTAACCAAATTGTACATGTAGCTTTGAGGATAGTATATACAGTTCAGGTATCTTTCATTTTCTAGCTAACACCTCCCCCCCTCCCTCCCTAGTTAGAGCTGTATTTGTAGTTGGTAGAAGAAGGTTCAGGGTAACCCCTAGTCCGGAACTGCCGACTAGAGCTGTCTTGTTTTCAAAATATCAAACTCTCTAGTATTTTAAAAGCAAATATATTGAAAAATTCATAAACAGCATATTATATAGTACATAAATATCGTATGTATATATTTCTAAGAGTTCGCAATGATTTATACCGACAATTGTTGCTGTTGCATTGAGCTAAAATGTGGCTGCATTATAATATCCATTGTGGAGGTGATCATACGCGGCGTGGATCGCTTTCTTCTGGATCGTAAGTAATACTCAGTTGAATAACTCGATGGGAGGCTAATATCCCATTTCCAGATGATTCCATGCTGGGCTTTACGGCGCTCATCATCAGCGGCCTTTATCTCATTTGCTGTATAGTACTTTTGATTGGATCTCTGCTGGTGAGTCTTGAAATGATATGGAAGATCTTTGAGTTATCTTGATTATTTTGCAGTCATTACGTTTTCTGCTCTTGCCTTATATATTTGTTGCCCTGTCACATGTCATCATTTTGGTATGGGAATGCGTTTATGTCATCATGGTGGAGGCCTTCTATGATTTTGTGTTATTCGATATTTTTCAAGCAGGTGAACAAGTGTATATAATATCTAAAGAAATTTTATATATATTTATTATTCCTTCTAGTGCTCAGCTTGTACTTCTGCCTGGTTGTCTATTCCTATTACGATACTTTATAGAGCTGTACAAGACTTTTTATTTATATAATTATATTTTTGAAATATCTTTAGTTGTAATATTAAAAAATGTCCCAAAACGAGACTAATAAAACAGCCAAAACCTAGAAATAAAATAACTTTTCCTTTTCATTATTATGTTTTCAGAAGGAACAAATATTTAAAAATATAATATTTCAATTTTAATTTATTTTGTTAGACGAACTCTGATATTCTGTGTCTATAAATATATCTTTAAATAGCATACGAATATATTTATTTGATATCATTATATTGTAATTTGATTTAAATATTTAATAATTAATTTGATTTAAATTAACCGAAAAAATTTCACAAAATTCAAACATTTAATGAGCGTAAATATACATATATTAATTGGATGTAATTACAGATTGACTCTGAAATGCATGCCATCAAAGACATTTTATAAAATTATCAATAACAAAATTTGCTGTTTATATTAAATTTGATAATTGCAGACAGACTATTAGACAGTTAAAAAACTTGCATAATATTTCGTCTAAAAATGTTTAAGATTAATAAATATCCAAAGTATATTAAACAAAATTGAGAAAGTCGGAAACATAGAAGAAAAACAAGAAGCTACAAAAGAAACTGAAATTTGGAAGAAAAAAAATACTTCTATAGAAGAAAAAATGCTAGGAAAAATCGGAAAATTATATGCCAATAATTGTATTTCAAAAAATATTACAAAAATGTAAGCAAATCGGAAGCCTAGAAGAAAGAAAACTGCAATTTAGAAGAACACAACAACTATAAAAAATAAAAATAAAAACTACTCACTAAACTTCATCTATAGAGGATAAGAATTAGAAAAAATTCCAGGAGTAGAAAAAATCTAGCAACTAGACCTGTGCCAGGATCTACCTATATGATTTCTTATGTATGCCTAAAGGAAAATTATATATATACTTGGCATTCTACAGATATTTTACACTTGAATAAAGCTAAAATCCGAACAGTTCTCCAAGTGTGACCATCTTTATAAGGACACCATCTCTATATACATACATATATCTTCAAGATTCCTTCGTTTAATATCAAGAAACTCAACTTGAACGTTGCGATTACATATAAATAATATTTACACATGGTTTGTATGAGTCTTAGTATCGGGGCAGAGCCCTATCTTCAGAACTGTTCCAAGGTGCGTGGAGCTGGCGGTGCACCATATTCGTCGGCGGGTGGTCCATATTGGATGGCGGGCTTTGGCTGCTGTTTGTATTTGATGAAGTACACCTCCGGCTTGCTGGGCTCCGTGGGTGCCGGCGATGGCAGTATGACGGGCAATTGCTCCTCCGGTTTCTTGACCAGCACATAGACCAATGTCTTGTGCTCATCCTGCACCGGCGGCGGCAGCACCTGGCGCACTGGCGTCGGTGGATTCGGTGCTTTGATGAAGATGATCTTGTAGTGTTTCTTGGGCACCGCTGTTTGTATGGGCGATGCGGCTGGATACAGTTCCGGCTCCTCTGGCGGCACATGCACGTACACATTCTTGGTGACAATCGCCTCGGCGGTGGGCGCAGCGGGTGGCCCATAGAATTCAGCGGGCGGTCCATAAGCGGGCAACGGCTGTGCCGGCGGCGGTGGTCCATATTCCTTTTGTGGTGCCGAAGGCGGCGGTGGTGGTGCGCCATACCGTGTCCTCGGCGGCTCCGGGCGAGCCACAGCGATGGCCACATGGGCCGTCAGGACGAAAAGCAGCGCTACTTGTGTTTTCATTGTTAAATCTCGGCTCGACGGCTCACACTCGAATGATTCGTTTATGCCAGGTCATTGCGGCATTATATATGAACGGTTCGCAGCAATTTTTTGCTTTTGATTTTAATTTTGATCCACGCTCGTGTTTGTATAACCCCCCAGTCGGCCCAGAGGGGCACGGTCTGTGCTCTTTCATAATATTTCTGATGGCTTCCCAATCCAATCGTTACGGAGGCGTCGCCGTCGCCGTCGACATCGCCGTTGCCCACTTCGCATACAAATGAGTCCGAATTGTTGGCGCATCTTGTGCCCAATTTTGTTTTCGATATTTCAATACTGAAAACGAAATTGCAAACACAAACAGTCGGCGCCTGCCCAGCCCTGCCCCACCGCCAACCCCGATGCAGTATGTCATCGAGCGCTGTTTGGGGCCGGGCACGTTCTGTGCCTTTCCTGGACTTCCCGGCCTTTTTTTTTTTTTACTTCAGACGCTATTTGCCAAAAACAATTAAAGCTCGATTGCGTTGTGTACAGTTGTTATTTATGATATAACACCCGGGCAGGTAATGCTCGAAAATACCGCTGCTAGGCCATGGACGGTCATTGCAACCGATTTTCAGACAGCCATACGTTATGTTGATCAATTCAATTTTTTTTTTTTTTTGAGGCCTACGCTGAAATATGTTTAATATAGTACAGGGTGTTTCTTTAAAAGCTGACGTGGTCGGTTATTGGTCGGGGTTGGCTCTGGTATTATAATAATAATTATAAGCATTATTATTATTATTATTATTATTAGTATTTTTATTATTATTATTATTATTATTATTATTATTATTATTATTTTTAATATTTATTTATTATAATATTAGGCTTGGTTTGTTCTAGAATCTATCTTGTAGTACGCAACAGGATCCCCATTTTAGATAAGATTTCGATTTTCGGAATGTGTCGCATTCCATTAAATATATATAAAAATATATTTTGTATTTATATTAATTATATAGATAAATCGATTGTATATTAGATTAATTATATAGAAAAAGATAGATTAAAAACACAAACATTTAATTAATAATCGTAATAATCTCTTGCTCTTGTCAAAGCTAATAAGCAATTTAATTTGACGTTAAGTTGGTTGTCCTATATTTAAGTTCTTGCCCTCTAATCCGTCAGTCAAAATGTATCATGCATTTTAACTACTTGTTGAATATTTGATGTGCAGTTTTTTCATCTGAAATACTAAATTTTAACTGCATGCTGATTTACTCAAACAAAAAGAAATGTCTGAGAGAGTATAATTTGGATCAATTGTAACCAATCCTAGCTTTAAAAATGCGAAAATTTAAAGTTTAAGCCAGTTAACTGCTTGTTAGCATTAATAGAAAGTCAAACCAATTGGAACAGCATTTTTTTTTTAATATTTACATCTTTATTTCTATGCGATTTTCTGTTACTGTTCGAGCCATTTTTATCAGAGTGAGGATTTGGAACAGAAGCAGCCTTTGCTTATTTCCAAAATCGAAACACACACACTTACTCGATTTTCTGTGTCCTGTCAAATTTATGTTAAACCCATACAGTCAGTAGTTAATAGGTTTTTACGTAAATTATATACACAATTTGTACACACAACCAAAGAAACGCGCCGTAAAGCCAAATACAATAGCCAAAATTAGCATAGGCCCAAGACGTGTGTGTAACAATTGAAACGCTAGGCGAAAACAGATTATTGGATGCAACAAGATGATCTATTTGCAATATTGTTGTTTCTGCATTGATTTGCGCATTGGCACGTATATCATTGCCATCTCAGATATAATAATGGATTTTCTTTTTGGATTTTTCATAGCTATATTTGGCGAATCGGGTGAGTTGTTCAGGATGCAGCCAATCAATCAGATATATGTCTATATATGTTAACAGGTGACCCCGATCTGTGCCACAAGCTGTTCATTGCATTTATGTTTACACATCTGATCAGCGCCATATTACTCTTGGTTGGCGCTTTAAAGGTAAGTGCTAGCTGATCGATATATAAATATGTATATATATGTGTTGCACTTCTTCCAGCTACGTCCGGGCTGTATGCTGTTCTATATAATAATCACTGTGGTCAAGGTATTAGCTATGATCATTCTTATCATAGCGGACTTAATACTGCAAATCTGGATGCCAATTATAATAATCTATGTAGTAATGTTTGGTAAGCATATATCTCATTTCATCTATATCTATACATCTGTACATATATATTGTCTATATAGTTCTTGGCATATATTACTGGTTGGTCGTCTATTCGTTTTACGCTGCACTCGGTGGCAGTTTGTTTATCTGAGTTGCCCGCAACTGCCAGTAGAGTTCGTTGTGATCAAATTCTAATCTGTATGTCAACTATTTTGCCTTGCCATAACAATCATGACAAGTATACGAAAAAGCACATAATTCCAAAATAAATAAAATAAATAAAAGTTAATAAATTTATAAGTGTTATTAATTAGTAGAAACTATTCAGCTGGCCAATGATCCTTCTAAAGAAGTTTTGCTGTTGGCTTAGTTTGCGTCGTGGTTGTTATGTCATTGCCTGCGTCGATCTTATATTTAATATGGCTCTTATAATTTTTGCTAATGGTAATATCATAGTTCATTAACTTGTATACTAGATCAGAAATACATCGTTATTGTACCCAGACAAAAATATCACACACATTGAACGCGCTATGGCCATTTGTCACTGCATCGGATGTGGCATGCTGCTAATCGGAGCTTTAGTTGTAAGTTGTAACTTAACAGCGGGTTTTAAGCCATAGAATGTTTTTCTTATGCACCAACAGCAATCGACGGTTCTGTTGGTATTTTATTTGATCACCAGCCTGGTTAATGTATGTATCCATACGTGCATCATCGTAATGGCCTCCATTGATTTTGAACCGAAGCACATTATTGTAATTCTTCCGGGCATCTTTATAGTATGTAAGTGTCATATGTTCTCATTGTTAAATATCTCTTATCATTTATATGATTTCAGGCCTAAATTTGTATAGTTGGCTCGTTGTCTTCTCATATTTTCGAAAAGTAGACTCTGCCAATGAGGAAGACGATTGAGCAAGTTATAAAATCTTCAAACTTTTTTCTATTTGTACAATGCTTTGCTTGTAAGTAGAAAAAAAGTTTGAGGATTTTATACTTGATGCACACATATATATACATATTTTATAAGAAATTAAAACTTAATAGAAGCCAAATATACGATATCGTATGAGGGAAAAGCTTTATTTGTTTCAAGTCTTTTGATCAGTTTGTCTTACTTGACTAGAGGTTAAATTTGTTTTGTTTTTGCTTAAATTGGCAGCACTGTTCATTACTTAGGGGCTGCCACATGGTTGTAGGAGCCATACCCAGGTGGCAGCACCACAAGTTTTCTTGATCTTTGTGTTTGCAAAAGTCAACGGTGCTGCCAAATGTTACATGTCATGTGTTTTTCCTGGTGCTGCCAGGTGACAATACAGAACATGCATATTTTCTCTGCTTGGAGGCACTGCAATTCTATTTAGTCAATTAGCTTTTACAGTCAGATTAGATAACTAAACGGATAGATAAAAGAAATAGAGGTAGTCGACGGGTTAAAGTACATTTTAACTTTGATTGGAACATGATTAAGCCGCATATTAAATATCTTAACTACTTGTGTTTTCTGTGCATATCTGAATTGGAAAGTAAATTGTATGAATGAACATATATGTATACATTATTGGAATACAGTCTCTATCACTTATTGGCTCTTGCATATGGCTATATCTAAGATGTTAATCACAAGGCAAGCAGCTTAAACATAATCTCCAAAAACATATTTGGTGGTCATTGTACTGGTTACTGACGGTACTTGGGCATCACTGTAATAAACAATTTGTTCAAGTACACAATAGAGGAGCACAAAATCCTTAACAAGACTCACCTGGTGTAGCTCTTCACCAAACGCATCACATCTTTCATATTGGTTTCAATGTCAACATCCGGCTTTGAGCTTAGAGTATCGCATAGAGACTGAATAAAGGGCGTACCAGTGTCAAGGCGATAGGAGAGATAGCCCTCGTAGGTGCTGTAGCACTTTAAAATCTCGCTGGGAATACCATGAGGCTGTTTTTGAGAGGTGTTAGTTGAGTAAGATGGGTAAGCACAATCGAAACACAAGATTCTTTCACCTGCATTGCATCAGTCTTGAACGATCCCGGCTTCATGTAGCCTTTGCAGGCCTGCACGAAAAGTATCTTCGGCTTCTCGTGCAGCGTGCGGTTCCGCAATATGGGAAAGATGACATCGTCGTCAATTTTGATTTCACCATCCTTGACGGCTACCGACTCATTCCGTTGGCCATGGCTCAATATGACCAGAACTAGCGCTGAACGGTCCTCCATGTTTTTCTGTTCCACTGCAAAATAGATAATGAATCCGATTGTGTACGTGAAAAATGGGTGAAAAACTCTCGTATAAGACTTATAAAAGTATTCGTCCTTATTGACATAAATTATTGTTAAATTTCTTCGTCGTCTCCATGTTGATTTTAATATATACTATGTGGCAATTTTTTTGTATTCGTGCTTCGGTGAATTTTCAAAATCCACCTTGTTGAGTGGAAAGTTAGGGCAATCCACCCTTACATTTAGAATATGAGTTTAAAACTGTTGCACATCGATTATAAAGGAGCACATTAAGAGATTAATAGGAAAGCGGGAAAAAAGTGAAAACATGAGATGTATATACAAAACTTGGACTCACATTTGCGGACAGTATTCTTGAGCTCACTGAGCGTTGCATCCGTGATGATTTGCACCTTGCACTTGAGCGCCCTGAAGGTTTTATCCAACGATTTAACATCCTCGGAGCTACCCGAACGGAACTCATTATTTGGATTGTTGAATTTCTCTTGATTGAAGATGACAACCACAGCTGGCTTCAGTTTCTTCTTGATAACCGGCTTGGGTTTGGGTATTATAATATTCTGTGACACCGTTGGCTTGAGCTCACATTTTGCATCGCTGGTGGTAATGCTTGGATAACGTTTGGGCACCGCACCGTTGCTCGGATTAAGGCTAATAAATGGTTTGACCACAGTTGTCTTTGGGGTCGACAGAATTGGCTTTGAGGCAAAGGCAGTGCTGGGAATGGGGGAGCGAACAGATGCGCTGACCGTTGGCTTGGACAGCACAGATTGGCTGGTGGTTGGCCTGGACAGCACAGAGCTAGTGATGCTGCTCGTCTTGGAGGCATAGGGCGATACATAGCTGGAATCGATTGGTCTTAGCGCAAACGGCGACACATATGGCTTGTTTGCAGACGTGCCTGAGCTGCCCATTGAGGTAGTTGTTGTGGTAGTCGATTTTGGCGGCCAACTGTTCTTGCTGGGATTCAGCACCACCCGTTTGGATTCGACATGCTGGGTCACAGTGCGTCCCTGCTTCTGTGACATGGTCGTCTGCTCCAGCTTGACCAATGTGCTGGAGCGCCTAGCCTCCGCATTGGGCTTGAACGAGGTGGTCGAACGCAGTGCCACACCATTCAGGCTGGATGGACTCAAGCGCTTGCTACTTGTTGTTGTTGTTGTTGTGGTGCTGCCTGCCTTGCCGGCGTTTATATGCAGCTGCGCCAGGAGCTCGTCCAGCTCGGCCTGGCTTGGTGTGCGACGCGTTGTTATTTCCGTAACATGCGCCCGCTGGCTATGCGTCACCGTCTGACGTGTGGACCGATATGTTACCGTATTTTTGTTGTTATCTATTATCGTTGAATTCTGCACGGCCGTATTTGTCGTTAGGGTGGCAGCGCTTGTTGTGTGCACCCGTGTGCGTGGATCCTGCAGCGCCAGCGCTCGATCGGCGCTGACGCCTGCGTCGGTGGATTTCTTTTCTTTTTTCCACCAGCTCATTGTCTTTTGTTTGCTTGCACCCGCGATTCCCTTCTCTAAGCGCTCTCCCTCTCGCTCTCGCACTCGCACTCGCTCTCAATCGCAATACGCGCGCAGCGTTGCGCACACTTCAGCGTTTCGGAAGACACTATTTGGCGACAAAGCTTTTCGCTCCGATAAGGCGAATATTCGTTCGTTAAGTTAAGTTATTCGCTCTTGCTCGCTCTTGGGTGGATCGCTGCGGGGAGAGAGAGAGAGAGAGAGAGAGAGTGCATTGAAAATCCCCTCTGCAACTACACCTCTTTTCGATTATTACTCATACGCCGAGCGTACATATGCAGAGCAACGGCTTATCTACACAAGGGCAATACAAATCTCCTTACCTGTGGGTGAGCCCCCGTCTCACTGACCCAGGCCCTAAAATGTGTGTTAACATACATATACGAACTTTCTATATATATATATATATATACATGAATAAAGAAAATCAGCTTTTCTGTGACCCGTTTATGAAAATTTATGTAAATATCGAAAGCAAAAAATTCCCCTATATCAATTTACTTATGTATAAATTAATTATTATAGTCGTACTTGCTTTAATCAATTGTATGGCTAACATTTGTATTAATGAATGTATGAGAAAAAAACACAGTGAGCTGGCTTATCAACCAGTTTCCGGGTTCTATGTACCCAATATTGCTGTAGAAAAAGCTAACACAAAAATTATAAGTTCACTGAACGCTAGTGAATTCTAACTTTCAGAAAAAATAACGTCCGTGCAATTTTTGTTGTACGTATGTATGTATATGTATGTAAACTTAGAGAGATTATACATTTCGATGCCTTGTCTATAAATATTACATTTTAGTTGGGGAAAAACTACAAAAATATTCAATTTTTTGGCTCAGAAGCATCACTTCATTTTATGCGAGTGCTTTTACACGCACTTATTTTAGCAATTTGACGGTCGTTTGTGCACTTGAAATTGATTTGTCCTTGACTTAAGTAGACTCATGTACGGTTATACCTAAAATTTTAAGCCCAATATGTAGATAGTTTTTATCAATAATTATTGCTCATACTCAAAATATACTCAAAAAAATGCATGACAAAGCGCAAAAGTACCTTCCGATGAGTTTGCAATCACCTGATCTACATATAAATCCGTATCTTTTTCAGTTCGGTTCATACGTTCAAGTTCGTATTGGAAGATCGTGGCTGTATTATTTGAACGCGTGGTTAAAAAAAATATTTAAACTTAGAGCTATGACAAGTTTTCTTTGTTTAAAGTTGGTTTCACACTGATTGCTTATTCTTTTCTGCAATAAAGCCCAATTTCCAAGAACTTCCAAGAAAAAAAGATCAAAAGCACAAATAAACAAATCAAAATGCCGCTTAGCAGCTTTACGCTCTTCGGCGGCGCTCTTAAGTTGCGCTCTCTGCTGTGCGCCGCGCTCTTAGATGTTTTATTGATTTTCAGTAGCGCAGCGTCACAATATGCACTCAAAACAGAAACACAAACTCAAATACAAATACAAAAGAAAGCTCCCGGTTGTACTGTAATGTTTGTGAACGTTTTTGAAATTTCAGTGCTTTGGCAAACGTAGAATCGTGCGGTGAGTTGGCAACAATTGTGCCGTTAACAGCAACACACGGCGCGAAAATTAAAGCAACAACAGCTGACAAGTGTAAAAAGGAAAATTGTGGGGCAAGAACATTGAGAAATTAAGGGATTTTTTTTGCAAGTTGAACAAATGATTATCGAATATAGTTGCTGATAAGATAAGTTGCCAATTGCCATGCATCACAGCCGGCTTATCATTCGGCTAATGCTAGACGTGCAGATAACCTTTAAAATTATCCAAGGCCAATTTTCATTTAACAAGCTGCCAAAGTTCCCATAAAGCCCATGCATTAAAAATGTGCTGAAATTGCAAAAATACGACGAATCGTAAATCGTTTTTGGACTTGAATGCAAAAATAAATCCCTATATTGATTGACTGATGGTTTTCAGTTGTGATTATCGTCTAACTGGAATTGTGTTCAAGACTACTTCAATCAGCAGCTTTTATTAGTGGTGCTGTGAAACGTTTAAAACCCAACTGACGCATACTTACAATCAGCTACTGTAGCAACATGCAACAATTTACATCAATTGGCAACGATTGCATGCGCCTTAACAGACATGCAACTTAACTAGAACGGATCCAGTCTGGATCTTCGATCAAATAATTGAGCTGGCGCCAAAGAAATTCAATCATTGATATTATTCAAAATGTTTATATTAATATAAATACAAACATATATGTATATAATAATAATATAAACAGTTCTGTTTTTTGGCTGTGTGGTTATCAATTGATAACAATAACATTGTTTAATCTCCCATATCTGGACCTTTTAACAGTTAGTAGACACGCAGGAATCTATATACTCTATGTACATATATACGATATTGAATCGTTTCACATTTTGTGCAAAGTTAAAAATAAGCAATACTAAAAAGGGACTCGAAAGTAGATAAATTTACTATGAAAATTATTATTATTACATATTTATATTGGGTATTTCCATCACTCACACAGAACAAAGAGAGACAAGACTTTACAAACTGACATTGAGTAATAAGTACTAATTACTTAATAATAAACTCAAAAGAGATCGTGCGACGATGTTCAGTTGGAGATAAGTGGTCTCTCTTCCTCTCTCTCTGTCCCTCTCTTTGTTGCTTATAACGGACAGCTAGTGTCTTGAAATCAGTGCATTTGTGCTGTTGCACTTCATTAAATAATTTCACAACACGCGAAGGTGTCGACTTGTTCTTACCAAAACGTGCTCCCAATATTATCTTATTATTGAATCGTTCACCCAGCAATCACTTTGTTTTTATATCATATCATTGTTTTGTTCATTCAAGAGTGCAACACAAGCGCACGTGGCCGGCAGATCATAGGAATTTTTCGCGCAGGTGGCAGCGCCACGGCCATTTTGAAAAGAAAATAACAATAACTGCCCAATAATGGCTGCACCAGCCGCTGCCATGGACTTTGATGAGATACTCAAACAAATTGGCGAATTCGGACGATACCAAAGACTAAACTATTTGCTCATTTGCCTGCCGGTGCTCTTTGCGGCGGCCAACAGTCTGTCGTATGTGTTTACCGCCGGCACACCGAAATATCGCTGCCGCGTCGAAGAATGTGACGTAGACGGGCAGCCGCATTACCAGACCGATTGGCTAGAGGTTGCCATCCCGGGCACACGGGACAAACATGGCTACTTTACGCCAAGCGACGCATGCTTGCGCTATGCGGCAAATGAGAGTCATGTTCAACAATGGGACATGTCGCTTACTTGCAACGCCTCGTTGTTTTTGCCAGAACAGCCGCAGCGCTGTCGGGAGTTTGTTTACGAGATTGGGGAGCAAACCATTGTGCAGGATTGGCAGTTGACGTGCAAGGAGAATGCCTGGAAACTGGCTTTTGTAGGCACCACACACTTTGCCGGCCTGGTGGTCGGCACTGCGCTCTTTGGATATCTGGCCGATCGGTGAGTAATGGGCGAATATTTTTTTTTTGGCGATTAGTTCAACAGTTGTTTTAATGCGCGCGAAATAAAAACACATTTACGACTATATGGCAACATTAAAACAGCTTTTGAATGCACTTAAATTATCGATAACTGGCATAAGGGTACTCAGAGCGCAAACACACAAACACATCTTCCATGCAAACATTAAGGGCACTCACAATTCTTTTATTTTTACAGCTTTGGGCGCAAGCGCATCTTTCTCTTCTGTACCATCTTTATGGGCGTGACGGGCATTGGCCAGGCGCTGGCCTGGGACTATTCCAGTTTTTTGGTCTTTGCCCTGCTAAATGCAGTGGGCACATCCGGCGTCTATCCGTTGGCCTTCATCATAGGCGTCGAAATGGTTGGACCGCGCAAACGTGAAATGACCTCCATTGTGTTAAACTATTTCTATGCGGTGGGCGAGGCGCTGCTTGGCCTGGCTGCCTGGTTATTGTCCAGCTGGAAGATATTGCAGTACGCTCTATCCATACCGCCGCTGTTCTTTGTGGTATACTTCTGGCTGGTGCCGGAGTCGGTGCGCTGGCTGCTGGCGCGCAACGAGCACGAGAAGGCGGGCAACATCATACGGCGAGCGGCGCATGTTAACCAACGGGAGCTATCCCTGGAACTGATGGCCAGCTTCAAGCAGCAGCAATTGGATGCGGCAGACAACGCTCCTGGCAAACAGCCGCTTATACAGCAACAGCAACGCGAAATTTGGCCATCGGTCAAGCAAGTGTTTACCTCCAGCAAGCTCATTTGGCGTTATACGATCCTTCTGTTTATATGGTAAGTATTTGGCTGTTCGGTTTGATTTTCCAGATCCTAATATGTCCACTTGCAGGGCTGTCAATGCCATTGTCTTCTATGGACTCTCACTGAACTCGACCAATCTCAGTGGCAACAAATATTTAAATTTTGCTTTGGTCTGCCTCATCGAAATACCTGGTTATAGTTTGGCCTGGGTACGTTTTGAATGTCATATATACATATATATTCGCATTACAATAACACTTATTTTTATGTATGCATATATCCTCCTCTATAATTGACGAACCAAAAATAGTTGTGTCTACGCAAACTGGGACGACGTCTGGCATTATCCGGCTCGCTGCTGCTCTGCGCCATCACGTGCGCTGCCAGCGGCTATTTGACAACGGGTATGTCATCAAATTGTCATCATATAAGGCATTAGCATCTGTAATATACTAAATCTTAACTTTCTATGCATGCCTACAAAGTTTATACTAATAAAGGAGAACGTAAAGTGCCTTAAAGAGATGTACAAATTAAATAAACATAAGAGTCATGTTAGATTTGCAAGTGGATATAGAACGTTATCATTATATTACAAATTAAAATTGTAATATACAGTGAAAAATGTACTTAATACCAATAGCACCCTTGCCCTTAGTCATCCCATTGTTCCCAACATCTGTAGCTAGTTATTTCAAAATTTAAAAAACTTTTACGTAAAGTTCCTTGTGCCACTAATTTATTATTATATATGTAATGCAACTTTTGAGTCATTGTACTCTGAACCCATTAAAAATGGGTAAAAGGTGTATAATATTTTGTGCAAAATGTAAATGTATATATATTCTTGATCAGCATCAATAGCCGAGTAGATCTAGCCATGTCCGTCTGTCTGTCCGTCCGTCCGTCCGTATGTATAAACGCAAGGATCTCAGAACCTATAAGAGCTAGAGACTCGAAATTTTAGCTGTAGGTCCTCCTAGTGCCTACGCAGATCGAGTTTGTTTCCGATAATCGAAAACTTACTCCGTTTCCAAGCAATCGATAACAAATCGTTATCGACATCCTGTTTTTTGAACAAATTGGGTAAATAATTAGAGCTAGACTAACCAAACATGATACTTACTTACTTGTTTTCCTACTCTTACTGTCGATGTCTACGTAAACGATTTTTCACTGTATTTCCATATCTCAGTTTTTACTTCACAATATATTAGATCTGAAAGCAGTTCCAACTAGCTCTGACAGTTCTTTATTTATAAATGGTGTCTTATGGCTCAATGTTTGTTTATTTTGGTCTTATTACAAACACTTAATAGACATAGTTCCATGTAATATTCAACAGGTGCCAATTGGCTGATCGTAACACTATTTTTAATGGGCAAACTGGGCATTACCTCATCGTTTGCGGTCATTTATACCTACACAGCTGAAATGATGCCAACGGTCGGTGAAATAAATACAAAAATTCCATATTATTATTCTGTTAAAATTGCAATTCAATTTCAGGTCATACGCAGCGGCGGCGTTGGCGTCATGTCGACATTTGCACGTTTTGGTGCCATGCTGGCGCCCTTTGTTCCACTACTGGTATATATATTACATATTATTTTATAATTTTTATATATTTATTTAATTATTCAATGCCTTTAAGGGCGACTACTATGAGCCGTTGCCCTTGCTGCTGTTCGGCGCCGCATCTATGCTGGCAGGATTTCTATCGCTGCTGCTGCCGGAAACCTTTCACAAGAAGCTGCCAGATACGGTAGATTCAGAAAATATAACCTCTCTGTAGGAAATATTAAATTATGCACTATCTTTTCCACAGGTCGATGAGGCAATTGCCTTGGGCAACAAGACGCGCCCACTTTCGAATATTACGAGCAATTCCACATCCACAAACAGTCAACAACACGAGTCCATAATGTGATTAGGCACATATTAAGAGCATCCATTATCCATCTAGTACAAAGCACTAGTAGTTAATTAGAGACTTGCTTTTTATATGGCACCTGGCACGAAATGTTGTACTTAGTTTTATATATAACACGAATCTTTACCAAAAAGAGTCTGCACGCGTATTTGTTTTCGTTTCCAATACTCGATATTAAAATGTTCACATCAGAGAAGATTAATTGGTTTAGCCTTGTGCTGTGCAGATGAAACTGTTTTTTAAATTGTTTTAGGAGCACCTTGACCCTTTGAGTTTTAGTTTTAAGCTATATTAAAAATATGTATTTTTTTATAAATGAAATGCCAATGAATATTTACAATTTACTAAAAACATAACTATAAGCAAATATTATTGCCCAAACAGACCCTCAAATAAAAGCGGATCAGTTATGACCCCGAAGCGATGGAGCAACTTGTAACGCTGCTTCTTATCGGTTCGCAGGCAAATTGGTTGATAAAAGCCAAGGCGTCTGCGGCTCTTTGGTTCCCAGTCCGGTAGCAAGTCTTCAATATCGACCAGTAGTTCCTTGCGTCGTCCCCAGAAGTCCACATAGGCCAGCTTCAACTGATCCTGATGATCGTTAATGTAGATGAAACCAATTAAATTGGTGGCCACATAGCTAGCCAGTGAGAGTGTCATCAGTCCCGTAACACCAATGGCTGCATAAATGCCCAGCACATCACCTGAGACATGACCAGCACTTTCCAGGGCAATGGCCACCGGCGTTCCAGCCACTGTGACAAGAGCCTGATAGATTTTGAGTCTATTAAAGGCAGCTACTAGGCGTATTAATGGCAATCTATAGATTGGGCGCCATTCCGTAAAGCCGGCATCCAAAACAGATGATTTCCCTGTTTTTGTTGTTGTTGTTGTTGACGTTACAGGTTGTGTGACAGCCTGTGTTGATTCATATCGCCGACTGCTCCCTACACAATATGACAGTGGCAATTTGAGATTTTGAGGCCTGCACAATCGTTGCAGCACTGAAAAACATTTTTTCTATGTTACTAAATCGCTGTAAATATGTTTTTGTTTATATAAACCCAGAAACGCACTTGTTGTGTGACTGTTAGATAAACACTGCGCTCTCTGTTGAGCATGGCATTGTTTAACTCAAAATGGCGATAAGATGTTATCGATATGTTCTTCTGCTGCAGCTGGTCACACTGCTATGACATTTTGTTTCTAATTATAACGTTTTTATTTAATTTAAATCAACTTAACATAAACTAATTTCCATGTTATTTTTGATTTTTTTTTTAAATAAACACTCATAAGAAAGCAGACTAGCAAATGCTGAGAGTGCTTAACAGTGACCATGCTAGTGATCGTGAAATAAGCTCTCACTTAAAATTTTAGCTAAGCTTTTGAGAACGCGCATAGAGTTGAGTATATTGAGCATTGAGCGCCAGGCATTTGTTTAATAATAGACGCAAATTCTTGTTCAGTCCGAGTCGACAACGACGACAGCTCGTTGTTGCATTTACGATCTTGTGCCGGTCGCTTTTGGTCAGTTACAAAACTAATTTACATAGTATGTATTTCGCTTAAATATATGGTTTCTATTATATTTAAGGGCATGAAAATATTTTAAAAAAAATTTAGTTTTTGGACAAATGGCCAACACAAATAGGCCGTGCAATATTTTAAGCAAATTATGGCTAATGCGCAGAAGAAATTAATAACCAAATAAAAATGTTCCTTAACTTAATTTTCAAGTGCCAAAAACGGTTAAATAACAATTCAGATAATCAATGTTGAATACAAATACAATTAAATAAAACATAGATTGATGTTTCGTGACAATTTGATGTTTTCGTGTGTTGTTTAACAAGCTGTAAATATTTTTAGCACAATTTTGGCGTGCTGCGAATTCGAAAATAGTTTTCAATGTTTGTGTGTGCGTAATTTCTTTACCCGAAATGCGCACAAGTGCAACATGTAAATAAATATATATATATATATATATATATATATATGTGCTAATACAATAACAATAAAATACAGTACACGCTTGGATATAAAAACTTGCAGAAATTGGCATTTGCCAGAAATTGAAAGCCGTTCTCCAAGATTTTAGGTGTCTTGGCTCTGAAATTGGCCTAGGGAAATGATGATATCCATCAAGTTTTTGTGTAGATATAGAATAGTTCGAAAAATTCAAATATTGTGCGAAACTTCTGAAACTGGAATGTTTCAACTTGCGATTTTGATCTGCGTTGAATACAAATCAAAATTGTCAATTTGTCTCAATTTAACCAAACATTGAAGAAATTGTTTTCTTATCTTAATACCCGCCACAAGAAACGGTTTTCCTCATCAGCTCAAAGAACGAGTTTCCATATTGTAATTTCTGTTTTTTTAGGTACGGCAGTATGTCGATGACATCGCTGGGCATAAGCGCTGGCTTCATGGTCGGCTGCTGCATTGCAGCACAGATTGCGCGCCGGGTGAGCCGTCGACTGCTCAGCCAGGAAGGCATTGTGCCCGTGCTGATGAACGAGGCGATTGCCGCGGCGGAACTGTGCGCCTGTTGTTTTGAGCTGATCATCGGTAAGTGTAGCTGTGCCCGCTTTAATGGAAGATTTACGAATTGGAGCATATGCAGTGGCCGATAACTTTGGCGTGGCCACCTATGCCATTTTTTTGTTCCTGCTGACCATCTGGTGGGGCAAGGTATGGGGCGATGCCTCCGCCTGTCCGTACACACACATGGAGGACGTGCTGGAGGGACGCACCAGCTTTAAGGAGATGGCACTGCGCACCTGGGCCGAGCTAATGGGCGGCTGTTGTGTGTATCGCATTGTCCAGGTCTTCTGGTGGCTCGAATTCGCCGAGACGCACAAGGGACGTGCCTTCGAGGAGTGCAACGCCGATTTGCAGGTTAGCCCCTATGTGGGTGCTGCCATCGAGGGTGTGGCCACACTTTTGTGCCGCCTGGCCTCGAAAACGATTAGCGTGCAGGAGCCAAAGTTTAGTAGTTATATTGATTCCTTTATCGGCACCAGCCTGGTGGTCGCAGGTAAGTACTCGCCCGCCTGAAACGTGGCTACCAACTGCTGCCATGTCCTCTCAAAAAGTTTACGCTTTTAATTATGCCCTGCTTACAGCCTTTAACTTTTCTGGCGGCTACTTTAATCCGGTGCTGGCCACGGCTCTCAAGTGGGGCTGTCGCGGACACAGCAATCTGGAGCACATCATCGTCTACTGGATTGGCGCCTGTCTGGGTGCTATGCTATCGGTGCCCATTTTCAAGCTGTCCATTGTACGGCGCTTCCTTTTGGGCGAGGAGAAACCAAAACAGGCCTAGACTGCCTTCTATTACAACGGCTAAAATGTAAACGCATAGCCGATAGATAATTTATTTATGCTTTAAAATTATCGATAGTAGCGCACAATTTATAAAGCATTGTTATCGATAGTCGACACCAAAAATACTAAACAATTATTAACGATAGCAAAAACTATCGAATTTAAAATTCGTTAGCCCTCATTTTGTTGTTAATTTCAATTGAAAAAATACAATTTTAATTTTAAATTAGCTACTTGCGATATTTATAGTAAATATATACCGATTTAAAGAATGGGTAATAATACTGAACTTGCAACAAAATATATTTTTTTTGACAACATAAAAGAATTCAAATTCATTTTGTTATATCCAGACGTACCTTTTTTATTATTAATTATTAAAAACTATCAACTGTTATTTACTATCTAAAATCACAATTTTTACATGCTGTTAAAAACTAAGTAGATAATTTATGAATATTGTGTTAGTTACAGAAAATATGTACGTATTTATAAAACTTCCCCATAGCTTAAGTAAGCATATAGCCAGATATCTTACTAGTGTGAACCTTTGTAATATATCGTATTTATGACTCCTGATTGGCAGCCGGTGCAAGAGCAGCTGCTGCTGCCGGTCGGCGTCGTCGACGACGTGTGACGCGCAACACGACCTCATCATTGATCCGCTCGAATTGATAGTCGCTGTTGCCCAGAGAGCACCGTTTGGTCACCATGGAAGAGTCGTTGCTGTTCTGACAGTGGCTCTGCTCCATGGTGCTGGCATTGAAGGTCTCATCAATGGTCACATGCAACTGCGAGGTCTCCGTAGTCAAGGCTGTTTCTGGTGGCGTTTGGGGCACAATTGGATCGGCGGTGTTCACTGTGTCCCCATCGTTAACATCTACTCTACGTTTTTTTAGCGGCGTTTCATCTGAATCTTCGGGCGTATCGCTGCAGGCCTCATTGTTGCTTCTTCTTTTGCCGGTTGTCCGTGCTCCGAGTTTCTTTACTCTGACCCTCACTTTTGTAGGACTGTTTCGCGACGTGCACGCAACTGTCGACTGCAATGGCGATTGCATAAGTATCTGGATAAGATCCTGTTTGGGCGTTTGCGGCCCCTTCATGGATGTGGACGTTACAGCTGTTTCGTCCGGCTGCTCATCGGTTTGTGACTGCTGATGCAACTGCTTCAATGCCAGCTCAATGGTATCCGTTTCTAGGCTCAAATTCGGATAGCTTTCGTCCAATGTGATTGCCTGCTGTTTATCTGGTATTAACTCATTCATGACTGCCTCGAGTGCAGCATCGTCCTCGGTGTGATCAATCTTGGTTGAATCCGGCTGGGCGTACATAACTGTAGCTGCAACGACTGTCAGCTTGGGCGTGATTGTCGTATTAACTGCCACAATTTTCGAGTTGCGTTCATTTTGATTAACTGTGATGAACTGCAGCTGAGACTCTCCTTCAATCTCCGCTGCTGACTGCGTTAATGTGTCGACATTAAAGTTCAGCCCTGGCATTTGCTCGGTAACATCATGTGCATTGGACAGCTCGTCTGTTTGTGTCAAGTTGTGCTCCTCGCTTGTTCCATCTACTTTAATTGCAAGATTCTCAATATCCATCATGACGGGCAGGCGTATGTCCTCAATTATTTGTATACTTTTCATGCCACGCACTGGACGCTTGGGCGTAACCATGTTCTCCTCTGCCTGTGCTGGTAATTGATCCAATTGACAAGTGATGGAGTCCTGGCTGGGAGGCGTTGTGGGTTCGCTTAATGTGGGCTTCGCTGCTGAATTTATTTCTTGAAAATCGGATGATTCTGAGTTTTGATTGCTTTCCATTAACTGATTTTCCATTTGGTGCACACTTTTCGCTTGCCCTAGTTCTTGATCATCATCATCATCAGATGATTCCTCTAGTTCCTGAGCATCATCATCTGATGACTCGATGTTGTCATTGCTTTCCCCTAACTGATTTTCCCTGTTGTCCTCACTTTTCGCTTGCTCTAGTTCCTGGGCATTATCGTCTAATGATTCCATGTTGTCATGGCTTACCATTAATTGATTTGCCCTAGGGTCCTCACTTTTAAGTTGCTCTAGCTCCTGAGAATCATCATCAGATGATTCCACGTTTTGATTGCTTTCCACTAACTGATTTTCCCTATGTTCCTCACTTGTCGCTTGCTCTGGTTCCTGAGCATCATCATCAGATGATTCCGTGTTGTCATTGCTTTCCTTTAACTGATTCTCTCTATGGTGCTCACTTGGTGCACTGTTTGATGTCGAATTATCGCTCCTTTCGCCTTCCTGAGCATCATCAGATGATTCCGTGTTGTCATTGCTTTCCCTTAACTGATTTTCCCTATGGTGCTCACTTGGTGCTTCTTCTTTTGCTTCTATATTTTCGGCTTCAGCCCCAGTCAAGATCTTATTGGTGCTTTCTTTGAGTTCCTCAGCTGGCGCACAGTCTTGAGTATCAGTTGTGTTGGTTTTTGTTTTATCCACATCGTTTGGTAGCTCCTGTTCCTCTGCAAAGCCCAGACAATTGTGTGCTTCAGTATCTACATCGCTTTCCATTTTCTCTGCAGCAGTAAAGTCTAGTCCGGGTATATATTCGTGTGGTTCTGCAACCACTGCCTTAGTTACTTCCAAATCACTCTTTAGGTCCAGGACGGATATATGCTCATTTGTTTTCATATTATTCACGTCTCTTGTTAGACCCTCTTGTATTACAAAATCCATATCCAGTATATTTTCATGTGTTTTTGCCACTAAATTTTTAGTTGCTTCCTCTTCAATGGACATATTCAGGCCCGGCATGAATTCCTGCGTTCTCGTGTCCACTTTACTTATGGTGGCCTCTTCATCCATTAAATCCAGGCCTGGTATGTATAAATGTGGTTTTGTATCCACTTTATTTAGGACTTCGACGTCAGCCTTTAAGTCCTGAGCAGCACCATCGTCGTATAATTTGGTATCCAATTCCGTAATTAATTCCTCCTTAAAGTCTAGCCCGGGAATTTGCTCATTTGTTTTTCCATTATCCACATCGTTTATTAGTGTTTGATTATCAACCAAATCCAGGCCCGGAATGTGTAGATTGGTTTGAACGTCATCGAATTCTCTTTTTAACTGCTCTTCGGCTATAAAATCCAGGCCCGGAATGTGTTGTTGGTCGTTGGTATTATGAACTTTATAAACAATCTCTTCTGCATCCAACAAATCCTGAGCAGTTGACTGCGCTTTGTCTGTGCCCGACATGTTTTGCTGAGATTCTATGTTATCCACCTCATGAACTGACTGCTCATCGTCATTTGCAGCCTGTCCCTGATTTGTTTCATTAGCTCCTTCATTTACGAACTCAACTTTTACAACGTTTTGAAGATTTTGTTTTGTATTTTCTGCATATACCAAGGGTTTTAAATGCGGCCTAGGCAACGGTTTTATTGGTTTATTGCTCGTGACAACTTGATTATTCAGTTGTTCCTCATCCTTTGCAAATTTCTGCTCCATTTCCTGACTTTCAACATTGCATACAAAATATTTGTTTATATTTGCAGCTAATTTTTGCTTATTTTTTCCAGATTTTCCGCTGCTTGTTTGCTGTACTCTTGCTTCGATTTGGCTTTCCGGCGTGTAGAGCTCTTGTGGCGTTAGCGGTTCCATATTTGCCATTAGGTTTTGGAATACTTTTTCATTGTCCACATTGCTGCTGCCTGCATTTGTTGCCGTCGCTGGGCTTTGGTGCTTGGGTGTGCTGCCAAAGAGATCTTCCATGGTTTTTGGTTTGTGGTCATGTGTAGAGGATTTGTTATGGTGTTTTCTTTCGGTTTCCCGGGAGCTTTTGCGTTTACTGAAACCGAGATATGTAGCTTTATAAGCAGGGAAATATTGCTGGTAACAAATGTAAAAGTTGCAAACTTACCTGTTCCTGCTACTATGCTTGTGGGTAGAACGCGAACGTGAACGCGAGCGACTCCGCCGACTTCTTTTGAGATCCTGGTTCTTTGAGCGGTGCCTCTGGCTGTTGCTTCTATACCGATCCCGACTGTGGCAACGCTCTCGACTGCGACGTCGACTTCTATCTCTATTATGATCTCGATCTCGATCTCGATCTCGTTCTCGTTCTTGATCTCGATCTCGTAATCTGTCCTGCGGGTTCCTCACATCAGCTGAGCGCTGACGCTCTGCGCCCGATTCAAATGGCTTGTCTCGCTTGTGTTGCGTCATTTTCTCGGGGCCAGCCTCCCGGCTAATGGAGCGTCTCACGGGTACGTGCTGTTGTGTAAGATGTTTCATTTTCACATCGCAGTTTTCGTTATTGTTGTCGATGGCAATTTCAGCTTTCACGTCCAACATATCCTCGCGTTTGAAGCGTTTGTGTTGCTGATGTTGCAGCTCGTCTAAAGGTTGTGTCTGGAAGCTAGGCTGCCCCAAATTGGGTGCACGCTTGCGTCTGAAGCATATATCATCTTTCCTATTAAAAAAAAAAACACAAATTTATATACATATATGTATATATGTTTTTGTGGCTTTTGACAGAGCTACTTACTCCTTGCGCAGCTGCGTTATTTGTGCATCCTTGCGTTTGATTTCGGCCTTAGCCGTATCGAGCAGGTTCTGAAAATTCACCTCCATTGTCTTAATTTTCTTGGCAAGTGCTTTGTTTTGCGCTTGCAAATTTGCAATTTCCAGCTGTGCGGCATCATATTTTGCCTCGCAGGCCTCCAATTCTTTGGATTTCTGGCAGCAAATCGAATTAGTCTCATTTAGTTTACCACGCAACAAGGCTTACCTTATTTTCAGCATCTTGAAATTCATCCAAATCATCGTAAATATCGAGTTCGTCGCTCAACATTTTATATAAACCGTGTACATTATTTTATAAAGTGCAGCAGATTAAATGCGCGAAAGACGACCAGTGTTGTTAAGAGCACAATCTTGTAGACAGGGTCAAAGCAGCTCTGTGTTTATGGGCATCACTTTAACTTGTAGCGAGCCAGTTTGAAATGCAAGAAAACATTGCTCTAACTGTCATAATACACACAGCCGGCACTCAAATACACAATATCAAACTAATTTAAATACACACAATTAAAAAATGCAATGGCTGACCACAGAGAATCGCGTCCGTATTATTACAAGCTCGAACGTCAAAGGTTTGCGTGCATTACATATTCAGTAACAGCAGCATTTCTCATTCTGGCCCTGTTGCAATGGTATCTATTTCATTTATTGTAAGTTACTATTGTTTATATTAGCAAAACATTCAACTAACACCCGTTCTTTTCGCAGTGATGCCACAAATAAGTATTTTACCTCAAATTATTGGGTTGGCATTATATTCTTTGTAATAAGCTTACTGCTCATCATATTATTCATTTTCTTCGAGGATCTTCGCTTCTTTACACCCATCAATTGGATAATGGCTTTTATAATAGTGAGTCGCGATTCATGTGCATCTTCTAGCTAATTTTTGGTTTACAGTTTGAATGCATTGTCGTTGGCGTTACATCGTTGATTGTGCGTCATTATCAGTACCACTTTTTAGTGAGCTACCTTATATGGACCATTGTACTTATAATCTTCCTTGTAATTGGCTCTTTTATACCAGTAAGCAACGACTATTCAACATATTTGTATGAAAATATATATCTTTTACCGTACATCTTAATACATTCATTTACAGCGTGACTTAACGTTGGATATTGTGGTACTGGTTATATTTGGAATTATTTGCATTATTGGTGCCATGTATTTTCTAATGCTCTACTTAGTTGCGAATGTGCCTTATTCGTTTTTAGTGTATCGCGCCTTCGTAGTTTTTACCATTGTCACCGTACGCAACTCTCAATTTAATTCCCTATTTTTAAATTGTATACTAATTACATGCATTTTACAGTTTATTATGTACCACGCGCAAATTATCAATGGAGGACGATTTGCTGAAATTCGGGACAGGGACTATCTTTTGGCGGCGCTTATATTATTCTACGATTTTTTGCTTATGTATCTATTTACGTTTCAATTGGCCCCAAAGTGGTCTGATGTGTGCGATACACACAGAAATATTACAAATATTTTTGTAGTGGATGAGCATTTGAAGCAAACAACAGCGCAGGCAAAAATGGGTCTAGCCGACGATATAAAAGTCGATGTGGAGGCATAAGTGTCGTTTTAATATTTCCAAACTTTTGTTTAAACTTACGCGGTCTGTTAAATTAAATATCTAAACTGCTCGCACTTGATGGGTAACACTTTTTGATGCGCAGCCAACTTCACACGTTTCGAAATTTGGCGCGCTGCAGCTGTTTTCATATTGTTTTGGGCCGTTGTTGTTGCTGTTAATATTGCTGCTAATAAACTTTATTTGGCACAAAGCTGACATAAACAATAATTTGTGTATTTAGCAACGTCAAACACAACAGCGCAGCGCTTAGTTAAGCAACAGCAATGGATCCAACCATATCTGTTTCAAAGGTAGGCGAATGAATTTGAAAAATAAATATAAATTGAAAACACTTGAAATTTGTGATTAGGGCTGTTTTGTCTATAAGAATGGAGCTACACGCGCCAATAAAAAAACGCCCAGCAAACGCAAACGCACAGAGGCAACTAGCAGCCTACTTGGCAAGGAGATCACCTCGCAGCCCTTCTATGCCGCATACACCGAATGCTGGAATCAGCTGCACAGCCACATTGTGCAGCTGCAAATGGCTAGCAACGCGCGCACACTGGAGCAACTGGTGGAGTTTGTGACCGGCGAGGGGGCTTCCAACCTGGGCAACACGGAAACGCTGCCCACAGCGGCGCTGCTGACGGGCATCAATCAGCCCGATCATCTAAAGCAATTTGAGACGCTGACGCAGCGCCTGCATGCGCAACAAGCGGCTCGTGTCTGTGTGCTGGAATCACGCGATTGTGCCACACTAAAAGCTGCTGTGGAGTCCATGGTGTACAGCTTGATGGACGATCAGTCAGAGCTGGTGGACCCGGAGGACACAGAGGATGAGCGTGAGCGCGATCGCAAGCGTCTCCGTCGCACTCAATGTACCATGAAGCAGCTGAACGCGTGGTATGCCAACAACTTTGGTGATGCGGATAAACGACGCGCTTTGGTCGTTATTCTGCCCGATTTTGAGTGCTTTAACGCCAGCGTGCTGCAAGATTTCATACTTATACTCAGCGCCCAGAGTGGCCGCTTGCCCTTTGTGCTAGTGCTGGGCGTGGCCACGGCCATGACGGCGGTGCACGGTACGCTGCCCTATCATGTCAGTAGCAAGATCAAGCTGCGTGTGTTCCAGACTCAACCGGCGCCCACGGGCCTAAACGAGGTGCGTAAATATCTTGGCTTCCGTGCAGCTATAAGCTTTTACATTTTATATCTTTTCTTTTTAGCTGCTCGACCAGGTGCTGCTCTCGCCCAAGTATGCCTTCCATTTGTCCGGCAAGGCTTTCAAGTTTCTGACCCACATATTTCTTTACTATGATTTCTCCATACACGGCTTTATACAGGGCTTCAAGTACTGCCTCATGGAGCATTACTTTGCGGGCAATGCCTTCGCCCTATGCACCAGCTACAGCCAGGCTCTGGGTCGCATTAAACAGTTGACGCATGATGACATGGAGACCATTAGGCGTCTGCCCTCTTTTCGCCCTTATGTGGAACAGATCAACGATTGTAAGCGCATTATAGCCGTGCTTACCGATGATGATTATCTGAAGAAGAAGCTGCCGCAGCTGTTGCGTGACTGTCTGCTGCACTTTATGCTCTTTCGCTGCTGCCTAGAGTTCTTCACGGAGCTCGTGGGCGATCTGCCGCGCTGCCCGCTGGGCAAGCTGCGACGTGAGCTCTATGTAAACTGCTTGAACAAACCCATCCAACAGCAGCCAGAGTACAAGGAATGTTGGCAAATGCTCAGCTTTATGTCCAAGGAGGAATTCGTAGCCAAGCTCGCCAAATGCATTGACCGCACCGAACAGTTTCTCGGCGAGCAGATAGCTCCGCTGGAACTGGGCGAGGCCTGTGCGGATGTAATGCGCGCCGAGCTGCAGTCGCTCAAGCAGCTGCTCAACGATGTCGAACTAGCTACAATGGAGCTGCCCACACCAGCCACCGAATCCACAGCATCAACAGATGCACGCACTTTGACCGATCTCACGCAGGTGGCCTCGCGCCATGAACTAAAGGCACAGCTGCTGCAGCGCAGCAAACAGGACAAACAGCAGTCGACGTCAGAGTTTGCTCGTGCTCTTAACAATATATTGTCGCACATTGAGACGCACCTGGTACTGGCCCATCTGCGTCCGCTGCAGCATGCACCACCGCTGCACGAACTGTACGTATTCAGCGACATATCAACGGTGCGCCGCAACATCATTGGAGCACCTCGTGCTGCACTGCACACGGCACTCAATAATCCACATTTCTACATGCAATGCAAATGCTGTGAACTGCAGGAGCAATCGCAACTGGTCAGCACCATGCCCGATCTGTCGGTGCTCTACAAATTGCATTTAGAGTGCGGTCGCATGATTAACCTGTTCGACTGGCTGCAGGCATTTCGTTCCGTGCTGCGTGCCGGCGATGAGCAGGAGGAAGTGCCACAGGAGCAGATCGATCCGCAGATTCAGTGAGTATATATTTAAATATATATATATATTTATTTATATTGATTTGACTTTCAATACGCAGAGCACGTTTCACCCGCGCCGTCGCCGAGCTGCAGTTTTTGGGCTACATTAAAATGTCCAAGCGCAAGACGGACCATGCCACACGCCTCACCTGGTAGGCGCTATACAAAACCAACTTGGTCGTTCTCTTATAGCTTAACTCGAGACCAATTGCATTTGAGTTTGGAGATCTTTATTTATTTACAAAATAAAACTATTAAAATGTAGTACATTATATTTGTTCTCACAGAAAATAGTACTCTTCATAACGTTTCATCATCCAAAAAAATATCATATTGTAATAGGTCTATATTTGTATAAAAATATAAATGGTTACTTTTTGACCTGCTTTAATATCTTGAAGACAATGTGTGTGTTTGTGTGTTTACATATAAACATTGAGTAATAAATATATCTGTTTATTACTCAATGACTAGCTTGCTTCAGAAATAAAACGGTAATAAAAGCTCGGAGTGACTTTTCCGCTCTGTATCTGTTTATTACTCAATGACATATAAACAAGCAAAAGCTATCTAGTCAAGAGTCCCAAGTAGTCCCTCGAGATTAGATATCTTAAATTTATATGGATTTGAGGCCTTACCAATTTCGATTAAAATAGTATGTGTTATTTTCTAGGGAAATATGTTCTATATATAATTATAGCCAGGCATTAATTTCTCTAAAAATGTTGTAAGCAAAAAAAAAACGAATTGGAAAAAACTACTAAATTCTATCTAAGCCCCATTTTGCCACTCAACAAGAAAAACAAATTTCATTGATATATTACCCAGTGCTTATTGTTTAAATTGGGGCTTACCACGTTGGGTTATCTCGAGCATAACATAACCCCAAACAAATCTATTAATAGCCTGGAAAACAGTAGCCCCAACAAAAAGGTCGCTGCATACGTAATCAAATTGAACATATGCCCCTAATGTGCGTATGTTTGTTTAAATCTTGAGCAGACGCACTCACTTTCTGTTTGTTGGAGTATTTACCACAAATTATTTGAAATATGGTGCAAGTGCGGCATAAAGGAAAACGCAGCCCACTTCGTTTTGTATGGGGTGTTACCACTCTGCGGTTGGTTCTAATCGCTTTGCCCGTTGGCCATATTGTTGCCGGCACCCTGTTTCAGTTAATTGGGCGGGAAAAATGGTATAAAATGTGCGGCATTCTATAGAAATTCCGCAGTTCTTCTCCACACTGTGTAGTGGACTGTCTGCAACGTTTTTCCCATTGTGCTCTACTGAGAAATCGAGAGAGATATACATATATATAAATATACCAACATGTATATCCTAGCTCCATTTGGAAAAATGGAAGTTGCCATCGTTTTGCTGTTGCTCTCTGCCTCCATGGGTGGCATTGGTGGTGCACCAGTTGAGGTGGGTCGAAATTATGGTTCGATTGAAAGTTAACTCATTTTTAACATGCATGTTAAATAGGCCCCTGAGGTATGTCTTGTACAATCTGGAACTGTTGAATGCGCTCCCGGTAAGTTTCCATTCCGTGTAACATTCGCTTGCCTCTATGTAGGCCTAGCTTAGTTTAGTTTATTCAAATTAAATATTAAAAGGTTTTCCGCTTACATGTCCGTCTAAAAAACCTAAATTTACCAAATTGGGGTTCTTTAGAATTCTGAAATTTTTAAAAACTAAACTTCAATCCCATCCAAAACGAAAAATGTCTAATTGAATATTTTTAATAGTTAAGATTTAAGCTACTTTTAAGTAGTTTTATAGAGTATTTTGTAGTCGTTTACGCTCAGCTGCCAAATTTGCTTCCCTAATTGGTCGAAAATTTTGTAGTTTTTTGTGCTCAACCATGATGTACCCTATAAATTAAGTTAACTATTCGTAATTCTAGACAACTTACAATTTTCACCAAAATCATTATTATTTGATTATTATATCTAAGATGCTTTTATTTTAAGAAAATACTTTGTTTTACTGTCAACTATTTGGAAATCAAACGCATTGCTCTTTGAAAAGCTGCGTTGCCATTTCCAAAGTCACGAAATTTCTTTTATCCCTCGGTTCTGAAATGAAGGGCCACAAGTTTTGGGTGTAGAAGCTAATATTGTTTTCGACTCTGCGTTTTATTTGGGATAAATGGGTTGGCTGGCAAAAATCCTCAGACTGAACCCTCCACGCGGGTGCCAGCTGGGCAATGGATGCTGTTACGCCCGTTGGTTAAATGGGACAAATATCGAAGATTTCACTTCCATTTACACCACAGGCATGGCAGCATCTAGCTAAGGTCTCGGTAAAGCCTGCAAATAGCGCTGAAACCGAGCCATGGTCTTGAGGTATTTTCGGAATATTAATTCCCCAAGTTTCCTTAGGGAAAGAACATAGCTAAAGAAGTCAAGGCTTTAAGCTGAATAAACCATCGATTTTAATGAATATTTTTCCAGATTACATTCTTAAAAGTTTCAGCAATGATATTAATGAAGCTAATAATGAGAGCCAAGTCCTGAAGCAATAATCGGAATAATATTAAAAGTATTTATGTGCGTATTTTAAGTCTTCTCCATAGAAACTTGTCATTTCATTTACAGATATACTTTATGATCCCGAGCAGCTAGGACCATATTGAATCGTATCAAACATGTTGCGACTGTCCTACACTTTCCAACAGGCAGGTCTATGCCTCGAGATCTGGCAGCTGGGAAACCTTGCACTTGCTCTTTTTATTAAATACTTCTCTGGCCAAAAATATAACTATACTCAATAAATAACAATCATAATGAAATCAAGTTTAACTTATTTTTTTATTTACAATAACTGATTGTTTGTAGACCAACTAGTAGATAAATCGTGCCCAGGTCTAAATTGCTTTAACAAAGGTAAGAGTAAAAACCGGAAGAGAAAAATGATAAAATCAGAAAGAGAGTGAGAGTTAATTAAAAAAGGTTATAATCATACACAAAATTTATTAAATTGTTAACACATCAAAAAATCCTGAACTTGATTTCGTGAGAATTGCATAGAAGGGCGACATTTATAAATTAATTTTGCAGCTCAGTGTGTGGTATAAGTTAGTGTCTGCGTTTATTTTAGGAGAACATATATCGAGTATCAGATCAAGACAAACAGTTTTAAAGATTGCTTTTTAAAAATTCCTGTGTTGCATTTAATATATTAGCTCATATTTTATAAATTGTAGCTATTAGTTAATAATGTTTAAAGCAACAAAAATGCATCTGAGCTTATTTTGCTATCTGATTTCAAGCGAGTATAGTCAAGCGTCTTGGAGAATATCAACATATTGCAGCTCATTCTGTCCAGCTCAAGGATTGATTACTTCACATAAGTTTCAGCGTCTCGATGGCCGCAGCAATGCGTTCGATTTCAGTACGGGATTCGGTTAGCTTTGTCTCATTGGCTGCTTGTACCTCGGCTGGCACCTTGGTGGCATAGTCGGATGCCTGAATCGCTTGGGTTATCTTACTGACGGTCTGCTCCAGTTGATCGCGTTTCTTGTGCAGCTTAGCAATCTCCTTGTCGGCCTCAATCAGACCCTTGAGGAGCAGATGCACTTCACACTGCCCTGAGATGGTGAGGATGGCGCAGCCAGCGGGCGGCGGACTGTCGAACGTCACAGTGGAGCAGTAAGCAATGGTGGACAGATCGCTGGCATAACGCTTAAGTATAGCATTAGGCGCTGGATCTGTGCAAACAATATAAGCCTCCGTCTTGGTTTTGTTGGGCAAATTGTAATCGGAGCGCGCGGAGCGTATCACGCGTGCTGCCTTCTGCACGAATTCCACATCCGCTTCAACTTGAGCGTTGCGCCAGGTTGTGTTGGCTATGTGATGTGAATAAAAGGCAATTAGAGAAGATCACGTAATGTTTGCACAGCTGATCACTTACTTGGATAACTGGATACGCAAATGCTGGGCGTGCGGTCAGCGCGCGGCAGACGCTGGAACAGCTCCTCAGTAATGAAGGGCATAAATGGCGACAGCAGACGCAGGCCATAATCCAAACATACATACAAAGTGCGCCTGGCTGCCGCCTGCTGCTCTGCGCTGCCGCTCTGAAATATGGGCTTCAGGCACTCCAGATACACGTCACATACATCGTACAGCCAGAAGGCGTAACAGGCGCTGGTCACGGCAGCAAAATCGTAGGTATCGAAGCCACCATTGCAGGTCTCAATGGTAGCCGCCAAACGGGACAGAATCCAGGCGTCCATTTGATTCGAATGCTCAGTGAGCGTAAGCTGCGTATTGTACAGCTCATCGCCGTTAAAGTAGAGCAGCGCGAATTTGGTAGCATTCCAGAGCTTGTTGCAGAAGAAGCGATAACCCTGGACGCGATTGATGTCCAGATTAATATCACGCGCTTGGGTGATATAAGCGCACAGGGCAAAACGCAGCGCATCCGAGCCGCACTCGGGTATGCCCTGTGGATAGTCCTGCTTTTGACCCAACTTGGCCCTCTCAATCTCACGTGGATCGAGATTAGACCCAATGAGCTGCTCGTGCAGGCCCTCTAGTGTAATACCGCGTATCACGTCCATTGGATCGATCACATTGCCCAGCGATTTGGACATTTTTCGTCCGTGTGCGTCGCGCACCATTGGATGCAAGTAGACCTCCTTGAAGGGCAGCTTGCCCAGTAACTTTTGGCCAAAGAAGACCATGCGTGCTACCCAGAAGAAAAGTATATCATGGCCCGTCTCCAACAGCGAGGTGGGGTAGAAAGCCTGCAAATCGACCGTGTTGTCTGGCCAACCAAATACGGAAAAGGGAAACAGGCCGGAACTGAACCATGTGTCCAGCACATCCTCGTCCTGTTTCAATAAAATTAGGCTAGGATCCAGGCCAAAGCGTTCAGAGGCCTTGCTCAAAGCCTCCTGCTCTGTGCGTGCCACAATCCAATACTGTTCTTCCTCAGACTAATAAAAGTATTGACATGCATGTTAAATTTACCATGAAGCTTAAAATTGTCAGTTTAACTCACCGTGCTAGGCTGAATGCTGGATTCCTTAAAGCTCACATGGTAGGCGGGTATGCGATGACCCCACCAGAGCTGCCGGGAGACACACCAGTCGCGTATGCCATCCATCCAATGATACCAGGTCTTCGTGTGATGCTCCGGCACAATTTTCAGCTCACCCGAGCGCACAGCCTTTGTGGCGGCGGCAGCCATGTCCGCGCAGCTGACATACCACTGCGGCTTGATGAGGGGCTCCACCACATCCTTGGAGCGACTACAAATGGGCACCACCATTGCATTGTTGATCGTTTCGCGATAAAGATCTAACTGCTTGAGCCGCTCCAGCAGTTGTTTGCGGCAATCGAAACGCTTGAGGCCGGTGAACTCGCCATAGTCGCCAATGATGAAGCCATCGTCATTGAAGATGGTAATAAAAGGCAGATTACAGCGTTTGCCCACCTCGTAGTCATTGGGATCATGGGCGGGTGTAATTTTAACGGCTCCTGTTCCAAAATTCATGTCCACAAACTCATCACACACAATGGGCAGGCGGCGTTCGCAGAACGGATGCACCACATGCTTGCCATGCAAATGTTTATAGCGCTTGTCCTTTGGATGGACAGCCACAGCCGTGTCACCCAGCATTGTTTCAATGCGCGTGGTGGCCACAACGATCTCCTCATCGCTATCCTCCACCTTGTAGGCAAACTTAATGAGCACGCCAAACTCCACCTTCTCCTCGTAACCAGGTATGGCCAGGAACGTGCGTCCCGGCAGCTCCACCTTGTCCACTTCAATGTCTGAAATGGCGGACCGCAGCGTGCACGACCAATTGACCAAACGTGAGCTGCGATAAATGGCGCCCTGTTCGTGCAGGCGCACAAAGGCCTCGGTAACGGCACGGCACAGTTTCGGATCCATGGTAAAGTTAACGCGCGTCCAGTCGTAGGAGGAGCCCAAAGCCTTCAGCTGATCATAGATGCGACCGCCCTTCTCGCGGCGCCAGTTCCAGATGCGTTCAATAAACTTCTCACGGCCCAGATCGTGCCTTGACAAGCCCTCATCGCGCCACAGCAACTTCTCCACCACCACCTGTGTGGCAATACCCGCATGATCACAGCCGGGCACCCACAACGTGGTACGTCCCTTCATGCGTTGATAGCGGGTGATGGCGTCCTCAATGGCATTGGTCAGCGCATGACCCAAATGCAGCGAACCCGTCACATTTGGCGGCGGTATGACCATTATGAATTTACCATTCGGATTGGGTTCAGCAATGGAATCACGCTAAGGAAGAGCTCGTTAGGAATTGCTCTAAAATCTCTTTGGTATTCTATATTTTGCTTACGCCATATTCGGGTGTAAAGAAGCCCTGCTTCTCCCACCAGCTGTACCACTGGGCCTCCACATAGCGTGGACTGTATGCATCTGGGAGGGCTCCGCTGATGTCCTTCTTGTCGCCAGGCGCTGTGTTGGCCGTATAAACTGCAGCCTCTTTTACCTCTTTGGTGCGTTTCTGTAACAACGAAAGCATAACGATAACTTTCACCAATTCAAATAAGATGATAGAAGGGTGCACAGTGGAAGATACCCTGTAAGCATTTACATTACCTTGACGCATTTAAGGCTCGAAAATTGGGTTTGCTTACACATCATTAGTATGAATTCATAATAGACCTTTACACACACACTGTAACAGCTAAATTAAAAGTTACAAGCACATTCACAAGTTTGCATACCCCATACACTGGCTTTTGGCTACAGGGCAAAACAATAGTTGAGCACAGGCACTTTTCTGTTAAAATAATTTGCGTTCACTTTTGGCTCAAATGAGCAGACTAGCAGACACCCTTAGCTACGCAGTTCATTATGTTGATAAATATATATATGTATATATTTACACCTTTTTCTTGCAGACTGTTACATACATAAGCACGAATTAAGTCCACCCAATTTATCTATTTCTTTGATCACAGGGTATAACAATAGCAGCGCAATTACTCCATAGACATTCACTTTTGGCGATGTTTGCGTGTCACGAAAATAATTAGACAGAAATGTGCACAAGCGGACGCGAATTGCCAACGTTTACATGAGTCATGCGGGTGCGTAAATACCCTACAAACATAGTCTCCGCAGTTGCAACAACAACAACAATAAACTTAACCTAGCACACTATGGGGTACAGAGACTTACCTCGGGCTTCTCCTTCTTCTCACCCGCTGCTGGTGCAACCGCCGCCTTTTTGTCCAACTTCGCCTGCAATTTGGCTAGTTTCTCAGCTTTCTTAGCCTCCTTTTCCAATTGTTTGGCCGTCTTTGGTGGGCCGCCATCACCGGCTGGCGTCTCGGCGGTGCTTGGCTGTTCCTGTTCCGGCATGCTGCTTGTTGGTGTCTTCAATTGAGCTGTTGTTGTACGCAACGACAATTAAATAACCGATTTGGGCTGATGCAATATACTTATCATTACAGGTAAACTCACTTTTAAAGTTGTTTTATGCAGATTGCATCTACAGATGAAAACGTGTGCAAACGGTGTGACCAGAGCATACATGTTTTTTTTGCCTGAAATATCGCTATATTTACTCAGCTGATAAGTACTCGCTCGACTATCGATGCTTTTGTTTAATCGACAATGGTGCAGCTCTAACTCTTTCAATGTGTTTTGTTAAATTTAGCAAAAAAATGTGCAATTTTTGTGTATTTAGTATTATGTTCATTGTAAGAAAGTGATTGACTATAGAATCTAGTAAAGTGCAAGTGTGTGAAACAAAATGAAAAATGTCGTATGCAGTATATGCCACAGAAATGCCAATGGACAACGACAACAGGACGGAGACGGAACGCGTTCTTCCAATTGTGGTGTAGTTGTGTATGGATACTGATTAGAAGACGAAAATTGCAAATTGGATGCCACAAAAACAAAAAGTTTGCTGTTTAAAAGCTGTTTAAAATGCGACAGTAAAAAACCCACAAGCAACCACACATAAACCCAAATCACATACAGCCCAGCACACACACAAGCACACACACACACACACATAGGCATGTGCAGCAGGGCGAGCTAATCTATTGTAAATAAACCGCATACTGGTCTATTGTGAACGCTCACTGCTCTCGGTCACGTACGCCGTTTGTTGTTGCATCTGTGCTCTGGGCCCAAACTATTGCGAATTTGTTAAAACTGAAATTTTATTAAAGCAACGGACGAGCCCAGCGGCATGTAGAAAACATTCAGCTGCAACTTCTTAATTAAAGGTAAGTTATTTAGCTTTAAGTTTAATTTGCATTTGAGCCAACTATTTCGCAAAATCGATTTTTCAAATTAACTTTCGGTCATGCAACGAGCCAAAGCCGCCCGCCACCTGCCGCCCGCCGCCTGCCGCTCTTCCGAGCCGAATCGGCGGCTCTCTTTTTGTGGCATGCTCTTTGGTTTCGTTTCCTTTTTTTATTATTGTTTTCTTTATTCTTTAGCCGGGTAACGCGTCACTTACTTTTGGCAATTCAAAGATTAATATTTAGCATACCTCTTACGCATGTGTGGGTGTATGGGGTATGTACAGTCTGTGGGTCGGAGCAAGAGTTGGGCTTGTGATGTCCAATACCTAATGTAGATTTTGGAATATTACAAATTTTGACTTTTTGGATAACAACTATCCATTAATAACGCTCTATCTAGATTATAAACTGTCTTATCTTGACAAATACCTAACTGATTTTCGAGCCTTACATTTTGGTTTATTGATTTAACATTAATTATTCGTTTTTAATTTAGAAAATATCTAAAAATGTAGGTTATATCCATTATGATATAGCATTCATATTTGATTTATTGATGAAACAAAAATTGCTATCTAATAAAATAAGTACTTGACAAATTAACTGAACTCATTAAAGTATTTGAAATAGTTTGTTTTTTAAAAAATACTTTTCTTAAAATACTAATAAAACAACATTATTAGCATAGGATAAAGGGGTCAGCCCTACATAAATAAACACTTTCGCTCACTTGTCTGAGATTCGAACCAGCATCCTCCCTAATGCTGACAGGCTCACTCAGCAGGGACTGCAACGGAAATTCGTAGAAAATCACAATATAAAAGGGCTTTATGTATGATTTGAAAATGATCAAGCAATTCTTCTGTAAAACAAAGCTTTAATATAGAATTTATTTGACTGCATTTTGTAATTTATTTGAGCCCAGTCACGCCGAGTTGGTTTTGTCAGTCCATTAATGGGTTGCAGCATTGCCACGCCCCGAAACTAAAGCCGACAGCTGCTATACTATCGCGGTGTTAATGACTTCTTCTAATCAAACAAACGCGCCTCGGCTCGTAGTGTAAACAAAGCGTCGAACAAATGTTTGAAAGGCAGGGAGACGATATTAAAAAAAACGAAGTTATTGACATGCGTAGGGACAACCCTTAACCAGAGTCGGCAGGACAGCAGCGACAGGATAATGAAACAAAGGGCCATGTCCAGGCTAGCCCAGACGACAACTGACCTGCGACAAAGACAGCGCCAGAGAAACATCTGCCCCTAGTCCTCGAGACGTCTGGTTCGGCGGCCTACCTGCAGGCCAGGGCGAGGCCAGAGCGCAGAGAATGGGAATTGGTAACTGGGAACTGGGAACAGGACACCCAGGCAAAGTTCAATGTACGCCTGCGCAAACATTTCACAGGATGCACGCGCAGCTGCGACAGGATTCGTAGCTCGGATGTGCGTGATTTTTGTGCGCTCTGCTTTAGTTTTGTCTTCTTGTTCCTCCGTTTTTATTTTTTGCTCTCTTTCCCCCTCTCTCCCTACGGCCACTTTCGCACTTCCTACCCTACTTAATGCTGAAAAAAAAAGGCGGAAATCTCAAATGTTGTAACAGTTTTTTTTTTGCCAGACAACTTGTATGTAATCTCTGTCCAACAATCGGTCGGATCCCGAATACCTTGTCCTGGCCACGCCCAGCTCTGGCTCAGTGAGCTACCGGTTTATCCCAAAACAAGTTGCGCCGCACGCAATTTGAAACTTTTTTCAGTCTGTTGGGGTCCTATTCCCTCTCGATTGGGGCGATCGTGCCCCTGTCTACGGGTCGTCCACGGCGACGTATTGAATTACAGTTGCACGAAAAGCTGCCTCGTCTGGAAAGTATCTGGTTTTTTGGGTTATGAGCGACAAAAATGTTGATGTACACTTTGTTATCTTCGATATCCATATGCTGGCTGGACTGAAAAGCGAGCTCCCTTTTACTGGGGGGCACATGCAGGTGATGCAGCTCCGGCAGCTCCGGCAGCTCTGGCAGCTCAGGCAGCTGCTAATGTTGCCTAACCAGCATATAATTTCTTTATTGGAAGCGTTGCGGTTAAAATCAATTTGGTTTTCTTTTTTCCTCCTCAACAGCTGCGATTACAAGCGAAATACTTAATAAATAGTCAATAATAAAACAAAATTCTAAGAAATAATGTTCATTTCGAAAATGTGCATCAATTGAGCCAAAACTTCAAGATATAATTCTTAGATAAGTTCAAATGTTCGATGGGATATGAAATATGGTTCATATTTATTGGCATTTACAGCACTTTTGAACGAAGAATTTATGTTGTAAAAATACAGCCTCAAATTGGGCTATCGACATTTTAAGATATTATATCTTAAAGATTTTTTGATGTGCCTGGAAATAATAGAGCTTAAAGAAATTGCAACCTGGCAATAATCATTGAGAACTCTTTTGACTTTCTTTGACTAGAAAACCATACATGTTTTAATTGTTAATATAGACGATAATTACTTTTTTATAATTTTTGTAAAAAAAAATTGAATCGATTGTTCCAGTTATGACTTTATCAAGGAGTAGTCCGATCTTTTATTTATTAATTTTTATATTTTTATTTATTTTAATATAAAGTTAAGCTCGTCATTTTTGAGTTTTGTTAAGATATCGTAGAAAACAAACGTTTTTCTTATAAAGAGACTCGCTTTTCGCTCCTTAGTTTCTATGGCATATATTATATACATATGATATGATATGGTATATGTATGATATGATCTATGGCATATATTATATATGATATGATATGGTATATATGATGTGGTACATGTATGATATATGTCTGTCATATAATAGCTGAATAGCCTCCAAGAAATAGACAGAGCCATGGCAAATTTCGTAGTTCATTGATCTTGGTAGTCCTCGAAGTATTTCATAGATCCGTTAAATATATCTTCAACAATTTATGTTTAAAATTGTTTTCGTGGGGAGTTCTTTTCATATTTTATTGATTTAATTCAAAGGCCAATTCTTTGCACTCAAATTCCACAGTCTAAATCCTAACTTTTTCCAAGAAATGCTCACACCCACAAAAAATACAATATATGTAAGACGAGTTCAATTAACTATCAATCAATTGAATCTAGGTTGTGACAGCTCTTGCGAATCGCACAACTGTTTTGATGTGCACACCCAGTACTCACACACATGCACACACACACACACACACATACACACACACACACACACGATGACACGCTCATGTATTCGTGGCAGCAACCGCAGCCAATCAATCGACAACCATCAGCTGCCAAGTTGAAATAACAACTGGAAATGGAACTGCAACTGCTGCAGATGCTGCATTGTGGTGCAGTCCTTTCGGTTACACTGGGTCCTGGTGGCGCATGCCAAAACGCTTGCAGAGGAGCAGCAGCATTTATCGTGTCTAGTTTTTAGGGGAACTCCCAGAGCCAAACAGATGTTGCCCACAGTCTGGCAATCAATGCAGCAGCGGGCAGCTGCCACAGTCAGAGTCAGAGGCAGGCACAGCTACGAAGGCAGCCCGATCCGGCTTGCAGCCGGCTTCAAGGCATTTATTAACATTACCTTTGCGCGGCGACAGATGGCAGGCGGGCTGGCAGGCAGGCAGCTAGGCTCGGGGTCCGGGTCGAGCAGCTGCTGCTGCTGCTGCTGCTCCTGCCTCTGGGTTCTCGGCTCTGGCTAAGCACTTGAAGTGCAGGTGTTGCCCGAGTTGGCAACAGCATATTGAGTCGTCAGCTGGGCGCTGGCCAGAGTTTGGCCGGTTTGTGCGTTTCCTGACCGACCCTACACACACACATACAGACACACATACAACAGCACTTGATTTGAGTGGGGGTTGTTGCCAAAAATCAGCTGTTTTTGCGCAATGTTTATAAACAAAATGTAACCCTTAGACAAGTCAGACTCTGCCGGGCCATATATACTCACATATATAGATAGATATTTTTGGAACCACCACTGAGCTGAGCTCTGCCGTGCCGTCCCGTGCCGTGCTGTGCCGTGCTGTGTTGTGAGTAGAGTTAAAGGCAGAGCAACCACCGGCATACGACCATGTCCACGACCTACTTTGGCGCACTGGCTCTGGGCCACATGGCGCATGGGGTGGTTCCGCTCACAACAACAACAACAACAACAATGACAGCATAAGGCGAAGGCCTTTGTAGGTGCAAGGACGTTTGATACCGGGAAAACCCCCCCATATAGCCCAGACAGGGAGGACGGCGGCAGCAACCACCAAGTTAAATGCAAGGCACCGACCACCACGGAAAAACCATGTGCTCTGCTTTGCTCCGCTCTTGGTCATGTGCTTAACCGAACCACCACCACCGCCAACAACAACAACAACATCCACAACATTGCGTATTACCCACCTTGCAGTTCATTGGCATGTGCCGGCATGTCATCAGCCTCATCCACACAACGTCTTCGTCGCTTTTAGGGGTTTTCCCAAAAAAAAAAAAGAAAGAAAACAACAGAAACCAAAACAAAGTGCGACTTGGTGGTAGTTAGAATCGCGCTCCCATTCATAAAGCATAACATAAACATACCCCCGGTTCAGTCATATATATATATAGACACCGAGCATAGTGTATTGTTTGTTTTGACTGTCTCCGAGTTCTCTATTCTAGGTGGTGTTTGTTGGCATAGATTTCCCGACCTAATCGCAGGTGTACCCGCATATATATATATATATATTATTAATAGAGACTACCCCCTAAAACTTGTGGCCAGCTCAACAGGTCGCCCTGGCTGGTGGTTGTTGGTGTGTGTGTGTGTGTGTGTCTGTATCCCGATTGAGGGTAATTAGTATTTTTTGGGGTTATACAATTGACATTGGTCCAAGCTTGATATATATATTGTATATATGTAGTTCACAAGCCAAGGGGTTGAAGGTCGTACAGGTTAGTATTTTTGTGGATTGCTGGGATGATAACAAAAACATGCCCTAACTCAAGAGTTTTGGAATTTAATGCCTAATACAGCATAGCTTGAGAAGTTTTAAAATTAAGTGTTAACATTTTAATATGATTTAAACTAGTTCAAAGGTTTGAGAGATTATCAAAAATAATAAAAGCATTCAATGGTTAAACATTTTAATAACTTTTAAATTGATAGCAAACAAATTAAATCTGGCAAAATTATAGCATACTTTTTTGCAACATGTATCTGATTTTCTAAAAATATATCAGAACACTCAAGAACAAACAATGTGGGTTAATATTGAAAGGGTTAAGGGTCTATTTAAAAAACAAACTGTACAAGTATTTGGCAAATGGCTTTGAGAATATCTCATAGTTCTATGTAAATACTTTTAGAACACTAAAACAACATTCATGTGTTCCTGACTATTTTTATTTGTGATCAATTATTTTTGGTCCACCCTATATTATGGAAATTTGTAAAAAGCATTCTCAGATAAAATAATTATTTACCGTAATAGTAAAATTTGCCTTAATTATTTGCATATTTAAGAGTTTTATAATACAAAACAATCAAAAAGGGCGAAGAAATTTTCATTTGAATGAAATTCTTCAAAATGTTCCTTTATAAGATTCATATGATAAATGATAATAAATGATAAATGATGATTAAATCTTTTGATCTAGTATCTCGAAACACATAATTCTTCTTAATTTGGGATTTGATTTATTTAACTGATATTTCTATATTTTTTCGGTTTTAAATTCTTTTATTGTTTCTTGAAATATTTGATTCGTTACGTAATTTAATATTTAGGTCTCATCCTCAAAATATACTTTCATTAATTCCTTAAAAGAATTTAATGTTGTGCATTTACCTTAAAATAAAGTGAAATTGAGCTGTCCTTAAAGTCCTTGAGATCTTATGGCCCTATTTCTGAAGGCATTTGCCAAAACGGTGTAATTGGAGCATTTGTAAGGCAAGAAAAGTAAATACAAAAAAAGCCTACGCAATCCCGAATGCGCCAGTTTTCCGGTCGAGCTGACACTTGAACACGCGCGCCGTTAACTTGAAAATAATTTTTTTTTCTTCTTGTTTTTGCTCTACAACATTTTTGCTTTGCGCTTTCAAAATGGCGACGTCGCTGACCAAAAACAAAATCAATGCAAGAAGGCGGCGACGTCGACGTGCGTAGACAATAACAGCGGCAGCAGCAGCAGCAACAACAACAACAAAGGCAAACATTAGAAACAGCAAAAGCAAAAACGCTGACAGCGACGCAGACACTAAACAATTTTGCAGCAGCGCAAATCAAACGACACAAACAATGGCGGACAAGGCAAAACGAAACGTCAAGCGCAAAAGAGAATTAATTAGATTGCGGCGGCAGCTGGGCGCAAAGGCGGCAGCTGAGAGAGTAAGTGAGTATGTGAGCTGTTAAATATAAAGAGAGAGAGAGAGAGAGTATTTGTGTGTGTGTGAGAGCAATTGCAATTGCGAGTGCGCAAGAACGAAGCAGCGTAGAAAGCATCGAAAGCTTCAAATTGTATGCGTACAACAACAACAATGGCGCTCAGCGATCCAAGTACAACAATAAGTAAATACGAACAGAAACAGAAAAATATTGTAAAAGCAGGCGCCTCCTTGCGTCCGAGCCCCTCCTCTTTATCCAAAGGATATGTACGAAATGTAACGAACAGCAGCAACGTCGGCAAATGCAAAGCAAAACAAAGCATTGAAACGAGCCAAAAAAAAAAAAAAAATAACACAGTTGTGCAATTGAGATAACAAAAGGGAAACTTGAAAAAAAGGGGACGCGCGCTTTGCTTTTTGTATGACGCGTGTGCTATAAGCCTCACAAAAGGATATAAAACGGGCACAGGCAGCGCTAGAATAATAAATAATGCTTGCTGTTGTTGTTGTTGCAGCAGCAGCAGCTGAGACCGTTGGCGAATCGAAATTTTATGAGAAAATGAAATTGTATTAGAAAATATGCTGTGTGAATCACACACGAGACACACACGCACACACAAATACGAACAAATACACACGTACACACACACACACACACACACACACACATGCAAGCACACGCTGTTGTGAATAGGGGACGCATATTATGGCGTTCTCTACGCGCTTTCGTTTCAGCCGACGTTAACAGCGGCCGCAGGACGACGTCATCGTCAGCTAGTTGTTGTTGTAGCTGCTGCTGTTTGGTTCCTGTTTTCGCTTTTTACCGTTCAGTCAATGACCACATTGTGTACACAACGTGTGTATGTGCCCCTGTTTATATATATATATATATACATATGTGTGTGTATGTGTGAGCGCTTGTCCTGCCGGAAGTTGACGCCGCCGCCTGGTCATTCTCGTCGCTTTTGCCCAAGCTCGCTGCGACGCTCTCGCTCTTGCTCTCTCTCTCTCTCTCACTCACTCACTCTCTCTTCCGCTGGCCGCCGTCTCTTTCACCAACTCGATGCTACGCTTGAGCTACTTTTGTAAAAAACAAGTTTCTGAGTTAGCTGCGCGCAGGATCCGGCTCCCCAAACAAAGTGCACTTCAGCTCAGCTCAGCTCCTTTTCCAACAACGTTTTTCAGTCCTTGCGCGCACGGCCTCTCGCGTCACGCTTTGATCCTGCCGTTGACGTTGCCGTGTTCCCTCTGCCGTTGCCGTTGCTTCGTTCCTTCCCACTTCTGGCCGTCACCCATGCCACATACCATAGGCGTTGCCCAGCTAATGACATGTTGTAAATTATATTCCCTGTGCAATGTTTCGTTTCTCTTTCTTCTTGTAATTAGTTTGGTTTCGCTTTTTGCGCTGCGGCTGCTTAAATTCTGTATTTTTCTTGTCCTGTTTTGTAAGCATACAAGTTGTGTGTGTGGGGTTTCGGGGGGAAGGATATCTTGTTAGGCCAGTTGGGCATGCTGCTTACGAGTACAAACCGAACCTTTCAATTATCTTCAGCTGTGCTCTTTCTTCAGTATGAGCTTAAATTGTGGTTATCTTTAATTTAATTAAAATTACTGTTAATTTAAAATGTGCCTAACATCTTGAGCTTCTTGTCCTCTTAGTTAGCAATTGTGTAAATTGTTTCAGATGTTGTTTTTCGATCGTTTTTATTTTTAAGGAAATAGTATGTAATAGATGTAAATGTGTTTTGTTTCTAAATAGTCCCTGTTCATAGTTAGATCGAATAAATAGAATCAAATCTGCTTATTGAAAAATGTCCAAGAAATATTAATTTCTAGAGGATATTATTCTATTATTATTATCTCGCTAGATGTCATGTCTTCCAGAATTAAGAACAGGCGATATTATTGTATTTAAATTCTTATATCTAAAACTGTTTATTCCACAATTGCTTTTCATATGGTCTATATGGAAATGTTGGGCTTCCTAGGCATTGGGTCTTTTAAGTCCCTGATCTGATCTTTTTTATGCTGCCAAAGGTTTAAAAATCTAATCTAAACCTGCAATTGAAATGATCAATGTATGCAGCTGTTAGTGGGCATAAGTTTGACATTTAACATTGTAAGACATTTTCGATTTTCCCGGAAAATTTGAAAAAATCTTCTGCAGGAAACCACTCAAGTGCCAGCTGAAAAATGTGTATTACCATAGCTTGATCTGCAAGTGATCGATATCAGATCCTGCACCCAGATTAATGTAAATACCTCTGTAAATCTCACGCTAACTACGCGGACTAATACAAAGCGTAATTATGTGTAAGCCAGGCGCAGTAGTTCAACTCCTGCCTTGTCTATCGTTTTTCTTTTCTCTCTCTCTCTCTTTTTTTCGCTCTTTCTCTTAGTGGCTAAGCAGAGAGCGAGCGAGCGAGCGAGAGTCCCAGGACACGAAGCATAGCAAATTTCGGTGTTTTTGTGCAGCATTCGCTGCAGCTCGTTTTTGCCAATATTTCACAAAAACATTCGCTTCACAAAAATCTATTGTTTGCCACGAACCAACTGCCGCTTTTCCTCTGCATTTTCCTTACACGTACACGCACACACACACACACACACACACACACACACATGTAGACACACATATTTGTATATCATTTATTGTCCTGACAAACTTGTTTTAGCTCTTGTTCTTATGTGCGCTCGCTCTTGGTTTTCCTCGCACATTACGCTTTCGTACCGTCATTCGCATTAAAAGGACAACGCTCTGTGGCTGTGTCTGTGTCTGTCTGCTTGCCTGTACGTGTGCCTGTGTGTGTTTGAGTGTGTGTGTGTGTGTGTGCTGCCGCAGTCGGCGTCGCAGTCAGTGTCGCTGGGCGCTGCGCTGCTTCGTCCTCGCCAGGCACGTCGTGGTTTCAGTTTACGCTCGCAGCTCCGACAGCTCAGAACATGTTGCTGATCCGCGCCCGTTGCCGTGTGTGTGTTTATAGCAGCAGTTAATGATATACAAATATATAGTTGATGTACATATGCACAAATACAAACAAGCAAAAATAGATAGCAACAAAAGCAACATCCTTAATATTATATCGAGAGCTTTCCCCCCAACGGACCACGGACCAGCCGGCAGCTCCAGACACTCAGCGAATGTTGCGGGCCAACATATTTTTACAATTACAAATACAGCTAACAAATAATTCGTGTGTCAAATAAACAACAACAAATTGTGCAATTGTGCAAAATACAGCGAACGCCAGCCAAAGAGAGCGAATGTGTGTGTGTGAGAGAGCGTAATTTCAAAGAGAGCGCGCCTAAGCGTAAGCAACAAAAAGCAAAACGAAAAAAGAAAAAAAAAGTGTAGCACACAAAAAAGTGACAAAGAAAAGAGGAAGAAATAAGTTGTTATTTTTTTAAGCGAAATACAACAAAAGCAATATGTGCAATAAACTGCAAAAACAGGCAAATAAAACAAGCAAATACTTGTAAACGTTTTGGGATTACAAAAGCAAAAGAGAGTGAGAGCGAGCGAGTGAGAGGAAGAGCGCGCACAAGAATACGAGCGGGAGGCAGCATGAATATAAAATTCATCGAAGCGCACACAAGTGAGTCTTTAATTTTCAACTTTTTTTTCAAAATACACACATATACACAATGCATATTACTTATAAACCCAAATGGCACACACACAACCACACACACACACACACACACACACACGTGTGTACATGTGTACATGTATATATATGGCAGTTGCTCTCACTCTCTCTGTCTCTCTCTCTGTTCATGCGACTCGCTAGTTTGCGTCTCGCCCAATTGCGCCTGCTTTCGTCCTGACAGCATGCGCTCTCGCTTGCGCACGCAGCGCGCACTCGTCGTTAATTTTCTCTCCGTTGTCCTCGTCATCATCGTCGTCTCATCGGGTGGTGGTACAGTTTTCTGCGTAGACCCAAAATTGCGTAAATTTTCTTCCATGTAGTTTGCTTGCATGTCTCGCACGGCGTTGTCCTCATCGTCGCCGTTGCTGTCGCTGTCGCCGTTGCCGTTGTCGTCCTTGTTCCCGTTCGTCCTGTTGTCGTCAAGCTTTCAATTTGTTTATTCATCAATTTCTTACTGCCAATAAACATTTAACATATTGCACAAAGAGGTTTGTACTTTGGTTTTTGTGTTTCATATTCTTATTGGGCGTGTTTCTCAGTGTATCCCTTTTGCAGCTCGCTATTTTGCTCTGCGCCATTTTAATTGGTGTCCTTTATATTTTTCGTATGTATGCAGCTACGGGGATTAGTTGATTTTTGCTGATTTCTGAATACTCAAAATCTAACATTTTCAAACTGTTTCCAGGCTGTGTTTAAATGTTTTCTGTTTTTGGTTTTATTTAGGAAAATAGTTTAAACTTTTCTATACACAATTCGTGAATACATATAATATGTATGTGTATGTATCGCATTAACCCAGAAACTCAAAAGAATACTCTACAAGAAAATAAAACATCATTTTGAGTATGTGTGGGAGAGGAAAATAGGAAAATTGAATTTTATTTAATTTGTTATGTATGAGAAAAACAAAAATGGAAAATAAATGAAAGAATTTCAATAATGATGCAATATAGGTAAAATAGTATGAAATTCAGTGAGAATGAATATAATAGATTTAAACAGGCACATTTTCCATTTTTAAATAGTCTAGGATCTGTTTAAAATCTAACTTTCGAGAAATTGCACAAAAAGTTGCATAATTATTTAACTTAATTGAGCATTTAAACATATGATTAACACCAAAACATGATTACATCAAAGCTTATAGATAGATAGATAAAGCGTTTGCCCAGTTTTGATAAAAAGTTGTAATTTTGATTCTTGAGATCAGATTTTGTACTATGCGAAACATTGGCATATTCCTCAGACTACTTTATAACGAAAGCAAATAGATTCCTATTGTAATTAAATCTAAACTAAAAGTCAAGATGTATAGCTAAGAGAAGTTTAATACTGCAATATAAAATACTAATATAGTACAGGTTTAATACTACATTATTAAATACTTATATAATACCGGTTTAATACTGCAGTATTAAATACTCATATAGTACAGGTTTTATACTGCAGCATTAAATACTAGTTTTTAAAAAAGGATCATACAAAATTATTATAAATACGTATTTTTACTAAAAATTCGATTTACCTTTTATATACTTATTTCAGAGTCTTATTTAGTTTTGGGAGTTTCAGAAACTTGCACTTCAAGGAACTTTTAATTAAATTCTAATGCAATTACTTTAAAAACTGGTTAACATAGCTCGCTTTATATTTTCCATTCGACTTTACTTAAACTCTTTTTATGTACAAGTTGTGCCTGCTTAAAGGTCGAAATTGTCTCAAAATCTAGCCATAAAATATTTTACCTATTTGTTTATATATATTTATTAATAAAAAACTATATATGTAATTTGTAAATCTAACAAATTTTCAGCCAAAAACGTTTTTTGACAAATTTTTCTCAACTATTATTTATATGATAAAAGCCTTAAACTTTCAGCACTAAACCAAAATATACAAAACATGTTGTAGCATTTTTTGAACGATTCGAAAATACAGTATATAAATATATATATTCAAATATTTCTATTAAAAATTATTGCAAGCCTATCAAAGTATAGGATCAATGCACCTTTTCAAGCTGGCCTTAAAAACTAGCTGCATAACCAGCAGCAGCAGCAGCAACAACTGCAACTGCCTGGGCTGCATATCCTGCCAGCCTTTGAAGCCTGTTCGCCTGCCTGCCTGCCTGCCTGCCTGGCTGCCTGGCTGTGCTGATGCCCTCTGTGTGTGCCTTGTCTGCCTGCTGTTGTTGCTGTCCCATTGAAAAAGGGCGCTTGAAAATGAAGTTGCAGCTGTTCCTGTTTCACTGCTATTTGCTTAGCAACAACAACAACAGCAGCAGCAACAACAACAGGAGCAGAAGGGCACCGGGGGCAGGGCACGCACGCATTCATGTCAAGTCTTAGGCATCTGCGCTGGATTAATGCGCTGATCGCTGCTGAGAAGCTGGCAGCAGAGGCGGCAGCATTTGTTGCCTCGCTCTCCAGCTCTCTCTCTCTCTCGCTGCCTCTCTCTATCTATCTATTTCTCCCTCTCTCTCTCTCTCTAACAGTTACAGATCGAGTTGATTAAACAAATATGTCTGATATACCGCGCATTATGGTTTTCCGTCCCACCTGGGAGGAGTTCAAGGACTTTCCCAAATATATTGCCTATATGGAATCACAGGGCGCCCACAAGGCCGGTCTGGCCAAGGTGGTGCCGCCAGCCGAATGGGTGCCACGTCGCAGTGGCTATGCGGACTTGGATGCTTTAAATGTTACAATACCGGCGCCCATTTGCCAGGTGGTTACCGGCAAACAGGGCTATTATCAACAGATCAATATACAAAAGAAACCGTTAACAGTTAAACAGTTTAGCGAATTGGCTAGCACCGAACGCTATGCCACGCCCAAGCATTTCGATTTTGAGGATCTGGAACGTAAATATTGGAAGAACATAACCTATGTGGCGCCCATCTATGGCGCCGATGTTAGCGGCAGCATCACAGACTCCGATCAGGATGTAAGTTTGGAATGGGCTGATCTTTCGTTTTATTTTTTTTTTTTTTATATATGCCTTGTTCCGCTGTTCGCAGAGCTGGAACATAAATCGTTTGGGCAGCATATTGGATTTTGTCAACAAGGACTATAATATACAAATTGATGGCGTCAATACCGCCTACTTGTATTTCGGCATGTGGAAAACCACATTCGCCTGGCACACAGAGGACATGGACTTGTATTCAATTAACTATTTGCACTTTGGTGCGCCCAAAACGTGGTACGTGGTGCCGCCCGAATATGGACGACGGCTGGAAAAGGTTGCCAATCAGTATTTTCCGGCCAGCTATAAGAATTGCAATGCGTATTTGCGTCATAAAATGACGCTCATATCGCCACAAATACTCAAGCATCACAATGTGCCCGTTAGCAAGGTAAAGCCAACATTCAAAATTCCATTGAGCAAATAGCTAAAAAGTAAGAGCCGGAATTCGAGTTTGGGAATGGGATGTCTATGGCATGCCTTAATTTATCACAGAACTGTTTTGAGCTAACTTGTCAATACCTTCGATAGAGCAAATCCAACTCAGGACCTCCTTATTTATATATTTGAGCAGTAGACACACATGATTCACAGTATTTAAACACTTTGCTCTTTGAGCTCTTTTGTCAACTCGCGGTATTCACATTGCCGGCTTCCAAATACGGTTTACCCGACAAACCTGAGCACCAAGCCCGTTTTGCTTCCCTGTTCTCAACAGTTTATAGGCTTTTATAATACTACTAAATGCAAACACAGGACCCAGGACCCTAAACAAAGGATTTTGGAAACCTTCCCAGTTTCTTTCATTAAAAGAATAGAGTCGGTAAATTGAAGCCCTTGATGATATTTTTTTAAAGGATTTAAAGCCTGGAATCGGAAGACTTCCTCAGCACTCCACGTATTTAGGCACCTAACGAGACTTGATTCTGGTCTGCCACAAGAATAGACCTGCATAGACCCAGCTCGAATCCTGGCGCTCACATTTAGCCAAAGCTCTTGCCCCCTCCCTATGCCTAACACATCTTCTCGCATTCACACAGATCACACAGGAATCGGGCGAGATAATGATTACATTTCCCTTCGGCTATCATGCTGGCTTCAACCATGGCTTCAATTGTGCCGAATCCACAAATTTTGCCATGGAACGCTGGATTGAGTACGGAAAGCGTGCAACGCAATGTACCTGCAGCAATGACATGGTCAAAATCTCAATGGACACATTTGTGAAGCGTTTCCAAAGCGAACGCTACGATGCGTGGCTGGAGGGACGCGATCTGGGCCGTCATCCGGAGGATCCGCCCAATGCGGTGCCAACAGCGGCGCCGCTGCCGCCGCATCTCGATGTGCTGTTGTGTGATAAAAAGTGGGTTGAATGGCACCCATATAAAAAGACATTTTATTATATTTATTTACTCGCCCTTTTACAGAATGAAAAAGCAATGTAATCCCACCAAGGCGAAGAGTTTTAAGGAGCGCAATCCTGATTTGGATTTGGATGAAATCCAACAAAATCCCAATGTGCCCGACGATGTCAAGGCCATGCTAAAGGAGAGCGTGCTCACGCTCAACGAGGAGGAGACCGAATTTGCGCCCGAGGATGCCATGAGCCTGCAGAGTCCCGCTGATTTTAAGACCAAGCAGGAGCTGCTGGAGTACATAGACGATGGCACTGGTGAGCCGTTGAGACACTCTCCAAATGCCTAGCACCCAAAACCAATGCGCCTTTTCTGTTCTTTTCTTTTGTCTCTGTCTCTCTACTCCACTCTTTGCAGAGGACGATGATGAGGAGGAGGACTTCAAGCGGCGCAAACAAAAGCGCAAATATGATGCGGACTATGATGACGATTGGCTGGCGAGCAAACGACGTACCAGCTCGCGCAACAGCAGTCGCGGTCGCAGTCCGCGTGCCAATAAAGACGATCGCTCCATATCGCCAGCATCCTCTACATCCACGTCCTCCACATCAAGAGGGGCGCGCGGCGGCGGTGCGCGCGCCAAAGCGAATTCCACGCCGCGCAAGACGCCCACACGGCGAAAAAAGGAGGCCATAACAGCAACCAGCACAGCAGCCAATACAGCAGCAACCAGCTCAGCAGCAACAGCAACGCCAGCAGCAGCAACAGTTGCAGCCATCACTGAAAGCAGCAGCAACAACAGCAGCAGTGTTGGCGCAGGTGAGCGCAACAGCAGCAACAATTTGAGCAACAGCAGCAGCAACTGCAGCATCAGCAACAGTAGCAACAGCAGCCACTGCAGCGCCACAGTCACAACAGCAACAACAACCATAGTCACATAAGATTCACAGTTCAACAGCCATCAAACATCAACATCCGCATCATCATCCAGCTAATCCAGTCAACCAACAACTAGCTAGCCCCATCCCCCCAACTGTTGACTAACTAATTTTAAAAACCATTTCAACCCGATCCCATTCACAGCCGCTTTTGTCAGCGTTTTTTTGTCAACGTCGTCGTCGTCGTCGTCCTTTAGTTTCTTTTCTCGTATTTGTGTTTTTTATATATGTACATGTATTTGTTTTGAAATTAGAAACTTTTGCTACAAAATAAGTCGTCAAAGTTGTGTCCTAATTTGTAAGCGCCTGAGAAATATATGAGAGCACGCTATATATATGTATACAGACATGTGTATATATATATTAAAAGAAACTCTATGCTAAAAACTAACCAAAAACCAAAACTGTTTTACTAAAAAAAATTCTAATGAGCATCTAACTCGATTGCTGGTTGGGCTTCAGTTTCAGTTTCGATTTGTTTCTGCTGCAGCTTCGTTCGTTCGCTTTGCTCTATATATATATATATATATGTATATGTGTGCATATGCTATATATATATCTCTCTATATATATAGATATATATACTGTGTGTGTGTATTTGTGTGTGTCGCTTCACAATCCCAACGCTTACCTGCCACCATATAACAACCACATCAACAACATCCAATCACAATAAACAAACTTTTATAGCACATATAATACAAATTTCGAACGCATTTTTACAGATATTAAACGCAAACTCAACGAACAACAACAACAACAGCAACAACAAGCACAGCAGCAGCAGCAACAGCCGCTGCAATTCATGCAACATTCGCGCAAATTTGAGGGCAAAATACCAAAACTAAGTCAACAACAACAGCAGGCGACAGCAACAGCAAAAGCAGCAGCAACATCTAGTCAGCAACAGCAACAACAAATTGTTTGCATCAACATGTTGCCCGCAGCCAATACACTAAACGGCATTCCACAGCAGCAGCAGCAACAACAACAGCAACAACAACAACAATATACCAGCACGGATGGCAATGTCTATCAGCTGCAAAATGAAATACTCTGTGATGCAAATGGGCAGGCAACAACAGCAACAACGGCCACATATCAAACAGCCGCTGCCAGCAGCAGCCACAGCAGTCCGCAGCAGCAGCATCAGCAACAGCAACATGTTGCTGCCAGCGTTGCCGGTAAGCTGAACTTTCTTTATATATACTATATATATATTTCTTTTGCAATACTCTTACTTAAAACCTTGTTCTCAATTACGTTTGTCGTTTTGTGTAGTATTTTCTTGCTTTCATTTTGTGTGCTCGTTACAATTTCTACTTTTGTTTTGGTTTTTGTTCTTTCATATTTATTAGCTACATTTACTAACTCCTTTTTTATATTTCACTTTTTTTGTAACGATTCCAATTGGCAACATGTATTTATTTTTATACCATTTATCAAGCGCTCAACTCTCAACATTATCATAACGCAATGCATTAACAATTTGTAGAAGTTTTACTTAAAATTTATTTTGTGTTCGTTTGTTTGTTTGTTTTTTTGTTATTTTTTGTTTTTTTAATTTCTAACAATTTTGTGCCAAATCAAACTGCAGCTAACAAGAAGAAGAAAAACGTGAAATTCCAAAGCAAAAAAAAAAAAAAAACAAAAAGAACAAGATACAAATTTGTTTACTATATGTTTATTCAATAAAATGTGCTGGTCTTCCATTTGCGGTGTTTTGTACAATTTTGTGGGCGCAAATTGCCCAAAAAAAAAAAAAAAAAACATTTTTTAAAATAAAAAAAATACAATTTTTAAACAAAATCTGTTTTATGCTGATTTTATACACAGAAAACGTTATACAAAAATCAGAATAAAAAACTCCTAAAAGAAAATCCCAGCTGAATGCATCCCAAACAAATAACAAATCGCTTTTCAGTTCTTTACACAATTTACACCTCGTACATCATGTTAAACTGTCTGTCTCTCTCTCTCTCTTCTTGCTGAGCATATTTTACTTGCTGCCTTATTTCTGTTCATATATATATTTATATATGCAAACAGATATCGAAATGTAATAAAAAACATATAAATAAATGCACAAATTAGGCCCCAGCAATATATTGGAATATATTTATTATATATTTGTATACGAATGTGATTGATGATGGTGCAAAGCGCATTTGAAGAAAGGCTCAAAACTTATTTATTTTTTCATTTATGTATGTATTTATATTTTTAGTTTATTTAAAGTTGTTTTTAGTTTAGCTCTTAAGTTATTTTTGCTGTTCACAATGGAGTCGACGTTTGATTTGAAAGTGCGCTGTAATTGTGTTCCAATTCCGTACTGGTTCAGAACATCTTACTAGACACTAATCCAGTTACTATTCGCTCGATAGTAAGCTTCAAAATCGACTTATTCAAAAAGTTAATAAAAATATGCTACAATTTAAAAGTTGGTCAAACTTGGGCTGGCTTTTTGTATTTGTTCCATTTCTGCCGCCACCTTTTGCTGCAAGTATTAAATTTTATTCAGTCAAAGAACAAAACATAAAATAGTTAACAAATAATTATCCTCCTCATATAACAGTTCTTTTTATTGTTTGAAAAGGCTTGACATCAATAGATATTACCATAACGTACAATTATAGAGTTTCATCAAGCTTGTTACTCTTTTAAACTCGTTTCACTCCAGAGTTTCAAATTCCAACCATTTTCGACATACGAAAAGTATTGCCCATCAGTTGTAGAACCGTAGAACCGTGATAGCAAAGTGCTAAAGTGCTGCCCATCAACTTTATTACCCTCCATTCCGTTGTGAACATTGCGCGTAGTATATTTTATTTTAGCATTTTGCACAAATATGTTTTTTTAAGGTATTTTTTAGTATTTTTTTGTCAGTATTTACTAAAGCCAAATGTGGCCATTTTCAAATTGGAATCAATTTTGTAAACACGTAAATTTGAAAAAAATAAAAATATTTTTAATTTTTCTACAGATATTTTTTATTAACTTTGATTTAAAGTTTGCTACCGTATGAAAAAGTATACTGACCCAATTCTAATTCGTAGTGATTAAGTAAACACAAATTTATGCGACAAACAACAAAATAGAAAAACCAATTCACTCATTTCTCTTTGGTATGTAGTGTATGCAGCTATATGTGGGGTATATACGAATCGGATATGCTCTATATAAAAACTGTTTAGTTCGATGATGATTTGTAGCTATAATTTTTGCACAGCCCATTGATTTATAATTTTTTTTTTCTTTCGGTATTTGATTTTGAGTGAATTGTTGATTGATTTCGATTTCGATTACGATTACAATTTCGATTTCGATTTTTCGAATTGATTTCTTGATTATTTATGCAAATATTACATTCAAACACATCTTTTATATGAACCAAACCGAATATATGTACTTTCAATCAATATAAACAAAAGACAATGTGGTCACAACTATTAGTTCGTCCTCCATCCTGCACACGAACGCCACCACAAATGGAGCAACGGATGGCCAACAGCAGCAGCAACAGCAGCCCCAATATCATTATATAACCACAACTGGAGAGGATGGCCAGACGCCGACGACCATAGTCTTTGAGAACTATAACGGAGGTTTGCCCGCGACGGCGGTTAGCGCCGCCGCAGTGACCCCTGTCGTTAGCAGCATCGATGTTGGCGGCGGTGGTGCTGGTGGTGGTGGTGGCGGTGGCACAGCGCCAGCAACGACAACAACAACAACAGCTCTGGTGAATACGGATGGCACAATTATTGAGTTCGACGGCAGCACCTACGAGGAGTATCATGTGCTGAAAAGCGAGAATGGGAGCAGCGATTGCCTGAGCAATGGCAGCAGCGCCGTGGCGGCGGACATTATAAAGTACGAGCCACAGCATGTGGGTGACGATGAGGAACTGTTGGGTGAGGGTGAGGAGAGTGGACTGCAAGTTAAATACGAGGAGCAGAGCCTGGAGCATGAACATGATTTCGAAGAATATCACGTGATCAAATCGGAAGTGGAGGCCGAGGCAGCGGAACAGGCGGCTGGCACCATCAGCTACACCATCACCAGCCACGACGAGCAGCACCAGCAGCAGCAGGAGCAGCAGCAACAACAACAGCAGCAACCACAACAGACCATAAATGATGCGATACCCGGCATGCTCTCGAAAGCGGCGGCGGCCAAGCAGAAACGTAAACGCAAGACGCGCGTCATTGCGGAAGATGAGCAGGGCGAGTATCTGGAGAAGATGAGCGTGCGCGGTCTGGACATAGCGCGCTATGAGCACATTATCGATGGTGTCGCCTATTGCCTGGTCTGTGCCAAGAACGACATCTTCAAGACGTTCAAGAACAAGTACAGTTTCCAGCGGCATGCGTATCTCTTCCACGAGGGTCAGAATCGCAAGATATTCGCCTGCCCCATATGCAACAAGGAATTCTCGCGGCCGGATAAAATGAAAATGCACAAGAAGGATAAGCACGGGGATGTGCCCATGCCGCCCTCATCAGCGTCGAGCACGCCACAAAAATCTGATGCGACGGGCACGCCGGCGGCCAAACGTGCGCGGACCACACGAACGCCCCGCGTGCGCAAGCTGAAGGCGGGTGATGCGGCCACGCCCGCCAAGAAGCGTTTGGCGCAAATCGACAGCGTGCTGGATGAGGTGCAGAATGCCGAGGCGGAGCAGCAACAACAACAACAGCAGCAGCAACAACAACAACAACAGCAACAGCTACAGCAGCAACAGCAACAGCAGCAGCAGCAGCAAACGACAAACTCAGCGCCGCAGCAGCAGTTGCAAACGCTGCCCTCGCTGGACTTTAGCGGCATGATATTGCCGGGCGGAGCACAGCTGGCGTTGGCCAATCCCGGCGCCAGCAGCTCGATGACGCTGCAACGCGGCCAGGCAACGCCCACGCAGAGCGCACAGCCAACGACAACGACGCTCATCTATTCGAATCAGCTGGAGTTGCAGCAGGCGTTGCTGCAGCAACAGCTGCACGGTCAAAGCATTATGATACAGGATCAGGCGGGCAATCTGGTGCCGTTGCAGCTGGATGGCACCCAAACCATCTACACAACGGCGCCAGCGCCGCAGCGTGCGCAGGCGACAACGTATCAAACCACAACGCAGCAGCAGCTGCAACAGCAGCAGCAACAGCAGCAGCATGAACAGCAGCAGCAGCAGGTGGCCACCAGTCAGGCGCAAACGCAGCCCACACACTACGATCTGGACAATGTGACGTACCTCAGTTCGACGGCAGCGGCCACGCCCACACTGCCTAACGAGCAACAGCAGCAGCAGCAGCAACAACAACAACAACAACATGTCATTGGCACCGTGCAAAGCTATCAGATACTCACGCCCGATGGGCTGCAAAGCTTTCAGCCCAAGCTGGAGGCCACGGAACTGGGTGATCTCTGTCCGTACACCATGAGCGCGACGGGGGCGCCACAATACACATTCACCACGCACGCCAGCGCACAGCCGACGCTGAATGCGAATGCGCTGGACGCCCAAACCCAACAGCATCACCAGCAGCAGCAGCAGCAACAACAACAGCAGCAGCAACAGCAATCGCAGCATTTGCTGCAACAGCATCAATTTGGCCACAATCCGCATCATCAGTTTATGGAGCTGAAGAATGAGCTGCTGATAAAGAGCAGCGATGCGTATACGCTGGACGCCGCCTCCATGTACCACCTGCCCTTCTCGCCGACATCGATGATAAACGCGGTTAACGATGTGAACACCTCGTCGCTGCTGGAGACCAAAGAAATTAGGTAAACACAGTCACTAAATCTTAACTTTTACTCTCTCTCTCTCTCTCTCTCTCTCTCTCTATCTCTATCTCTCTATACTATATAACTATATCTAACTAAAAGAAACTATGCTACTCGCTACCAGCTAAGTAAACTCTTTAGTGTAACGCGCTCTCGTTTGTTTTAGACTCGCTCGCTCGCTCTCAATCTCTCTCTCTCTCTCTCTGTAATCGCTCTTACACTGTCTCTCTCTGTCACTTTTTATCAGTTTTGTAGCGTAGTCAGCGGCGGCGCTGCGTAATTGCTGTCAGCATGTTGCAGTCGCTATACCGTTACGTTGCGTTCCATTCCGTTTCGTTTTGTTTCTTTCTACTTTTACTTAGTGTTGAACAACGTCGCGGCAACTACTAAAAACAATAAACACACTTTTAAAACATACAAAAACCAATTTGAATTTCGAATATATACAAAAAATACCGCGTACATTAACAAAGTTTAGTTTTTAATTTTTTTTAGTATTTTCTAGTAGTTTTTCTTTAAGCGTATCAATATGTACTATTTAAGTATTTTGATATTATTTTTATATAATTATTTATACATGTAGCTGGTATATTGCTTAACTTATTTATTTTTCAGTTAGCTTAGCTTTAATTTGAATTTGTGCATTTATTTATAGAGTATTTTTATAATTACTTTCACCGATTTCCATACATATATATTATTTCTGTTCAGCCTTATTGTTGCTTTCGGTTCTGTACAGTCTTCAGTGCTCCAAAGAACACCTTAAGTATTAACATTTAACCATCAACAAAAAAAGAGACTCACAATTTGTGGAGCTTATATGTACATACAAACATATACATTATTTGTTTGGTTTATTTTTCCTTTCGCCAATAATTTGTATTACAATGTGTTACTTCAATGCGATTTTGTTCTTTTTTTTCTTTCTTTTTCTCTTATTTTATTTTATGTACACAAAACCAACCCACCAACCAACCAATCAATCAATCAAAACAAATTCGCATATTACAAAAATAATATAACTATAGCTACGATATATCAGAAGCCGTGCTTCTAGCGCTCTGAAAAAAGCTACGACAGCAAAACATACAAAAAATAAAAGCGACAACTGCAGCCAAAGTACCAAAAACTATATATTGTTAAAACTAAATCAAATGAACAAACGATAAAACAATATAATTAAATGAAAAAAAAAAGCAACGCAAATGGAAACCATTTACAATGCGAAAGAGCGGCATACAAATAAACAAAAACAACACTAAGTGCATATATTAAATATGCTGATCATAACGCTTAAATACTCATAATACTCATTTACATTAACACACATTTCACAACACTAACAAATGAGGATAAACTCGCATGCATTCGACTGCCACAACACAGCTGTACGTGTGTGTGTGCGCCTGTGAGTGTGTGTGTGTGCACACAACAACAACAAAAACATCTTCGCACATTTTATTAATTTTTGCGCACCTCATAAACATTTCATTTGCATTTGTTTCAAAATGGACACCAATTCATATGCATAAAATAAAAATTAAAAAAAAATAAAAATATATATGTATTTATATATATATATATAAATAAAATTGGACTTTTAAAGTGCAAGGTATGTGTACTTTTTTATTCGCTTTTTATTTATTTTATTTTTTTTATTTACTCGTTTTAAGTTTTTTATGTTAACCAGCTTTTTTGAAGCTCATTCAACCATTATACATTACTAACACGCATTGTTGCTAGATTTGAGGCTGTTTTCAGAGAAGAAAAGGAAGAAAAACAATAATTAAGCAAGTGGGAAGAGAACTTTAAGACATTTCCTTACAATATTTTAGTTTAAATAAAGAAGGCTTTTCAGGGAATTGAAAACCTCATTAAGATTGATTTACTTCAATCTTAACAGATTTATATACAATGTTTTTTTTTGTCCTTTTCTTTATATTTATTACTTTTTTCAAAGTGTCGTAATTATATATATTATTACTTTCGACATCAGGATTCCGTTCCATTCCATTTTTGGCAATTTTATCATTTCGATAAAGATGGCATTTTTCCTTGGGTTTTTTTAAGTAGTTCGATAAGAATCTGGTATTTTTTTTAAAATCGAAATGTGCTTCTACGCGCTTCGTTTAAATACCAGAAATATGGCTGTGAATTGTGGATAGCAACTAAATTGTTGTTGATCCAAATGTCAATTCGATTTTGTCAGTGCAAACTGTCAACTACAGTATTACCTCCCAATCGGATCTTAGGAAGTTCTCTGGCAAAGATTGGATTTTCTTTTTTATTAATGCACGTAGTAAAGATTTTCTTTAAATTAATGTTCCTTATTTTTTTGCATACCTTAAATTTATTTACGCATTAATTGGCCTAACAATTGGTTACTCACAACAAATTACATCCATGACCTGTACATAACCACACGCCCAACATAACATGCCCATTCATACATACATATTTTATGATTTACTAACCCCAAAAACAAAAACTCTAATACTAAAACAGTAAAAAAGAAAGAAAAAAAATCCTTAAATTAAATAAAAAAAAAAAAAAAAAAAGATAAGCAAAATGCTAATGAAATTGTTTTAAATCCAAATATTTGTTCTTTTTCATTTTTCTCAACAATTTTTGTTCGCCCGTTGTGTTCATGTTTTGTGTTGTTCTTTTGTCATATTTTTGATTTGCATACAAAATTCATATACAACAACAACAACAACAAACAAACAACAACAACAACATGCATCACCACAACAACAACAAAAACAACCACAGGTTCTTCTAAACAACAAGCATACAACAGCAAGAACAACCAGTTCAAGCGGCCATACACACCACGCTACAACAACAACTACAACAACAACACTCAGAACAACATGCACAACAGCTACAACAACAACAACAACAACAACAACAGCCACAACGATTGGCAGCGTCGCCAGGGCGAAGCGAATCGCATCTATTACGAGGAAATTGTCGTGAAACAAGCCAATTCACGCGCTCTCCTTGCCGCCGACGGCAACAGTCGCAATCGCAACAGCAACAGCGGTAACAGCAACATCGGTAACAGCAGCAGCAGCAGCAACAGTTGCCATAGCAACAGCAACAGCAATCGTAGCGCCGCGGTCAGTTTCGTCGACAAATTCGCTGACTTTGTTACACATAATCGTAGAAATTTGAAAAGCAACTGCGTCCCTCATGTGCACAACAGACACACTAATAATTACAACGCTGTCTCATCTCTCATCCCAAATTCTAACAACAACAGCAATGGCAGCAACAACAACAACAACAACAACAACAACAACAACAACAACAGCAGCAGCGCTGGCAACAACAACAACGTGAGCAGCAGCAGCAGCAATGGCATCAAGGCCACCATCGGCAAGAAGACGCCCGTCATTCTGCTGGCCGCACGTGGAGCAGTTGGCGCTGGTCACAAATCGCAGCAGCAGCAGCAACATCAACAACACCCGCCGCTAGCCCTCATCAATGGCAGCCAAACAGGCGGCAAGCCATCGGTCACATTGCTGCGCGTCAATGCGAACGCCAATCGCAGCCGCCAGGTCATCATCGCGCCAGACGCATCTAGCCTGCAGCAACAGCAGCAACAGCAGCACCAACAGCACCAACAGCAACAGCAGCAGCAACAGCAGCAACAGCTGGTTGAGGAGGAGGAGGAGCTCATCGATGAGGATGTCTATGAGGATGGCTTGTGCTCATCCACAGCGCAAATCTTGCGCAAATTTCGCATACCCAAAGGCACTGCGCTTACGGCCAAATCAGTGGATGGTTATTTAACCATGCCCACGCCCACGCCCTCGCCGCCAATTGCAACAGCTGGCGTTGCGCTAGATGCGGCCAGCTATGTGGACAATACAGACGACATCATCGAAGAGCTCAACGAAGATGATCTGGTCGAGGAGGTCATCGATGAGGAGACCAACTGCGAGGAGCAACAATTGATGCTGCAAGAGCAGCAGCAGCAGACAGCGCATGACAACGATGGTCTCGATCTCAGCAGCAGCAGCAACAGCGACCACACAGCAGCTGCTGCAGCGCCAACAGCAACATCCACAATGCTGCTGCAGCAGCCGCAACAGCAACAACAGCCGGCGGCAGCGCTGCAGCTGCAAACCGTGGGACCCAATGGCACCGTGACCTGCTTCAATCTGCCACCGAATACCATATTGGTGCAATCATCCGATGGCAGCATTATAGCGCATCCCAGCAAGGCTGGGCAACAGCAGCTGATTGTGCTGCCCGCGGACTGGCCCACGGCCAATATGGCGCTAGCTGAGCCGTCGGCAGCAGCAGCAGCTGCGCCGCAGCAAGCCCAAACGCAAACGCTGCTGCTGACAGCCGATGGCACCGCCATACCCATAATGGCACCACTGCAGCAGCAGCAACAACAGCAGCAGCAGCAGCAGCAGCAGCAACAACAGGCCGCAGCTGTTGCTGCCGCAGCGCAGCTTTTTGCCGCGTAGGGTCTAATGGGTGGCCAAATGGGTCGATTTTTGAATAATGCCACAATAATGCCAACAACATATTTCTTTTAAATTCAATCAACGAATGTTGCGCTTGCCGCAAAGCAGCCACATGATGGGGCACAGCTTCGTTGTGCTGCTTTGCGCCAGTTGCAACAGAGACTAAACAAAAAGTAGACTTTAATTTGTTTATATAATTTGTAAGCCCTTTCGACAATTTGTTTTGGGGCATGGAACATCCAAAAATCGACGCATTTGGCCACCAAAGCAGGCAGCAAAAACAAAAGCAAATCAAAACACAATTAAATTAAATCTATATTTAAACAATAAAAACGAAGCCAAGTAAAACTTAAAAGCAGCCACAAACTCAATTGTAAAGCTATGCAAGAAAAAGTATAAGAAACTCAACTGATATTACATAATGTTAAAATGCATACCAAATCTATTTTTCTACATAAAAAAATCACATAACATGCATATATATACATACATAAAGAATCCTATATATATATACTTTGTGTAGTATATATTAAACTCATGTTTATGTTCATGTTGTGCGCAAAATGTAAAATGCAAAGAAGTAAAAATTCAAACAAAATGTTGTTCATAACTGACACACACACCCATACACACACACACACATACACGCTGGCACTCACTCATACACGGCAGTGTTGTGTAACAAATTCTGTAAATTTCAAAACGACATTTAAATTATTTTTTAACACTAACTAGCGTATATTTAAGTGCAAAAACAAAAAACCACCAACGAGACACCCGAGCCCAGTTTTCTAAATAATATTTTGAGCAGGCGCTGCCTCAGCGCCAGACAAAATTTACTTTTAACTTAATTTAATGTTCTTATTTGGAAAAAACTAACTGATAATTTCTGCTTACCAAACTATGTAATAATTTAAAGCAATTACTTAAATACTATTTATGTATAAATATATATTTATATGAACACATATAACACTTATATAATTTGTTCCTTTGCATAAAATAGATGAAGCCAGAAATACCTATTGGCAGCTATGCAACGTATTTCACTTAAAGAGTATTGTCCGTAATAATTTATTTTATACTTTTTTTTATTGTTGTTCACATCTCTACCCTTAACAAACGCTACCCATCCACTCACATTTCCCCTAAATGTTGTATATTATTTAAAAGCAAAAAACATACAAGTATATACATACATATATTATTTGCAATTTTGTTAAGCCATCCTGCATGCGTTTAAAATAAAACATTGATTATGATTAAACTTACGCCTAAGAATTGAAGCATAGCACTGACCTAAGTTGTTAATACTAAGCGCGGTACTCTAGTTAAGATCAAAGTATTTTTTCATAACCACAATGCAAAAAAACAGAAAAACAAAAACGAAAACGAAAAAAAAAAAACAAACAAAAAACTAAAGTTATTGTTTAAGCCTAAAGAACTATTACTAATGGAAGACAATGATACAGATTCAAAGCATATTTATTTTAAGATCACAACCAACAAACAAATAAGAAGAAGAGAAATATTGAAAAAGTGAGCTACACTTTTTGTAAGATAATTATGTAGATTAAGTCGTAACGAATTAACGAAACTGCAAGTAAATAATTAAGCGAACATGAGTAGAATACATAATGTATAAAAAGTCTATGAATAATAATAACTATACATATATAAATATATATTTATTATAAACAAGAAAAATACAATTTTAAAAATTCAAAGCAAATAAAGAATTAAAATAAAAATTTAAAAACTAAAATGTGTCAATTTGGAAGTTTTGAAAATTGTGGTAAGTAAAAAATATACTTTCTAATGGTATAAATATTATCTCAAATATCATAGTTTATTTATTTTTTTTTATCGAAAAACAATAAATTTATTTTCTTAATTATTTTACAAATTTACTTCAAAAGTTTTCATTGTTTTAGAAAAACAATCCGATAGCAATAAAGAGAAATATTATCGATAAATTGGGACGATAGCAAGACAAGGCAAACCAATCAAGTTATCGATTGTTTTTTCCCCCAATCAAAACCGTTTCTGTCCAAACATGTTTTCAAAAGTACCAAAAGAATTTCGTAAAACGATCTCTGTGTGTATACATATATTTCAATGATGGTTCTTGTAACATTAACAAAAAGTATAGCTAAATTTTGAAATTCACATAGTATGTATAATATATTTAATTATATATCAACAATTTGGTTAAACAAGTGCGCCTAATCGCTGATGCGCGCATAAACAACGGCCGTGCGGCAAGGCGTATAGACTTGAATGAAATTGGAGCGACCGGCATGACCCCAGGGATCGGATTGATGCTTGCAGTTCATGTCGATGCGATTGTGGCCCCCAAAGATGGGATCGTCCGAGGAGAGCACCGCCTGATAGGTGCCCGCCCAGTTGGTGCCAACACGATAGTCACTAAAACTTTGTGTTGGGTGGAAGTTGAACACAAACACGAGGCCGGCGCGCTCAAAATGAATGGTCTTGTCGCCCTGGTGTTTCCAGCTCACATAAGCAGGACCCGAGTGCAGCCAACCGTAGCGTTCCTCCAGCTCATTCATGGCACGATCGAATTCATTAAGGTATTTATACTTTAACAGATTGTCGTCCACCAGATTCCACTGGCGTCGCGCATAATGATACGAATCGTTGTTGCCCACGCGTGGAAAGTCCAGCCACTCGGGATGACCAAACTCATTGCCCATGAAATTGAGATACGCCTCGCCGCCCAAGGCGTGCGTAATGAGTCTTATCATCTTATGCAGCGCCAGGCCACGATCAATAATTAACGATGGTTCGGATGCTGTTGACATATGCGTGTACATCTCCTTGTCCATCAGCCAGAAGGCAATGGTCTTATCGCCAACGAGCGCCTGATCGTGCGACTCTGCATAGGCCACCGTGTTCTCCATCCAGCGTCGATTGGTCAGTGTGTGTACAATATTGCCAACGTCCCATTCATCATCGCTTTGCTCCTTCAACAGCTCGATCCATTTGTCCGGTATGGCCATGCCCAGGCGATAATCGAACCCAATGCCGCCCTCCGACACGGGACGACACAACGTGGGCATGCCAGAGACGTCCTGCAACAGAGGAAACCAAAGTTGAAACTAGGAAACTATGTGAACTGAAATTGTAGATTTACCTCTGCTATAGTTATAACCTCGGGATCTAGCTTGTGCAGCATATAATTGGCTAGGCCCAGATAGTTGAGCGCATCCGTGTCCACATTAAGGCCAAAGTACTCGTTGTAGTCACCGCTAAAGCCCTCACCAATGCCGCGCGAATGATATAACATGGAGGTGACGCCATCAAAGCGATAGCCATCAAAATTATACTCGTCGTGCCACCAACGCAGATTGGACAGTAAAAAGCGGAGCACCTCGTGCTCCGTGTAGTTGAACAGACGACTATCCCAGAGCGAATGCTCTCCACGGGCGCCATCGTGGAAGAAACCGCTATTTGTGCCATCGAACTGGTTGAGGCCATCCTGCACATTCTTGGATGCATGCGAATGAACTACATCGAGCAGCACATAGAGACCCTGGGCATGAGCTACATCGATCATGCGCTTCAGCTGTTCCGGATTTCCACAGCGACTGGACGCCGCATAGAAACTTGTCACCTGATAGCCAAAACTGGCGTAATAGGCATGCTCCATGATGGCCATCACCTGAATGCAGTTGTAGCCCTGACGCTTAATGCGTGGCACAATGCGATCGGCGAACTCATCGTAGCTGCCCACGCGCGGCTCCTGCGAGGCAATGCCCACATGGCACTCGTAGATTCTCAACGACTTGGGCTTGGCGGGACGCGCGTTCTGTCGTTGGTATCGCTCCCCGGCTGGCGGCTGCCACACATACTGCTTAAAGTTGACACCTTGATTGGCGCTCTTGGGTGGCTGCACCACATACTTGGCCCAGGGCGATAGACGATCCAACAGCTGACCGGACTGATTGCGAATGATGATCTTTATCTCACTGAGATGCTTAATGGGCGCACTGCCATCTGGATTAGCGGGCAAGTGCAGCTCCCACTTGCCAAAGGGCAGTTTCTTGAACGGATGCGATTCCCAGTGCCAGTTGTCTATATGAATTTTAATTGGAAGCATAAGCAAAGAAATTAACCGTCGTTTTATGGTAAAACTGATCAAATATCGATTGTTGCTATCGATAGTAAAACCTTGCAAATTTAAAGATATATTTGATCGAGTATCGATATCTTAAGAGCTTTTAAATAGGAGCGCCTAAACATGTTGCCAGCTCTCTTGCACATCCTTAGCAGAAGCTGCATCTGATCTTTCGCACGTTTCGCCATGTATGAAATTTGTATACTCACTGAAATCGCCAGTTAGATACACATCTCTAGCGCCCGGCGCCCATTCGCGTGCTATCACTGAATTATCCGGCTGAAAGTGTAGGCCATAGTATTTGTAGCCCTGCGAGAATTCTTCCATGCCACCCTCGCATTGGTCGATCTTGGCAATCCACTCCTTCAGGACGCCATGTCTGCGTAGATATAAACAATAAGAATCAAAATACGGAAGTCAAGTTGAGAGCTCAAGGCCAAGGCCAACAGATAGCGCGACGGCTGTTCCAAATGTTTTCACTGCATGTCGGCGGCGAACGCACGCAGCTGAAGCGAAGTAAATTGGATGACCTTCATGTGACATTGGTCAACGCAGTTTTTCCAACTGCACCTTAGGGGCGGCAGTACAAAAACAGTTGATATGATTATGCAGGGCATAACAACAATAAGCACTAGACGCTCGCTGCTTGGCTGCCCTGTTCCATACTTATCAGCCGGCGTTAACTTCGGATTATATGATGCGCGTCGCCCCTTAAACCAAATGCACTCTGCGAATGTTTTTTGACTTACCGGCGGCGAATCTCGCGCTCGAAGGGCTTCAGATAGCCATCCATTTCTATTAGCTTATCAATGTCCTTAACCTCCACCTGCATCGCATCGCCCATGTTGCAAGCCGCTTAGAAAATAATACACCCAATAACAGCTAAATAGAAAACAACTCGCGCACCCGCCGGCGCTGCTTGCAAATTGACAACTGCGATGTACAGCGAGTGTGGGCCTCAATACAAAAGCTCTGACTGAGCTTTTTTGCAGGCGGCGTTGAATGAAGCAACAGCTGTTGCTGCTGCTTCTTCATTGGTGTCTTTTGTTGTGCTTGTTCGCGCATATAAACAACATAGCAATTAGTTGCATAGCTTGCTGATTACAGTAATAGGTGATAATGTGATTACACGCATAGGCATGCATTCAGGCGGTTGTATGTATGCATATGTACTAATTGGAATCGTTTGCGTTGATATGTATTTTAGAACTGGCGCCGGTGATTTTAAAGCATCTTTATTATGTAAAGGTTGAAAGGAATATTACAAATGTGTATCAAAATGATCGTTGCCATGTCATGCATTTGTGTATGTATGTATACATGTACACATACATACTTGTATGCTCCCAATGACCTTGTTCAATTGAACCTTTGCTATGTATCATTTTTCAAATTAATCTACAATTTATTCAATTAGTAGAAAACTATAGCACCGAGAGAGAGAAAGAGAGCATTTTTAACGCACTCTTAATTGAATAACAATTTAGTTATTTTGTTAAGCTGAAGTTTTACAAATATATTTGATCGGTTTCGGTCAGGACGAGTTTATACCCTTGCGGACACATATGTATGTGCTTTGAATGTATATGGTATTTATGTGATATAGCAAAATTAAATTAATTTCAAAATATTTATATACTAGTTTCATTTTATTTATTTGATTAAATAAATAAATTTTAACCATTTTGTTTTGTTCAACTTTTAAAATGCAGCTTTTTGCTGTGTGACCTTTCGGTATTTGTCTGAACTTAATTTTCGATATACAAGAGAAATATCGAATATATACCAAAAGAATGGTCACACTGATTACACTTTTACAAAAAAGGAAAAAACTGCATGCCCACCACAATCAGCTGTTGTGGGTAGCGGCCATTTGCAGTCTGTTTTAGCGTCGCGGGTGTGCAGGAACGCGCTTCGTTTTTACGTTTAGTTTTTAGGTTTAGCGCGTTTTACTTAATGCCGGTGTCGCCCAATATAAGCAAGACACTGCATTAGGCAACGGTGAGTGTTCGCGACAGTAAACTTCTGAATTGTGAAGAGCTAATAAAATGTGTTCTCCTGTTCAGGCATTTTGTATATTTCTATACGTTTAATAAACGTACACACACGTAAAAGGATAAAATGGGTCGCAGCCGCAGTCCCGCTTCGCCCGCACACAGACGAAGGGAAAAGGAGCGCACAGAGCGCAAAAAAAGACGCGAACGACGCTCAAGAGAAAGAGAAGCCAATGTCATTGGGAGCAGCAGCAGCAGTCGTCGTGACCGGGAACGTGATCGTGAGCGTGACAGAAGCCGCAGCCGTGACAGGGAACGTGCGCGGGGAAGGCGTTCGAGGTGAATAAGCAAGTGTAGTGTACCAAACCACAACGATAAGTATAAAGTACTAACGTTTTTTTCAAACCCATTAATTATGTATATACATATATATCTACTAATAAGTTAAGCGCAAAGCGTGGCAATTTAAACTGCAGAACTAGTTCAGCTGAACGGGCAGCGCCGTGGCAATGCAACCCTGTTTGGGTGTGTGTGTGTGTGCGAGTGTGTGCTTTTGACAGTTCCCTCAAGCTCATTCGTTCTTTCGACACCCGCCTGCAAATTACCACGTGAAGCGAAATACGTGAATTTCACAACAAAAATTAAAGTACACTACAAAATAGTCAAAAGCAGCGAGCAGCTAGTGCCTGGCATTAGAAAGCAAACCGAGCTCGAAGCAAATCTAGTTTCCTTGTAGCAGATAAAAACATAAGAATAAACTAAATTAGACACAAAATGGCGCTACGCGTGCAATTCGAGAACAATGACGATATTGGCGTCTTCAGTAAATTAACAAACACATATTGCCTGGTGGCAATCGGCGGCTCCGAGACCTTCTACAGCGCCTACGAAGCCGAGTTGGCCGAAACCATACCGGTGGTGCATGCCAACATTGGCGGCTGCCGCATCATTGGCCGCCTTACTGTCGGCAATCGGAACGGGCTGCTGGTGCCGCATTCCACCACAGACGAGGAGCTGCAGCATTTGCGCAACAGCCTGCCGGATGCGGTTAAAATCCAGCGTGTCGAGGAGCGTTTGTCAGCGTTGGGCAATGTGATTGCCTGCAACGATTATGTGGCACTGGTGCATCCCGATTTGGACAGGGAAACTGAAGAAATTATCACGGACGTACTGAATGTGGAAGTCTTCCGTCAGACCATTGCCGACAATACGCTGGTCGGCTCCTACACAGTGCTGAGCAACCAGGGCGGCATGGTGCATCCCAAGACTAGCATACAGGACCAGGACGAGCTGTCGTCGCTGCTGCAAGTGCCGCTCGTTGCCGGCACCGTCAATCGTGGCAGCGAAGTGCTGGCTGCCGGCATGGTCGTCAACGATTGGATCTCGTTTGTGGGCATGAATACAACGGCCACCGAGATTTCCGTTATTGAGAGCGTTTTCAAATTGAATCAAGCACAGCCGGCCACGGTGACAACAAAGCTGCGTGCAGCACTCATCGAGGAGATGTCCTAAGCGAACAGCTTCTCCTAATAGTTAAGCCAGCACACACACACACACAAGCACACACACTTTGTTATCTTTTGTAAACAGTCCGCCAAAAAAATACAAAACCACAAACAATTTGATTCGAACCAGTTTTATAACATTGTTGTCCATCCGCCCAGTGAAAGGTGTCACGTTTCATAATTAAATTCTCAAATTACTGCTGTTTAATATATATATATATAGATATATGTGTAAAAATGACCCTGCCCCAGTTTGCCCAAGTGCATTTTGAATTTATTTCCATTCCTAATTTAAATGCATTGAAATTCCAGTTCATTAAGTAGCCGCCGCTGTCTCGCATATTCTTTTACAGATCCCGCTCGCGTGGTACTGGCAGCAGTTCGGGTCCATCCACATCGAGACGCGCCACACGCAACAATTCAGCGAGCGCAGCTGCAGCTGCAGAGCGTCCAAAGATCAATGAAGCAGATCTGGAGGGTAAATCGCCGGAAGAGGTTGAAATGCTCAAGACAATGGGCTTCTGCACTTTTGACACCACCAAGAACAAGAAAGTCGAGGGCAACGATGTCGGTGAAGTGCATGTGATCCTCAAGCGCAAGTATCGCCAGTACATGAATCGCAAGGGTGGCTTCAATCGGCCGCTCGATTTTGTCGCATAGCCGGCGGCAACTAGTTTTTTTTATAAATGCTACTGCTACATTTTTTCGCGTTCTTTGAGCGTCGCATTATGCGACGTCAAAGCGACGGACCTGCAATTTTATGCAATAGACCGGTTTACAAAATTTCACAAATTTGCCAGACAAAATTTCCACAATCACCACAGAACTCAACACACACACACACATACAAATACCTCATATATAACAAGCTAGTTATTTAGTAATTTAAGTCATTTGCGTTGTTTTAAAATTAGCTTTTGCCCGCCTCGAAACAAAAACAAAAGTTAATTTTACAACAATGGCAACGCCAACACCACCCTCCCACGAATGTAATTGAAAGCTCAATGCAAAAAATGTACTAAATTTTCGCTGATAATTGCCAGCGAAGTGGCAACGCTTGTTGCTTGCTGACATTTTGAGTTTTTGGTAACATTTGAATTCTATGATTTTTTCTGTTTCTTTGCTTTCAATTGCATTTGCCAATGTTTAATGCACACGATTAATGCTTTTTAAATATTTAAAGTAATTACAATTGTTTTTGTTGTCAGAAAATCACTTACACACACACACACACACAAAATGCATAATAGTATATGTTGTGTAAGCATTTGGCGTTTGCAAAAACCACAAACTTACATACGAATTAACTGCAAATCCAAAATTCACCATACTTCACACTTACACAATTACTTAAAGTATTTGAAAACATGCACACACACAAACAAAGTATCCCCATCCCCAATATCCTTGCCCCACAAACTTCCTCCATACGCTGCAATAGTACAATTTTTACAACCAAAAAAATATATATCAAATATATATTTTATATATAGAAAATTTATTTATACACACACACACATACACCAAGTACCTACAAACCCTATTGAATCCCTACCGTTAAATCGAACTCTACAATAGCCATAGCCATTTGTTGAAAATGTTATTTGTTTAACAATCAAAATGTTGTAATTTTTTTTTAATACTCAACAAACCAACAGTTAATTCATTAATCACAAGTGCCAAGTGAAAAATAGCAACAACAAAGCAGGCAAATTAAACAAGTTAATGTTTAAGTGCAGACGCAAATTAAAAATAAAAATATATACAACTTTTATACTTTTTTATATATCAATAACAATGTGTAAACAATAGTTATCAATTTGGCAACAGATAATATGAACTTCAAAACACAAAAACAAATTTGGCAAACTCACACACACACACACCCAGACACACACACACACACACTAATATATTGTCTTTGTAGTTTTAAATAAAACGAAATTGCAGGGATTTTTACTTACACCAATAAAGCTATTTAAATAAAACAAACTGAATACATCTAAATAAATGTATACAAAAAAAATTAATAAAAAAAAGAGTATGATTTGGTTAGTTTCGCTTTTCACATTAAAAGTTTGTGGACACTTCGAAAGAAGAACAAAGCCAACATCAAAATTACAAACGAAAAATCTGTCTTTTCATTTCAATATTCATCACCAGCATAGACAGAACAGTCTCGAGTTGTACAAAAAAAAAAAGAAAAGAAGAAATCAGCAAAAAAAAAACACAATTATAATATCAAAATTCAAGATTGGCCACAATGTATAGTTATGGCTTCTTTTCGCGCGCCGCAACTGCTCAATTGCAGGGTACAACATTGGCAGCCCACGTGCCACAGCGGCAGGTGAATGTCCGGAAATGTTCGTTGTCTGTTGCGGATAGTTGTCGTCGTTATCTGCGCACCGACAAGACTCCGGAAAGGGATTTCGCGCGCAAATGCCAGAAGGCCTTCCACATCTGCAAGAACGAAGCCGGCTCCGATTTGGATGCCAATCAGTTGCTCGAGTATAAAGAGAGCATGGCGCGTGTCTCCTGTCTGAATCTCGATAGCACCACATTGTCGGATGAGCATCGATTGAAGGGCTGGCTGCCACCAAATACATGCAAAAAGTGAATGACAAAAAGCCCCCAATAATTTGTACATTTACTTTAATCGAAATTTGTTTAAAGTTTTGTTTTAATTCGAGCTTTTGTGTGCGTTTTCTTTAGATGCTCCCGAATCTTCCTTCTATATGGTATTCAAATGAGGCGCAATTACATTCATATATAATTTTATTTAAAGTATTTTCATGAGTTGGTTTTACATAGAATTACATTTTTGTAAAATACACATTAAATCATTTTTGTTTTTAATGAATTGAATTCCTCCGCTCGTTGCATTCGTTATAATTTTTGTTTTTTAAATTTCAGCTCAAATGTTATTTGGTCGCTTTAATTAGTTTAATTGTATTATTATTGTTTAATGCATCTTGATTGTTCAAGAGATTTTCAATGCAATATTTGCATTTGTTTATTGATGAAAGACACATAAATTTCATTTGTAATACGCAAATTTAATACAGTTTGCAATTTTATTGAAGAAATTAAATATAGTATAAAGAGAAATGTTTCGCAAACAAATGTGTACACGAAAATATGTTAGAAATGAAATGAATGCTTTGCAAACGCTAAAGAATACGACACTAATATTTAGTTATTGTTACGTTTGTATAATTATGAAATACATGAGGTGCTAGGACGCGATTGCCATACTCGTAATTGCTGCTAAGAATCAAATCTATATATATATATATAAATGTGTATGCATGAAAAAAGAACTGCTACAGCTTTAATTGGAAAACAATTTGCAAATGCGACAAATTTGTTTATATTGTGCGCGAAATTAAACAATTAAAAACAGGCTCGTAATACAATAGCAACAATTTGCAGAATCCTCTCTTCCTGTTACATTTTCTTTTCGTTTGTTTGCTTGTTTATTGTGTAATGTTAGGTTAGTCTTTTTTGTTGCCACCCTTCTCGTCCCCGAACCGCTGAACCGCTGCTGCTCCACAGCTTAATCCGCCTTACGTGGCTTGCGCTTGCGCACCTGCTCTGTGCCGGGTTTATCTGTCAGTTCGGGCGCCTCATCGCCAGCTGCGTTTGTGGTTTCTATTTTCTCAGCTTTATTTTCTTTCGACTTGTCCTCCAATTTATCGCCATTTCCTTGCTTGATTGGCTCTGCCTCCACTTCAGCTGCCTCATCCTCCTCATCTTCGTCGGCTTCCTCGCTGTTGCGCTCCTCGTCATCGCCACCTTCCTCTTCATCGTCTTCAATATCCTCGGTGGCCAAATCCTCAACGCCCTCGGCTAGATGCTCCTGCGATTCGGAGAAGCTTTGACGCTGCGATTTCTTTGGCGGATATACAAAGTCCACAATGCACACGAGCATCAAGCCAAGGGCAGCGCCCACAAAAATTGTGGCAATGGCAAACAGAGCATAGGAACCCCAGGTGGGCAGACCATATTCCTCCTGCAGGCGCGCGTTGAAGTCCTTAAAGAGTTTTTGTGTGCGCTATTAGTATATACAACATACACATTCACGTGCATATAGACATATTATACAAAAGCGTGAGTTTGTGCGGAAGCTTAAAATGCGTTGACTGTGCCCAACTTTATTCAATCGACACAACAAATGAGGCATAGGCAATATAACCTCTTGGCCCAATCGCGCCTGATAAGCTTCCGCATACGTGCATTGAACTGAGCTGCGACATAACCGATCGATGCAGACGTAAACAAGTGATTGCATGGTGCATGGGGTGGCAGCAGGTTGACGTACCTTCAATGTGTGCGACAGCTTGAAGAAGTATGATAGCAGGGACATGTGTATGGTGTCGGGCTTTTTCCACGAGGACAGCGGCTCAATGCTCTGCCAGGACTTCTTCTTGAGGAAGTACAACAGTGCATCGGCATCACGTGCGCCACGATATTGCCGGAATTCGCCATCCTTGACGCTGCGATAACGAGAGCATTGTAAAGAGAATGTGCTTTTTAATATCCTGCTAGGGGGCTTACTGATAGATCGTCGGCAAGGCGGTGACAAAGAAGCGTCCGCTCAGCGATGGCGATGTGGTTACATCGATCTTGGCCACATGCACCTTAACATCTTTAGCTGTGCTGGCATAGCGTTCCCAAACAGGCGCCAGGTTTTTGCAGGCTGGGCACCAAGGCGCAAAACTGTAAATACGGTATATGTATTATATATGATTTTACTTTGATTTGAAGATATTTTCATATAATAAAGATGAAATAGTTATCTTGCAGACATGTTGCTAATTTGTTTCTTATGCAAAATTTCAATTTCACGCGGTTTGCTTCAGTGCTAGCTAAATGGTTTTGCCTATAAAAGAGCTTCATTTCTGACCGATTGCTTATTTGGCTTCGGATATTGTGTTCCGATGCGGCCAACTCCTACATAAGTGTTGCCTACAGGAAAAGGGCTCTATACCAGGGCTGCAAACCCACAAAAAATAGTTGGTGGTTCGAATCGAATCTTTAATTTCGATTTGTGAACCCTTATTGCATACAGTTTTTCGTTGAATATTGCAATATTTTCATAATCGAAATAATTCAAATCAATTCTTAATTTATAATTCTCCATTCTAGAAGTAGAAGTTGCGGGTTGAGCTTGGTCTCTAACCAAAATTGCGCCATTGTTGGCGCCCAAGTTATTTATGCCTTGCGGCTGAGTCTCAAATAAGTTGTTATTGCAAACCAAAAACGGAAGTGGATGCGGTTCGTTTTGGACATGTTGGCAGCAATCCTTTGCAGGGACATAACAAATACTTTATATTCATCCAACTTCGGATTTCTTTAACACGTTTCGAAATTTGGTTATGTTGGCTTAATTTCAATTGTTTGTTTAATATTTTGTATAATTCTTTTTCTTTTTTTTTTTTGGTAAAACAGCTGTAAAAACGCAGCTGCCGGTCATGACTCAGGCGCAGGTGACGCAGCCAATCAGCAACGCGCAACGCACATCTAAGCGGAATGCAACATTCCACAGAACCAGAAACAGCTCCAGCTTTATTGTTGTTGTTGTTGCTTTTGCAGTTGTAGTGTCTTCTTACCGGCTACACCCCACACAAACTGCGTCTGCGTTGACTTTTTCTATTGCGTTTGTTTTTTGTTTTTTTCTTTAGTTTGTTTTTCACTCACAATTCAATCATCCATTCGCCATTTAGCATTAAATGCCAGTTATCCTCATCCAATTCGATTAGATTTCCATCTGGCTGCAATACTTTTTTGGTCGCCGTCGACGAGCGGTCGGCAGCGGACTGTGCAGCGAGCAGCGTGACGATGACACATGACGCGGCCAAAATGGTTGGAGTACAATGCATTTTTGCACTGTGAACTGTATATTTTGGCTAAAACGTATTTAATTTCGGTTTTATTAAAGCTAAATTTTCACAATTATTTCCTTTGTTAAAAACACTTTTTTCTATGTTTAAACGTAGAAATTGCGGACGCTGGGCTGTCCGGTCCGACACAGTAAAGATGTGTAAGTATGCAGACTGACATTAGAGATGTGTGCGTCCTTTTCAACTATCGATATTTGGAATTTGTATATTTGTATACCAGAGGCTGTTAGCCCACTGTTGTATTCATCGCGAGCTGGCTAACTGGGTAATTGGGTATCGATATTTATTAGATTACGATTGCATATCCGATTAGAAAGACGAATAAAAACAAAGAAAAAATCATTTTACTAATATCAAATTGGACAAAACGACAACAACAAAATTAACAGATTAAAATTGTTCTAAAACTTGCGCAGATCGGTTTAAAGCGCGCCAAAATGGCCAATAATTATCTGCAGCCAGTGAATAATCATTTTGATATAGATAAATTTTCGGACGTAGACGATGACTTGTTTTTGAGAAACACGCGAACGGCTGCCAACAACAGGGCACAGCGCAGTACGAACCCATTTGATGATGATGACGAGGAGGTGTCCACGTCTTCGTCAATAGCAGCTCAAAGGCAGGCCTACGCGGAGAAACGCAGAGAAATTGAGCAGCGCACGCTAGAATCAACACAAAAAAGTTTGGGTATGTTCCATTAAATATATTTCATTTTGGTGGGCGTTACCAATCCGAGAAAATTAATCAAACAGGCCTGCTCTACGAAGCCGAAGATGCGGGCAAAGCAACAGCAGTGGAGTTGGCCAGGCAACGGGAACAATTGGAGAAGACCTCAAATCAATTGGATGAAATCAATTCCACCCTGCGATTCAGCCAGCGCCATTTAAATGGATTGAAAAGTGTTTTTGGCGGCCTGAAGAACTACTTGTCTGGCAGTCGTGATGTTCCCACGGCTGCTGCCTCACCCGCTGGCAGTCAAATGTCGCAGGAGACCAACTACAATGCCAATGCGACGGGAGGTGGCGCAATACCAAAGCAGCCCATGTCACCAACGGAACGCTATGATAATCATCCGGTTAGTCGTATGCGCGACGATACCAGTTCCTACAATCAGCGCCAGGCCCAGGCCCAGCAACTGGCCGCCAATCCCTTTCAGCACCAGTTGGAATCGAATCTCGATGAAATGTGTGACAATTTGTCACGGCTTAAGTTCTTGGCAACCGATTTGGGAACGGAAATTGAGTCACAGAACGGATTGTTGGACAACATGAACTACAAGATCGAAAGCGTGGACTTAACTTTAAATAAGCAGAATAAGGAAATTAATAAGCTGATGAAGAAGTGAACATAGTCATGGGGTTCGTTGTTTGATCATAAATTGTTTAAATTAGAATTATGTTTTCAATAATCCCATATAAACTAATATATAATATATACATATATATATTAATCATATCGTCTAATGAAAAGCACGCAAGAAATCTGGTTTCCCGCCATCATAAAGCATTCCTTGCATTGTTTATTTTGTTTTTGTTATTTTGTATTATGTGCACCAAAAAGATATTTGTATGAGCTGGTATTTGCGAGTTATAAGTGTTCATTTTCAAAGATTTGTTTAAATAAATATTAATTTTAGTGAGTTTTTTTAATTAACTATGTTGTCAATCTATGAACGCGGTACCTGCCTAATTTTGCTCAGACTTAACCTGTGTGCTGCATACACGGCTTTAAGTACGCAGTTTTACAACACTGAGAAAATCCGATAACGGATCGCCAAAATACTTTATCGACAGGCTTCTTAAAACGTTAGCCGGAATTTTCGTAGCTTCTCATTGCAAAGAAAATTTGCACTGTTTGCGTCTATCTTAATAAAAGATAACAATACTTGATTTCAAAGTTTAATATTGAAATGGATGATTGTTATAATACAAGTGCTCAATTGCTTAAGGAACCATTATCATTTGCGTAAGTTGAGAAAAAAATTGCACGTGCATATGTCTATATCTATATATCTATATAAATCCTTGGAAACCGTTTTATTTTTTAGCGACCTCATCGACAATGGGGCCCACTTTGAGGTAGATACAGCCAATTATAATAATACCTGCTATGAGGATTTTAATGTGGATGATGAAGAGGATGGTGATGAGGAGGAAATTGAACACGAGGCGCTCGTCTCACCCTGGACGCGTTCCTTTGATGAGCTGCGCCAGTTGATGAAACCAATTGGCGAGCACATCCACAAGCGCATCACACGAGCGGGCGTCAAGGAGCAGGGCCTCGTGCCGGACAAGGCGCGTGTGGCATTGCGTTACAGCGGATACTGGGAGGGGCAGACCGCTCCATTTGATTCATCTATGCTGCGAGGCACTAAATTTGAGTTCGAGACGGGCCAGCAGATGGTGCTGGAGGGTCTCGAGGCGGCCGTACGCACCATGTACCCCTACGAGCAGTCGGAGTTTATCATATCATACAAATTGTTATTCCACGAGATGGGCTGTCCGCCGCGCATTAAACCGCGTGCCGATGGTCTGTTTAAGATTGAGGTAATTGGATTCACATTGATTGGCGATGAGCATTCGCTGGAGCGGATCGCGCCCGAGGATCGTAACAAGTTTGCAGTGGTCTTTCCCAAGGCGCAGGATATGCATTTGCATGGCAAAGATTGTGTGAAGCGCGGCGCCTATCGCAACGCAGTTGCTGCCTTTGAGCGCGCGATCGGATCGCTCAACTATTGCCGCCTGGCGAATGAAAAGGATGAGCTCAAGCAGCAGGAGTTGCTTATTACGCTATATACCAATCTCATGGTGTGCAACAACAAGCTTAACAAGCCGGCGAGCGCTTGCATTGCCATGAAGGCTCTGCGTCTGCTGACGCGTAATCAGCCCTCCTGCAAGGCGCTCTTCCAGGAGGGACGCGCACTGGCCGCCCTCGGCGAATACGAGCGCGCACGCGAGGCTTTTGTGCAGGCCCAGGCCAAGCAGCCCAACAACAAGGAGATCAGCGAAGAGATCATCAATATGGAGCAGCGTGTCAGTAAATACAAAAAGTCCATGCGTGAGATTTGGTCACGTGCGCTCGCCGGCAAACAGCAGCCGGAGAAGCTAGCCGACCTAAAAACTGATGAGAGCCCAGCGAATCAGCAATTTCGGCGAGATTTCGAATTACAATTGACAGAGTTTGATAAGTCATCCTTGCAATCGATCAATATGAACCGCAAAATGTACACGGAAAAGGAGTTCAATGTGCTGCGCCTGCTGGCCTCACAGCACAACATGAAACTGAGTCTGTCGCCATTGGATGTGGATCAGCTAACGCTCTCCAAGCTGCACATTAAATAGACGTAACATATGTCAAAATTTTGTTTAAGGAATGGGAAACTCAGGTGTTTCTTTGAGCCCATTCAAGCCTTAATTATCCAAAGAATGTGCCATTAAGTTTGTTTAATGAATCTATTAGTATAGCGAGCGCTCGAAAATTATAACTGATATCATTCGTGCCTATTTCTTAAGTTTGTAACCTCTGCTTCTCTTTTTATTATTTACTATTCATATCTTCTTCGACAACTGCAACGGACGCCTTATTATCAAGCCTAATACAATTTTTCTTTAACCAAAGACTTCAAAGACTACATTCCATAGAGAGACGACGGGAATTACTTATAAGCTTTATGATTTTGTTAAATACAGCTTAATCTCATCTGCGCTCTAGCTATGCCGTGTGCCCCAAAATACTCGAATCTATTAAATTATCTTCACAACAGATATGCCCATGCTTGAAACTCGAATATAAAGTTAGCTTTTTGTTTCTAAGTAAAAATGTATTTTATTGTTCGCGTTTTAGCTGTAGCTCCTTGGCAACCTGCCGCTGCAGACAGCCGAGGCAAACGCAGCCCTTCACATGCGGCAGCGGATGATCCAGAACATGCACCTCCTGTAGCTCAAAGGAGTTGGAGTTGTAGGCCGTCATGCTGTCCGCCTGCTGGCACTTACAATATAAACAACAGCAAATGATGCAGCCTGCAAAGAGCTCAAGGATATAAATTGATATGTCGGATCCTCTACTCTGCACCTACTTATGCATGCTACCCACAGCGCCAGCAACAGATACGGGTAGATATATGTGGGCACAATGGGCGTCGTCTCCAAATCTTCTTTGCTATTATCCCAGTCCACTGTGCCAATGTGTCTGCTGCTGCTGCTGCTGCCGTTACCCGCATAGATATCGAGAATCGAATCGACTAGCGTTTGCGAATAGTGGCCCACATCTGCAATGTCAGAACGCACAGGATTCGCGCCTTGGCTCAGTAGGAGCGCCAAAATAAGTAAAGTTAATTGAATGTACATTTCTAATGTAAATGGAACAACTGTCGCCGTTCGAATGCGGTTGGGTTTGCAACCGACCGCCAAAAGTAGCTTTAAAGCAGTGCTGTCAAAGATATATATGTGAGTATGAGTGTGTTTGCACGTGTATTAGTGCTGGCTTGTCGTAAAAGCTTAACGCTCTGTTCTGCGCTTGCAAAGCGACAGCGTCTGTGTGCTGTGTGCGTGAGCGCCTGCCTGCAATTACAACAGGCTTGGTAGATAAGCAAACAGTTGTGCGATCGCGATTTTGTAGCTGTGTGTAATATGAGGAGAAAATATGTTTTTGTTACTGCAATTCGGGCAGAGGCTTTTGAATTTATTGGCTAATCATAAACAAGAACAATGTGTATTGTAGCTTGTCAGCTGATCATTTGTCTTTCGGAATACGAAAATATGTATCTTGTGCATTTTGCACGACCAAAATGGTTATTTTACCATCGGGTGTTATGATCACCTCATGCATTCTGGTGCGTACACGCAACATGCACAGATTTTGTGGCGGCTCCATTCTTTGTAGAAATGCCTGAGTCTTTTCACGCAAATTGTCATAGAGACAGGCATGCTGCAGTGCATCCTGGCGGGCCATTGATGTCTTGACGGGCACACCTGAACGATTCATTATGAGAACCTCCTCGACGCCAGGCTTCTCGAGCACCAAGCGATAGGCTTCATCAACATAGCGCTGGGTGCGCTTTGGCTAGACAAAAACGTTTTAAAAAGAAAAATAATGTATTTATGAGAAAATACCTCAACTTCCCCGGCTTGCATTTTGCTAAAGCTATTCGTGTGGCTCCTGCTCTACAAATGTTTTTTCAAGGCTCAAAAGCATAAACTGCTATGTTTATATAGATTTTATTACAATGAAATACATAAAATGCAATCTAGTATTCTTATTAATATTTAGTCGACACAGACGGCATCCACGGAGGTCGTACACCATTTATAATCATTTATTAAATTGTCAGCGACCAGAAATATTATCAATACAAAGGTTAGGTACAGTTGGGAGAGTAATATCAAAGCCATTTTGCAGCACGTTTAGTATTAAGTCGATTTTCATTGTAACAAATGTTTTATACAAGCTATAATTCGTTACACAGCCAAACGTTCGCGCTTTTTAATCATATTTAATTTAGTATGCATTTAAATTTGTAACGCTCCCTGCAAGCAGTTTAGAGTAAGCGTTTTATACAGCGTCTGTAGAAGCAGCTATAATTAAGCAGAGTAGAAATACGGTCTCTTCTAAATAAGCAGTGTTAAGTGAAAGCAGTTCAAACATAGCAGTAGTTTATACACGCTCTCTTAATAATGCTCTCAATAGCTGCTCTCTTGATGACTAAGCACCTTTGAAGAAAACTAAATTTAGACTAAACGTCAAGCGATGCGCTCGTGGCGTCGCTCGTTGACGTTCCGTTTATTCAATTTTCGGGCTGCGTTCGCGTGTTCAAATCTCAATGCGGTTTTTGACATTAAGTTGTACAGGCATTTTTATGTATGAAAATAATTAAGATATGAAAGCGAGAGCCGCTCTCTTTGGCCGGATTAATTTAATTATAATTAATGCCGATTATGCAAGAGTAGGCAGATTAAATTTGGTGGGAATTACGCCTTCGGTGCCCATAACGGTTATCAAATCCGTGGGAAAACGATCATCCTTGTTTCCCTCCACAATTTACATTTTTTATTTCAAATATTTACTTTTTTTTTTTTATAATGTTGAAGCGCTTGCTTAATTTTGTTTTTAAAATGTTCAAAAATAACTTTTTTTTTTGTTAAAACCCATATATATTTATTCATAAATTATCTAATAATACAATAATTTTTCCTTATGTTATTGTAACATAGCTTTAGTTTATTTGGTTTTGTTGGCCTCTTTGGAATTTTACATTCACATGCATATTACGTGCATAATAGGCAATTACACAAGAACAGTAAGGAATTATTAAGGTCTGCTTTTCCCCAATGTTCGCTTCAAGTTTATAACAATAATTTCTTGAGTTATATATATGTATATATATAAATCTTAAGCGAACAATGAGAATAGCTCCTAGGTATTGTTTATTTTGGTTTAATTTATAGTACATACAAAATAATTGTATAGTTTTTTTTTTTATTTTTTGCAACATTTAAAGTTGTGAACATTTTTTGCTATAAAGTTAGTTTAGTCAACAGTTTTATTTTGTATCATAATTTTTGCCCCATGCCTATAACTGGAGTTTATAATTTCTTTATTTGACCAAAGAAATGTCAACTATTAAAGTTGAACGAAAAAAAAGATATTGAAATAGAAGCAACATTTTCAGCTCAGGTATAGGGCATTAACTAGTCGACTAACTCCGACCTGCACATAAAATAACTTAATATAATTCCATATAAGTTGAACTTATTTTATAATTAATACATCAATTCTACTCTGCGGCATATACATACATACAATAAATATATATCAGATATTATTATATATTTATGCTATTTTCTATTACATTCAATTGCCATTTTTTTTAATATAGTTGCATTTCAATGAGTTTTTACTGTACATCGAGCGTAGTATTAGAAAGGTGGGTGGAGTTCTTCAAGATTACAGTTTCCATCGTATAACTATTTTTACTTGCTTAATGTAGCGATATGAATTTTGCAATATTTCTCTCTTTTAACTTTTTACCTTTCGTGCTCTCTCGCAGCTCAAAGTTTCGTATAAAATTTTGAAGCTCCTGTGTTTTCTTCTTCTTTGTTTGCGGCATGGGTAGATTTTGGTTTTTATTTCTTTTATTTTTTATTTTTTTAAGTAAACATTCTTAGAGGCTAGGTTCAATCCTAAATATTGAGCATATGCATAACACTGATTCTTGTCGGAATTGACAGCTTTGATAGATATACTTTAGTTGAGGGTAACTAAATATTTTGATTTTAGCAAATTGCTTATTTGATTTGCTTGTCTGAAAAATATTTAGCTCATTTTTTACATATACACCACATTATATATGCTTATATATTTTCTTCTTTTTTTTTTGTGTGTTTTCAATTGCATTTCGATCATATACAACATATTTTTCAGTTTTCTTAACAGCCATTTAACATTTCCATATTTAGATTATTGTTGATAATTTTTTTTTTTACGTTTTTTTTGTATCTTTTCAGTTTTACAGGTACACATACATCCACATCAACTAACGGCATGCAACAATTGGTTAATCATTTAACAGTTAATATATTATTTGTATTTTTTTTTGTTGTTTTTTTGGTTTTCATATGCCTTATATAACTTCTGGGCACAGTTAGTACATTGATTCGTAATATTATGTCACAGCTACTGCGCTAAAAACAACGACAACTGAAGAACAACAATTGATTAAAATTCCTGTTTTGTTCATTTTCTTACATGCTCATATATCATAAATAACACATATATATATATACTTTAATTTATGCCTATATGTGGACAATGCATAACGTTGTTTTTTAACAAAATTTAACATAGTTTAAACAATCTTCAAATGTCTTTAAATCAGTTATCACAAAGTATGGGGTTTTCTTTTTGTAAAATCATTTTTGGTTTCTTTTTTATTCTTTTTGTTAACTTATTAAAACTGTAAAGAAAGTGTTTTTCTAATGCAAATAGTTAACATATTTTTGATTGAGCATTTTTGACAGAATACGTTTGATACTTTGCAATTAGATTTATATTTATTCTACCACTAGCTACATGTAGAAACACATACAAATATTTGTTAATATATTTTCAGGTATATTTTAATACAATCTTTACTCTTTGTTTTAGGCAACACACAGCTTATATGATCTTCTGTACTTTCAATAACATGTATATATATATATTATAAATGGTATATTTTAACAACAATACATATATATATGGGTATAAATTATATATACTTTTTGTATTATTTTCCTTTAAGTTAATTATTGTTATGTGCTTTTTATGTCAGCTTAGGTTAGTTAGTGTATTAGTTTTAGTTCAACTAAGTACGGCACATACACACAAACACACACATGAAACATGTCTAAATATTTGCTTAAACTTAGATATTTTTCTCCGCCTTAAGATCCATTAGTCATATGCATCTTGAATAATCCACTCGTATCTTAATTTCATTTAGGTACATGAGTCTCTCTTTTATTTGGGCCTATCAAAATAGAGTTTAACACATACACATTTGACATTTAACAGTTTCATCTACACATGTAATAATATTAACTAATTATATTTTCTCCTAAACATGCATAAAAAAAACTAAACGAAACGAAATCAAACTTTGTGTAAAGTCTAAAATCCAACTTTTTCCTTGCCTACGCTCCCAAATTGCATGCTTTATAAAATGCATAAAAAATGTTTCAAAATATTCATTAAACAACATTTGCAATAAAAATAAACATTATTTGTTGTTGTATATGTGTTGTATTTATGTTTTATATAGGGTATATTTTATATAAATTTATGCTTTTTTCTCTTTTTCTAAACAACTTCAACATTTCTTTTGCCATTTTGCATTGCTCTCGAATTCGAACGTTTCAAACGTTTCTAATCATAATCAATAGGTACCATATAGTTACATATATAATTGGGGCATATAAGTTATATGTATACATATATAATAATAATAATAATATAGATACTTTTTCCTATGCACAACAATCGAAACGGGCCCTTTTGGTGAATTACTAAAAACTACGTTAACTTTTTGGTAATTGCGATGAGTCTTTCAACATAATACTAAGATGAACATAGAACATATACATACATACATACTTAAGAACTTAGTTGAGAAGGAACTATTGAAACATAGTTTGTGTGTGTAGGTACACGATCGGGGAATACAACATATATATGTATATAGATATACATGCATATGTAGTTAGTGTGTATTGCTAGGAAACATGTTTGAGTTTATTTTTATCGTAACACCCTTGCAGTGTTTAATTCTATTAAGTTTGCATCAGTTTTTGCTCAGGATGCGCTTTATTTGACATACATTTTCTATTTTCAAGAATGAATTTAAAGTTTTGTTTTAAATTGTTGTTGTTAAAAGCTCTTGCTAAAGTTCTTTCAGCTCGAATCGAATCAAAAGAGGTTTGAATCATTGCCTCTGCAAGTGTATTAAATATTCGGTAGTCCGAACATTGCAATTTCTTCTTGTTTGCTTACAAGGATTTTAATTTCTTTTTGGCAAATGTTCAGAGTTCACAGGGAACTGTTAAAATTCTCGAAAATGTTGCAATTTGCTTTGCTCAAATCTGTTGCTGTTCGCTGTCCAAGTAAAAGTAATCCAAATAAATATTTATAAAATCTGCATCTATATAAACATCTAGGTATATAACATTTACTTATACATTTGTATATAGTACTTGTTAGACTTAACAGCGTTTTTTTTTGCTTAGCTCGAGTTCTTTAACATTAAATATATATACTTAGAAAAATAGTGTTCGATATTGGAAATACCTTTCATATCGGCTTTTGAGACTTGCCTTCATTTTACTTCTTTGCTGTTGCAGCTGCTTTCGTTTTGCTTGATGTTGCTGCCGCTTTGCTTGTTGTTGCTGTAGTTGTTGTTGCTGATGTTGTAGTTGTTGTTATCATCGGCTTGTGTGCTGTCTTTGTGGGGCTAGTTGTTGTCGTCGGCTTGCTTGTTGTTGCTTTGGTTATCTTTGGCGACATGTTGCTGTTGCTGTTTGTTGTTGTTGTTGGTTTGTTAGCTTGTGCCTTGATAGATGCTGGTGTTGAAGAGAATGTTGTGGGTCTTTTTGTCGGTGATGTTGCTGTGGGCTGTGCTGTGGCTGTTGGTGTTGTTGCAGGCTTTGATGTTGCTGTTGCTGAAAATGTCGTTACCTTTTTTGTCGGTGATGTTGCTGTTGGCTTAGCTGTGGCTGTTGGTGTTGTTGCAGCCTTTGATGTTGCTGATGCTGAGAATGTTGTTGCTTTTTTTGTAGGAGAAGTTGCTTGGGGCTTTGACGCGGCTGTTGGTGTGGCTGGCTTTGATGTTGCTGGTGTGCTTGCTGTGGTCTTTTTTGATGTTGTTGCTTCTGTTGCTGCTGCTGCTGGACCTGCCTTGGTTGTGTTGCTGGCGCCTACTGTAATGACAGCATGAGCAGCAATAACTGATGTCTTCTGAGTTGGTGTGGTTTCCTTGGAACCACTTGCTGCAGCAACTGCTGGCTTTGTAGTCGCATCTTTTTTAATTGCACCTAATATGTTGCTGCCTATAACTGCAGTGGTTGAGCTAGCAACAATTACTGTTGCAGGTGCTGCCTTTGTAATTGCAGCTGTGTTGCTGGCAATAATCGTGGTAGCTTTGTTGACTGCGATTGGCTTCGCTGCAGCACTTTCAGTTGTTGCTGCTGGCTTTGACATATTGCCTGCAACAGTTGCAGTTGTTGTTGCTATTGTTGCTGATGTCTTCTGCATATTGCTTGCAACAGTTGCAGTTGATCCTGCAGGCTTTGGCATATTACCTGCAACAGTTGCAGTTGTTGTTGCTATTGTTGCTGCTGTTGCAGCTGTTGCTGTTGCTGCTGTCTTTGGCATATAACTTGCAACAGTTGCAGCTGTTGCTGCTGACTTTGGAATATTACCTGCAACAGTGGCAGTTGTCACTGCTGTTATTGCTGCTGTCTTCGGCAAATTGCCTGCAACAGTTGCAGCTGTTTTTGCTGTTGTTGCTGCTGGCTTTGTTGCATTGCTAACCACATTTGTTGCCACAACGGTTACTGCTGTCATTGCTTGAGGTTTTGCAGCAGCACTAACGTTTGTTGCTGTTCCGCCAGCAACTGTTGTAGCTGAATTGGCAGCAACACTTGCAACTGGCTTTGAGATTGTTGTAATAATTTTTAATGACCTCATTGGCGACCTGTTGGTGGCTGTTATTGATGTTGCTGCTGTGAGTGCAGCAACTGTTGTTGCTGTCTTAGCTGTTTTATTGGCGGCACCTGTGTTTGGCTGTGCTTTTGTCGACACGCTCAATGTGGATACTATTTGGGATTTTGGATTTGCTGCAGCTATTGCTGTTGCAGCGACTTTGCCATTGATTGCTGTTGTGCTGACAGCACTCATATGCACATCTGTTGCAGCCGTTTTGCTGGTATTGGCTTGAGCAACAGCTGTTGTTATTGGCTTTGTGGCTGGCATAAAAGTCGTTAGAGCTATGTCTGGCTTCGTGCCAGCTGGCACCGCAGCAATAGTGCTGCTAGTTGTTGATATTTTCGCCTGGGTGCCGGCAACGGCAGCAGCTGTCGTCTTGGGCATGGCCAGCTCTGCAGCAGCTCCACCGCCAGCACCCCCCGTGCCAACAGTTGGTGCTGCTGCTGTTGCCGCGAATGTGGACATGGTGTTGCACTCACGACCGCTGCTCATGGTGCCCGTAGACAAGATCTTGGTGGTAGCTGCGACTGTTGCTGTTGCTGGCGTGCTCGCATGTTGCTGGCTTTGATTATCCGCTTTGATGGGCGGCTGCTGGCTGCCACTCGACTCTGGTTTGGGTTTGTGGAGCCCGTTTTCCGGTTGAGCCTGCTGCTGGTTACTGTTGCTGTTGCCGCTGAGCTTGGCCGATGTCTTCAATATGCTCGGTCCTGGCAGCTTACCCACCGTCATGGGCAGCACATCCACGTCAACGCTGGCCATCGCCGACGAGGATGCGTTCACTCGCTCTCAGAGTTGCATTGCCTCATCCCGATAGCCGTTGTTGCCGTTGCCGTTGCCATTGTCGTTGCCATTGCTGTCAGCCGCATTGCCATTGACCGCATCCTCGTAGGGCATCACATCCGTGGGTGCCCCGCTAATCAGTATTTGGGTGTTGGTCACACCATCGTAATTTTGGCTCTGATAGCGTTCGGCATGCAAATTGACGCAGGGTCGGCCAGCGGGTCCCCATTCGGCGGTGGGTCGCATCAGAACCTTGATGCGCTCTCTGAAGCTCAGATGCTTTGGCGCCTTGAAGATCTGTTGCACGCCTATAACAAATATGATAAACACCGGCAATAGACCGACGATCCAGCCCACAGTATCCGCCCATAAGGGATATATGTAATGGCCATACTGGGCGGGCTTGTACTCTACCCAGTTGAAGAACAAAATGAACTGCAAGTGGAAAGTGGAATCAGTGCATGGAGGTTAGCTGGGCTGGCTAAGATATTTGACCATGGAGGATAGTGAAACATTCAGGGAGCACAGAAATAACATTTGAATGCATAACATTTTGAACTTCGGAGTTAACAAACAGACAGAAATAAGTTTCGTTTGAAAGAACTTCAAATGACCATGGAGGATAAATAAAAATATGAAAGGAATAAGAAGCAGCACACAACTTACCAATAGCGTTGCGGGTGTTATATAGCGCCACATAAAGCCCCAGAAGAAATTCCATAGACGCGAACGCTTGCCAATCATGCCCTGTATATCATTTAGAAAACGCTGTGATCCATAAATCCAGGCAATCAGCACACACTCCGATATGGCAATGAGCAGGACCGACCAATTGGCGGCATATTTATCCATCAGCTGCAGCCAGTACATGCCGCTCTAAATTGGCTTAGGCTTAAGTACATAAATATCGATATATATCTACGATATACTCACATTGGTGGTAAAGCCAAGGCCGCCCACATAGCCAAATATTCCCACGAAGAGTACAACCCAAGTTTTGTATTGTCGCAGATTTGGAAACTTGTCCAAAATGGCAGTAGTTACGGTCTCCATCAGAGCAAACTGCGAGTCCAGGCCCAAGGTGAGCAGCATGACGAAGAACAGCACCGACCAAACCGGGGAGATGGGCAGACGTGTTACCACCTCCGGATAGACAATGAACGCCAAGCCGGCGCCCTGATCCACAACCTTTTTCACCTCCACATCCAGTTCGTGCGCCAGAAAACCAATGATGGAAAATATGACCAGGCCCGCAAAGAACGACGTGGCTATGTTGCAAAAGGCCACAATGAGAGAGTCCCTGAAAGATGCGCAAATTTAGGATATGAACAGGAATATTGGATTATTGGATTATTATTGTGAACTGTGTAGATGTTTATGATATTTACTTGTAGCAGTTATTGGAGAACTTGTTGTATGAGGACAAGGTGATGAGGCCACCCCAGGCGGGGCTTAGCGCAAAGAAGATCTGCACAGCGGCATCGCCCCAGACCTGTAACAAAATAAATAGTTAAATCAACTGGAAATGGATAAGTTTTGTGAGGATGACTCACTTGAGCATTGGCTAGTTGCTTCCAATCGGGCGTTAGATAAAACAAAATGCCCGTGCTGGCGCCCGGCAGGGTAACGCCCCGAAAGAAGAGTATGACTAAGACCAAATAGGGAAACAAGGCGGTAAAGTAGACGACCTTGCCGGAGGACTGAACGCCCTTGCACAGGCAGAGAAAGACAATAACCCAGGCGAGGAGCAGGCAGGCGGCCAATGAAAATTTAATGCTGCCCGTTTCCTCAATGCCCGAAGACAGGCCCAGCACATAGTTGCTGTAAATGGAAAGAGAGGCGATTAAGGATTTGGAATCAATCAACATTTGTACACCATATTTAATCCACTCACTTAAAGTACTCCTCGGCCGGTGGACGCTTGAGGGCGTGCAGCGCCAGTTCCGTTATGTTGTGATCGTCCGCATAGGTCGCATTGTAGCAGGTGCGCAGATAGTAGGTGCCATTGATGGCCTCACACTGATCCGCCATCACGTAGGAGAAGCAATCTGCAAGTGTCATCAACTAGTTAGCAAGTTGTGCAAAGCAAGTTGGAAGTGCCCGACTAGAAGTTACCCTGGACCCAATGCCGAGCTGCCCTTGTAAACAACTACAAACATATATCCTTCTACACACACACACGTCTGTATTTCTTCTTAACCCAATTCTGAGGAAGAAGTTCTGGCATAACTATTAATTAAGTAGCATTAATATGGCAGCCAAATGTGTGTAAAAACCAAAGCCCAATTTTAAGCTGGTATCCGAAAAGTTAATAATTCTGTAAGTGCGTATACCATACGAGATCCTCATTACTAAATGTGGTGCCTCTTGCTTATAGAAGCTCCAAACTATGTGAAAAATGAGTATATCTAAAGGAATATTCTTTCACATAGTTAGATCGACTCGGACCTTTTTGCTGAGCAGGAATATACTTTATGGATTGGGTCCTTCTGCCTGTTACATACATTTTCACAAACCCAATATACCCTTTTTAACCACATTCAATGAGCTTAGAGTATGAAAAAGGACACTAGTCCAACAATTCAAGCCGACAGTTACTCAATTATGCATAAAAGGACAGCAATTTTTTTTAATATTTATGAACTATTTGTCAGACAAGAGAGGGTAAGAATGAGACGGAGATAAATATAGAGAGAGAAAGAGAGAGGGAGAGAGGGATGGAAAGAAAGACAAGGAAATGGCAGCGCTGAAAAGGGACTCGAATGTGTGCGAAAGGACAACAAAGCACGAGCCGGGCAACTTTTGTGCGGATTCATAATTAAAAGGACAAAGTAGCAAATCAGTGGAAAACATGAAAAGGGTTGGGCGACGACTGTTGTTGTTGTTGTTGCTGTTGCTGCTGTTGGCAGCGAGCAAACAGAAAAAAGAATGTGGCAAACAGTTGGGGTATGCGACTTAGAGATACCCTGTATGTCAGCAATATACAAGTTGTACGAAATGGTCTTATTGTTTAATTGCTTTAGAATGTATAACGAGTCGATATGAGCGCTCAAATGTAGAAAGTATCTTCTTACAGTTAAGCTATACGACTTTGAAATACCCTATATATCTGTAAAATAGGGAGAAACCCCAGGAAACAGCACAAAAAGTGTGTGTCGGAAGGCACTAATAAATGCAGTTAAATTTTAATGAATTCCGTATAAGCATAGGCCGAAACAAGATGCACGTTATATCTGCTAAGATATTAGACTTTGAAATACTCTGTAACAATCGACGTTGAACTAACTTCAACTTGAACTATCCAAGACTGCGCAAAATATTAATTTCATTGTGCTAGAACTATTTAAGACAGCGCAAATTATGCATTTATTTGTATTAGACAGCGCAGTTAAGTTTTCTAAATACGGGGTATTTAAAAGGGTTAAATTGTCTAAAGGGCTGTCAGCCCCTATGACAGCGGGAGCAACGGGTTCCGTTTGTTGACCCAAGCCTGATTAAATTTGAAGAGCGTGCTTTATGGAGCTGAGGCCAAAGCAAATCGATGTTGGATATCGACAAAGAGGTTAAAGGTCAATAGAAACGCTGACACAGTTGATTAGAGGCAAGGCCATGGCATTCTATACAAAATTGTAACTCTAATTTGTTTTTATTTCATGATATTAATCAGAATTTGAATATATAGCACTTGAATTAAAACTCAGATAAGCTTATATGTCAAATTGCAGCTGCATAACTCAAGGATTTGTCCAAGTTTATAAACCATTTTAATCAGCTTATGAGCTTGTGAACGAGGTCATTTCAGGCAAAGTTTAGGTGCATAATTTGCTAATGAAGCGCTGTTTACGAGCTGTCCACTCAGCCGTTAGCGCGAATTTGGCTGGAGACCGCGCTCTTAATGGCTTTCGGCACACCTGACTCTACCAATTTGTGGGCGCCTTTTCCTGCTGGCGGTACACCTAATCTAGCTGCCACAACGCGTGTGCAAGCCAGCAAATGTTTATGACATTTGACTTGTGCGACTCTCGACGCCAGCCACATGAGGGGGCGTATGAGTTTTGGCCACCCAAAAAAAGACTCTAAGCTGATGCTTATGAGCGGTTTGCATGTGTGCTGGCCTCTCTCTCTCTCTGTGTGTGTGTGCATGTAAATGCCAAAGTTTTTTGAGTCTTTCAGCTGACTAACGAGGCTTGCGGTTGCCCGCAAAAATGACCAACTGACTGCTGACTGTTTTTGGCTGTTTTGGTTGCAGTGGTTGCCAGGTTAAGAGCTCGCAGTTGGACATTCTCTGTTTGCTGTTCAAATGAAAAGTGGCAGCAAATGCTGAGTCAAGCTGCATGCCACTTGCCCAACGGTCCATTGGCTAATGGACTGTGCGCCCCGAGCACTGTGATGAATTTTCCTGTTTGCCACTTTGTGAGGTCTACCAAAACCAAAAAACAAAACACAAAAAATGATTTAAATTTTTTGCTCTTGCAATATTGCGAATATCGTGTAACATTTGATTTTAATAAACATTTCGCTTTTCTCCGCAACTCGCAATCGAGTTTGAATGCACCTGTCAATTTGGCTTGCAATTAATTTTCAAATTTGCCATGCATCTCACGTAGCTGCCAATAAAGAGAGCTTCAGTCTCAATTTTAGACAGCTACATTTACTGTTGCCACTGTCTGAAACTAGTCGAAATAGAGTTAAGTAAATGGGGAGGGGGTAAAGGGGTCGGCAAGTTGATTACGTTCAGCAGTGTATTCAAAATTGTGATTACGGTTGAAATTAGGGTATTCGCAATTGATTGGTAGCAAATTGTTGCCCTTTTCAAAAGATAGATTAAAAACCTTTTTCAAGCCATGTCAGATGTTGCCTTTAAATAATTTGTATATTTTACAGATACTATGAAAAACGTTTTAAAGGAGTTTATTGTTATATTTTCAAGGCAGAATAAATCTTTTAAAATATCATTTTATATGAATCTGGGCAACAAAAGTCCTAAGTTTTAAGTTCTGCTTTTTTCTAGCTATTTACTTTGAAATCTGAACTTAATTAAGACATAAACAAACGTTACCTGGATAATTCTATACAAACCAAGAAACATATTTAAGTAATATAAGGATCCTTATAAATACTTATGCATCAGATTTAGGCTATCGATATAGAAACAAGAGATATATCGAAAATTCGGATTGTGTAGAGAATGGAGAGAGTCGAATCCATCTGATTCTTTCGCGTATCGCTTTGCTGTTGGAATATATTGTAATATTATTCGTTGGGAGATATTTGTCAGACTCATTAACATTGCTTTTCCTTCTCAACCCTCTTAACCTTCGTACATTTCTTTCATTTATATTTGTAAATAAATGCACCTAAAATATTAAGCGAATAGACAGTCAAGTATTGAAATAAAGTGTTAGAACAAATTAGAAAAGACTGCAGATTTCACAGATATTTGCGGTAATATCTAATAACTTAAAACAGCTTAACAAATGCTACCAGCTTTTGCAGCTTGTCTACGTATTCATGCCTCAAAATTATATGAAAGTTTTCGCTGCAGACAACAGCGATTCGAATCTTTTCGATTTACATGACATTGTATTTACTTATTTACCTTTGTGCCCTGTGCATAGACGTTTATGTAATGTCTTTAAGTGTTTCCTTCAATATGTAGCCCATCAATTTCGTCTATGTCAAATAGATGGCTAAGAATCTCTTTCAAAAATTTGTGCACTCAGAAATCGAATATTTCAATTTGTGTGGATGACGAAGAGCCAATTTTAGCTTAAATATGATGTGTTTTTCATGTATATATGGCTGCAAAACTCCATTCAAATTAATCAAAGAGCCCGACAAGCGCCAACCCAACTCAATCAGCGTTTATTCAATTGCCCCGCGTTACTCATACGCCGCATAGGTTGCCGGGGTCCCATCTGGGGTGCTCGGCTACGACTACACTAAAGCCAAGGTTATATGCATATAAATATGGCCCTCTATAAATGTGGGCTGTGTTGCTTTTTACAGCATATTCATCATCTAATCAATCAGCAACAAAATGAAAATCAAATGAAAATTGAACACAATTTCTTGTGGTTGTTGCGGGCGAGCTGGAGTTGAGTTTTTCTTTTTTTTTTTGTTTTCTTGGGGCATGGGGCGGCTTCAAAGTGTTTACACGCCGTTTAATTTGCCTGTCTGCCTTTATTTGTTATGCAATTAATTTTAATACGAACATACACGCACACAAGCAAACACACACACACACACACGCATAGATAGATAGCCTGATACAACCCGTAGATACAAATCATATAAAACTTTATGTGAATGCGGCAGCAGGCAAAAACTGTCTGCCTTTCAATTTGGCCAACTCGAGCGTGTCTACCCAGCCAACTGTGCGTCTATGTGTTGCTTGTTCGTGTCGGCATCTTACATTTGATTACAAATACACACATACACACAAACACACACATAGAGAGAAACACTCACATACACCCAGATAAGATTGTTATATAAGCCGCTCCCAAGTCGACTGGCACAGGAAATAGCCATTAAATTTTGTGACCTTTAAGTTTTTGATGTCAGCCTTCAACTTTTTGTTCTACAAACTTTTTCACTAACAGTTTTCGTTGATCCATCTGCCGTTGGCACATGTTTGAGTCCACAACATCAAATTTGATTAGCTAAGCAACCTTATTGACCCAATTAAAAAGTTATAAAAACAAATACGAGCTAAACACATGCTGGGAATTTAGTTAAATTTTATGTGATTGGACCAGAGTTTATGTGCTCAATTAAATTGAATTTAAAAGGATAATCGGAATAGTCTCTTAATTGATGCGCATACTTTTGTTCAATTCATTTTTTATTTAGATACTATCGCTTTTACTCTCTACGGAGCATTTCTTGCTACTTTTTAAGCTCTGTGCGTAAGATTAATTCTTTTTTGAGCACTTATTCTCTGTGCTAGAATCCAAACAAATAGTTACAATATTTTCTCAGAATATACAATTTTTATTAATTATTTATTGACCATAAGAAAGTTATTTCAATAGATAGGAAATTTCCTTATTCTGGCAGGTGTTTTATTTACCTAAATTGAGTAAAACCCCTTGGCTAACTTGTTTAATAACTGTTGAAGTATTCCTATAAACATTTCTCTATTGCTTCGATTTCTTTCCTTCAATATAAAACCTTTTATTGTTGAGCTCCTCTTCAACTGGCAATTAATTTATTTATCGAGACTGGGCTGCCAGTTTGTTGAAAAAGTAATTGAGGGAGCAGTTACAGTTTAGTTTGATAAAGCAACTTGGCAACCAATTCAATCATCCAACAGTTCGTTAAACAAGTTTAAGAAAAATGCAAATACGTTTTATTATTGAACTGAGCCGCTGTTTTTCAGCATTTTAGCTACATATAGCTATAAATATTGGTCTAATCTTTGGTTTCATTTCCAAATATAATCCCTTTTGGCAATTTCAGCATTTATTTGCGCATAATAAGCATTAATTGTTTGACAATAAACTAACACTAAACAAAGAAAGCAATAAAAACGAAAATAAATCAAACACAGCCTTACATGTAAGTTCTTTCTCAAACTTCTTAAAGAAAAAAAAAAAAAACAGAATTTGCCAGTAAAATATTGACCGAAAAAGTGTTTATGTTTGTGTTATTGTTGTTTGTGTTTGTGTCGGGGGTCACAAACAAACTGAGGCCGGCTGAGCTTAGAGTGCAAGATATTCAAGATATTCAATCAATGGACAAACAAGTTAAACACATTTTAATCATGAGGCTAAGAGTAAACATTTATCATCTAAAATTCGATGAGACAAGGACGAGAACGAGAACGAGACCGAGAACAAGAACCAGGACGAGGACATAGGCGAAGTCAAAGACGAGGCCAAAGCCACAGACGAGACGAGGTGAAAGTGTCAATAAATGAAATCCTTAAGAAATTGCTTGTCTGTCACTGAGATTGCGAGTGTGTGTGTGTGTGTATGGGTTTCATTGTGTGTATGTGTGTGTAGCTAAAGAGCTTATAAAAAGCCAGGGCACAGCAGAAAGCTGCGAATACGCATGCAGCCTGACGCCGATTGAATGTCAAAAACTGTTTAGACATAATTGTTGTCATTTTAAGCATCAATTTTCCAGCTAAAAGGCCGAAAACGTTTTTCCGGCGTGAATATACCTTGTATTTAGCTCTGAATTGCTATTAAATACATTTCTGTATACTTATACATTTTCCCCATTTTCCCTTCTCTTAAGACTCACTCTACAAACTAAATAATAAAAGATAGCCTTGGCTGTATTCTGAAACTTATCGCTTGTGGTCAAAAGACAGAAGTTATCGAAAAAATAAAATAAGCTTGATTACCTCAGATTTAACCTACTAATTAATTAAAGATACCCAAAGCTGTTTGGTGACATTTATCGATTGTTTTCAAAAGACAAAAGTTATCGTAAAGTCAAATGCGATTGATGCATATCGAAATTTATCTGTCATTGTCAAAAGATAGTTAATAGTTGACAAAGGACGGAAGTTCTCAGAAAAATAAAAAAGGCTCGATTACCTCAGGATGCTCGAGAGTATATACTCAGATAATGTATATCGATCCAGCCTGTCTTGATCAGGAATATAGATGCCCTTTATGACTTCAGAGATGTCTACCATTTTTGATACACTTTATGGGCGCAGGGTATATTAAAACGAGAACAACTCAGACATCGATGTGGGCGAGGCAAACAATGGAATCGCATCTATTGCGTATATCGATTTCTATTGCCGACCGACAAAACGGAAACGCGTCGACTGGCGTTTCGTATGTTTTTTTTTTGCGCTGCTGCTACTGCTTCTTCTTTAGACTGTGGCTTTGCATCAATGGCGGCCATATTAAATCATGTTGCCCCAAGCGGGAGCGTTGGGTGGTAGGTGGTGGGTGGTGGGCGGTGGGTAGTGGCAGCTGCTGCTGTTGCCGAAGCTCATGCAAAAACTTTCAATGGCGTTGGGCTGTTGCCGTTGTTGTTGCTATGATTATTACTTGTACAGGCTACAACCAACGAGCGCCACTTGAGTGTGAGTGAGCGTGTGTGTGTGTGTGTGTGTGGTTGTGTGTGTGGTTGTGTGTGTGTATACATGTTTAAGTGCTACTAAGGCAGCCGCAATAAAATAAGCAAAGTATGCAGCAAGCGGCTCATAAAAAGAAGCTGCAAAATATGTTATATGCAAGCAACGACTTTTGTATGCTCTACCAAAGTTAGTTTTATATAAAAGATGAATTTGTTATATTTATAATATATATATTTTCCATTTGATCAACTGCTATATTGTGCTATATTTGGACTATTTTTTAGCTATTTTTTAGCATAATAAGGTCAATACTTATGTGTTATGATCGCGCATTAGTTGTCAGAACTCACAACGCAGTCTATGTTGCTTTTATAAAATATCTGATGCTCTGCATTTAGCCACCTACATAGTTCAAACAAAAGCCTTGACTGCCTGGTACGCTCGCAAAGACTCGTTAAAGATTTATATCCTTAGCGTGGTGGACAAAATTTTAAATTGTGTCCCGTTTGTTTGTGTTGTATATAGCTGTGTGTGTGTGTGTGCGTGTGTGTCGGTGCAAAGAAATCAAATGCACGCTTAAGTTCGCACAATATGCGCTCATGTCACAGCCGCAGCCGCAGCCGCATCTGCCATGCCACGCCCATCGCGCGGACACACCTCCAGCAATGTCACATGAAAGCCAACGAGCCGCAGCACAAAAACAATTGCCTACTTCAAGGCGCTGCCGTGTTGTCAGGCAATGTGCTGGTTGCCCCGTTATTGTCTTTGTTGTTGCTGCCTATTTATTATTATTATTAATATTATCATTTTTGGCAAAAAGTTGCGTTTTATTATTGACGTCTGCGTAAATTGCAAGCGAGTAAAAACCCAGCTAGCAAATTTGTCAAGACAGCGTTCACATTTGCGGTGGCACGTAAAACTCATTTTTCAAGCTCAAGGTATCGATATCGATTTATATACGTTATGTATACAGATAACCAGACTGTAGTATCGATGCTTATAAATACGAAAATTCATTTTAAAAGAGTAACAATTATAAAATAGTTCAAGTAGAATGTATTCGTAGAGAAACTAATTCAACATTCTCAGTTAGTTAGTCTAATAAAGAGTTATCATGAAAACTTGATCAAGCTTACGTTATCGATATCGACTTATGCACATAAGAGGTCTGTGTTATCGACGTTAATTAGTTGCCTGTGTTATCGATACCTGCTAATAAGATAACACTTTACTAATGCTATCGTTACAGCAATTGCGCTTAAAATTAGGTTAAGGAACCTATGGATCAGCGAGGGAATTACATTAATATTTTCTTGGCAAATTTAATAACTGAAACGAGCCTATAGAAAGGTTATGTCCTTTAGGAATTTCGGCCACGTATGTCTCGTTATGGTCAAGTAAAAGTTTGTGTCCGAAAAGAAAGTTTTACTTTTGACAGCTTGCAATTTGCTTAATTTATTGCCAAACAAAAAAACTTCTCCTAGACTATCTACTCACTTTCCGTGCTCCACTCCGGCTCGCAGTTCTGCCACGGCAGCTGTGTGCGAAACGAGGCAAACATGTAGAATATGGTCCAGGCAATGATCAGATTGTAATACAGCATGACAATGGCCGAAACGATGACCATGCCGGTACCCAGTCCGCGAAACAGCGGACAGAACCGTCGATAGATGGCCACAGGACCCAGTGCAGCATATTGGCCAAACGAGAGCTCCATGAACATTAGCGGCAGACCTGCTATGATGAGCATTATAGTGAAGGGTATTAGAAAGGCGCCTAAAAGTAATAATTGTAAATTAGTTTAGCTTCGAAATTAATGCAGGGGATAACACCGAAACCTACCACCACCATTGTTGTAGCAGAGATACGGAAACCGCCAGACATTGCCCAGGCCCACCGAATAGCCCAGCAGCGAGAGCAGAAAATCAAAGCGTCCCGTCCAGTTGCCGCGTTCCGGTTCGGCTGTCTCAATGGTCACCGCGTCTAGTGCGTCCAGGGTGACCAGCGCCGTGCCCGAAGCACAGCCAGCAATGCTGATGGCCGTGGGCGTGGTGCTAAGCTGTGCCGTTGTCACCTCCTTGCCTGATGCCGTTGCTGTCAATGTTAATGCCGCCGCATTACCCGGACAGACAACAGCGCCACCACCGCCTGCAGTAGCTGCTCCAAGTGTACCAGCTGCTGTTGCCTTTCTGTTATTGTGCGGCGATTTGTGTACTTTGTGCTCCACATTGAATTCACAGCTGGTGAAACGATCCTCATTTTGCTGCAAGGAATGGGAAGGTTGGCCCAGTTAGTTAACCTAGCATGACAGTCACTTGACAAACGTCTGGCCAGCTGCCAGGCAGCAGCAATGAATGGCATTCTGTTCTCATTAAGGGCGCATTATGTGGGTCAGACCGAATTTCGTATACCCTCTAACCCGCTAGTCAAATCAACTGAATACAAAACGGTCTGTTAACATATTGTTAATATCGGCAATACGATTCACATTCACGTCGCTTGCGCTTTTCATTTAACGCTTATCGATAATTATTATATTAATTTAAGCTGTAAAAAGTTTCGTAATTTGATGAACACCTATCTTAACTACGAGCATCGTTATTGGGTTAGTGCGATCCACATTCATAAGTCTTGCGTTTTTTATTTATATACTTTTGTATAGTACTTATAACGTATTTTACAGTCCTTTTGGAATATCGTGACTATCGATCCTTAGTGGAGTTTAGTTTAAACTTCGATTCCACTATTGACAGTGCCGTAAAATGTCGGCAATACGAACGACATTAAATATAATTTAGATTATTATTAGATTTTTAAAAGTACCACATGCAGGATTGCACAATAAATAAAAAAAGCATGGTTAAAAATTGAAAGCCTTGCATATTAAAATCTGAACATTTTAATAACAATGTCTTATATCATAATAACAGAGTCAGCTTTCGTTATTACCTCCCATAGATCCACATCCAGTTGTGTGCTTGACTCTTTGTTCGGCTTGAGGCTTTTCGTTTTAGATTTCGTCTTTGATTTCTTATCCATGTTGTGCCACAATTGTTGCCGCTAATTGCATGCTATTCTCTGGCTTGTGTCTCTTGCGTTGCTGTTTTGTGTTGCAGCTTTTTGGGTATCTGTTTTGTGATTTATGTCACTTGCTTCATAAATTCAAATTTTCGAACAGATGGCGCTCAGTTGTGGCCAACGATTGCATAGCTTGTGTTTGGCCCTTTTGTGTTGGCCTTGTGTCCATGGGGCGTGGCTTAAGCTGTGCCCTTAGGTCATGTTTGTGGCACTGCTAGAAACAAAAGATAGACAATTTGGTTAATGATGCTGAACAAAGGGTTGAGATAGAGAGAGAGAGAGAGAGAGAGAGAGAGAGAGAGAGAGAAAGAGAGCGGGAGAATTATAGGAACTTAATTCCAGTTTGCACAAGTACTATTTAAATTGGAATTTCAGGTTCAATTAGCGTCAGAATTTTACATTTGTTTTGCATAATATTTCCGTCATGCTTTTTTTTTTGTGTGTTAAATTTGGCATCTCAATTTGCATTTAAATAGTTAATATACCACGCTAATTAGCTCATATAAATAGCGAAATTTTCCAACTATTGCTGCCCACACAGCCGCCAGGTTCATTTTCGATCCCATTTGTTGGGTGTGAAAATATTGCCATCAAAGCTGCATCGATTCATTTTATTTTACACTCTGACTGGCATTGAAAATAGCCGCGTGGAAAAAAAAAAATTAAATATATATATAATATATATAGAAAAAACCTTCACATTGACATTCAAAAAGAATAAAAATATTGCATATATAAATATGAATAAATGCGTTGTATGCAGAATATATTTGAAATTAACTCAACTGATGCTGATGTGGGCGGGCAGATATCAGACAGCAGAGTTGGCTGTAACAAGGGCAGCTAGCTTTACGGTTATGTTTACATATTGCAAGGGTTTTACCTTACAGTTCGTTAACAAAAGATGCTGTCCAAGGAAAATTGAGAAAATGGGCAAAATAGAGAAAAATAATGCTGAACCTTGATGCAGATTATTTTGTGGCACAGGAAAATGCAAATAATATGTTAGATTTTCATATTGATGTTGCGCAAACTACAGCAAAATATTGAATGAATCAAGATTCTTGTTTGCATTACCAATTAGCCAAAAAGTCCTGCAATTCTTTAAAGCTTACAATTCGTTTGATTAAAGCAACATTAAGTTAAATTTAAGCTGGGAAAAATCTAAATTCATTCTCTCTGTCTAAATCTGAATCTTAATCAAGCGTATTTATTGCACAAAGCTGGAATTTGTTGTGCAAATTTGACAACTTGACAAACAAAATATTTGATTTTAAAATACGGAAAGATTGGTTGAAAATAATAAAATCAATATTTTGCTGCGCGACATTGAAATTTAATGTTTCAGTTTATAAATAAAAAAGTTTTCTACCAACTAGCTGAAAATGCTCGATCCATTTTTCGCTTTGACCAATTTTTGCCAAGCATTTTCTGAGTAATGAATGCTTGAGAAAATGACGTGTCGTCAATGACACTTGAGGCCGTCAGCTCACACACACACACTTTGTGTGTTTGTGTTGGCCCACAACATTATGTGCTGTTAACTGTTAGATGAGATGCAATGAGCTGAGCCCTCATAAACGATGCGCCATGTATGATGCGACCGACACCCAGCGCTCAGTTCTTGGTCACGTTTTTATGCGCCATTTTTGCCTTTGGGCTTGAATGTGGCCTTTGTGGTTGTTGCTCTTGTGTGTTGGCAATTTGTTGACAACTTCCATAATTAGGCAGCCAAATGTGCACTTAAGTGTGTGGGTGTGAATGCTTTTATGTCTGTTGTTGCTGGCGTTGGGGTTAGCGCAAGTTGGCCAGGTTAATGGATGTGGTCGCTACTGCAACTGGCTTATGAGGTCAGACAGTGGAATTTGCTGTTTAGGTAAGGAAACACACATTTTTGCCAGTTCACTTGATTATTTCATTGAGTCAGCGCTTAAACTGTTTCGAAATTTTAATAACATTTTATATGTACAATTTAGCAAATAAAACTAATAATTTTATAATAATAACTAAAGTTTGTATAAGGCTTAAGGAGCTGGTTTATGATGCATTATTGTATGGAATAATAATAACAAGAAAGTTGGGATATCATCGGCTCAGACATGTGGGAATAGTTGAGCTCAAAATGGTGAGTTTGATAAAAATATCTTGGAAAACTACATTTTTTAACAAGCATCTACTTTTCGACCGACCGCTCCTATGACAGCTATATGATAAAGTGGCCCGATGTTCATTAGATTTTGCATATATGTAGGGAGCATAGTGAATCTTTCATATGACGAGTTTATGTAAGATACATAAATTCTGCCTGCCACAGAAAAGACGGATGGACAGATTAACATGGCTATATTAACTCGGCTATGGATACCCTCTACAAGGATATAAAACTTGAAAATATGGATTCCAAAGAATTATGTGTGCAGTGAAAAGCATCTAACGGACTACTTTTATCAGGGCATACTTATTACGCCTCTTTGGGGCGCACGCCTACTTTGAGTGGACAAAGGACGCTGTCCGCTCAAGAGAGTTTCACTGTATAGTATAGTAAAGAGAAGAAGAGTAAGACTAGTCTGGCTGATTCTACCAAAATGGTATAACAGCGTATAGTTTTACTTCATTCCAGTTCAATTTGGCATAGCTTACGAATAAAAATATACCAATTGTTTTTTGGCCATTTTCTGCATTGTAAAACTTGTAGTTTACTTTTTGCTCCTCTGTTTTTGCTGTTGTTCTTTTTTCTGATTGTTGGAAAACAAACTTTTTGGCATTTTAAGTTATTCTGGCTTTTAACCACATTGTTGCTGTATCTGTTTTTGTTACGCGTTCTTACATTTTTTTTTGCTGCTATTCGCGCTCTGTTGGGACTGGGTCTAGAAACTGGGTTCGAGGCTGCGGCTGCGGCTTTTGTGCTGTGGCATTTGCTTAGCAAATAGTTTTTAATGATTCCAATGCTTGCGGCCGGCTTACGAATATATAGAGCTATATGCTTCATAGTCAGACCACTAAAACACACACCCACCCACACACACACACACACACACACACTGAGAGGCAACGCAACAACAACAATAACAATCGTTTGGCTTTGTGCAAATTGTGCGGCAACGGCGTCGGCATTTGTTGCAAATAGTTTAAATGGCTGCCGGGGCAAATGGGTTTGTGGCACATTGACGGGGTGGGGCATTAGTGTAGTCATTAAGTTGTTAACAGGCAGTTAAAATGGCGTTTAGAGTTTGTAATAGCGCAGGATTTAAACGAGTTTTTATTGATTTACGCGTGAAGTTACGAAAAATTCGAAAAAAAATTTAAAGTGTTTTACGAAATCTACAACAAATTGTTGTATTTCTTGTTGCTTATGGAAGATTTTCTTGTTCTTGTCTATGAAACGAAACTTTTTCAAACTTGCCTGCGAATTTGTTTTCAAAGTATTGCACAACTGCAAAGACGGCTCATAAAACTAAGACAGAAAAACTTTCCTCTGGCAAGTCGAGGTTTAAATACACTTTTCATAAGCTTGTAGAGGGTATTATAAGTGTGTCATGATTCGAGAAAGAATGTATATTCTTGAACTTCATACATTCTCTTCAAGTATATATGCAAAATCGTATCGAATAGGATATATTCTTTATGTTTTGCTTAAAATGGGCTTAAGAGCATGATCATAAAAAAAGTTAGTCAAGCTGTAAATATTATCCAAACAAATTTGAGCATTGAAGTAAACCAAAGTTATATGGGATGAAAACTGATGATTCGATTCTTCGTTTTCCCTTCGTTTTTCTTTTCAAGAAAGGAATAAAATATTATTTTTGGCCACATTTATTTGCTCCATCAAGCTGCCCTACTTTAAAACGTTGCACATTTCTTGACCAAATTAATTTACCCTCACTAAAATGGCATAATTATATGTACATCATTTTTCTTTTTTATTTTACGGAAAGCAAATTCATAAATTGCCCTTCTTGTCCGGCGATGCTCGTTACAAATGCAAAATTAACCTAATTAAATAAACTGAGAGCTAAGTTAGCTAATGGTTTTGCTGGTTCGAAAGAAATTCTTGTGAAAATCAAATATTACTAGGCCAGCAAAACGTTAAGGGTTCAAATGCGGGCAAAAGTACTGAAGGGTTTTCCATGTTCTCAATTAAATATAAATGACAGCAATTTCAAAGTATTTCTCGAGCATTGCGGGCTTGAGTAACCTTTTTCCCCAAATATGTTTTGGTCTTTATTATTTGCACACTTTTCAATTGTTCTAAAGTTGAAATTCATATCGAAGCTGTAAATAAAAAGGGATCTTTAATAATTATGATTACAAGTTAAAGCAGTTGGAAGGGAATGCCCCTAATGCAAGCAAAAGGAACTCCTTCCACCCCAAAAACAATCGCTCATAACAGCTACTTTCTATAGCCCTTCAAATTGAATTGTTGCCAACACAAACATCAAATGCACACCCAAACACACACACACACACACACACACATTCACACAGCTCAAGGAATGACGAACTGTTATAAAAGTTTATAGCAGGCGCCTTGCCATCATTTTTCAGCGTTGCCAGATGTTGGCCGTTAGAAGAGTTGCCAGCAAAACTTGCGAAAACTTCTTTAAGTGCTGAATCATGCCGCATATACCATATAATTAATGTGCAGCGGCATGTCTATATGTGCACACATGCCTGTGTGTGAGCGTGTGTGTGTGTTTGTCTGTGTGAAAAACCCCAAAGTAGCAATTAAGTGTTACGTATACGCCATGAGGTACCCGCACGAGAGTAAAACTGAATCTGTGGTTGGGGTTATTTTGTTGCTGTTGTTGTTTTGTTAGGTGCTTTGGCTGCTTGCTGCTCGTTTCGTTTTGTTTGGTCAATTCGAGTGTGAAAATGTTGTCGAGCGCTTTTCATTATGGTTGTTGTTGTTGTTGTTGTAGCTCTCGCTTGTTTACACACAGGCGCACAGCCATTGACCTTGGGCTGCAATGTGCAAGCGCATGGAACGAAACGCATTGCCCAGCTCCAGGGTCGCCATTTTCTGTAGGCGTTTTCCGTTCGAACATTTTTGCATACCCTTGGCAAGAAAATGGGCACAAATATTTTACCATTTATTGCTGTGGCAAACGAACAAAAATGGGTTAATATTTCTTGTACGATAATGCTTATATTTGTTTTTAATGAGAGGAAGATTTGTAAGTTAAGAAAAGCTGCTTAAAAAACTGCTCCGAAAGCTCTCAAGAGATTGGTTTATTCAACGCTCTAGCTAGAAACTCCAACGCCTGGGCGTATAAAATGTTGTGCTTAAACAACTTGCGAATTATAAGCTGTTTGTCAGGGTATCAGCTTTTGTGTAATTTTCAAATATGATCAATTAAGCATTATATAAAACCTTTTTTATTTATTGTGTGCTTTTTGATATAAATCTTAACAGATTTTTAATTAAATTTGTTTTTGACATGAGTTTCAAGCGGGAATTGAATTGAATTGAATAATAAGTGGAGAATTTGCCCGAATTTGTTACTTTTGTGGGAAATTACTCAAATAAACTGGTATCGCTTAGTGGCAGTTATCGGCATTGTAACCAAGATTTTCCTTTGCATCAAAGTGAAAGACAAAGTTTTCAATTCAAGGAATAGTGCACAGAGTAAGTGAGGATTTTATTTCATGAGGTCTCGAGTAATTATATATTCTATTTTTAGTTGATTCTATTCAATTGTTATCTGATATATTCATATTTAACTCAGTCCCTTTCCGCTTAATGCTTGCTTGTATTGTGGCAAAGTTTTTAAAATGCATACTTAAACATAAACCAATGAAATTTAATAGTTTGCGTATTTGCATTTCAGTTTCTTTGTGCTACTTGTGAAAGTTTGGCGTTTGCATGCTTTCTGACATTTTAATGCACAAGTCAAAAGTGTGCTATTATTTACAAAGGCAGCACAAGAGAACTTCATCAGAAATATTCTCAACATTATCATCATCAGCATCATGATTGTAATCGTTTGTCGCCTTCAGTTGTGCCATTTTTTTTGTTGCACGATTCTCGGCAATTTGTAAGTGGCCATCAGTCAGTGAGAAATGGGCGCAGCCATGTGGGCCGGCAGGGGTAGACTCGAAACGCTTGAACTTGATCCTGCGAAGGCTGCATACAATGAACAAATAAGGACAACAGCCTCGACCTTTGGACTGTGCCATGCTCGTGCATTTGCAATGGGGTTATTTTTTTTTTGATGCTGCAGCAACAGCTAGCATGGAAAAATCAGCACGTAAAGCAAACTGCTGACAATTTTTTTCCAACTCTTGTTCTTCTATTATTTGTTGGCCTGTTGCAGCTGTGAAATCAACAAAAAAAAAAACTGAAAAACTGTCAAAACCCGAGCTGAGGTCCGCAGCGTCATATCGATTATTGAGCATTCCCCGAAGAGAGACCATCGTCAACGCATGTAAATTAGGTTCGATGCGAATTCCAGTTGCGAATTCGCCTGAAATTCACCTGTCTGGAATGTGTAAATGGGTTTGTGGGTCCATTCGGTGGAAGGTTGGAGCTGCAGAGGTCCAGCATAACAAACAAATTTCACGTCTAGCTGCGTTTTTCTGTTTTTTGTTTTTTTTTTGTTAGTTTTTGCTTTTGCTTTTGCATCGTTTGTCATTTATGATACCCTTGCCAAATGTATGGCAACTGTCACGGACAATATGCCACACAGCCAGAAGGTATAACAATATAAAAATCGAAAGGGATTATTAAATATTGTCTGTAGTTTATTGCATATTGCTTAATAATAATATAATATAATTGCCACAGGTATAATTTTCCTTGCTAGGCCACAAGTTAAAGCTTCAAAAATGATAAAAACAAAGTGTAGACTCGGAGATTCTGGAAATAGGTTTGCAGATAATCTACTTGCTTGTAGATTCAAGTATTCAACTGGCTTGGATATTATTTATATATAATTCTTATTTCTGACAATTCGTATTGCAATCAAGTGTGTTTAATCTTTGGCATACTCCAATGATTTTCACTCCAGCTTGTCTTTCTCTCTCACTCTCACTCTCACTGTCTTTGACTCTCTCTCCTCGCACAACTACATAAAATATTCATAGGACTGTGGCAAGACGCCAGCGATGTCCTTGTCCGCTGGGTTTAGTCCTTGTCGTTGTGGGTAATCGCAGATTCAGCGCTAAATCTCAATCAAAATGCGCGTAAAGTGGCATTTCACTTGATTTTTATGAATTCGAAATGCGCCATTTTTGTTGATTGAATGCTAAAAAGATGCTCAAAAATATATTTTTTAAACGAACAACTTAACGAGTCAAATCAACAGACCTCAAGTTGTAAGTACTGTTGCAGTAAACGGAAGCTAAAAGCTGAAGGCCTCTGCAATAACTTTATGATAGCTTAAACATTTAAGACATTTAAATGAAAGTCAGATGATTTTGAATTCAATTTGGTAAATATGAGATATACAGATACTTTCATGCAGAACATAATACAAAGTTAAGACTGAGAATTACATTATTGTGTTCTTAAGTAAAAGCCTTCTTTAAGATATATATCTCTATATTTAATACTGTTCGTCCTGACTGAATGACTGATTGGTAATGAATGCATAGCCCCCCCTCCGTAAGAGCTGAATTTTTCAAGGGGGGTTTCGGAAAATTCCATCCGCATCTGTTGAATATCGTGAAAAACGTTTGTACGACACTTTTTTGTTTACCATCCGATCGGCCGCAAACTCGTTTTCAAAGATCTTTGGCCAAATTTATTTCAGAGGTGTTACACAATTATATTTCCCAGTTATCAGTGCTGCCACCTTGTTTTGCAAAATACACATGGTAACATTGTTTACATATAAACATGCCTAGGAAATTAACATAAATAAGTTGTCCATATTTATCGATAGATGAATTTATAGATAAAATGAAAATTGTAATTATTAATTTTACTCTAAAGAGCATTTTTTCGTTAATATCCAATAAAATGAGAAATTTTTGTCAAGGCAAATCTATTCTAACCCTAAAAATATAGTTTTTCTTTTGGTAAAAGGATTGCATCGATTTGCTGGCAAATGTTGCTGACATTTGCATATTATTTCCACCCACTCCCTCGCACAAAAGAAAAGGGAACTCAAATTGCATTTCCATTTAATCCTCTCAATTTGTCGCCAGTTTTTAATGGCGCCGACTGAAAACTTGCAAACGCCTTGCCTTGAACACAAAATGCATTTCATTTGAATTTCAAAAGCTTAAGGCAAGAAAATATGAAAATAACAACAACAACAGCAACACGACCAGGAAAAAGTGGCGCCCAGAATCGAGACACTTACTAAGTGAATTAATGTTTTTATCAAAAGTTTTTGAGCGCGCTGTTTTGACGTTTTTTTCTGTTTTATTTTTATTTTTCTTTATTTTATTATTTTTTTACCTTGCGCATAAATTTTGGTATACGAGCGCAGTGTGTGTGTGTGTGTGCATATGTTTTTTCTTTGCTAAAAATTTGCAATTTAAATGTAATTTCTCAACTGTTTATTTGGTTTATGACGAGTGCGCGCGCTCTGATTTAACAGCCAGCGACAGCGGGCGGCGAGGCGTGGCTTGGTCCGTTTTTAAAGATGACAGCATGAATGATGACCAGCTGCAGATATAAAAAAAAAAATACAAAATATATATGTGCCTGCAGGTATTACATCCATTTAAAATGAAAGGTAACAAAGACTTCTTCGCACAGCCTTTTTGACGTGCTCGCTTCTTTCAATTGAGTTATCCCGGCGCTCAGACACGTTCGTTTATAATAACATTATCCACATGCCAAAAACTTCGGCCCCACGTCAGGCAAATCAACACTTGTATATGGCTTGGCGCCTGAAAGGCTGCCACAATTCATCGATACAAGCTCTTGTATAAATTTCAATGAACAATTTTCCATTGTCTGTGAAACATTTTGCCAACATTGGCACGTTTTATGGCAAGCAAAATACAGATACATGAGAAATTGGCAGTTCAAACAAAGCCCGGAAAAACGGCCTGGCACTTGTACAGCTTGAATGTCATGACATCGAACTTGGCACGCGGCAACAATTTGGACTCTAAATGCTCTTGCTGGTCTTTCAATTTTGCTTATTTGAGTGGTCGTGATTTTCAGGCAGTCTGAAGCTTTAAGACAGAGAGGTTTTTTTTTTAAAGTCAACAGATTTCTAGGATTGGGAAAGGTCTGAAACTCGTCTCAAATGAATATTCATAAAGAGCCTTGTCACTTATTGATTCCCCATTATACCAAGTAGGAATGGATTTTCCGAAAACTGTGAAACACTTCTTAAGTGAATTTAAACAAAGATCTTTGGAAAAGAGTACTGAGAGTAAGCCAAAGCAGTTTCCAGTAGGGGGAGCGAAATGCGGTTCTATCACACAAACCATATGGATTTCTTATTCTCTTGCTCTCTGAGCAACTAAGCGACCCGAACAAGAACGGAGTCGACTTTGGACCAGAAATCTTAAAAATGAATGGCCACAAACGTTTCTTCGAGCTGTCCCATCTCTGTGTTGTAGTGGGTTATTGGCTGTACGCCTTTCTGACTTTTATTATTAAGCTCAAAGAAAAAAGCTGTTGGCTTTAACTGCCTCTGGCTGTCGACTGGCTGCGATGTCGCTTTGCCTCGCACAACTGTTTTGTTTCTTTTTTTTTGCCTTTGGGGGGCGGGCGATTTCTGCAAGTAGCCACAACCAGAACCAGAACCAGAAGAAGTGCATTCGAATTGCAGCAGTTGCAAAGTCTTTTTAGTCATTAACGAAATGGATTTGGGCGAGCGCACACGATGCATTTCCATTACTTGGGCATTATTAATCATAGTCTGTCAAACGATGTGCGACTCCCGCTATATAAGTGCGAGTCCGAGCCAGAACTTGGCACTGACTATGCCCACCCTGAATGCTGCCTACTACAGTCACAGAATACTCTTTCTGACCGGTCTATGCACACTGACCTTAACGCTGCTCGGCTGTCTGGGTAAGTCTTGGTGCTCGGCATTAGCTGAGAGGATTCTAACTGATTGCCATTTAAAAAAAAAGGATGTCTTTGCTGCAGCTGTTGCCGCAGATCGCGTCGCAAAGCTGCGAGCCTGGACGCCTATGCTCCGCGCACGCAGAGTATTGTGTGGCCAGCACTACCCGCCGAAACGGCCCGTGTCGTGGAGGTGACCTTTCTGCATACGCCTGGTGCTGTGGATTGCTTGTGCCGTGGCTGCTGCCAGGCGAGGAATGTGCTCTGCCTGGAGGATTGTCTGAATGCAACGGAATGTTGACTCAAATGCCAAGTGATTTACTCTTAAATTAATATTAAATACATTGTTGCAATTGGTTTAAGCAAATCGACGACAATTGAAGCCCTTAATTATGTATAATATTTTAAGAAGTCACTTTCATAAATTCACTATTTAAATGAGCGTCTACCTATATACACTGTGTTCAGATTAAAAAATCCCTGTGGGTGGAAAATTTAGGACTTAGGATGAATAGGCAATGATTTTATTTGCGTGCGATCGGATTAAAACTCATTCTGAAAACTGTGAAAGGTAAAAGGTTTTTTTTTGTATTCGTCCCATCGACTTCAATCTTATTTTCACACATTTATGTAAAATATTATTTGAAACGCAATTTACCAAAAGCGGAAAGCTTCTCCTTTGGGTGGAAATGGGGATGAAAGTAGTAAAGATTTAAAATTGTTTTCAAGCGTGAAATGTTTGGAAAAAATGTCTCTAAACCTTAACAGAAAGTATTTCTTTATGTATGTGCACGTATATTTGTGCGTGTGTATGAATATGTGTGTGTATGTATCGATGTATTTATGTATGAGTGCAATGTGTGCTTGTACGTTCGTATGTACGTATGCATGTATGCATGTATGTATGCATGTATGCATGTATGTATGTATGTATGTATGCATGTATGCATGTATGCACGTATGTATGCATGTATGCATTTATGTATATATATTTATGCATATATATATGTAGGTATATATGTGTGAGTGTATGTATGTGTGTATATTATCATACCAAAGGCAAATTCTACTATACGATTCTCACAATATAAAGTACGTAGGGTTTCTTGGTTTGATCATAAATGTATAATAATGTATAATAATATAATAGAAATTTGTATAAGCACGTATAAGGGGAATCAAAATATAGCGTGTGTGTATGTAAGATTTTGTAAAAGTACATGCTTATATATTTATATATATATATATATTTTTTAAGACAATAATTCAGACCTCGGCACGGACTATCTCCCAGAAATGTCTGTTGTAGTCAAATCTTGCGAAACAGTTTCACAAAGTTCTTATCGCATCTGCACTCGATGTTTCTATCTTGTAACGACCAATCTAAATGTTCGTACCTTCCCCCACAGCTGTTTTTCCATTTAAGTGAAGCTTAGCACACAGCGAAGACTTCATGCCAAAGTGTTTGCCACTGGTAGCTTTAGTTTGTGCGCATAAGCCAAAGTAAGTACAATAGAGTAAATATGAAGGCGGCACAAAGTAAAAATGGGAAAAAGTTGCTGTTGCTGTTGCTGCTGCTCATTGGTTATCCCCAACTCTTTGAAGCGAGCAACTTTACAGGCAAGTTGAAAAGATTGGTCAGCTGCCTGAAAGTTAAATTTATTTCAATTTGTTTGCTGCAGACGATTATTGGCAAACGGAGTCACAATCAGTGGAGGAGGACGACAATGCAATAACTAATTCGAGTGGCTATAGAATTATTAGCGACATTAACGATAAAAATAGCATTTATATTCCTGTGGATCCATTGATGAGGGTTGCCGTTGTGGCCCTGCTGTTGCACGTACTCATCGTTGGTGGAGGTGGGTTTCAACTTTTGAAATAACCAACTGTTAATTTAACTAATCTGGCAACACTCTCAGGCATTATCATCTACAGCGTTGTCTACTGCAAGTCACGTAATGATAAAAAGCGATTGATGGAGATGAAACGTCGTCTGCAAAGTCCACCGACACTGCAGCATTTGCCCAACAGCCAGAATTGTCCTTGTCATGGCTGTCGTGTAGCCAGACAAATTCTAAGCGGCCTGATCGTACAGCAGATTATAACAGAGCGTTCAGAGTGTTAGCCATTACGATAAGCATTTAATGCTGGTCACACTCTTGTAGTTTTAGACATGCAAACGTAGAACACCTTGTAGTAGGTATGTGCATCGATGCATATAAGCCATTAAATGTGAAAATCAATCAATTGCAAACTGTGTGCACGATTACAGTCAAACAGTGTGAAATATCTAACAAGTTTGATTGCTCCCTTACCTTGACAAAAAGATCGCGTTAATAAATGCCAAAAGGCCGCAACACACCCATGCAATATATCGATACCCGCATCGATAGTTTGCCCAATAAGTGGCTCAAGCGCAGCCAACTTAATTAAGCTGCCATTTTGTCTGTTTACAAATTGGAAAATTTGCGAATTTATAGGATAGAGTTTTAAAAACCTTGCGATTTGGCCATGACCTCGAAGCCGGAAAAGCGTCCTACGGACAACAACAACAACAGTGATTCGAATAGTTTGTACTATGAGGTGCAGGAGAGCTTTCCATTTGCGCGGCACAGTCGACCGCTGCTGGTGGCCAACTGCTCAGAGTACGCGGTGGCCCACTCGAATGGGCGCCTGAAGCCGGCGCGTCACCTGAACGAAGTGTCCTTTCTGCCACACATCCTGAATGCAATGCGCCGCCTGAGATTTACGCAGCTGCTCCGACTCCAAAGCTACGCCTGGCCACACCTCGGCCAGGGTGAGGGCCATGGCGCTGTTATTGTGAGTGCACCGCGCAGTGGACGCACCCTGAGCTATGTGCCGCCGTTGTGCCAGGTGGTGTGCACCACCTTGACGGAGCAGCGTTGTCGCATGCAGCGCTGCTGGCAGCTGCAGGGCCCCATTGCATTGGTGCTAGTCGCAGATTTGGATCGCGTGCAGCAAACTGGCAGCCTGTGCAATGCAATGCTGCGCAAGGCCAAGAACGAGGAGTGGCTGACGTTGGTGCTGACGGTGCCCTCGGCCCGCACACCGGAACTCTTTCAGCGGCTGCTCAACGGCGTCGGCTGCCTGGTGGCCACGCCGGCGCAGTTCTTATGGCTATGCGGGAATGGCGTCAAGTTGCCTTCTTTGCGCTTTGTGGCCTACGACGATGTGGACTTGATGCCGCCGGATCAGCTGCAAGAGGCGCATCAACAGCTGCTGCTGCTGACCAGCCAACAACGCCCCCAGCTGGTCATCAACACGCAATCGTATGAGCCGAAGCTGCTGCATATGCTGCGCGAGTTTAATTCGCAGCCCTTGGTCCTTTTTGGAGATGTGCTGGAGGCGGCTGTCTATGGGGGCACACGGATGCGCATCTCACTATTAAGGCGGACCGCCAAGTCTGAGGAGCTGTTGCACGTGCTGCGCGAGCGTCCGCCGCATTTGCGTCGCACTGTCATCAATTGTCACACGGATGCGGACATACGCGAGCTGGTGCAGACACTGAAAGCGCATGGTTATGGTTGTTTGCCCTATTACCAGACAGCTGACTTGGCTGTGCGCGAACAGGTGCATCGCTGGATGCAGGACAGTCGCGGCGAGCTGTTGCTCTGCACCGATCACTGCCCTGAGCTGGATATACGACATGCCCACACGCTGCTGCACTACAGCATGAGCGATAACTGGAGCCTGTTCAAGCTGCGTCATTTGGCGCTGGCGGACAATTTACGCAATAGATTGGCACTCACTCAGCCGGGCGAGCAGTCGGAGTCAGGTGAGTTGGTCTGACATTAAGAAGCACATCATCATGTCTACTCGACTTCAGATACGCTACTCTCGCTGGTGCTGCTCGACGAGAGCAACCACAAACAGCTGCCGCGTCTGGTTGACTTTCTGCAAATGCATCAGCATGTGGACGAGCGCATCGTTCAGCTTGCGCGGCATATACGCGCGCAGCTGGAGCGCGCCAAATGCAATGAGCCGGCATTGTGTGACCTGCTGCTCAGCCTGGGCGACTGTGTGGGCGCACAGTGCGAGCAGCGTCATCAGCTGCTGCCACAAGATCGCCAGCTGGCCGTGCCGCTGCCCTCCGGCGACGATGTCAAGCTGCAGCTGATACGCGTCTATACGCCAGCGCATTACTGTGTGCGTCTATTGGAGCATTTGCCGCTTGGCGGCAGCTGGCAAACGCTGCCGCGCGACGCAACCCTGGACCTGCAGCTGCAGCTACTGCAATCGCAGCAGTGTGTGCGTCACTGGCCGCCGCACGCAAAAGAAATCTGCATCTATCGCAATGCCAATGGTTTTGAGCGTGTGCGCATACTTCGCGTGGCGCACATTGCTCAGGTGAATCTCTCGCGCACCGATGTGGATGTCGAAGTGCAGGCACTCGACGTGGACACGCGTCAGTTTAAGACCACTAGCGGCCAGTTATACATATGCCCGGAGCAGCTGCGTGAAGCGCCGCCGCTAGCCATGGATCTGCGCATTCTGGGCCTGGTGCCGCACACAGGCGAACGCAGCTGGCACGAACAGGATGGCCAGCAATGTGCGACGTGGTTAAATGCTGTGCCACAGCCCAATTTCTTACAGGCACGCATTGTGCTGGCGCTGTCGCACACGCTTTTCGTCCAGGATTTGGCCTTGACTAGCTATGCGTCAAGTCTGAAGATGCATGTGCGTCGCCTGACCATGTGCCAGCAGCTGTTGCGCAAGCAATTGGCCAAGAAATGCAAACAGGTCGTGGCAAAGCAATTGCAATTCTTGGAACAGAACAGCAACCAGGCCATGATAGAGCCTCAAGTGGTTCAGCAACGGGAAATGCCAAAGCTACTGACAGCCACGCCGCTTGCCAGCAAATGCGGCATCTTTGTCAAAATGGCCATGCAACTGGGCAAGGAGAATAGACTGCGCTTGGAGCGCGAGAAAAAGCAACAAGAGGAGCAGCAGCAGCTTACGGAAAGAAAACAGACCGAACAGGAACAGCAGCAGCCGGCTGAAAGCATAGAAGCCTTATACAATTGCCTAATGAACTGCACGCTCATGGAGTTGACGGACAAGTGCTCACACGAGCAGTCGCTGGCAGCTAGCCCGAATAACAAGCCCGAAGCTTTGCTCAGTGAAATCACGACTGTGCAGCGTAGGAACAAACGAAAATCGGTTGCCGTCAGCGAAAAAGTTCATGATATACAGCTACACATTCCGGCGCATGTCCTGCGTCCTGAGGTGCTGTACTATCAAACGCGTTGCACGCTGGAACTTCAGATTGTGCTGCCCGAAGATAACTTGCCCTATGAGGCACTGCTGCACAATGGCTGTTGCATTGCCTTCTGGACACTGTGCTCAAGCGCCACGCCCATTTATCAATTTATATTGAACACACACTGCGCCTTCCAGCAGCTCAGCCATCACAGGCAGGGACGCACCATCTATGTAAGCCTGCTCAAGTCTCTGGTTGTCACATATCCACTCGACTTTGGTTTCTACAAATTCATGAAACCGCATCATGAGAAGCTGCATCTTCTGGAAAAGGAGCGCCGTGCGCGAATTGCCAACTTTGAGGCGTATTTGCTGCATAAAGGTTATATCCCGGGCAGGGTGGCAAAGCGTGCGAACAGTTCGGACGAGCTGAGCAGCGACGAGCAGGCGGATGAGATGTCATCCGACCCACGCATGGAGCGTGTGGAACGCGCTCGAGATGGCACTGAATTCAATTGCGATTAGATACGTGGCCATGAAATGTATTTTACTTTACCTTTTCGCTTTGGGGTAGTTTGATAAGTTGGTTCTAGATAGCGCCAATAGAGCTTAGTCAGAAGACTACGGCAGCTATACCGAGTTTATCTTTAAATTCTCTTTTTAATTTTCATAGACATTTTTAATCGAACTTGAACTTGTAAGGGTTTTTAGGGCATATTCGCCTAAATAACATTTTTTTAAGGAGCTAGGAAAATGTTTCTTCAAATTATGAATATTTTTATATATTTAGTTTTTTTGCAAAAAAAAATTTACATTAATCGATAAATAAAAAACAAGTACGTGCAGTTGGAAATTGAAAAAGGAAAAGGTACACGAACATTGAACCGAGATTGAAAAGTTACTGGTTCGACTCCTGATTTGTTAGAACAACAAATACTTGAGAATAAGAAAACAATTTTTTTAATTCAACAAATATTTTGAGCACTTGAATAAAATATGCTATAAATTTGAAACTTTTGCATTATAATAATTTTAAAATTAATTCTATTGCTATACAAATATAGCTGCCATGTCCTTCGTTTGATTAGTTTGATTCCTGTTCACACAACTTCATCTTTTTACATACAGCTATAAGAAATAACGATCTACCCAGAGCTGAAGTTTCTTGTAAGAAAAGTTGCGCTTTTCTTTATACATATATAGCACACACTTGGAGATTCTTTGCGCCATCGAATGACAATAGTTATTATTTCCATCAGTTGGCTGTCATTGTCAGCTGCTTAGTTTTATCGTGTGCAATGTGCATTTGGCTGACAGAACAGGTGAATGGAGAACAGAAATGTGTCTGTCATTTGGGAAAAGTGTTTGCGAGTCATGTGACAGCGTAATGTACGGACGGGCAGACATCAGACAGGAATTCTATGTGTGCAAAAAGTATGAACCATGGCAATAAATGCCATATAGGGGCACAAAATGTGCACGTGTGTGTGCGTGTGTGTGTGTGAAAACTATTTACTTAAAACATGATTGATGATAACGAAAAACAAAAGATTATTCGAGGTATTACATTAAATAAGCATTTCAGAGGCCCTAACAATCCTTCTGTTTAATTGTTGTAGATAAAATATAATTCATTGGTTCAACTAAGTTAAATATCTGCAGAGCTTTAGTAAAGACAAGAAGACAGTCAGCAAAATAATTAAATCACGGCACATGTTCGATAAATATTTAATTATTTTTCAGAAGCATCTGTTAGACTATTTGGCAAATGTTTTTACTGCAGCACATGCAGTATCTAAAAACCATTCAAAACTTGCGTTTTTTATAAAATATATATATATATATATCATTACTAAATTGTATTTCTGAAGAACTTTGGTGATTATTGCGCGATCTTAATAAAATTTTGTGGGCATAAATAGGGCTTACAAATGTGTGTAAAAACCAAGGTGCAAGGCTATATACCCAAAAAAAGGTTTGCATTTCGATTAAAATCGAAATGGAAACGAAGAACTTATCGATTATTTGAAGCAAACTTGATCTGTGCGGAGAGGGAAGAGCTGTGTTCACGGTTTAAAGTTCCTAGCTTTTTTAGTTTAGGCAATTGAAGCCGATGAAGAATATGAATACTTATGAAGCAGCCTCCCAATCGATTTTATACAAACGAATAAATTTATCGATTAATTCAGGTCTTACAATTTAAAAGTCTAGCTTTTACATTTCCGGCTATTGAATCTGATTAGGAATATATATACTTTCTGCGAAGCTCCTAATCGATTTCATGAAAACGGAGGAATTTATCGATTATTTGAAGCAGCTTTGATCTGTGCGGATGGAGGAGCAGGAGCTGTGCTCATAATTTCAAGTCGTTAGCTTTTATAGTTTGAACCTGATGTTGAATATATACATCTGCGAGGCTGATAAAGAATATACATATGTTCATTCCGAGAAGCCTCCCGCTGCCTATTAAAGTCAAATTGGGCCAGCACAAAAGTTGGGCTAGTGGGTCAGAGTTCCTCAACTCCAGACAACGTTTGCACAACCCGCTTTGCTTATTTATTCATGCAGAAATCTGCATTTTAAATTAATATTCAGATGTGTGGCATAAATGTTTTCTATCTTTGAAATATTATTGTTGTTGGCTTTAAGCTGAAGTTGCGCTTAAAAACACATAAATGTCAATGTTAGCCGCAAATAACTAACACAATCAGTGAGACACACACACACTCGCACACACACACTCGCACACACACACACACAGCTGCAGTTGCATTGTCGTAAAAATTGTAGCTGTAAAAGCCATAAAAACAATACGTAGCACTGCGCTGTGGGCGTGGCATTATGCGGTGCTGCCAGAGTGGAGAGGGGGGGGGCGGGGTTCGGTTGTCGACAAGGCAAAGAGTCGGATATATAGGATAAAGGATACAGGGTACAGGAAACAAGGGGACTTGCACAAGCTGTTTAACAACTTAGCTAAGCATTGTTGTTGCTTTTGTTGCTGTTGTTGCTGTTGCTATTGTTGTTGTTCTTGTGGTGGCTGGTGTTAAGGTCAAAGTTCGCAGCATTTACTCAGGGTAAAATGTGTCCGCAAAAGGACGTGCATCCTGTGCACTAAGCACGCACGTGAGACCTAAATATAAGTATATACAACACATATTTATAATAAAAACAATCCCCAAATAAGCTTAAGTATAAACTGAAGCATTCCCAACATTAATCTTTATTTATATGTTATTAAATATTGGCCAAGGTCAGGAAATTCAATTTAGTCAATTCTTTTATTTTCTTTTATCGCTCGCTGATTGATTTATTTATTTACTTTGATTTGCGTCATTCGACGGATGTCTTGTGGCCAAATGCAAATGCTTGGCATTTGTATCTTACGCCGTGGCAGACGCTTTTCCCGGAAATCTCTTCCATAAATACCACAGAAATCAGCTTGCAATAGGAAAGTGGTTAAGCCGGGATAACATCATTTTGTGAGCATACAAATTTGCATTTATTTTATTATTTATTCGCCGTGCAATTGCCTCTCGTTTAGTTAGGCAGGATGCGGAGCGACTGTGCTTTAAATTGAAGTCAGGAAAAATGTGTTTAACTCAAGATTGTGGCCCGAACCGTCGTCCAGAGTGAGCAGCGCTGAAAACCACTTTTAACTCTAAATCAATACGACTTAAGAGGCTGAGAAAGTAGGGCATAAACAGCTTTTGAAGCTCCAGCCAGGGAAATGAGGAAGCATATTTAATAGAGCCCAGTACGCCTTCGAATTAAATTTGCATACTTCAGGCTACATTTTTAAAAAATTAAGAAATTCATTTCGAAATTACTTTTGTTTTAGCTCGCGATCTGTATGAGGTTATTAGTTAAGTGCATACTCCCAAAATTCAGGCAATTGCAATTTCGCGCAGGTGCAAATACGACTAAAATTGACAAACATATTCTAACTGGACACAATTGATATATGTACATATATTTTTGTATTGTATATCTTAGCTATCGAAAAGTATGCTTGAATTGGTCTTCACAACTCTTAAAACCTACGATCGTTTTCTATCGAAAAAAACTTCAGTTGCTAAACAATATCTAATAATTTAAATATAGGCTAAGTAACTCTTCAGTTTCTAAGGTCAACGCCTTCATACTGAATATAGAAGTCACACGGACATTCGGGCGTGCAAATATATATGTCTCAATTCAACTCGTCTGTTGAAGCAGTATTAAGTCCTTTTTTCAATGGATAAACGACACAACAATCACAGATAAAAAAGCCTGATGCAATTCTGAATGCCTATTAAAACCCAAGATTTTTTTAATTAATTCTCTTTTTTAAATGCAGGCTAACCTAATCAGGTTCTATTTAATATGTTCAAGCAATACGAAGCATATAAGAACCTACTCTTCGACTGATCTTTCCTATGGCAGCTATATGGTATAGTGGTCCAATTGTATATATACTTATGGTGGAGCTTCTAAATGCCAAGTGCGCATAGAAGCAGACAGGCGGACAGACGGACAGACGCACGGACATGGCTGTATCAACTCTGCTGTTACTGCTGATCTAGAATATATATACCTTATGGAGTCGGGGATGTCTACTTATACATCTCATGGCAAATTATAATATGCCTATATAGACATTTTGTTTCATTAGAGAATGTCAAATTTTATATGAGATTTATGTAAAACAAAAGGTTTCTTTGCCATGGCAGCTTCTTGACTTTAGCTGATTGGCAAACCAAAGTCTGTTCAAAAAAGTAACTGATATCTATTTTGAAGCACCATTCTGACTGCGTGTGATGCCTACTTATTGGGGCAAAATGTTGAACTAGGTGCAGTTGATTGAATTTGTTTTAGTTGCTGAGCTGCCGCGCGTTGCGCATACGTCATGTGTGACGGGTGAGGCCATGTGTCAAAAGTTCAAGCAATCAATCAAAAGGCTAGCTTTGATTTCGTTTTGCACAAAAGAAGAACGGATAGAATAGATGGAGCACCTGTTGTGGGCATAAAAGATATCGTATAAAGCTGCTCAGAACTTACCTGCCAGCTATTTGTTGTTGTCCTTGTTGCCGTGTCAGTTGCTGTTGTTGTTGCTGTGTTTAATTCCTCAGCTTTAAATCGTTAATTGTTGGCTATGTACAGAGACAACAATAATAAAAAGTAAAAATCGCAGCCAGAAAAAGCCAGGGGCAAAGATGGAAAAGCCCAAGTTGAGCCAAAGGCAAACACGCACACGGCACAGGACGCGCCAGGACAAGCGAATCTGTGTGTGAGCAGGAAACAACGCACGTTCACGTCGAGCAGGAACCAGGAAGGAACCAGGCACAAGACAAACAGGCAGGAAAGCAAAAAGCGACGACGGCGATGACGACGACTTTGGCGAGCATTGACGAGCGGCAGCCAAGGACAAGGAAACTGAGGTAACAACAGCAATAACTATAACAAAAGCAAACGGGGCAAATAATACAAAAGAGGAATGGAAGAAAGCCCAAAGTAACGAATCTTAGATACCCTTGCCAAATACTTAAGCTGTAATCAAACCAATCAATCTTGGACCGATTGTTTCTATATGAGCTATATCATAAAAAATAAATAATAAAAATAAAATGAAAAACTAATCGCACTAATTGCTCCAATTCGAACCGACTTATCGCAGCTATATGATATATCGAACCTATCTGAACTCTACCTTTAAAATTGAGCGACTAACCAGGAGAAACATTAGAAAATGCTATTCGATCGGAGGCCCTAATCGATATCCAATTCGTTTCATTCATGCTGCTGAATAATGTAAATATTCTGTTAGGCCTTGCGTTACATATTTGATGACAAAATCAAAGTACCCCCTTGGCAAGCGCGCAAAAAACGTGAAGAAAAAGTGAAAGAGGGAAAGGCAAGCACAGACATTCCAATAACAATGAGCCTGGCGGAGAATAGCAAAGAAGGCAGCTAAAAGTTTTGCCAGGCTCTGCTCGGTTTGTGCCGGGACAGCGGAGGCTGGAATTAATTTTGCGTTCGGCTACGCTTGGCTGCAGCACAGAGGGGTCAGCAGGTGCAGGGTCAGGTAGACCCCCAAAAAACTTTGTCCAAATATTTGTCGACTACCTTTGGGTTCAAAATGGCTCAAGACCTCTTAAATTTTTGGTACAGAACTCAATTGCAGCACTTGGGGTAGCAAATACCATATATATACATATATATATACTTTGTGTGTGTTTATATAATATATATGCCTCAATGTTAAGGATAACACAAGGATAACCTGTAACATATGCATACGAAATGTGCAGAGATAATATGCTGCACAATAGTTTCCATCAGCTGGATAGGTTAAGCGGAAGAATAAGGACATTTTTCCGAATGTGAAATTATTATTCGTATAATTAATTTACATTTTTTTAAAGCAGAAGCTAACCTTGAGTGGAATACCCCTAATAAGTAGCAGTTGCTTTGAAATATTCTTTAGGTTATGTATTCTATTTAGAGGTTTACTCCAAACGGAATATCCCTAATCGAAATATTCTCTAGGCTATGTATTTGATTTAGACTCCTTCAAGCGGAATACCCCTGATATGTTTTCTCTTTAGAAGATTACTCCAAAAGGAATTCCCTTAATAAGAAGCAGCTTTTTGGACAAATTATCTAGGATATGTATTCTATGCAGAACCTTTTTCTAAAAGGAAGCAGTTTTTTTTTTAATATTCTATATGATAGATATTCCATTTACTTATTTTAAAATGTGGTGGAGAATTTTAATTCGCAGCTTTGCGTATGCAAATTGGCAAATTGGCTCCATTTAGATTATAATTTTAAGAAAACAATTTTTTTGTATGATCAATATATTATGAATAAAAGATTTAGAAAAAGTTATTTCACGCCTTGAGGCCTTCATAGGAGAAAGAATTGGTATGCGCTAAATTATGACTTATTTTTTATGAAATGAGGGAAGCTGGAACACAACTTCATTAAAATTAAGAATATTTGTAAAATGTAAAATAGTTCCTACATAAAATGACACTTATAATATATCCAAAAATGATGCTGATTCGTATTACAATTAAAGAGAATCTATTATGAGTGACAATTCAAGAAACGGAAAAGAAATTAAAGCGTATTCGATTTTTTGGGTTGAGATTTCATATCGAAAAATGTCTGCTGGCGTTTCACAACACTGCAATGTGGGTACAGTTTGTGCCCTACTATATAAAGTAACTATTCGCAAACATTTCAGAGATAGTTCGTTTATGAAGACCTTAAATTAGATTCATTTGTTAGAAAAATATACAAATTTGAAGTTTCACAACACCATAAGGGAAGTACAGTGTACGACTTACATGAATAACATAACGTAAACAAAGCAATAACATTTAAATATAGATATTGTTAAATTGAAATTGAAAAGGATTTCTGCCAGAGTTAATCGACACTTTAAAAAACCTACAGGACCCATGAATATGCAATAAATAGTGTAAATCAGTAAAACACAATATGTCATTGGGAGCACATACGAATTGGACGAAATCTATGGCATTCGCTTTAATTAAACCATTTAAAATTATTAAATGAATTGATTTTTTAATTGAAAATCTATAGAAAAACTGTACATTTCCGATGAAGTTAACAAACACTATAAATTCATTCGCCTGGCTGCCTGCCTCTCGTACTCTCTGAAAAAGGATGTTGCGGCTGGTCAGTAGCTAAGCATACAACAGTTAATTAGCTGGTAATTAAATGACTGTGAAAACCACTTTGGCAGGATAATGGCATAAGTGCCCAGGATATACGAGAGACGGGCATATGTTTGGCTCCGTTCCCAGCAGAAGCAGCAGCAGAGGCAGCCGCAGCAGCAGTCGGGGCCATGACCTGCATCTGATTTCAGCTGGTAAATAGGGTTAATTGAATTATCGAGGACAGCGAGGACGAGGTCCTTGACGCTGAGTTTCTACCTGCTTGTTTTTCTTGTTTGTTGTTTGTTGTTTTAAATTTTCATATTTGTTTCTTTTTTGGCTATCGTATAACGCGCGCCGTCAGTTGCCAATTAAATTGTTTTAAACATTTAGTCAAGCTAGCCGCGGCAGCTACACGAAGGACACGCGCACTCGATAAGGACAGCAGCACGCACAAAAACACGATTTTATATGTGAATGTAAAGCGCACGATAAAAAAAAGTTATTTTGAATTTAAAAACAATCAAAAAAAAGAAAGAAGAAGAAGAGGAAACGCTTTGAAAACGCGACTTACACAATTTTTGCAGCGAAAGCGAATTTATTGAGTTCTTGTTGTTGGTTATAGTTAAAGTAGCTCGTGTTGTTGTTGTTATTAATGTTGGTTTAGGTGTTAATTGATTGTTAGTTAACATGGGGCAACCACTTTGGCGCACAATTCGAAAGCAACTGAAAGCAAAACGCCAACAGTAACAGCAGCCGCAGCAGCAGCAGCCGCAGCAGCGGCGGCAGCAGAGCCAGCAGCGGCGTACGCGTCGGCCACCCACACAGCGGAGCTTTTGCGTGAGCGCGCCGAAAGCTTTTGCAAGCGCGCGCGCCGCATTTGCTATAAAATGTTTTATGGCGCTGCTCGCAGCGCAGTCAGCGTTACGGCTGCGTTTGATTTACAACTTGATTTACTGGCGCCGCCATTTTTCGGCCGAGGCAGCGACAGCGGCAGAGCTTTCACTTAGTATGTGTAGGTGCCTGTGCGTGTGCCCCATTGTAAATTGGATCCAAGAAATATTTATACGCTTAATTATGCGTGCTTGTGTGGGTGTGTCGGATATGTTGCATATTTTTGGGGGTGAACAGAGCTTAGGTAAAAAGTTAAGCCAGAAAATAAACACTTTTAGCTGCCAACAGCTAGCACAGTTAATTTAATAATAAAAACCAAATGCTGCTTCAAAAAAGCTTCAAACTTAGATGAATATACATATATATATATGTATGCCAAAATTCTTTTTTAAGCCGCTAAGCTAAGCATTGCAATAATATTTACCTGAGGCACATGAAATTCAAGGAATTTCCGTGTTCATCTTTCATAACACGTGCCGCGAGCTTAAAATATTTTATGCACCAGTTGAACTTCCTCGAATTTGTTGTAGTTCTAGTTCTAGCTGCGACGGAGATTTAATTTACGTTCCGGCAGGTTTCGTGGAATGCGCAAAATGCTAATTAAAAGTGGTTCTAATATGGAAATAAAAATAGGCATTTGTTTAAAATTAATATGAGAAAATAATAATAAAAAAATGAAATATAGAATTCTCGATAAGCCCAAGAGGTTTATCTTTAGAAACTTAAAATATATATAGTGAATTATTTGGGAACTTTTTTCTTATCACAACAACAAAAAATACATAGCAAATCCTGGGAATTAACATATTTATAACAAAAATGTTTAAAAAATTAATAACTCTAATTCTTGAAAAAACATATTTTTCTTCTTCTTTTTCTATTCACTCGGGCAAAATATCAAAAAAAAGTAATATTATAATTTTTTAAACATTTATAATGAATGCTGCTTTTTAAAAACAATCCAGTTGAATCTCCACACTCTTCCAACGCATGTTGTCCGCGATCTCTTCTATCCTGCTCTCCGCTGAACTATTCTGAAAAAAATTTGGGCATACGAAAATCGCATATAACTGTGCTTTTGTTAGAGTGGGTGACCTTCAGCTCACCACATGATATACAGTACACACACACACACACACACACACACACACACACCCACACATGCACACCAAAACGCATACATATTGACACCTTCTAGCTGGAGTATGAAAAGCTGTCGCTGCCTCTGTCGATGCTGCCTCGACCTAGACACTGAAAGCCACATTGACGCTGCTGCCGTCGACGCTGGCAGCGGCATGGCTAGCTCTACACAGTGTGGGAGGATTGCTGATGCTGCGCTAAGCTGCGCTGCTTGCGCTCTGCCGCTGGGACATGTGTTAAAGCTTAGCGTGTATGGAATCAAACGGGAAACTGTTGGCGTCCGGTTGCTTTGTCCTCTTTCGTTTGAGTTAGTTTCTCAATGTGTGCGTGCGTAGGCGCAACCGGAACTGGCAGGAACCAGTTGTTCGTTAGGGTAAAACTATAAGGAGATTATAAAAACAGCGCCAACGGGCGCAATAAAAGAGGGCGAGCAGCAGCAACAACAACGACAACAACAACATCAAAAGCGCAGTAAAATATAATAATATGCATAACTTGAATAATTCTGTAACGCACTTAATGTTCACTTTATTTGACGTTTTTTTCAGCAGGCAGGCAAGCATTTGCTTACTACTGCTGCTGTTGTTGTTGTTGTTGTTGTTGTTGTTGTTGTTATTGTTGCTGTTGTTGTGCAAGGTTATGAATGAAAAGCTTTTTCAATTCAGCTTCTGTTGGCCCTTCGGCAACATTTCCGATTGTGGCGCAGCTTAAAAAAACTTCGCGCGGCGCATGGCAAGAAAGCCTTGACAGGTCGTTAGCAAGGCATTAAAAAGCCCTGGCAAAAGGAGCAGCAGCTGGCTGAGCCTGAGAATTGCAGCAGATAGGCAGGTGGGCAGGCGGGCAGGTGGGCAGGTGGGCAGGCGGCAGGTACAACTAAGGTTGACGATTGAGGGATAATTGTTGGCAATTGTGGCAGACCTTGCTGTTGATATACATATGCACGCCATATGTAATATTATAAAAGCTTTTTGACTTTCAGGAATTTGATGAATGTGGGCTTTTTGATACCTTTTTACACGTAAATTCGTTGCGCTGGAATTGTGTGACAAAAAACTTGTTACTTGCGTTTAAATATACATATATGCATAAAATATATATATTATCTACATATATTACATTTTAATTAGTATAAGTAACTGTTGTTATATTTTATTTTCTACTTAAGCTCTTGTCTCGATCATTTAACTGTAGCCTAAGCTTTTATCCGAAGCAGCAACCACAAAAGTATTGAGCGATATTTTAAGAGCAGCGCTTAAATAATGCTCAGCGCGCGCTTATCACATGCTGCTAAGAGAGTTTTCGTACTCTTGAAGAGTGAGTGCAGATACAGAGGCGCTTTGAACAGTTGATCAAGTGTTTGCCGGCGTACCAGAGCGCAGCAAAAAGTGAGAGTGCGAGCGCGCTATAAAAAAAAGCCAATCGCTTATTTTGTACGTCTTCATGCGAGGGCTGTCACAAGAATATTCCTAATTAAATATTTGTTTTATTTTTAATCAATTTATTTAAATAATAGATACACTACTTAATCATTAATACTTATAAATATATAAGTATATACATATGCAGGTATTTTGCTTAATGTTTATAATAAATATCATTATAAAGTATACTTATGTTCATAATAAATATAAAATATTATGTATAATTTCATATATATCCAAATATATATTCATACCATTTTTTTTTAAATATTTATAATAAATATCAATTATAAAGCATACTTTAATATATATATATACACATATACATACTGCCATTTGTTTTCAATGTTTATTATAAATATCAATTATACTTTTATGTATATCCATATATATCTACATACTTTTTTTCAAATTATTATAATAAATATAAATTATGAAGTGTTCTTTCATTTATATATGCATACTTTTTTTTACATGATTATAATTGATATACATTAATAACTCTGACCAGGACTTCTTTAGCTCCCCTTCTCAGCAAGGCCGAGCATATCCTGCTCACGTAGCCCTGGGCACAGTACACTGTCTCTGTCGCCCCTCTCTCTCTCTCTCTCCCTCTTTCTTTCTCTTTTTCACGTAAGACTCCCTTATTTTAAGTACACAAACTATTCGTGCACTCCTCGTCTGTATTTGCTTGTGTGCGTGTGTGGATCAACCAATTGACGATCGACCCGATGCGACGCTCATAAATAAAAGGCCGACTTTGCAAAATTCGTGTAGCCAGTTCGCATTTTGGCAGCAAAAGAAATCGACGTGTGACTCTGCAGCTTGCTTTTTATTATCATCGCGTTTTATAGTTGTGTGTGTGCGTGTGTGTGTGTTAAGTGTCTGCGTTTAAATTTAATGTTAAAATCGAATGTGTTTTAAGTAGCACATTAAATTCAAGTCTCTGACTCTGACTCTGGAAAATCGTTAGTTATATAAAGTTTCAATTGCGCTGTGCGTGTTCTGACTAAATTAAATACAAAATGAGCAGCGAAAGGTAAATTCCAAATGCAAAATATAAACAACAACCAAAAAGAAAGACAACAAAAAATTACAACAAAAAAAACATAAAAAAAAAAAAATGCCACAGCTGTTCACCGTCTTAGTCTGTTTACCTTTGCATATTCAACCTGTCTCGACTGAAAGCCGTGACTCTTGACAAAGAAAAAAAACAAACTAGTTTTTCCATATTTCGACAAGATCTTTGCTGTCGCTGCTGTTGCCAGGCCTTCAACTCAAGTGGCAGCTGCCAGTCCTGATTAGCCAGTGGGCCCTGTAGACGACAAGCGTTGAACTTTGATAACGATCCGATTGTTTAATGCGCTGTCTGGCCAAAATACCTAAAAACTGTATATACATATGAATAATAAAACAAAAATAAACAATAAAAAAACAAACGCAAACATTGCGAAATTTTGTCTGAACTTTAGACCATCGCACATATCAAATTCTGATCAATGCTTGCTTCAAGATTAATGCCCAATCAAGATTTAAATCGCGTGATTTTATTGCCAATTAAAAAAAAAAAACTGTTTTTTGCCTTCTGCCAGCGAGCGGTAGTTGTGTGTAAATTGTTATTTAACAATCAGATAAGATTTATCAGCTTTAAAGAAAATGTGCTTGTGTTCTAAGCTAGCAGTTCAGTTTATATATTTATTATTATTTATAATCTAAATAAATAATTAAATTCAATAATTAAATAATTAATTTGTTTTTATTAGATTACATTTGCTTAATATTAGAAATTAAAGCAAATATTTTGCAATATCAAAAAAAATTACTGAACAAATATAGTTAGAATGTTTAGTATAATTTTTCATTTTTGAACAATATTATCTACCTCTTCTGATAAACTTAATATGAAATTTGATAAAAGTATTGCCTTTCCAATAAGAAATACATGTTTCACTCAACTCTGCTGCAATTGTTATATAAAAGCATTGTCCCATTCTTAGAGTACACAAGAGTTACGAACTTTACTTGAAAATCGTAGATTCATGTCAATTTTGTAATATATCGAGCTCTTGGCGTGAAAAACAAATGCAAATATTATTGGAAGAGGAGAAATTTTTTTAATTCGCCTTCAAACTTAGTTACGAAATATTTGTGCACATATTTATTTAATATATTTATGTATACATATAAATATATTTAATATATCGCAAAATATATATTAAGCGCAATTGTTTGTCATTTTTTATTTGCATAAATCAAAACTCGGACCTGAGGCTAGCTCAATAAGTATTTATTTAATATATGCTACTATTCGCAGTTATGAAAACTAGAAATTATATTTATGGCATTTTCTTCTAAAGACTTGCATTATTATTATTTTTGTTTATATTAAACTTAATTAAATACATATTGTTTTTTCATATTGCTGGAAAATTCTACTTCTCGTTTAAACTTTTTTTTTTTGTATTTAGTTTTGTCTGCAACATAATAAAAACTCTTAGAGTATTTACTATGCATAATTATAAACATTATTTTATGCAAAAGCAACCAAAAATGTTAAGTCTTTTGAAACTCGGTCTATTTGTTGCAGTGTAAGGCTTACGGTCCCTTTGCATATGAGTATATTTTTGTTTGCTATAGAAGTGAAAAGCAAATAAATACGTTAATAATAATGGAGCACGCATAAGCGGCGCATGTTTGCAATGATTGAGCCAAGATTAGCTTTAGACAGACAGCTGACAGACTGTTTGGTTTGATCTGTGTGACTAGCTGAAAAATCAATGCAAAGGCTTGTTGGCAATTCCTAAAAAAAGTCTTGCCGACTCATCGTTGACTCTGTTAATTGTTATAAAAATTGCAATGAATCTATAAAATTCGGTTTGAGTCACAATTTGCTTGGCAAATAAATAATATTGATTGATTACCACTATTCAAACCATTCCACAAGATGGTGAAATTCTGGAAATGCACGAAAATCAACTTCTAGAAATTCAACAAATTATGAATTTTACATGCACAAAATAAGCCCTAATTGGAAGAGACATGACTTCAAGTTTTTTCGGTTGATTTTGCAATTATCAAATAAATGTGCTTACAAATTTGTTAATTAACGCGATAAGGCTGCCGTTTTTTAATTGTACATATATATTTATTTATATATATATTGATTATATAGTAGAAATTCCCACGCTAAACGGCAGTTATCTTATCTACATACAATCTTTTGCAGCCTGTTGTGCAATTTAATTACGCATACGCAGCGTGTGGCTGTCATGACAACAACAACGAGCCGAGCGCTAATGAGAATGAAATCAATGCGTTTCTTTAATGTATATATTGACTATATAAATGTTAAATTTGTATCCATATATATATATATATATATATATATGTATTAGATATGCCTAATTGGGCGCTTTTTTGGGCGCTTAATTGGTTCAATTAGGCTGCAAAGTCACAAATCAATAACAAGTGAAGTTGGAATACTCTCAACATACATACATACGTACATTTATATATGTATCACTATATAATAACTGTATATATGCCTCTTATCAATTGTCTAATTTGTTCGCTCAACCTCCGTAGAAACTTGTTCAATTCACACTTCAACCAGCAAGAGGCTCTAGTCGGGAGCTGACGAATAGAAGATACCCTAACACTCTTCTAGAAATACGCTTGACCTACATATACCATTCCCGAAGCTACATGTCAAGTGTCATACATCTCGCTGCTAAAAGAATATTATATAAATCAAGTATATATATAAATACTTTATGGGCTCGGAGATGCTTCCTTCTGGCTCTTACATACAATAGCACACAACCAATATACCCCTCCTGCCCGTTTTCAATGGGTTTCGGGGCATACAAATTGATAAGCGCAACGCGTTCAACTTTCCCATTGACATCAATCACGCCGTTTATTGATTAACATCGTGTGATACTTGAATTTCCATACGGCGTTCAACTCGTGCCATTAATTGTTTAACAAGTATATTCTTTCTAATCCATTCTATCAATTGTTCTGAGTTCGACATTGGGCTACTTTTTATTTGTATTTATTTATATTTTCGGCACAGTGAACTTTATCAGCTGCTTCCTCTTGTTCTAAAATATAGCTCAATTGTTATTACTTAGCTACCATGGGAATTTATTGTGGCTTTGTTTGTTTTTTGTTTCTATAATCTTATAAATGCAATTCACGCTTACTCGATTTTGGCTCGTCCAATGCTATTTACGTGGAGTTTAATGTCCAAGGTTTCGGATTTGACGGACTTATAGATCGAGCGACGCTTTTTTATTTTAGCTAATAGCAGAGCAATTGATTCTTTTCTATTCTGAACTATTTTAATTATTTGCAAATTAAATATGCTTTTTTTTTTTTAGTGTTAACTCTTATATCTATTCATATATATATCTTATATCTATACATATATTAAAAATATAAAAAGACAGCTTTGCCCTCAGGTTCGCTTGTGAAATTAATTTTCCGCGTCCTTAAACCTGCACGGGATATTACAATTTTGTCATGAAATGTGTAACGCATAAAACGGTCCGTCGCTGAACCCATAAAATACATGTATTTAAGTTCTGCAGCGACAGAGAAGTTGATATAGCCATGTCCGGCTTTTATTTGTCCATCCGTCCGACCTTTCGTCTGTTTGTTTCTATGCGAACTAGTCTCTCAGTCTTAAAGCTAGCCTCTCGAAACTTTTCATAGGTCCGTTTTTCTGTTGCAGGATTTCTATATGTCGGAGCCGGCCCGATCGGACCACTATATAATATAGCTGATATGATCATTCGGTCGAAGAGTAGGCTCTAGTATAAACAACTCCTTCGTTTTTCAAGATATCTTGACCAAACTTAGTACTTATAAGTTTTACCATGCTCTCTACATTGTTAACATCGGACTACCATATCATATAGCTGCCATAGGAACAATCGGTCCAAAAGTGAGTTCTTGTATGCAAAACATTTTATTTATCAAGATATCTTTCACTATCTTCCTCACAAATGCGCATTTATCTTATCAAATTCAGGCCCCTATATCATATAGATGTCCTAGAAACGATTGGCCGAAAAGTAGGTTCTTGTATGGCAAAACATTCAGCTTTCAAAGATACTTCCATCAAACTTAGCATTTACGAGCCTCACAATTCTCACATATATGTAAATAGGTCTACAAGGGTATTGCATCTGAAGACATCCTGACTTTCTTGAATATTTGCATAATTAGAAATTCATTATCTCAACTTAACCATATGCATCGGTTCAGGTTGAAGTTCATCTGGTTTTTGTTTGGCTATTGTTTCCCCTCAAGTTTCGGCTTGTAGTTAACAATTTGTATAGGAGTTCCGTGCTTGAAGTGGTTCGGTTCATAAGATCGTGTTGATAACAATTTATATACCTTTTGAACACTTGATTCTTCAAAAGGCTTGATAGGCCTGTGATTGCTTTATAATTCAGTCAGCAGCGCTTTAATTATAATCAATTAAAAAAAAAAAATATTTTTCTATTCGTCAAAATTGGTTTATTTGTTTAATTTTAAATTACAGATAAGCTAAACCTTTTGTTGTACAACTATTCATTCCGGAAATAAATTTCAGGGAATTCCTTGCGCTAATAATTTATTGCGACTGCCATAGAAAAAAAATACCCTATTTATGGAAAGTCTATTTTCTTGATAATGCAATAAAATTCAACATAATTGAAATGACTGTTAGAAAATATGTCACACGCGTTTCCTTATCAGCCAAATTGGACGCGGACACAGTTGAAAAATGTATGAAAGAAAACAGGTGAATCAAGGTAAATTTGGCTTTGCCTTGACAACCAAAAGTTGTTCGCACTGCGCGCAGCTGTTCAACAAAGCAAGCCAACAAAATACTTTAACAAAACCAAAACAAAAAAAAATAAAATAAATTATAATAATTATTTTCGCCAAGCAAAATAGTTACAAAACCCAAAAAAAAAAAAAAAAAAAGGTGACAGTCAATTAGGTAAATCAAATAAAAAACGTGCGCAAATACAAAACGATATCGAAAAAACAAAACACGCAGCAAAATGTCGCTGGATTTGTTGTTGGCTATTCACAGCGGCGCCGCTTGGCGTTTGTTATTTTTTCGCTTATCATCCTCGAAAAAAAAAATGAAATAAAAGAAAACAAAACAAAAATCGCGTCACATGGCTTTTTGGCATATGACGTATACGCAACGTTTGCCGGTTGGTTGATTCTCTCTCGACCGGAAGATACTCTGTACGGCGCAATACTCTTTCCTTCTTTCGGGCGTATCCGAGTATATGTTTGTTTATGCTGTAAGAGAACATATATACCAAATATTTGTCCTTAGTTATGAAATTCGAAAAGCTATGCTCAAAAGCTAAAATACTCGATATTTATCGATATCTTGAATGTGTGTATATATAGAAAAAAAGATAAAAGATATGCTGCGTGTGATATACAAGAATATATATCAAAGATCGAAGCATGAGCAAAGAACGAACCACTTAACTAATCATCCTGTTCAAGAAGCTACATTTATATCATTTATAAGATCGAAGTTGCTTCATTTTGTATAATTTTCATCATATTAATAGTTTTGTATAACATACCGCTTTTTTTTCTATTATATCATCTTTTATACTCGCCATTAATGCTGAAGTGCATTGTTTAGAGGCTTGTTCGCAATTAACGAGCTAACAGCTGACGGGAAACCCCCCACCTACAAGGCGTGTAATTGTAGGTTAATTTTATTATAATTGCTGACAACTCTCAACGGCAGCTCAGGCTGTAGTTGAATGGCATTTAAACCAGTTTATATACTCTACGACTCTCGACTTGCCCCCAAGCGAACCGGCTGTGCTTGTTGACAGTTTTTGATATCACATGAGCAGTTCGTGTTTTGCTTTGATTTCGGTTGAACTTCTCTTAATGAATTCTTCATAGGAGTTATTTGTAGAATACTTCGATATTATATGCTGAGCATCGCTTGACATTCGTGAAGTTTATAAAACAATTTTCTAGATAACTATAAAATACTTCAGATTTGATCTTTGCTTTTTGATATCTTTTATCTAACTTTATCCTTCCTAAGTCGATAAAAGTAAAAAAGATTTTTGTAAGCTTTTTATATTAGACTAACTTCTTCAATATTAAGTTGATAAAAAAGTACTTTATGTTAAACCTCATCTATCTTCATTCGATAAAAAGCTTTTGTATTAATCTAAATTTTTCAATCGGATGTCGAAAATTAGCCTTTTTATAATATTTATTTATTAAGGCTTTGAAGCTCAAAACTCAATGTAGAATTAATAATTAGTTAATTCATTCATGTTCATTTTTCTGCCTTCTCAAATTGCGCTTATCTTAGTTAGTCTTAAAGTTCCAAAATTAATGAATTAGGGTAAACTAAATTATTTCAGGTATACTTCAAGACGAACCCTTACTTCAGTTTAGCCCTTGACGAATATGAATTTGCATTTTAATAGTTAAACTAGATATATAATCTTTATGGGGCAGGCCCATAGTTCTCCTAGTTCCATTACATATTCAATCCTTATGGAACTTGGGAGCTTGTTTCATCAGATATTTAGTTTTTATGGAACCTGGGACTTAGCCCAGTTGCGCCCAGTGGAAAGAGAATTTAACATAAAATTTCTCAGATCGAATTGCATTTTAGACTCCATTAACTCAAGGCGGCAAATGGTATAGGGTTTAAATTCAGAATAGTTTATCCATAAATGTAAAAATAATGTTTAGATATATTTTTTAAATATTTGATGAACTAGTTCGAATATCATAAGAACAACATAAGATTTGTATATTTATTTCTTCAATTCTCCTGACCTTATTCTTAGTGAATAGCTCAAGTAATTGACGATCCTTGAAAAAGCACAGCATCTTTTGAAAGAAAGTTTTATCCAGATATATAGACATTTAAATATATATATATAGATATACATATGCGTATAACTCTGATGTCAGCGCTTGTCAATGAGTGTGAATATGCAGACAATGCCAATAAATTGCAATCTCAATTGATTTGTCAACTATTTAATTGAACTCATTGGTTCATTTATTTTCCAAACACAGGGATGAGGAGTACAGCAAATTTGTGCCACAGAAGATGTCGTATCATGTGGTGCCCGGTGCGGAGTTTCAGTGCAAGTTGCCCACGTCCATGTCCATGTCCATGCCCATGTCCATGTCCATGATGTCCATGCCGAAGTCACGCAAATTGTCGACCATCGATGAGCAGGACTACGACAAGGCCAATCGCAGGGGCATGATTAATCAGGTATGTCCACGGCTGAGCAGCTAACGTTTATTCACACAACAATTTCTTCAACTGCCAGCAACAACAAACTACACTTAACTGATTCTCTTAAGCCAGGCAGCCAAGCAAAAGCTTTGCGTTTTAGGCGCCAGCTGTTTCTCTTTGGCCCCTCTCTTTTATGGCAACTTTTGTTGCCTGTCCTTGGAATTGCAATTCAGCTTTAGCCTTCGTCAGCAGCTGCCGCAGCAGCAGCCGCAGCTGCCGTAGGAGTTCCCAGGTTGAGTGGCAGTCATAAAATAACTAAAAGAGTTCGCGTTGGCGTCGAGATTCCTGGTCAAAGAGTTAACTAGCTGCGATTAAATGTGTAACAAGCAAGCCAAGCCGAACAGTGAATACCCTTGTTAATAATTGAATTATAAATGCTTTCATTTGCTTTCGAATGTCAGGAGTCTTATAAAATAGTGGGTCGACTTGATAAGGATTAGTAGATAAGTTTGCCAAGACGTGAAAGTTCGTAATTGCTCAGCTTGTTGCAGAAATATGTAATAAAAAAGTAATAATCGGAAATTGCAACCATTTGGATATAAAATTCCTTTTTAGACCGTTTTTATAGAGCTATGTGATATAGTAATCCGTAGGTAGCCTGGCAAAACATGTAAACGCCATGTTTAGTTAATATATCTGTAATTTTTTTTGTTGATCAATAGCTTATAGATTGATTATAGGTATAGATTTGTGTGTTAATCCAAGCTATCTTTTAAAGAGATTATTGTGAGAGTGATTGAACTCTCTTTTAAAACTAGCTTGGATTAATATATATAAAATTACATATACATATATATTGAGTTAACTCTATAGTTTACAGTATTCAGTATACATAGTATATTTTTGTATATAAATCTATCTTACAATGTAAGTTTGATTTGCACTAAACTGTAAATGATGTATATACCCATAAAAGTGTCGGAGATATCTCCTCTTCTATGTGTTGCACATTTCATGTCAAAATTGTAATGCCCTTTTTTTGTGTATAAGTATCTACAAATTGCGCGTGGCTTATATTTAATTAAACGTTGCTTTTAAAAATCATACAGGAACTGTCCCTAAAACTGACAGCCTGCTGTTTAATTTTAGACTTGGAATAAATAAGAAATTAATCATAGGTTGTTCTAAGATAAATGCATATAAAGTTGACCTTAAGAGAGCCCATATTAGCTATATTACATTTTACAGAGTTCTCTATGTGCTTTATATTTTATATACATATATTGAGCAGGCAATCCTATGTGGAGTTTAATCATTTATTTTATATATATATATGCGAACAGGCACTCGTAATTTCATTCTAATCAACCTTTGCCTAATGAAATATGCCCTAAATTTTACTCAGTTTTATTGGACGGCATTTCAGTCTCCTTCAAATCGGTTCTTTTTTCAAATCAGTTAAGGCATAAATCAATCAAGGTCTTTCATGACATTCGATCAATAAAAAAGACAGCTATATTTTTGAGGAAAGACATGACTATTATATATAACGGAAATATAAATTAGTGTCAAACTTTTCAGTTAACTTTCTTAGAAAAACTTTCTTAGAAAAGTGGTAGATTGATATCCGATTGATTGATAACTGAAAAATAATTATTATAGTTGATAGATCTTTTAATAATTCGTATTAAATATTGTTACAAATTGTATTTCTCTCTACATCTATCTTTTTCAAATATAACATCCACACAATTCGTTCGTATTTCAAATAACTTTCTGTAATCGAACTTTCAGCTGCGAATTACTGATTCTACAACTTCTCCGAATACAGTCTCCGAATCACAATTAATTAGTTCTTTCTTGGCGCTCGTTTATCGCGACTTACCTACCAGACAAACCAATTGTGAAGGACAAAATGATAAGATACGCAATTGAACTTTCTTTGCGTGATTAGAAAACATGACATGGAGTCCATGTGGCGCGCATGTGACACTGATGTGTCGTGAATTGAGCCAAATGGAACTCGATGCCAGGGTCCCACAATCGGGGAATGACGTCACAAACTAGATACCCCAATATATATATATCAAATCGTATGACAGGCACACGCAGGCGCAAGTCGCAGACTGCAAACGATTCTTTCTTCGCCCGAGATCGTTTATCACTTTTATCTTGAATAATGAAAAACGGTGCACTTGCATGTGGTTGCATCAACTTATGCACACACGAGCCAATATCTTTAATTGCAACGTGCCGCAACTTCAATTGCAGCCAATTACTCGGCTTCCAATCAGAACAAAACAAACGCGCCTCCCCATTCAATTAAATATCAAGTGCAGCTGTTGCAGATTTTATATCTTTATTAATATCTCTGTTTATTACTAAAAAAAAAACACATCTAAAATGTGTGTACATAAAAAATAGTTAAAAATTCGGTGGCTCGATGAACAGTTTGAACCAGCGCCCTCTCTTTAGCTGTGGTTAACCGCTGTAAATTACGCAGCTTCAAGCGCGAATCTTTATTCAATGCAATATCGGTTGCTATAAAACGAAAGATACTTGAAAAAACAGGATTTTGGATGGACGGGAGGATGGACAGATGAACAGACAACGGACATGGCCAGATCGACTCGGCAATTGATGCTGATCAAGAATACTTTACTTTATGAGATCGGAAATGCTTCCTAAGTGTCTGTCTTAAAGAATCTAGTCAACGTTTTTTGGTGATTTATCTATTTTCAGTCCTAATAGTTATAGCTTTATCAATTTTTTTATTTTTATATTTCTTTAACTCTTTTACTATCTCCTGCTCTGTCTTATAGCTCTTCCTATCGCTTTCTCTATCGATAATTATGTACTTTTATAAATTTAAATCAATAGCTATATTTAATATAATTTTTCTATTTATCCCTTAACAGATTTTAGCCACTTGTGCTGTGCTTTTGCTTTCCGCTGGCTGTGGCATGCCTATTGGCTTCTCGGCGGTGCTGTTGCCGCAGCTCAGCTCGAACTCCACGGAGGTGCCCATAGATGTTAATACTGGTTCTTGGATAGGTAAGATATTGGTGATGACAATAAAGAGACGTTAGTTAGGGTATGATTGAATATAAGCGAAAAGCTAAAGTTGGCAGGCAGTCAAAATCGAATACTGATTGAGATCGATATTTCGAATAGCATTAGGGGCCACGTGCGCTTAAAATACTCTTCTTTTTAGAAAATCTTCTCTATTCAAAACTATTTCTCGCATAACAATGATGCATAATAGATAGAACTCCAAACATGTTTGCTACAGATCTGAGCTTTTCACTTAGAAGTTTTGCCCAGTCTGGCCACATTTAAATATATATAATATTATGATATTTTAAGGAATAGGGCAATTATGTTTATTTATATACTTTGAGTTAATTTAAGCTTATATGTAAAGCCTATATACAAAATGTTATGAAAAAATATGAGGCATTCTTATATAAATTGGTAAACATTATGAATCAATGAACAATATTATCTAAAAATGTTTGCTTGTAGTTTTATTAGATTATGATTTCTAAACATACAAATACGCTATAAACATGTGCAAAAATATATATGCTAACCTATCCGAACATCTCCCAAATAACAAAATATCTGGTGTTTTAACGCCTACTCTATTTGCAGCCAGCGTACATAGTCTGGCCACACCGTTTGGTTCCCTAATCTCTGGACCGCTGGCCGATTATTTGGGCCGTCGCAAAACGCTGCTAGTTTCGGTAATACCCCTATTCCTGGGCTGGAGCACAATGGCGATGTCAAACTCTGTGAAGGCATTGATATTTGCGCGTTTCCTGTGCGGCTTTGCTACGGGCATTTTGGGAGGCCCCGGTCAGGTAAGAAATGTTACACTATTTACCTTAAGTGCATGCTTAGACAAATTCCTTTTCAAATTCCACGCACAAGTGTGGAAAATACGTGGATAAGGACGTGGATAAGATCTTTGCTGTCTAACTTTTGAACAGCCTGAAACTAATTTCCTGAAAGTTCGTTAGAAAGAAATTTTACACTATTCGCCAAATCCACGGCTCCTCAGTGGAAAATGTGCGTATATGGGCGAATATGCGGAGAACTGATCAACTCTGTGTGATTAGGTAATAACCAAGACCAATGTCAGTGCCCAAAAAGTTCATTCACACATAGAGCGGAACGCAATTTAGTACAATCTGACCCATTAACCAGATTGTTAGAGTAAGCATAACACTGAACCCACCCAGTAGGAACTGTTGTGCTGCGAATGCTGCATACGAATCACGAATCTCATGAGAAAATGTACAACATGTTGTCAGTTTGGGCGCTTGACAGCTGTCAACTGTTCACTTAATGCCATTGTTCCGTGCGCCTCCATTGTGTCCATGTTAATCCGGCGTTTTCTCCAAGTGAGCAACAAATTTGCACAACCGGCATGTTCTTTTTTTGTATTTATTATTTATCTTATGGATATGCCCATGACTTATCAAGCGGCCAAAATGATAAACGAAAGCATAATCTTTAAATGGGCAAACGCGCATTTGCATTAGCAAACGCTTTCCGCACACACGAATCAAGTTCCGGATTCTTGACCTTAGTCTATAATAAGTTTGTTGTTGCCCAGTTGCCCAGTTGCCCAGTTGCCTAGTTGCTGGGGGCGGTTCCCCGCCGCACCACAGGGGGTGTGCTCGGTGGCATTTGCGTATTTCTGTACGCGACTTGTTGCGCGTGTGTCTCGCAATTAATTAATTGTCATCTGTGGCAGTGGCCAGAAGATTTATGATTTTATGATTAAGCTTAAGATTATGTTGATATGGTTGATATAGTTGATACAGCTGCCTGATGTTTTTGTGACCCTGTTTTGCATTCAATTTGATCAAATTTTTTGTCCGTTTGTTTGTTTGTTTGTTTGTTTATACACTCGAGTCAGCCAACAGAATTAAGGGAAAGTTGCTGTCGCTGCCGTTTGCCGGGCATTTCTAGATCTTGTCCGAGGTCAAGGTGGGTTGTCTGCTTCCAGGAATTTGTGACGAGCGCATATTGAAAATTTTGCTTGGATTAAATGCGAAGATGGTTGCGCTTGCCGTGGTTGTGCGGGCAAAAAAAAGCTCCCATCAAAAATGAAAGACTAGCTTCAGCAAACCGAAGACTAAATGCCCTAGCTGGCATATGGCTTGCAACTCATATGTGCTTATATGTGGGAGGAGAATTAAGATGCTTGTCAACAGAACATTTTTCCATAAAGGAATGTGAAAAGCTTGTCAACAGAACATTTTCCCATTGAAGAATATGCTTTCCCGACCGGGTTTTCCTAAAGAGCTGCATGACGCTATAGGGATATGCTTTAAAGGATATTCGATTCATATATATGGAGCATGGTCTTTTCTTAAAAGAACTTCAGTTTCGATCGAACATGTGTCGGACAGCTATGTAATAGAAGTCAAGTCAAGAGTGCACGGCTAGGAGACACTCTGCAGCCACCGCAATCTAGCTTAATTCTATTCATACGCAAAATCAAAACTCCGAGATAAACACAAATAACTTTATTTTAAAATCGATTCTTATCGATTACATGCATAGGCATAGAAGGAGTTACCTTTAAAATTTCAAGTATTTAGCTTCTATGTCAAGAAGATTGAACAATTTGTTATTTCTTTAATGAACTCTCGTACTGTAGACTGCGAAACCAACTGCGCATTGTTATCAGAGCAATTTCTATAGTCTATAGTCTAGGAAATTGTTGTTGCCGTTAACAGTTGTGTTGGAAAACCTATGCTCTAAATGGAAAAAAAGGAAATAAAATTGTAAGCTTGGCTGTGGCTTGGACAAGGGTGCTTCAAAGGCCGTGATGATGCTTTAAGTTATCTGTTAAGGCTGAAGGAAATCATGCAAGCCGTTAGCTTTAACTGGATCCAAAATAGTTCTTAGCAAGCACTAATCGGGGGAAACACAAAATACCTAAACAGGAGGCTGAATAGGAACCAAATAAAAAGGATAGCTTAAGGGGAAAGGAGTCCCATACTCCCTTTTAACATTTAACTTTGTTCATAAATTGAAAGGAAAGCTGCATGTGAAAGGTGTTCCACACTATCTTGTAAAATTAACCTTATTAATCAATGAAAATTAATTTAAATGTATTGATTTAACCTTGGTGAATCTTTCAACCCGCGCACAGGTCTACATAGCGGAAACAGCTGAGCCGAATCTGCGCAGCCTGTTAATTGGAGCTCCATATGTTGCCTACTCGAGTGGCATACTGCTCGTCTATTCGCTGGGCACCGTTCTGTATTGGCGCAGTGTGGCCTGGTGTGCCAATATACTGCCCGCCCTGGCTGTGATCTCAATTTTCTTCATACCGGAAACACCCGCCTGGCTGCTGCGCAATCGGAAGGAGAAGCGAGCACTGCAGGCGTTGACATCGCTCCGGGGCAGCGAGATTAGCGCGCAGAAGGAGCTGAACGATATGAAGCAGCGCTTGGAGAAGGAACGCGCCACCACCAAGACGAATGAGAACATTTTTAAGCTATGCTGTGAGCGGGTGGCCATAAAGCCGCTCTTCATTGTGATCGTCTTCTCGCTGCTGCAAATGTTCTCCGGCACATTTATTGTGATCTTCTATGCGATCGATATTGTGTCCGAGTTCGGGGCAGATTTTGATACCAAACAGGCGGCCATTTGGACGGCAGCTGTGCGTGTGCTCTGCTGCATGATCTTCTGTGGCATATTGATCTTTGTGCGTCGGCGTCTCATCATGATCCTCTCGGGCATTGGCTCGGGCGTGTTCTGTCTGGCGCTGAGCCTGTTTATGTATATGCGCATGGGCCAGCCCAGGATGCCATACGATGTAATTGTGGCGGGCGGCTGTCTACTCGGCTATATAGTCTTCAATACGGCGCTAATGGTGATGCCGGGCATTATGATCGGGGAACTATTCCCGGCGCGGATACGTGGACGCACAGCTGGTGGTGTGTTTGCCTCGATGAATGTGGCGCTTTTCATATTTGCTAAGGGTTTTCCGGCGCTGCAATCGGCGCTGAAAATGCGTGGTGTTTTCCTGGTCTTTGCCGGCTCCAGTTTTCTGCTGACGATATTCATGTGTCTGTTCCAGCCCGAGACGAAGGGTCGCAGTCTGGAGCACATCGAGGACTACTTCAATGGTGACAATTGGCTGTGGCTGCGACGCGATCGTGGCTACAAGACGGTCAAGCTGTTGCCACTGCAGCCGCTTGTCGAGAATCGTGCTATCGTTCCGCGCAGTGCAGAGCATGCCTAGGCATTGCAAGGGTGGGGATTCACATGTAATACAGGGCTCTCCAAATTCCTTAGTTTGTTATTTAGTATTATGTGCAGCTCCATGTGCGCTGGAGTACCTCGTAGCAGTAATCTTAGCGTCTTTCCAGTGTTCCTTAGCAATTATTATGCATTACCAAAAAAAGAAAAGTTTTCTAAAAATGAAACAAAATGTTGACACTCAATTTAATTAAATTTAATACAATGTGATTTTTGCAATTACGCATTAACTTTTTATAGTCTCGATATAGAAAACTTATGCTTTATTTTTACAACTATATGATTAGAAATAAAAACAATATATAAGCAATATAATAAATGACTATTTGAATTTTTTGCGCCAACATAATGCATGACCGCAACCAACTTTAAGCTCATTGCATGAACATAAAGTTATCGACTTGCCGCCACAATTCAAACGCCGCGCTCTCTTTGTTAGCTTGCGTGTTGTCGGTTTCTGTTAGCGAGATTTATTAAAAGTTAGTTCGTTTTTTTGATCAAAAAAGGTTGTCAAGTGTTTTTTTTTATGTTTTTCCAACAAGCTGCAAAATATTTCTTTTTGGCGGCAATGTGCGCGTGCTGCCAGATAGCGCCATTTTCGTTGGTTGAATTTCGTTGAGAATTTGCTTATTAGCCGACCGCCACAGTTTACTCTGTGTGCTCATCAAATATATCGATAGTTTCGTTAAAGCTTTTTTAACGACGAAGCTTTGGCGCGCGCTCGCAGCTGTTAAGTTTAAGTTCAAATCTTGTGTGTTTTTTTTTTTCGTATGCAACAAATATTGTTTTTTTTAAGGCTTTGTTGTGATAATCCTTAAATGCTAATTGGCAAGCAGCAAAAATATATATAAAATGCCTAGTATATTGCGGGTGAGTCTTTCAATTCATTGCAATGTTCGATTACAACATTCCACATATATTTACAATTAGAAAGCGTTTTCCTTTCCACACAACACACTACTACCCCTTCATACTGTAGCAATTAAGTAATTTCAAATAAACAGAAAAACAATTAGAAAGACTTTTACCCCCATGCCCGCTGCGTATTACTGTTAGGCCAACCCCATTGCGAAGCGGACACCCACCTTGCAACTTATATAGTTCAACTGCTGTGCATTACATAAACTAAAAATGCCCCACGTGATGTTAAATATTTAATGGACTTCTCAGCGGCAGCCAAGTTGAACTTTCAAATTAAAAAAAAAAAAAATTGAAAATAAAAAAAATGTGCACAGAACTGGGCGTGCATGCATATTTAAAATTCTATTATCCCCATCAGTTCCCGGTTTTGATACTCGTCCCGAACTCGGTTCACAGTCTGCTAATAAATTGTATAATTCTTGGCTTTCTTCTCTTTTTTTTTTTCTTTTTTTTTTGCTGTGCGCTGCCGCTTGTTTTGGCTCGACAAACTTGTGCCGTGTATTTTCTTTGTGCACTCCTTGCTGGGGTGCCAGGTGGGGCAGCCAGGCGGTGAGCTGGACAAGTGGGTTTGAGTGGGCGCTGCCACTGGCCGGAATGCAGGGGCAAAAAAAATTGCTGCGGCATACCGGAAACGCTTCAAGTTGCTGAGCTCATTCGTCTCTGCGATTTGTTGGCATTTTAACGCGCTGCAAGTGCCGACCAACAAGTTAGCCAGCCATGTCTTCGAACAGACTATTAAATACCCTGTTGGGCGATTAAATATTGAGTATTCACTAGTGTGAAATGCGTGATAGCATCTTATGTGTATCTAATCTTCACAGATAAACATATTATATGTGGGGAGAATATAATTATGAAATGTGATAAATTACTTGGATATCTTACAGAGTATTAAACATACATCAAATATCTTTCATCAATTGAAAATCCTTGTGCAATTCGAAATGTTTGCACCTGCTCTCTGCACATACCCTATAAGCTAATGCGTACAGGGTATAACGACATGGCTAGCAATAATTGTACAGAGTGCTGCGCGTCAGCTAAATGCATAGGGACAGCGGGCATGTGGATGGGGGCGGGGGTGCCTGCTCATGCAATGATAAATGAAGTTTTAGTGGCTTTTGACCCATTTAATAAATTGTTAAAGTTGAAAAATGTGCAAGAATATTGCAAACTTATTTTTTCTCATGCAGTAAATAAAATATATATAAAATTGTTGCGGCTGTTGTTGTTGTTGTTGTTGCTGTTGCTGTTCCTGTTGGAATTAGGGTTAATTTAAAAGTTGCCATTGCGCCGCTTGCAATACTGACCCATGGACTACGAGCTCAAATTGTTGTTGTTGCTGCCCCAAGTTGCCATGTTGCAAAGTTTTTGCTGCTGGCCCACTTTTTGCAATAGCAGAAAGTTGCGGAATTTTAAATAATTTTGTTAAATTGCATAACGTGCCATGTTGCACTGCTCAGACCCTAACTTACCCCCAACTAACGTCTACCTCCACCTCAAGCTACAGTTGTCAACTTTAAACTTGGCTGCTTATTAAGTTAACGGCGACAGTTTTCAGTTAATATGATTATGCGACCGTTTTTAAATGCAATTTTGTTTTGTTTTTGCCTCTCTCAACTGAAGCTGGCTAAAAATATGCACAATAAATATGCCCAGGCAGCGGGGCTGCATGGGGGAAACGTCCATTCTTGAGCCATAATAAGCAGCATAAAAGTGAGGCTTTTTGGCAAGGGTCTATTAGAGACGAAACTGCTCAGATACCCACTAAGCCAGCGCAGCCAGAGCCAGCCGAGTCCTGCTCATATATATATATATATATATATCTGTGGGCATTGCATATAAACAATTTTCTATTATGCAGAAATAACAAGCAAAACAACAACAAAAGCAACAACAATCACAACTTCAATGGATTTTTGCATAAGAAAAGCACGAGTGAAGTTGAAGTATGGCCAAAGCAGCAACAAAAAATTGTGGAGTGCGAGCTAGTTGCAAAAAGCAACAAGCTCGACCTCACTGCAATCCCCTGCCCTACCTCAAATAGGGCATAAAGATGCGCCAGCTGAACTGTGTTTGCTGTGCGCTACAATAAAAATATAAATTATAAACATACATATATATGTATATAGCTCAACATATAAATCGAATCGGCTTGCGCCCGGAACTGCACTTTTTTATGTCCTCGAAAAACGTTGCTTAAGCCGCATTAACTAAAAAAACGAGCCTAAAGATAACGTAAAGCATATTTAAAACTTTTATAAAATAATTCTTCTTGATTTTTTTGAATTTTACATATTTAACGATTCAGAATTCGTAAACAAGTGCGAACGTCCGTCGAAACACGAATACTTTTGTGGAATTTACTGTACCTAGATACTTGATATTATATTCGCAATGATAAAGAACACAAATTTTAATAAAATGTTATTAAATAAATTATTAAATGTGTAACGCTGCAAAGCTCTCATTGCAGCAGATGCTCCACACTTTTTATCACGGAGAGATTTAACTCCAACTTATATTTTATATATTACACTTTGTCTGAACTTTAAACAATGTTTTATTAAGTTCGTTTGTGATCGTACATTTTATTATGGGCCGCAAAGTTCCGTTCGATATCAAGTTGTCCCTCTCTCTTCTCGGCGAGCAATACTTTCTCTCTGTTAAGTTGCAGTTAATTAACAGAGCGCCGCACTGTTGCCGCAGCTCTGTAAGTTAACAAGCTGCTAACAGCTTTGTAACAGAGAAACTGCGTTTTAATAGCCTTTTTTGTACTTTCTTGCAATGCGATCTTTTGTCAGTTCATTTTCTAATGTCAGTAGCATTTAAAAATTCGATTTTAAGAATCCCACGCACTCTTCCAATCGCAGTTTTGTCTAGGTTTTATATATTTATGTTCATATCATATACCAAGAGCTGTTGGCATATAATCAGCTATATTCCCGTCTCTCTCTAAAAACCGTCTTAGCTGCGCTTGCAAATTAGTTAAAGGTACTCCTAGCTCTCATTTGCCAGCAGGCTGACGAAAATTAGATAATTTCTTTTTCTCGGCATGTGGAGCACATTATGCAACATGACCGCAGTTGCTAACTAACTGCTGAAACTGAAGTTACCTCCGTGACCCAAGTCAATGCAAAATGGCGTAGCGCGTCCGCAACAGAAACACACACCACAAACACACACACCCACACACACACACACGCACGGACAGGCACACCCACAGCTGGATCCACACAGGATATTGTAGAGGCAACATTTGCAAGCGAAGCCACAAGAACAGCAGACGGCACTGAGACGCGCCACAGCCACAACAGTGTATATAATGCTAAGGAGCAGGACACCCTCCCCCGCCCTTCCACCCCCGCCACCCCCTGCTACCAGCCCTGCTATGATCTGTGCTGTTGCAGCCACAGGATGAAGCAAAAACGCAGTTGTCGCTGGGATAGCGAAAAGTGCTGAGCATAAATAAGACATTTGCGTGTGTAAGCACACACACACACAACAATAACAACAACAACAATAATAATAACAAGCGTGCTATGACTGAGGCTGCTCGACTTGCTGATACCCTGTTTGCAGCTGCGAAATGCTCAAATGTGCATTTGTGCTTTTTTCTTACAAATTACAGACAAATAAACAGTTGCCGTTAGCTGTGCTGCTTCTTCCACCTGTTCTCGAAATAGAATAAATATCTTCAATATCTCAGGTATTTGTTGTTTGATTGCTATAAAATATACAGAGCCCAAAGATATTATTAAAATGGTTGTCCATGCCAAAAATTAGGTTAATCGAAAGGATTTCTTAAACTTGATAAAACGAAGAAAGGCTAACATAAAATTAAATTTAGTTGATGTATGGCATAGTGTACGAGAACTTGCCTACCTAAGAAAGTGACCGTGGTTCCTATAAGCTGCGACAGGTGTACTATGAAATCGCAGTCCAGTAATTACTCTCTTAACAGAAACTCCCGTTAGGCGGTCACCCCACTTGGGCGGACATTTTCACTCAAACCGTTATGAATCTGTCATGACCCAATCGCTCTCTATTTGGGGGACACATAAACTAACCGAACTTCGCCCAAGGGTGTTTTTTCTCAGTATATGGACATAGAATTGTATTAGGCCTCAGTTTCTGGTGCAATTTAAAAGGTTTGCTGGATAGTTTACAACTGTATCTTGAATTAACCTTAATTCAATTAATTCCTAAATAGTTGGCATACATTTACATACAAAGCTTCGAATAACATTTTGTGATGTGAACACCTCGAAAATTAAACACACAAGTGAAGGAAAAGTTCAATATGAAGAAAAAATGTCAGATTGATGGGTTTTATAATTTAATAATATTAATATTCGAAAAATTAAAGAATTTGTATACCATATCACGCTCAAATATGTATATATATATATATATATATATATATATATCATAAATCAGTCATAAATCTTTGTATATCTTCGCTTTGCTGGACCACTGTATCTTATATACCTATGTCTCTCATAGGAACATTCGGCTTATATTTTTGCATGCAAGAGGTTTATTTTTAAAGATATGTTGAACTAACTGGGAATTGCTTTGGTTCAATATGACAAATCGAAGCAGCATCAGACTACTATATCATAAAGCTGGCATGACGATGATCGCTCGAAAATTTTGTTTTTACAGTCAGATGATCAAACATTTTCTGTGAGCGTATTAGAGAAGACGTCAGTCGTTTCTTTTGGCTTAACTTAAGCCGTCCAACTGAATTAATATTCGAAAACAAAGCTATTGAATCAAGTTTAAAACATTCCTTATTTGCCTCATCATTGAAGACCCTAAAACATGTTTTATGTTTACACTTAAACAAGGGCTTTTGCACTTGCAATATACCCAACTTATGTTGAAATCTCTTTGCTGGGTACAGTCTATAAGAACAACAACAGAACTGACTTGAAATAACTCTACACGCAACATTGAAATGTGGCGAAGTTGGCAACAAGGAGTTGGCGTTGCAGCAGCAGCAGCAGCAGCAGGAGGAGGAGGAGGGTGAGGATGATGAGGATGATGAGGAGAATGGGTGGGACTGCAGCAGGACCGCCGGCAATGTTAGCTGAAAGACAATAATTTCGAAACTGCTTTCAAAGCAAAGTAATGCAAAATGCAAAGTCATCGCAGTCCCTGCGCCTGCCCCAAGTGGGTGCGGCCAGGATCCAGCTGAGCCGCCTGCCCCCAGCGACCCGCAGCTACGCCCAAGCAATTGTTGTGATTTCTTACATTATTTTTTGTTTTTTTTTGTATTTTTTTTCGAGTGCGGGCAGCTCGTGCACATGCATTTATTTAAATTCCTGTTGTCAGTGTGTGTGCGTGTGTGTCTTGCCTCATTTTGCCAATGTATTCATTGTCTGTGAAATTGTTGTGCGGTATGCCGGCGCATAATGTCTTTCTTTTGCTAGGTCCTTCAGACCCGTTCCTGGCCCCCTCTCCTGTTACGCCCTTAACATCGCCCTCCCCAAGACCAGACTCCTGCTGCAGTTTGCGGTTTTTAACTTGTGACAGTTTTAAGTGGCTGCCGTTTGTCTCCTCGTTGAATTCTCTGCATATAATCCTCCCGCTCCCTCACATATCTGGCGTAGAATATCTATATAAATAGAAAGTTTTATGTGGATTTCAGCTGCTGAGATTTGCAACAGAATTTAATGCTTGTTATTTGGGCGCTTATAAATTGTCCTACTATAATAATAAATACCTTTTGCCCTCGGCTTTTCGTAATGCTAAGCAGCTTTCTTACTCACTTGTTTGCGAATTAGCTTTCTTTTTGGTATTATTATATGGGCGGGGCCTCGATATATGTATGGGGATTTGTGTAGCAAGGTTTGGTGGAGAATTGATATTTTATTATTTATCCTATACTTTCTCTTTAGAGGATATATTTATTTTATCGAATGAAATAAACGCCTACGAATAAGGTTTAATGAAGGATCGAGTAAACAAATGATCTCTTGGGGGAAAGTTAAAGATACAGGCAGAGATAGAAGGAGGGAGATGAAAACAGAAGAGGGAAACAGAAAAAAAGTAAATTCTAGCAAAAGAAGTATAAAGAAAGCATACACCATCATCGTAGATCAACCAGTTTAACTCTACCTAAACTTAAGGTGTGCCATTTGCTACTTAGACATATGGGAAAGCAAAGCTTACCATGATAAGTCATGACAATAATGTTTACCAGACATATGACACAGTTATTCAAATTGACCATTTTAGCTGAAATAGTTAGAATAAAACATAAAAGTTCAATTCAATGTAAGAACTTGAATACCTAATTGCCTTTTGAAACATTTAAAATGTGAAGGAAATGCTTTTGTGCATAATCTCGCCCATACTCTACGAAATGAGTTCCCCAAAATTGCTAAAGAGTGTATTTATTTTCGGCTTCCTTTCATCTTTCACAAGTAGTTTACTGTGCTACAATGCAAATTTCATTAGATTTTGCATAGTCTGAATGCTGCTTATGTCAAAGCACTTTCGCTTCGATATTTTAAGCTAGTTTTTCACATGAGAAGTGGGCGAAACTGATGCAACGATAACAGCACTTTCTATCCTTCCGGGAAAGTGTCGTTCCCTTAACGTGCGCCTCCTTTCTTCTTTCTCCGGCCTCAGCGCCATTCAATTTTCAATCACGTCTCACCTGGCTCCACCTGGTTCCAGCTCCAGCTTCAGCTTCATTGCAGCACTTGGGCTGCTCCGCCTTTAATGCCCATTGCTCGGCTGCCAGTTTCGTGACCCATTTGAACGGGCTTCTCTTATGTGTCTGTGCATCGGTCCATTGTCATTATGCGGCCTTTGGCTGACTCACACCTGCTGCCACGCCCATTCAGCATACACTTAGAGCTGGCGGAAGGAGCTGGGAGCCGGAGCAGCAGCACAAGCAGTACAGATCCATAATCCTTCATAGTTTCCTGGCACTGCCAACAACCTTTTCCCTTTGTTGCTGCTGCTGCTGTGCGCCAAACAAAAGGAAAACAATTTTCATGCGTGCATGCGAAAAATCAAAGGAAAACATACTCACAAACACACATAAACACACTCAGGGGTCGAGCACAATGCCTATTTGTGAGATAAGAAAACAGCACCCAACATCAACTCAAAGCAATTTCCAAGTGCTGCTGGTTTGCAGGTATAGTAGTTGGCGCTGGAGCATAGGATCCTTTCCCAGCGACACTTGGCGCCTAAGTGGCTCCTCTCTGTATTTTTTTTCCCATCCCCGGACGCTTTTGTTGCCTTACCCTAGCGCTAAATGGGTATATAAGCTATGCCAGACGGCATGTAAATGTAAATTTAAATACTTATGTTAACTTTTATGTTAACATTTATGTTAATGTTTATGTTGAAATTGTTGTTAATGTTAATGCTAACATAACTGATCCTCTTACTAAATGTTTTCTATATTAAATTAATTTTGATTGTATTCAAATTCAGGGCTCGATTTGAAAACGATGTACAAAAAACCGTTAACTATTCATAGACTAAATAAATTAAATATGTTTGTTGCACTAGAACTTGCCGTGTAGATTGCCTATGAAGGGCATACACAATTCATTGGATTGGGGCAGTGCAAATTTCTTGTCCGCTTTTAGCAGTTGTTGTCAACAACAGGGACAGGCAAGGCTTTGTTATAAACCAGACTGGAGCGCTATAAGCCATTTTCCGGCTGGTTGAATGACACGCCAGAAATTACTACATATGTAGAATCCTCCGAAATATATGTCTGTACTATGTAGGCTATCCCAAAAGCAATTAGCGCGAGGGGCTGACATGGGACGAGCTGCCTCGATTTCAACAAGCTCATTAAGTGTTTAAGCATAAATGCCAATGGCACGCTAATTAACACAGAAACAGCAGCAGCAGCAACAACAACAACAACAACAAGAACAGCAACTGTAGCTTGGCACTTGGCATTTTGGCCACTTGTCCAACTCGCAAGTTCTATTCCGTTTTGTGTAGCTCGCAAGTCCAGATTTGTGGCAACGCTTGCCCACCTGGCAAATGCTTGTCGAAACTTTTATAATTATGTTCGAGCTATGGCAAAAGTTTCAAGCGATGCCGGCGTCTGCTCATTTCTCAATTCACTTGGCCAAGTTTAGACGCAGTGAAAGTTGGATTTTTTCTTCCATTTGTACCCTTTATTCGTGCAGTTGTCTAAAACGGGTATCATTAAGTGACAAAGAGTGGCAACTCCCAGCGAATAATATTAATAATAATTTGATTTACTTTTTAACATTCTTGTGTTAAGCAATTGTTGAAGGTGCTTAAATTGCTATTAGAATAGTTGTAAGCCCGAAGTACATTGTGGCTGTAAAAGTGGCTGCCAACTTTAACATTAACTTATCGATCGCAGCTAGCGGCATTTTATGTAATACCCTAGGCAGCAAAAAATTATGTAATGCTAGTATTTTTTTGTTTATTTCGAAATCTAATATCCTGTTACTCTATGTTAGCAACATGTAGTGCTAGGGAATAAAAATACAATAAAGTATTATAGACAATCGTTAAAAAAAACTTAACTTTTATAGTCGATATGCAAAAAACCGTATATGCACATGTAAGCGCTTACAGGGTATCTTTCAGTCCATCACTAAACTAGCTTGCTTGTTTTTTTTTTTAACTGTGTGCCTGGCACTTTTATTTTTGTTAACTTTTACAAGTGGCTGCTACTGCTGGTGCTGGTGGGCGTGGCGCAAGTTGTCAGATGTTGCTGCCCGCCTACAAGTTAATTATGCGCCGTGCGCTTTGCTGCGTGCGTCGCCACTTCCGGTTTGCTTGACGCCACTTCCGATGCGTCAAGGAAATTAAAAATGGCGCTGAGGAAAAACTGAAACTGAAAATAAAAAGTAACTGTCAGCGCGGCCTGTTAATTAAACGCCGCAACAACAAGCCATAATGAGCAATGCCCAGCTCCGTTCAGTTCAGTTGGCAATCTACCAATGTTGCCGCCCCGCCACCCGCCACCCGCCACCCGCTTGGCCAACGTTCCATGCAATGTAGTCGACATTTTCATTTTTTTTTAATCAATTAAAAATGCCACTTAAATGCGCCGCGCACCAACAAATATTTTCGTGTTGCACTGTGTTTCAGTTGTCGCCACTTGCCACCAGCTCACCAGCTCAGTCCTTGCCGCACTTGCTGCAAGCAATTATCGAAAATTTAATTAAAGCGCCAAGTGTCACAGGAAGCGTCTGTGTGTGTGTTTATGTGTGTGTGTGTAGCCCATATTAATGTTAACGCTTTAACGCATCATTAAGCAGCGCCAACGTTTGCTTGGTTTGGTCAGACTTTATTGCCGTTAAGAGACAACGTTGCATGCAGCATAAAAGTCAACAGATTGCTATGAGACAATATTTAAGAATATGTACACGAGCAACAATATCTGAAATAAACACAAGACTCAATCGATATCTGCGCACATTTTTTATTTAAATATAATTTAAACGATTTTTCGCTCTTTTTGTTAACAACAAAATGCACTTCATTTTTATAATAAATACTCAATTTATTGTGCCTTGAATTCATAAAGTATTTTTTCGCTTATTGTGAAGAAGCAAATGCAGCTTATCATATCGAAAAACTTTCTATGCAAAAAACACAAATAATTAAAGCTTTCACATTGGTGATTTAATTTTGTTCTTGTATAGTTCAGAGAATATGATTATCAAAATTCTAAGAAACTCGTTTATTGTTGAGTTGATCTATGGGGCCTAAATGAGAGCTGATCTCAGTTAACATTTCTTTTAATAGTATTTTAAATTTATTAAATGCTTCACTAATTAGTTTTTAAAGCATTTTTTTTTCGTTGGACTAAAAATTATTTTCGTTTTGCAAAAAATGTATTTACTCATCGAATATCCATTAAGTAAAGTATATAATTTTCTTATGATCATAAAAAGTATGTATTGTTGACTAAAATCTCCATCAAAAATTGCGCTCACGTTAAACCGTGTCTGTTAACTAAGTGAAATATCCAAAATGGGAGATCTCGCACATTTCACACAATTCACACACTTGATTTGGCAGCGACTTAACAGAGGATGCCCCCGGGCCTGACCAATGGGGAGTCCAATGCTCTAAATTGAAATGAAAGTTGTCGCCGTTGCTGCTGGGCGGCGCTTCAGGATTTGGCATGGAATGGGTTCCTGTTGCTGTTGTTGCTGTTGTTGACAAATGCAAAACCATTTGCCAAATAAATAAGCAGCTCAACGTAAATAAATATGCTTTCGCCACGCGCATTTACACTCAATAAAGATGCTGCCTTCGAGCTGATGATGGCAATGGGACAGGATGTTGGGCATCTGGGTAGTGAGTAGTGCGGGAGTCAAAGGATAAGTCTGGCAATGCCAAGCATAAAAATTGTATTTTAATGCGCGCGCATAAATAACACAAACAGGACACAAGACACACACACACACACACACACACACCGCGCGCGCACACACAAGGATTCACACTTGGGGAGCGAGCGCCACAAGCTGCCATTCTATCAAATGCTGAATCCAAGCTGGAAGCCAAAGTCGCTGTCACTAATTTAGTAGGTTTCCGTGGCATCGCCGAAAAATCAACAGGAAACAAACATGGCACAGTTGATGATGATGATGTTGATGCTGATGCTGATGCTGATGATGATTCTGATGCTGATGATGATGGCAACACCGTTTAGTGGCAGTGCCACGAATCGCTGCACAGGCGGTGTTGACAACACCAGGCGAAGAAAAAATTAAGGAGCTGCTAAATTCAATATGATGCTGCTTCTATACCCTTTCTGTAATAGTCGTTCGTAGTTCAATAACTGCTTAAAACAGCGAAATTATGGAGAGAATCGTCGGAATGATCTGAAAATAGGTGGAGAAAAATTTACTATTTCGATACTTTCAAGAGCTTCAAATTATTATAATATATTATTTTATATTATATCGATATTATATATTTTACTTTTAAAGCTTCTGTAACTTCGATAGGTAATTTCTAGCAGCAATAATGATATCGATTACGCTTAATATTCCAACAAAAGTAGTTTTGCACACATAAAAACTGGTTCATAAAGACTTAAGTTATTTTGTTTTTTATAGATGATAGCCGATTCAAAACTATCGATATTGCAATAAGCTATCGAAAGTAACAATCGGTTAATCGATAGCATCGGTATCGTCGACATCAAATAATCGCAGATAATCGAAATTAACGTGAACACATTCCTCGCCAAACTGACTTTACCTTCCGCAAGGGTATACACAAAAAAAGGAACAAAAAAAAAATGATGGCATTGAATGGAATGGAGTGGAAAGTAAACCGGAACGATATGGGCGCCCAGCATCTTCATCATCAGGCGGCATATGTTGGCATTGGCGTCGGAGTTGGCGTTGGCGTTGGCGTTAGGTGCTCATCAATAAAATCATCGAGGTCATTAAGTGGATTAACTGCAGCCCATCAGAAGCATGTGGTGCCATAGCACAAAACGCAAAATGCCAAATACGCACACAGTCAACGAGCACACACACACACTCACACACACAAATACTAACACTAAGAAATGGTCGTCATCTTTGGCTTTTGCTTTACACTTTGCACTTCATAACAGACAACAGCAAGGCACTGTGGAATTTGTCTTTTAAGCTTTGCATAAAAATAAAGTTGGACATTTTATAATATAATAATAATTTTTTTTATATTCAAATTTAAAAACTCTAATATTTTGTACTTAATTCTTAAAAAAGGTTTAACTACTTGCTTTTCAAGAAAGTAAGAAGCTGAGCTTTAAGCTCAGGGCCAGAGCATGCTGTCAATGATTTTAATATTTCTGAAGCTTGGATATGTTTTTTATGTTCTTTTTGCATACCAGAAAGCTTTGATGTGCTTTTTAAGCTCTTTATACTGAAGAGTATGCTCTTTATACTATGGCATGTCGTCCATGCTCATGGTTTGTCTAAAAGCTTTAATATGCTTTTAAAGTTCTTTTTGGTTACCTAAAAGTCTTGTCGTGCTTTTAATGCCCTTTTAATCAATGTGTGCAATCTAACTGAGAGCTTTAATTCAGGAAAGAATATGTGTTTTTTTTTATACTAATTTATTTTTTTAACAACATGTACTGTCGCTTTTGCCTTATGCGTTATTTGGGTATCTTTGGTACATTTTTAAGTATTATAACACCTATTGAAAAGCTTTAATCAGCTATAAGATCATCCAATGCGTATCACAAAACTTTCATTAGTTACCAAAGCTCTTTTTAGAGATGTTCTAGTGTTGGGAAGTCGTAAAAAAAAGCAGGACTAGAAGAACGGAAAAACTGGCCATGGCTTTGCTGATTAAGAGAGAGTGAGTTAAGCCAAAAATTCGTCAAGAATTTTGTACCTTTATACCCATTGTATAAAAATGTTCAGCATCTATCTATGTGTGTGTTTGAGAGTGTCCGGGAGTGTGTGTGAGAGTGTATGTGTGTGTGTTAGTGCTACTCAGTCAGCTTTTCTTGGAGCTGGTCGAAAAGAAGCAGTAGAAAGAGGGCAGGGCAACGGCAGCTTGTCTTGTCTTGGTTCCTGTTGTTATTGACATGTACGAATTAGGTTAAATTTATTTACTGTCAGTTCAGTGAACTGCAAATGGTTTTAGTTTATTAAATTTAGCCAAGGGACCAGACTTGGCAATCTGTTTTAAGTTTGTTAAATGCCAAAAAATCAAGATTGAGATTAAGTTATCGATAGATGGATTCGTTGAGCTACATTTTGACAGCTGTCTTATTGCTCTATCTCTTTTTCACTCCCTCTCGCTCTCTCTCTACCTCTCTCTCTCTCTCTCTCTCTTTCTCCCTCACTCTTTCTCTCTCTGTCTACACTTTTAATTTACACTGAAAAGCAGCTGAAAATTAATTTCAAAGCTGCCGCCGTGAGGGTAAAACTCAATTGCGGTTTGATTAATTGTGCTGTACATGAAACCCAGAACTCACATTCACACTCACACTCACACTTACACTCACATTCATACTCATACTCGAACTGGCACTCAAGTTGCATTAATCAGCACAGCGCTGAACGCTGCTCATTTATTTGCAAAAAGGCAAATGAGGAAACGAACAAGAAAAAAAATGGTTAACGTAAACGTGGATTTTTCAGAAAACCACTTTAGCAAATCGCAGTCAAAGTTAAGCTAGCTCTCAGCTTAACGTGAATAAAAATTAAGCAGCAGCAACAATTACATTTGCTTAGTCGAAGCTTAAATGCTCTTGCAAACATATAACCTTGTCATATTAAACCAATCATCAAGCTGTTATAACCAAACCTCTGCAATTAAATTCTATTCTTGATTGATTAAAGGCAAAGGATATGCTCATATATTGATTAACTCTGATTTTGGTTTCTATTATGGAATTAAAGTTTTCTTTCATATAATCATAAGCAAGCTTTTTGGTTCTTCAATTTAATTAAAAAGCATTTAGAAACTTGTTTCTTATGAGATTTATTGGATTTGTAATAGATGTCTTTTTATATAATACTAGCGTGTATTCCACGGCTTTGCCCGTGCAAATTTTGTGCTTATAATTTTGAATCAAAAGTTTTCACGTAGTTTCTGCCTATGGAAAATTGAAGTCTACCTCTACTATCTTAAATTCCACGTCTATTTTAATATATGTTTTAAGTTCATCGAAGTTAACCAAATCAACATATTCAACAATTGTTGTTCAATAAAGCATCGATCCGCATTTTCCTTTGCAATGAGTTTGAAGACGATTGGGTGCAAAACAAGACAGTCGCAGTTTTCTTCAAAAAATACTAAAACACGTTTTCATTTGAAATTGATCGCGAATCTTTGATTCACATTTTCACCAAGAGGGGATTGATTTTCCAAAAAGTCTGAGATACCCTTTAAATAAGTTTGTACAAAGATCTTTGAAAATGGGTGTGAGAGACTATTAATGCTGATCAGTGGTTGATAGTCTCTTACCTAACGCTCTGCTAGCTGTTACCAAATTCCGGACTTAATATCTATACCCTCTGCCAGTTGAAATGCAATAAAAAAGAAAAAGAAACGGCGTGCTTGCTGCCTTAAAAGCTTTGGCAAAAGTTTGTTAAGCAGCAGCGCAAAAAGCAATTGCTCTAGAAATCAATTAATTTGAAATTACGCATACGACATGTGTGCAAACAGCGCACAAACTGAAGTTGCAGCAGCCGCGCTTTCACTTTCTGCTGTTTGAGTTTATTTTGTGTGCCAAATTGAATTTTTATTTTTTTCGACTGCCATTTGGCGCTTTAAATGGGCCAAACGTGACATTTCCATTTTAGCCGCGCACATATAGAAATTTGGACTTTATGTTTGAGTTTTATACCCTGTTAACAAAAAAAAAAATTGGTCGAGTAGCGTTTAATGGATTTTCCTTTCAAGCAGAGCACAATTTAAATAATGACACAGGTATTATCTAGCACTTGAGCTTTGGTTGGTTCAAAAAGATCGCTTGAATATAGCTCTAGGAAGAGGGCACAGAGAAGGATTACTTCTGCAGATCCTTCCACCTGATGGATATGAATTCTATTATTGAACAAAGCAAGCAGTCAAAAGGTTGTTCCCAAATTGGAGGTAAAGTTACTACAAATTTATATTTGAAAATTTCTAATTAATAAGAAGAAAAGTTTGAGTATATTTTCTTTGATTATAAAAAGAAGTAATATATTTTGTATTACTCTTGAGCTATATACGGGGCATTTGCTAGTCAAGCACTTTTGCCTTTCGCATTTATAATTATTTAACTAGTCACAACGATTTATCAAAACGATATTTAAAGCAATAAACTAGCAAATCGATCAAAGTAAAGTGCGTTTTGTTTGCGAATAATTAAATTGAATTTAAAGCTGAAGACATGCTAACAATGCGGCAAAAGCTCAACTAATTGCTGATGCTGTTGCTGATGTTGCATTTCTGCATTAAAATATTTATATTTATATAGTGCTGCCACATGGCGTATGCGTTATTTGCGCCCGCATATGCTGCCACGCAGCCTCTGTGTGTGAGTGCGCGTGTGTGTGTGTGGGTTGTGTCTGGGTGTATGTATAATAAACAATATCCAGGAAGACAACAGCAGCGCTGGATTTATGTTGTCGTTTGAACGCAGTCACACAAACACACAGACACACAAACACACAAACACACACACACACACACACATTGCGACGCCCCTGCCATTCGCTCCATATGCTATATAAATAAATATATACATAAGGCAGCGCCGTGCAGCAGATGCGCCGCGCGCTGCTCTGTGGCCATCTGACCGCAACAAAGAGTCAGCTCACACACACACACACACATACACACACCATCACACAAATATGCATATGCCTGGCATAGAAAGAAAGTGTTGCATACTTTTTAGAGAATTTCGCAACACCTTCGGGGCATGTAACTATCTTTGCAGCTCATAAAGTTATAATTACGCTGACCCCAGGCACAAGTCAGACAAAGGGCAAACGCATGAATTATACAGAATAAAGGCTTTTTATGTGTGCGTGTGTGTGTGTGTGTGTGAGCGTGTGTTTGGCTTATTAATTTGCAGCTGAATAGAAAAAAAAAAAAGAAGAAAACAGACATAGTTGACTATGTGATTATTATTTTAATTTAAGCAGCTTCTTAGCTAGAAGCTTAAGTATGTTATATTTATGGGCCTACTAAAAATACGAATACTTTGAGTAAGTTAACAATTAAAATGTGAGATTGTCGCAAATGTGCAATGGATTCAAGCCCACCAAAAGTCTATGGATTGTGCTGTAAACATGCCCCATATATATTTTTTGTAAATAATTTAAATAAGATATGGAATCTAAATATGGATATGGAAAATAAATATAATGTTGCATACCAAAAATTTCAGCTATTAATATTCTAAGTTTATCTGATATTTAATCAAATTTTTGCAGTCTTGGGCGATACTGAAACTAAAATTCAGTCCTTTAAATCGATCAACTTGAACTGCAGCAGAATGCGTGGCGTGGATAGCTGATAGGCAATGAAGGGCTTGTCAGCCGGATGATGGAACGCTACTTGAAAGTTCCTAGGCAAACGAGCGACACCCACTTCCAGCTCCATTTCGGCAATGCGACGACCTATGCAGCTGCGAGAGCCAAAGCCAAATGGCAAATAGGCAAAGGGATGACTGGACTTGGTGGCCATGGGACAGCCATTGGAGTCAGTGGAGTCGTGTTGCTTTTCACGCAGCCAACGCTCGGGTATGAACTGGCCCGGCTGCGAGAAATGCTGCTCATTGCGCCACAGATTCAAATGGACCATGGCAATTTCACTGCCCGGTGGCACCGTGCAACCGCTGAGCACCAGTTCCTGCCGCGTGCTGCGCACATTGGCCGAGGTCAGTGGATAAAAGCGCAGCGTCTCCTTAATGCAGGCACGCAAATAGGGCAAATTCTTCATGGACTCAACCGTAAGGGGTGTATCCTTCGCTGGCAAAATTCCAAGAATTTCTGTGCGTAGTATTTTCTGCTTATCGGGATGCTGGGCGAGAGCCAGTAGTATAGCCGCAAAGGTGCTGGTTGTCTATAAATTAAAGAAATCTTACTCTGGCTGAGTTAGTTTATTTAGAAGCTGTTCCAGGCACCGTATCGACACCGGCGAACATCATGTCCAGCGCCATAATAACCGCATATTTGCGATTAATAGCCAACAGTTTTTCCAGCACACTTTTCTCTGCATCGCTTTTCACCTCTGTCGATTTCTCAATGCGTTCCACCGCCTCCAGTGCAACACGGCCGATAGATTCCAGTGTCCAGGCGCTGATCTCATCTTTAAAATTAGCGGGCATCTCCAAATTCTCAGGATCGCGTATGAGTTTTATGCTACCAACATGTTTGGGTTAAAACATAGAACGACTTCACTCGTTAATCGGCTTATCGACTTATTGGTAATCGATGTATCGTTTATCGATTTATCTTTATTTTACGTATCGATTCATTTATCGTTATTCGATATATCGCTGATAGATTTATCGCTTATCAATTTATTTTCTATGGATTAAAATATTATAAATTTATTACAAGATTGGATCGAAGTTGAAGGTTAAATGGACTAACATACGGTTTTGCAACTGATCTATATATGGTATTATTTATTGCTCAAACAAAAGTTAAGTTTTTGGCATCTATATAATGGAGGGGACGATGATAAGATCTAGCACATATACATATGTGTTTGGATCAGAGAGGAGCAAGTATATGCTAAGTTAAGTCAAGAAATCTTGAGAGTTTACCAAGAATTTAACGATCATTCCCATGGCAGTTGTGTGATTTGTATATATGTATGCATATTGACCTCAAATTTTTTGCAATGGCTACGTTTACATATATATGTATATGTATGTTGACATGCAAATTACAGACAAAGGCCAAACCGTAACAGACGAACATTTTGCGTATTCTTACCTCAAGCGAACCGTCTAATTACTTTTGTTTGGATTAACAGCCTTGTTACTTATCAGAAAATGGTTTCTATATTTATGCGCACTGCTGTGTCCAGCTGCAATATACACACCTGCTGCATTTGCCGCGTTACCGTTACAGAGCTGCTAAGTTTTGTTGTTGTTTTTAAACATTTAATAGCGGCATTGCCAGCAAATATTTTACGCTGCGGCGTCATCGCGATGATGTTTTGTTTGTGTTGCGTCTCGTTTGCACGCCTTGTTTGCTTCACTCGTGCTGTTCCTTTCACACGCGTTTTGTTTGCTGTTCTTGTTGTTGTTGTGTGCATTTTTCGGCAACTCGTCGCGTTAGCTGCTCGCCGTACACTGAATTCGCTTAGGCGATTAATCGTTAACCGTTAGGTATTATGCTTACGTTTTTACGTGCGTCTCGCTCGCTCTCCTTTATAATTCATACACCAGTTTATAGTGCGATCATTCACACTCGCGAGCTGTCCAATTTATACTCGCTATATCATTCGCTCAGTTGGATAATGTTTGAACTTTGCATGCGTACATAAATACATACATACATGTGCATAGATAAACACAATAACAAGACTTTAAGAAAAACATCATTTTATTGTCTAGCTAAACATTCTGTGTATGTGTATGTATTTATTTATTTACATACATATATGAAAAGTTCTAAAGTTTGATTAAAAAATGTTAGCTTTACATAACACGTAATAACATATTTTATCACATTTCCTATTGCACTGCAATACACTACAGTTGGTAATGTATTGAATTTTGCTAAATATTGCTGTGCTTCAACTTCAGTATGTAGCCCGGGAAATGCACTTTAATTTGAGCTGTAAGTTAAAAGTTTCGCACTTGTCAACATTTTGCATTTTTAAAATAACAATTTCCCGGTCAGCAAACAAAATGTAGTCGCTGCTTCAAAATTATTTGCGCAACTGGAGCAAACAAATTATAACAAGAATGAATAATGTGAGCGTAGGTGTGCGACTTGCAAATACCCTAAAAATATAAATATTGGCCTAAGTTCAACAACAACAATGAACAACAACTAGGCACACAGCTTTTTGGAGAACAAATAAGATATATTATCATGCTATTGTTTACCGACCCTGGAAGCTTAAATTTGTTGAGAATTACAACGCGTTAATTTGATAGGCAAAGAGACAGAATCATACTTCAATCCTCTTTAAACTCATCTTGTTGATGGCAGCTCGAGTTTTTGTGTGTATTTAAAATTTGTTTAAACTTATGAACATATTTAAATATTAGAATTAACATTATTATTATATGATATTATTATTATTATTAAATGATTAGCATACATACGGATTGTAGTTTTTCCAGATATTTCTGGTTAATAGCATAGACTAAGGTCCACTTGTATTTGGATGCATATAAAGAATTGACCTACACATGTATTTATATGTATATATTTAATTGCATATCAAACTCTTGCCCGTTACATACGCCACTTAAATTTGTGCATACCCCATTTGACACTATCTACCAGTACAGGATATCAGCTCTGCTGCCCCACTTTGCAAGCAAGTTTCTCAAGAAACACAATTTTTGCCGCTGCCAACTGCTTGAATAAATACTAAAATTCAGCTTGGCTTTAAATCACTTTTGGTCCTTTTGTCAGCTTTATGATTTATATGTATTTATGGCAAATGACATTTTAATAGACTCGAGAGCTAATTAAATTTGCATTTCAGCTGCGCAACGGGCTGCAGACAATAAAATGGCTCAAAATGTCGCCACGTGCGATATGTCAGCCACGTAACATATGAATAAATTATTTAACATTTCTGACAAGCCGACAAAAAAAAAAAAACAGAAAAAAATAAAAATAAATAAAAAATGGGAAACTACAAGCAAAGTTGCCAAAAACTTTGCGCATTAGCCAAAAATGGCGGCCTGAACTTTGTCGTTGGCGGCAAATGTAATTTATCAGGGCGGAAATAAGTAAATCAAAAACAATTTAAAGCACGTTCTCTGTGGGGGCGGGGCAGAAGCTGCTGCTGCTGCTGCCATCATTAGCAGCATGGTTTTGGAATCAAGGGAGCAGGGGGGTGGGTGCGCAGCTGTCAGGATATGCGAAAAGGAGCAGAATCAGGCGGCAGCTTTAACTTAATTAGCTCGTCTAAGCCAACTAGAAATGGGCTGGCATTGTCTGCAAAAGTCACGCAGTGTTCACAGCATACCAAAGCCCGATGGCCTCTCTGGCAAACTTGGCTAAAAGTTCAACAAACACACACACACACACACACATAGCTAATGAAATTTTGAAAATTTTCCAACACGCAGCCGACGAACCTCAAAAGCAATTAATCACCTGCATTAAAGCGCGTTAGGTGCCGACATCTGAAACTCAGCTCTCACTCTGTATGTGTGCTGTGTGTGTGTGTTGGTGTGTGTGTCTGTGTGCGTAATGATGTTTGCTGAAGGACCTGCCACCCTTGGTGAGTGGCCTGACAAAACTGAAATCCGCATCGCCTACGCCTCCGCCTCCGCCTCCGCTTTTGTGCCCGTCTCCCTTTAGCCCACAAAAAAGTTGAGTGCTTTGTGTTATTGTTTGCTCAGCAGCCAATTGTGTTTGCTTTTTGGTAGTTAATCCTATTAATTAGCCAACTGTGTGAGTGCCAACAACAAAATACTGGCTGATAAAAAAAATATCTAAAAAAGATTTCGGTTCGGTTTTCGTTCAGCCCATCAAATTGATTAACAGGCAGCTTGGCTCAATGTGGAAAGCAAAAGTTTTCTTGACAAGCGCAGAAAACTCTTAACAAATTTTCTAAAAATTAACAAAAGTTGCCTTAAAGCTAAGTCGTTGGCATTTTAAGCTAGACATTAAATTTATAACTTCTTCAATTATTTATGGCAAATGAAGGCTTAACAAATTTTAAAGAGGTAAAATAACTTTTAGTCTACATATTAGGGAAATATTTTAAATAAAAGCGATTCTCATTACAGTTTTCCCAGCAAATCATGCTCAATGCAAACGTTTAAGAATGTCGCAGAAAGCAAAATTGATAAGCCAAATGACTTTGAGATACTTGAAAGAAAGCGGGAGAAACTTAGCCTTGAAATGGGTTATATTTTCGGTAAAGAGGGAGAGGCAAAAATATAAATAAAAGATGGTTTATGGAACAGAAGAAAGATAGACTGAGCGAGAAAGAGAAAATAACTTTTCGGGTGCGGAACTCTGAGAAAAGTTGATAGATTGAAGGACGACAGATGAGCGGAAAACTAAATGGATATAAAGAGAGACAGACCCTTAAGAAATGGGGAAAATAAAACAAAGCACATCAATTGCTTATATAGCTCTAAGCTTAAACGTGAAGCGCTTTTCTATCAGCTTCAACAACAGATTCTTCCAGCTGATATAATTTGACTGGCGTCTGAGTCGACCATCAAGAACAGATTATAACATGCAACTAGTCTTCGGCACTTCAACATCAACATCAACATCAACGTCAGCGGAGACGAGAGGTAAAAGGCGAGCGTCTCAAGCAAAAATGAGGCACCAAAAAAATCAACAACATAATTGCGTTTAATGTTTATTAACTTGGCCATCAAAGGCACTCACGCACACGCCAAAGGAGCAAGAGAAAGGCAGCTTGCTAACAGGAGCAGCCGGGATGGTACCTTGCCTTGCATGTTAAAACAAAATCCAATTAGCATTTTCTTTACCTTTCTGTGGCAAATGCCACCGCTGCCTCCCCTGCTGCTGCCTCTGCTGCTGCCTCTGCTGCTGCCTCTGCTGCTGCCTCTGCTGCTGCCTCTGCTGCTGCTGCTGCTCCATTTCGCAGTTTTCCATTTTGTTTGATAAACGCGCGAGCATTTCAAATTAAATTACACGCAACTAATTTGTTTTTGTGATTTTCCACGCCAATGTGTGTGTGTGTGTGTCATCATGCGCCCCAATTGCACAACACATGCATGTGTCTTTGTGTGTGTGTGTGTGTGTGTAAATAACATTGCCGCCTGTTAAATCAACAGCTAACCGCACGACCAAAGTTACTGAGCAAACGTTGAATTTTTAATATTTGTACTCTCCAAGAAAGGATAAAAGACGCTTTAGAAAAATGAAAATCTTAGATATACATCTCAAGTTGGCTTTCTGTTTGCCCGCCAACGAAACAACAATTGTGGCAAGAAATTGCATTAAAACACAAAACAACATTGTGTTGCATGGCTGCTTAGAAAGTCATGAAACTTGCCACAAATAACTAACTCAGAGGCAGCTAAAAAAAGGTTCAAGTTAGTCTTACAACTGAGTATATAACTAAATAGATTTTCAATAGGTTTTTAGCCAATTTTTACACTGCAGTTAAGGCTTAAAATTGATTTGAAACAGTTTAAAATCAGATTTAAAACATGGTTGAAACAGGCTTCAAATTTGATTTATGACAGGTTTAAAGTGCGCTTTAAGGGAAAACTTAAATTAAAATCGATCAAATATGAACTAAGTATATTTTAAATAAGAATATATGTTAAATACAAACAATATCTCGTCAATGACAACTAGATAGTTATTTTATCACTCACTCTCTCTGCACAATCTCGTCCCGTTTCATGTGCCAACCGATTTTCAAATAATTCCTTACATATTTACAATAGACAAAACTAAAATGTAATTTATGCAAAGCGAATGCCAAGCGAATTGAAATGAATAAATGCAATCTTCCGGTGCAAATGCTAGCCACAAGCTGTCAACTCTTTCAGTTCTCTGTTTTTTTTTTTGTTTATATGTTTTGAGCGGAGACATTTAACAGAATTAGCATTAAATATGCATAAATAATGTCGAATTACGGCAAATAATTACAACTGTCAGCTTATTTATGTACGTATGTATGTTTTCTTTTGGCGCCCGAGCAGGGACTCGACTGATGATGATGACTTAGCTGGGAAACGCTATACTCTGATAATTATGGCATGCAAAACTGTGCCGTTAGTGTGCACAAAACGCTGGCCAAACACTCTGTAACCCAATATAAACGCCATTTATCATGGTGCGTAGAGAGTGGTGCGTGGTGCGTGGTGCGTGTTAGCCGCAAGCTTTGCCTAGGGGCCAATGCCAGTGGCAGTGCCAGTGGCAGTGGGCGTGGTGCTGAGCGAGTCTATGTGGTGACTGTTGCTAATAAATTATAGTCCTGAGCTGGCTGGCTGGACATGTGCCGCACACGGAGAGCGGCAGAAGGGGTTTGGGGCAGCAAGGACTGGTCGTTGCCTGTCGTTGACAGTTTTAAATTACAAACGTTGGCATTTGGTTTCGCTTTGGTTCATCTGGTTTGGTCTTTGCCAGGCTAATTAAGCCAAACATTTGGCAATTGCAACTGTGTCCTTGTCATAACTTTGGCTGCTTATTAGCTTTTTAATTGGCTCGGATTTTGGGCCCAAAAAATGTAACGACAACCTATGACCCATACGCCCCCAAAATACGACCACAACAAATGGCGCATCAAAGTCAAATTTGTTATTTATTGACTGTCGTCTCTTAAAGCCCAAAGCCGGCTCTCTGGCATATTTATTCGCACGCCAAGTGTGTTCCGTCCCCGTCCCCGTTCCAGTCGCCGTCCCAGTCACTGCCTTAACCTGGTCTCATTTTTCACAGCTCGTCCATTGAATTGCGCCAATTATGCGTTGACAGCCTCAAGCTAGTACAAGGCCTGGGCAGGATTGGGCGGTTTTTTGGCGGCTCTCTAAGTGGAATAACATGTGCGCGCACAATTGGCCCATTGTATGTGGGGTTGGCCAGAAGCAGGCTGTCTTTTCTTTCTTTCTTTCTTTTTTTGTTGTTGTGCGCGGCAGGTTGCCAGCTTCTACTTACTATAATCTGTGGCAATTGGAGAGGTCCATAATGACATTGGTTTGTTTGCCAAATACTTTACCTAAACGGGGACAAGATGTTGCTCAAGTGTAGGCCCATAAAGTAATTCAACAAAGCTGTGAAAATATAAAGGAAATAAAGAAATAATAGAAAGGCATTTTATATTCTATCAGTTCAATATGCTTGAGAACATGCTTGCCTTTAAAAGTTGTTGCTTAAGACTTGACTTCAAGTATGAGGTTACCGCATGGAAATCAGATTTTTCTAAAAAAGAAAATAAAAAAGAAAAAATTTAAATATCTCAAAAAATTGGAAAATAATTCCTATTATTAGTTATTATTAACAAGGAACTTGAAAAACTTATTATTATACATAAAATGGGCATGGCTGCCCTGAAGGGAAAATAAAACATCTCCATCGTCTCGATGATGCTATTTGAAACATGTGCATAAAATAACAGAATTATATATAATTATAATAGGTATAGCGTAGGTTCTTCTTACTTCTTTCTCGGGCTCTAAAATGCTTAACTTCATATCCATGCATGCTTACGATTAGCTCAAATAGCCCATGAATGTGGACAATAGTTAATTAACCTTAATAAAATTATTATTGGTTAACAGTGAGTTTTTCTTCCGAACTGTGTCATTCCAGGAAATAAATCTAGATATAACGTACATTTTTCTCGGGAGCTCGAATCCTTAATTTCGCTTAGACCAACGATTCCAGCGACTGTAAAGGATATACGAGCTCTTCTTAAGTTAAAGCTGTCATATTCAGCTTTAAATAACGTTTGCTTCTTTTTCGTAAAGAATATATCCCCACCATACAAGCCCGTGACTATTATTTAAAAAATTATAACTAAATCTGGACATGGGTTACGATTTTGTTTTGTAAATGTAAAAATATATTTAATGCAAACAGGCGCCCCGTGGCTCAGTTTTGATGAAATAATGCAAGTCGGAAACTTTTACAAACAAGTGAAGAAATTCCTTTTTAAATTCCAATAATGTGTTGTATTTGCTTTTCATGTGACAGGATGACTTTACTTTATATCCGTTGCTAGCAATAAATCTGAAATAAATCAAAGAGAAAGAAATACATATACAGGAAAGAGTTTTGCAATATTTTTTGACAGGGTTGCCAACTGAGCTGTCTTTATGCACTGTTCAACTGGGATCGAGTGTGGCAACATGCACTTGTAGCGCTGTGCGGCATGTCAAGGTTCTTAAATCTGAAACTCGCCACCCACCCCCGAAGAAGAACCCAAACCCGCTGCCGAGTTGCTGACAAAACAGTTCACAAGTGCAACAACAGATAAAATGTATTTGTATGCAATTTGTTTTTGTGCTGTGTTGTTGTTAAAAATAGAAGAAGAAACATCTTGTACGCTTTTCATTTGGCCTCGCATTGTTTCTCTGTGTGCCTGCATGTGTTTGTATTTGTATTCGTATTTATTTAGTTTTTTCTATATTTTGTCATCTTTTATTTTGCTGTCCGCAATTGTGTCATGCACTTCAATATGCACGTCCATTGTTTGCGCAGGGCCAATGCCGTGTGCCTCTGGGTTGGTTGAGTTTGGGGGCTTGGGCTTGGGCTTGGGCTTGGACGTGCCCTGCGGACTCCCAGAGTGCCGCACTCGTATTCGCACTCAACGCATTTGAGCACCATCAGAATTGTCGCTTTGATGTTGCATCAACCGACTATGGGGCTGAGGCCAACTGGGTTAATGGCACAAATGTTATGCAGGCTCCTGTTGCCCCTGCCACAGCCCGCCTCAATCAAATTTTACATGAAAGCTGAAAGCATGTGCATTTTGTTAGGGTATTGCCATATGCCTCACATAGAACACCTTATAACTTATTTTCAAATATGTTTTTCTTGTGCTCGCAAAACACGACAACATATACCATATTAAATTACATGTTCTGTGAGGCGCAACAGGAGACAACAGCTACAAGCTACGGTTTACAGGCGGGGTAAACATTCCAGGAGACAGCTAGGTGCGTGTCTTGTCATATATAAAATTAAACAGCATCAGGCAAAACAATTTAAGTAGCTGCCAAATACTAAGAAAAAACCTTGACAAAATTTGACAGCAAGAGCAAGTCGCTTATATTAATACTCTATATTATTTATCTTCTGCTGATTTTGGCGATCTTTCATTATTTAATATTATTTAATACATAAAAACGTTTAAATTTGTTTTCCAAATTATTGGATATATTTCTAATTCTCCGTTAATCTCACACTTGACCATTTTAATTTAAATTTATTTTCTTTTCTTTTTATCTTTTCTAGAGCTTTGTTACAAAAACTCTGCAGGAAGAAGATATCTATTTCCTTGCTTCTTTTCTATTAGATACTCCTTCTTCTTTTCAAATGTCACATACTATGCCGCATTGGCTCTTATACCCAACGTCTAACCTTTAAAAGAGCAATGTATGAGTCCCAGGAAAATGGAAGTAAAAACAAGCGCAGATTGACAGTTAATAAAGCGGCGACAAGTTGCCGGCTGGGTGGTTGCCACCGGGTGGCTTAAAAGAAACGTGGCAACTGTGGCGTTGACAACTTGACCCAATGTGTGCGACAAACGGCACCCCTCCACTTGCTCCCCTGCCATCACATTATGACCAACAACAAATTTCGGCGAGTTCCCTGCGAGGCGGACGAGAAATTTGTAATAAAGCAAAAATTGTTAGCTTCAAATTTCACAAGCTGTCAAAATATTGAATTTCAAGGCAACGCGCCTTCGCTTTGATTGGGGCTTTGACTCTGGGCGGGTGGGCGTGGCCCGTCAGTGGAATCGCTTTCAATGTTGGCGAACGTTTTAAGTCCTCGAGCAAGGCAAAAGCAACTGCATAAATTAAATGCACATTTGTCAACAACAGGCAAACCAAAAGGAAGCAATTAAAACAAACAATTCCACTCGTGTATGCCTCATGCCACGTGCCGCATGACTCATGTGGCACGCAATTGCTGACATTGAGAACTTAATTTGTGGGTAGTTTCAGGTATTTGTTAGGGGTTTAACAATTTATGTGGAACTCTTCATAAGGTAATTAAAACTAGACATGTGGGAGTTTCTTGCCTCGAGAGGGTTAATTTTCTGGCTATAAAAAAATATTATACTATCTAGTATTAATATTTGATGCTAGATACTTCTTGTAATATCAATTAGTATCTCTTTTTAGGTATGTCTTTTAAATGCAAAATCAAAAATTTATATTAGCTATTTGCCCCAACCCTTGTATTCGATTTCTGGTATAGTTCACTCTTGTGTGCTCTATTTGTCTGCTCTTTGTCAAAGACATGGGCTCTGAATTTTGATTTATTTTTAGGATTTTGATTATATTAAAATTGTGCAATGTCCAATTAATTTTTAATTACTTTCAAGCTGTAAGTTATGTTTCCCGCTACCTTAAAAACTTGAGTTTCTAGCGAAATTTCCCCAAATGTATATTTGATGAATTTCCTTTTATTTTTAGATAAACAATAAGAAAATTGGCTGTGAAAAAAATGCCCGCTAATGAGTTTCCAGTGAAACCAATTTCATTTCAAATGACCAAAGCATGTGACACACAAATATATTTATTTTTGAACCTGGCCAAAATGAGGGCGTGTACCAGAGCCAACAATCGATAAGAGTACACTATGAGGGAGAAGTTGGGTAGAGGTGAGGAGGGAGTAAAGGGAGTGGAAGGACTGGAGGGATTCGCGAAGCAACAACAGTTTTCACGCACTTTTCAATAGCTACAACAGCCAATTGAAAGCATTTTCCTTTTTATGAATTCAGTTGACATTTTCCGCAACAGTTTTCGCAACCCTGGAACTGGCTTAGAGCTGGCGATAAGCGAGAACCCATATCAAAAGCATTGTTGGGGATGCCAGAGAGCCAGAGCCGGAGAGCTGGCTGACTGCACATTACACCATAATTTTCAATAAATAGTTTTTGGCCAAATCATTTGCTGCGTGCTGCGAACTTTGTAGCTGGGCACAAAATGTGGCACCGCCTGTGCCTGATGCCCCAAACGTGACTCTGTGCGCACACGAGGCGCTTAACGCTGCTGCACAAAATATCATTTTAGTTAATACCCTGTACCCAGTGAAAATGTGTAAAAAGGGTGTAAGGGTTTGCTGTAACTGCAAGCAACGACCCCATTTAGTGTATGTATTTCTGATTAGGGCGTCGAGTGTTATCCATCTATGACATATGATGGCGTCAATCTGGGCAGCTACGAAAGCTGGGGGGTTGTCATTTTAAATGTATATTCCTCTATGCCATATGTAGATGTTGGTTTTTCATTTAATTCAAAGGGCGAAAGCCCATATTCATTTTATCGATAATTATCGATTTTGTAACTTAATTTTTTAGGCCTTAGACCTAGAACCACCAAGCTTAGTATATGGGCTCCCGTATAGTACATATAGATATTCCCCAATGTCATATGTATTATGGAATGTGTAGAATTCTTTTCGGTAACATTACCAATTTCCATTATATCGATATATACCGATTTTGTGACTTAGTTTTATAAGCATAACTTGAGTATTATTAGAGGTAGATGCATTAAACTTGGCGTATAATATAAACAGATTGAAGATATTTAATTTTTTTGATGCCCTCCCCCATTCTTCTCAAAGCTGGAAAAACATTCATGTTTTGTGTTTTGGTACAGATACATTTCTGCATGCCTTATTTTCGGATTGAAATTTTCATGAAGATCGGACATTAAGCACCGAAGATAAACAAGAATGCGTTTCCCAAGCATAGTGTGAGGCAAAGGAAAGAAGAAACAGGGTCGCGGCGTGTGTGTGTGCTTGTATGTATTTATGTATCTATGTTCTAGTCGTGCACTCCCGACATTGCTTGTCCTTTTTGTTTTTGGTCGCTGCAAAAAGTCAACAACAATAAACGAAATGACAGCCGCCTTTGTGGAGCAACTGTGGCAGCTCGCATTTCTGCCCCACTTGTCACTGGCAGTTGCGAACGTTTTATTTTTAGCCCAAAAATGTTCGGAACGGAATATCAATACAGTTACCAGCAAGGGGCTAGCCAACATAAAGTAGTTTCCTGGCGGGAGGGGCAACTTGTACAGAAACTCTGGCAATTAGTCTGCCAAGGCAATTAAAATGCTAAAAATTGCCGCTGACAGGCAAAAGCAACTGCGGCACGAAACATGCGCCAGGTAACTGGCTGCCAGTACAGAAAGTCGCGGCACTCGCGACTCTCTGGTCTCGAGAAATCTCCCTCTCCCTCTCCAGCTCTAGCTCTGCGCTCCATTTAGTCGCCCCACATAATTCCAAGAAATTTCCTATAATCCATTGCACGGCATTTTGGCCCTCTGCTGCCACCAGCAACTCTTGCAGCAGTCGCTATCTAAAAATAAAATTAGTAAAAACTTTAAGAAAATGAAATATATGAGAAGAAAAGGGCGCGACTGTGAGATACCCAGTGTATCAGTTCTTGATGCAGCTCAAAATGTTCACTTGCAGATATTAAATTAAGTGAAAACGTAGAAATTAAAGTGTGCTTTAGGAGGTTGTTATGCTTGGCAGGCAGATACCCTGTAAATTAATCTGAGCGGCAGTTTATTACGTTTGTGGAAGTATCTATGTATTATTTATGGCGTATGTGAGAACTGTAAATAAAACTTGGCCTCTGTAAACATGCTCGCGTTTCAAATTACCAGTGTATTAAATTTGGGATTAGCTCGCTGAATATCAAATGAAGCTTTAAAAGATACCTTTTCAGATAACCTGGAAATTGATTCAGCTGCCAACCTTATATTTGTAAGGCAATTCTCCCCAAATAGACCTTAATTAACATCAAATGATCCGCCTGTTACAAGGTTTTGCATAGTTCAAGCATACCCCATTACATTGCTTTTATAAGCCCAGGGTATGTCTATTAATTTCTAAGCAAGCGCCTTGCGCTGATTTCTTATTGCATATTTCAGCAAAAAAAAATGTGTCATTAAATTTGTTTGCAGTTGTTGTTCATCTACAACATCTTCCTGTTGGCTGGAAAAATAAATGAAGCTGTAACGAAAAATCACAAATATTTAATAAGTAGCTGCAGCTACAGATTAAGCACAAATATTTTCGGATCGTTCAACATTGAAAAGTGCGAGCAGCCTGGGGCAAGAAGGGGAAAAATGACACGCAAATATTTAATATTAAATTCGCCAAGACATTGTGCTTTATTAAAGTACAGTGAAGATTGACAAAAGAAATTATTATAACATATAAAATGTTTCCAATTCGCAATGTGATTACAATTTGAAAAGTCCATGCTTGAGCTTGTCCTTGCGAGCTTATAGAAAAGGCTTGTTGCGAATTTTAACACTTCTATCAATTTTCATTTATTTAATTTAATTATTTATTGTTATAAAATTTTTGTAATTTTTATTTCTTAGCTTTTGTATTCCCTACACGAACATGCTTCCAAAATTTAATTTATTAGATGTACTTCGCTTAACCCTTTGACCCACCACCCTCCCCGCCCACATTTTCTGTGACTGCTTCTCTTTTAGCTCACGATTGCCTGCAGCTCTTTAATTACTTAAGCTTTCAGCCAACTTGACGAGTTTTCACTGTGCCACAAGCACATTTCAAGCATTGCCAAGAGCGTACAAGAGTCGCATCCGTGCACCACGGCACCAACCCACAGTCCGCCCACTTCCCCGGCCAAGCAGACACCCACTCATGAAAATAAAAACGACAACTCATTTAGCTCCATAGAATCATGCCTTAGTTGACGTGAATCACTCACTCAGACACTCGAGATGCTAGCGGGAGGTAGGGCAGGGCAGGGCAGGGCAGGGGGCGGGTGTTGTGGGTTGGAAAACTATTTTCGCATCTGAGTCGGAGGCCTATTAGCTCTGACCGAGATGATCCCAAGTAGCGCGCAGCGTTGGAAAATTTAGCTCTCGAGCTGTCAACTGGGCGTCTAGTAGGCGAACGAGGGTCTGTTTAAGATGACAACAACACGATGCGTGGAAAGTGCGCGGAAAAACGAAAACTTAAAAGGGAAAATGAAAATGCAAACTTTTGAATTGCTCATTAGGCACGCTAGTTTTGGGGTGGACGTACACACGCACGATACACATAACTGATGCGCATCAAACATTGTGTCTGTGCTGGCGATGGTCGTAATGTGTGTCGTGATTGTCACGCGTGACACGAAGACACATGACTTTAAAAATGGGCTTTTAACAAGCCCTATCAAAGAAAAACACTAGCCAGAGAGTGTTCCCACTTGAAAGGGATTCTTTAATCTATCGATATATAACGATAGTCCTTGTTAAGTGTCCTGTGTGTTGTAAAGTGCTGATTGAAAAATGGTTGTGCAGTTGGTGCTGTGGTTAATAGGGTCGTTTAGTGCTGAAAGTATCGTTGGATAGTGTTGTAAAGCTGTGTGTATTATTCTGTTCGGCTGTTACTATGTTCTTTAAACTCGAGCAGAGTCCGTTGATGGGGTCGATATGCCTGTGTATTGTTATAGTGTTGCAGTGTTGTATTGCTTCATAGGTTTGTGTAGGCTTCTGCATCGTGAGAAAGAAAAGCGTCACGCGACCATCTCTAGCCCATGCCTAGGCATAGTAAAATCATTCTTTAAGTTTTATGCCACTGGCAAAAAAGAAGAAACTACAGCATTTGACAGACCAATACAAAGAGCTGCTAGGCTGTCTGGCAGCCGGGTGTTGGAGGCATTTGTAGGTTAGCTTGCTTAATGTCATGTGCTGAGTGCCCTCACTTTTGACTGACTTAATGAGGCTGAGCAGTGTATGAAGTGTTTGTTTACTCGCACGAAAAGTGCCGCCCGGACAATGTCAAGGCGCCCCAGAAGCTGTGGCATCAGTGGAGGTCCATTCCTGCGCGAAAGATGAGCAATGAACCCGATGGCACAAACTAAATTCATAAACAAAACTATTTATGCAAGTTGAGTTTGCCACGGAGCTGTTGGATATTTTAATTTATTTGCCAAGTGAAATTTGGGTGAGATTCTACCTCGAGGTGCTATAAAAGCCATTGATAGTGGCAGACGAATAGATGAATTGGTGTTGTGCACATGTGTGCATTCATTCATATACAGAAGGCGTCCTGCCTGTCTGCACAGAATACATATTTTTTCTTGACCAGGAGCCGAGTCGATGTAGCCATATCCCTTGTCCCATATATGACTGTCCCCTGGTTCCTTAATCTGTCCTATCTCACAGATTATGAGAGCTAGATACTTGAAACTTTTTAATGTGGGCTGCGAAAAAAAAGGATTTTTTTTTTAAATAATTGATAATGCCATAAAATCGATAACGACAACCTGTCTTGAAGCATAACTCATAGCCTTCAAGAGCTAGAGACACCAAATTTATGTATGTAGGCCTTATTGTAGCTTGGGCTGGTTTTAGAATATACATTTAAAAAAGTTACTTTCTTTGTGTGTGAGATAGTTAAACGAAATTATTCCCGATCAAAACCAGACATAAAGACTAGGACTAAGTCTCAAAACTGCTGATCTTGCGCCTAGTGCGAGGAGTCTGATATCCGTCCATCTGCAAGTATGTTGCAACTTTGCTTTTCTGCTGACGATCACGCAAGGCAGGCGTGTCGGGGTCATAGATCGTGCTATTCATTATGATCGGGTATACATACATATATCAGATTCTGAGTACTTCATCTGCTTCCCTCTTAATCCAGAGGTATATACTTGATCTTTGGTATTTAAACATATTCAGATTCCATATTAATGTTGTGAAAATTTCATAGAGATCGGCCTCGAAAAGCCATAGCGCTGAGCCTAGGGTATCTCTTGGTCGTGCTATACCCACTAAAGCACTCTTAACTGATGTTATCACAGCCAAAGCCATCATTCTGTTCTCAGCTTGCCACGTTAGTGTGGTGAAGTAAGCGCTGAGGTAAGAGCTAGCTTTTAATCTCTTCTCGTCTTTATGGAAGGAAGAATCAAAATGTATGTTAGCTTTATAAAATGCATAACATCTTTATTAAATTTGATTAATTTTGAGACAATTCAAAAGGCAGCTTATTGCTTGATGAAGTTAATTTAAATTAAATAAATTTATTTAAATTAAATAAATTATTTATTAGCAAAATATTCAGTTTAGTTTATAGCAAGTCCAACATTTAGTGGCATGTGTGCTCCACATTTTCAAAATACACACACACGCACAACTATATGGCATATAAGGTGTGTGGTCATGAGTTCATTAAAAATTCGTTTGCCACTTGTCGAATGTCTCGTGTCTGCCCGCTAAATGTGACTTAATCCAGTTCAACGTCAAAAATTTGTCAGTTTTGAAAGGCTTAGCGCATAATTAATGTTATTTAAAGTTTTAAGTAAATAAACAGCGAACGTACACACAAACGCACACACACAGATATACATGCAATACAGACAGAATGCGTGTGTTTGGCCATAAACTTTCTAAATATGCTGTCGTTCCTATGCCCTGTAAAGTAGGTGTTGCAGTGGGTCATATTGTGCTTTGTGTGTAGGCATGTTACCACAGGGGATGGCTAGAAAGAAATCAGATAAAGGTAGTTAAATTAGTGGCCCTTCTTGAGCCGCCGGATAGGTGTAGATGCAGCCAGGGATCTGGCCGGATCTTTGAATCGGCTGGAGCGGATGGCGATCTGATCCCCGATAACCGCCAGATGCAGGTTTCTGTATGCAGTTGTCCGTGATTAAGCGCAATGTTCTCTTTTGCATGACTCGCACTCTCTTTCGTTGGAACTGGACAGCTATTCCCTAGACCGCAATGCCGTACATCCACAAGCGGTCCAAAATCTGCGAGTTTAGAAAAAGCTTGAGCTTCTTGTTCAGGAGCCAATTTATACTGAAGATTTTGGTTCGGCAACTATCAATCACAGACTTGATGTATTTTGATTTACAGGGTATATTATAGTCTAGCATCATCTGTCGCGTCTCTTGCCTGTTGTTCTATGCTGTTTGTCTTGTTGGCTGTCAGAAATGTTATTCTTTGTGGATCTTTATGGGTCGTCGTGGGGCGTTGTGTGTGTTCTGTTCTGTTCCGTTCCGTTTCGTTTCGTTTCGGTTCCTTCATGGGGCTAACAAAAACAAGCATAAATATATAAATACACAAAGCTATGCATAACTGTGCGCGATTATGTGTATTTCATTTTTATGCTTTCAGCAAATAAATGTAAAATTTATTTATTCGTTTTTTATGTTTTCATGCTGATGACGCAACATTCCCCTGCCCCCCGGCAACAATCCCAAGCGCCTTGATCTATTTAATGATAATTTGATTTAAAATAAAACATAATTAATTCAATTGCTGTCTCCCTCTCCACCTCTCTCCCTCACTCTCTGTGTGTCTTGCTGTCTGTCTCTTTAATTTCATTAACTGCCATCAAAATCATCGGAAATCAATTAAAAATTATTTATGCACGCTTAAAGGATTTGCTCATGTTGTTGTTATTGTTGCTTTTGTTGTTGTTGCTTTTGTTGTTGTAGTCATGTTGTCCATTGGCTGCTCAATTGGTTGACCGCAAATTGCATAATTTCAATTAGATTGAAGCAGGCGGAAAATGTTGTTACTGCGAAATTCAGGAAATGGGCGGAAAACGCATTTTCTATTATGCTCGATAATTACGCGGCGGCTGAAATTTAACAATCGACAAATGCGATTTGCTATGTCATCATTTTAATTCAATTAATTATAACGCGCCAATATATCCATAACCTCAGCTGTGTCTCATAAAAGGGCTCTGACAAAGCGATGCCTTTTTCCATAATCTGTAAGTCAGTAAAGAGGATGTGAGACACATTATTTTTTTTTAAATCTGCTTTATTGTTTTAAATTTGTTTAAAATATTTTTTAAACAGTTTTTCCCGTTCTTTTGCCTTTTTCTGTGCCTCGTCCTCTTTTTTTCTCATTTTCTTTGTTTCTCTTTCTCATTTTCCTTACTTTTTTTCTCCATCTCTGTCTATCTGCCTTTATATTTGTCTGTCTCTTTTTCTCTTTCTTTCTCTCTTCCCTTTTCTATCTCTCCCTCTTTTTATCTCTCTCTCTCTCTCTCTCTCTCCCTCTCTGTTTATCTGTTTCCCTCATTCGTTCTCTTGCCTTTGTACTTTTTTCATTCGTATCTTTTCCTCTTTCGCTCATATTTTAGTTTTTCCCACGTTAGATCTTTAAAGAGCCTTTATTTTTAATTCCTTCTTTGCCCACCATTCTTAAACGTTTTCCAAGCGAAGGCCGCTCTGCTATTAATTTCAAATCACTTCATATGTATTCTTTGAATTATGAATGTTATCCTCAACAGGCTATAAAATTTGTATGAGAGTGTCCGATTATTTTTCTAGAAATAGGTAAATACAAATTTTTAACTCAAACTTTACTCAATGCTAAAACCTAGCTTAGGCCTTGAATGCTGAAATATCTACCAGAAATCGTTAAAAATATAAAAATTTTAAATGTAAAAAGACCAATTTTATATAAATTTATTTTAATTGAATTTGCCTCTTCTACAAATATCTGAAATAGTTATGCTCAGGACAAACAAGTTAATTATGGGCCGTAAAGTAACTAAATAGATATATATATATATGTATATACAAATTGATGTAGGTAGCGGACAGGTTTTGTATAAAAACACACCCAACAACAACGAAATTTCTGGCTAACCGCACATGACAAAACTTGTTGGCCATGTTCGTTCTGGTCCAAACAAGAACAACAACAAGTTGTGAGAGTAATAAACAAAGCCACAAATGCGTTTTAAGGGCGAACAAATGGCAGCGCGAAGGGTTGCACAGATAACAGATAGACCGGAACAGGGAGAGGATGAGAGCGTGAGATAGTTGGAGTGAACGTGCGGGCAGCTTAATGCCGCTTGCAGTTGCTGTTGCACATTTGGCAGGGGTTAAGGGGTGTCTGCAGCATGGAGGGGATGGTGGCAAGGGTAGGCTTACAAAGTTTGCTCAGTGGTGGCAGCAGCGGTTGGCGCCACACGCTTAATTAAAACGGGGATCACGTAGACCTGAATCCTGAGTCCACAAACGCTGTCACTCTCGCTCCTTGGCCACGAGACGCGCTTGGCTTCCACTTTGAGCCAAGGCTAATTTGGCCACTCTTATTTGGCAGCAGCCACAAACACACACAAAAAAAGTAAGAAAGAGATGAAAATAAAGCGAGGAAAAACTGGAAAATTTGTGCGAATGTCAAAGTGCATGGGAAATGCATTGCGGCACATTAATTGCATAAATTTTGACGTCGCTTTGAAGTGAGTGCGCACAAATTAAAGAGAAAGCGAGCGAGCGAGAAAGGCGCCGAAAGAGATGCAAAAGTCATTAAATGTAGCTGCAGCACCTTTACGCTCGGGCGGGGCGGGCTGCTCTGTGGGTGGGTACTGGGTGGTGGGTGGTGGGTGATGGGCGGATGGTGCAGGAGCACTTTCGGGCGTGTTTCTGTCATAATTTGATGCCTAACTGTGTCAGGCGCTGGCTTCTGGCCGGCTGCAGTTGCAAGTGCTCATGCATAACGCATTTTGGTGCAGCTAAAAAGTATGCTATGAAAATGTAACTCAGACCTGTTGCCACACACACACACACGCACACACACACACACACGCACACACACACACGCCCACACGCGCACGCACACAGTTGACTGGTTTTTGGGGCAGAGCTTTAAATCAGTTGCCATTTCATTAAAATGCACACTGGCTGTGGCCCCTCACTCCGCCTCCCTCCTGCACTCTATCTCTCCTCCTTGTCGCTCGCACTCTTTCGCCCACTCTGGCAACGCTTTTTACCTTAATATTTAACGCGTTTTTTTTTGTTGCAACTTAAATTTAGCGTTATGAAACATTTTTATGCTCATAATTTTCAAAGCTTTGCCAGCCCCTTTATTTTTTTATGGCTTTTTTCCGCTATGCCCAACTAATATAATGTAAATGCAGTTGTTTTTTTCTTACGGCCACAAACTATTTTCTGTTGCATTTAAAAAAAGCACATCATAATCGATCAAAGCGTTGCATAAACCAAATTCAACTCTAAAGCCAGTTAATTTACACGTCAATAAAATTGTTTAAATTGTTTAATAGTCAACAAAAAAAACAATTCATTTTTCATATTTCTGAAAGTTGTTTTTGTAAAGGGAAATTTTTAAAAAAAAAAGTGTAAAAAATTGAAATGAAATTCCTGTGTTGATTGCCAATTAAAAGCTAGCCCCTTTAAGAGCTCCTCGGGCATTGTTGTTTTACTCAATGCATTAAATAAATACATACTCATCGCATATAACATGATTTAATTGATTTTAAATTACATAACAATATTTGTTGTTTTAGTTGAAATCAACAGTGTTTAAAAACAACCTAAAAAACTACCAGCAAAAACTCAAATTAAAAAAAAGCAGCTTAAAGTTATTTTTGGCGAAATTCCGCTGAAAAAGCGTTCACTTTTTCAGGCAAATGTTATCGATATTTGTAATCCATTTAAACAAATTCCCAAATTTGATGGCTTACAAAACTCTGAAGTTATTAGAATATTCGTTATATGTATTTATGTTCAAAATTATTACACAATTTGATTGTAATTTGAAAGTTATGAATTAGAATATAGCAATATATTAATGTTGAATATTGCAGGAGAGGTTCAGGTAAACTGTGCCCATACATTTGTATAACCTTTTAGAGGGTATTATAACTTTGTCATGAAATTTGTATTCTTGATCAGCATCTACAGCCGCTGGACCGGACCACTCTATAATATAGCTTTCATAGAAACGATGGGTCCAAAAGTAGGTTCTTGTATGAGAAACTTTTTTGTTTTCAAGATATCTTATGCAAGCTATGCATTTATAAGCTTAACTTTGACCCCTACGATCGGTCGAAAATTTGAATATGATATGGAAAGCAAATTCGCGATTTATTAGTTTCATTATGTAATCATATATAAATCATATAGCTGCTATGGGAAATATCGGTGGAAAAGTAATATCTCATAAGACAAAATATTGTGTTTTCAAAGATATTTCAAGCTGCACTTTTCTTACATATCTGCAAAAGGGATTTCCCTTGCTGCAAGGGTATTAAATCTTCGGCATGCCGAATACTAGTTGGCTCTTGGCTAAATAGTTGCAAAAAACTTGGTTGTCGCATATGAGAACGTACGCTCCCAAAAAAAATGTTATTCAACACTGGGCTTTTTTCACCAAAATTCGGTAATCAATATTATGGCAACATTTAAAAGTCATTTTATTCATTGAAATTCATGTTTACCTAAAGAAAAACAAGAAAATCGCTTGCAACCCAAATACACAACTAAATTGTAAATAATACGGTAAAAACCAATCGAATTTGCAGCAAAACATAAAGGGCAAAAATACCCAACATAATCGAATGTGCAAAAATTGAAATGCCAATAAAAACTGTAAAAGAACATGCCCAACCAAAAACAACAAAGTACCAAATATTCTACCTCTCGCTCGCACACACGCACATAAACAGACATGATGAGAACTTAGCAGTTTATGCTGTTGTCTTTTTGAGCAGCAGCTGAAGCTGTTAAGCTTTTGACTGCCTGGCATAAATAACTGTAAAACATAACAGAGCATAGTCCATGAAAACAACAATATGAATTGTGACGTCACAAGCCAGCGATGCATTTGCAGTTGTTGTTGTTGCTGCTGCTGCTGCTGCTGCTGTGGTTGCATTTATTTTGAGTGGATTTATTTATTTGCAGTGCCACAAAAACAAAACAAAGAAAATCAAATTGGATAAAGCGAAATAAAACAACGCAAATCAACTAAAAAACGCGCAGCAATAAAAAGTAGAAGAACAATAAAAAAAAACGCTCGCATAGTTTTCTACTCTTTTTTTTATGCAAATGTAAGGTGTCCCAGGTGGGAAATGCACACGTATGCCAGGACTCGGCTGCTGCTGCTTCTACTTCTTCTTCTTGCGCTGCTGTTGCATTTGGTTGCTTTTTGTTCAACGTTCAATAAAAGCAGCGGCAACAACAAACTTGGCAGGTGTGTGCGCGGGTGTGATCGGCGCGGGAGCAGGGTGCAGGGGGGCGGGGTCGACATCGGTTTATGCTGTTGCTTTGTTGTTGTTTGTCTGCACGTCTGCGTCTCTGTTTGGCAAATGCCAACTTTATTAGGAATTTTACAGCTGTGTGTGTACGTATATGTGTGTAAGTGTGTGCATACAAGTCAAATAAATGAAAGCGGAAATCAAAGCCAGCGCCAAAGCTCATTGGCGCTGCTTGTGCTTATGCTAGCGTGCGTTTGTGTCAGTGTGTGTGTGTGTGTGTGTGTGTGTGTTTTATTCAACTCAGCTGTACGGTACATTTGCGTGTAATATGCGAACTTTTTTTTTCCTGATTTTATTTTTGCTCAATGAAACGCAATGCCGCGCGTGCATGTGTGAGTGTGTGTGCACAGGTGTGGGAGAGCAGCTGGCAGAAGCAGTAAAAGAGAGAGAGAGAGAGAGAGAGCGAGAGAGAGTAAGGGCACTTGCGCCTGTGCAGTGGCTGAGCGGAGCGGAGCGTAAGTGATGAGCGCAATTTCCCTTTATAGTTGCTCAGACATTGTCAAACAGTGGTGGCCCATGCAATTGTTAACAGTTGAAATGTAGGCTTTATGCTAACTATTTTAATATATTTATTTAGAAGTTGCTTTGCATATTTCTTAGGTTTCGAGTGTATTTACTCATTTAATCACTTTGTGTTTCATTTCTATTGAGCTTACATCCTCTAGCTCTCTTAATTTTCTACCTAACCTCAATTAAATGGGCTTTATTAGCTTAGGAATATTTATGTTTGACATTTGGTAAACAAAGCACAAGCCAAACATTAGAAACATTAGCACATCATAAGCATAAATTTAACTGTGGCCCATGAAACGGTAAAGCTTCTAACTAATGGACGGCATTTAAGGCACAATAAAAGTCCCCAAAGGGGCATCAGCTACAGCTGCCACACCCCCTGCCCAATGGCTAGCTGGCGCTGGCAACCTGTCTAAGACAAATAGCAAATTGTCGTTTATAATTGACCACAAGTGGGCGCTGAGGTGGGCAGGGGGCGTGCCACGACCAGCCAGGACCATTCAAATTGTAAATGGACAATTATTATTAACTGCAATAAATTTCACGCACGCATAATTTACATACAAAAGCACGCGAGCGTGCACAGGATTACACTGTCCTGCGTGGGCAGGTGGAGGGGGCAGTGGCAGGGGCAGGCAGCGGAGTCGAGGACACAATCTACATCACGTACAAATCGTTTAAGTGCAACACATAATTGTTCTCAGGACCCCAACAGCCATTTTCGGCTAGAGTATAATTTTGTGTGTTTGTGTGTGTGTGTGTGTGTGTGTGTGCGTGCATGTATTTGTGTGTGTCAATAGCAATTATGTTTACAGTGGGGCTCGTGCTTCTGGAGGCACAGCTACACTGAACGAAAAACAAGAGTCATTTAATATTGTAAAGAATATTAATATTAAAAATGAATTAAACATTTTACTTTTGATTTGTGTTTGTTCAAAGCTCAAAAATGTATTCGAGAAATTTCTATAAATGTACAGATATAATAAACATTTAATCTTATGCTTAGAATGTTGAAATAAGAATTAAATATTTTAAAATTTAAAAAAAAGGGAAGCATTTTTCAATAAAAAAAACTCAGACCTTAATCTAATGCCTAGATTTTTTGAAGATAGACATGAATTAAATGTTGTAAAATTTTTCCAAAATGAAGCATAATTTAGATGAAGTTCATATCCTAATCTTAAAAGATATTTCCACACCCTTTCGACAGACCCACACATTCGTTATTTGCAGTATAACTAGTTCAGGTAATGCCAAACTATTTTATATTTTATGTTGTTTTTACAATTGGTCACACTAATTTCTTCCAGTGCTAGTTCAGGTTATGTCAAAAATAAAGATGAACAGTGAGACCTTAACCTATACTTAACTCTGTTTATATTCCCAATTTTTTGTTTAAATACCCAACCATTAATTTCTCTCAGTGCAGTTAGTTATGGCTACATAAGTAAATAAAGATGTAATATCCGTCTTTATCTTAAATTTAGTCCAGTAAATTTGTTCCTAACTTTTATTTAACTATCAACATATTAATTTCGCTCAGTGCAGCTAGTTTGGGCTACCAATTCAGTTAAAATGCACAAAATAATGAATTAATCGACTTGGTCCTATATTAAGCTTTGGTAACCTTTTTTTAACAGGCAAAAAATAGTTTCTCTTAGTGCACTTAGTTTTGGTTGCCAATTCAGGTAATGCCAAATTGTGTGTTTGCGCCCAGGCTAAAACTTTGGCTTGACAAGTTCCACTTAAGCTGCCACAAACAATGCGCAAAGAATTGAAAAGTAATTTCGACGCACAACTAACGAGAATTTCCCCCTGTGCGCGTGTCGGAGTGTGTGTGTGTGTGTGTGTGAAGGCCCACGCTCAAAATCGAACTCATTGTTTATGTTGTTGTTGTTGTTAGTGTTGTTATTGTTTTCGTTGTTGTTAGTTGTGCATTGTCCATTAGCGCGTTGTTTAATTGAATTGTAGCAATTAAAGTGCTTCAATTGATTCTAATCGAAAATTGTGCTCATTGTTGCCAGCTGTTGTTGCTGCTGCTGCTGCTGCTAAGTACAGTTAGCATTGCATACCAGCCGGCGCTTTGCCAGTTACCGTTAATTGCATGACAAGTACTGCTTCATTAACGCTGCCTATTCAAATGCCGAAAAGGAAATGTGCAATAATGTGCCTAAAGCCTTGAGGTCAACAGCAGCAACAGCAGCAGCAGCACAGCAGCAACAACAACTTACAACAACAACGACAATAACAAGAGCAACACACACATAACTGTAGCCAGAGCTCAACAGGCTGCTTTTTCTGTTTTTTGCTCGCATACAACAACAATTAAAAACAAAATTTCCCCAACACAGAGCGCAAATGTACCAAGCGTTCCGCTCTCACGCTCACTGCATAGAAACTGTTAATGCTGCCGATATTGGGCCGTGGTGCCGCCGCTTGACTGCCGCAACATGCGCTCAGCATTTCAGTACGCAACGAACTTTGCACGCAGACGGTTGGCTATTGGTGCTTGTCGCTTGCTCTTACGCTAGATCCATTGCTCGCGACGACGACGACGACGCTTCCACGTGAATATCAATAGAAAAAGGAACCCAAAAATAAGCACGCGCGCGTTACACATGTGCGTGCGCCTGTCTGTGTGTTCGTGTGTGTGTGCGAGTGTGTGTGCGCGTGCATTTATTTATAAGCAGCCGCAAATGTAAAGTGTATAACAAAATAGAAAATATTTCAAGAGAAATAATCAAAGTCTATAAATAGCACAGGCCGGCTGCAGTTGACAAACAAAAAAAAAAAAAAAAGCAGAAGAAGAAGAAGAGTCCAAAATTCGAAATCGAGCGAAATGAAATCAAAATTTAAATTTGAGCAGCTGCTGCTGGCAGCGACGCTCTGCGCGTTCGCCGCAGTCGCTGCTGCTGCTGCTGCAGTCCAATCCCAGCCTGGCAGCAGCTACGGCGCCTCCTTCATATCAAACCCGGCCATATATGCCTATACCGTGGCCAATCAGCAGCAGCAGCAGCAGCAGCAACAACAACAACAACAACAACAACAACAACAACGGGAAATGGCCGACAATCAAAACTATATAGATTTCGATGCTGCCCCTGTGAATGGCAATCCAAATGCCAATGTGAATGGCAATTACCGCAATTACTACTACACGGATGCGAATGCCAGATTAGACGCTGCCACGCCCACGCTTAACACGCCGCCAGCAACTGCCGCCGCTGTCGCTGCCGCTGCCGCTGCGGCCACACAGCCAGCGCCGCAGACCGGCTGCACCTTGGACCGCCTCGCCGTCTACAAGGTCGTCCTGCACACCTATTGGACTCGCGAACTCTTTCCCAAACACTATCCCGACTGGCGACCCACTGCCCAATGGACCAAGACCCTAGGTAAGTGAGCGGAGAAAGCGGGGGAAAGCGCCTCTATGGGCGCGCTGTCAATTTAGTTTCGAGATTTTGTCATAAAAGTGATTTTTCTATCTGACAAAAACAAAAACAAAACAAAATTTTAGGTGCGACCTTTTCCGAAATTTCATTATGGACTTTTTTGTTGCCATTTCCCAATACTTTGTTTGTTAAACTCGTTCGAGTTGTTAATATTTTAATATAATAACAATGTTTAATATATGACAATGTCAAGGACTCGAACTCAGATCTTTATTATTGAATTAATCAATTAATTCCAACCAAGTAAAGCTTATAACTTGTAACGCATTAAATTGAACTACAAAAATATAAAAAAAAGCAGGTTGAAGTTCTCAAAAAAAGAAATACGCGTTTTTTTTTTTCAATATCCAAACTAAATTAATTGCTTTAATCTTGAATGTAGATTTGTAATTCCTTTTTATTTTCATTTAGTTATACCAAAACTTAAATATGCAAAGTTTCCTTCCAATATCAAGATCAAATATATTGCTTAAATATTGGATTTACATTTCTAATTTCAAAAATTCAAGTTCTCCAATTTTGAGTTATGTGAAATTTTCTTTTAAATATTGAATAAAATTTCTGTTCATAATAAAAAAAAAGAGATTCCCAAAACTTGATATAAATTTGTAATTATTTTCTATTTTATTTAAAACATAAAAATAATTTTTGTCAAAACTTAATTTGTAATTTGATTTATTTTTGACTTAAATGAATCTCGGCAGTTAGTATTTAATTAAATTCGTTTAATTAAACTTTATTTATTCCTTAAATAAGTAAGCAACATTTTTAGGCTAACTGAAAATTGGAAAAGCCTCTGGAAATTGGAAGTGCAATTGGCGAATTCTTTGTTTTTTTAAATTAATTTAATTTAAAAATAAACAATTTTTTATTTTGGACATAAAAATGAAGCTTAAGCTGACATTACAATATTTATTTAATATTTAGAAGAAAATTAATAAATAGTAAGAATTAAATTAAATAAATTAATAAGTATTTTAAGTAATTTAGTAGCAATAAATAACAAAAATAAATAAACAAATGCAAATAGTTCTATCAAAACAAGCCGCGGCCTAAGCCCGACTGGGCTATCTTTTTGGCTGGCGCACATGTTTTGGTCTGATCAAAATCTTATAAAATTCTGCCAGCTCAGCAACAACAACAACAACAACAACACAAACAATAACAACAATAAGGGCCAAAACCTTAAGACTAATTTGTCACAATGCTCGCAACTTGGCAGACATATAAAAATAAATCGAAAAGCAATTTCGAGCAGCGAGTTGCCCAAAATATTTGGTTATGTTGTTGTTGTTGTTGCTGTTGGTGTCGTTGTTGTTGGGTTAAATAGATATAGAGGCCTGGCCCACATAGATGAGATACAGATATAAACACAGATAGCAGATACATTGGGGCAGGGCTGGGGGCAGGCGGGCGTAGTCCTTGGCCGCATTGGCATGTCGCTTGTCTTATCATGTTTTTGCAGATTTAGCTGTCAATTTATAGCACACACACACACACACACACACAGAGGGCGTGAGAAAGGGAGAAAGAGAGAGAGGGAGAGTGAGAGAGAGGGAGAGTGAGGGAGAGTGAGGGAGAGTGAGGGAGAGTGAGGGAGGGAGTGAGAGCGAGAGTAGACAAGTAAATCTGACAGCCAAACAAGCGTTGCCTTTTGCCGTAGCATACTTACAGGCAGGCACACACACACACACACACAAACCCACACTCACACACACACAAGACCATAAAAAAGGATAAGACTAGCGCCTAAGAAATGCGATTTGTACGTGCTTATGCGCTATATGCTCGCCTCAGCGCAAAATAAAGATAGAAAGTCGAACGAGAAAGTATTGCGGAAACATGCCGCAGCTAAAATGCTCTCACAAACAATTAGAGCTTAAAGATATATTTCTGTTCTCAGACGTAACAAAAATTGTAGCATAATAAAGCCTGTTGTTGTAGATTCCCTTCGTCAAGATATGAACAAAAGTTTTTAACTGAACTACAAGTTAGTTTTTGAGCAAGCGCCGTGTGATTAAGTGTTAACCTTTAGCCAAAGTCCACATGTGAGCAGATTTCGACTTATTAAAGAAACACCTATTTTTCTTTAAATTAAACTAACTAATTTGATCTATATTACCAAAATAAGCTAACTTTAATCTTATATATATTGTTCGAAGGCATTGGAGCTCAAACAAATCGAATTTTAATTGTTTCGTACTTTGTAATATAAAATAAAAACGCGTTAAATCAAAAATAAGTCATAAAAAAAATAAAAATAAAATTCTTTTAAGTATTGCCAGCTAATCTAAATATGGAATTAAAATCCGCTTTAGTTTTATCATACTTTTTTAAATATATGAGTTTATATTTCAAATTTTGATGAATCACAGTTAAAACAAAGTTTATTAACGGAATTTTGTAATTCCAAAGCTGGGCTTGGCTACCTTTCCATTTTTCTTAAATTTTATAATATTATAATTTTTAATATATTACTAAAATTAAGCTGGCTTAGCATAAATATATATTAAAACGAAATTGTTTTCATTTTTGAAGCCAACACCTCGAGCCAAGTAAAAAATATTATAAAATTTATAAATCTAAATTATAGAGTTTAGATAAAAAGCAAATACACGAACTTTCAGTCGTATCTTAAAAACTGAAATAAGTTAAGAAAACTTATTTAAATATTTAAGTTTTTTTTTTAATTATGTAGATTCCATTGTTGCGGCCAATAATAAAAATAATATTATATTAATGTATTTTTATATATATATTATATTGTAAATCTTATCAATAATATATATATTATATTATTAAATATTCGAAATCTCAAAAAGTTCTCCTGTTCTGCCGAGCTTTATAAAATTCCTGACAAAATTATGATACCCTTCCCGCAAAAGGCATAAGCATAGCCAGAAATTGGATAAAGTTGTTTCCCAACAGCTACTCTTCTTCTTTATCTGCTCAATTGTTGTCTCTCTCTCTCTCTCTCTCCCTCTCTCGCTCTCTCTCTCGACTTGTGATGTTTTGATTTGTTGCACTTGAGTTGTTTTTCAAGATTTTGTGGCGCGTTGTTTATTTGTTATTCTTTTTGTTAGATTATAATCGTCGCATTACGAATGCTAAACAAGGCATATATAACTGTCTATAGCTATATTTAAAATATGAGAAAGCTTTTAAATAATTTTCTCAAGTAAATTTGGCCAAAAATATGCACAACCCCCGCCCCTTAGCACTGAGAGCTGCTTTAAAGTCGCTTCTAATTAAATGCAGCATTTCTGAGTGCTCTCAGCTTCTCACTTATCCACTTTCTCTCTCCCTCTTTCCCTCTCTCTCTTCTCTCTCTCTCTCCCGCTTATCCATTTGTGGTTTGTTTTCAGCTTTAGATTCTCTCATCTGTCCCTGCTCGTTGTTTATTGTGTCGACGCGGTAATTTATAGTATTCACCAATTGGAAAACATTGCGTATGCGTGATTTATAGGCAACTCGTGCTAGTTGTGTGTCCACAGACTTACAGTCCGCACTCTCTCTCTCTCCACTGGCCGTTTAACTACCGATATAATGCGTATAATTCGCGCTCTTATGGTTAAAATATTGAGTTCACAATTGCGTGCATTGCAGGCTATAAATATTTTGTGGCCCCATTTGAAAGTTTAGTGCTTTGATTTCGCCTTGTAAGTTGCTAATAAATACACATTTTAACACCCACTGCATTTTTTATTGTGTCAGGCTAAATAAATATTTTATTTTATTTTTATTTCCTACTAACAAGCTGTCTTTTATGTTCGAATTTCAAATGGAAGTCTAATATCGAGATAGGAATCTTAAAGGATGACAGAAATTGAAGAGAAGAATTGTAAAGCGTAACTTAAAAGGGGGCACAAGTTTATGTACTCTCGAGCACTGTTCGAGCAAGCATGAAGTGCGAGTGAGGCATAGTTTTAATTTAGAGAGAACATGGAGTACACATTGAATGTATTGTAAGCGAAGCAACCAAGTAGTATGTTAAGGCATAGAAAAGGGGAAATGCTTAAAGACGAGAAAATAATATATAAATAGTTGTACTAGTCCATATACTAGACTTTAGGGCAGTTCCAGGCAGCTGAGCTTCGTGCGATGTGTTTGTTTCATATTTGCTTTTGAAGTGCATGTTTGTCAATAAATATGCGTAGTTCATGTGAGCGTGTTGAAAGAATGGCAAATGCACGGCATGTACATGGCATCAAATATTTAAAGAAATTGTTTCTGTTGCCCACTTGAACTTTGAACTGGAGGCAGCTCGGCTCGGTCCTGGCCCTCAGGCGGCGTTTAGTTAAGCCAAAGGCAACTTAAGATGGACCAAACTGGCATTAAAAATCAGGCAAAAAAAAGGAGACTAGCAATAGCAACAGAAATAGTAGAAGCTGCACTTGGGACAGGCTGCCTGCTTCCTGCCTGTCATATCCTGTTTGTATATAAATTTGCAGAGTGCAGCTCAGCATCCGTTACATTTCGACTGGCGAGCAATGAGCCAGCACAGGACATCGGGACTAAAAAGTGTCCTGGCTGCATTCGCCTTTGTTTCACTCCAGGACACTGCGCCTCTGCCTCGGCCTGAGCCCGAGCCCGAGTTTGAGCGTGGGCGTGGGCGTGAGCCTGTTCACTGCAAATTTATTATGAATGTTGAAAAACAAGCAGCGACAGCAAATGCATTTCTTGTGCCTTTTGTGCCAAGTCAAAGCACCCAAGACGCCAGCTGCCACGCTCAACACCCTCCCATTTGTCGCCCAGTCCCACTTCCCATCGAGTTGTTAAATTTCATTTGGTGACATTGCCGCTGCCCTGGCGACTGTTGTCGCTGTTTTGGGCCAACTTGCTGCTTGTTTTCATCGCAAATTGAAACAAAAATAAAGTTTTTGCCACTACCAAAAACCAACTAGCCGCCGAACCCGAACCCGAAACCGATGCCGTTGCCCATCCTGTTACCCGCGACACATTGCGGCAGTTGCAATGCCAACGACATATTTTTCCTACACCCAGCAAAAGCAATTTCCGCTCGAAGCGGGTCTATAAGCCTAAGCTTCTGATAGATTGGAGAAAGTCTCCTTGAAATGGGTATTGCATCAAAGCAAAGCAGATTTTAATTAGAAAAGTTACCAGTCCGTTACAGTGAAAATAAAATGAATCTATTCTTAAATAAATTTACTACTCGAATAGTTCCAGGCTGACTAGCAAAGATTTGTAAAACGTTTAAGGATAAAGCACAAAGAAGAGATTCAAAATAAATGTTCTTTGCGTGTGAAACATGTTTGCGAATGCTTGGCAAAAACACTTGTAATAGCAAAAGCTAATTTGACGAACTAAAAAAAAGTTGGTTTTTAGAAAGAAACGAAAATAAATATATCCAATAAATAAATATAATATACATAAAAAATGTGTATATATAAAAGTTAAATAAAATAAGATATGCAAGTGAATATTATTAAAAAATTAAAAAAAAAAATATTATTTGAAGTTTATTTATCTAGAGTCTCAGGAGATTCAACTTCAGATATATCTAAAAGAGATAAATTTTTAAATGGCAACAAGCCAAGAAAAAGGATATTACTATGCTTCACATATTTTTTCTTTGCCAGCCCAGGGTATCTCATAGTTCAGCTTTACTTTATTTTCCCTCCTCCGCCTTCAATTTGGCGTTTCTGGCTTTGAGGCAATTCGCTTTTTGTGCAATATACTTTTGGCCAGAATGGGGCATTCAACACTTTTTGTTTAGCTTTTGCGCGCAAGTTTTGTGAAAATAAATTTTTGTTTTTTTCTTGGCTATTTTTATTGCATTGCCAAAGCTTTTTGTTTGGCAATTCTCAAGTGCTTGTGCCAGGATATGGCCGGGCCTTGTATCCTTGACTCTGCTGGTCAAAATGAAATGTTGCCGTTCGCAATTGCATTTCAAATTTGTGGGCGGTCAGCACGCCCCCAACTACGCTTGCTGGCCGAAAAATGTTGATTTCAAATCAAATAATAAATGTGTCTTTGGCCTTGATAAAGGCAAGTGCTATAGGTTTAAGGGGACGGCGGCGATTGGCGGTAGTCTGGCTATAATAATTAATAGTACACAAAATAAACAGGTGCAGCAACAACTGCTGTTGAGTAAACACAAATATCAAGTGCCCGCAATTTTGTTGCACAGTGTCATGCAGTCGGCCTGAAAGCCCACACGGGCGCCCCTCGACGCCCGCGCAGCCCCGCGCACTTGCTGCTGTCCTGGCAACGTTAATTGCCTGCGTGGTCTGGCAATTATCCTGTTTGACTTGGCCGCTGGGAGGTGCGTGCTGGCTCTTGTAGTTGGTGTTAAATGTTCGACCTGCGGCATTTTCACGCCTCGTCTTTTATTGTTTCAACCAGCCGTCCCGTTCCCGGCCCCTAGTTGCGTTTTGTTGCGCAAATGAAATGCCAAAATATGTTGTTGCTTTTGGCAAATGAATTATAAAAAGCTTTCGCCAGCCGCGCAGCACAAATGTGCGCTACATACATATAACATGTCCCTAATTCCCGTGTGTGCGTGTGTTATTTTTTATGCAGCCCCAAAGACACACATTCAGACCCTCTCGAGGCGCCTCCTTGTGCCCTCTTCTGTCTGGCTTGTCATGTCAATGCACAGTTGTTTTTTCTGCGCCAGGCCGAAAGTTTGGCGTTTCGTCTCGCAACAAACTTTAAATGTTTGCCATTTTTTACACGCACTCCAAAAAGACAACTAAACGTATTCTAGTCGAGAGTGCCAGACTAGGAGATACCTTGAACCATGCGCCAAGCTGATCTGTGTAGACTATGGAGCTACATGACAAATTGACAAATTTGGACTCTAGCTTAGATAGGCCCAGTTAAGATAGATAGATCAAAAGACAGTATATGTATATATTAATCGTTTCCATGGAAAGAGGATAAGCTATCGATCAAAACTCTAAGTCTCTGACTCTTAAAGATTTCGAGATCGACGCGTAGACGGACAGATGGACAGACTATATTGACTTGAAGCTGAGCAAGAATATGTAAATATTACCTTAGGCGGAGCGCCCTTCCGTCGCCTGTTACGTACATTTGCATAAAATCCTTATACCCCTTTACGCTTTCAGCGTATAAGAAAATGAAAAAGTGACACAGACAAAGATGAAATCATAAGGCGCTTGTCTGGTTCGTCCAATCAAACTTTGTGGAAGGCTACAACAGAAAAAAATTATGAACGCGTGTGTGTATAGGAACTGCTCTTGTGCTCTTTCTTTAGTGAAAAACTTTGGAACCATATTTTTGCTAAAATATATGAGTATAGTTTACTTTTTCTGAAATAGGTCGGCACAGCTTAGAATATTAACAATATTGTGACTCTGTCTAAGCTCTTTACGAAATTGGGAATGCTCAGCAGTTAAGCGAAGTATGTTAAGTGTTTACTGTAACAGAATATTATGTTAAGCTTTAACAGAATCAGATCTTGTAATTCTGTTAAGTGACTCTGTTTGCTAACGTGCTGTAATCCATGTCTCTGTTACCTCCTTCTTACCTTACAAAAGTTTTGAGAAGCAGTAGCTAACTCTTTTATTTGACGATTATTTGCACTGGGACTCAGCAGGTCAACATATTTAAGAGAATGAGAATGTCAGACTCTGTCAAGTAGCTTAGTTTATCAAACAGGAACTTAACATTTCAGGTTATGTAAAAGAATCAGAAATGTTAACTAGTAAAGCAGAGTAGAGAAGAGTAGAGTAGGGTAGAGTTGAGCCTTTATGCTCTGTTAAGCTGAGCTCAAGTATGTAAAGTCTTAACGGCGGCATTCGGTTATTCTGTTAAATTGCTAACATTGCTGTTAAGCTAAAAGTAGCTGCAACTATTTCGTTTATTTATTTATATAATTTATTTATAAAATTTATAAATGATATACGATATGAATTCGGCAACTTTTAGGATAACAACAATATAAACTTTTCGTTAGACTAGGGTTTTTTTGTTTGGTTTCATACATTATATATTAACTCACAAGCCTCATTCCCTAGGATCTAATTAAAGCAGCAAAATATAAATAAAAAAAAGTACACACAACAAGAAATATGAATTTATTTCTTTGCCCTGCTTACGTCGGCTATCTGCAGATTATTTGCATCTCAGGGGGCATTGTGTGCGTTACAAGCGTCATTACAAATTCATAATACTCGCACTCGCACTCGCACCTACATATATCTGTGTCTGTGTGCGTGTGTCCCGTGCCACAAGGACTCACGCACACCAAAAATCATAGCATACAACTGGGGGCCGGCGCTCGTCTCAGCGCGCTGCAGCATAAGTACATTAATAATAAATGCAAATTTGCTTCTTTTTCTTTTTTTCTTGTGAGCCCTGCCGTCTTCAGCTTCTGGCTCCTCTTGGATAGGGGGGCAGACGGGTAGGTATTGGGCAAGGCTACTTTTCTGGCCACTTGCAGCTACTTAGTTAACTGTGCTGCTCCAAAGTGTTATAATTAAAAGCAAACGCTGCCCACAGACTCACGGCTTAGATGTGTTCTAAAATAGCCACGCCCTCTTTTGAACTGCCCCCCTGGCACGCCCATTCGGGGTGCCCAGCTCCTGTTTCTGCTGCTGTAAGCTGAGCCGCGTTCTGCAATTTTTACTTGTCGTCGTTGGTAAATCACAGCGCACTGGCTGGGCCAAACAAATTTGTTATATCACATTTTTGGGTTCTTATACACTTCTGAAGGGTATTTAAGTTTTGTGATTAAATGAGAGACATAAATTATATATGTGCGTAATCAGTCGAAAGATATTTGCTGTGAGAAAACGTGTTGCATATTATATGGAAAAATTCTAATAAATATTTCTAATATAAACCTTTCATATATGGACTTATAGAGTGGATCTTCTAGGCACAAATTATATATGTTCTAAAGCCAACATTTTTGTTTAAAACTTGTAAATATAAAGATCAGATTATGGCCAGGATATTTAGTCTTCGGCATAGCTATGCCTGCTTTTTGTGTTTTCATTTTTTCTTTCAGTTCTTTTCTATTTTGCGCATTTACTTGCATGAATAAATTTTTTTGTATTTCGTCGGCGGGGGAGAGACTGCTTGTCTTTTATGTCTACACATTTTGTGCTTTGTCAAATTCGTGTCATTATTCATTCATACATGATTAGGCAACCGAACACAAAACAGACAACAGCAAACAGCGCACAGGTTTTGTGTTACACGCTGCCTGGCAGCACTGGAACGACCCTAGGGGCTGCCACACCCCCAAAAACCCAAATTCGCCGAGAAAAAAATAAAACCAAAAACCCTGATGGATAGTCAGTGGGAATGTTGTGTAGTCTGGTCGCAGACGACAGGCGTGGCATTGCCAAATGGAAATTAATGAATGAAATTTGATATACTGTCAGTTGCCCAACACTGGCGCTGCCGCTACCGCTGCTGCCAGGGTTACCAGCCGCATCAACATATAATTTAATTTATGCGCACGTGCTTCGCATATTGCGCACAAAAATGTTGGGGCTTTATTTTTAATGCAGCATATCATCGCTTTAAACCAATTTTAATTTGCCAACAACTTTTAATTTTACATTCACTTTTTTTTTGTATTATTTTCTTAATTATATTTATTTGCTAATTTAACAACGTATGCAAAAGCGCTTACGAAAAAATGCCCATGTACAACTCTTTTTTTCGCTCTCGTTACATAAATTGGCATAAATTAGCTGCGCTAATTACAAATAAATTGCGCAATTTGTTTTTGTAACAGCCACCACGATTATGTTCTTGTAATGTGATTACATAATTTACATGATTTCAATTTAATTATATATCAAATGTGCATTCGGGTCGCGGATCTTGCCGTTATAAAATTCTTTTCACAATATTTCTATAATTATAAAAATATTTTATTATATAATAAATAAACAACTTTTTAATGTAATTCCGGAAGCATTCTAGGGTGAAATTCAAAATTAGTAAATTGTTAATATGTTATTTGCAATGAATTTTCATTATATAAATATAATATTTATTATATTTGACAAGTCTTTATTCCTTATGCTGTGCATTTTGTTGTGTTAAAACGAAATAATAATTAACTTTAATTGAGTTAATTTATTTCAAGCTATAAATATATTTTTAATTCAAGCAGATTTCGCCTTTGGCAAGTTTTCCGAGTTTTTCCTTGAGCTATTCGTTTGCTTAAACGCAACTTTTTTGGTTGATTCGTATAAACCCAAAAAAAGATTTAACAAAACTGATTTTACTATTTGTATCTTTCCCGTGTTAGGCTAAGATCATATCTAAATAAATATCTGAAAACTTTCTTTTTGAGATTTCATATTAATTCCACATCAGCATCGAAGATTTTCTGCTATCATTCATTTTATTCATTTCGATTTTTGTTTCTCATTTGCATGCTTGAAATGCCCGTTTAAGGACTTAGTTAATAACTAAATCCCTTTAACTGCAAATCTCTTTTTTTTTCGCTTTAAAATTTATTTTGTTTTCAGCTTTACATGCCAAAATAATTGCCATACAATAAATACTGTTTGTTAACTTTCCTCAGCAATATGTTCATAACTTTTTACAACCTTTTAAATGCAGTCAAAAGCCAAACAAAAGTCAATATAAGCATGGAAAAGTGTGCTAAATTGAAATGATTGATATTCAAATACCCTGTAGATATTGCTTTATCAAATATTACAGAGAACGTAACCATAAATATAAATAGACAAGGCTTTAGGTATTTATAAGGATGTGAACATCTATAAGTATACATATATAGATAGATATATATAGAGATATAAGTCTTTAATATAGAGGTATATAGAGAAAGATAGATAGATAAGCCTATAAATATAGGGCTTCAGATAGGTAGATAGCTAAGTATATATATATACATAGATTTAGACAGAAATAAATCTAGATATAAATAGAGGGATAAATAAAGGGATATAAATATGTAGATAGATTAATAGACAGAAAGACAAGTCTATAAATATAGAGATATAGATAGATGGGCAGATAGCTAGATATAAAGATAGATAGATAGGTCTATAAATATAGAGATATAGATCGATATATGAGTCTAGAGAATAGATGTTATAATGTTAGCCTATAATATTATTTGATATCTTCCAAACGAGCTTCTCAGTCAGTTGAAAGGCCATGCTGTTTACTGGCAGTCCATATTACCCCATGTATTAATATTTAGCACATTTTTATTATTTGAGGGCATAAAAATTGTGGCATTTTAATTGCAATATTTATGACAGGAACTGGGGGAAAAAAAAAAGACTACATAAAAAGGGGTGTGGCAGCTGGTGCTTAAAAGGCGCTGCCTGTTTCGGATTGAATTGTTGTATTTACACTGCGCTTGTTGTGGTTATTTATGCCCGACTGTTTGTGTGTAGTTTTTGTGCAGCTTGTGCCATTTGATTTATATTCGAATGTAGGCAACACACAAATATGCAAAATCTATTGAAAATCGATATGTATTTCATTTGCAAAGATCCTAATTAAGTGTCGCACATAAATCAAGCGCTACAAAGCGCTCGTTAATAATGCATTTGCGTGCCGCAGACAAATAAAACCCGTTTGCGAGCCAAACCCCCTTTCTATGTTGAGCTTATATATCACCGAAAACCCCTAACGCTGCCCGCAGACAAAACTTTTGACCACAAGAAATGCTAAACGAAAGTAAAAAAAATCTCTGCAAATATCTTTGAGTTGGCTTTTGAGTTATGCAGCAAAAATGCCAGGGCCAACAGTCATAGTCGCTGCTAATGGCAGCCTAATTATGCTGACCACAGCGAGTACGGCCTCAACACACCCACACACACACACACACACACACACCCTTTGCAGACCCCTTTCTGTTATTTTTTGCCATTGTCTGGCGCATAAATTTATGCTCATTGCCTTTTCCGGGCAACTTTAAGACGCGCACACCTTTTGGACTACATAAATCTTTGCCAGGTGGGTGCGTTATACGTGTGGGCGTGAATCTCTAACCCACAACACCCATTCCCGTCGCTCCATTAAGAGGCAGACAAGGCGCAGACAACATGCGTGTTGCCCGGCTAAAAGCAACGCGACGCACAAAACTTTGTCTGTCTCTGCGTAATGCGCGCTGATTGTGTGGGTGTGCGAGTGTGTGTGTAACTGTGTGTCTGTCTGCTTGTCTGTGCATTTGTCTGCGTTTCGGTTGCGCCCTACGGCAGCTCTATGAGAAATGTCTACAAATTACAGCAGAGTTGCCGCTTATTTAGACCTTTACCAAAAGACAGGGCCAAGTGAGTATTGCAACTTTCGCATTAAGTTGATGCGAGTTGAGAATCTCACTCATTCATCGGGCTGCTTACGGAGTTTTAGGCTCTGCAACAGTGTATGGCAATATTTTCCCACCAGTTTGTCATCTAGAGCAAGTTTAAAATAATTTGCAAGGCCTTGTCAAGGGCATTGTAGGTTTAGTTGATTATTTATGTTATACAATGTAATAAGCAAAGGTTTTAAATGCATATTATTGAATTCATTTTATACCTATCGCCACCTCCCCGCTACCACCTCAAAGAGGGTTCAGGGTATTCCCTAGTCGGGTGCTCCCGACTAGAACCTCTTACTTGTTTTGTATATGAACCTGTATATAAACCAGATTGAATCGAAAGCTAAATTCGAAAATAAAAAAAAGACAATTGTTTATTTAAAAAGTCTTGAAATACTTAGATATATCTTGGATAAGATTTCAGCTAATTGAAAAAACATTAAATATATATCTTTAGGCTTCTCTTTAATTCGAAAGCAGACAACAATAAGTTATATTAAAGAATAAACTTAATCAAGTTATAATAATGCTATTTCTCTTATAGTTCTTATATATCTTCGTATAACAATTTATTTCCCTTCACATTTTATGTACACCAATCAATATGAATATACATTTTTTTCGATACATTTCTTCAACATGGCTGACTTTATCTCTTTATTTTTTCTCGCCATACCTAAACCCAATCTAAATGTTTTTTGTGACATTTTTTGTCTGGCTGTCGCTGGCATTTGGGGTTTTATTTTTTACACACATATTTTTTGCTTATGCCGAGGCACGCGTATCCCTGTCCCTTATCGGAACGAATGCGACTGTCTGCCGCAGTTTAACGCAATAATTAAGGACACAGCGGAGCAGAGCCCAAAACAGTGGCCGGGACTCCCCCAAGTATTAAATACGATATTTATATAACTATACACATTTATATATATTGGAAAGGAACTCCGTGGAGAGGCTCTACGTGACACGTCTGAATAAATTGTTATTGGGGGCCCGGCGGCGGCGTCTACCATCAAATTTGAGTGCTTGGAATGAAGCAATAAAACATAAATTCATTTAATTAAGCAACTTTATGTGGCAAGACAAGAAAACGTAGACATAAAAATAAAACTTAACAAGCTGCGAGGCAAACTGAAAATGAGACAAATTAAAGGCGTGGCAGACAGGCAAAACTGGTAAAGTTTTGATAGTGGGCAATCGCTACGCATTTGACCCAAGGGAGTGGCAATATTTTTGCGCCATTTAATGTCTGAAAAAAAAAAGCGAAAGAGAACCGAAAAGTAGCTCCGAGGGCAACATCAAAGTGCTGTGCGAAAATTATACAACTTTTCATTTTTATGGCCAAGCGGCGGCTCAATTTTTATGGTCAATCAGGCGTATAATAAGATAAAGTCATTGCAATCACATTGAATGCTAGATAGATGGCCAGATAGAGATAAATGGAGATGAGATAGATGAGACGATAGAACTGACCACTCAGATAACAAATTAACCGTTACAAGGGACCATCCATTCCAAGTGGCAGCTGGGGCAGTCAAGTAATTGCAATGCATTTCAAATGAGCCGCAAGGTGAAACCCATAAAAATCAGCGGCCCACCGACCGCAGCAACCCCCTCCCTCTCCCTGCGAATTGTCAACAAAATGCGGCCAGCTGTTTGTGTGGAAATCAGAAGCGAGCGTGGGGGCGGTAGCTGCCACTCGGGTGTTCATAATGCCGCAAGAAGATAACAACAAGCAACAACAACAACGAATACTGTGAAAAACTTCAAAGAAAATATAAAATTAAATGAAAAACTCTTAAGATTAAATATTACCCACCATATAAACTGTTTTTTCACGGCAGCCCTGTACGTGCAGCAGACAAACCCTTAAAAACGAAATCAAATCAAAATTCTGCGGGGATTCCTAAGCCAATTATATCACGGGTCTGGCTATCGCATTTGTGGGTTGATGGAAAAATAGATAAACACATTGTGGAAACACAAAAATTTACTTGAAAGTAAAATAATTCTACGTTTGCTTTTAAGACTCATTCAGAACTAGACCTTTTTTATATAACACAAATTTTAATTTATAATAGTTCATCATTCTGGTTTGTTTTGTATTATTCAATTTTTTCTCATTAGATGCGAGAATACCGAAGATAAAAGGTGACAATATCGATATTAAAATCGATAAAATCTAGAAAGTAGATAGCATCGCCGATATTTAAATTGATAAAATCGAAAGAGTAGATAACATTATCGATATTAGAATTGATTTTTATAACTTTCCTACATTTATTTTAATTTTTAATTTTACTGTTATTAGAGGAACAACAATTATTAAACAGAAATGCGTAAAAACTTTCTAATACAACTTATTCTAGATAAAATACATAAAATAAACAAAAATAATAATAATGTTCCTTGCTACTAAGCTAACATTTAAATTTAAGAAAAACTTAAAAGTCAATACTTTTTACTTGTTACAGAAAAGGAACCCAAGAAAAAAGAAGCCAAAAAGTTTAGCAGCAACATGTGATTAACTAATTTACGTCTATTAGCACGGGTTCAATTCAAATACGTCTAAAGTTTGGCCAATAAAAATCAAAAAAAGGAAATGAACAACTTGAATGTGCAAGAAAATTCGCTAAAGCGTTAAAAAATATACTTTCAGATGCGAGCGGGAAGGAGCGAGAGGACGGGTGGGGCTCGGGAAGAAAAGTAAAAACTTGGCTAAGCGTAAATAAAGCAAATAAACTTAACACAAGCAAAGCGCCCCAAAAAGTCAAGTTGACTAAGCTGCTGCTGTACTTGTTGTTGTTGTTGTTTTGGCCAAAGAAAGTTGTGCTCAAGTTTGGTTTTGAGACAGTTTACAGTTTGCTTAGCAGCCAAACAAAAACCATAGCATACAACGGGGCGTGTTTTTTTACCTCTCCCAAGGGTATTCCTATTTTCTCGTGAAATTCGTAACACGATGATAAAGACATCTCAAATATATATATATATATACTTTTTTGATGTATAGAGATGTTGACATCTCAGACAATATGTTCTCCATCTGAAACAACAGTCGAGTCAATATAGCCATGCCCATCTCTGTCTGTCTGCTTCTATGCAAACTGGTTTTTCCGGCGTAAAACTATCTTCATTTGCATAGATCCGTCTGTCTCTGGCAGGCCGTATATACGTTCGAATAGGCCGGATCTTTATCATACAGGATCGCTAGAACTTTAAGTTTTAGCATGAACAACTTTTTCTGTTTCCCTAAGATATCTTAAACAAACTTTGCTATAAAAACTTTGATACAATGGAGCTCACATGTAAGCGAAATCTTATCAACATCTGATGTATATATAATAAAGATCTATAAGAGGAATCAGTTGAAAAGAGTTTTTTTGTTTAACACCTTTTCTGTTTTTCTTCTCACATATCCCCAAGAATGTAAGCCATATGTCTCTAAGGGTATTTAACTTTCGGCTTTGCTGAACATGGCTGTTTTTTCGTGTATTTTTTGTGGGTGCTACAGCGGCAGCAGAGACTGAGGCCGCAGCAGCAGCAGCAGCAGCGGCGGCAATTGCTGTTGTTGTTGGTGTGAATAATGTTGCTGTTATTTATGCCTCAATGCGTCACGCCCCAAAGCCGCACCTCGCAGCCCTACGCAATAAGCCCAAGTGGAAGCAGAAGAAATTGCAATTTCCACGCCCAAAGTTTCGGGCACTTTCACTTTATGGCACGGCGCAGCCCCCAACAAAAACAACAAAAACAACCCCTAGCTGCTGCCTCTGCTGCTTTTTATTAAAACTTTTCTTGGCCAACAACAATGGGCACATTTTTTAAAGTGTTTTTTATTGTCGCGTTAACCGACCGCAACGACTTGCAGCAGCAGCCAGCGTTGGGCGCGGGGCGTGGCGCTAACTTTGCCGCTGCGTAAGTGTAAATTATTGTTAAGGTCAGAAAGTTTTTGTGACCCGCTCGCCATTTTTTTTTCTGCTTTGTGTGTCACAAGTTTCTTGACTAGTTTTGCTTAGACTCGTTAACTGGGCTATAAGTTAATGGCCATAACTAAAGTTGCCAGCCGGCAGCTGCATAATTTTCAAGCATATTTCACTTAATTAACGCGTCCCGAAAAGCGCTCATAAAAATGCCACATTAACTTACAATTAGCGCCGCAATCCACGTGCCATTTTAACCCAAAAGGTCAACTATGCAGCACGACCTCAGCACAACCCCGGCAAGCTTTGTCAGCCATCCACCACCCCCAAGAAGAACTGTAATAAAGTGCGTGGTTTGTGTTGCAGTTGTTGCTGTTGTTGTTGTTGTTGTTGTTGTTGTTGCCTGGTGTTCTTTAAATAAAAATTTATGTGCGCCCACAAAAACACTTTCACTTTGGGCCGCCAGCGCCTTAAGCTCTACCAAGTCCAGTTCCAGTTTCAGTTTCAGTTCCAGTCTCTGTTTTGGCCTCGACGACCTCCGCCCAACCTCGCTTGACATTTGAAATATGTTGGCGCATTTTATGTTGGTCAGCCTGGGCCAGCAATTAAATGGCACTGCCAAAGGCGAAGTCACTAAAACACCAGACGAAGCAGCTCAGCTTGCATAGCCGAAGCTCAAATACACTGCATTCCAATATTTAGTTGAGCTAAGAGAAAAACAAAATCACTTGAACTAAGTCTAAGCCGAAGGCTTTGGTATCCTGTATTAAATATAATTGTTTTTAATTTTAACTGAATGATATTTTAGTCTATATGAATTTGAAACAAATTATTTTTATAAAAAAAAGCTAAAAATAGACATATAAAAGAAATAATAAAAAATAAATATATGGAAGAAATTTTAAAAATGATAAATTCGAATTCTTAATAAATATGTAAAAGAAATGATAAAAAAATGTTACATTTGAATTCTTTATGTTAGAAACTTACTCAATATATATAATATATATATATATCATGTAGCCTTTGAATCGGTTAGGATTTAACAAACTAATAAGAATTTAAAATATACGGAGGGCATTTCTCAGGCAAAGAATATCGATGAAAAACTAAAACAGAAGATTTTTATTATAGTCAATGAACTCCGCATTTTTAGAGTATTTAAAACTGCAAGCTTGAGCATAACAGCTACTGATATAAATTCAGCTTGACAACTGTACTTTTCGCCCGATCTCTCGAGCTGCGAGAACTGTCGAGCACAACTGTACTTGATGACAGTGTGAGAGGCATTGCTGGCGTTGATGGCCCCACATGATTTGTAGCCGACAATTGGAGGCGCCCCAGCTATTCCGCAGGCCCCAAAATGCCATTCAGCCTGGTGGGAAAACCGAAAGCGCAGAATCAACATCAAATTTTAATGCCACTCATAATTTTTTCATGCACACAATGCGCAAAGGTTAAAAGTGCGACCGAAATAAATGCGAAATCAGCAAATGCTCAGATATGTATATACAAATAAGAAAAAAAGGGGCCCCAAAGAAATGAAAAGTTTTTCGGCTTGCTGCGGCCCAGTTATGGCTGAGTTTCCAATTTTAAAAAGAAACGCGAAAATGGAAGGGTTTGCGGTGATTTGGACCCTGTGAATGGGAACTGTGAATTTTCAGTCACATGTGCCAAAAACTGTTCTGTTTAGTTATGCAAAATATACAAATAACTCAAAAGTAAGATTTCAATCTAATAATAATAATCATAATAGTAACTAAATACATTATGTTATCATAAAAAGAAGCATATTTCAGCATAAGTTGGGACTTTTAATAGTCATTTCAACAAGTACATTTTTTCGATTGCAGGACTGAAACTTATCTTGAACATTACAAAAATTCCATAACTTTATTATTTAACTGATTCTATAGGCTTGTGGAATAATATAAAAATATTAAATAAACAAAGGCTTAATTATGAATTACGTACAACTTGCTGTGCCTCTACAGTCACAGTCACTGTCACAGCTAACAGGCCTGTCACTGCTACCCAAAGCTCCCATCTCTATAAGGCTTAAGAACTACACACATGCCCCATACAAACTGAATTGCCATATGCCATTTGGTTTTTGTGGCCAACTTTCAGTGCGCAACTTTCTCAAGGGTTATACAAAAGGCTCAAAAGGGTTGTCCTCATTGTTGTTATTATTATGGTTGAGTGTGTATGGGTGTATGTGTGTGTGCTCCATTGAGTTATGTGCGACAAACAAACAAACAAACAGGGTGCAAAAAAAAATGAAAACAAATTGATTGTTGCATTGCTCAGTTCTGTTTTTATTTTTTTTTTTTTATCAAGAGTAGCGCGGAAGGCGGAAGGGTGAACGCTTTTACAATACGTTTGCAATTTGAGATCATAAAAATTGATGTGCCCTTAACACACACACACACACACACACACACACACACACACACACAAACACACGCAGTCACATAAAGCGTATGTTGGGGCTTCTGTGTGAACTGAAGTGATTCGCAAAGCTATGCAGGGTATAAATATCAGCGGCACCTTTGGCCATAGGTGGGGAATAGCGCGCGGGCAGTGTGTGGAGGGGGTCGGTGGGGCGTGGAGCACGGTGTAGTTGAGCGTGAAACGTAGAATTTATTATGTTATCGCTTCAGCGATTTACTTTATCGATTTCACAATCAGGCAGTGCCAAACACTCTGCCTCGGTATCAACACCTAGCCCAGCCCCTCTCCTCCTCTCTTAGAGGCAACTCGAACGCCCCCGCAGCTGCCCTGTTGGGAGCCCTTTTTGCCAGCATTTGCCGCTGCTGTTCCCCAGATAATTTGCCGTCATGTTGTTTGTGTGTATCTTGAGTGTGTGCGTGTGTATTTGTTTGTTTGTCTTGGCGTTTTAACGTTGCCTGGATTTGGGCGTGTTTCAGGCGGGCTTTTGTTGCCATTCCTGCCTGCGGCAGCGTGGCAAATATTATTATTTGTTTAAAATTTAAGCCAGCCGAAAAGTGAGTTGACTTTGATACGTGCCTTCACATGCGCCTTGGGGTAGGCCATTGTCCTTTTGAAAGGCTTCAGTTTACAGATTACTTGCATGCTTTCACATTGGCTATGATCATTTTTAATGTACTGTGATGCAATATAATAATATAATAATAAATATTTTAGAGATATATAAAACCAGGTGCACAAGAATTGTCACTTGTTTTTGATGTTCGGGTTGGAAACCAGTTTTTTCATATTCATCTAGTTTTGATTCACAGCATTGTCTTCTAATATTTTACATTTTTTATTTTATTTATCGCCCGTTCTACAGAAAATATAGTCGTCGGGCTAAATTTGTTTTCTTTTTAAAATTGGGTGTGCAATAAAAATATTTTGATAAATCCCATTTTGGGGGTGAGTCTCACTCGAAAGTTTTTCATTTAAATATCTGGGATGACTATTCGGCTGTTTTATGGTTAATGTTTCCTTCATTATAAACAATAGATTGGAATGGTAGAACATACGATTCTCTATAAAGTACTTATTCAAAAAAATGGCTATGAAATGAACATTTTTATGAATTAAAAACTATTCTTGATTGAAAACTTGTTCCTTTAATGTACAGTGTACTATACATGTACAGTATACAGTTTCTAATAAATGATGCCACCAGTTAAATTAAAGATATATATATATATGTGTAAATATATATGCGCATATTACCGCCATTTTGTATCTCAAGGCTTTTGCATTTCAAATGAGCTGCCTAATGTCAATGTCGGAAGTTTGCATTCTGGCTTTGATGTGGGGCCAAAAAGTGTTGCCAGGGACAAGGCCCATCAGTGGGCTATTTGGTAGCTAAGTGCCTGGTGCGATGCGCAAAAGCCCAAAATAATACAAATACAAATAGAGTTTTTTTAAAATGTATTCTTAACGCACTTTTGCTCAACTCTCTCTTCTCTCTCTCTCTCTCTCTCTCTTTGCAGGTAAGCAAATCTGGGATATTAAATTCAATCAACTGGGCGCGTGTTTATTTTTAACAATGCCGTGGGGCAGATATCGCTTGGAGCTGGACGAACCCTTTCGTCCTGTCACTGAATTGATAATAATTGGATTAGCGCATCATTTGCAAAAGCGGTGTGTACGCAGGGTGAAATGGGGGGACAGAGTCTGGGGGGCGTGTGGCGGCTGTCGGGCGAGATTTGGACAGTTGCGCGCAGCTCTAGGAGTTGGGTTAATAGTGCCCAAAGGCTTACGGCACGTTGGATACGCAGCCAACTGATGCACACTCACATGTGAGTGTCTGTGTGTGTGGTGTGGGGCTGTGCTGCAAAAATATTTCACAAAATTTCAACGTTCGCCATATTTTTCAATATTTTTGCGTGCATGTTTATGTGCGGGCGCGGTGCGGTGCGGCTTTGCGCTTCAACAATTTCACAATTTATATGGCCAGGCGCAGCGACCTAAATGCTATACGTATGTGTGTGTGGGGGGTGTGTGTGTGATTGGTGGTGTTTTGGCAAGTTTATGCGCCCTATGGTATTCATCACTTAATTTCCACGTGCCGGGAACGCTGCCATTGCGAAATTTATGACTTTGCCAGCAACGTTGTTGTCATGGACTTCGTCCTACCAACAGGCAACAACAAGCACACACACACGCACACACATCCTGGCACACACTCACCCAATGTTGTCAAGTTGGAAAACCCTTTTGGCGAATATTTTGTGTAGCGTTTGCCGTTTGCCAGCTGTCAGCGCATAAATAGAATTATGTCAGCTAATTGAATTTTCTCTCAGCGACTTGACATGGATTTATGCACTAATGCAGTTTCGCCTATGTAGTAATCAAATTTCTCGTTTAACCCAGCCCAGCCCAGCCCAGCCCCGCCCCCAACCGACCTCCAGCCTACGTCAGTTGCAAATTCGTGGCAAGTTTTTCGTCCTGCGGGGAGGAGGTTGTTCAACTAGCACTTGAAAAGCTGTTGACTGTCAAATTGTGAACTGATGCTTGGAAATGAATTTTAATGGGTTACGAGCAGTTTTTAAGCCATCAAAAGTTAGCATCAAGTCGCTTCCTAGTTGATTTCCGTCGATGTTGTTTAGGCAATAAACTGGACACAAATATGCGTCGAGTAGTGCTTACATCTTTTGCGTTCCTTATAATCTATTCTTATTACATTTTGTGCAGGGGTATATTGAACTTTGCGTAAAGGGAGAAAACTTTCTAATGGGGAATTGTAATGAAAATGGGAAAATGTTAACTGTATGATGGTTATGAAGGATACGGATATATGTTTATGGGTTTGTTTGTAGCTAATGAATTTAGTCTATAATAATATTTGCAACTAGATTATCTATTAAGCAGTTAACTTCGCTTAATGTGGTCACGCGGAACCGTTTGGCAAGAATTAACTACAATAATACCAAGTTTTAATACAAAGACATCTATTATTGGAAACAAACTCGTACTGAGCCGGCACTAGTAGGATGTACATTCTTAATTGTCTCCAGGTGTAGCTCCCAAAGGTTCTGAGATCGAAGCGTCCATACATATGGACGGATAGATCGACAGACGGACGGACGGACAGGCGGACAGTCAGACTGGCGGATGGATAGTAGAACTGACGAACAGACATGACTAGATCGACTCGGGTATTGATGCTGAGCAAGAATATATATACTTTATTGTGCCGGAGATGCTTCCCTGTGTATGTTACATACATTAGCGCCAAAACAATATACCCTTTCTACCCATTTTTAATATGTTCAGGGGTGAAAATGCAGTTCAGGCATTCTATACAATGTGATAAAACACCTGTTTTTATAAACTTGAAGCGGGACATCAGCTGACATATAAAATAAAAATTTAGTTTTAAATATATTAAGAAAGATCAGACAGCTTCTGGCACAGCTCTTGAATATCCTCTGATATTATAGTCTAGATATTATTTGAAAATCAAATCGAATCACAGTCTAAAGCTAACCAATTTATATCTACATTTGATACCAATTGATTACTCTGTACAAAATGTATATTTGATGAGCCCCATTTTTGTGGGCTATTTTGATTTTATTGTGTCTGAAAATAAAATGTGAAACAATTATTTCTGCCTGCTTTTCAACTGGCAGAGCCTGCCAGAACTGGGCTCTTCATCATTGTCAGCCAGACTGTGCAGACTTTTAAACTGTCGTTTGTCTTGCGGCTAGCGTTTTCGATTCATTTACCATAATGCTTCGTTCTGGTATACGTTTTGATTGATTTTGTGGTTATGTCTGGCTGGTTACCAAGTGGTCGCCTCTCCTCCTCGTGCCCATCCTCTCCAGTTACCAATAACAATCGGAATTCACTGTAGTTGCAGTCACAGTATATACGCTTTATGATATACCGCACGCATTTCCCTGGCAGCAAAAATAATGAAGATTTTTGGTTGCCCTGTCGAAGGGGTGGGGCGGTGCGGAGTTGTGGTGTGGTTGGGCTTTTTGTGGGCTTACGTAAATCAAGCAAATGCTAAAGTTGGTTGCAATTGAATTTGCGCGTAAACCCCAGCTCTATCACATGCCTAAAAGCATGTTACGCAAATTGTACACAATTATATTTGTTATGCCAGAAAACCACCCACAAAATACACACACACACCCAACACCCAACACTCACACACACACCCAGGCACACAGACGCAGCCGCACGCAGCGATATCTGAAATGAGCATGAAATCTATCGAAACGTAACGAATTGTATCGAACGTGCCTAACTGTTAATGCGGTTATAATACGCCAGCGGATTATCATTGATTATGGATATGATTGTGAGTGCATGTGTGTGTGTGTGTGTGTGTGTGTGTGTGTGTGTGTGTGTGCGTGTGGGGGTGTGCCAGCCAAATAACTGTCGAGCCAACAGACAGAGTCAACGAGAACCGGAACTGAGCTCGCGCGGGTTGGAGGTATATAAAAGTTTGTCCTGTGCGTTTGCCGGCAAGCGTGGAGTATAGACATAATTTCAATTTTCATTTGGTATTAATATCTGTGTGTGTGTACATGTGTGTGTGAGTGTGCTCACAAATTGCCGCAGTGAGCTCCAGCAACTGGCTCTCATGGCCAAGTGTGGAGCTTGGCCCCTGTTATATATGACTGCAAAATGCGGCATTGGCAAAATCCCAGGAGTCCGCTTTAGATGATAGCAGCAAATGGAAGGACAATGCTAGTTATAAGTATCCATTGCACAATTGGTTAAGGGGGAGGTGAGGTGTGGGAGCATACAGAGCATACAGCACACACACGTATATGCATGTATGTATGAGTTGCGACATTGGCTATGCAAATTTATTGAAATGTTTCTGCGCCTGAACCAAATGGCAAAAAGTTTGCGCAGCTGGCTAACAAATTTTTGAAAAACAATTTTTGGTAATTGAGTTTGAGAGCAATTCAGAAATTTATGACTAGAAAAAATGTATGTCCAAATTAATGAAATAAATGTGAGCAAAAATATGAAATAAAAAATTGTTTACATTTAATATTTGTAAAACTCAGTTAACAATTTCCAAAAACTAGGCTTACATTTAGTTGGAGAAAAAGCTAAACAGTCAACATTTTCTTAAAAGTTAATATCGAAAAAATAATTTTAATAAAAGTATTGATTATAGATAAATAATTCTTTAAGAATTTTATAGTTAAATTATTGAGATTTAAATTTAATGCAGAAAAAAGCTGCAAAGGCGATTTGTTCTTAACAGTAAAATGCAAAGAACATTTTTAAAATAATTTATAAATTTCAGAAAAATAATTTTCCAAGCTTTAACTTAATTTAAAAAGAGCTAAAAGGTCAACGTTATGTTCTTCAAGGTTTTTATGGTCAATCCATTAAGACCTCTTAGTAATTGTAATTATTAAATTAAAGTAAAATATAATATTAATTGTGCCAATATAAATGCAATTCTGAAATCGAACTTTGCGGTACAACTGATAGCAGACACTTATCCACACACTCCGTTGCGGCTTCTTAGGGAGTTGTTTAGGCCTCAAGAATAACTCAGAATGTAATCAGTACATTTTCAATTAAAGTCATCGTCTTAGCTTCTTATGTTTCGCATGTTTTATTTTCTGGTTTCTGTATTAATTTCAATGCCATTTGGTTCAATTTCGTTGCCGCTAATTGGATTTGAAATCTAATTAAAAATTCAAAAATTGTTGTGCCTTCCTTTTTCCCAATTTGCTCTCGAACGCTAATTTTGTCAGCCCATAAAATTTGCACACAAATGGCTTTTAATTAAAAACAAATAGAATTTTAATCAATGCCACTGTCAAATTTTTAGGCAGCTGCCCAATTTACAATGCAAATCAAAATACAAAAAAAATGGTGAGAAAAAAATAAGTGCAATCCCAGACGCTGACAAGAGGCCATTAAGTAAACCAATCAAAGCGCAAACTAGGGCCTTAAAAAAAATATATATTAAATAAACGAATTTCATAACAGGCACATAAAATGCGGTCGCGGTGCGAAATACAAACAGATTGTGTTCTTTTGGCGGCCTGAAGGAGCCGTCCCGAAATGAAGGTGGCCACTTCCGGCCAAGATGGCGGCCAACCGCCGCACCCCCCTCTGCGTCAGTCTGTGTCCTGTTTTCTGGCCTGTGCGCCGTTGCGTGCTTAATTAAATGATCATCATTTGCGCGCAATCAACGCACAAATAAATTTTCGGTCTAGCTATCCCTGACATCCCGCCCCGCCTTCCGCCCGACCCCTACTCCAGTGCAGTGCTTTGTATGGCCTAACCCTGGGCGCTTTGGCGTAGTTTTGTTTGTTTGCCTGGTTTCCGCTTGAAATTATACGGCCTTTGTTGTTGTTGTTTTTGTTGTTGTTGCTGCTGTTGTTGTTGTCTTAATTAATTCCTAATTTCGCTCTAGACTACATTCGCTTTGACTCCTTTTTCAGCTGCGCATCTTTAATTGAAAATTTTCTTCAAAGACTTTACGGCCACGTTCGAAGTATTCATGAACATTTTGCCTGCTCATACACTACCTGTGGGTCCTATGAGTTTTCACACATAAAACATATTTGTTCATGCACCTAACTTGATTTGGAGTCGTTTTACTGCAGGCAGTTCTTGCAGTATCTAAATCAACTACATTGTTTTAGTTTATGATATAAAGAAGAAAGTTCTTCTATAAAAAGGTTTGTTTCTTTCATTAGATATCTTAACCAAATCCAGAAGATTACTAATTAATAGCTATTGGTTGAAAATTGCGAGTTGAAGAAAAAGTTATTCGTTCGGTTTATAATTGCAGAGTATGGCCACTATCGTTTTCTCTTGAAGATGGCATCTGTAAATTGTGTTCTTAGGGTATTCAATCTACGACCGTCTCAGTTTTCTTGTTGTTATCTTCGTTTATAGCCCTCAGTCGTCTGGTTCTGGCCGTTAGCCGGCAGCTGTTTGGGCATTTGACAGTCGCTTTTCATTCATTTGCATATTGCTTTCGCACTCTGCTTTGTTATTGCTTTGTTTATGATTTCGTATTACGCTTCGCTTTATGGCCGCACTTTCAATTGTTTCGCATAAATTTGATTACATTTCGGCTTTCGGGGGGCTTACACGAGTGTCCATTGCTGTCAATTAGCTGCGCTTTATGGCCCAAGACGCGCGGCCCCTTGATATATTAAACTTTAATGCAGCTGCTGCTGCTGCAATTGACTACGTTCAAGCTATTCAATTACACATGCAATTGGCAATTTGCCCAACACACCCCCAAACCCATCCGCCCTTGAACCCTAATTAGCCTTTAATATTTATGTCGAGGCTTCGCACTAAACAGACTCACACATTGCGCATACGCCCCATTGGCTGGCATTTCAATCAAATATTTAATTATAATTTTCATAACAAATGCGCCTGCATTTCTGCAGTTGCTTCGGATTAATTTCTAATGCAGCTGCCCATCTGTATATGTAATTTTTGGCTCTGTGCAGGGGCACACTATATATCATTTGAATCGCATTTTATCCACAAAATTTGTGGGTCATTTAAAATGCCATAATTTAATTCCATTAATTTTTTCAATTCATAATTGCATTTGAAGCAGTTGCCGCTGTGCAAATGTCATTAAGTCAACTGCATGCAACTGACATCAGATTGCAATTATCAACCACACAGAAACACATACGCGCACACACACACACACACACACACACACACACACACACACACATGTTTGCCACATTTTGTGTCATTTATGCATTGAGCTGAACTTATTAAGTGCCTTTAGATAGTTTCTAGTTAGCTGACTAAGCAATTAACCCAAATAAAGTTAATTTCACATGCAGCAGGTGCGATAATACGATTATGATAACTAGCAGCTAATTTAAAACATTTGGGTCGTGGCTTGGTTGAACTATAGTTATGTTAAAGTTTTCTCTTTAGTTTTTCAGTAAATAATCTGAAGCGTGAATAGTGTAGAAACTTAATTGTAAATACAGTCAAAGCTTTAAGCAAGCCTTAAGTCACAGCTTGAAAGCATTAGAGCTTTCTTGGAACTTATAGCTACTCCTGCTGGCTACATAATATTCATTCATCAAAAAGTTGTGTATATATGTATATGTAAATCTAAAAGGACTTTCAAATTAAACTTACAGCAATATTTAAGTCGCTTTAAAGCTCTCTTGGAACTTAGCGTTACACCTGCTGGCTATATATCATTTTTTCATCACAGGTTCTGTTTATGTGTACATATAAATCGGCAAGCACATTCAAATAAAAGCTTTAAGCGAGCTTTAAGTCAAATATTGAAAATTTTTTAGCTCTCTTGCAACTAAAAGGTACATCAACCTATATTAGTAAACATATTCAAGTTTTAAGTGTTAGTTACTTTAAAGTTGCAAGTCCAACCAGTTAGCTTTGAGCACTTTAAGCGAATTGCATTGAGTCAATTGGAGAAAGCTTACACAAAGCTCAAAGTTTAATTAAGTGCTAACAATTCAATGAAATGTACCTCTTGTCTTTAACTAATACTTAAGTTTAAGTGCGACTATCAGCAAATCTGATTGCCATTCAAGCAATAGAAATATTTGTTTAACTTAAAAGCTCTGCCAATCGACAGCAATTTCTTCCAACACATATCGTCTGCCATATTATTTTATCTATTTTTATATATTGTTTTCTTGAGCGTCAGGCGCCTTTGAAACTAGACCCACGGGTGTGATAAGCGCACACATAAACAAATTCACACCCACACACGCGAACACGCAAAGACAAACACCTCGTTGCCTAGTGAGAAATCTAAGCATGACTTTGGCTTCACATCGTTGCGAAATGGCTGCCAATAAAAATTAAAACAAAAACAAAAATTTTAAGTGCCACGAAAAAACGTGGCAAGAAAGACGAAGCACAGAAAAAAAATTATTTTAAGCTAATTCGTGCAGCTTTATTTAACACGAGGGAACCAACAAACAGAAAAGGGCGGCAATGACAAAAAATAAAATGAAATTTAGAAAAGCAGCCAAAAGAAAACAGCAGCAACAACAACAGCAGCAGCAAGTACAACAGCCAAACGCAAAACAAGTCATAAAGATAAAGGAAATTTATGGCTAAGCATTGTGCGAAGCCCTGGCCGCAAAAACAACTCCAATGGAGCCGTAGAAACTGAAATTAGGTTAACGATATTTCACTCTCAACTGCTGTCGCTGTCGCTGCTGCTGCTGCTGCTGCTGTAAACGCTCTAAAAACCATCTCCTGAATCTGCTGAATATGTTTTGATAACAACAACAACATGTAAGAAAATGACTGGGAAATGTGGTGTCGTGACTAGTTGATACCCTGTATGCAGGAATAGGTTTCCTTCAGGTGTACTCTGTGGCTTACCTATGCAAAGTACTGCATTCCACCCAACCAACCGAGGGCGCAGTCGTGTCACGTGCGAAACGAGTCGAAAAGTCTTAAACGAAAACTCCGACTAAATTATAAAACTATGTACTTGCTAAATAGTTAAGAATTGATTACTTTATACAAGGAAGAGAAGATTGAGCAGAATACTCTCTAATAATTGTTGTAATCATCACTGAGGACCCGGAACCGTTCATTACATACATCTGGTTGCTGTTTACATACATCTGATTAGTCTCAGAGTTCGAAGAGGCTGTCATAGATATACACTAAAGGCTGTCATAGACAGTTTCCATAGTACCCCGAGCATAACAAGCCGGTAGTCTATGCTGCTAAAGCTGGTTTGTATATTTGCCTTCTGCTGCCCCAACAGGCCAACTACTGTTGTGTAAACGCTTGATTCCCTGTTAACAGGGTATTCCAGCAAGTACGTAAAGTGTGGACTATCTTTTGTTTTTGGGCTGTGTCAGTTTACAGTTTAAAGTTGCGGAGAGTCCGAGACAAACTGTTTGCCATGCCAAATGTCGCTTTTATCGCTAAACGACGCCTAAACGAGGCGCTTTAAATGCCGCCTTGCCGCCCTGCCCGCCGCACTCACGGGGCACATTAGTCGACGTAACGACATTGATATCCTTTTTTTCAAAGGTCCTTGCTTTTGTTTGGGCTACTGAGTGCTTGAGCCTTTTTGTGTTTGCGCTTTCCATTTCATTTTCCGGGGGAGCGCTCTTTGCGGTTGCTCCACCCCAATTTGAAATTAAGAGAAAAGCCGCCAATAAATTCCTAAAAAAATCTATTAAACTCTTGGCTCGGGTTTTGCCCTTATTTAAAAAAAAGTATATATATATATATATATATAAAATTAATTAAAATTAATTGCCGCAACATATTTGCCTTGGTTTTGCTTTTCTGCTGCTTTTTGTGCTGAATGCGGAATTTTCCAATCTTGCCCACTGATTGGTGCCTGTGTGTGTGTTTGTTTGTGTGTGTGTGTGTTTGTGTGTATAGCTCGTTATAAAAATATTTGTGCTAGTAACACAAAACATGGCTAAAAGGCAAAAAAATAGCCTGAAAGAACAGAAAAATAGGAGCTCGAACTGATACAATCCTTAGAAACTGAAATATCTGCCAAAAGGTGCACAATGTGTGTGTGGTTGAGTGCGAGTGTGTGTTGTTGTGTGTTTGCTTTGACCCACTTGTAGATGATGGCCATATGTGTTGTTGTGAGCACAGCTCAAGATAAGGCAAACTGATGAAGTCTGCGCGTTCTCTGAGATTCAGTCGAGGGTTGCCTGCCTTCAGATGTGCCTGGGCTTGCTCAAGGACCTTTTTCTTATTAGAAGCCTGTCGGCCACATAAAAATGAGATGAAAATTGAAAGCCAAGTGGAATACCATATAAATTTAATTATGTGTGCATAAAAAAGATAGACAATCAATCTGCACAAATTGACAGTTACCTAGAAATTTTGAAATAATATATAATTTTATAAACCATTTTTAGGGAGAAAAGAGTTCTTAATAGACGTAATAATATTGGAGTTTCGCATTCAAGTAAATGACAAAACTAACGAAATCTATGCAAAAATATTTTCTGAAAAATTAAATGTATCCGTATCAATGGCCAATCAATTATATATAAAATAAATAAATATAGATACTTAATTTTTCTTGATGGCCTCGAGTGTGCAGAGGCAAACATTTTTTTTTTCCTCATCTTTATTAAAATATATATCTTTGAGCGAGAGCAGTTAACAAATTGGTATTCGTTTCGTTTCCTTTTGCCGCTTGCGGTTTTTCGCCCATGTTTGTATACAATATTTTTCTCTTTTTGTTATTGGAAAAATGAATTTTTGCAATGCTTTTGTTGGTTTTACCCAACTTGCGGCTGCCTCAAATACTGTATATACCCTGCTCGGGGTGAATTGATAAAAAGGGGTATGCTAAGGCTGATTTCATTTTTGACTCCATAAGGAAAATACCACCTTTCAATTAAATCCATTTGTGAGTTCTTTTTTTGATAGGCTTGATTAGGCGGATTCTCCTTTATCTCCTGCTAATATAATATGTAAGCTTATTCTATATAAAAACGCTCCCTTTCATAGGATTTGTTCTACAAGCGCAGTAGGCCTAACCATGTGAACCTGGGATCTATGACGGCTAGAGCCAGAAAGTTTTGTATATGCATACACAAAGAACATTCATAAACCTAATCTTGTCGACCTAATTTTAGGTGTAGAGCATAATTTAGTCAAGCTTAGTCCGCCTAGCTATGTGTACCCGGCAACTATAAGAACGAGAGCATGCAAATTTTGGTATGTGGATTTACCTTTACCATTATCCTCCAAAAAAAACTTGTGTATGCTTAATCTAGGCAAGTTTTAGCTGCAAGGCAACTGCCAGTCGAGCACACTCGGCTTTATTATTCTTCCAGGCTTCCTTTTATGTTATTGTTGGTTTTTTTTCTTCGTCTTTTTTTTTTTTTTTTTGCTGCTAGCTGCCCCTTTTTTATGTGCTTGTTTATATTTAGTTTTGGCGCAACTTTTGTGCGGCCGCTGCTGCTGGTGTTGGGGTCAAAACTTTATGCGAGAAGCTCGAGGCTTTCGGACGCTTAAATTGCCAAATAGTTGCCATATTTCGATTGAGCATAGAGTAAAGCAATGCAACTATTTCCATTTGTGAGCTAACCATTTCAACAGCTGGAAAAATTGTTGGGAAAAACTCATTTGAGCTATAGGTGCAGCTGGCAATGTGCTTGTGGGCGTTGTGTCAAGGGGTCGCGGATTGAGTTTTGTGCACCTGCAGTTCGAAATTCAAAGCGTCGTCTGGCATGTCTAACATTCTGTTTGCATTGCAATTCCTTTACGGTCTGCTGGGCAACAACATGCCATGCCGAACGGCAACAGCAACCAACAATGGCAAACACTACAACAAATACAGCTAGTAGAAAAATCTGCAGTTGTTGACGTGCTTACATTGTTGTTGCTGCTGCTGTTGCTGCTGCGACTGCATAAATATGCTAAAAATGTAAATACTGCAAAAAATATTGAACAACACACACACACCTGCACACGCAAAACATGCAGCTACATGCACTTGAAATTTGCTAGCGTATTTTATTTTCATTTCAATCGGCCACACGACGTATGCGTAATATTTCCACATATACTCATATCGCACATTGCTGCTGCTGGCCGCCTGCCGTCTGCCATATGCAAATTGAGTGCAATTTTAATGCAATTTGGCCTGGCCAAGCGGCGTTTTAATTAAAAACGATCTCGGCAAATAAGTTAAATAAAAAATAATCTGGCAAAAATGCAACGCAAAGCCAAACAAATATATGCTGTAAATATAAAATTAATATGGCCAAGTAAATATATATCTGTAAATGTTAAAGATTGAATGGCAGCTGCACGACTGACAGTTGAGACACTGAGATGAGGTTTTGGAGAACTCTACGTGCAATTGTAAATAATTGTCAATCGATCGATCAGCTTCAAACTGAGAAAAGTACGTATTTTTAGATATCGCCTTTCAAGGCGATTCTCAAAAATGCTGTTAGGGCTTACAGAGTGTCACGCTTGGATGTGAAGTGTTATGATACCAAGTTGGCTAGCTAATTCATGTTATTTTTATATGTATGTGGGCATGTATGTATTTAGCGATATCTAGCAATAAAATATTCTGATGTGTATATTTGCTTTTTTCGGGTTATTGCTTACATGCTTACACAAATGTATATTTATATATAAATAAAAAATAATATTAACGAAACTTAAATCTGGCCAAAGGTTATGTCATAGTATATATAAATATGTGTGTATAATATACAGTTGAGAGTTGGAGGTAAACATAAGCTTGTGTGTGTATTTGTGTGTCTTTGTGTGTGTGTGCCTCTAGTTAGTGTTTTCCTTTGTATGCGTATGCGTCTCGAGGGCGCAGCGTGTAAACAAAAGTTTTTTAGACCTTAGTAAGATAAGCGCTCAAGTGTGTACAGCTGGTGTGTGTGTGTGTGTGTGTGTGTCGCAGTGTGTGTTGCACGCAGACGCTGACAGTTTACATGGCAGCAAAGTTTCAAGAGTTTAGCCAACAAAACAGCCAAAAGGAATTACACACAGCGCACACAGTGGGCAAAAAGAAAAGCCAAAAAGCACCGCGCGGTCGCCTGATTACAAAAAAATAAAAACAAACTTTGACCTGTTCTCTGCTGCTGCTGCTGCTGCTGCTTCTCAGGTACGTCAACTTCTGTAACTTTGATTAAAAATTCCACTAATAAACAAACAACACGCAAACAAACAAATAAACAGAGAAATGCCATTTCTTCTGCCCGCCCCTTGCCACTTTTTGGTGGCTCCACCTAGCGCTGACAATGTGCAAACACACATGTGTGTTTTGTGTGGAGATGATTGCGTGACAAAAAACTTGTCACTCAACGCAGAAGTTAAAGATATTATATATTCAATTATCTCAGGCACAAGAAATTGCGAAATTCTAGTTACTTGAGTAATTAATTATTCAACTAACTGAGCTATAAACATTTGAATCACTTTGATTAAAAATTACACACAGTTTTTGCGCTGGGTAATGTAATAATAGCGTTGTAATTGAGGCGAACGTTGTAATTGAGGCCAAGATAAAAAGTAATTAAATTGATAATTGCAAATAGGCTACGTACATGTTTTTGAAAACAAATAATAATCAAATATATATATATCATATTTAATTTAAATATATATATTTATATAAATATCAAAATCTATCGCTTAACTCATCCACTCACGAATCCCGTTGCCGCCTCTACCTGGTTACCTAAAGATTCTGCCCAAACTTTGGGGACGCTCAATAAACATTGCGTTTAACAAAACTTTGTTTTTATATATATTTTTTATAGTTGCTCTTCGCACTGCACTTGTGTGTGCACGTGTGTGTGTGTGTGTGTGTGTGTACCGCCATTTTGTTGTGTAAACTTGTCTTGCGTTGGGGGAAGGCTTACCGTGGGGGAAGTTGCTGAAAGTTTGCGGCGCTGCTGTTGCAGCCATTTTGTAAATTTGATGTGTATAATATTTGCAAATTTGCGTTGTTTATTTATGCGCGAGAGCGCAATGCACACACATACACAACACACAGGCATACACACAAGGGTGTTCCGAAATTCAGGCTATTTACTCGCGTGTGTGTGTGTGTGTGGTTGCGCATAATGAACGAGCTACTGTTGAACTTTGCACTTTAATTGCAATTGGATTTTAAGCCAACTGCATTCGCAATGCAGAGTGCAATAATGCAACCAATTTATTAATTAAATAAATGCTAATTAGGGCGTTGTACACGCCCACTGACTAGTGCTTGTTACAGTTACTGCGCTCACTAATTGCATATTTAATGCATTTCTGCACGCCGCTTGACTTATTGATTGTTTTATAGTTTCCACTTCTGATACCCTGTAATATGTAATAACATAGGGTTGCTTGAAACAAGATAAATGGTTACGAAATATAAATATAATAAAATAAAATTTTGTATATAATATTAGAATTCAAGAAAAAAAAACGTTCTCTGGTGAAAATTTCCAATTAATTAATATTTTACTCCATATACCATAAACCATTCATATTACAATTAATATACTACTTTAATAGTTCGCATTGATATGGTCTTCCATGTAGACGCAGACTTTAGTCATAAAATAGTGCACGTTATAGAGAATCTATTAGTTGAGCACTTTCAATTGTTTTCCCCCGCTTCAGTAGGACTTTACTAACACTTTAGTTGCTCTGGCTATTTTAGTTAGTTACAGTTGTGGCTTCCAAGTTTCATATGCTAATTAATTTCCGATCTGTGGCAGGCAAAATCAAAATCAAAATCAACAGCTGCAAAAATGGTTGCTGTAAATTGATGTGGGCTCCATCGATGCAGGTTGATTGCATTTACATTGTTCACATTTCAATGGGCCAACGGCAGGCAATGGCATTGATTGAGAAAATATACTTACATATATGTGCATATGCATCTAACATGTGTGCTCGTTTTCAAATTTCGTATTTTCCTTTTATTTATTAAGCTTGTGGCCATTTTTGTTTACACTTTTTGTTGATTCAATGTCGTTGCTGAAGAAACGTGATTAACTCCGAAATAGGCCAGGCGTATAACTATTTATTTTTAAATATTGCATTTTATTTAAATAAATGCCTTTAAATAACTTTTATTTATTTTGCGCATATCGCTTTTATGCCTCAATTAACACACTTAGCCCGACTAAATCTGTTTTGGCAGAAATTTAAAGTTGATTTAAATATATATATATATATTTATATTCTTTTAAGAGTTCGTTACATTTTACCAGTTTTTTTCATATATTTTTTGTTCTTTTATTAAAATTAAATTATTTTAAAACATTTATTTTCTTATTAAATAAGAAACCAAAAACTTTAATTTAAAAAAGCTCTGTTGGCTTTAATAAGGCTATTATTTTTAATTCTCACTAATATTGGTTTTAACTTATGTATATATCACACATAGCATGTCTTCTAAATAGATTTCCTTTTCTTTACAATTGTTTGACGCGTTCATATAAAGAAACATTTACAAACATTTTTAAAATTCTATGTTTGGATTTTTAAAATATTTCTATATTAATATTTTTTCTCAGCTTGAATATCAACGCATTCAATTGTAAATTGTGCCTTAATGTCATTTTGCTTTCTTCAAAGACATTTAGCACCACTCAAAAGCCAAGCACATACACACACACACACACACACATAACACATCAAGCACTTTGTGGAGTGTGCACACACACACACAGAGAGTGCACATATATATTTTATTATGAATGTCTGGCACATGCTCACACTTGATACTTGAATTGTGATCACTATTCGAATTGCTGTCTGCAATTTGCTAACATTTTCATGTTGCGACGCAAGCAGCTGACATGGAAAGTAAGAAAAGCATTTCCCACTGTCACCCGCCCCAGACCCTGTCGTCTCCCGCCATACCCTGACACTGTGAGTACCCATTTCGAGGCACTCAAGTGCTGTACTTCTTGCCTTTAGAGGCTCACTAGGCAATACATCAATCGATGCGTTACTTGAGCAAGTTTCTTCTTCCTCTTATTACGCACTCATATATATCAGTGTGTGTGTGTTTGCATGTGTACATCGTGCTTTTTATTTGTTTTACAATTTTGTTCAATTATTTTAATGCAACAAATGTGTTGACTGTTACCGCACGTACAACAAACTTGGCTCTGAGGAATTCGCCAGTTTCAGGCCAGAGCATTTTTATGACTTTTACTTTTGCCAATTTACGACAGAAACACAAACACATACACACACACACACAGCCCAGAACTGTGTCAGTTGGGCAGAGCAGGACAGAAGGGAAGATTGAGCATGTGGCGAGTGGGCGCGCTGTCAGGTTGCAATCTGTGGGAGACGTCACCGACTTGCCGCAAGGAATCAATCAAAATTGCCGCAACAAAAAAAACAGGGTATAAAAAGAAAATAATAAAAAAAGTAACAAAAGGCGCAGCGCACGCGATGCTCATCAATTTGTGTGTCGTTGAAACATGTCCTTGCATAAGTCCTCATCCATATATGAGGACTGTGTGTACGTGTGTGTGTGTCTGTTTATGTGTGTGTATGGTTGTGCGCTGTCTGCCTGTCCGTCTCTTGGCCTGCCTCTCTGTCTGGCTTTTGTGTTTGTTTAGTGCAATGCAAACAAAGGACAATGCCGTGACGTGCCTTGTAACTGTGAGCTGCCTGAGCTGCAGTCAACTGTCATTGCACCCACCAGAGCCCGAGCCCCAACATTCTGCCACGCCCTTCATCTCCGCTACTGCCCCGTGTGCTGCGCTGCTTCTGCATCTAAGCTTGTTGTTTTTGCTGCGAGCATTGGCTTTGCAGCCAACACGACTGACACACTTTTCATGCTACAATAAGCCATTATAATGAATGTAGCCAGAATGTAAGCCAAAATACTAACACAGACACAGACCGAGTTTTCCCCGGGCAGGCGGCAACGGCGGCCAGCAACAAAAGTTGTGAAACACATTCCTCATGACTTCGCAATGCTCTTCATATCTAATGCGTTTATCCCAATTCAATTTTCATTCATCAAACATCAATAGAAACTTTTTTGGTGTGGGTTGCGTTCGGCATTAGAATTAGTAGCTAAAAAGGTATTCATAAATTGTTCACATTATTATTTTTAATTTATAATTATTACTTAGCACTAATCCTGAATTACCAAATGATAAGCTTGTCAGATATGTGTGTTTCTTACAAGCTAGAAGAATTATATCAACTTTTATTTAAATTCTCCAAAATATGTCTACTCCTGCTCCCTAAATGTATCCACATCTCTCCAGCCATAACCATCTTGCATTATCTTAAAGTTTATCTGTCGCCTGATGTATACGACATAATTAACATGGCTTACAATAACCATTATTTAACATATAGACACATGTGTGTGTGTGTGTGTGTGTGTGTATATACACTAACGTATCTTAAGGGGCACTGCTCGTATCATGACTTTCTCTATTATTATTTACAACTTGGCTCAAGACGCATGGCTGCTGGGCAGAAGGAGCCCAAATAATTGGCATGAACGTGTGCACCTACAATAGGCCAAATCACATATGGGCCATAAGACAAATGGCAGCTGGCACATGGACAAAACTAGGCGGTTAGTTGGACATCTAGATGGATAGTTTGATAGCTGGTACAGCCAGGATAGCTGCTTGGATAGATGGCCAAAAGAGGCTTAGCCAACCCTCATTTGTCACGTGATTTTATAAACTGCAAATCTAAGACAGAAGGCTGTTGATGCGGTTGTAGCTGTTGTTGTTGCTGTTGCCTTGTTATGTTGCTGGTCAATTTCGTTTGTAATCCCTTTGAGCCTGCTCACGCAGACATACACACATGTACAGACACATGCACACACAGACGCACACATATGTCGAAGTGAAGTGACAACTCTAATGCCAGCTTGTTTGTTTGTCTACATAATTGCCCCAGTTGATGGCTTTTTAGGGTCTGTGCGGGTGTCTCGTTTCCTGCTTTTGGGTGTAGGTAAGTCCTCTCTCATTTGCCTAAATGCCGCATTGTTGCCCTAAGCCTTGGACCTGGCCTAAGCCTGACATGTGCTTTTATGTCTAGCTTGTTAGCCCTCTACACACATTAATTATAAAAGACATGGCCCCGGCCAAGCCACAAAACTGCATTTGGCATGGCCCAAACGCTTGCATAAGTTTACTAGCCCAACTCTCGAGGCCATTAAAGTAATGGCTAAATTTCATTTTGACTGCTAACTTGTCCTGACTGCGGCTAACCCTACGCTTAAGTTGCCCGTCTATTTGGCTTGCTCCAAAAAAAGGTAGAAAAAATATTAAACCCAATAGAAAAGTCATTGCAGATGCTGCTACACTTATTGCTGTAAAATCAAAAAATGAAAACCTGTTCTATCACAGCAAAAACGTCAGCAGTTTGACATTCCATCAGAGCCAATGCTGCAACTGCTTTCAGTTGAAGCACAGGTAAAATGTTGCTGCAAATACGTTTCGAAATTAGTATTAAAAGGCTGTGTGCCAGACTCCAAACTACGCAATTCTCCCTCCTGGAATTTTTTGGCTGGTTTATTGAGCGCATGCAAATGTCAACATCAATATTTGTATACCCTGCAACTACTGAAGAGGGCTTACAAAATTAGCTTAAAAGAGTTATCAAAAGTGGCTTAAAATGGGCATAAAACAGTTGTGTGTATGTAAAAGCAGCCCCTACGCAATGTTTGTATGCATACATTACGTATATCCGTATTTATAGTCGGTTATGTAGGCAGAAATTTCTGCCTATCAGTCTGTCTGTTTGTCTGCATAAGAGCATAATTTCTAGAGCTCACATAAGCTAAGAACCTTCAGAATATGCCATGCTAGTTCATGTACATTTCAGTACAAATTAAAGGCAAGTTAAAGGCAGGTTAAAAAACCTTACCTTCTGCTTATTTTCGTTTTTACAGGGTGTCAACCCGGGATTCTCTTTTATCTATATATATACACAAAATTAAACTGAGTTTAGTTGTAATATTAAACACATTATTTCTCGTTAATATCAGATTTACAGGGTATCAACCAGTCATTCTCTCTGATCTACAGTATTATTCTTAGCTTTATTTTTTTTGCTTTTAAACATTTTGCATATGCGGCGTATGCGTAATACGCACACAGGTCCTTTTAAGCTCGGCTCTTGGGTGACATACACACGCACACTCACACACACACACACACACATACACCCAATGCTCGAGCTCTTGACATTTATCAGGCGAGCGAGCCGGGTGTTGCGTGCAATTGGATGAGAGCGAGAACATCTGAATTCTCGTATATGTGACAATGTCGCAGATTTCCAAATGCAGCGCACAAGTTTTGCATTTCAAATGACTGCTGCAAGGATTTCTGATTGTGTGTTTCTGATGCTGACTTACTCATTCCCAAAGCCACCAACTCAGACACACACACACACACACACACACTTACCCTCATGTACTTTGTGCTTTAAAATTTAATTTGCTGCTTAAATTGGTTTCTGTGAGCTTTGCTGCTGCATAATGTAGCTGGCAAATATTGCGCATACGCATCGTTGGCCAATAAAATTAGCAAACTGCAAATATTTATAAAGCCCCAAAATGATATTCATACTGGATTGTGTCTAGTGTATGTGTGTCGGAGTGTGTGTATGTCTAACAACTGTTGTTTGTGCAAGCTCTGCCATAAAAATATACATATACATCAATATATCACGCGTACGCCAGGTGTGCACACACTTGAATGTAATGTATTTATAGCATGCCGCTCAGATTTCACTTTGTGTGTGTAGCCATGTGTGTGTTTATTTGGTGTGTGCGTGTGTGTGTGTGTGTGTGTGTGTAAACTGACAAGCCAATTAAATTTGACATACATAATTAAGTGGAATTGCGGCGCGCGCAAAAGGAGTTCAAATATTAAGTGGGCAGGTGTATTGCATTTTTAATTAGCATCGAATTAAATTTATTACTTATTTTATTGCATCTCCCTGTTTGGCAGGTGTCTCTGTAGTTAAGCTAATAATCGTTGGGCCGTTTATTGATTGTCCACTCTACTTAGTTAAATAATTAACAACTGTGAAGAGGCTAAAGCAGAACAATACGTTAAGCATTTAATTCAATTCGTGTGATATAATAAATATATTATTTGAATTGTTGTTGGCAGTTTTTTTATACCCTAAAAATGTAAATGTATGTAACAGGCAGAAGGAAGCATCTCCGACCCCATAAAGTATATATATTCTTGATCAGCATCAATAGCCGAGTCGACCTAGCCATGTCCGTCTGTAGTCCGTCCGTCCGTCCGTCCTAACTTGTCCGTCCGTTAACTTGGAGATTTTCTTGTTTTCAGATAGATATGTTTTTTAGAATATTTGCTTTTTTTTTTTACTGTTCTAATATGACACTATGCCTATTATGTGACCTATAAAATATTTACTCAAAAGGTAAAATATTAAATAAATTAATTAATTAAATACCATCATATATTTAATAGTTAAAATATTTATTAATTATTAAAAAAAAAAACAATAGCGAACGTCATCAACTTCACCTTTATTTAACAAAATTGAAATGCAATAGAAGCATTCTTTTTGGAATTTCCACACAAAACAAATTATTATGTATTCATTTATTTATGCAATCTTGTCTGCCAAATCACCTGAGCTTTCAGTTTTCTATAAATAATATTTTGTGTGTGAAAAATGAATATCGTGTTTCATGGCCAGCAGCTCAAAGAAAAACACATCATTCAGACACTGGCAAAATATAACAACAATTTCTCATGCAAGTGACAAACCCGATAAATTCATCGGTCATACATATAGACTATATTTATATATACGCTTTCTCTCTCGTATCTTCTGAGGCATTTCATTCACTTGGCAGATCTCTTGTCTATGTTTCATGCATCTTGAATGCATCTTTGGGCAGCTTCAGCTTTAACACATATTGCATATGCCACGTTAATTCCTTTACTTTTATTTATGCCTCTTTTGCCTGGCTGAGCTTTGTGCTTAATGCCACGCTATTAAAAACAAATTTATTACCTATAATTAAATTTCGTGCACAGCGTGAAAAGAAAAATTTGCAAAAAAAAAAAAAAAAAAAATGAAAAGCAAAGTAAAAATATTTCATAGCGATTTTTGCGGAAATCGTTGTAGACCGAGCGTGACAGGCGCGCAAAAAAGTGTGCGTAATTCATTTTTGCACAGTTTAAATGAAATTGCAGGAAAATTATGATGTTGATGACGGCGATGGCCAAAGTGTGTCAGCTGTGCAGCAGCGTTTCGGCAAACTGAACAAATGTGTGTCATATAGCGGCACGTTTATTAATACCTGACTTTCAGGCGTGCTAAAAAGTCGCGGCCCCAAACAAATTTCGGTGCCAATCAAATGGCCATACAGCCGGCTGCCGACGGGGCCAACTGTCGGATGACTCATGCCGGGGCAGTTCTATAGAAAATTACTTTTGAAATTGTTCACACTAAATGAAAATTTATTTGTGTTTTTCGTTTGAACGGGAAAAACAAGAAAATGTGTTTGTTCACAAACGGAAACTAGGAAGTTTTACTTATCGGAATATCGTTTATTGTTCTATTTATTTATTTTGCATTTAAATCGTATAAAACATTTATAGTAAAGTGCTATTTACTTAAACAGGTGCTACAAAATAGTACTTATTAACAGCTGTTCTCTCATTGCAATTATGTTAACATTGTTAACATGTTGAAAACGTACTGTTAACTAGGAATAAATGCCTTATATTTTAGCTACGATTTTAACATCGAAGGCAGCAGAATAGGTTTTAAGAATAACATACTGTTATAAGTAGAATATATCCAAATGTTAACACCATTCCCTCCTCCCCTTTCCCTCGTTCTTACCATGTACCTTATTCTCTCTCTCGCTATCCCTCTCTCTCTCTCTCGCCCTCTCTCTTCCTTGATGTCTATCTGTTTTAGTTTAAGTAAACTATGTTATGGGGCTCTCTCGCTCTCAGTTCTGTTATGTTAACAGTAATTGGACATAATCCCCGCACTTTAGTGTTTACTCTCTAATTTAAAAACTTTTGATGCTTTTGAAGGAACTGGAAAACAGCAAAAACTTTTTTATATTTGAAGCAGATTTTATCACACACATATTTATTAAGCCACCCGCGGGAAAGCTGTTGGCTTTGCACCACATTGCACTTGCATTTTACGGCCATTAACTTATTTATTTTCCCTATTTATTTAATGTGTGTGTGTGTGTGTACTTTTTTTTGTCAATTTGGCAAATTCATATTAATTTGTTGCAGTTTGCGATTTTCAATTATGATATGGCCATAGCTATGATTCGATTTTTGTAGCTAGCTCTCCAGCTGCCTCTGCTGCACGGCCCACGCACAATGTGGCGTATGCGCAATATAGTTTCATGGTAGGGCAAAGTGTAATTTATGGGCCATACGTGGCGCGCATTTATTACGTGGCCAGCGGTGCACGGAGCAGCAGCCGGGTCAGGTTTTGGCTTTTAATGTGCATAATTAAGCATTAATTACACTCACGTCCTTCGCCCATAGCCTTACGCTCTCTCTCTCTCTCTCTCTCTCTCTCTCTCTCTTTCTCTCTCGAGCGCATTGGCTTTTTCATTGTTTGTTTTTATAGCGCACATTTATCTCTCTCCCAGACGGCCAGAGATCTATCGGATGCCCTACGCTCCTCTCTCTCTCTCTCTCTCTCTGTCTCTTTCACAGTGGTCATTTAAACGGCGACCATTTGACCACTGGCGGTAGCCACCACCCCAATTGGGCCCCACCGCGAGCACCGCATTGGCAAACCATTTGCACAATTTAAGCATTTAATTGCAAATTTATTATGCTTATTTTGTGGGCAACGCAATGACCATGCCGTAATTGATTGAGCTGCTGCTCATATTGGCCCGAAAGCGAAAGTAACCATAAGCTCCAACCAAACTGGCCAAACACCAACGGAGAAATAACTGACAAATGTGCATTGGTCATGACATAATGACCTTTATTCGTTTCAAAGATTGCTTAGCAGCAAATTTATGGATTTTATGCTACATAATATGATATCGAGCAAACTAACTTAATAAAGTAAGCATCTAATAGAGTTGACCCAAATGCCAGTACAGCCAGCTAGAGCTGAACTGTGCCTGGAACCTTGGTCTCTTATGATTATAATTGTTATAATTCATATTTGTCTTATTCTAGTTAGTTTTATTTTTTTTATTAATACGTTATTATTGTTAAAATTATTTTACAGTCCGGATCTTTCTTACTTAGACAGCTCATCTCCCGAGTTAAGCTCCTTAACAAATCTTATAAACAACTCGAATGCACAACGCTTAAGTTTTTCTTGCCTGCAACCACAGCACTTGCTAGCTGTCGACTTATTATGGCTCAAACTTTCCAGGTTTTCCAACAATGGCTGGCAGGAAAGCGAGTTTAATTTCATATAAGTGCAAGGCGAACGGATGTTGGCTACTTTTTGTGTTTGTGTGATGTGGGCTGTGACAGAAGTCCTGCCGAAGAACATGCATCCTGTGCAGCTATTTAAGACTAGAGCGACATCCTGTTGCTGCCAAAGCTTAAGAGCTCTGATGCGGTTTCGGCTCAAAGCCAGATCAGGCAGGCACAAAGAGACAGAGAGAGAACTGAGTGGTTATAATAATCAGCTCAACTTAAATATATTAAAATAAGTCCAATTTTTTTGCTGTACGCTGCAAATGGTTAATTTAACGTCTATATAATACGATTGCTGAAGTATTATTGTAGAGAATCTTATTAAATTATTCTTTTTATAATTTTAACGAGCTGAATGGCAGAGAGAGCTAAAGCTACAACTTGTTTAACTCTTATCCATTGTAATAAACAGTAGAGCATAACAGCTACAAGATTTGCATTTTCTTCTTGATTTCATAAATATTTACTGCTGACTTGTAATACTTGTGTCAAAATATTTCCTCTGTCATATTTTCCGTTCATATTTGTGGATTGTTTTTATTTGACTTGTTTCTTAATCTTGTTTATGAGCAACTCATGATATTTGCTCAGGTTTTGCTTGCAACATGGCCATGATTTGCTTTTGTTTTTTGCCTATAGGCACTTCTTATTCTGTCTCAGTCGCTCCCACTCTCCATCTCTCTCTCGCCCACCCACCTTTTCACTCTTTGAAACAAAAAATCATTCGGATTGCCCATTGCCACAAGTAATTTAAAATGTTGCGCTCCAATTCGCCTTCAGGCTGTGCGATGTCTTTTTCCTCTTTGTGCCACAACGAAAATTGTCACACGCTGCCGCAGTTGCTGTCTGTGCCACCAGCCATCAGATGTTGCCACCCGCTGCGGCCCACTGCCATGCCCACTTTGTCATATGCGCTGCAGCGCCTTTGAAGTTATATTCGAGCTGTTGCCGCCGCTGCTGCTGCTGCGACTGCGGCTGCTCTTGACTGCGGTTTTCTGTCTGTTTTCATCTACATTTTCTTGTCTCGCCTTGCTTTCTCCCTTCTGCCTTCTCGCTCGCTGTCGCCAGGCTTTTATTTGTCTTCAATTAACATTGCAACATGCCACTTGTACCACATTTGTATTCTCTTATAGAGGGTGTTGACATTTTCTTATGAAATGTGTAACGCATGAGGCCAATATCTACATCTATATATCTGCCCGTCTATCTTGTCTCTTACGCTATCGTCAGGAAATTTGGCATATGTCGGAATCGATAACATCCGGCGTGTATATCGTATGTGTGTCCTAGGACTAATGAATCGAAAATGAAGTTCTTGTTTGAAAAACTTGTTCGTTTCCTAACCAAACTTGAATTTTATAAAATTTATCTTGAAAACATCGAGCATCAGTTGAAAAATGAGTTTTTTATGTGAACAAATTTTCTATTCAGCAAATTCAACAATTACGAGCTGCATAATTCATCCCACATATCTGCACAATCTGTAGCCATAGGGTATTTAATCTTCGGCATGCAATTATCTGTTTTTTCTTGCACTTTTTATTTTTGTGCCTGTTCTTGTTTCATTTTTTCATTTTTTTTATTTTTGTGATATTTTCTTTGCGTTGTTTGGTTTTTGCCTTTTCAATGGCTCCCACAGTGTGTCAGCTTATTTATTAGTTTTGTTTTCTCTCTCTCTCTATCTCACTATATATATATGTATATATCTCTCACTCTGTCCCTCTCTTGCTTACTTATTTTTAATTTACAAGTTTTTTCTTGCTCTGCTCAGCTTTGACAACGCTTCGGCTAATGAAAGCCTCAGCTACAAAGCATATTTTTGCCTTTTCAACTTTTGCGCTTTTATGCAATGCCGCCAGCCAATAGAGGGGTGGTTCGGGTATTGGTGTGGGGTGCGAGGGGCAACCTGTTTGGAAAGTGTGTCAAATGCAATATTATTATTTATGCTTTGGCTTTTTATTTTTCCATTTTTTTTCTTGTTTATTTTTGTTTATTTGCCTTGCACTTTGTGTAATTGACAAGTTTGTTGCATACTTTTGGGTCGCTTGCCAATAATTGCAAATGGCGCTTTGCACGGACTTTGCAATTGGCTTTGGCTTTACTCAAACTTTTTCCATGGATTTCTGTTGCCATAAAAGCAATTGGGATTGAAAGATGTTGACGGCTTCTATAAAAGGTGTTCTTTTTTCTATGGCTTTCATTAAGTAGAGCACAGCCAAAGTTTTTGTTTATAGTCACGAGAAGTTCTAAGCAATGCCAAAGGAATTGTGAATAAGCATTTCTCAATTATTTAAAAATAACAAAAAAAGTTGCAATATAATTTATTGCAATGCAAAACTTTACCAGTTTTCTTTTATAAAAAGTTTGTTGAAAATTTCATTGATTAATTCTGCAATTCCGCTTAAAGTTTCTCCATCGAGTTCATTGAACGCGGCTTTAGGTATTGGCTATTTCTTCGCACGACGCTCCGCTCTTCTTAACATACAACAGTTTTCGTTTGAGTAAATATAATAGTGAGAATTGTATTGTCGAGGCCTTTTGGAGATTAAAAGAGAGAGAAGTTCTAGCCCATATACTAGCAATTTCTTAAGCAAATAATTAATTGATTAGCTTCTCTCTGAACTCCTTACTTCACTTTCACATATGATTCTTTGTTTGGTTTGTCATTGGGTCTAAGCTTGGTTTCCCACTTTTGTCTTTTTCAATTAGCAATTATTTTTTATAACTTTCTTTCAATAGATAGCCCAAGTGCTTATTGCTGTGACTTTAATAGTTATACAATTCTGTTTACAAAGTTGCTGCAACTTATGTAAACATATGTTACAGCTGTTTTTAGCACCTGAGCGGGCTCTTAAGTATTATATGTCAGACAAGTAAGCCCCCACGCTGCACTTCGCTAATGGCTCACTTTAACATAGTGGCTCACACACACACATGAGCACGGCTCTAATGCAGTGAAGTGCGCAATCAGGGCCACGCTGCGTATACGTAATCTGAAATTTAAGCTGATAGCAAATGAAAACAGCTGACGGCAGCGTTTAAAACACAACGAGTCGAGTGTCGCGTGTTGGTTGCAATGCAAATGTTTCCACAATTTGCTGCAATTGTTTCTTTTTGTATTATGTTGTTGCTGTTGTTGTTTAAAGCTCATTAAATGTAAATGACTCAGCACGTGTCTCCCATCCGCCCACAGGTCGCACACACAATGCCAACTATGGGCTTTACCACATCGGGCAACCGGCAACGGCTGGCGTTAAACAGTTCGCCGAGACGGGCAAAACGGAGCTGCTGGACAGCAATGCCGGCGAGCAGCAGCAGCAACAGATGCAGGCACAGAAATCCTCGACAGCAACGGTTCCAGGCACAGCTCCAACAATGGCCGAGCGCAGCGTATTTGATGAGTTCAGCCTGCCGGCCATACAGCTGGGAGCGGGACGGAGCGAGGCGAAAGTGTTTGTGGACAGCAATCACAGTTTGGTATCGCTAATGACGCGCATTGTGCCCTCGCCGGATTGGTTCATAGGCGTCGACTCGTTTGAGGTGAGCTTTGCAAACCGAGAAATCAAATGAATTTGAAATCCCAAACACTGAATTCCGTATTTTTTTTTTTTTTTTTGCTTTTTGCAGCTTTGTGTGGGCGGCTCCTGGATTGACACGGTGACCGTTGAATTGGATCCACTTGATGCGGGCACCGACAACGGCTTCACCTTTACCGCACCCAATTGGCCAACAGCGCCGCAGGGCGTCATCTATCGCATCACCTCACGCTATCCGGCCCATCCAGCGGGCAGCTTTTACTATCCAAAGAGCAAACGGCTGCCGCCCATTGCCACGTTTCAGTTTATCAAGGTAAGTGGAGGAGCACCTGCTGCTGCTGCTGCTGCTGATGTGCTCTTCAAAAAAGCTTAAACAACTTAATTAACTGCAAATTAGCAGTCAAAATGTTGCTGCCCCCGTTTACAGCCCCTAATGACTTTTCATGTGCGTCCTTCAAACCCAAACCCCACCCCAAAAAAAAAGAAAAAAAACAACAACAAAATCAAAGTGCTAATGAGCCATTAGCATTACAATGGCGTCAAACATGTGTAATGGCATTGCGTGTGTGCTTGTGGGCGTGTTTGTGTGTGTGCTTCGAGGGACCACAGCATATTCCTGTGGCTGCGTGTTAATGCGCTTTATAAATCAGCTGCTTCAGCAGCTGGCGCTAAGCGGGCGGAAATAAACGCGAGAAAAAAGTTTACAACAAAAAAAAAATACAAAAAATTACGTTAATTTAATTTAAATGATATGTCTGTCAACAAAAGCTGTGTTGAAAAGCAAATAATGAATTTGGTTGCCATCATTAGAATGTTAACAATATTTAATATTTTTTAATGAGAAAATTAAACATTCCTAAAACTTAAGAGGAACAGCTGAGCATGAAGCATGTTCTATTAAAGAGACTTGAAAATATGCCATCAATTGGATATAATGAAAAAGAAATGTTTTTGCAATGTTGGGGAAAGGCACAGTCTTAACATGAGACTGTTTAAGATATAGAAACAGTAAATTGCTGTAATGATTAGAAAAATAACTGCTTTACAGTCTAGAGTACGAAGTGGAGAGAACGATAATAGATGGTACAGTTTAGGAAGTTAGAATAGAATATCGTAGACACTTTTATGTAAAACAGCTTACATGTCAATAAATGATTCCATTCATAGACGCTTATACGGTCACACTTCCAGCTGCTGCCGTTTATGTAAAGTATTTTGTTAAACACTTCTGTTAAGCAGCTATGTTAACAAGAAAGTGTGTGAGACCACAAAGTGCAGAGATCCTAATTGAAAGAAATTTAGATTTATGTAAAGAGAAAAAGAAGAGTGTGAGAAAGCCTATAAATTGGATTGTTTGCATATAAGCGCACAAATTTGGGCATGGAAATTAAATTATAAAGAAAGAAATTTTGGAATTGACCATGGTATGAGAAAGGACTCAAATTGAAACCTAATGATTGCTGACATATATTAAATAAATATTTGTAATGCTTTGAGGCAAGACGCACTTTATTGAATACGCCTCACAAACTACAATCTTTTACTCAGCCACTAAACTCGACTTATTCCCTGCGGAGCTCACATACTTCTGCTAGCCACCAATCAATTTCATAATAAATAACTATTCTAATGTTGCGCTCAAAGATTAAACAAATTCCCTCGGCTAGCCGAGGGCTTCTCAATTAAAGGTACACTTGTATTCAATAAATTATTTCTAAATCGCCATTACGTTATCTTAGCCACATTTACCATCGTCCATTGCCCATACAGTAGAGGCCACATCAGAGAACGTATTTCCATGGGCGCCATTGCATTTGACCTTAATAAGCGCCAATCCATTAGTTGCCACAAATCGTGAACGTGCACCATTTCAGCACAATGCTAATGCAAAATTTGCCATGGTCTTAACAGAAAAGAAGAAGCAGCCGCAGCAACAGTCACTTAAATCGCCCACGCACACACTCGTACATAACACACATACACACACACACACACACATAGAAGCTATTCAGGCATTGTAATTATATTGCTGGACGTTGTTCAGAAAGTGCGGCACTTACGCTTACAATGCATAGGACATTGTTGTATACAGAACCTTACGCCCAGTTCCACCCGCAAATCGTACCCCTACTTTCCCCTACCCACTCCTCATCCACTAGCCAGGGGTTGTAGTCGTTGCCGCTCATCAAAATTGCTTTTATGTGCGTCTCTCGGCCGCACATCAAATTTACGCCCAGCTCTGTTGGCAGATGTTTCGACTGCGTTTGCATAGTTACTTGGGGGCTGTTGCTTTAGGTGTGGGCGTGGCACTTACACTGTACGTGTGGTCATTATTCTTTATTTGTTGGCGAGCTTCAGCGCCAGTTGGCCGTCTCCTGTTCTTGGTGTTGTTCTGCTTGTTGTTGCTGTTGCTGCTGCTGCTGCTGTTGTTGTTGTAACGCCTTTTTGACACAACTAATTCTAGTTTTATTTTCTGTGGTTGGGGGCGTGGCATTTGGTTGACGACGGTGGTGTGAAGGCCCTAAAAATGTCTACTCTTTTGCATATCCTTACATTGGGTACACCTGCTAGAGCGGCCATGTAATAAGTAGTCAAATTAATAGAAAGAACTGAAAACTCTTAAATTTAAATACTCATCTTTCGACCGATTCTTCTTGTAGAACTATGTTATATAGATGTCCGATGTTAATAGGATTTTGCTTATACAACTCATAAATGTTGAGAAATCTTGAAAAACAAATAAGCAATATATATTAATAACATAATTTCTGATCCAACCGAAGCACACATGACTACACCAGCTCAACTTATTAAAAAATCAAACTCTTGTTTACTAGAACACAAGAAAGGGTATTCAAAGTGCGCTAATTGGCGCCTTGTCGCATTTGTTTAGCTTATATTTGGCCACTTTTGTTTATGGCCAAACGAAATGGAAAGTTATTTACTTAGAAGAAATGGTCGTCTGCTTCATTTTATGGCCAAGACATGTGGACCAGGCCAGGAGCTTTAGTTATGCCGGCCCGCCTGCTGTTCGGTGTAATTATGTGTTGATTTGGTTGAGCATTAAATTCTTAAATTTGGTTGAAATGTTAAAGTGAATGCCGGAAATGCTTTGTGTGCCATTTGCCGCATGCCAAAAAGGGCATGAAATCTCGGATTGGAATGGTATGTGTGAGAGTCGGGACCGTGAGTGGAGAGCAGAGAGCTGAGCCTGTGTTGTTTGCCTGTGGATTTAGATCTGGGTCTGTTTTTGTAATCCACAAGGAATTGCACAGTGTTTGTTGCGCCGTGCGGATTATGTGTGGATGTCTGCGTGTGTATGCGTGTGCGTGTGTATTTAAATGCCACAGAAGCAACACGCGGACTAGAGCCGTGCGCTGTCGACGCATTTGCGAAAAAGGTAGCCCCCGATAAGCTGTGGGCCCAAAGTGTGGCAAAAACAGGGCCAACAACAACAGAAACAGCAACAACAACAACACCATTGTGGCAATAACAATGCGAGGCGCTCTCTATATAGAAAATGACAGTAGCCCAAACAAATAAATTAAAATGCGCGACAGCGCACCAACAAAAGTTTTTTTACTCGCTGTCGCATAGCCAATAGCCAGAGCTACCCGTTGCTACCTCTTAGTCCTAAGCCAGCCCTGGCTCTAGCTCATGTACACACCTGCCGCATAGTGGTATTCTCTGCTGTGTCTGTGTCAATATTTGCCACAAATTGAAATTAGCAGCGCGTTAGGCGCACCTGTAGTCAAACTCACACACACATATAACACACACAACACACACACATGCCCATACTCAAACCTACACTCGAATGCTCGTAGCTATTCATGCACCTGTTTTGTATTTAGCTGTAAGCATTCGCTTTGCTCATGCCGGGCACATAATCCGCGTAAATTAATATGCTGCACACACACACACGTGCCCGTGTGTGTGCTTAACATTTGCTTTGCTGAGTCTGAAAACCTTCCATTTTCCATTTTGCAGCTAAGGGAGTACGAGCTGAGCGAAGTATTCAACATTGCCGAGGATGATCGCAAATATGAGACAGTCCAGACGCAAACCCACCTGGATGCCGAGCACAATCACGTGGAGATGAACAACGAGCTCTCCGCGAGCATCGAACGGGAGCGTCAGAGGGAGCGGGAACGGGAGCAGCAGACACCCTTTAACGATGAGAGGCAACGCATACGCTCACAGCTGCTGGCCAAAATGAATCCCAAGTAAGTAGAGTAAAAAAGTCTGTGCTTAAATTTAAAATTTATATTTGAGACATCTGAACTTTGATAAGAACAGCAAAAAGAAAAATAAACAACGTTTTTCCGTTCAAAAGCGCTCATAAATTTTCCAAATTAAGTCGATCAATATTTGTAGTACTTAGGCCCAAATATGAGTCTCAGTGTAATTAACTGTGCTCAGCCTTAATCAATAACAATTTTGTTCTTTTCTCAAACTAATTTTAATTGACACGAAAATGTATATTTGATTCGTGGCTGTAGCTAAATATAGCCAAGCACACAGTTGTAAATGCTCAATAATTACAAGAAACTAAAAATAGGCAAATGATAAATTAGCTGGAGCGATAACAAATAATGACAAGGCAGAAACATAAAAGAACACACACGGCGTATACGCAATTAAGTAGTTCCCCAAGCTAACAAGATTTCAACTCAAAGGCGATTTGTAAGAGCTTTGACACAGCTTAGCTGTATATAGAAATATATATAGATATATATAAATATAGATATGTATAGGTACAAAAAGCTGTGCATATTTTGTGCCTACGTGACGCATGCTCAAGTGCAGTTGACTCTGGCTATCTATCTACGTATCCTTGTCAATGTGAGCTAAACATCAATTCGCCATACTTAACATATGCGTCAGGTGTTCGTCTGCGAGTTGCAACACATTTAAAGCAGCGACCAGCTGCAGCAACAACAAACAAAAGCAGCTCTCTAGCACACTTCAAAGCACATTACACTACTCCAGCAAGCAGCATGTGGAGGAGGGGGCGGGGCGTTTGTGTTCGGCCTGAGACACTGACAGAGATCGTGGCACGTAGCTGGGCTAATGCTGCAACTTTAAAAAGCTTGCCCCAGAAGCAAGAAGTAACAGCAAAAGCGGACGAAGAAAACAAACAGAGGCGCACTGTCGAGAGTGACCGACTAAAAGATTACCTGGGAAGGTCTACAAAAAGTAAAGTATTCTTGATCTGTGTAAAGCGAAAAACCTTATAAAACTTTTTATATGCCTGTATCTTATCTTCCGAGTTGATATGTTTAACCTGCACAGGCTGAAAGTCGATTATTATCAATTGAGGTGAAATAATCAATACTTATTATCCAAACCGAAGACATATCGATAATCGAGACGTAATACCCAATAGATCAACTCAGGTGGCCTCCATCAGCCTGTTACTTACATTTCCTTAGAAACATTATACCCCTCTTCGAGCAATTTTCTATGGCTACAGGGTATACAAATGTGCCAGAAAACTAAAGACAGCGGGTCTTCTCAACGTGCAGGATACGTAACGCAAACTAAAACTAATCCAGTGCCACACCCACCTAGCGTGCAACTGGAGTGGATTTTTGGCACCATTGGCACTGGTAACCTGCATATTTAATGACAAGTCCAAAGACCCGAGACCCAGAAACAAACCGAAGCCAAGCCAGACGAAGGGCAGGCAGGAGCTGGTGGCAAGCATGGCTGGGGCAGGGCTTTGAGGCGCGTACGTGTTCGAGTGCCAGCTGGCTAAAGTGCCGCCGGCCATGCGTGGGCGTGAGCTAAAACGTGGGCGTAGCCTGGCCTGGCTTCAACAGCAATTGGCAAGCTGACAAAAACGCCAAGAGCAATGCCAACTAATGCCAAGCGCCAAAAACCTGCTCGGATAGTGTAATTACTCGCAATCTTATCAAAATGCCGTCGCGTGCCTCTTTCGGCGTCTATAAAAGCAAAGCACACACCAAGCACTCGACACACACACATACACCCGGTCTCAGCAATATGTTCGCACTGGCAGCAACAACCACGCTAATTGCCATGAACTGCGCATGCAACATGCCGCAGCAGCAGCCGCAGCAGCAACAGCAGATGCAGCGGTTGCAACAAATGCAGCAGCTGCAAATTGTGAAGCAGAGCCAATACAAGCAGCAGTTGCAGCAGCAGCGGAAAAGTAAGCTTTGACCTTTAAGAAATGAATACTCAATTAAAAAATGCATCATACATTTTCCAGTGCAAGAGGCAAAAGCAAATCCCAAGCAAAGTGAAGCCACAGCGAAAACACATAAAAAGTGGTATAAGAAATGCTTTAAACGACAAAAAACTACAGAACCGCAAGAAATTCCAGAACAAAACTGAAGAACCTACTACTGAGGAACTAACTTCTTCCAATATAAAATATTGGTTTGAGCAAAAACATCTTTTACAAAAAAATAAACACAAAGTTTGCTTCATCTTTAGGTTGGACTGTTCTTTGGTCTCATTTAGGTTATATTTTATGGCAAGTAAAAATGTTTGAATTGGCTTCAATCTAGTTCGATTCAAAGCTTTATCTTCGAGCCGGGTCCGAAACTTGCAGAAATTAAATGAATTAAGAATATGTAAATTGAAAGAACCTGATTAAGTCGAAGCTGTCGAACTGCAACAGAAAAGCCTGTGTCTGAAAAATCTTTATTTATACAAATTAACCGAAAGGAAGTGAAGAGTCTAAAACTACAGAGCTGATTGGAAGCTAAAAAACTAAAAGCCCAAATTTGTGGAACTAAACAAAAAAGATCTTGTGACACAATAAACAAACCAATGCTTGCCTCCCACTGAGAATTAATGATATATAGAAAGAATCATGAGCTTAAAATCTCATTTTATTTTATGAATAAACACGTTTCAAATTTTGGTGGCCTTGCACAAACAAACTTTAAGGAAAACTTAATCACTTTAACTGAAACCTAAACGAATTAAATGTTAATCCAAATATATTAGTTAAAAAGTAAAATATGTTGCAAAAGACATATAGTTGGATGTAACTTCAAATGCAATAAATCTCAAGATAAGCCATAAATAATAGGTACACCCAAACTTAACTGGAGTGCATTCAATTAACTCCGTGCTTTAAAACAGCCCAATATCATGACGTCATTTAGTTATCAATTACAATACTTAAATATTTGAATTTAACAAATGAGCCCAGGCCTATTGACAGCTCTGAACTATCTAATAATATCTTATCAGGTCTGTGAAATATGCAGCTTGTTCGACTTATAAAAGTAAGGCAAGTGCCCGCCAATGCCAACAGTAGAGTTAACTGCGTCCAGACAAAGACATCAGCAAGACAACAACCATATAGAGCACAAATAATGTCTGTGCAGCCAGCAACACTTGTAATTATTGGAGCGAGTGCAAACAATGCACAAAGAAAACGACAACAAAAACAACAACCACAAAAGAGCAGTAAGCCAGATGCCAGATCCATATACAAATGGAAGTTGTTATATCAAAAATTAATGTAATTTGTAGAGTCCAGTGCTCAGCAGCCAGAAGGTAAAGTTCGAGAGCAGTTACCCCAACAACAACAACCACAACAACAACAACAGCAACAAGCACAGCCAAATGCCAAGTCAAATAGTTGCCAAATAAGTTAAAAGCGAAAAAAAGACCCAAACATTTGGCAGCTATCTTATCGGTTATCTAGCGACTATTTGTAAGGATTTGTAGCATGAAAATACATTTGCTATGACATAAACATTAGACTATAAATTGACGGGGTGGGGACTGTAAAATTTTAGTTAGACGACACAGTGAAATCGCAGCGGAACGCGAGCGTAAAATTAAATAAAAAATGGAAAGCAGAACAACAACAACAATTGAAGAAATTAGCACGGAAATAAATGGCGCAATAGTAATAGAAAGTTTCGAAATAGCAACAATTGAGACGACGCCAACGCCGGCGAAGCGCGTGCATCACGAACAGCATCACCACAAACATCATCATCATCATCACCACCAACATCATGATCAAGGGGCAACGACATTAACCATAACCGATGTCAGCGATGGCTTGGATATTACAGAGACTGTGCAGCCAGAGACTGAACAGCACCACCATCATCACAAGGACAAACAAACCGAACCACAGTTTTCCTTGCCACCACCACTGCCCAAGTCCTCACCACCCTATCTAACGCCCAGCGATGAACAGGACCAGTTTGTGTGGCTTACTGATTTGGATGCGTCGCCACAGCAGCCATCATCATTAACTGTAGAGCCAAAGCCGCTGGCCATGCAGACACCACCCACACCCAGCAGCTCAACCGGCTGTCAACCACTCCAGACAGCACCAGCAGCAGACACTGCAGTGACAGCAGCAGTAGCTACTGTAAATCAAACAGCGCTCAGCAGTGGGACTCAACTGCAGCAGTCCGCACCTGCACCACCACCAATTACAACCACCCAGCAGGCTGTGTGGCTAACGGATTTGGATGCGCCACCACAACAGTCCGCGTCCTTGGTCACAGTTAAGCAGTTGCCACAACAAGCACCAGCCGCCAACAACAGCTCTGAGTGGGTGGTGCAGTCGTTGACCGTGGCAGCAACGCCGACAGCAGCAGCAACAGCTCCATCAGTACGCCAAGCGGAGCTCATCATTGAGACTCAACCGGTAAAGGCCGCGCCCTTGGCACAGCCTATGGTGCTCGTTGGCGAGGTAACTGCCGACACCATCGATACACGCAGAAAGTCCTATAGAGTCAGCATGGATTTGACTGCACCACCACTGCAGGAGCCAAAGAAACGATGTTGTTGCCGGATTTCCTAAGAAATTATCCTTACCCCACACCTTTTAATAGAGTTTTAACTGAGCTCTAAGTAACACTACTTACCTTTAAGAAAAGGCCTACCAATGGAATGTGCAATGTGTTAGATCGAGATCGGCATAGGGTGTGTATTAAACCTTCTTAAGTTAAGTTCTTAAGTCAATGTATATTCTTGTCATATATTGCACTAGAGCTGGAGCTGCATAACTGAAGCTGTTTAAATTAAAGATTTAAGCTGTCTGTAAATAATTCATATTATTCATAAGAACCTATGTGGGTTTTTTAGTTAATTAACTAGAATAATACAAAATATGAAATAAACCAAAACGTGCCGACAAAATTAACATAAATCTTGTCCGACATTATTTTTAACTTATTATTGGCTTGCATAAATAATAATAATAAATAAGTTATGATAGAAAAGCAGAGAAATACTAGTTCTGACTCTTACATCAATCGACGTGGAGGTTTTTTGCATAAACTTTAAAAATCGGATCATTTATAATAGATCAGAACGTTAACATTCGATTTTTCTGGAATCCTAACATTCCACTGTCTTACAAAATTTTAAAGATATGTCACAGCTTAAGTGTTTACTTGAAAATGACAGCTTTTAATGCCCGGATACCTTGAATGTAAAATTCCTGATTTAAAGAATATATCTTTGATATCCTTTCTGTTTCCAAACAATTCCATATTGAATAGTCTTGAAATCCTAAAAAAAAAAAATTAAAATATTTTCAGAAAATCTATTTCTTTGTACACCTCCTTAAGTTAACATAAATGTTACCCAGTAGTAGAAATGTTAGTTTACAGGGCTGTCGCATATTAAACATTACTTAGCTTCAGCTCCTAACTATAGTTGTCTCACTCGCACTACGCTTACTGCTTACTTGAGTCACAATATCTTTTGGCTTGCTTCTGTATGTTTGGAGCACATTCCTCACGCTGGTGAAGCCCAGTCACCGCTTATCGATGACAAAGCTGCCTTATCAGCATGTGAGCATTAAGCTTCCTCCTACGCACTCTTATCTAATCGTTGGGCAAACAAAATCACCGTCGCTGACAAAACGTAATTGATAATTAATTAGCTGTTGCCACTCGTGGGCGACTCCAAAAAGTGAATGACCATTCCGATAAAACATTTCACGACCGTCAGTCAACGGTCAGTCAACGGGCACTGAGCTACATTTGAGGATAGCGCGATGCCGCCGCCAGGACGCGGCTTTGGACCCGGACCAGTGCACCGGCCACCGCCCGGACCCGGCTTTAGGCCAGGACCCTATGGCCCCGGACCGCCCCCACCCGGACGCACCAATGTCAATGTGGATGTCAATATTGGGGCACGTCCGCCGCCCATTGGCGTAGGCATTGGCTTTGCACCGCCGCCGGTCATTATTGGCGCGCCACCAATTGTAATCGGTGGTGCACCACCGCCGCCAGTTGTTGTCGAAACCTACGGACCGCCACGACCCGCAATGGTTACAGCACGCGTGCAACCGCCCGTTGCCACAGCCACTGTCTACACACAGCCGGAAGTCTGTTGTTGTGTTATTCTCTAGACGAAGTGTGCGTGTGATTTATGTGTAAACATCTGTATCTTTATAACCAAATGAGCATCTTCCATATGTTCTCTAAAACCATATCCTATATATTGTGACTGTGAATAAATTGTTAAGTTTTGTGAGCGCAAATCTGTTGCCGATTTCATTGAAGTGCTGAAGAAATTGAATATTAATTGTGTTATCTTTTAATTTATCTAAACTTATTAATGCGACACTTTAAAGAATTCCCCTTGGGACTGAACCATTTAAATAGGACAGTCTTTTGCAGCTGTCACAGGCCAGATAACTTGTTCTAGGGGAATTTTTTGGCTTCCGTCGATAAAAAATGATATGTGATTGATAGGTTAAAACTGTGCTAAAAAACTTCTAGTTGGAAAACTTAGACTGTTAACAGACTGTTAACAGGTAACACATAACAGAGACAAACATAAATAGCATTTGTTTATTTTCTATTTACTTAAAAATACAATCAAAGATTTAGTTAAAGATTTAATAACAAATGATAAAGCTAAAAAGCAATATTATAAGTAGAACTAAAATTAAGTACAAGAGACTGTTATTTTACAGCTGTTAAAGACGGTTTACAGACAATGTCCATGAACACAGGCATGTAAACACTTTACAAAATTCACCAAAAACTCTACAAACTCGCGGCTACTTTTCACTACTTTAATAACAAATTGCATTGAGCAAATTTTTGAGCAAGAATTTTACTTTAAATTAGGAATTTGCTTGTAAATCAATTGCTTTTAAGATTTTCATAAGTAGCACAGAACATAGAAAGCTGCGTTACAAGCAGGATTTCGGATGCCTTAATACAGACTCTGAGGCACAGACACATCACAGAGAGATTACACATACGCCATGTTAGCTGCTGCTATTGTTGCAAGGTGTTTTTCTCGCTGAGCGCGTTTCTTATTTCAGCACGTCAGCTGTAGACAATTTCAATTTAAATTTGCCTTTTGCAGTTCGCTCGGAATAGGGCTGACGCGGAAGAACAGGCCGGGCCCGGGCCAGAGGTGGAAGCAACATTTGCTGTGCCGCCGTCAGTTTCCTTCCTTCCTTCCTTCCTGGCCGACTTCCGTGTTTTGTTTCCTGCACTTTTCGTTTATTTGCATACACATGCCGCGTATATGCCGTGCAAAATCGCGCAAATAATAATGAAAAAAGAAATCAAGCGAATGGAAGGAGGTAGCGTGGAGTAGGAGCGGAGGCGCGGGCGGGGCCGGGTTTCGGGAAATACAGGGCCAAGTAAATTGGCGAAAATATTGAAAACGTGTAGCGCAAGACTAAAAAGTCCAAACGAGTCGACAGACTCAAAAGCCTCAAAAGCGTCGAAAGTGAGAGGAAAATGTGTGGAAGGGCGTGTGGAAAACACAGTCGCCAGAGGCTGCAGCTGGCTCTGCCGACTGCCGGCTGCGTGGGAAAAGTAATGAAGAAAATTTCCCAAATTGAAATTACAAACATTCCTTTTTTTCTCGAGAGTAAGAAATTTGTCCCAACAAGAACCCAGCAAACAGTGTGTGCACATGTGCGTGTGTTTGTTGAACGGCAGTTATTAGCAACAATTTGTGTTGATCATATTTACGGCAATTACCGTTAGACGAGCGCATCAAACTGTAGCAAGTAAATGGTATTTCATGCGCAATTTGTGCCCTTGCACAGTGGCTCAAAAGCCCCCAAAATCACTCAATAGCTTTTACATTTCACTAAAATTGAAGAACTGTTAACTGCATGTTATATTTTTATGATAACTTTTAACAGCTCTTTAATGACCCTATAAGCAGTTTTACACAGTCCATAAATAGGTTAACTAAAAATGGATTCCAACTAAGGAAAAAAACGTTAACTGTGAAATACATGAACTGTTAAAAATGTAATATAATAATTTGTCAATAGAGGGGTGTTAGTTATGTAAGTTAACTTTTGTCTGTTAACAGTCTGTCTCCGTTGTCTGTTAACAATCTGTAGATGTTGTCTGTTAGGAGTCTCTAGCTGATATATGTCAACAAATAAAATTTATTTTTATTATTATTCAATAGAGGGGAGTTACATAAGTTTTTTTTTGTCTGTCTGTGTTGTCTGCTAGCAATCTGTAGATGTTGTCTGTTAGGAGTCTCGCTGTTGTCTGTTAGTCTGTAGCTGTTGTATGTCAACAGTCTGCTATATGTTAACAGTATGTCAATGTTGCCTGTTAACAAGCCGTGGCTGTTGTCTGTTAGCATTATATAGCAATTATACATATGTGAACAATCTGACGTCTGGTGCTATTTGCTGTCTCTTAACAGATTTTAGCTTTTGTGTTGGCACTCTGTAGCTACTCTCTGTTAACACGCTGTAGTTGTTGTCTCTTAACAATATAAAGCTGTTGTCTGTTAACAGACTGTTGGCAAATTAGTGCTTATTTCAAAAAATCAATAAATTTGTTGATTAAATTTAATAGACATTTTCTTTCTTTCACATATTTACATATGTATATATACAAATATCTATGAAATTAATTAATTTATTTTTCCATTTTGTTTCGCACCCACAGCTACAACAACAGCCAACAGCCGGGCGGTGTGGTCAATGTGGTGCCCAAGAATGATAAGCATGCGCTGATGCAGAGCATTGCCAGCAGTTACCGGCGCACCGATGCAGCCAATAACAACATAACAAGCTACCCGGCAAAGGCCACAGGCTCTGCCACTGCCAGTGCCTCGGCCTCAGTCTCCGTCTCGGGCAGGGGCACGGGCACGGGCACGGTCTCATCACGACGTCGCGCTTCGTTGGCGGCGTCGAAGCGGCGTCGCGACTGTCGCGTCGGCCACTGGTCCGAGTGGACGGCCTGCAGCAAGAGCTGCGGCATTGGTGAGATGCATCGATATCGCAAAGTCATCAAGCATGGCAAGCGCGGAGGTCGACCCTGCCCGGCGCTGCAGCAGTCCAAGTGGTGCGGCACCGAGCGCAACTGTCACGGGCCGCAGAGCTATTTTAATTGGTAAGTGGACCCGCCCGCCGTGGCACCCACCCGCCCAGCTGCTCAATATCGACTGTTGTTGTCAAATATGCATTTAATTTCTCCAATAATGACTGCAGGTCCGATTCAGACACATGAACGAGCTATGCTGCAGCAACCGGCCACATATAAATATAATTTTAATTTAAGGCGTAAGAATTGCTTTTTGTGGACAACAGTAGAGAGAGAGACACGAGAAATCCCGCAGCGCAGAGACCAGAGACGGCAGAGACAACAAACCCAAACCAACTGCTGAGCGATTTTAATTTAAATTTAGATTACGATACGAAATTCACAAAGAAATTGATTTTAAAATTGCACGCAAATGCAGACAGTAACATTTTCGAGATATATATAAAAGAAAATCATGAAAATTGCATATGAAACCGAAGACTACTGACAATATTTAAAACAAAAAGGATTTAAAAACAAATAAGGAAACACACACATTTGGCTTACCAAAAAAATACAAACAAAAACCAAAAAAAAACCCAACAAAAATTGTCATAAGTTCTTTAATTGAGTTGCTTAATCTAATTTTATTGTATAAATCAAGCAAAACTTTCAACATATGTGTCATATATATATATATATATATATATATATAGAAAACCAAAAAAAAAAAAAAAAAAAGAAGTAAAACCAAAAAAAATCTTTATAGTAGACGTACAAATTTAAGATGCAAAGCGACTTATGCGAGAGCGGTAAGTAAATATTTCAATTGCTGTTATTATTTTAAATACATTTAATTGCTTCAAAATTCAATTTTTAATACACACAAAATCAAAAACAAGTTTTAAGACATTTTGTTATACTGTTTATTTATTTTTTTGATTTTATTTTGACAGCCATTTATGCAACCGCGCTCGCATATCTAAGTATATTAACTAAATCAAACCAAAAAAGAAGAGAAGAAAACCAAAACAAAGCGTGAACATTTGCGTAACCAAACAAGGAAAAAAACAAAAATCACACACACCTTCCCACTCTATAGGTATGTGTGTGTGTGTGTGCAACAGCAATTAAGCTAACATTAGATGTAAACTAAGTTAATTAAACTCTAACAGAATGCAATAAAAGTAAAACAACAACAACTGCAGTCGATTAAAATCTAGTTTTCGAAAATACCTAACAAGCTCAATATGGCTACCGAGCAAAACCACAAACAGTTTGAGAGCCACAACTTGAAAGGCACAAAAACAAGACCAAACAATTTGTGTGCACATAAATATTTTCGGGCCTTTACACAGTTTACACAGTTAAGTGTCAAACGGCAAAAGTTCAGTTTGAGTTTAAATACCAAAATAAAAGTTTGACAGCCACATTAATTGACAGACAGACTATGCGGCACAACTTAGACAATGAGCTGTATTTCTAGCTCAAGTACAAAGGCCAATGGTAAATACCTAGTTTAAAAGCAACTGAGCTGCAGTAGCTTGCAAAAATACAAACAAATTACGAATAGTTTGACAGTCACACAGTTTTGGCACTGACAATTAGAGAGGCACACCGTATAACAGCTTAACAGTTTGGGAGTCATATTTGATATGTACAGTTGGAGCGTGTAGCTCAAGCAATTGCCCCACTGTGCCATAAAATAAGCAAACAGTTAGAGAGCAGTATGAGGCGCATTGCTAGAGCCAGAGAATAAAATGTTAACTACAAAATATAAAAAATATCAGTTCAGAAACAGTTGGAAAGCCACGCACAGTTTTACAAGCTTAACAGTTGGGAATGAATAGCCAGAGGCTCAGTTTTGGCAGCAAATTGAATGTAAATTGCAAATTACTCATTAAATGTGCAAAATTATGTAATAAATAAAAACGACAGCAGCAACAGCAAACAAAACCATTTTGTAAAATACCACAAAAAGTTTAAACAAATCAACAGCAGCAACTGGAACAGCAACAACAACAACAACAACAACAGCAACAGTCAATGAAATCAATGCATCGTATACTGTGCTCTATTTTCGAAGTGATCTTGATTCATAGCGTTTTCCAGCCATCAGCGCCGGCAAGATCAGCTTCAGACCGCCAGCCAGCATTATGCACAGTCCAGCAAAGGCAAACGGCACCACATACCCGCCCGTTTTGTCGAGCAGCACACCACCCAAAGTGGTCCCAATGAATACGCCCAGGCCCATGGCCAGAGCGGTAATGCCAAAGGCGTTCGTCAGCTTCGTGAGTCCCAAGTAGCGCACATAGATGATAGCGCGCAGTGTGGCATAGACAGCTGCAAGCGGGGGAGGTGGTAAGTATGTTAACTAACTCTAATTCTCTGTTCACAAGTGGGAAAAAGCAAGTAAGATTCCACAGCAGACTGTCGCAAATTGCATTTTTTTTCTCCAGTTTTAAGATTAGAGTTTGAGAGCCAGCGATCCTCGCCTCACTCTTTTTTCACGCTCATCACAGCTTTTGTGAACAGAGTACTGCCCAGTCGGTCGCAACCGACTTGTCAAAGGGAGATCAACCCACCTGGTGCAATGCCATAGCACAGCCCATAGACTATCTGAAACCAGATCAAATCGGTGCCGAAGAAAGCGCTGATGAAGACCATGACGCCGCCGAGGAACATGCCACCGCCACAGATATAGTTCGTCCAGCTCCTCAACTTGTAGGCTACAAATCCGCACATGATACGCGTTACGAAATTAGAAGCACCGATGGCTGGGCCAATCATCCGGGCATACTCAGCCGGTATGGTGGTTCGCATCTTGGAATAGAGAAAGGGTATATTGAAGCCCATCGGATAGAGGAAGGCGGAGGCCAACAGGATGCGGAACTCAAAGCTCTTCAGCAGATGTACATCGAACAGACGATTCATGCCCTTTATTACCTTCGTATGGACCCAGCCACGTTTAGTTGACTTGCGCGGCTTCTTGTGCCGCTGTGCCTGCGGGGCGTTGGAAAAGGTGTGTTTTAGTGGGAGGGGACGCAGCCGCAAATCAGAACCGGAACCCGTCCCCGAAATATTGCTGCTGCTGCTGCCATAGTTGCGTATATTGTGCAGGCCATAAGCAGCTCTTTGCAGCTGAAGAAAAAAGGGAAAAATATATCAGGCAGAGTTGCAGTGAGCCGATGATTGTGGGGCTGTGGCGCACTCACATGAGTTTGGGTGCCAACCAGCTCCAGTTCCTTGCCATGGAACTGCTCCTTGCGGTGCGGCTCCTTATAATCAATGGGTCCCGTGTAGAACAGATCATCGCGCTGCAAGGGATCGGGTCGCACCACATAATTGCGCTCGGAGCGCATGGAGACGCTCCGTTCCTCTTTAAGCTTCGGTTTTCCACAGCAAGGACAGCAAAATTGGACGCAGCGTCGCAGCTTGCCTTTCTTTTTAATGGGCGGCTCATAAGTCTCGAGCACGTTGTGGGATTTCTTGGCGGAGAGATCATCGCCGAGAAAATTGTGCACATAGAAATTGCCATAAAACTCATTCGAACTGGAGCTGGTCAAGGGTTCCGCTCGATGCACCACGCCCACGGGCGATGGTGCCACCTCCAAATAGGCAATCGCCACAAATAGTAGAAGACACAAGAGAATTACCTGAGTGCGCATGGTAGCCCGCCAGCCTATGTTTTGGACCAGAATATTGTTGGAAATGGAGAAAATTAGTATGCCAGCGCCGGCACCCGAACAAGAGAATCCGCTGGCAATGGGCCGATACCGCTCGAAATAGAAGCCAATAATGAGCTGTGAGCTCACCCAGATCATGCTCAGTGCGGGTCCACCTGCGGCAACTGCGGCCTTTGTAGTTGGGGGTTACTCCATGCAGCACGAAATCGATACTTACCAATTATGCTGTAAAAGAAGATCACCGAACTCAAATTCGGACTAAAGCTGGCCGCCAGCATGGCCCCGGCTGAGATCATCACGCCACCCAATGCCACTGGCCGAAAGCCATAGCTATTGATCAGAGCGCTAGAGAAGGCGCCGCCCAAAAAATAGCAACCAATTTGTATGCTACCCACCAGGACCACCTGGCCATTGCTCACGCCGAATTCGTTGGCCATGTCGGGCAGCAATATGCCAATGGTGAAGACGATGCCATCGACAATGAGTTGCGCTATAAAGCTAAGAATCAGCACCACCCAGCCATAGCCACCGTCTGGCGGTATGGCCATATAGATCTATGGGCGGGATTTAAGGGCGGTATCATTAGTCATGATTGATTTGTCTGCTCCACCCACTCACTTACAAAGGCCAAGCCGGAGGCCAGCCTTAAATTCGGCGGCAGATTGCCCTGCTGAAAGTCGTTTGGGTCCAGGTCCACCACATCGCCTTCGGTCACAAATATCGTACCACTGCTGGAGTAATTATTGCTGCTGCTCTCGGGGGTCCGAGTTCTCTCCGATTCTTCCGAACGCGGTACATCCGTAAAATCGCTCAGTGCAGTTATCTTTGATTTGGGCAGGTGGTCGTTAAAACGATTTGAGCGACGAATCGAGTCATCCGATTCGTCAGCAGCCGGATTTGGTTTGGCACGTCCTAGTTGCATGGCAGGTTTGTATAATATTAGTTAGGTCAAAAAGCACGCAGCAGAATTTTGCAATTTTAATGTTATTGCCCGACTAAGCGATAGTCTCTACCCAGCGCTAAACTACGTAAACAATCAATCTTTCTTCTGTTCAAAGTGCTTTTGTTTGAGACACAGGGTTAAGCAATACAAGGGCTATGCATAATACAAAAGTGTGTATTGGCGCAAGGCGCTTTCCTTAGAAAATGAGTATTCTTCCAATTTTGGTAAAAATGGAGGAAAATACAATAAACGTGAAATGTTCTTGATTTGTATTTACCATACGAGAATGTACATAACAATTTTGGTGTACCTGGCTCTCTTAATCTTCAAGTTGTGCTTAAGAGACCTAGTCTCAAAATCGATATCTATCAATATTTTGGAAATTGGGTTAAATATCAACAAAAATGATTAGATCGTTATGCGTGCAACATACGAGAATATATATTATTATTAAAGTCTCTCGGGGCAGTCAATATTATTTAAATATTTAATATATTAAAATCTAGAACGTACTTTTTTTGAACACCTTAATCTTCTTGGTGGTTAGCGGCTCGTCATAATCGTAGTTGTCGGAACTGGTGGTCTTTGCACTCCTGCGGCCATGCGTTTGGTTGTAACGCAATGGTTGTAAGGCAGAGTTAAATTCGGCCACAGAGACTGTGGATACTGCGGATCGATTTTCCACGCTTGTTCCAGGCGGGAACGGATCGGTATTCACCTGCGCATCCTTCATTTCACGCGGCTCCAAATGTGCAGCCAGCAGGATAAGCGGCATTGTCAGTGCCGCAGCAGGCTGCCGCTCTCCAAAAACGGTGCGACCAGTTGCTGTTGACGCCGCATCCGAGTGCTCCAGCCCTTGGTAAGCCGTTCGTGCCTCAGACGTGCTCTCGCATACCTCCTCTGGCGTTGCGTACCGGCGCTCATCCAGTGGTAGCGGCGGCGTCGCCGGCGGCGTTCGACTGTGTGTGCACAATTGTCGGTTACTTGGTGGCTCACTGGCACCACTAAGATACACTCACCTGCCCTGGCTACGTTTTCTGCTCATTTTTCGATTCGAAGCCAGCTGACATTTTTTTCAAATCTCTCTGCTTGGCGGTCGCACCCAAGCCAGGTCTTAATGTCAATGGCAGCGCGTGAACTAACAGCACGGGACAGCCGTGAGGCAGCAGTCAGAGCAGTCACGGGAAGCGCATCCTTGCCTCAGCCCTGGCGTCCTGGCGTGCCGGCGTCTACGTGCCGCCAGCCAAAAGTGTCCTCGCTGCGATATGAGAAATTCCTGGCTACAGACCGCGATGCTAACACTGACGTTTGCCTCCCCCACAACCGCCCCTGCAGCTGTTGCGATAGACAGACAGTCCCCAACACTTACTCCCGCACCCGCATTCCTGCAGCCTTACGCTCCAGTTGCAAGTTGCAAGTTGCTTTTACTGCAACTGTTACTTTTGCTATTTCCCATTCCAGTTGCTGTTTATTTTGACCCAACGAAATTGCATCAGTGCAATTTCATTGATTGCAAGTAAATGAAATCATTCCAATGTCCCGCACACGACTCCTTCTCTTCTGGAGCCTGCCCCACGCCCTCTGCTCCGCTAGGCTCTAGTGCACATGCTCGTTTGGGGGAAGTGGCAAGTGCATTTGTGCTTTATGCGAATTTTGAGCACTGAGTTGCAGTTACTTAATTTACAGCATTATTCATTCAAATGGCAAGAGAGCACCCTAATGGGCACATACTGAGGGACTCTCATTGGCCATACGCCATACGAACACTTTGCTATATTATTCTCTTATATAACATATTCTGCAGCAGCGTATGTTTACTAACTATTTAAACTTATTTTATAGAAAAATTGCTCTAATGCTTGTTTCATGTTGTAATAAGTCCAAGTCGAAATATAATATATAATATAATATAATAATATATATATATAACATATATAATATACATTAAAATAATAAATAAAGGCGTTTCTACTCCCATGAGGAATTGGTAAAAGGGATATATTGCCTGTGTGTAAATAATTGCAACAGACAGAGGGAAGCATCTTCGAACCCATAAAGTCTATTTTTTTTCAGTTTTCTCACCATTTTTGTAAATATCGATAAATATCGAGTATAAGACATTGTATTTTAAGCATAACTCTAGGATTATAAAAGGTAAATGCCACAAACCGGGTATGAAGAATCACAGAATCCCAGAATTAAAGAGCTGGATAAAACAAAAACTCTCGTTTTGTCTCAACTATTTAAAATGTATGCTCGATATTAATATATCCTATTATTGGAATTTAAGGCGGAACACATACTTTCTACTCTTTGGATAGGCTAAAAGTAACTTTTTGTTGGCTAATTCAATTCAAAGTGTTATTTATCGGGTAGTTTGCTCGCCTATATGTTATGGTAGGCTCCACCAAATGGTTTTTCTTGTTTTCTCTTTATTAGCCGAAAGCTGGCTGTAAGCCAACGAATCGAATTCTCACTTTAATGGCAGCTGCTAAAATGGCTCCAAGGCTCGACACGACAATGCAAGAAAAAAACACTGAAATAAAAAAATGAAAATCAAGTAAAAAGTCGAGAGAACTGTGTTCAGGATCGGCAAAACAGCCTCATGCATTTTTTTGGTTTGCTGCGCACATCAAAAAAAAAAAAGGAATGCAAAAAACAAAACAAATAAAATGAAGCCAAACAAAAACAGCGGGCAAAAGGTTTAAAAAAATCCAATAAGTATACGCCACGTTGTACGCGCTGCTTGGACAGTTAACAGGCACGGCCAGTTTTCGCTTTTACACCCCACTCCAGCCCATGCAAGATATGCATGAGTGCAGGGCCATAAAATTGGGTCAATTGCTGTTAACAATTTGGCGGCGCAATCTTTTGCCCGTTTCGATTTCAAGGCAGCTGCCCAGGGCCCAATTGGGCTGCCAAAAAAACGCAAAAATTGCAGCTGGCTGTTAAAAAAAGCTGGCACATTCCAAGCCTTTTGAAAAAACAATTTCGCATAGAGTAGTTGTTGGGCAAACGAAAAATCGTGCAAATTCAGCGCTGCACCCGGGCACACGGGCACTTGGCCCGGAATGCCGCTGCCAACGTGGCCAACGGGCAGGAGACTGTCGGCCCGCGGGCACAAAATGCCCACTCACTAATTAATTAGTGCGTTTTGTTTATTGTTTGCTGTTGAAACTTTTGCCTCAGCCTTTTGCTGGGAAGCCTTGCACTCTAACTATGAAGGACCCGCCGCGAAATTGTGAATCAACTTTTGAATGCATTCCAAATACCAAGTTGAGTTTTATACTTAAGTGCTGTATTATATTTTTTTTTCTACTTTTTCTTTTTGTTTTCCCCTATTTGTTGAGCTCTACAAAATGCAGCCAAAATTTCACTGCAACTTAAAGTGTAACAGAGAATTTATATACAGCACTTCCTGAAAGAGTTCCGGCTGAAAAAAAAAACTCGTTTTTTTAAATACCACACGTAAACCTTGAACTGAATCCAAGAGTTCAATGGAAAGGCGCCTTTTTTAAAAAAGGGACCTGCCTTTGCGCTGTTCTTAAATTTTGCCGACTCCATTCTTAAAGATGTAATAGAAATCGATGTTATTTCTAAATTTCACTCATTCTTATTAGTCAAATTTAATTTGCTACCAAGTTAGAAACTTCTTTTTAAGATTTAATTCTAGTTTGAAAAACAAGGAACTCCTAAGCTGTATATGCAGAACGAGTTTCGATAAGCATTAATAAAAAACGATTTGTAGGCTTGTATAAATTATAAATATTTCACTCTTTCTATACCTTGCCCGCACTCAACCGAAATTAAGAAATAAACCTGGGCCAGGGTATCCCCATGGCCGCACACTCCCGACTAGAACATTCCTGCTTGTTTATGCATATTTGAATTTGCTACAATCCTTAGATTGCTGGGTTAAACTTGTCAGTCTGTGATAAGTATTTTGATTTTCACGAAAGACAATCAGTAAACATTTGGGCTCCGTCCGGCAGTTTTGTGCTCAAACGAAATTTTTTTTTTGTATTTTTAATTTGATGATGAGTTCTAAAAATTTAGCCAACTACACAACACATCTTTTGAACGAACTGGTCCAGTCAGGCCGGCGTATGAGGCCAATGGGTTACCAGTCTACCCGTTGCATGGGAAGTTTCAAGTGCAAAAAGCCGACTATAAAGGAAAAAAAGACATGTATACCGGTTGTGAAATTACAGCCAGAATACTATAAGCAGCGCAGGCCCTGCAAGGCAGATGCAGAGCTAAGGGCAAAACCGATTTTGGGCTACCCGCGGTGCGATGTACCCTACAATCCGACGTGTATGGGACTGTGTTTCAATCAACCCCGTCTCGATTCGCGCCTATACAAGCCCAGCAAGAGTCTCCATCGCCCTTTTCAAGTCAATTGGGTGGACTGTGTGCCGGAGAAGCGTGCCGAGCGATGCGTGGCCAGAATGATGCCCCCGGAGATCAAGCGCCGCAAGATACAAAAGCCGTTTTGTCCCCGATTTGTGATTAAAAAGTGTACCACATTGATGCCGATGCCGTGCAAGCCCTTTACACCGGTACCTCCAACATCGGAGGACCGCTGCATAAAGTTTCCACTATGCGAGTGCCCTAAGGGCAGAGACAGGACCCGATGCAAGATCAAGATGAAAGTGCAAACAACCTGCAAGCGACTGCGCACACGCTATCCCAGTTTCTCAGAGTGTGAAGCTGCCGTAAATACGGCACCAAATACCGAGTGCTTCACTCCACCATCCATATGCGAGATGTGGCGATCATTCAAGAATCGTCATAGCGGATAACTAAGATAGAAAGCTCATTTAGACTGTGGCGTTTCGTATGCACATCATATAGTTCAAAACCTCTTCAATCTAAAATTAGAACTACAGAAAAAGAAGGGCATTTGAGCGCTAACAACCGCAAATTTCATTTCGGCTAAATTTTTCTGGAAATACCGACCCAAATAGCTAGAATTTTAAACATTAAATGGTTGTAAAAAAAAGTAAACAGACCAAAATTGTTCCGATGAATTGTGTTTAGACACGTGAAGAATTTCAAACATAATGAAAATATGTATATTCATCCGATATATAAATTCTTCAATTTTACAATTTTACTAAATAAAAAGTTACATTCAATTTTAACGAAAAAATTCAATTTTCAGTTTATGTTCGATTATGTACCTTCTAAGTTTTTGTTTTTTTTTTGTTTTTTTTTTTTTTTTTTTTTTAACATAAGAGGCCTTGAGGATATTGTCAGATTTGTGTCAGACTTAGATGGTTTGCCAAGGCTTTTATTTTGATATTCGAAATTAGGCGTCTGGCATGAAACAATACTAAATTTACAGTTTGGTTTTGGAAATATGAATAATTTACGTAGCTTGACAAAATTAACGCAAGCCAAGAGTTGTTGCAGGCTTGCACAGCCAATCCTTTGGTACTCCAGTGAAAATTCCGAAAGGATCAAACTATCCGGCGAATTGCTCAAGGAGAAGTTGCGTCAAATGCGGCGCGAGACAAAGCTGCGTACGCCCTGCTATTTAAGGCTAAGAAGATCAGAATACAAGTGTCTTGCGTACCAGGAGATTGTGCCAGATCCCTGTCACCCAGAACCTTGCGCCGTACCGATGGATGTAAAAGGATATAAGCCAACTGACAAATTAAAACTAAAATTTCAGAGGACTTGGTGCGAATTCAAGCCGGTTCCGAGACGTAAACGAAATGTGCGAAAAGTCTATCCGGAACGTGAGCGTCGTAATCCGAAAGCATTCCGGGGTAAGCTCTGCACCGCCTGCGAGCCTGAAGATTGTGAACTGCCGAAGAGCCCTCGAGCCCCGCCACCCCGACTTTTTCCGGTAAAAACACTGCCATGGCCCTGTTGCAAGTTTCGTAGTGTCACCTGTCGATCCAACAAATCGGATGGCAAATGCTATCCTGGTCGGTTGCCTTCCTGCTGCGTGAAACGCCAGACTCCGTATCTCAGCTTTTCTGAGTGCAAGAAATTTGAGCTTGCGCCACCAGTCACTGCCTGTGAGTGCGATCAAAAACCGAGCGTTTGTGATATGTGGCACTTTTATCGGACTAAGCGTTAAATCTACATGTGAGGAGCTTACCCACAGAAACGCTTCTTATTATTCATATTGACAGGTCAAACTTAATATACACTTACCTTGGCCAAACGTATTCCAAATTTTTTAAATAGAATTGATTTGCCCTGCAATATCATCAAATCAATTCTGACAAGTATTTGAACTCTGCCGGGAATGCAAATGTACGAGAAAATAGCTTCACGGCCTTGTAAATTAATAATATGCTTTGCTCAATTTATATGAAAATGTAATTGACAGCAGTTTTAATGCGTTTTTCGTTGAAAAGTACCAACAAATGGAACGAGCTCAAGTTGCCGCTGGAGCCAGTCTTCGTCAGTACTTCGTATAGTGAAAAGACCGCCTAAGCAGATCAAAGAGTGTGCATTGTAACTATTCTGTGTCTTTTTCGTATTTGACAGCGGCAAATTGCTAAAGCTTTAATCATTCGCTGCTTACTATTCCAATTACTGTGTAGTCCGGATAGTTAAATGACTGCATAGACAGACTAAGCAATGTGCATTATAACATGAAATGTGCAACAGTTTCAAAAGCTTTAAGCTTTCACTGTGTTTCTACTAGTTTAATGTATGGATATTCAGATAGTTACAAGACTGCCTATGTAGATCAAGGCATGTGCATTGTGACTTAATACTGCGGTTTTAAATATTTAACATTAACTTTGTATCAGCAAGTTCCAAAAGCTTTAAGCTGTTACTGCTTATTACCTAGTTCAATTACTGTGAACTCCAGAAGTTAAAGAATATCTTACACAGACTGTGAAATGAGCATTGCAACTCCTCTGCGACATTTCAAAATGTAACATGCAGTTTGCCAAAGAAACTGAGCTTTAAGTTTTCGCTTGGCTGAAAGCTTCTGGTTATTTGATTAATGAAATCCTAAGAGATGCTTATTTCAGATAGATTGCACTTATATATGAACTCAGTATATATTTAATTGATAATTGTGCTAATTCATGTGAGTTAGCTGCCTATGTGTTGCTCGTCTATGTGTAGTTCGACCGTCAACTCAAATCAAGTGCAATTTGAAGTTGATGTAAATGGTGGCAGTGTTGGTTAATTCCGACTTGCCACTTACATCGAATAGGATGCCGCATCCAACATCCGTTTGTCAGCTACTTTTTCTTCATAGGGCACTTCTTGAAATGCTGAAGTGTACTTCTGCGCCTGGTGGCATTCCTAAAAGGGATTTGCATGCCACTGAGATGTTTATCGCAAATTGTTGCCCTCAACGCCAGCGTTCTCCTCGTCGTCGTCCTCTTTCTCGACGTCGTCGTCGTCTGGGCGCACAAATGTCAACAGCACAAAGCGCTGACGTTTACACTGAAAGTCACTTTGGATGCCAGACAACAGCAGCAGGAGCAGCATGTAGCTGCAACTATGGCGTCCCGGCTAATGAAAAGCGCCAACAAAAATGCATTGCATTTTTATTTTCATTTAATTTTTATTTGTGTTTTTTATTTAAATGCAAATGTTTAGCCTGTGAAGTGCACAGTTGCCTCGGCCATGTTTAATTGCTACTGACTTGGCATTGACATGGAGCTGGCTGGCTGGCTGCCCCTATGCGTTGCCATTCTGCGTATCCTGAAACTCACTTGCAAATTTGGCAAACATGTCTGCTTGTTGTTCTTGCTGTTGTCTCGGTGTCGTTGTTGTTGCTCTGTTGTTCAGTTGTTCGGCTGTTGGGCAAAAGTATGCCCCAGAGTGACATCTCGCACAAATGAAATGTATGGCTGAAAACTTGTCTATTTGGGCCCAAACAAATAATTTTATTATGAAACTTTTTTATGCATGTTTGCCTGGCTGTTTTGCCCTTCCATCTACTAGCTGTGGCTCTTTCGGGCTAACTGAGTTGTGCTCTGTGTGCCACACGAGTCACCACCCAAAGCAAAATGAGGCTTAACGACAGCAGAGGGGCAGCGACAGGGTTGGGCTGTCGTATGTGGGCTGCCTAGCTCGAAGATATGTCTAAAAGCTAAGTATCCACAAATTGCGCAGCTCCAAAATATGTGGTCTCTGCAACGAAATGGAAATACGGTCACACTAGAACTTTATGTACATGACTTACCAAATTTACGACCTTAATGCAGAGCAGTCAGCATGTTTTTTAATTAAGCTGACCAGTTTTTCACCGGTCACACTGATGTCTACAGAAGAGTTGTATTTAATACTTGAAATATGGGCACACTGTCAGCACATCACATAATAACTTTGAGTACTTTTGCTAACTTCAGATAACTAAGTCAAAAAAAGCTTCAAATGTAGGCTGTCAGACAAAAATAGGAAATACAAACGAAAAGATGCCCGCTGTGAAGAGTCAACTCAGTTGCCGTACAATTAGTTGGGGACCTTAAATGCAGCTGCACTTTAAATGCAGTCGAGGTCTTTGCCGTTATTACCTGCCAGCCGTTAGCCATTTGTTGCTATTTGCAGTTTGCAGTTTCGCTGGTTGCCGTTTAGCCTTTAAGCTAGGCTCCAGCTTGCAGCGGTCTCCAGCAGCCGGCGAACTGAACTGCACCCACATAACCATAAACGTAAAATGCCACTTTCCCTTCTTCCACTTGTGTGGCCCTGCGGAGGGCATTACAATTTGGTCAGGCAATTTGTGACGCATAGAAGAAGGCATATCCGAGTACTCTTGGCCAAATCGGAAGACTATATCATAGCTATCATGGTAATTATCATTCGAAATTAAGTTCTTGTATAAAAATGTTTTTGTTCTTCTAGATTGCTGACCAAGATCAGCATTTATGAGTTTTGTCATGCTCTTCACACAAATCTTATCATATTCGTACAAATATATGATACGAGATGTATACTTAGAATTGGTAAGGAATAATTTTTTGCTTTTCCTGATAACATCACCCAGCTTTGGTATACTGCTTTTGAATAAAAGCATTTCCAAGCCAACGGAGGACAAGGGTATTTAGGCTTCGGCGTTCTAAAGATCGTGCTTCACTCTTGTTCTTTTTTTAATTTTTGTTGTTGTTTTAGGTGGCTACACTTTATACACTTTGTTGAGTCTGGTTCGTGGTCCGGCACTAAATGCCTGCCAGCTTGGCCATGGTTGTTAATATTATTTTATAATTTCTTTTATTGCTGCTATATATGGCCACTGGAATTGCAGTCACATTGTTTAAACGCACCCCCACCCTAGTGCCAACTGTTTAACAAATGCAGCCATTGCCATAAATATTGTAAGTGGCTGCTGTGGAGCGATTTAACAATGTTAAGTTCATTTATGCAGCTGTGATAGACGGAGTGCACTTAATGTAGATGTGCTAGGGAGGCACATTTAAGAAATGAAAATGTCCTAGTTTAACTCATTAAAGGCTTAAATGAAAACACAAATCAGGAATAGAAAGGTTACAAGCATTTTTATGTAGTTAAGTATTTCCTAAGTTTCTGAATTGCCAAACTGGAAGGTATGATGGGTATTAGAGTATTACATAGATTCTCGCCATCTATAATTCATTATAGGGGATCTCATATTTACGAAGAAACTACAATTTTTTATTTTTTATGAGTCTGCACCCCAAGAGCAATACGTATATTCCTGTATATTCTGTTGTTTTACACCATTTTAATATATGTTTTTTCTAAGATAAACACACTGTTATATCAAATCTCTTACAAGTATATCATTAATGAATGTCCATTTCATTATAAAAAATAATTTTATTTAAATATACAATAATAAAATATTCCTAAGCCCTCGAAAAACAGAATCGCTAAGCAGCTGTAAAGAAATATGTCGATATATATCTTGAAATAACCTGAAATTGCTCTCAACACTCAAGTAATGCGTTGGCTTTAAGCACTTTTGCTGCTGTCACAAGTAGCTGCGATATTTTATTGACATTTATTTGAGATGGCCAAAAGGAAGACGCAGCCAAAACGCGTCCAATGCTATTGACATACTCGTAATTCAAATAGGCAGCAAACGTGCCGCGCAATTCAAAGCGTCAAGCGCGTCAAAATGTAAATTGCTTTGGTTAGGGTATGGCGAGAATATAAAGGCGAGGGTAGCTGTCTACGTGCTGCTCGTAGACAAATCAATTTGACAAAACGCAAAAATTTGTAATCAAACAGTTTGTGAGTGCCTTTGTGTGTCTCCTTGCGTGCGTGTGTGTGCGTTAGCACAAATTTTTGGCTATTGTGACAATGACAATGCGGCAAAGACAAAGACAACAGGCAACAGATAAAAATGCCAGCCGCAAGCTTAACAAGTAGACGTCAAGGTGAAGGTCTGCGGGGGGCAGCCATTGTTTCCAGTTAAGCTGCCATCATAAAGCCAGTGGGTAGGGAAGGGTGATGCCGAGTGGCAAGTGGAGCACTGGCATCGACTACGAATGCTGCACACACATTGCGCGCTAAAGAGTTTCAACAGCTGTTGGCAGCGGCGCGTCTAAATGTCGCTCATTTTGGCCAACAGACATCACGAGAGGGCCAGTAGCTGGGGGTGTAGGGGTGTAGGCAGTCAGAGCTTTGGCTTATCTGCAGCTGTTTGGCAATTGCCATGGCGTTGTGTTCGGTTTAATTATGACATTAAATGCGAGTTCATTTTGTGAAGCTGTGCGAGACTTTTGGGTGCGCACAAAAGTATGCAACAGTTTTTTGCTGCCTTGCCTTTTACTATTGCATGCAAATTTTTTAGCCTGCTTGTGTGTCTACATATGTTTGTATGTGCGGAAATTATACGTTTCTGTTTTACAACAGACAACAACACACCATACGCACATACACACACACAAACACAGACAGTTGTTAAGCCTGGCAAAGTCAGCATAAAAAGCATTAATAGAAATTCATATTGTACGCGAAATGTGGTAAGCGGGTAGCCTACATAATAAACCCATTTCGTGCGGCTTTAAAATGCCATTTATGAAACATGTGCTAGCATTTATGCATATTAAATTAGTTAGCTTGCCCCGGCACGAAAAATAAACTGGCAAAAGGCATCCAAAGTGCCACAATAAACTGACATAAACATAAACATACACAAGCCCGCACACACAGCCAGACACACACACACACATGAATACACATACAAATTCCAAAGTGCGAACCCTTTTTTATGGGGCAACGTCTCCGACCTAACATTATGCACGCACAAATGGCAATGGGCGCCGGGTTTGCAGCTGTTTTTAGGGGCAGCCATCAGCTTCATATTCACATACATTAACACACCAAAATGCGCAATAATGAACCAAAGCAAAACGCATGTGTTTTACAAGGTAGAATATCCCTACAATAATAAGCATTTATCATGCATATATTTTCCATAATTTTTATATAGAAACCTAATTTCGGTTGAGGCCCACGCATCTTTAAAAAAATAAGTTTACGCAGTGCAGCCGGAAGGCAGACATCTGAATCCTAAATGGGCTAAATGCTCATATTTCCATTCAGAAACATGTCAAACCTATAATGTGGATCTAGATCAGAAAAAAAACTTGTATTTTTATAAAGCCCTATTTTGCTTTTTAAAATTAGTTTTTATATTAATTTTTCATATTTTAAATAATGATTTTCTTTATATTTTGTCATTATAATTATATACTTGACAAATCCTGGTCCTCACCCATCATCCATCCCACATCACCTTAACAAGTGCCTTACAGTTTCTTTTTATTCTAGTACATTTTCGTTCCTTAAAGGGTTAAAGTTAACAGAATATATACAATTAAAGAAACACAAAAAATATTATTATGCATATGTATATGTATAAAATAGTTGGGTCTCCTTTGTGTGCGACTTAAAAACGCATGTTGAAACTTTTCAAGTGTGAATTGCTCTTCATTTTTGCTGCAGACATAAAACTCGTTTCGCCTCGCGCACATTTTGTTGCCTACTTTTGTGCGCAGCAAAATGTAAGGCTGTTGGTGAGTGGATATGAATGGTGTGGATGTGGATGTGGATGTATGATCGTTGAGTGCGCTGGTGTAAGTGAGTGTATGAGACGCAGTTGTTACAAAAAGAAACATAAAATAAAATGGCAACGCCAGAAATGTTTTATAAAAATTTATATGAGCATAATTTGTAACAGGCAAAAAAGAGGGCAAAAACAGATGATATGCTAGGATATGCTGTGTGCCTATGTGTAGACGGCCTGAACAGAACAGTGCTTGTGCTGAAACTGAATTCAACTTGGGATTTCGATTTGGTAGCACACAAAACATGTGCGAGCACCAGAAGTATGAAATAAAAGCAGGAGTACAAAATAATTTTCAAATATTTAATACTTATTTTTCGAAAATACTTTAATTGGAAGCTCGGCCTACGCTGCAAATAAAAAAAAACACGTTATCGTCCTAATATGCCATTCTCATGGGTACAAATCTAAAATGTCTTCCTGCTTGGATTGTAGTAATTTTTATTAACAAGATGTGTTCGCAATCTAGGAAACTTTTCTTTGCTGATCTCTTACTCTTATAAACTATCTATATTTATTTATATCATTTCTCTCTCTCTCTCTCTATATCACTCCCTCAAGATCTATCTCCCTATTCTTTTTTCCCGCTCTCTCATATTTTATTCCTTGCTTCCTGCTCTGACTCTAACGCAGTGATATGTATATATAAGACTCTGCTTCCCTTCTAAAAGATGGCAATCAAACATTTGTGCGTGTGTTTGTGATAAAAATATTTTAAAGTAAATATTTATAGAGGAGTTTATTTTGGCTTAAATATTTTATAGTTCATTTTAACTATTATATATCTGATAATTAACCGACACAAGTGCCATCTCAACCTTAACGATTATCGTTAATATAATCATTTTCAAATTAAGTACAACCAAATATCAGAACAAACTGAAGTTTGCAATATTAAGGAATAGTTTGCCTTAAAGTTTATGTCAGCTATGAAGGTAACTTCTTTCACTCTCTCTCTCTCCCTCTCTCTCTCTCTCTCTTTATCTCACTCTCCTTCTATCTCTCTCTTGCGCCTCCTTTCTCTAGTAGCACACGAGTTAGTCAAATTATAGAAGTAGTTGCCTGGCTGAGTTGTTTGTATCCTTATTTTCTTTTTCTGGTATGCAATTAAGATGCAAATTGTTTTTGCACGAAATCAAATTCTATGCTCTGGCAAAGTAAAAGAGCTGCATATCAGTTTGCCACTTGTCGATCTTGCTGCCGTTGTTGCTGTTGTTGTTGCTGCTACTGTTGTTGCTTAAATGTCGTGCAAGTTTTCAAGCGAAGTGCACTACGTATGCAATCGACACATGTGTGCAACAAAACTCGTTAACACTTGAAAAGTTTCATGGCCCTGGGCAATTGTAACGGGCTCTGTTTGGAATGCTTCCTGCATGGAGGCCACTCGGGGGTGGGGGAGTTTACGGAGTAAGTAACGTAATGCTGCTAAAAAACACTTAAGCAAAATCTTGTAAGCAGCAAATAAATCAGAGTGTGTGTGCTACTTGGCATGGGCAGCGTGTGTGTGTCTGTGTGTGTGTCTGTGTGGGAGCTCACCTTGACTATAGCTTGGCCTGGAAACAAACAAAGTTCAAGTACGTGACACAACTCTAGCCAAAGTGTTGTCTATACACATTTAAGTGGTTTCTGGCTCCGCTTGCGTTTTTGAAAATCAAACCAAAAGTTTACGTTTAATGACAGTTCATTTTGAAAAACCCAATTTAAAGTTAAGCTCGACAGCAAACAGACCGAAAATGATGTAAAATTCACAGAAAACAAATTATGAAAGAGCTCAAAAGATATCAAAAAATGTTATCTGATTTTTCCATTCGAATAGACCTCACACTGATAAACAATAAATATTAACACTCATTGGGCTATATATTTATAAAAATAAATGTACTTTTTGTGCGAGGCAGTTTACAATTTGGCTTGACCTGTTGCAATCGGGCGGTATATAAGGAAATCTAGCTCAAACTTTGGATGACAAGTGACACTTGTTTCAATATCCAATTTCAGGCAGATACTCGCCACTAGGAATACAAAAATCAAAGTTGCTGGTGGATTTGAATCTGTGACTTTTTCCTCGTCAGAAGTGCACTTAATTTCACTTTTGCCGCATTCTTGGTGATTTTTTTTCATACAAGCTGAGACCACCGTTTGATGTCACTTGGAGCTTATACTTTCCACAAGGCCTTAGGTATTAGATCCCACTATTGATACACAGCCAGGACAAACTTGGATATATTGATAAATATTTTATGACATCCTTGACTGAAAATTCGTATTTAGACAGCAAAATTAGATGTGTTCAATGATTCCGTGCTACGTTATTTTTGGCCAAATGAGGCGTCATTTGACAGGCAGCGCATTCACTCAGCTAATTGGTCAAAGCAACCTGCGCAAAAGCTCGCCAGCAGATTTTAGGAAACTGCGTGAGCTGGTTTGCACATTGGAGCGTGTTGGGACCACCGGCAATGACATACAGCTGACCAATAAAGAGATTGAGGTGAACAATGTGATCATGTGCCTCAAAATGGAGGAGTATAATAAGGGCATCGATGATCCCAGCCAGTTTGTGCCGGGCTATCACATCTTCGAGCGTCTGGGTAAGATCAAGGAATCGCGTTTGTTCTTTCTGCTCAGCAAGATGCCCAAGGGCGGCGCTCTCAAGGCACATTCCAGGTCCATGTGCAGCACCGATTTCCTCATCAAGCTGACCTACGAGAAGCATCTGTGGGTGTGCACCACGGACAACGGCTGCAGACTGCGAAGCTTTCTTTTCTCCCAGGAGAAGCCAACTGATACGCGAATCGAGGGCGGCGAATGGCAGACCATGGAACAGTTGCGTGAGTATCGGGGCGAGGAGACCCTAAACAGACATTTGCAGAATGCTTTTAGCATGTATCCAATGGTGAAGAAAACAACAAGTGCCGCCGCTTGGCAACACCTGACGAAAATCTCCCTGCTTATCGACGGGCTACTCAGATATCCGCCAGTCTGGGGTAAGTACTTCTACAATGCGCTTAAGGAGTTCTACGAGGATGGAGCACAGTATGTGGAGGTGCGCACAAGGCTGAAGCGTTGTTACTGCCTGGACGGGACCAAGCTGCCGGTCCAAGAAACTGTCAAGATCTACCAGGAGCAATTGAAACGCTTCAAAGAGGACTATCCAGACTTTATAGACGCAAGAATCATCTATTCGCCGCAGCGTCGTGCCACAGTCAAAGAGGTCGCCAAGTTTGTCAATATGTGCATTGAACTTAATGTGCGTGAACTAACTTAAACTTATTCCAATTTGCGCTCAATTAAACTGTCGTAACTTATCCATCACAGAAAGACTTTCCCAAATTTGTGGTTGGCTTCGATCTGATTGGCCAGGAGGACGTGGGTGACCCGCTCTTAAACTTTGCCGGTGAGCTGCAGAAGCTGCCGGCCCACATTGATCTATATCTGCATGCGGGCCAGACCAACTGGTATGGCACACACGTCGATGAGAATCTCATAGATGCTGTTCTACTTGGTACCAAGCGCATCGGTCACGCCTATGCCATAACCAAGCATCCGCTGGTGATGCAGCTTGTCAAGAAACTAGATATTGCCATAGAGGTTTGTCCCGTTTGCAGTCAGGTACTGCAACTGGGCGCCGATTATCGCAATCATCCTGCTGCCTGCTTGATTGCAAACGATATACCCTTTGTCATATCTTCCGGCAATCCTTCGTTTTGGCGAACCTCTCCGCTTTCACATGACTTTTACATGGCCTTTTTGGGCATTGCGGTGAGCTTAAATCCCTTTCAAATTTGGCTTCACCCAACCGTGCGCCTTTCATTAGCCCATGTACACGGACCTGAAGTTTCTGAAACGCGTCTCCAAAAACTCCATTAAATATAGCTCTATGCCCGATGAAGAGAAGGCGCTGGCATTAACAAAATGGAAAATCAAATGGGAGAAATGGGTGGATATGATCTTAAAAACCAAAGATCAAATACTCGCGAAGAAAACGGAAAATAGCCCAACAGATGCTTAAAATCCAGAATAACTCAACTCAGTTTGCATTATTGTCCACTTGGGTAAGATGGAGGGTCTCACTACTTCGTTATTGTTTGAGTGAGTTCAAAAGGCCGAAAATATAAATGTATTTGTGCTGGCAGCACATATAAATTAATAAAATTAGGCGCTTATCTTACGAAATGTTCACAATAATTGTATCATCTAAGTGGTAAAACTTGTGGAGAGCTTTTTCTTCTTTTATTATATCCGCTGGGAGTTAGATCTTTCCGGGTCTCATGCTCTACGCTATTTGGGAAACTTGAAAATTGTTCTAAACTTGGCTAAAGGAAATGGCCAGTCGAATACTTTTATGAGCTGCCGCAAATTATTTGAGTTTTCGCTTTTTTGATTATCAGCAGCAGGCGAAACCAATAACTTTTGTCGTTCAACTTTTTATGCCGGGCTGCCGGTGGAGTTGCCTAGGATTGAGTTGGGGGTTGATGTTGGTGTCAAATGTAAATGTCATAAAGACAAGGATGCTCGGCATTAGCACTTCCGTTGCGACTCGGCTTGGCTTGTGCCTGCTGGCACTAATTTCATTGACTTACACACTCACACACACAGACACACACTAGACAAAGTTGCACGCACACGCCAGAGGGGCATCGGCACGCACGCACTGCTTGAAGTTGCCACAACTCTTGTTCGTTCTGCTGCAACGAGAAGTCATCTCTCAAGTTGATTGTTATCAACTGAGTGTAGCCAAAAGGAACTGAGCTCAACTTTGCCGGCATTGCTTATAATTAGAAACTTTATTATTTGTTTAACTTGGCCCGCAGCTGTTGCATAATTGACACACGCGTGGCAAACTTACGCTTCAAACTTGCCACATAAACTCAAAAAATTTGCAACAATTATCGATAAACTGGGAATTGAGGGTAGAGCGTGAGCAAAGGGTACGTTAGTTTACAATAGATAAATTGCAGCTCGATGCTGACTTACAGGGTGGCAGGCTGCGCTCCCACTGTGCAGCTTGTGGAATACAGTATGCGGCATGGGCAGCTTTAAATAAACTTTTAAATTTTAAATTTAATGATTAAACTTTGATGAGGCCGCCACACGTTTGCTAATTTGCAAATTCATGAATATAAATTGCTTTTCAAATGCCATATAAAATAATCAAATATGCAAATTTTTTGCCCGTATGCGTAGCGACACGACACTCACACACACACACACACACAAGGCACACACATACATGATGTTCACACCAAAAAATTGTTATTAGAAATGTTGAATATTGGTACGAGTACATGCTGCAGCTGCAAGGGGAATACAACAACACACCCACACTCAGGCAAACTCTTGGAGAGACAGGGCTTAAACCAGCTGGACACGAGCTCCAGTGGCTTTTGCCATTGTTCTTCTTTCAGTGGCAACACTTGCCTAGCTCACATACTGCTCCCAGGCTGGCCGTGCTCCGAGCAGCTCCGCTCGACCAACTGCTGCTGTAAACAATGGCTAGCAAAGCCCAAAGTCAAATGCAGTTAAGGGACATGTACCAGCCACAAAGTGCACAACAAAACCAAAAACCAAAGCCAAGTGACCGAAACAATACTGCAAAAATGTTTGCAGACGAAAAGTTAAATCGAACTTATTATGCTCTATAAGTATTCGGCAGATCATTTTGTGTCTCACAGCTACATCTGGTTTCCAAAAATTCTTATGTATTTTACAGATGCCCTTGTAGCTTATAAATACTTTCATATTTTACAAATATTTTTGCATGCGTTTGATGTATAGATACAATAAATACTTTTCATACTCGATGATTTCTTTGTTTCTCAATATTGCAGATTTTGCTCATAGATACTTTTGTATCTCGAAGCTATTTGAGAATTTTGAAGAGATTTCTACATTCACCAAAAGATGTATCTCTATTCTGCTTTTGTATCTTATAGATACACTTTCAAACTTTTTTATCTATCAAATAGTTTTATGTTATGTGGATTTCATAAATAATTTGTGTCTAATATAAAAGTAGTTTTGTTATTCTAAAATAATTCATACTTAATAGATATTATAGTCTCAAGGATACTTTTCAATCGTACATCAATCATAATATGTTATATCCTTTCCTTATAATGCTTTTCTTTGAAATACTTCTGTATCTCTCAAATGCCTTTGCATCTCAGGGATACTATTTTTTGCAGCTACTATTGTAGCTTAAAAATATTTAAATCTTACAGCAAACTTAATTAGTCCGCTTCTCATGCAGTTTTAAGGGGCACGGGTTTTAAAAAATCCAACACTGATATTCTATATATGTAGTTGGGCGTTCAGTTAGTTTTGCATGCAAATGACGTATCAGAAATGTGCAAAAGGATTGCGCAAAAAAAATCAAAACGACATGCGGCAGGACAAATAATGTGCATAAATTTATCAAAAATGACAGAAGAGGGAGCGGATGGAGAGGAACGATGGAGAATGTGCAGAGTAAGCCGTAACCGTGGCCAATATGTTGCACTGGACAAACGGCAGACACGAACGTGGACAATCGATCCTGATGATGATTAGATTGTTGAAGCTGAGGCAAAAGTTGAAGCTTAATGCGGGGATGGCTGAAGTGGACATATAATAACGGTTATGTGGGATTTGTGGGCGTTTGACATTAGCATACGATATGGGGCCAGTTGGACGCCAATGTCGTTGGCTCATGCATTTTTCAGCCATGTCTGCCAGACAAAGTCTCAAATATGCAGACAGACTGGAATTTTGTTGTTGCTGTTGTTGTTGGCTCATGTGGCAGGCGCACAGTTGCTGATGATGCAGCTGCAATCGTTCATGTTGCAGCTCTTTGACGTAAATGTTGTCTAGTTAACCCCACATCTTTGCCAACATCTTTTGTGTGTGTGTGTGTATGTGTACATGAGTGGGTGTCAATTACACAAACGATTTTCAAAGCATAAACACGAATAGGAGTTGGGTACAGAAATCAAGAGATGGTTTTGAATTATACTACGAGCTGCTGCTGTGGCATTATTATATAATCTATATACCCTATATATATATACTTTATAAACGACATACTCTATATATACATATATACACTATTTTCTGATACTCTTTTAACTTTATTTTCCTTTTTTTTTAAGTTATTTGAATTTTTAACAATCTTGGAGACTTTTTTCAATTATTTTAAAAGCTAATTGATAATAAAAACAAATAATTAAACAATTTTTAGCACAAATTCTTTGTGTTCATTTTTGAAATAAATAAATATACAATCAGAAATTAATTTAAATATTTATTGCAATTGAAAACTGTACATTAAACAATAATATAAACAGGCTTCAAATTAAACGTTAATATTATAAATTATTGCCAAGTTTTAATCAACTTATATAATTAAAATTTCAACAGCTGCAAGCATAGGTTTAATGTTATGCATGCTCTTCGAACTGAATCTGATTAGTTACCTATACACACACACACACACACACACATACACACACACACTAACACACGCAGAAGCACTTGTGAGCGATTGCATTTCGTGTGGCTTAACACTAATGAAATTATTGTTTACAGCTTTTCATACAATTTGCCTTTTGGCTGCGGCTGCATTGTCTGCATTTTGGGCTTGCATCCGTTTTGGCCAGGCTAATGAACATTTATGCAGTGCTTAAGTGCTTAACAATGGCGCAATGCGAGCAAATTTGTTGAATCATCAAATTTAATTTCTAAACAAATTAATGTTGACAAAAGTAGGCAAAATGCAATTTGCCCAAATAAGTCGCAATTTGGTCATGCAAATTGCACAAAATACGAGAAGATATATGTGCCCTGCATATATGTATGGGTGTGGGTGTAGGTGTGTGTGCGTGTGTGGACCACACAACAGCACAATATACACAATTATATTGTGAATTTATTGCTCGAGCGAGACAGCGTGTGTTTTTGCGGGAGTGAAAGGGCAGCAGGCATAAAGTTCAGTTCTAGCTGCTGATTTGCCGCTGGCATCAATTTCACTGGCATTTGCACTGCGCGTTTACAGCCAGGCAACAACAGCAGTAACAACAGCAACAAGGATAACAACCACTGGGGTAAGGACATGGCATTGCATTCCCTTTTCCTGGTAAATCATATGCAAATGCATGCGTATGACATTTCGGTTCGAATTTTATTGTCCGCCCAGTTGCTAAATTATTTAGAGCCTGATTCCTGTTGCCATGACGAGTCATGCATTTTGAGTTCTACCCATACCAATACACGTACGCGCACACACACACACACAAACACACGTACTTACACACATGGCAAGTTTTAGTTGCTCTTTCGTCTTTCAATTTGACATAAAACCTTTTTGGGCTTTTGCCCACATGCCATTTTATGCAAAGTGCTTGTGTGTGGGTGTGTACAAGTGTGTGTGTGTGTGTGTGTGTGTACGTGGGCGTATTTCACGCCTTTTGCCACCGCACATCAAAATAAACACAAGCAAATGTGCTGCTCAGCTGGATTGACATTCCCCCCCAAACTGAAGCAAATGAGCCAAATGTCTTTCGCTTCTTCTTTTATGTGGCACGCAGGCATGCGTAAAAACAAAAATTCATTAAATTTCAAATCCTTTTTTGCGTATCATCAAATGTCGCAAAAGCTTTTATTAGATTGGGCCCCAAAACAAATACACATACGTACATACCAATAAGTGTGGGAATGTGTGCCACAAGCCGAAAACATTTTGTTGCTTCAGCTCATTATATCGATGTGCTGGTAATTGTAAGTAGATACTCAGACTAACAGAATGCATAAATATATATTGCCACTGGCTTAAAACGTAAAGTCGATTAGCTAAGTGGATTTTAAGCAGGGCAAGTAATATAAACAATAATTGAAACCTGTGCTACAGCTGCTGTTGTTGTTACTACTACGGCTGCTACTGCTGCTCCTTATGCATCTTCTTATACCTCTCTATGTGCGCTTCTGTTTCTACTGCTCAAAATAATAAAAATGATTAATCGATGTACACATTGAGTCAAAGAAGCAAAGACTGTTTTGAATCTTCAGCTGTTAAGCCGCCCTCCGGATATCCTTTTCATAGTTTGTACCCATTAAAAACTTGCTTCAAGCCTTGATTATTATTTAAGTGTTAGGTAAGTCTTTTTGAGGCGTAAATCATCAGAGCAAGAACACAAGATGAGCAATTAAGACTCACTTAAGCCCACAACATACGTTTACCAACACTGGCTAACTTGCCAGCGTTGCCAGCTAGAGAGAATCGCAAACTTCAAAGCTCTGCAATTTAAATCCACATGCATGCGGCTTTTGTTTTTGTAATCCTATCTTAAATCTTATCATAAAGCAAGTGTCATTATAGTCCAGTTCACACGTTTCAATAAACTTAAAAGCTTTTTGAACTAAATTCAATACACACTTGATTGAAATCTCTTTATAATTAAGAAAAATGTTTGTTCACAACATTTTAAGTATTCAACTGCTTATCAGATGTGCATTTGCTCAAAAGCAGAAGCAGTTGCCAGCTTTTGAGTATTCATATGCCAGCTATAAGTGTGCGAGTGTTTGTGCGTGTGTGTGAGTGGGTGAAACCAATGTTAGACACTCGCATATGTGTGTGAGTCTTAAAAGGCTCGTTAGTTAACTGATGTGGAAATTTTTAGACGGTAAAATGTGAGCTATGGCCCCAAAAGAAACATAAAAAAAATGCCGCTCAGCTCAGCAAAAGAGATAAGAACATTTATGTGAGCATAAGAGGACAGCATTTTTGGTACTTTTTTAAATACTATTTGCAGACCTTGTGGCAGCTTTAAAAATAACAACAAAAAGTGGCAAATACTCAATTTACATAGAGATGAACTTTGCGAAATGTAATTAAAATGGGCGAAACAAGCAAACGACTGTCAAAAGTCAGGAGCTAAGGGAACATTTGACGTCCATTGTCCATTTGGCTGTCCGACTGTCCCGGCCAGGCCACAAATTGACAGCTGGGCATGGGTATAGACTATAGACATGGACATTCATACGCTCACACACAATAATTTACTACGTAATAGACACAGGACTCAGACACATGGTAGACAACAGCTCCAGTTGCTGCCGTGCCGTCAACTGTTCATTAACACAAACATAAGCTGCCAGACTGCCAGACGGACGGACTGCCAGACGGCCAGACTGTCAGACAACTGTGCAAGTTATGGTTCGGGCTGTGTGTACATCATAAATGCAGCAACACGCATCAACGTTGCAACTTAAGAGTTCGCATTTTCAAAGTTCGAGCCACATTTCGAATGCCATTAAAATCGCTTTCAATAATGAGACGAGCCTTCTGTTTGCGTGTGTGTGTGTGTGTATGTATGTGTGTGCTGCACATTCGCATTGTTGGAAGTTTGCGCAACAAATTAGTGCCAAGTTGGCACTTAGTTTGCCTCATCTACTCGCATAAGCCCAAGCAAATATCCGGGCGGAAATTGCAACGAGACACGTGATCATAGCACGGCCCGGACAGACACACAGACCGACGAGAAGACAGGCGCACGGTCAGACGGAGAGCTGCACAGGCAGACAGACAGACAGACTATCACTATGCATAGAGTTGCCGTCTATGAGTTCCGCTTCCCAGACATATAAATCTTCATTTTTGCTTGAACTTTTCGCTGCGTTCGCCGCAAGTTTTGTGCCCCGGTCGAAAAGTTTTCTTTATGCAGAACCAAATTAACAGCTGCTACTGCTGCGGTAACGACTGCTGCAACTGTTGCTGTTGTTTTAGTTGCTGCTGCTGGTGTTGATGTTCTTGCTGCTGCTGTTGTTTTTGTAGCTGATTCTGCTAGTGTTGCTGCTGCTGTTGTAACCTTACATATTGCCGATGTTACTTATGTTAACATTTTCTTTGGCTGCATCTTTTGCTGCAATTTCTACTGCTGCTGTAGTTTTGCATATTGCTGATGTTACTTGCGCTAGCATTTTCTTTGGCTGCTACTGCTGCTGTTGTTGTATCTTTACACATTGCTTATGTTACTAAACCTTTTCTTAAGCGGCGACTGCGCTGCTGTTGTTGTCGTTACAGGTGTTGCTTTTGTTTCTTCTGCAACATTTTCTTAACTGTTGCTGCTTATAAAGCTGTTGCTGGAGCCGATGCTGAGGCTGTTGTTGCCATTACTCATAAGCTGGCTGCTATTGTTATTGCTGCTGCTGTTGCGTCTGTTGTGTCTTTTGTTACGGATGTTGCTGATTTTGCTGCTGTTGCCATTGTTGCTGTTACTACTACTACAGTTTCTTCTACTGAAGAAACTGCTCCTGTTGTAGACTCTGTTGTTGCTGCTACTGGCTCTGCTGTTTCTAGCACTCTTTCTATTGCTGTTCCAAGTGTTTCCTGAGCAATCGTTGTTACAGTTACTGTTGCTGTAATTGAAGCCTGTGCTACAGCTGCTGTTGTTGTTACTACTACGGCTGCTGCTGCTGCTCCTTATGCATCTTCTTATACCTCTCCTATGTGCGCTTCTGTTTCTACCGCTGCTACTTCAGCAACTTCTTACGTTGCTGCCACAAGAGCTTCTTGAACTGCTGCGGTTTTGATGCGCAGGTGACTTACGGCCATTGTAACGGTGTCTGCATATTAATATGTACCAGCCACAAGCCATTCGCTCTGGCTCTTTACTTTCATTTATTCAATGCACGCAACTCGAAAGCAAATCCCAGTCAAATCTGACAGGCAAAACTATTGGCAATATGTCAGCCAGTTCTTGGCCCTTGCCAAATGCTATTCAACAATTGCAACTGTTGACGTTGTTGTTGCTGTTTCTGTTATGCCGGCCAATTTGTGACAAGTGAGCGCATTTTGCATATTATATAAGGCAAATTATATTTCATATTATGCAGTGCTCAGTCGACTGTTTGCGTCTCAAGAGTGGCTGCAATAACGTTAAAGTCGGCGTCTGGTCCCCTGTTGCCTGTTGGCCAGCTGCAATTGTCGTTGAAGTTGCTGCTGCTGTTGTTGTTGCTGTTGTTGCTGTTGTAGTTAGTTGTAGTTGCTGTATACGTGACCATGGCCTTTTAAATTGTTTCTGCAAAGTATGCTACAATTATTTTCATCAAGCGACACAAACAAATTGCGCACATGCATTCAAATATACTCGTACTTTTATTGAAGTTTCAGTGCATGCCACAAAAGTGTCGTAATTGATATTACAGTTTAGAAACATTTACAGTTGTATTTAATATGGACTATGCTGAAATACCTTTACTGAATGTTAAATAATCCAATTAAAAGTAACGAACGAGCCCCTGTATTTTATATATGTCCGCTAGGAAAACTTTTTTCAAGTATCTAAGTATCTTTAAGTCACAAATTTATTGCAATAGTCTTTTTGAGAATACACGAGAGAATATTCTATAGAACAATAGGATCGGTTAAGAAACATAGAAGTTACTAGAAAAAAAAAAGTATTTTGTAAGTAAATTTGTTATTTATTAAAAAATACATTTTATTAAAATACAAAATACTTGTTTGTGATGCAAACATTAACGAATTTGTTTTACTCGTCGCCTGTACAAGTTTTACGCAAACAACAAGCAAAAGCAAAAGTGCACTTGAAATTGTTGATGGGATAGCTAAGCCTGGCCTTATATGTACCTCTCTTTCTGTGTGTGCGTGTGCGCGTATATGTGTGAGTGTTTAAACTTGCTGTCAAGTTTTCTTTTGTTTTGTGTTGTTGCAGAACTGCAAACCGCCCAATCCCGGCACCTATTACGCTCCCTACATTCTGTCTGCATTCGTTTGCAAAAAGCATTTCAAAAATGTGCAAAACTTTTGGTTGCAATGTCGACGATGTTGTTGTTGCTGTTGTCGACGTTGTCGTTGGGGGCAGCCGCATAAAGAGCGACAGTCCGCAGGACATTTTATATTTAATTTACAGTGTAACCGCAATCTACAGCTCGCTCGCTCGCTCGTTCCTCTGTGTATGTACGTGTGTGTGTGGGTATCTGTGATTTTATTCAACATTTAATAGAGTGCATTCTAGGATTTGAACTGGCAAAAACTGATGCATGATTTCACATTTAACATACAAATTTCAGAGCGTTGATTTTAATCGCTGCTTGTATTTGTTGCTATTCCATTTCCAATTACTAAATGCCTGCGTTTAGCCGCATGGCCAAAAATTAATTTCTAATGCCTCTTTTGTCTATTTAATACGCTGTCAATTAAATAAACACGCGCACGCACAAGCTGATTTTAAAACGAAAATTGCATTAAATAAAATTGAAAATAGGCCCTCAGTTTCGATATGCCAAGTGGGGATTAGCGAGGGCACGACCCAATCACAGCTGCAACATAAAGAGGACCAAATAAAATCCAAGTGGCATTAAATGGAATTAACGTCGAAGCCGAACTGTGCATACTCTAACAAATTATTGCTTTAAAAATGTGATACTTTATCTAAAAAACACAGAGAAATATCTAATCCTAATATGATTTGTTGAACACATCTCGCACAGACTGTAAAATAAATAACTTTACATATGCTGTTAACAGTGCTGTTAAACATAGGAATATTATATTACCAACGTTTACTTATATAATTTTTAACAGAAGCATATTAACAGCATCTTGAGCTTTAACAGATCCCTTATATCCCCTTAACTTCTTTCCAGTATGTTTCTTTTACAGTAGCTACATTATGTTAATACGATTCATAGATGCTAACTGTCTGTATTTCTAGTTAACAAACACTATAACTCTCAAGTTTCTTAGTAATATAACCACGCTTTATTCCCAGTGTAATTTATTTGCAATCGACGCGCGTACGTTACAATTGCCATTGCTGAATCTTTATACCCTCTTGAAAATGTTTTCTTTAAAAAAGCAAACAAAACCAAAGCCAAAGTGCGCTTTTCAATTATTTTTTGCCGTCCACTCGACGACTTTTTTAAGTATGGCTTCCGCAGTGACGACTAGGGGGATGCGGGCGGGGGATGATACTGAGTGCTGGGGCCATGGAGCTGGAACTGTGTTCCTGTATGGATTCGGCGTTTCAATGTGCACTCGTCTGGGCTTTTATTGCTTTAATTGCCCACTGGTGCGCGTCGAGGGCAACGAAATACGCTCTCGAATTGAACACATGTTGCTAATGAAGTTCTCTAACTACATTTTCTCTTCATGTCAGATCATAATCTGTTAATCTGCGAGCCAAGCCGCTTACGGGGTGACCCATTCATGCCCCGTTTTCACCACCCGATTAGCCCGACCCTCGATGATGAACAAGTTGACGATGAGCCTTTGCTCAGCTTACGACTTGTTTGCTTCGCTGGTTAGTTAGCCCTGGGCTGATTGCCCCGGTTACCGGCTGAGTAGACGGCTCAGAGACAAACACAGACACAGAGCATGTCAAAATCAGGAATACACATCAATCTGCCATTTTTCGGCCAGAGTTCGACCACTCAAGCTCAAGCTGAACTGAGAACTGAGAACTGAGCCAACTGCCACAACAGACACAAACAAATCTCTCCCACATTGAGGTCAAGCCTGGCACTCAAATGTTCTACTTTGAGACAAGAAGCCTAATGAAAATGAATTTTTAGTTTGACAGGTGAACAGAAAAAAAAAGTATAAGCTACTGGGGTTGGAGGAATGGGAATGGGATTGGATTCCTGCTACACTCAGACCCAAAACATAATCTAGCCAATTGCCAAAATGAAATTACTTTTACTTTAAGAAAAACATTTTCATGTTCGGCTGTATTTGTTTAAGCTTTAGAAAATAGATTTCGTTGGTGCAAAATAGTTGAAATACCAGGATAATGCTCTCTGATATGAAAGAAAAATTGAAGCATATTTTGTTATAAGTATATCATAATTATGATGGACAAATGGGCTTAAGAAAACTTTAATCTAAATGAATATTTTCCCTTTCCTAATTGCTTAAGCTTATCAGGTTTTTCTCATAAAGAAATTATAGCTGCTTATGTTTATAGCCACTGTTTTAATTGGCTTTCACTTAAATTAAGTTAATCATTCAATTAGCCAAGTACTTAAAAGCACTTCAATTAAATGTGCTCATCAGCGTTTATATCTGTGTACATATCCGATATTTTTTTTCGAAATTCCATTAATGAGTTAGGCGGCGGGATGTACAGAACGCGTTAATAATGTCCAAGGCAAATACAAATAGACCAAGTAAAAACAACAACAGCAGCAAAACACACACATGCAATTTGAGCAACATGTCAAGGCGAACAAACAAACGTCAAATGCCAACAGCAACAAAAGCGACATATATGTAAGTAGGTGTGAGCCTGTGTGTGTGTGTGTGTGTGTGTGTGTGTGTGTGTGTGTGTGTGTAGAGGGTGTGCCTGTAGCTATGTGTGTGTGGTGTTATTTCCGTTTTGCTATTTGTTATGTTTACGCCTCGATTGTGTTGAAAAATAAACAGAAAAACCTATTTGATGTCTATTGACGTCTAAAGGGAAGGACCGAGGGGGGGCGTTAGGGCGTCTGCCACGGCAAATGTTTTAATTAAAGTTGTTTGGACGCATTTATCAGATGCAGACAGGACATATGCCACAAGCGCCGACTATGCACCTGCACCTAACCCAGACGCAAAAAAGCAGCGCAACTGCAATTGTTGCGAGACACCAACTCGGAGCCAGACAAAGGATCTACAGCAGGGCACAGCCAATAGAAGACCAGCCATGTTTTACTGTTAATGGACTTTCAATATTTGCAGCAGGAAGTTATGGCAGCTAGATTTATGTCCCGAGGGCTAGCTGCATCTATCGCCCTTTCGGCTCGGCTCTTTAATTATTGAGTGCCATTTGATTAAAATCCCACAAACAGACACATACACACACACACGCACACACATAAAAGCAACAAAAACCATGGCCAGCTAAAATTTGTCTGGCTATAAAAGTCAAAAAGTCACTAAAGTAAACATTTTATTGGCAAATAGAAGACTTTTGTATACACTACTGATCAACAATTATAAGGTACATTAAAGGCTTTTTAAAGCGGGGTTCTGAAAACTTATTTCATATAATATTAAAATTATTTTAAGCAATATAATATATGTTAACATTCAAATTATTATTAATAATAATATAACACACATTAATTTTTGTTAGATTAATACATATGTGATTTTATGCTATTCAACCAGCTGGAAAGTTTAATGACAGGAACTGAATAAAATATTTCATTATTATATCTTCTTATGTAAAATAATTCTTTAAGCTTTGATCATATGGGGCTTAATATAAAATAAGTAGTAAAAATAATTGTAAAATACACTGCGCGAAAACTCTAAGCCTAGACTTTAAGCATTCATGATCAACATCAAAACCAGATTTAGTAGACACACGTCTGTTAAATCGATATACTTCTATATTTCTATCTCTACGATATTGTCGTTCTCTACAGAGATAAAAAGCTTTTATAATAGTTAAAAGGTAGATGCTCGTCCATCATTTCCAAGCTGTAATGCACCGACTTATCCTACAAAAGTCACTGCAATTCAACAGAATAACAATATTTCGGTTCAATTGCATGCTTCTTTCAGAGACTTACAAACACGTTGACATAGTTGATACGTCCTAAAAGTAAGCGTATAGCACATACAAGCGAATCATAACATTTTGGGTATGTGTAACACGTACAACACATGACAGGAAGTCCATGAAGTTACATGAGCAGGTATAGGAAGCGCGTAGGTAACCATGCCCTGCCCGAGTCTTCGCCTCCGGTTCGACACACTTGATTCTGACTTACATTAAATAAAAAGGAATTTACGTCTTTGGCCATAAACTTGAAATGGCAAATTGCGAGCACGTTAAATAGAATCAAAGTAAGCGCCTAAGAGGCTTATGCAAAATGTAACAATCCAAAATTCTTATGCGATTTTATTCTTGCATTCATTTCGTTCTACTTACAACTCGAAAGCTGCCAATAGGCAAAAGTGTTAAGCAAAATTTGTCTGGCGTTTATTGAGTGGAACGAAAATACACAAGGAAAAAATTGTAAAAAAGAAAATAAAAAGCAGAAGCTTAGACAAAAGTAAAAGGAAAAGTTTAAATTACTTTTGCAGTTTCTTGGGCCACAGCCAAGTGAAACTTTTGCGCCAAAAGATTAATGCGTAAAGCGCCATGGCAAACGCGAAAGGGTAAAATGCTAAAATACTAAAAGGCTAATACATTTCCAATGAAGTCGTCACATAAATTTACAAATTTATTTGCACCAGCTCTTTAGTGATATCTCAATTGTAAATAGATAAAAAGACGGCGACTTATGGAGCACAGAGTTTAACATAATTAACATGTCTCTTATAACTAAATTACAAATTCTATGAAATAGTATTCAGCTTAATCTGCTGTTACGAAGGTGCAGACCCAAAAAAGAACACAGTTAAGCTTATAACTAATCTGTTTTTCAGCTCGCAGTACTGAAGAACTTAATTATAAATAAACTTTATAGATTTAAATGTAATAAAGATGTTCAATAAAGATTTAAAAGCTATTTGAATTTGTATTCGATATATCTCGATGGATTTTCAAATATCTCTGGAAAATTGAACTTAAGTTCTAGATAGACTTCAATTTTCCACGGACGGAAACTGGATGAAAAAGTTATATCCAAGTTTTAATGTACATAAGTTTTTATGTATATATGTTTGTATGTAGAAGCTAGATACTATTTCAACCTCAATTTGCATAGCTTAGCAGGTTCTCTTTAGATGCGATTCAAAGCTTTTCAAAGCATGACTTATGTTGATTAACCACACTAAACTATTTTTCAAGGATAAATGTGCTTTGAAAGTTGCTTTAATTACATGTGGCTTCTAAATATTTTAACTGCATTGATTTCAAACTTCTAATAGGCTTATAACACAGCTTGATTGAGCTCTAAAAGCACATAAAGATTAATTTTATTATCATTATTTCAGCTTTTTTTGCTGAACGTCTAGTTATTCAGCAAAAAAAATCCACTTTCAATTAATAGATAAAGCATTCATTAAGTGATATTAAAGCATTTAATTCGAAGGATATTCAAAGGACATCAGTGGCACTCCTTATACTTGTCTGACAGCATGACAGACACATTCTATTGAACTCTATCGCAACTTCATAGCCAGTGAATTTTCTTTTGAAGTGCTCCAAGCAAGGCACACAAAAGACCAACCGAATAGATAAACAAAACGCCACGCCACAAACACATGCAAATACATTCGTATATATGTATGTACTCAATGTATACTGAGTTCCTGTTTTTTTTTTTTGCTTGCAAAGTTCATTCGTTTGTAAATAATTTTCTAGCTGGCGGCAAAATCGATACTTCACTTAAGATTTTTGCATATAAATACGAGTATCAAAGCGGGGGCTTCCCCCGATCAACCCCTACGCTAAAACGCGAACATTTTGTCAAGCAGCAAAGCGGCAAAGTTTTCCAGTCAAAGTTATATGAAACAGCAGCGTATGCCGATAATGCATGCATCAAGCCGGCAGAAATCGGCGGAGTGTGCAGGGACAACTTTTGCTATTAAACTTAATGTTCATCAAGCGAGAAGGGTCTAAAATATGTCCTGTAATCATCAAAATGTATAAGACCACATTCCAATCAAAGCTAGGCATACTCAAATTCTACAAAATAATTCTGTATAAAAATGTATTGAAGAAATGCTGTCTAAGAAATAGAGAATGACATAATGTTGCTACAAAATTCTATCGATAACACAGCTGATACTATTCTATCGTTGTCACTATCGAATTAAGTTGTAAGAATATACATCGAATATAACGATCAGCAATCGATAACACCGACGATCGCATCCTTTCGTGCCTATTGATTTTAGTTGTCCACTTTAATATCGATTGTCAACCGTAGATATCGATAGTTTTGAAGCAGAAACTACTCAGGGCTTTGCAGATCGAAATCATTATAGGGCTGCGTGTCTATCGATAACATTAACGATATTATTAAATATCTGTTATCGATTTTTGTTAGCAGCATTTTGCATCGATGGCAACTTTTGTTGCGCATATTGAAAATCCTAAGACTTTTTTAGCTCCGACTACAGGGTATCACCTAGTCAATCCCTTTCGAAAAAATCCTACTTTTCGGTATTTACTATTTGAATAGCACTTAAAAGCATGGGCCCAACTCATTGGCGGTGCAAATATTTGTCAACCAATTAAATGCTAACAGGGAGCGTACTTGTATTGCCTTTATTATGAATAGACTGTTGTTGAAATTAATCATACGGCCCGTTGGCAACGTTGTGCTCGCTTAAACGACAAATGCAAACAATTTCCATGAACTGCAGAGACTTCGGCAAAACCGCAATGGCAAATGAACTCAGCCTTAGCTTCAGCCTGTGGCACTAAGTGCACTTGCAACCAAAGTTGGAGCTTGGGTGTCGACGCTCAGCTGCCGTTGTCCTGGCTGTGCCTCTGGCAGCTGTCCGCAATCTGCTAATGCGATTTGCCGCCAAACACTTGAAGCGGCTTAAATTTTGTCTCGCCACACTACAACATGCTAATTAATTAACAGTGCTTCAACCGTATCCCCTTCCCTATCCCCTATCGTACTGTCTCGCTCCTGTTGCTGTAACAGTAAATTTAATATTTATATACACATTTCGCATTACGCATACGCCGCGTTGGACGTAAAAATTGACAAGCAGCAACGAAACGTCGCATATTCATTTTAATTACCTGCATAACAGGCAAACAGGTAACCCCAAATTGGCACGGGCCACATTTCGCGACATGTTTCGCACATTTTAATGGCAAAATGGAAACGTTGCGTACACGCCCCGTGCCACCGGGTCCTGTGTGTGTGTGTGCTTTTGTGTGTTGCTGGCAATTTACAGTTTCATAAATATAAATTGGTTTTAAATGTTAAATAAAACAATTAAAATAGATACATGTACTCCCATTTAACTGTTGCGATGGTAACCATAGAAAATCAACAAAATTACCTATGTTTGCATATCATGGCAAAAGCGCATAATTAAATTATGTCCAGCACACAGACATTCTTCCATATTGTATGAGGGGCGAGCAAACAAGGCCATGCGTACAGAATTTGTTGCTTAATTTGCAAACCTCAGTCCTAACTCGAACAACTTGGCCACATTTGCAACGACATTCATACATGATGCCAAATTGTTTGACATTATTCGTTTATTCGGCACTTCAATGTATGATTTTTCAAAAATAAGTTTGCTTGATTTTCATTAACTTAAATTAGTATTAAATATATTCATTCATTTTAAACTACAACTTTTTTCGAATTTGTTATCTACATATATGTTCTGCAGCTAAAATATATATAACTATGAAATTTCTTTGAATGATGGCTTGATTATTTTTAGGAGTTGAGTCTATTTCATGGCAATGTAACAAACTTGCAAATAAAAATAAAATAAATAAAAGTGAAAATTTTAAGAAATAAATAGATTTTGCTTGCTCACTGTTCTGCAGACATATTAAAGCAGACATTTATATATATATATATATATGTATATACCTATCCCATATAATTCCCTGCAGTCTGCGTACAATCATTTCGATTGTTCAGTTGTTTTCATTGTCTGTTGATGCATCAAATGCATCATTAAATTGACAGTTAAGTGCGACAAAAGCAGACTCTTAAGGGACGCGGCAGGAGCTGTGTTAGTAGCTAGAACAATAAAATAGGCGTACACCACAAATACGCACACAGTTTCAATGGATTTAACGTGTGGTTAGCTGTGGCACACACCCATACACACACACTCACACACAGTCAATGCATATTTGTGCAGCATGCACATTTAATTAGTTTCGCACGCTAGCAACAACAACAATTTACCCATTAATTATTTGTAAATGACAATTCGAGATGCAAATCTGCAAGCGCACAACACAAAGCACACAAAAGCCAAAAAATATTCAATCAATGGCAAATTTATTTACCTGCGTGTAAAATGTTATTGTAAAAGCCAAAACCATAAAACATATATCAAATCGCTTAAATGTATTTGATATTTTATAGTTCTATTTGTTGTTTTTAGTGTCCTTCCAGCCTGCCACATGGCAGCAATAAAACAAAAGCACACATGAAACAATTCGTTCGACATGTCATCATAAATTGTTCCTAATAAAATTTTACAAACACAACAAAATAAAGAAAGAAAATATGTTGTGAAAGTTGTAAAAATAAAATAATATATATGTATACTATACATACATATATTTCACGATAACGACTTTACTTTCCGGCCGCCTGCTGGAATATTAAATTGCCCAACTGGCCGTAAATTGATTTATAAATAAATAGTAAATGGTTCAAAGGTTAAGAGGTAATAGCGGCAATAAATTTGTTAGTGACAAATGACTTGCATCAATTAGGGAACTTAATTAAATAATTTTTGTGGCATTTCATTGATTTATTTGCCGAATGGAAGTAGGGACTGGGGAATATTACATTGAAATAAAATATATATTAATTGCTATAATATTATAATCTTATATTTTTATTATTTATATTATTGTAATTATTATTAATATTATAATTATTGTAATTATTATTATTATTATTATAATAATAATAATTATTATTATTATTATTATTATTATTATTATTATTATTATTATTATTATTATTATTACTATTACTATTACTATTACTATTATTATTATTATTATTATTATTATTATTATTAATATTATTACTTTTATTATTATTATTATTATTATTATTATTGTTATTATTATTATTATTATTATTACAATTATAACCATTACCATTATTATTATTAGAATCTTTATATCTTTATATTTATATTGCTATTATTATTGCTTATTATTATTTTTACCTATTAATATTATTGTTGTTTAGTTGTCTAAATAACTGCGTTACCTGGGTGGTATGCTAGTGGACCCCTGTATAAGTATGCTGCTTACAAATTCATTAATAATGTACTTAAAATTGAAATTAAATCTACCAAAAACTTAAATTCACTGATTCGCATGCCTATGAGCATACAGCTATTAACTCAGTTTTATGCACTTAACACAAATCGATATTTAATGACACAGCATAGCCACGCCCATGCCCATCACACACACACGTTCACACAAAAGCACACACATAGATACACTTCCAGTAGTGAGCACATACATCATTGTCAATGTCAAAGTGTCAAAGCAAAACTTGCACAGACCAAAACTGGCGGCGCTTTGTTTCAAGCCAAGCACAATAACCCAGGCGACTGAATTTGTGGGGGGTGGGAGGCCTTTTAGCATGCCACGCCCACAATGTAAAGTCAAAGCCATACTGTGGCATTTATGATGTTGCAGGTTTCTGGTCGTAAGCATCAAGTAAACTGCAATTTGCAAAAGAAAACTTCTTTTTCTTATTTAGCCGGAGCCAAAATCGACTTGCGACAAGTTTGAAGCAAACAGCAAACAATTTGAACTGACAAAGTCCAGCGATAAAAATTGCTTAAGTACTTTAGTTGCACAGCGAATGCAGCTGCAAAAACTGGTGAGGCGCGTAGTGGAGGCAGACACCGAAAACTTTATTAAACAAACAGGTGAAATCTGGCAGCAAAGGGCCAAAAGTTGCCACTCAGCCAGACTCAGATCAAACACAAGCACAACAAAAATGCAGCACCAACAAAATACAAAAAGTATAGCTAAAAAAAACTAAAAAAAAAGTACAAAAAAAAGACGACAAAAAAACCAAAAACATGGCCAAAACTATCAGCGGCCATATGTCCTGCAGCATATGCCAAGTTCTGCTGCCTTTCGCTGGTTCTGTTTGATTTTATTTTGTGTGCGTGCATGAAAAGTTTGTCAGTTTTTTGTGCTGTATTCTTTTTTTGTTGCTTTCCTGCGTTGTTTTGTTGTTATTGTTATTATTGCTGTTGTTAATATTGTTGTTGTTGTAGCTATGACATTGGCCCTGGCTAACAAGCAGCCCGTCTTAAGTGCAAGGCAAGGATTTGTATGAGCTCGCAGAGAATTTAAGATTTAAGCTAAAAGCTGCTGTTTTTTGATGGAAGCAACTGGAATATTAACTGGGCAATCAAACAGTTGAGGCTTACACGGGCGAAAACAGAGATTCCCAAATTCTTCAAGAGAAATTAAAATGTTTTCAAATTTTGTATAACGTTGCATTTGAATAACAATTTCTTGATCATTATCATACATTTTCTTAAAAAATATATAAACTCGATAAAAAGCGGAGTCAGAATAGTTTTAACGCAAAAAATGTATTACTTATAATTAAAGTTTGTAAAATTCCCGGAAAAAATAGGTCTCCATTTGATATTACATAACATTTTGATGTAATCCAGATATATGTAACATAAAGAAGAATACAAAGAATAAGGTATGTTTTTATGTATATATTGTTTAAAATGATTTGCGGATCAAGAGTTCAGTTGATCCTGAGAGTAGTCAATTAGTGTCATCTATAAGCTCTTCTAACGCATTTGAGCCACAACCAATCCCTTCGCGATTCCAAATCATTTGACCGAATATGCAAAAATTAAGCTCTCGAGTTGCATTCTGATTTCTGCATGCAGCTTTGTTTGAGAGAGACGCGTTTCGGATTGTCAGACAGAGACAGAGAGAGAGGGGGTTAGAGGGGGGAGAAACCTTTGGTAAGTTAATATACGCAAATTGTTCTCAGCTTTGGGTGCACTGAGCTCTGCTTGTTATGTCCTGGCCAGGGATATAAGCAAATTGTAAGCGTTTCGTATTGATTTCCATTTTATTAACAATCATTTAAATGCAATGAACTGAAATACAATGCTCAACGCTTGAAGTGAGCATTTTTTGTATACATTTCTCGCTTTTATTTCCCTTTCTTTTTTTACTTGTATTTATTCATTGTGTTGTGCTTGGTGTAGTTGGCATTTCATGGCTGATTTAACCTGGTCTGAAGCGCCTAACAGCGTCACCGTTATGCCAGTTATTGCTCCAGTCAATGTTGTTGTTGTTGTGGTTGTTGCTGCTGCTGTTCGTTTTTCATATGTCAGTGGCGTAAATGAAAACGCAAACGGGGCGTATGATTAATGTGGTTTACATATGAAAACGACTGGCAACGCCATGAACCAAACTGTGGCAACGTATGTCTCTGTCTCTGCTTCTGTCTCTTATGCTCCTGTTGCTGTTTTTGTTATTGTTGTTGCTGGCGGCAGTGCTTATTCAATAATTTATAGCTGCCAGCCGCAGCCACTTACAATGTCAGAAAAATATGCGCGAAATATGCATAAAAGTATAACATGCAGACTTTGCTGTTATTGCCACACAAAAAAAGAAGAAAAAATATAAAAAAAAATCTCAACCCCAAACACTCAACTAACAATCCGAAACATGAGTATTACGTGCCCTTTCATAAGGCTCCCAATTGAAAAGCTATTTATAACTGCATGCCAGTCAATAGATAATTCCTTAATACGAACATGTCGGCTTCCAAAGTGTGCCCTTATTATCTATCAATTGGCTGCCACGCTATATAAATTAATTTAAATAGTTTTGCCAACGCGCACTAATACTATAAACTTAAACACATCATGATAGTACTGAATCATAAGCTGATAAGCCATTAAAGTTGTTTAGTTGTATTGGAATACAAAATAAAATATTGAACCAATGCTGATAATAAATAATGCATACTCTTTAACTGGAGTATTATACGAATCGCAGAATTAAGTACAAAATAAATTAAAATATAAATAAACCTAAATATATCTGAGCTGGAAAACAAGAAGATGCAACTAAGTATGACTTGATTTAATAGAGTTCTAGCTGGGGAAAAAAAACCTATAACAAAAATGAATCATTTGTAAAAAAAATATAGCTCTTCGGTTAATTACTAAATTTGCATTAAACAAGAAAGAATATTTTTGGCGGATAATATATTTTTTTATTTTTGGGAACTTTTTTATAATGTCACAAATGCACAATATTGTATGCTGGTTGTCGATTCCATTTAAATTTTTGCGTCCACTTTGCTTACAGAGTGATAAACAGTATCCGCATGCCCCAATAGCAAAACCAAAGCTCAAAAATCAACAAGTCATTATCATTAATGGCATTTTAATTATGTGTATGCGGCTTGAACTCGAACTCGAAGCGATAAATCTTGGGCTCAACCCGTCGCCGAGTCTGGCGTCTGGCGTCTGGCGACAGTACAAAATGAGTGACCAGAAGATCGGCATCGTGGGCAGCGGCCTGATTGGGCGTGCCTGGGCGTTGCTTTTCGCCTCGGCCGGCTATCGTGTGCAGCTCTATGACATCCTGGAGTCGCAGGTGACCACAGCTCTGGCAGAGCTGCGCAAGGAGTTGCAGCAATTGGAGTCAAAGGGCAGACTGCGTGGGGAGCTGTCGGCCGAGCGGCAATACGCGCTCATCAGTGGCTGCACACAGCTGGAGCAACTGGTGCAGCAAGCTCTGCACATACAGGAATGCGTGCCGGAGCAGCTGGAGCTGAAGCGTTCGCTCTATGCCCAATTGGATGAGCTGCTAGAGCCTCAAACCGTGGTGGCCAGCTCGACGAGCACATTTATGCCCTCGCTCTACACCGAACCGCTAAAACGACGCTCTCAGGTGAGATAATCCATCTCCATTTCTATCTTCTTCTCTATCTCCATCTTTCTATCAAACTCTTAGTCTACCTCTCTCTCTCTCTCTAACTCTATTTGTATCTCTCACTTTATTAATCTCTCTAATACAGATGCTTGTGGCGCATCCACTTAATCCGCCCTACTTTATACCGCTCGTAGAACTGGTGCCAGCACCCTGGACCAACTCGGAGGCTGTGGAGCGCTCACGTACGCTGATGCTGGCGCTGGGTCAGCGTCCGGTGGTGCTGAAACGTGAGATTCAGGGCTTTGCCACGAATCGCATACAGTACGCCATACTGAATGAGGTGTGGCGCCTGGTGGCAGCGGGCATCATCAGTGTGGCAGATGCGGATCGCGTGCTGAGCGATGGCCTGGGCATGCGCTATGCACTGATGGGTTCATTGGAGACGGCACATCTGAATGCGCCCGGCGGCGTGTCGGACTATTTTCAGCGCTTTGGTGGCGAGATTGCCGCTGTGAGCGCCACCTACGGACCGACGCCGAATGTGTGCGCCGAGGGCGAGACGCTGGCCGAGATAGCGCGCCAGTGCGAGCAGCTTGTGCCGCTGGAGGCGTTGGGGCAGCGGCGTGCGGCACGGGATGAGTTTCTAACGCGCCTATCGGAGTTGAAGCGGCAGTTGCCATAAAATAGATTGCACTACTGTATTTCCATTTGTGTTGATTAAAGCGTTGCACGCTCTGTGAATGAAAGCTGTCGAAGCAGCCACCCACCCATTCATTGAGCCCCTCATTGCGTAATTGCAGAGTCCGCTTTCAATTCATTTGCAGCTAGCCGTGTGCATTAATGAAATTAATTTTTGTGGCAACCGGAAACTCTGGCAGCCATTGCCGCAGCGCATTGAAGTACAACGTGTCACATTTCCGTTTTGGCTTTGCCTTTTACTTTGACCAGCTCCACATTTGCTGTGTAGTCGCTTTTCCTTTTCCATTTCCATTTCCAGTTTCGACACTTGACCTGCTCGACTGCAATCAGCTTTAATTCAATTTCCACTTGCCACGAAAAATTCCGCCAGGGAACCAAATGTTAATAAAAAGCCATTAGCCCAACAGCTGGACTCACGAATAGGAATAGATCATAGTCAACTTTTAATTTAAAGCTTAGCGAGCTAAACACTAAGTACAAAAGTTAAGAGTAATTTGGTTGCATAGCGACAAGAGCTGCGAGTGGTGCACAAGCATTAAATAATTATTTGAATAATATATCATTCAATGCCAACTAGCCAACAATTGTAAAAGCTTCGAGACGAGACTTTACTCAAGCACAGCTTCCATATAGTTTCCAAGCTTCAATAAAGCTCTATTTATGACTTAAAGCTTTTACTGGAAACTATCTTACTATATATATAGGAGGAAGGAAAGAGTTTATCAGCGGAAAGTTAACTTGCACCTGGTTAAAATCGGTATGGAAATATTTCTTATTTATTTAAAAGTCGGGAGATTAAAACCTTGTATTGCTAACCAGTATATGGAGAGAAGAAATAGAAAAACAACAGGGCGCACTCAAAGCTTTAAGTTGCTTTTTGTTTTACAAAATAAAAAGAGCTTTGCGGCTTGCATAAGAAATAAGCTTTTGCTAAAAGCACATAAGCTAATCTCTTGCTTTGCTTAAACATTTATAAAAATTATACATTTTAGTCGCTTCAATTTTGAGACCTGTAAAAAATGTGATGTGTGTTTTTCTCGTTAAGTTTATTATGAGACCTAAAAGAGAAAGGAATTTGTTAATGCTCCTTAACACTTTGCGGCTTAAGTAGATGTGTGTGTGTGTTTGAGTGTGTATGTGTGCCTTTATTAAAATCATAAATCTGCATTAAGTGCGCTTGTCTGTAGTTACATGTACGTATGTAAGCGTATTTCTCTGCGTATGTGGCTGGCATAGCCCAACAAACCGCTTTATATATTTAACTCGCAGCCCGCTGCCGGAAAAGCATTTTTCATTTTTAGTCTCAATTTTTTTCCCTCGCTCGCTTCTTTTTTAATAAACTCTCAGCTGTCTCTAAGCACATGCTCGTACATCCCATTTACCATGTACCAGGCACACACAAACACACGCACGCACACACACATGGGCGCTATTCATGGCGTCCTGTAATTTATTTCGCTTACGCCACAAAAAAAATGCGAATAATACAGCAAAAAAAAAATTGATTAAAAACCACTTTAATATAGCTCATTGTCACATTTGCCTGCCTCCAGCCAAGGAGAAAGCCTTATAAATGAGCCCGAAAGCTGCTCTGGCTGCCAGTTACATATATCAAGCTTCGGTTTTTTCTAGCTGAGGTAAGAGAACATTTACTAAGCCCTGCTAAGCGTTAAGTCTGATTGTTTTTTTCTTTCTTATTATATATAGCTTGAATTTTGTTTTCGGTAGTTTTTTTTAGTCTTTCAATTATATATTAGGTCAGTTAAAATAAAAACCCCATCTAGATAAGCCAGGTAAAGTACAGGCCGGGATCTATTTTGAACCTATCTGTGCTGAATAAATGACTTTCTGAGCTGCAAGTGCTGGCAGTCCACACAATTTGCTTTGTTCCCTCTTCTTATCGCAATCGTTGCCTGTTGCATTGTTCTGAATCAGGCAGCAGGTATTTTGCCCAACATGTGGCACAATCCCGCACCTTGGAATCCTTTTGATTTTGGACCATCGCCTTTTGATCCTAACCACCAACAATTTATATTTAATAAAAACTAATTAAGCAAAGTTTTTTAACTAATGTGTGTTTTTTTAAAGTGAATATATAAATGATATTCATAAAACTGTTTATATTTATGGTACTACTCTAGATTTTTTCTTAGCTTATTTTAAAACTAATTTTAATTGAAACAAAATAATAATTTAAAAAATGCATAAATTTTTTAAATGTTGTCCAGTGTAGAGGAGTATAAAGTTGGTGCACGTCACAGTCAGCCTCACAATCACAAATTCGTGCCCATCTCTAAGAGGCTCACTGTGGGTTTTTTACCCGAGATAAGCTAGCGAGTAAAGTACATGGCGGGATTCACAGCAGATTTGTATACACTAATTTTCCCTATAAAAGGCAGTCTTGAGTCAACGATTTGTCAGTCTAAAATTCTTCAAGATGCACAACATATTCTACGTTTTACTATTTGCAATAATCGCCTGCTGCTTTGATAGGGGTCAGTCGAATCTACATCGTCATCATCTGCCGCCGCCCCCACCTGGAAATCAATGGAATCCCTTTAATTTCAACCCATCGCCCTTTAATCCGGGGCAGCCTAGATATTGAAAAAAAATGGAATCTTTTAAATTAACCATCCTGAGATTTAAATGATCATTAAATAAGCCTAAAAGTTTATTTGATTACTATTCACTTGATGTAAACAAAAAAGCTTATATTAGGGGTATTCTTGATATTGCTGCTGTTATTATAATCTTGTATTCTGCATTGCCTGGCCTAATGTAAATTTTTCTCAGGAAAAAATTAAATAAAATTGGCCTTTTATTATTATTTTGCGGCGCTGTAAGTGTAAACTTGGAAATGTCCGAACCAATCAAATTGGTTGTTTTTCTCATTTTGTTGTTGTTTGCGTTGCACTGAAAAGTTCAAATTACTGCGCATCGTTGCAGTCAATTGTTAGTGTAAAATACCCCAAACAATTAGAAACCACAATTGCTGCCCCGGCAACGTGCAACTTTTCATTTTTACTGGCATTTGCTGGCAGCAGGCTGGCAGCTTTTTCCATGCTGCCAGCTTCTGGGCAGCTACTGGCAACCGTTTGCTGCAGTCGCCTTTCGCCCACACGACACAGCAGTGGCAGTGGCAGTGGCAGTGGGAGTGGCTGTAGCAGTAGGAGTAGCAGTAACAGCAAACTGCAAATGCATTTTGAGGTTAATGCCCCTGGCCAAAACGTAGAGCTGGCAACTAAGCAGCCACCCAGCCAGGCCACAGTGGGGGTTCCGGCATTTGCAGGGTTTGCAGGGCTTGCAGGTTTTATAAACTTGCTCAACATTCTGCCTGTCAGTGCATTTGGTAAAATTCTTCTTCTCTTTTCAATTTTGTTGTATTTTTATTTTTTGTACAGCTTTCAAGTTTTCCCTCTGCCTGCAATTTTGCTTTTGCCCCCATTGTCAAGTGAGGTGCACATAATGCGATTTTAATACTGATTTCCTGGGGCAACCCTGGCAAAGCTAAGCTTCATCATGTTGTGCTGCATATGTATATACATATATTTGTGTGTAATTCATAAGCCTTCAACTGTTTATGTACTGGTACACAGAAATTAGTTGTCAGTCCATCAGTCGAAGGAGTTGTTTATCACAGTAATAAGTATTTAATAGCTGACAACTAGCATTCAGATTCCCTCTTTCTCTCTCACACACACTCTGTCTCTGTCTCGCTATCTCTTGTTGATACTTGGAAACCGCCTTGTGGTCTACTTGTACCGAATTTTAAGCGCTTAAGCCGCTTAGCGCACGGACAAATTGCAATTTTGCATTTGTATCAACTATCCAATATTCGTTTCGTTTGATTCTACATAATTAGTATTGTTGAGAATCACATAAAAAGGCTGCATGGAATGGAGAATTTGGAAGCGCAAACCAATGAGTAGACTTTATTTAAGCTAAAGAACTTATTATTGAGTCAAGCAAATATTCAAGAAAAGTTTAGTTCAACTATTGTATTAGATATAATGTGGAGAAAATTCTTGAGGACTTTCTTATAATAGAAGTATTCCAAAACTGAGTACATTTTTATTCTTATAAGAAATCTATACTTTGAACTATCAATGATGCGCAAAGATCATAATCTGGTAAATGCGTAACAGTATTCAAAATGATCAATATATATCGTTATGTGCAAAACTCCTTTTGGGAAGTCTAGCTCTTTATTTGTTAAAGACACCTTTGACCCAGACTAACTGCTACTGATAGCTGATAGCTGATAAATAGCCGATCTAATATATGTATCTGGTAAATTATCGATATATATCGGTATTTTGTCATCAAGACATTCAAGTCAGCAGTTAACATTTTTTAATTCCAACCCATAAAAGAAATGCATATTGAATATCTATAAAACAAGCGCAACCGCTAGATGGCGCGCGACTGCCTGCCCCATTTTGCCAGCAGGTGGTGCACAAGGTCTAAACCCCAGGACACTTTAGAGCTGTGTGAGCTGATGCAGTTGTTTTTGGTTAAAAGTCGCGTTTGAAAAGCGCAACACAAACACACAAAAACAATAGAGCAGTGTGTGTGTGTGTGTATGTGTGTGTGTGTGTGTGTGTGTGTGTATGCGTGTTTGTGAGGGCTTTTACAATCCTATTAAAGTATCAGACAATCTAATCACCGGCAGCTCAAAAACCGCGCACACGCGCTAAACGTTGCCAGAGGACCGCAAAGTAAGCGATGTAGTTGGGCGTAGGAGAAGGAGTTGAAGCTGAAACCGAAAAGGGAACGGCAACGGGTAGTTGTTGCGTTGACAGCGCCCCATTTACAGAATACAGATACACAATCAGATAAGTACAACAACAACAACAACAACAATAGCAACAGGAACAACGCATTACAAGCGAAATGTCCACTAAAACGGCTGCCACTTGAACAAAACCAAAGCCGAAGGCCGACGCAGCAGCTAGAGAGGGAGAGAGATTCGTGGTAGCAGGAGTAGGAGCTGGAGCCGAGGCAGCCACTAGAGCTGGAGCAGTGGAAACAGCAGAGCTATTGCCGTGGCTCTTGCCATGCCTTTCATTTTGATGGCCCACTAGGAGAATGCCGTTTGCTGGTTTTGGCATTGTCTCCGTTTCAATTCTGAGGCCATGGACTGGTTGTGTGTGTTTCTGTTGGTTGTTGTCTGACTGCTGCCTGATTGTTGTGGATCTGCGTCAGTTTAATTTGAATACACTTAAGTGTACTGCGGTCTGCCAGGGCCGTCACAAGAATTTCCAATTGAAAATCACTTCAGGTTTAATTTGATTGCCGCCGCCGTACGCCCCAAGTCCAAGTCGAAAGTCGTCTGTAAGCAGCTCGCAAACCTAAATTCCTAGCTCGACTTTAATCACATTTGCCTCAGGCATTAATATTGATGGAAACTTGTTAACTTTGAATAAATCGTAGTCAACTGTCATGCAAGTAATGCAAATGTTCACCAAATGTAAATGTGTCTTCTTCATATTATTTCGTAGGTTCAAGACCTTGGTAGTGTATTATTTGCATTTTGGAAAAAATTATCTATTTTAGAGTCCTGATCGGGATGAGTCCAAAATTGTATCCTATTCCAATTTTAATTTAATTGGTTTCTAATCGCAAAATAAACTCCGACCTTGGTAAGATAGTACGTTTTGAAATATTTAAAATCTTTCAAAAGAAACGAATGCAATTCAAGAAATGGGGATTTCAGAACAGACCCAATTTTTGCAAAACTTCAGATATTTGTTAATTTGGGTCAAAGTGTAGAATTAAAATTTGTAATGCCAATTTATAGTCCCTATCCGTACAAAATGGCAACTCGTTTAAAGATCTGACTCAGTTAAAGTTTCGCTGTTTAATATCATCGAGTCAAAAAAAATCTGACAAACTTACTATACTCTATATAAAGGATTGTTGCCCTCAAGGGTATTTTAAAGTTCAAATAAACCTATAGATAACAAATCACTCCTGTTTTTCATTCCAGGGAGTTTCATTACATAATTATTTCAATTCTGATGTACGAGAAAGTACAGCAAATAAATGGAAAATAAAAAAGAGGAAAAGCGCAAGGAAAATGGCCGCAAAAGAAAAGTTGAATGGAATGCGCAAGGCAAAGACCTAGGCTAGGTATATGTTAAGCAGTCGAACCTAGGCTAATTTCCTACTCTGAAGCCGAAATGCCCTTACCAAAGAGTGCTGTTCAAAAACTTCGAAGACGAATATGGGATAGATTTTATGTATATACATTTTATTTCACAATTAGCCAAGTAAGCGCATGCACAGTTGGGCATTAACAAGTTGCGAATTATAAGTTAAAATAGATAAACAATTGGCTTTTGCTTTTCACCCAACAAGTTGCAGCTGTGGTCCTTTTGGCAACATTCCAAGCTAGTTTTCAGCTCTTTTATTTTGTAAATATCAAGCTAAAGGCTAAGACATTGGACAAGCAACCACCGGAGTACAGGGTATACGGCCACAGCAGCAGCAAAAAAATTGGATTTACATTATTTACAGCATATTACACACTGACGCAGCAGACGAATTATATTGCGCATCGATAGAGGTGGAATACACACCCGTCTGTACATACATTTTGTTTGCCTGCGACGTGGCGTATACGTAACGCAACAAATGAAGGATGCGGTGCATGCGAAGCACACGGATTCGACAGGACGCAGGCAAACGGATCGGACCCTTTGGGGCAGGGAAATTAATTAAATTAAGTCAACGAAAAGTGAAACGGCATAAGCGAAAACGCAATACAAGACACACACACACTCGCAAACACAGAGAGGCAGGCAGACAGCGTCCCGTTTGTAGCCTGGGCCAGGACGGCGGGAAGCTTCGCCCGCAGGCCTGATGTAAGGACGCGAAGTCTTTGACATTCGTCGTTCGCTTGCTCCCTCATCACTTTGATGATAGCGCCAGCGCACAGGTCTAGCCCTACACCCACTAACCCTTCGCCTGCTCCATTCTGGGAGTGTGTAGCGATAAGCTCGCTTCGTTATAATCCTAATTAAATATTTAGGTTTACTCTATGGCTGTATTTACTTTTTGCCTCGTTCCTGTTCTCCATCTATATGTGTTTTTCTTCTCTTCCTTTCGCTAACTCACTTTCCTTTGCCGCCGCTGATGCCGGGTGCTGGATAAGCGCTTGGGTCACTTGTCAAGGGTTAATTGCATTAAAGTTATGACAATTGCCAACAAATTTGATGCTCGTGGCTGAAAGATGTAGACAAAATCAACTCAACGGATTGTGTATTGTGCAGCCGAGAAACTAATTAGCTAAAAATGAAAGCTTTATCCATAGCAAAGTGAGCTACTTCGAATGTGAGAATCGCATAGAAAGGCGCAATGCATTTATAAAATGAATAACCCAAAGTAAACGAAAAATATTTGTATCTGGCTTGGCCTATTAGGGATACGTAGTTTAATATTTTTGTACACAATTTATAAAGTTTGTTCTCGTTTAAAAGTGCTTCAAGCTTTAAGCCCAAAAATGGTTCTTATATTACATTAGATATGTAATTATGTTCTTCCAGCTACAGTAAAACATGGAACAGGCAAAGTTCTTAGCCACCAGGGAGCTTGTCCAAGGATTAATAAACCTAATTTGAACATTTTCTAGTTTAAACCCTCTCGATGTTAAGTTAGATCAGTTCTAAATTCAAGCTTTAATCAAGAATAGTTCAAGTCAACTGCCTAACAATTCAAAATTGGTTACAAAATGTATCAATTTTCTTGGGTTTCGACAGGAGAAACTGCAAGCACCTCAATTAGACTAGTTGTCTAATAAAACCAATTCCGTCTTGACGCCCAGACCAACGTCTGGGAATCCCAACCCTTGGCTGCAGTTCTATGGCATTCTGTCTGACATCCTTCCCTCCCACCGTAGCTGCCCCAACAGCTGGTTGATGCAACTATCTCTGCTGCTTGGCTTTGTTGGACGTCTGCCGCACTTGAAGCAGCGCGCAATTTGTTTTAATCAACAAAGTCAAAAAGGGGCACGTAGAGGAGCACAGTGCACAAAAATTAAATAAACTTTGTGTTGGGCCAACAATTTGCCCGGCATCTAGGAGCACCACCAACAGGAGGAGCAACACCACCACCAGCAGCATCGCCAGCACCACCGCAGCCACCGCTTCAAATGTCTGCGGCTACATTTTAGGGCGGGAGCTCAGACAAAACGCTGACAAGCAGCTTAAATCTGGGAATGGGAGCAGGCAGGACGCACGACGTGACCGGCCGTGGGCAGCAGCTACTTCCAGTTCCACATTCAAGAGGGCTTCCCCGACAACAGTTGCAATCACTTGCGCGAACTGAACTGAAATCCTTTAACTGTTTAATATTGCAACGAAATGAGATGAAAGTATCCTTTAGTCCTTTAGGGCTTCGCAGCAGTGCAAACAAATTAAGCCAAATGACATGAGTTGACAAACAATTAGCGAGTACCCACACTCATACTCATTATTCGAATAACACTATTCACATATATCTATATACATTGTAAGCCAGGCCAATAAATGAAAATTCCTCGAATGTCCATAAATTTTCACAGCTACTGTGATACATGGCGCCGATAAAGGCAACGTGTTCTGTGTTCCTTTTTTCTTCTAGATATCCAAACATTTTCTTTTCTTGTGTATACACTTATAAAGGGGTATATACAATACATCAAGCGCTTGGACATGGAATAACAAGTTCTGTGATAAAGTCAAGTCAAAATCAGTGTTGCTTTATCTTACAGATATCCATCCATTTCTTGTGTGTACACTAACAAAGTTTACTTTACTTCTGGGAAGAACTTAACGTAATTAATATTTAAGATAAGGGCTAGAAACTTCGGTGTATAAAGGAGTATATGTAATATGTCAAGTACTTGCGCTTGGAATGAAAAGCTTAAGCTTAAAATGTACTTCGTTTTGTAAAAAAAAAACTAAAAGTAAATTAATATTAATCTGATAGAAATTCTGATAATAAAATATAAATTTTAAAAAATTAATTAAAATTCGACAAATACTATAGTACAATTTTTAGTAGACACAAAAACAAATATTGTTGAAAATGCAATAAAAATTTTTAAATGTAAACAGTTGGAAAAATAGAAAGAAAAAACATTGAACCCAAGAAAGTGTTGCTTATAAAAATATGTAAGTGACTTGGTAGCGCATCAAACAATCGTTGTATTCTTACCATAAATGTTCAAATTTTGTTATAACTGTTTTGTATTGCCTTTCATTGTGTGTGTTATCAATAAAGCAAATTGAATTTGGTGCGGTACAAAAAGTGTCACTCAGGTCGATCGAGATAAATGCCACAACACAGAAAACCAGAGGTGGGTACAGTGAGAGGGGCGTCGGGCGGGGAGCGGGGAGCGGGGAGCGGACCATTGTCTGATGCTTGATGATATTGTGAGGCTGTAACTAAATGTCAAAGCACTTGATTGTCTGTTGGCCAAAGCCGATTGATAAATGAAAAGGTTAAGTCGCAGGTCAAACTTACAGACATACCGCACGTGACCTACGTCCCCCGACCTGTATCTATGGTTAATTTGTTTTGTTTTCATTTTTTATTTATTTGTTAAACAGCTACAAAATGTAGACATCCAACGAGCATCTGTGATTGTTGCTGTCAGCTTTTGTTGCTTATTATTTATCATCCGCTTAAACTCCTCGCTGCCTCTCCGAGGTTCATGCTCTGCTGCCCAGATGCAATGAATCAAAGTAGCTGCTGCCTGCGTGTGTGTGTGTGCATTTGTGTGTTGTGTGTGTGTGTGTGTGCGTCTATGCCTCAATAGGTACAACAACATGATTTATTATTCGCCTGCTTCTATTGCTGGGCGTGGCCCCGCCCACAGGCAACATAAATCCCGTTTGTAGCAATAGACTAATGACTGCAAAAAAAACATTCAATCGATTGTTAACAACTCATAAAACAAATAATTGTGCGGCCCGTTCCATAGTTCGCATATAAGCGGGTATTTTCGGATAATTGGAGTACATATGAAAAGCCTAATAAGGATTTTACTGAGGGCAGCATTACTTTCACATATATCTACAATAAGTTTCTGTTGAATTTTATGTTTATTAATTAGATTAAGTATTAAAAGAAACATGAAGAGTATTTCAAATAATTTAATTATTTTTGTGTACGTAAATTAAAATAAAAATAATAAAGCATTTCAGACCCAACTACTCGACATTTAATTGAGAGCTTTCGGAATGCCAGCTATGAACTTTTTTTCGAGACTTCCATATTCATATTCATATCGTTAAGCATGTCTCAAAATGTTTGACTTTCGCATTTGCTTATATTTTAATCTAAACTAAACATTTTTAAAAATGTTTTAATTGTTTTAAAGAATAATGTAGTTCTGATATATATTAAAAAGTACCATCTGCTAGCTAGCGCCTGTTTATGATCGATAACTTGTAACAGATAATGCAATCGATTAAATGAGGGATAAATTATATATATTATATATATAAATCGATTCCATAACTTATTCATACAAAATAAGTTTTCATTTCCTTTAAAACTGCTGCAGCCCTATAACAATTTGCGAGCAATTAAAGCCGCATAATTTCTGGCAGCCTATGCCCCGGGCTTCGTTCGTAGACGTGTCTGCCTTCCTCCCCCCTACCCCTCCCCCGCCCCCAATCACTACGCTATACCCCACTTGCTGCTGTCCCTGACATTGTTGGCGTTGGCTAAAAATTGCAATGTCATTGTTGCGAGAGACAGCGGGCGGTGGTGCACAAAAACCATGTGGCTAGTAATTCATTACCCCGACCACACACACACATACACACACACACACACACACACACACACACACACACATACACACAACAATTCGCATGGCCGCCACCGACGCCATTTAATGTGCAAACAAAAGGCGTTGGCAACACAAAATACGAAAAAAAAAATATATAAAAGGGATATACAGCAAAAAGAAATAAAAGACAAAAAAGAGAAAGAAAAGCTTGTCAAATGTTATGAAGTATTTGTAAAGTGCAGACGGCGCACAATGGCAAAAAAAGAAAAGCGGGCGGGGGGAGAGAAAATGCTGTGCTCTATGCTAAAAGTTAAAATAACGAGCGATAATTAATGGAATGACAACATAAAGCAGCCAACAATTTCAACAGTTTCCAATGCTGAGGCGTTAGGAGGACTTGCAGCAGCACACCCGCTCCCTCCCAACCACACACACACACACACACACACACATACAGCTGGGCGTGTGAATCGTTATCGAAGCCGGGGCGCGAAAAAAGTTGAAGCGGAAGCAACGCCAATGCAATGTGAATGGGGTATGAGAATGTGAATTGGGAGGTGTGTGAATGGGTCATGTGAATGGGGTATGTGAATGTGAATGTGAATGTGAATGTGAATGCTGTTCTGAACAACCGGAAATGCATTGTTTCACGCGCAATTTCATTTTGGTATTTATTATGCGCAGAAGTGTCCAAAAGAGCCCGAAGTGCGGCACACAAACCCCGCAAGTGGCAGACGTCTCCCGACAGCAGGCATTTAATTAATGCAAAAGTAATCAAAAATAATTAATTAGAACTGTGGCAAGCGCTTAGAGCGCAACTCCAATAGATTGCGGAATAGCTGGCACTCAAGTATTTCGAAATCTTTTGAAATATGCATCAGCATACCTAAATTCTGAAGCTGACTATTGAGCAAATATTTTGCCTAACATCAATTAAAGGAATTGATTTTTAGTTTTGGTTTACAGTCTTATGAATATAAAATGCCAAAAAGGGTTAGAACAGAAAATAAAATACACCTTAATTAAGCTTCAGAGCTTAAAGCAGTTTAATTGTTGCGAATATTTGATATTTTCCTTTTTAATTATAGCAAACATTTCTTTGCATGCATTGTTAACAATATTTTTTGCATACAAAAGAATTTCAAATCGACTCTAAATGAAAGTTATCTCGAACATAATAAAACGTCAAAAATGAAAATTCGTTTTTCTTTAGTTAAATTGAAAAGCCATAGAAAAATAACTGTATCTAGATGTATTGTTATTGAGTTAAAATATGGATATCGATTAAAGTAAACCTGAAATAAAATTAAAGGCCAACTTTATATACGGCTGCACAAGTTTGACCTTATGTGAAGCAAGGATTTCGAGCTAATATTGAATTAAAATGTGAAATTTAACTTAATTTTCAAAATCCGTTAGATAATGAACAGAACAGAATAGAATACATATACATATATAATATATATTTCTAGACTCCAAACGGGTACAACAAACGTGGTCCACATCTATCTGAATGTATGATAGCTAAAATAGCTTAAATTAGAAATGTTTGTTAAAATGAGTAGTATTAAATACATGATCAGCCTAAAGCTGGTTATTCGCTTTTGGAATTTTGCTCGGCCTAATCTTAAACTATTTGCAATCGGCTTTAAACTACTTTTGCCATACATAATTATGCAAATGATTTGGTAGAGTCGGCTTTAGTTAGCCCAAGCTGCATTGCTGCATTTGCTGGCCTTGCATTTATTAGCTGAGCATCATTAGGCCACACAACAACAACAACAATCACAGCAGCAACAACAGCAACAGGAACAGCAACAGGAGCAACATTTGCCAGCAATCTCGCTTGCGCAACTTTGCAGACATCTTTTCCTTGGCCGCACAACATTTTCAATTTGCCAACAACGGGGCAGGTGGTTTGGCGCCAGGTGGTTTCGGTCACAGCAGCAGATAGCAGTAGTTTGTTGCAGGCATTCTGGTGGCAGGATGACAGAGCGCGGGGCGGTTATGGGCGTGGTTAGCGCACAAGCAACGCCGCGAGCATTGAAACCAAAACAGGCGACGAGATGACGATGTTGACGATGTGGTTGCACTTATTCCCCATGTTTTTTCGTTGTTCATGCTGTTGCTGTTGGGGCTGATGAGGAAATTGTTTTGAAAATTACAAAAAGCTGCAGAACAAGCAGCTACACCTACATACTTAGTACATAGTATGTATGTATGTACATATGTATTTCGTGACAAACTTTGCCAAAAGTGTGGAATGTCATGTACGAATTCCAGCAGTTGGGTTTTATGTGCTCCATAAATATTTGTAGATCAAATATTATAAAAATATTTCAAACTAATTCACACGATAAGGGTTAAAAATAGTTATCGATAACAGTATCAATCACAATGGCCAAATAACCCAAATCCGTAAAGCGACGAACTCAACAAACAGTGTAGTAAAACCCGTGAAAATGTGTTTAAAAGAGTCGTATTTCAAATTAAGGCATAAATTCTCAGGGGTTGCAAAATGTCTATTGGGTCATGCAGCATTCAGCAGCCTGTTATTCATCTATAATGCTCTAATCATATAAAATTAGTGTTGCACAGTGCTGACTGCAAACAAATGATTGTGCTGCTTTACAGCACACATCTGCCACCGTATTTCGAGGCAGATTAAAGTCGTATAGGGCCTTACAGATCTTGAGTTTTTAGGTTTTGCGTACGGGATATTCTTAAATCTGATTTTTGTGTATAGAACTTTGTAAAATACACAATTTTGTAAATAAAACATCGCTTTCCGAATATATCAGTCAAATATATTTATAAAAAGTCATACAAATAATCGCCTATATCCTATATTATAAAATATATCAAGCTACGCAGCAAAGATTAAAGATAAACATGCCAATTGTCTTGCTGAACTTAGCAGGAAATGGATGCATAGTTTTCAGAGCGGCTTGTAGGGGCAGGTTATATGCTGCACCTGCAGATCCTTCCAGGCATATGAGCCGCCGGTTTGCAGAAAACGCAAATAAGATAGAAAATGTTTGTACGTAAAATCATGATGTGGATCGTCGGGATGTGCCCTGTGATAGAGGCACTCATTGTGGCAAATGAAGGGCCGTCGCGCAGGCACCTCTACATTAAATATATCGTATAGCTGTCCAAATAGCTCGGAACCGTCGTTAAAGATCAACATGGTGTAGGCCGAGCTGTTGGATACAAAATAGCGTTAGCCAAGTCTCAAACAAGCTACATGTAGAGGGCTACTTACTAGGCTTCGTAGATGATCTGCTGGAATTCGACCATCTCGATGATGCAATTGAGCGAGGGCTCGTCTGTGGGCGCCTGCAGCTCCATGATGAATGTGCGGGGCAGCAGCAGGAGACGCACCGTCTCCATGATATCCAAGGTATGTTTAGCCCGTGCCGCCCAGTCGTGGTTGAGCCAGCGCACGGCGGAAAAGAAGATCTCCTTCTCGCTGTTGACCGCCACATTCTCAGAGCTGAGCAGGCAACGCACATGCTGCAGCGGCAGTTGAACAAACTCAATGCTGGCGACCAGGGTGAGGAAGAAGCATTGAATGCGAAGCAGCATGGTGGTGTCCAGGCCCAGCAAGGGCAGCTTATCACCCAGACTCAGCGCCTCAAAGGATACCGCAAATGCGTGATCCTCGCGGAAATCGTCAACGAGGTCCAGACAGAACCACACCTGCTTAACCAGCGGCTCGATCTCGAGGTATATGGCTGCCGCCAGCACTTGCATTATATGGCAACGTTCCAGCTTCGCAACGGGCTTATTTATCCAATCGCAAGCGAGTACCAGTCCATCCGCCGGCACCCGATCCTCGTTTAATACCAGCTCCCGCTGTCCCCCCTTCAGATTGTCATTGATGAACTTCGATTGGCACATGAAACGCAGCCGATTCACGTATATCTGCTTTGTGCCTAGCTTCAGCACCAGATCTGTGGCATCATTTTCCTCCCAAAACTGCAGCACCAGCGGCACCAGCGAGTCCTGTTTCTTCATTTGAAAGTCCTTCTCGGCTATGTCCCATATGGGCAGCTGATTGCCGCCACGAAACTCGGCCAAAGCAACCTTCGGCAGGCTCGGCTCAAGGGCTGGTTTCTCCACATTTTGCGACAAGTCAAACATTTTGCTTAAAAACTGGAAATTTTGGTAATATTTAGTTGTGGCAGACTACTGAGCATGTGTGTGTGTACGATTTAGATAGACTTTCAACAGATGTTAATAACGAAAATGGGTTTTACGAAAATCCGTGTAGCTGTTTGGGTATAGTCAAGCGCAAAGAGTGAAGCCGTACATGGACCCCCTAATTAACCTAAAGTCGATACATATCGATCTTACTCAGTGCTTACCAACATTTCGTTTGCATCATCCTTTCATAGCCATGCCCAAGGGATTAGGCAACTGAACAATAAGTTATTGCAGGAATAGCTAAAATATTCTCCATAATCAATGCCTAAGGTCTAGACTGGCATACGTATGGCATAGATAATTTGAACAGCCAAATGTCAAGATTTCACGGAGCTCTCGAGCTCCTTGTTGTTCGCTAACATTTTGGCCAATTAGACGCACAATGGGCCCCAAATTATGCAACATGGCGCGACAAATTCAATTTGCTATGCCCCAAACACGTGCCCAACAACAGCAAAGGCAACAACAGCCGGGCACAAAGTGAGGTATACACACACACACACACACACACACACACACACAGTTGTACAGAGACAAGGGCAGCAGCCGAGCGACACGTCGAAAGTTGTTCAAAAATCCCTGGAGAAATTAGTTTGATTTATGTTGAGTTTCCGGTGCAAATAAATTGCCAAGTTTACAGGGCTCGGACATGGGACGCAATGCGAACGCATAATTGATAATGCGAGCGGCGTAGAAAACGGCTTTGCGGTAAGGGGCGCACCGGGGATAGGGGGCGGCATTCCCGGACAAGCTATGCATTCAATTGACGCTTATGCGCTCCCGTCCAAATTGTGCCTAATCCAGTTGAAATGCCTGTCAAAGTCACAATGAATCTGTAAATAGGCATGCTAAAAGTTTGTACAAGTATGATGAAAAAAAGAGGATAGCATTAAATAAATAAATAAAGGCAATTAACAGCAGCTGCAAGTTGGCTTTCTTAACTTTTTCATAAGCAATACCAAATACAATGACAATTTTCTAACCGAAAAGCCTCGTAACAACTTTGCCAGCTTGTGCGGTTGCAATTTGATATTTGAACATTTTTGGCATTGCCAGCATAACAGAATGCGGTCACACTCTGCTGTTTGTGGTCATTTAATTTGATTGCCACACGAATTATTGTGAATATTGCATTTTAAATTCTGTTTAAAGCTTTAAGACTATTTGCAAAAGCAATTCGCATTTAAGCGCTGACCCAATAGTCTCTGTCAACTGCGGCTGACTGTCGGGACTAAAAATCAAAATCGCTTTGCACACGGCAAATGGAAGACCTCAAAATCAATTAATTTTATTGGCTGCCCCCACTTTTTTTGTTTTCCAAACTGAAATGTCATTGTGGTGAACACTATTCGAGAATACGTAGGAGCATGTTATGTGGCGCACTCTAAAGGGATTTACCTACAAAAATCTTATCAGGTTGGCAGCGCAAACATTTTTGAGTCAATTATAGTTCTGTGCTATAGTATACTCTTGAATACTCTATTTTTTTAGATCAAACAATTTAATTGTCAATAAATCAATTGACTTGTTAAATAACTTTAAATATATACACCAGTATCTAAGATATTTATTAAAATAATCATATGAATATTTTCATAATAGATGTATAATATCAGATATCATAAAAAGACAATTTTTATAAAAGTGGATTTCTATAAGCTACCTTTATTCAACAACAATTATTGGATTTTATATTTTTGCTAAAATAAATACTGAGTTTTGGAGAATTTGAATTCTTGTTTTTATTTTTAATAAATCAAAGTATTCTCAATTATCTCTTTTACAGTATAGATCAGTTAGAAACCTTTCGAAAAACATTTACAAACTCTTTGATTTTTTTTATAAAAACTACTTTGTCTCAAAAAAAAACCAAGGCAGAAAAAGCTCAAATACAAGATTGGCTCGCCACTGGCTGATCAATTGAGTACTTCCTATGGTAAGGGCATATAGACATAAACATCCTTTCGATGGAATCTTTCATGTGTTTTTTTCTTTTTTTTTTTTGGTTCTTCCAGCTTGTTTTCGTGTTTGTCATTGGCCCACCCGACTGACATTGACAAAAGTGCAAAGGATTAAAAGTTCGGCAGAGGCAGGCAAAGCTGAACCAAAAAACACAACACACCAATACACACCCACACACACACACACACACACAGAGAGACACCTTTGTGGACAGTGTAGGACCTGTACGGAGCTGCGGCTGAATGAGAAATTGAAGTCACGTAGCTGTGTGCAAATTTTTTGTACGTTTGACACTAACATTTTTTTTTTATTGGATTTCTTTTTTTTTTTTGGATATTTTGTGTCCTTATTTGGTTATGTTGTTAAATTTAATTTTTGCTTAGTAACCAGCCGCACTGTGATGTCAGGCTGATTAAATTTGCCAGCATTTACGTGATTTCAATGCGTAATTTATGCCAGGTTCCGGTAGCCTCAAGTCGAACCCATTGCCAGCCTTATGGCTTAGCCGGAGCCCAGAAAACCGAAAAGTTTTAATTAGTTTAGTGTTCGCCTTCAGCAGGCTGACGGCGTTGTCAGGCAGCCCATTTCAATGAACAGTTTTATCATTTATTTATTTGTACTTTACTTCTTTTTAAGCACGCCCATATTTATAGATATACAAATACATACATAGTATGTGCCGCCGGTTGTTAATGTGTGCGCAAGGCTGTTGACCAGGTGAGAATCGTCTAGCTCTTGGTTCCCAACTAAATAATACCCTATACCCAGCTCTGGATTTCCTGAATACATATTTTGGCATTTGGCGTTTACTTTTGAGCTGGCCTTAGAAAATTGATTTTTCAAAACCTTTTGGGTTTATTGCCCGATTTTTAGCACTTGAAGGGCATACAGACAGCACTCAATATGTGAATGTAACGAAAATAAAGTCTATACCGCTTAAAATGATCTGTGCATGTTGTACAAGAATGTGCGGGATAACTTTCGCTCCTAAAATCATATAACCTTAAAGATATCCTAGACATTTGGAGGTTGGATTGTGGCAAAATTGAAGCCTTTTATCCCAAAAGCCTCTGAGAACTGAGTCAGACAGATTAAACACTTGGACGACTATTGCTACAAATCAAGAATATAGTTACTCTATAAAAGGTAAAATCTTACCAATATTGCCTAAGCAATGAATGTTAACGGACGAAAAAATGTTGAAAATGGGCAATCAACTTAAAATTGTTGAATTTTTTGTATGCTTTATAACACTTTCATCGTATCAACTTGGCTCGTTTAGAGATCTTATCGCAGCTGGCCCGCTGCCTTGACCAGACTCTGCCATTTCCTATCCAATTAAGCAGACGTCGTGGACGGCCTGTCAGCGGCGTGCAAAGGTGAAAAGTTTCAGTTGATATCAAATGTGCCAAACCATGGCGAAATCGCGTGACTGTCAACCAGTGAAATTTTCTAGCTGTGAGCGGCGTGCAAGACTTTTGTCTAAATACCCTTGCTATCCACTGCAAAGCTTATCGAAATATTTATTTACTTCGGAAGTGTGGCAACTCTATCGTAATTATCGATTAGTTATCGGACTAGGACTAAGGTCTTCAGTCAGTATTTTGTAACTCTAACGGTAAGCATTTATATTGAACTTGTCTATTAAACCGATAGCTGGACTATTTGTCAGCTCTGAATAATTTATCGATTTTTGGGTAATAATACAAATGATGCGAATGCTGAGCGCGCGAAATCGGATTGCAGCTGCAGTTAGGGTATTGAGGCGTCGGCTATTCACACTGGATTCTTTTTATTTTTGTTGTCTTTTTGGCTCGCAGCCCAATTTAATAGTTTTTCGATTTGTTGAAAGCAAACGCCAAAGCATAGAAAATAAATTGTCACAAAATGCTGGCCAACTTGAGCAGAGGCAGCCGGCAGTCGGCAGCCGGCAGCAACCGCAAAGGCTGGCAAAAGTTTGCCTCAAGACTCTTACAGAGAGCACTCAACTCCTTGGTCTTATCTTTATCAGTTGAAGAAAAGCGCAGCCAGCTTTGCCCTGCAAGAAGTTCGACGACTTGGTCTTCGACTTGGCGACTGGCCCCTGGCAGCCCCTCGGAACTCGCACCGATGCAGACACCAGAAATACTTCCGATTTGGCCGACAGCCCACGCTCAGACCGCCCACAGACGCTGTTCAAACTGAAGTTGTAAATAACTAGGCATCGAAGTCAATGGCAAAAATTTTCAATTGAATTCATTTGATTGCAAATGCCGTTGCCGCCGCTCCACGCAACTGCCCTCAAGTAGATAATTATCAACGCATTTTCAGTCAGAATAAAAGCAGTTTAAAAAAAATGTAGTCCAGCGTTTCTGACTTGTGTATGCCCTTTAAAACATTTTTATGTAACTTTACAGTTCATTTTCCTATCCTATTCCTATCCTATTCTTTCTCAAAACTGAGGCAGTTGCATGAAGGGTAGGGTATACGGGATTCTGCGCATCAAATTTCTGAAAATGCTGAATAAAGGAGCCTGGGCAATCGATATATATCGATTTTGGAGAAACGAAGTACAGTTGGCCCATTATACCCATTTTACTGGTGTTTAATTCGCACAGGGTATAAGAAACAGGAAAACTACTGACGTTTTAAGATGGGCCCCATAAAATCTCATAAATGCGCATAAAGTGCCTTTTAACAGCACAGTTGGCTTGTCGGCGTCATCATCATCGTTCTGTAACTAGTTGTAAATATGCTCAACATGCACTCAATGAATGAAATGTGTGCACAATGTTGAAAATAGTTGTGACACCCCAGGCCAAGCCACACCCCACGCCCCTCAAAAAGAAAGCCACAAAAGGTCGCACATTTCTGTTGCTGTTGTTGTTGTGCATACGCCTGGCATGGCCTGTGCGCAGGCAGCTTGTAGAAGAACAACTTCCGCTTATATGGACACCACTTCAGCATGATAAATTGATGTTGCCGTTTTTAAAAACGAAAAAGAAAAAAATATATAAACACCGGCTATCCAGCAGCAGCAACAACAAGCTGCACGCCTGATGTGCACTTGACTATTTTATACCCGTATTTATAAAGTATATATTGTATATAATATACACACTGATATCTCCACATGATTTTACCCTACCAATAGTCAGTCTTATGTTGAGTTCTGTCAAATGTCTTAGCAATACATGCTTTTTCGATTTGCATACCCCATTTCAAATTTGGTTAGGGTACACAATGTTAACTCAAAGTGCTGAGTAGGAATAACTTTGCGTCTGTTGTGTGCGTTTGGTGGAGACAGGCTGTGTGCGTGTTTATGAGCCTGCATAATGACCACACTGCTGAGTCGAGGGACAGGCAATACCAACGCATCAACTTGCGGTCACATAAATTTTGGACTTCATTTATAAAGTTTGCCAAAAAGATACTTTAAATTTGAGCGCGCACGTTTCGTAGCAATGAGCTTCTTAGCGTTTTCCTTGGTATATTTGCCAATAAGAATATGTTGTACAATTTAGGTATTTTCTGTTGGCACACCCTAAAACATAGTAAGTGTTGTCTTTAAAGTTATTTAGTATTTTAAAGTATTTTGTCGCTACACGCATGCAGCCACACTGTATCCAAGCAAAACAAAAATGCATCCAAATGTAAATTTATTATTATTAATATTTTTGGGTGAGTTTTTAGCAAAAATTTAGTATGCCTCCATCAAGTTTTCTATCTGTCTAAGTAGGCCTGTTTGCGGCGCGAGCTCAGGCAGAGCTGTCTGGTCTGCTGGGAATTCTGCAATACTTTGGTCTCAATCTGCAATCGAACGGCACAGGATCCATGGCGCTGGGCAAGGTAACCCGAGGCCAGTGCCCCTACAGCTTCGAGTCGTATGCATTGATGCAGGATCGACACATCTGTTTTCCGGATGATGAGCATATACTGCATCTGTCGGAGCTCCCGCAGCAACGCAAGCCGCCGCTTATGATCAAATGCCTGCAGCCAGATCCAGCACCGCAAGCTGGCGTCGTAGCCGTGCCCAAGCTGCTGATCATGCAGAGCGCCAAGGACATTGTGAATCTTCTAAAGCCAATAGGTAATGCTACCAAGCGACACGAACCCGGCAGCTGCGTTTTGGTACACTTCTGCACGCCCACCAGCTTGGAGTGCGCTCGCGTGGCGGCATATGTCAATCTCTTACCACATCTGTTTCCAACGCTGCCAGTGGCCTATATTGATGCCTACGAGTTTACGCGTTTTAATGCAGAGTTTGGCATTGCATCGCTGCCCACGCTGATGATATTCCATCAGGGACGCCCGCTTATCAAGTATGATCCGCCCAGCAACGAAAATGTCAGCGTGCCCAGCTTTATAATGCGCCACACGAACCTCAAGTATGTGAACCCAAGGACCCTGCGTCCCTATATACTGGCGTGGGCGAAAGAGGGACCGCTGGTCTCGGTACCGACCGTGACGACAGATTTTTATTTGATCTTGGCTTGGGCATTTATACTGATCTGCCTGGCCAACTACGTGCGGCAGACGCTATTTTGGAAGCAGCTTGTGGAAATGGTGCAGCGCAATTGGCGAGAGTCCGAAGAGACTCAAATGGAAATGATTGATTAGACCGACTTTAGGCATAGGAGGATGAATTAAGTAGTTACATATTGTTTACGCTTTAAATTTACTATGTGTGTATGTATTTTCGTTTAATTAAATTCACATAAACATTTAGTTATGCCTTAATAATATTGGTTTTATAGTTTAGGAGGCGGCTTAATCCTTGTCGCTGCAAGATGTTAGGCTTGCGCTCCTCTGTATAGAGTTCAGCTTACGCTCTAAAAATAACTAAAATCTTGAGAATATTTTAAACAATTCAACTTAAAATTAGAGCTTTTTTTTTACTTTAATACAACTAAAAATTTTCTTTAACATTTTAGATGTGGGTGTGGGGGTTGTAGGTGTTTGTATTGTTCGTGTGGGGTGTGAACAGTTGCCCGGCGTCCGAAAAACTATTGATTACAAAGTGTTATCGCAGATTCGCGAGCCTGCGTGTCACGCTCTGTGCCAAATATATTTTAAAAACAGACACGCGTTCTCGCTAAAAAAAAATGTGGAAATAATCAATTTGATTTTTGGTTTGGCCTGGCCAAAAATCATTGGTAAAGTGTGGAAAACGCGCGCACTGCAGCTACGCGAATCTAATAGAAGGTAATAACATATAATTGGAAATGTGTGTGTGTGTGTGTGTGTGTGTGTATGTGTGTATGACTGTAATCGTATATCGATAACATTTACTATAGGTTTGCGCTTTGCAATTGGAGGCTAAACTAACGCTGTCTGTGTGAGTGTGTGTTTGGGCATGTGTGTGCTGCTGTTAGGTATGAGTGTGTGTGTGTGTGGGTGTGGATGTCAGTTTAGTGTACGTGTTTCCTTGCCCACATCCTATTATTGAGGTTTATTCCGCTTAGCCGATTTGACACGGGGCTCGCTCGCATCCTCCAATCCACGTGTAGCGCTTGACTGTTGGTGATGATGCTTTAGGCGTTGCTGGCGACGAGCGGCAGCGGGATTTGCAGCATAGGGATGTGGATGTATGCTGTTTGAAGAGAAGAATACATTAATAACGTAACGTAAATGGCAGCGTATAGAATACGTAATAGGTAAATAAAATATGAAAACGTAAGAGTTTTATATAGCAATTATAATCATTCCGTACACAGGCCAATTCGAACGTAAATCTTAAAATTGTGAGAGCGAGGCGAGGCGATAGTGTGTTATTCAGATGACCAAGAGAGGCATAAGCTGGATGAGTGGGCGGGCGGGCAGTTTCGGTCGCACCGTTACGTAATATGAAAGGTACGCAGTTAATGTTTGTTATTGCAGCAGTCTCTTCCACGAAAAACAACAGAACGTAGCAGCAGCAGCACCGCAGCAACAACAGCGTTAGAATTTTGATAAGCGTAGTAGTTGTGTCGCGTAGTACGTAGAGAATATACATGTGAGTAACGTTGACCAATTAAGCGTTGTGTGGCGTGGCGTTGCGTAGCGTAACGTAACGATGATTTAATGCGTAAGAGGTAAACGAAAAACGTAATGGAATTTGTCAAAAGGCAGCCAAACAATAATTGTCCAACACGCGGCTCCTCAACTTGAACTGAAGGAATACTATTTTTGGTATTTTATGTGAAGGGCTTACGTAATACGCAAATAAGACAATTGTGACACAACATGCTGATTACGTGTATGTCGCCTTATTTGTTTTACAATAACTATATAGAGAATTTGTGTATAGTAGTAGAATTTATGTACATAGCTGTTATTTGTTTTGGGTTTTGCAGGCGGCCTTACACGTAACAAGTGACACGTAACGACGTGTGTGACGTTGCAGATGTGTAACGTAGATGATGCGTAGCGTCGCAGCGAGGCTTTTTCATGGCGGAGCGCAGCGAGAAAGAGTTGGAGCGTCGTCGCCAAACGCCGTGACTGGTTAGTAGGTAGTTGTGATTACGTAGTTGGACGTAGCGCGTCAATAATATCGCTGATTTATTATTATAAATTTATGTGTGTATTGGTTATAGTTTATGATATATTATGCATATATATTTCTACTTGCGATAGAAACGTGAATTGTATAAACGCCAATCTCTGCATTAGATTCGAAATATATATATATATATTTGTATATGTTGGTAGAAAGGAGAGAGAAACAGAGCGAAAAGTTGTTAATAAAGATATCAAATTTATCATATGTTTAGCAACTATTTTTTAGCGTAGGAAAAAGCTCAAAATTGTGAACAGCCAAATAGCGTAACGTAACGAAGGTTAAGGATTGATTTTATAAATTTTGAATTTCATAGGTCTCTTAAGAAAAGATTCAACTTATATTCAGGGCAAGCTAACGGAGACGGCGATTTATTGTTCTTTATGCGACGATTCTATAGTTTACGAAGCTTGCTATTTTATTTAATTAAAAGCTGAACTCTGCAAACAGGCAAATGACGTAAGGTTAACATAATGATAACATAAAGTTATCTATGCATTACAGTTAGGTTAGCTAACAGAATTTTTGGTTGCCTATTTGGAGCTATTTTATTTGGAAACTAGGCAGGTCTCTGGGGCCTATTTGTGGAAATATGTATCTTTCATTTGGTTGAATCTTGCTGTTGTTGTAGTCTTGTTTTGCTTATGCGAACAAACCTTGGCGTGCCGGCAATGCTGTGACTAGCGCTGGATACGGTGGCCAGCGGTGACGAGGAAGGCGTACGTAGCGGGCGACGGGGCGTGGCCAAATGCTGACCGTTGCGCATATAGGCGCGACGCGATGCTGGCATATTTCCGGTGCTCAAATAGTGGTTGTTGTTGTTGTTGTTGTTTGTTACGTCGAAGGTTGGGTGCGAAGACGGTGTTGTTGTTGTTGTTGTTGTAATGGCACGACGTGGCGAAGTTGTTGCTGCTGCTGCAGTGTCGCTGCTGCTGTTGTTGGTGTCGCCGTATGGAATCAATTCGAAGAAAATTTAAAAGAGATTACAACAAAACTCATTTGGCGAATGTCTTTCGGGCACTTAAACTGTGTTACTATGGGTAGTAAACGGTTGGTAGTAGTGGTAGTTTTTTTTTTTTACTTTGTAATAACGTTGCAATCCATTAACGTAACGCGTTGTGGGTCTTTACGTGTATGCATAATATGTATGTTTATGGTACATGAAGTGAACTAAAAATTATATTTAACTAAGTAAAAAGATTTGCATTTGGAAAATGATGAAAATTAATATATAATTACAAATTGCTTTGCCGCCTACCTCAAATTGATCTCTTTTTTAATTTATCTTTTAGTATTTGAACGTAGTAGGAATGTAAAAGCAGAAATTTTTGTTAATATATGCAATTGCATTGGGATTCATTGACTCTGATAAATATATATATATGTATACATATTTATATATAATTAGTAAAATATACTGTATGTACTTTGCTTGAATTAGTAATTATTATATCTGCAAGTAAATACAAACGTTTTAATTTAGCGGGCATTTTGACAAAGAACGAGTACAAAAAGGAAACAGCCTAAATCTGAACAGTGTGTTATGAACGTGTCTTGGACATGCCTTGTGCAAACAGTCTGCAGTCAATAACAAATGAAAAACGGATTTGCTTATATGTAAATGGTCCCTAAAATAAATGTTACTGCAGCTCTGTAAGGTAACAGCTTGCACAGCTGTTAGTGAGCGGACAGTTTTAAAATTAAAATGGTAAATTTAAGACGTCAGAAATCATGACTCTTAAATGACAATTCCAATTGTCAAAATAATGGTAATAAAATAATTGTATGTCATTTTAACAGAGTGTATAACCAATAGCAAAGCTCTATATTCAAGATTTAAATATGTTTCCTAACATTCTTTTAGATCCTAGGTAAAAATTCCATTTTTTATTTCAGCGAAAATCGAAACTAGCATAGAAGCCGTCGCAATGTTACCAAGATCGTCACAAGACATATCCATTTGTTAATATTTGTGTTAATCATTGCGTGTTAAAGGCCAAAGCTCTTGAGTGTCAAGTGGAACGAAATGTTAAAAACAATCAAATCTAATGCAACTCACTAAATGCGACGCGTTAAACCTGCAAACGGCTGACAGGAGATATATCAAAGTCACTTAAACTCACCTGCTATGCGGTGCTGTTGGAGGCGCTGGCAAAGCGGGCAATTGACGGCCTGTGCGAGGCGGCTCTTGAATCACACAATCGTCATCATCGTCGTCGAGCGGCTCAATGGTGACTGTTGAGCCGCCAGCAGTTGGACGAGCGCCGCGTATGGCCTGCAAGCCGCCATGGCCGCTTCCGTGTGGCATGATGCCGCGCGTGGCGCGAGTGGTAAACTCGCGATCAAATTGCTCGGCCTCCTCTTCGTCTAAATTAATAAACTCCTGACGCTCTTCCAGTTGGCCAGAGCGTAGATCCTGTTCCTTTTCGATAATGTGTGCGCGCTCGCCAATATGATGACCGATGGCCATTTTTTTAAGACCCGACCGCGAATCTTGAACGGTCTTACGTGTCTCACGCACACCTCCAGGTCCGGTTTTGGTGCTAGTGCTAGCCTGATAAATCTGCGGGCGTCCATCTGGACCCGAGGACATGGTCATCACGGTGCTTTGGCAAAACGATGCGCCATTATTAGCGCCAATATCTGTAGGAGCAATAGAATAAGATAAGACATTCTATTTTCAATTTGATCAACACGTACCGGCATTGATCAAACGATTAAAACCGGGCATGGCTGGAAATCCAAATAGACCGCCGCCCATGGGAGCCATAGACTGTTGGCCGCGCTCCATCAATGCGCCCTGCTGAAAGCCAGGATCAAATGGCGATGGTCCCAGCATATTGAACGGATCGGGCATAAAAGAGTTCATCAAGCGGTTCATCGAACGCATTTGCATATTCATGGCGTTCATATGGTGGTTCATGTGATTGCTGTGAATGTACAAAGAAAACTCATTTAGTTTTGTTTAACTTACAAGAAAACTACAAACTTTGTGTCCATTTCTTGATTCTCAGTTTTTTTCTTGCGGCTTGAATTTCGTTTGCGTTTCATAACTCAAATAAAGTACGCCGAAATAAGGAATTACAAAATCGAATGCTGTCTGATTTAACATTTCAAGAACTGAGAACTATTCAAAAGAAAACATAACCAGACGGATAGGGATTGTCAAAACTGACTTGAAATATGAAAGCTAGCCTGCTGTTTATACGGTTTTAATGTACAATTCTTAAATTCGTAAAAATATCAATAATATTATGGTAAAAAAGTGATTTTGGTTTATATCAAAGTTACACAAGTAATAGCTGGAGTTTGGTTTGGATATTTTCTATAATTCACATAATTCAAGTAATTAAAGTAATTGATTGCATGGTCAAACAGACAAATGTGGTTATATTGGCTTCGATGTTAATACTGAAGAGTATTTAACAACACAATGGACTCGGAGATATCTGCTTCGATGTGTTATACATTTAGGGACAAGCTTACTTTGCAAGAGATGATAGGTAAAAAAAAAATAGAGCATATTAAATAAATGAAAATAAGACGCAAATGACATAATGAATAGAATTAAAAGAAAATGACGTTATGTTTTAAATCTAGAACATGATATGACGTATAAGCCCATATGTTGTTGTTATTGCAGAACTAATCTTAATTATATTGACAGCCGCAAGCGTGCAATCGAAAATATCGATTAATTGCGGGCCCTCGTCTTGTCTTTTCTTCCTGCTGCTGCGACTGCTTTAACGACGGCAAGCTGCGCACTCAACTCACACACACACGCACACACACACGCAAAACGAAAAACTGTTTTGTGTGTATTGTGTAAAATTGACAAACACACCGCAACGCATGCACTGCCCAGCGGAGCACCTAATCAGCAATTGAATTTAAATTGAAAACCTCACAGCGAGCAACTTCAAGCCCAATGTCTGGCTCGCTTCGTACATTTGGGCACTATTTTTTTTACAATTTTCTTGCAAATTTTCCACGCCCCAAAAACAACAACTACATACTTAGTTGAAAACTAACATCGACATGGTTATTTGCCAACTTACTTCATGAATCCAAGATCATCGTCGAAATCGCCCATTAACGCACCAAATAGCGACATAATTGTAATATACCTTGTTTACAATCCAGCAATATTAAAATTTTAATTCTTGTCTCTTTTTTCTTTTTTGTTGTAACTTCACGAGTTTTCTCGAAGGCAATGTGACCGCGTGGCAGCAATCGTGAAATACCTAAACTATGTGACTGTGTGAAAAAAGAAAATACCGTTTAAATACTGCAAGTGCTGCCAATTTAACTCAAATACAAATAACTGTGTATATTTGAATTAGCTTAGAGATTCAAAATACTTTTGTAATGCTCAATTTGTTTGTATATTTTGGTTTAATTCTATTTATTATAATATTAATTTAATTTGTTCGCTTATTTTGTTCATTTTTCAGCTCGCATACGCGACATTACGCCCGACCCCTTATAGATAAGGGGTAGACTGTTCTTCAATCCAAGCGGTGTGGTGCCTGACACTTGTATACACGCCGGGAAAGCCTTCCCGAGCACAGCCCACGCCCCAGGACACAATGCCCACTAATATGCCATCCACAGTCAATGGACCACCGGAATCACCCTGACAGGCATCTTTGCCGCCCTCGTCAACGCCCGCGCACAACATTTCATCGGTGATAGTGTAATCCTTGGTCAGATACTGGGCGCCACAGGTGTTGGTGTCCATAATTTCAACTTCAACCGCACGCAACATGGCTGGCAGTGCTGCATCATCCTCGGTGCGCTTGCCCCAGCCGCTGACAATGGCATGAGTGCCCGGCGTGGGCGAGTCAACAGCCAAAGCAATCGGCTGCACTAGACTGGAGTAAGCCAAAGGTTCAGTGGTTATAATCATGCCCACATCATTCACATGTGTCTTCTTATTATAGCCACTGTGATAAATCAGCTTGGTGACCTTCACGCCCTGCTCATCCAGATCGGCTATGGAATTCTTTCCGGCCACAATGCGTATGTACGAGGCGAAGCGTCCCTTAATGCAATGGGCAGCGGTCAATACCACACGTGGTGCATAGATGCTGCCACCGCAAATATGCAGCAACATATACGTTTCCAGACGCACCGACACCTGATACGGATAGTTAACAATATCCGTCTCGACGCCGCCCACAATGTGGGTGCTAATGGAGGCGCCACTATTCAAGGCCGCTAGCGAAAGCAGCCCCAAAACAAATAATCCAAAACACGACGACATTACGCAAATTCAAAGACTCTAATGTTAATTCATGGATGGCACACGGCTTTATATATTGGCTGTGCTCTGCTTATCGCTGCTTACCCGAAATCGCACGAAATCCACGAAGACCCACGGATTTCAATTAGGGAATTCTACGATATTATAAAGTTTATTTGACCAACTGTTTTATATCCATTATAAACAAGGCGGTCGGTGGTCTTCTAAAGAGAAATTCTGACCCATAATTAAACCATAGCCCCATAAGCTCTACGATAAGTCTTTTACGATATAGCAAAAATAAAGGAACACAAAAAAAGAACAATTCAAACAAACAAGTCCGCATAACTGACATTATTTCGCATAAGTAGTACTATACCCCTCAAAAAATTATCACAAAATTACGTTGAGTCATTTTCATTTCATTTGCAATGAACTTTGCTACTGCACTGAGATGTCTACGATTTATGTAATCTTATTCCGAAAACCCTTAACTCGTCTAAAGATTAAAATCGTCGTCGCCCGGCTGTCCAGCGCCGAGATTTATAATCGGACCCGAGTACCCAAGCACCAAAAAATGCTTGCTTGATAAGAGCTTATAGCTACGAATTTTATGTTTCCCATATAATTTTTATGTTTCGATATAAACAAATATTGGACTACTACTATATCGTAACTTTATACGGTAGCCAGTTCTCAATTAGTTTATTTAAAGATAACGCTGACATATACTTACTCATATATATGATTGATGAATCAGACCAATAAGTGGCCGTTGGTGCTTACCCTCTAGATCATATAAGTACACGCTAAGTGCTTAGGTGACAACCTTCTTGGAATGAATTTAATTATCGCATCCAGTACACTGCTAAAAATGTAAGAGTGTATAATGCATTCATTCAAATATTATTTACTGTAATATTGAAAAATATACATATGCTTTTTTATGCATTCCATATTTTTTGAAACTTCATTTACTTAAATTGAAGGTTTCATTGTATTTTAGTGTATATTATTCTTCTCAAATTTTCTTTAACATAAACTAGTTTTTAAATATGATAACTGTTATTTTCTCATTTCGATTATTGGTTATCGACGTTAATCGTCAAGTGTGACCATTACATTTCATAGCGACCAGTCTCCGAAATTCGGCAAAATAAGGGGATCGTATCACAACCACAGACCATCGCTAAAGATAAGATAAGCTCAAGACTAACCTTAATGTTATTCCAAAAATATTTATGACACTTCTATAATTGCTTTGATATTTGTTGATTAAGGAATTAAGCTTAAGATAGGCATCTATAAAAACACACAGCAATCAAAATTTCACTTTAGTTATTAGAAAACATGGTTCGCATCTAAATCGGTTTCTGCCTTTTCGGATTATCGCTGGCTGGCACCGTTTTTCAGAGCGCTGTGCCCATGCCCGATGGTCGCAATGAGCTGGTGGGCATTGTTTCCTGGGGCTGCGCGCGTGCCAGACTTCCTGGCGTTTATGCTGCCGTCCCCGAATGGCGACAATGGTTACTGACGAATGGTCTTTCCAAGGCCAAGGTAGCCAGCCTTGATTTTCTATAAATTGTCAAATCTGACATAATATGAGAGCTTGTAAATATAATTAACTAACCGCACTATAATCATTGGATTTGGTTATGATCTACATGCTTAAAAAGCCGTTGCGATATATCGAAAGTTTCGAAACTATCGCAACAACTGCTTGTTCGATCAAACGCCAAATCTTTTTCCGTCAAGCATGACTATAGCATTTAGCTTTCGAAAGTGGACAAACATTACCCAAAGAGAGTGGAAATCAACATTTTGCACTTTATTTATTTGATTTGTGCAACATTCCCAAGTTTTCCTGCACACATGCAAAGGTTTAGGTACTCTTACCAGCAATAAGCATGAAAAACAGCAATTTTGCACATGAACACGCAACATTCACATCGTGTTTCATTTAGTCCGCGGTTTGAAGAATCTATGCATTGCATGGTTAGCGCCGTAAGATTTTATAGCGATCAGCCTTCGAAATTTGGCAAAATTAGGTGATCGTATCACAACCACAGACCATCGATAAGGATAAGATAAGCACAAAACTAACCTTAATGTCATTTCAGATAGATTTATGGCACTTCTATAATTGCTTAGATATTGGTTGATTAAGGAATTAACCAAAGATAAGCCTTCTATAAAAGCACACAGCACTCAACATTTCGCTTTAGTTCTTAGAAAAGATGTTTCGCATCTTGATCGGTTTGTGCCTTTTCGGATTATCGCTGGCTGGCACCGTTTTTCAGAGCGGTGTGCCCATGCCCGATGGTCGCATTGTGGGTGGTCAGGATGCGGACATACGTAGCTATCCGCATCAAATATCCATGAGGTACAGAGGAAATCACAGATGTGGGGGCTCAATAATTGCCAGCAACATCATCGCAACCGCTGCTCATTGTGTGAATACGCTGTCAGGTGTGGCTAATCTTACCATAATAGCTGGTACCACCCAAACAATCTGGCCAGAAGGCCAGGAGTTGGCTGTACGGGAAATTATCATACACGAGAAGTACAAGTCCCTGTATCAGGACTACGATGCCGCCGTTCTTGTGCTGGATGGTGACTTCGAGTTCAATGAATCTGTGCAGCCCATCGAATTAGCCAAGGAGCGTCCGGAGCATGGCACGCCCGTCATTGTAACCGGCTGGGGCACGACAAGCGAAGGTGGTGTAATATCCAACATACTGCAGCAGGTGGAAGTCAACTTGGTCGAGAACGCTCAATGTAAGAGTTCGTATTCCATTATGCTAACCGGCCGCATGCTGTGCGCCGGCGTCGATGGCGGCGGCAAGGATGCCTGTCAGGGCGACTCGGGCGGCCCGCTGATCTACAACAATGAGCTGCTGGGCATTGTTTCGTGGGGCACAGGCTGCGCGCGTGCCAAATATCCTGGCGTTTATGCTGCCGTCCCCGAATTGCGAGAATGGATACTGGCTACTCGTAATTCCAAGGCCAATGTGGGCAGTATTGATTTTCTATAAATGGTCAACTCTGCCATAAGCTGAGAGCTTGTAAATATAATAAACTAACTGCAGTCTAATCTTTGATTGTGGGCTTTACCAGTATTAACTGATAACAGGTATTAAAGGCGAATGATCAATACATGTTGTGATCTACACGCTTAAAAAGCCGTTGCGATCTATCGAAAGTTTAAAAACTATCGCAAAAACTGCTTGTTCGATCAAACGCCAGATGTTTCTCGTCAAGCATGTCAATAGCATTCAGCTTTCGAGAGTGTACATAACCAAAGGGAATGGAAATCAAAATTTTTCGCTTTCTTTGTTTTGATTTGGCTTTTGGTGGCAATTTTTCCTTTGCTTCCAGCTGTCCGCCAATGGATGCTAGGATTAGATAAGATAACTTAGATGCCTCTTCTCAAAGTACTCAGCATATTTGGGCAACATTCTGAATGTAAAAAAATTTTCACCTTCTTTCAGTTCGCCCCTCGGCGAAACCAAATTGTATCCACTAGGTACTACTTATGTAGTTTGTTTTATTATTAAATGGGCGGTAAATTGGTAATAGAGAGCCACATAATTAGCGCGTTTAACAACTTTTGATAGCGCCTATCAGTGTACATTTATAGCGCTCCAGCGGCCTCCAGAGTTGCGTCGATCCACGTTTTCAGGCTGGGGACGTACGTATAAACTGTGGGATAGCCAGGGCGGCCACAGCCACGACCCCAGGAGACAAGACCCACCAGCTGTTCGTCGATGATCAGTGGACCGCCCGTGTCTCCTTGACAGGCGTCGCGACCACCTTGGGCAACATCGCCAGCGCAGATCATGCGTTCGGTAACCTCACCAGCACCATAGATACTATTACACTGTTCCGAGCTAACGATGGGCACATGCACCTGCTCCAGATAATAACTAGAGGGACCCCATTCCTCACGATAGCCCCAGCCAACGACAGTGGCATTCCGTCCAGTGGCAGGGCGTTCGGGACGCAATCCAATTTTGCGTATGCCATAGTAGTTGAGATCAAGGGGTATATCCAGCACGAGCACGCCAATGTCATAATCTGCAGTGATGGTGGTGAAATTTGGATGGTAACTCCAACTGGTGACGGGGTAGACCAATCCATCGCTGCCATTGCGGGTATTGGCGCCAGCAAGCACCAGCACCTTGGTACCCTCGGCCAGATCGTCCAGACACTGAGCCGCGGTCAGAACCGCACGTTCCGAGTAGATGACACCGGCACATTCGTGCAGGTATGTGGATTCGTTGTTGCGCCGAAAGCGCAGCGAAACGCAATACGGATGGCGGGCTATGTCCACCTTCGAGCCATTGATGATGCGCGCCTCGGGACGCACCTCAGAGCCCCAAGCAGCAGCTGCCAGCGCGAAGAGCAGCAACAGGCTGAACCGTAGAATATCCATGTTTCTCCTCGTCTTTGGCATCTGCTCGAGCGATCGGCACATATCGCACTAATTATATTTTATAGGCGTGTAGTTTTAGCCGTTTGCATTTTTCCAATGGTATTTGGGCAGATTAGCTTAATAGCCGCTGTTAGAGATAGGCCCGTGTACAGGGTCCGACCTGATAACGAAGCTCCAATGGCAACTGCAAGTGAATGGAACTGCCAATATCTGATATGCTACGTCTTAAGACTGTTTACGCTCATTGTTACGTTTAGTTTTGGTTAAGCTTTCAACCGATTTTGGATTATCTTGTGCTACGTACGCATAGGTTCACGAAGCTTTACTAAATTGGCGCAGCCGTTGGAAAAGTTCGCATATGTCACAGTTCTGATTGCATACAAAATATATTGGATATGGAAAAGACACCTCTTTATCTGTATTATGCATTCGTTATATGTCACCAGAATGATCAGATTTTATTCGTAAATACAAAGTATTTCTTTAATTTACACCGGCAATTTAACATTATGTCTAACTTATAATAATCCAGTTTATTTGGAATTATTCAAGATTTAATTATATTTTATAATCCTTTTTTCTGATTAATTACGAAACAATTTGTAATATTCCGTTTATTCATATTTAAACAGAGATACTTAGATTAAATCCGAGCTATTCCGGCAAAAAATAACATTTAAGCTGTTTGGAAAGAACAAGGAATAACGGCCGTAACAAATCTTAATCGATATTCAACAAATATATCGATCTATCCCGAACTTCGCTGGCATTGATTAATTTTTATTGCATACTTTTGGCAATCGGCTTAAAACAATGCCAAGAGAAATCGTTAACATACCTAGTGCGTTATTCAATTGGGGTTTTTCAAGGTTTGGTAATCTTATAAGCAGAACACACAATCTAGATAAGGGCAATCAAAGCCTTACAACAAAAACCAACCCTATTGGATTAATATTGCCCTAATCTTAGCTGATTAAATGGAAAATGATAAGTAATCAAACACGGCCAGTTGGGCGACAATTACAAGTTTATTCAGGCATGTGACACAATTGGATGCTTGAATTCCTAGGGTTCTTAATGCTAGAACGGGTTCAAGGCAGCTGCAACTTGGACGCGATCCAATCGAGATAATAATATACCTTGGCATAGACGCCGGGATGTGTGGGCAAGGCGCAAGAGTTGCCCCAGGAGACAATGCCATGCAGCTTGTTGCCAATGATCAGCGGACCCCCAGAGTCACCCTGACAGGCATCCTTGCCACCGTCGCCGCGCACACCCGCGCACAGCATGCCCGCCGTAATGCGATTGCCACCATAATCCTCATCGCACAGCTCATTGCTGACAATGGGCACATCGACAGCGCGCAATTGATCGGAAGCGGTGCCGCCGGCACTGGTGGTGCCCCAGCCCGTGATGGTGCTAATGGCGCCTGGTGTCGCGTCCGCGCCCGCCAGCTCAATGGCCCGAATTGTAAAGTTGTTCAACGGCAGCGGCGAGCTCAGGCGGAGCAGCGCAATATCATTATCATATATGGCCGGATTGTACTTTTCGTGCATGATGATCTCGGAAACGGAGACAATGATGCCGTCGCTGCCATTGCGGCGACTGGTGCCTGCGACCACCTTATACTGACTTGGAACCGTGGCAATGATGCAGTGCGCCGCCGTTGCAATGACGTCCTCGGCAATTATTGAGCCGCCGCAGATATGCGAAAAGGGATTCTTTGGTGCGGTAATTGCCTTGCGACGCAGCGAAATCTGATGCGGATAGAGGGCAATGTCTGTCTCATAGCCGCCCACAATGCGTCCATTGGGCAAACTCAAATCGAGATCCTGCAGCGGATGTGCCCAGGCACAGACCCAAAGGCCAAGGCAAAGGCCAAGCAGCAGCGCGTGTACCATGTTGAACAACAGCTGAAAGACTGACCAGGCCAGACCCACAGAGCCCGACATCGAGCAATAGGGCAAAGCCACTTATCAACGCTGGTCATCGAAGATTAGATCATTTAACTGGCTGCCATATAATCTTTACTGGATACATATAACATGGGCGATAAAGCTAAATACTACTTTTACGGCCACCGTGCAATCATTTGGTAATCAGGCATATGCCGCGCGCTGCTCGGCAATCCATTCCTGGAAATACGGCACGGCGGCATAAACGCCCGGATACTGGGCACGTGCACAGCCCTCGCCAAAGGACACAATGCCGACAACCTTGTTGTCCACGACCAGCGGTCCGCCATTGTCACCCTGACAGGCATCCTTGCCGCCGCCAGACGTTGCGGCGCAGAGCATGCCCACGGTAATAGGCCGCCAATTGTAGGCGGCCTGGCACACGTCTCTGTCCACCAGTGGCACCTGCACCTGCCGTAGCTGTGTGGAGCCGAAACCATCCTCTGTGGTCATGCCCCAGCCCGAGACGGTGGCCAATGTGCCTACGGCCGGCAGCTCCGGGGCCACCTCAATGGTCGATATTTTGCGATGGCTGTCCAGCGGAAAGGGCGGCGTGACAAAGATCAGCGCAATATCATTATCCGTTATGGAGGCATTGTACAGCTCATGTGGCACTAGCTTCTCCACGCGGGAGACGACACCACCATCCATGCCAGCACGCAGCTCAGTGCCGGCCACCACCAGGAAATTCTCCCCCTGTCGATTGTACACACAATGTGCCGCGGTCAGGACGGTGCGCTCGTCCAGCAGAGCGCCACCACAGGAGTGGGCATAGGCGCTCCTAGCGCTGTTTCGTCGGCGCACTGACACCTGATACGGCAGATAAAAGGCAGAGGTGACCTCGCCTCCAACGATGCGCCCGTCCGGCGCCAGCTGCGAGCTGTCGCGGCAACTGCAGCTGCCGGCCAGCAGCAGCCCCACGACGACGACTGCGAGCAAAGCGTTGTCCATTTCAATGTTTCGCCAAAGACTAACTGGACACCAGATCCGACCCAGACAGCGGTGGGTATCAGCAGCGGTATTTAGCCCAACAATAAACCGATTTATTAATTGCCCGATAAGGCGCACGATAATGCGCAGGGAAAGTTCGTGGAATCGGGTTAAGCATTGATGTAATATTACTCATGGCCAAGATTAGCTGTTACCAAAAAAACAATGAACAGTCCAATAACATCTAAAGACCCTAATGGGACATATTGGGCATAGGCAAAATATGAATCGCTCTTAAGTAGAACTCATAAGATATACAACTGTAGCATTTGATTTTACCGATTTGTAGGCAACATCAATACTCGTTCGATCGATCTTTTTGCTGATCAACCTCTAAAAAATCCCGATATCACTAGAAAACTGTAGAAGATATATATTTTCCCGAATCGTAGGCAAATTGTTTTTGGATGAAACTTAATAGGTCTTCAGTAGAATTTATGACACATTTTTGTCATTCAAGGACTGCAGGAGATACACATTTTACTGATTCGTACTAAAATTGTTTTTGGTCTTAATTTCAAATTTGTATCATTTAACCTCGTAAAGCTCGAAAAATCTGGACAAATTTTCTATCTTCTATCGATTTTAGCTATTTAAGGAAGCGGGTTGGCCTTGGCCCAAAAATATTGGGTTCTGTTTTCAGTGGCAATTTTTTTTTAAAATTTTATAAGTTCCATTTTAAAAATTTATAGCTTCAAGACGCCGAAAACAACTGCGTTCATACCGCAACACGAGTATAGCCCTAACTAATATACTCTCTTTGCAAACAGAGTAAAAAGGAGCGTGGGGCAAGTCGGGAAACACTGTAGTTGCCATGAGTGCTTAACTGAAGATACCCTATGCAAAAATTCAAAAGTGTGTGCAGCTACCAAAGGATCAAATAATGGACAAAGCTATATCTCCTTGGTTTTGACAATAAAACCTCGTCAAATGGCCAAACATACATCTAAATGGATAATCAGTAAAATAAAATGGGTAAAATAAGTATATAGAGGCAAGAGCTGATATACTCAATTAAAATTTTGGAAGATAACCTTCCCCAAGAGCATATTTTCCACTCTGATTTGGGTTTCATAAAGCTTGCAACTGGAGCTTTCAAAGCTCGTTCCTATAAACATACCGAAATAAGCTTTATATTTAATATAATAAATGCTCTCAAAAAAGGTTCGGTTCTTGAATCCAATCGATCTATTAACATTTCGTTATCAATTTCCTTATTTTATTCAAAGCGATTTGGCTTACAAAGTTTTGGCGTTTTCCTCGATCCAACTGCGTAATGCTGCCACATCGGCGTAGACACCAGGCAGCAGCTTGGAGGCGCAGCCATAGCCCCAGGACACAATGCCCACCAGCTGATTGTTGGCCACCAGGGGTCCGCCGGAGTCACCCTGGCAGGCATCCTTATCCTTCTCATAGCCACAGACCATGGTGTCCAAAACAATGTCACCGTATTTGTACTCTTCGGAGGCGCACGTCCGCCAATCCACAATGTAGACAACGACAGCCTGAAGGGTCTTCGGCAGGGACATGCACCAGAAGTAGCACTTGGTGCCCCAGCCCGTGACCACAGCCGGTGTGCCTGTTGGCGGTGTTACCTCAGCCAACGGTATATAACGTATAGACTCCGACTCGGCCACACTCTCCGCCAGCTTGAGCAGACCCACATCGTTAGCCAGTGTCTGGCTGTTGTACTGATCGTTGTAGACCAAACTTTCGACGGTGACGAGCAAACCCCCTTCGTTGTACCGGGTTGAGCCCAAGCGCACTCATATGCTGGACACCTTGATGCCCTGCAGGCAGTGAGCGGCAGTAACCACCAAATTGTGGCTAATCAAGCTGCCACCACAGAAGTGGGAGCCACTTTTCTTTTGCAGCGAAACCTGATAGGGATGCGCCTCAATTGTCGTGTCCTCGCCACCCACAATGCGGCCCTCACCCTCAAAGGGATTGCGCGCTGGACTTATAGTACCTGCCACTGTGGTGCCAACCACCAGGCAGAGCAACAGTGCTTCAAGACCCTGCATGTTGTCCAGAAACTAATAACTATTGGGCCCAAAATGCCTTTATTTATATTAGTTAGTTTCCGAGTCTTCTACTATGATTGATGGACTTTAACTAAAATTCTTACAGCAAGTGCTTAACATTTTGACATTATCAGAAATTTGTGCATTTTATACCCTGTATTTATTAGTGTATTATACAATTCTTTTGCAGGACGTGCAAAACAGGTCATCAAGCTGGTGCGGCACATTTTTATGAAAATATCTTCGATCAATATGGTTTATGGATTGGTGAAAAACTTTTTGAGGAACTGAGAACCTTGTGCAGGGTATTTTTACAGTCAGGCAACCACTATTGGTTTGTCTAATACCTTAAATCCCGTTATAAGCATGCATAGTATAGCCTTCTGCATTCACTTTAAAGAGCCCAACCCCAATCAATACGTTTGCAAAACGTAGCCAGTTCTGACCATGGTTATCTGCCTTGTTCGGCTTGTTATCTGTCAAAGACACCATTCGAAATGTGGAATTCGTAACTTTGGCGGTTTTGTTTTTGTCTTGTGTAAATCTCCGCAGTGAATACTCATAAGACCCAATAAGCTTTTTATGCCTTTATTGTCATATCTGGCACTATTTTTTATAGTCTATTGAGCACTAATATGGTAAAATATCGGGGTTTTCGCTGTTCTTTAGAAACACGCCCTTCTGTCTGACTCTTGCCTTGAATTTTTGGTTAGTAATCAAATGTGTAATGCGTTTCCAATGTATTTTGACATAGATATTTTCGATATCACTTGCTTGAATTGCCCTAATTTTGTTTATTTAACCTATTCTTCAAAATTTGCTTTCTTTTGTGTAGAATTTCGTATATTGATAAATTATATATCGCAGGTATGTGCGATTTTTTCAAGAATTTTAATTAAAAACAAACTTATCAACCGCAATAAATTTTATTATAAATAAATTAAGAAGCTACGAAAAAAGTAAACCGAGGGAACCCTCAACCTTTTTTGTTTAATTGTTAAAATAAATCAACTTTATTTCAACCAAACCGTTAAAAGAAAAATTTATTAATGATTTTATTTTCGGTAAAAAAAATTGCAATTATGGGGTCAAGAAGGTTCAAACTCAGGTTGTAGTATATAGAAAGAATTGAGCGTATTATTTAATTATTCTATTCTCATAAAGAAACTCGTAATTTTTTTTTGCAAAATGTAACAAGAAGCCGTACTGACACTTAAGTCTGTCGAATACCGCTGTTCTACCCAAAGCTCATCTATCATATCAGACACTTGAGCTGCGGGCAATTTATCTTGACGTGGCCACATTTACGCCCCACGTCGAACGCAGGATGCAGCACATGCTCCGTATCAGCTGTCGCACAGCTATCATTTAAAATTGCTAGTGATTTCAACTAGTCATCTAGTCGCAAACTTTGTTATTTCAGGCGTGTGTCCCACTCCATGCTGATTAGATAATAGCACACGTAATGGTGGACATCAGCTCATAGAATCTGCGTGGCTAAAGGGTTCTCGCAAGCTTCCACTTGAGACAGCTAAGAGTCATAACTAGATAATGACTAGACAAACTGATGGCCCTTTAGCTAGCTCTCCAGATAAAAAATCATTCATAACTGTTTGTAATTTAGCTGATAAGCCACGCACGTCATTGTCCCGACAAGTGACACGGAAGCAAAATCAATAAGGAGGCGGTTTTTTTTTTTCTTTTACTAACATTTTTATTGAAGATATTATAATATCGTATGACCGATCTATTTAGATCGAGTTGGCAGCGCTGACCACCCAAGAGCGGAGCACAGACACATCGGCGTAGACACCGGGGTAGTTGCTGTAAGCACAGCCATAGCCCCAGGAAACAACACCAACGAGCACTCCACCGGACACCAGTGGGCCACCAGAGTCACCCTGGCAGGAATCCTTGCCGCTGGCGGTGGCGCAGATCATGGTGCTTCTGATTTGACTGCCGTAACCGTAGCTGGAGGAGGCGCACTTGGACTGGCTGACAATGTTCAAGTTCACATACTGCAACTGACTGGGAATTGAGCTGGAGCCCGAGGACAGAGTACCCCAACCAGAGACGGCAGCGGAAGCACCATTGGCAGGATTATAAGTAGCCAGACCTATAGCCTTGATGCTAGAGCTGAAGGAGAGTGAATTGCTCAGACGGATGACAGCAATATCGTTGACCATGGTGTTGGCGTTGTAACCCTCATGGTTTCTGAAGGCGGCGACCTGGACCAGACTTCCACCAGAGCTCCAGTAGGTGGAACCAGCACGCACCTTCAAGCTGGAGGCGGACACTGACTGTAGGCAATGAGCAGCAGTCACGATGATCTTCGCAGAGTAGACTGAACCACCGCAGGAGTGTCCGCCATTGCGCTGCAGCGAGATTTGCCAGGGGAAACTGCTGATGGTGGTGGCGGTGCCGCCAACGATGCGTCCATCCAGCTGCGGCAGCAAACCCTCGGGAACTGCAGCACCGAAGGCGCAGGCAACGACTGACAATAAAATCACAAACTTGAACATGTCAAACTTAATTGGGAAATGCTTGGGTTACAACGCTTCGCGCGGCGTTTTTATAGGGCCCTAGGCGAGCCGTTATCAGTGGTAGACTCAAGAGCTTAGGGGATTACAACCATTGAGAAATGACAAATGAAAGACGTTGAACTTGAATGTACGCAGTTTATTGAAGAATTTTCAAGGGTTTGAGCTTAGAGCTCGTCGGCGGTCTTCTCGATCCAGCTACGGAAGTGGGCGACATCAGCATAGACACCGGGGTATTTGACATCAGCGCAGCCATAGCCCCAGGACACAACGCCGACAAGACGACCACCAGAGACCAATGGGCCGCCGGAGTCACCCTGGCAGGCATCCTTATGCTCGGCATAGGCGCAGATCATTGTGTCCTTGATCTTGCTACCATAGCTGAACTCCTTGGAGGCGCACTCCTCACGATCAACGATTCTCAGGTTCACAGCCAGCAGATGATCGGGAATGGTAGAGCTACCGGACTCGGTGGTGCCCCAGCCAGAGACAACAGCCTCAGCGCCATTGCGAGGGTTGGAATCAGCAAGACCAATAGCACGGACGTTTGAGCGGAAGCTGACCGAAGAGGACATGCGAATAACGGCCACATCGTTGATCATGGTGCTGGGGTTGTAGCCCTCATGATTTCTGAAAGCACGCACCGAGTGCACGCTGCCACCGGAGCGCCAGTAGGTGGTACCCACACGCACCTTCAGCTCTCCAGCAGTGATCGACTGCAGGCAGTGGGCGGCGGTGACCACAATATCGTCCGAGTAGATGGAACCACCGCAGAAATGAGCTCCGTTGCGCTGCAGCGACACCTGATAGGGATGATCATCGATGCTGGTCTCGTAGCCACCAACAATGCGGCCATCCAGCTGGGGCAGGAGGCCCTCCGGCACGGTGCCGGCCAAGACACAAGCGGCCAAGGAAAGAAGTACCACAAATTTCAACATGTTGGTAGGTTATAATCCAACTACCTGCAGAACCACTCGTTTTATAGTAAAACTCCTACCGGAACTATAGGTACTTGTAATATTCCAGTCCAACTTAGATATCTCACAGAGATGGTGTGATCAGCCAAATCTTGACGTTCACCACTTAACAGCTCAATGGGAATTTTTTTGCTCGAGTTTTTTTGCTATTTGCGTAAAATTAATCAAATAGTTGAGATAAGTTACGCGTTTTGGAGATAGCAAACACCTCGGACTGCTATAAAAGCGCGAGCATATTATCATAACCACATTGTACGAGCAATATGTTCAAGTTCGTGATTTTGTTGTCGGTTGTTGCCTGCGCCTTCGGTGCTGCGATCCCTGAGGGTCTCCTGCCCCAGCTGGATGGTCGTATTGTTGGCGGCACTGCCACCACCATCGGCAGCTTCCCCTGGCAAATCTCGCTGCAGCGTAATGGCGGCCACTCCTGCGGTGGTTCCATCTACAACTCCAGAATCATTGTGACCGCTGCTCACTGCCTGCAGTCCGTGTCCGCATCCAGCCTGCAGATTCGCGCCGGCTCCAGCTACTGGAACTCTGGTGGCGTTGTCGTCAAGGTTGCCTCCTTCAGGAACCACGAGGGATACAATGCCAACACCATGGTCAACGACATTGCCATCATCAAGCTGTCCTCTGCCCTGTCCTTCACCTCCAACATCAAGTCTATCGGTCTGGCCAGCTCTGCTCCCGGTAACGGCGCTTCTGCCTCCGTCTCTGGCTGGGGTACTCAGTCTTCCGGCTCCAGCTCCATCCCCACCCAGCTGCAGTACGTCAACGTGAACATTGTCAGCCAATCCGTGTGCGCCTCTTCCGCCTACAGCTATGGTAGCCAGATCAAGAGCACCATGATCTGCGCCGCCGCCGGTGGCAAGGATGCCTGCCAGGGTGACTCTGGTGGCCCATTGGTGTCCGGTGGTGTGCTCGTTGGTGTTGTCTCCTGGGGCTATGGCTGTGCTTACAGCAACTACCCAGGTGTCTACGCCGATGTTGCTGTCCTCCGCAACTGGGTGATCAACAACGCCAACTCAATCTAAAAACATTGAAAAATAAATTATGAGTTACAAATTATTCTCTTCGTTTGCTTATTTTAAATGGGTTCTTTGCTTATCGTGGATACAGCTGTTAATGCTTCCTGAGATTCAGTTAGGTTTCTTTCATATAACAAGTGCGGGGTATACATTTTTGTTAAATTATTTCATGACCCTCATTGTTTTAAACATTTTTGATGGCTGGATCCTACACCTTCAAGCCCTGTTTAATATTCAAGGGAGCACCGGGACTATAAAAAGCTATGTATTAATTATGAAAACCGGGATGAACGCTTCAAGCAAGCGAATCGGATTAGGCCTAGAATTCCAATTTTGTATTTACTACGAACCAAATATGCAAGCTAACTAGCTGACTAAAGAACAACTAAACCTCGTCCTGAACCGAGCCATATTTTTTGAAAAGCTGATTTGGTTGTACACGAAATTTTTACTTGTATAGCTAAATATATTATCGGTAAGTTAGTTAGTTTTAGACATTAATTCGTCGATTGTTTCAGTACTTTGAATATGAAAGATTAGTTAATTTTAATATATAAAAAAAAAGAATAGTTAACTGAGTTATAAAAATATGTTTAACTAGCGGGTATAGCCCGGCCTTATCCGTGGAACGATTTGTGCTAAATATTTTAGACATTACCTTTACCGTGGAAATTGAAATCTACCCATCTTGATCTTTACTTTTATTAAAAAAATATGTTTTAAGTGCATCAAATAAAGAATCAACTGTTTCCGCTCATGTTAGTCTTGCGGTGAGAATCTTACAGCTGAAGAAAAAACATTCGTTTATCAATTTGACCTTTGACCCGCATTTGCCACCCAAGAACGTATCAAATAAATTCTCACAAGGATTTTTGAAAATGATTTTGAAGCCGATCGGATGGTAAGCATAAACTGTCATACAATATTTTTCCACTAAATAACAACTGCTGTGGGTGGAATTTCTCATATCGCTAAAACACGTATTCATTAAGTTCTCATGTAGAGCTTTGAAACTTTAGGTTTGTAGCAAATCGAATAAAACTAAAAACCCACCTAATCTTTGACCCCCATTTCCACCAAGGAGGGATGGATTTTCCCAAAACAGCCCCCAAATGAATTTGTACAAAGATCTTTGAAAATGAATTTGATGCCGATCGGATAGTAAACAAAAATTTGAGCTTCCTAGCTCTTATGTTTGCGCTATGCGTTGATCACCAATCAGTCAGTCAATAAGTCGGTCAGCCAGTCAGGACAAACAGTTTTATACATAGAGATCAAATGAATTGTTCTTTTGAAAAATGTTAAGCAAGCTTAAAACAAAGTTTGGGTTCATGGATGTGAAAAACCCTGGCATTGCCTCGGCCCGCGAATCTCACAAGCCGAACATTTTAATGGGTTTGCTTTATACACATTTTTAATGGGCTTGGGGTATACGAATTCATTCTCTTAAAATGAGTTCGGGGTATACAAATTCATTCTGTTTATACAGCTCATGTGAGGTATAAAAACCTTTTATATGCTCCGAAAAGTATGCTTCATAAATTGCGTAAAATTTGTTTGTAGCCTACAAACAGAACAAAACGTAGACTAGCTTAATATTTAATATAGACACAATGTAGATACTGTAGTTAAATTTATATAGTATTGGCAATTTTTGGTTAACAAATTGTCGTACTTAAACTTTTAGCTAAATTAAAAGGGTACTGATAAAGTTCATTGGAATATCTATTGATAAAACATTTTCTATCTTAAGACTTTTAATTAGTGGGTGATTTTGTATTTGCAAATGGTGAACTATTCTGAAGAAATAGAGTTTTCAAGATAAGCAAAGCACATACCCTTTTTTTAGACAGAATATCTACAAAATATATTGCTTATCTTAGCCACCCAATAGTATCTTTATAGATCCTATGTGATCCATAGTATTTGTTATTCTCAAAGCGTTAGTAAATAATATTATGAATAAGAAAGATAAAGTGAAAATTTCAAAAAACCAACTGCTAAATCAACAGAAAATATAACGTTGGAAAAGGGATTGCCATGAGCGACAGCTGTATGATAAACTATATATACTTTATATCGGACTTGTTAATGTGTAAAAATTTCATGACTAGCTATTTTTATATTAGCCTCTCCAAATGAATACAAATTATAATATGATCGAGCACCATACGTGCCAGTGTCATAGAATACGCGTATACCTAGGCGAGTATATAAGAAAACTAATCAAGATATATTATGAGATAAGTGCGCTATAAAGTCTATATAAATTTCAAAATGGCGAACGTAGCATTATATTTTTAAATAATAGATAGCCAGGGACTTATAAATGGTTTTTGTGATAGTTTGTTCAAACCAAAATAATTCTTAGCACATTTTTAGAATAAGTACTTGCACTACAAATTCCTATCACAGTCGCCGAAATCTTTTCGCCCCATTCTCGAGTGGTTCTTATGTGTTTAGCCGGATGTTATTGTGAACCACTCAAAAATCTAACGTTCACTGATCTGATATTCTTATATACACACTTAGGCCACGCGTGATACTTTGGTTTAGAACTTATTGATAATAGTATAGTACATACTAACATTAGTCTGGAGTGATAGCAAAAAGATAGAGGCCGTCCCGCCCGGCCTATATAAGCGCGAGCATATTATCATAACCACATTGTACGAGCAATATGTTCAAGTTCGTGATTTTGTTGTCGGTTGTTGCCTGCGCCTTCGGAGCTGCGATCCCTGAGGGTCTCCTGCCCCAGCTGGATGGTCGCATTGTTGGCGGCACTGCCACCACCATCGGCAGCTTCCCCTGGCAAATCTCGCTGCAGCGTAATGGCGGCCACTCCTGCGGTGGTTCCATCTACAACTCCAGAATCATTGTGACCGCTGCTCACTGCCTGCAGTCCGTGTCCGCATCCAGCCTGCAGATTCGCGCCGGCTCCAGCTACTGGAACTCTGGTGGCGTTGTCGTCAAGGTTGCCTCCTTCAGGAACCACGAGGGATACAATGCCAACACCATGGTCAACGACATTGCCATCATCAAGCTGTCCTCTGCCCTGTCTTTCACCTCCAACATCAAGTCTATCGGTCTGGCCAGCTCTGCTCCCGGTAACGGCGCTTCTGCCTCCGTCTCTGGCTGGGGTACTCAGTCTTCCGGCTCCAGCTCCATCCCCACCCAGCTGCAGTACGTCAACGTGAACATTGTCAGCCAATCCGTGTGCGCCTCTTCCGCCTACAGCTATGGTAGCCAGATCAAGAGCACCATGATCTGCGCCGCCGCCGGCGGCAAGGATGCCTGCCAGGGTGACTCTGGTGGCCCATTGGTGTCCGGTGGTGTGCTCGTTGGTGTTGTCTCCTGGGGCTATGGCTGTGCTTACAGCAACTACCCAGGTGTCTACGCCGATGTTGCTGTCCTCCGCAACTGGGTGATCAACAACGCCAACTCAATCTAAGAACATATTGAAATTAAAACTGATTTTAAAAGCTACATATGTATTTTCTTATTGGGGAAGAAGCATTCTAGCTGCAAAGCTGATGAAGTATCAACCTAATCTACGCTACATATCATCAAGATTTTCAAAACTTGAGCTAAATGCTTATTAAGAAACACAGCGCAAATTTCTATATCGTTGTGAGTGTTGATTCCAGTAAAGAAAATACCATCTTCTTTATAAAGTCAAACTTTGTCCCCTCCAAAAGTTGCAGATTTGGTGGGATAGTTATAATAAAATTCAATTTCTTTCGAACGTTGAATCTATTGTGGGTTTTTCCCTTTTTTTTATCAGTGTCGTTTTTCTCAGTTTTAGTTTTTTTGGAAGCTATCTGATAAAATGGATTGAAAGCTTTTGATTAGCTGGAGATAGTAGACGGCTCGGAACACTATAAAAGTCGTAAACATTTCCAAGAGGGTCACATTGTTAAGTCAATATGTTCAAGTTCGTGATCTTGTTGTCGGTTGTTGCCTGCGCCTTTGGTGCCGCGATCCCTGAGGGTCTCCTGCCCCAGCTAGATGGACGCATCGTTGGCGGCACCGCCACCACCATCAGCAGCTTCCCCTGGCAAATCTCGCTGCAGCGTAGTGGCAGCCACTCCTGCGGTGGTTCGGTCTACTCTGCCAACATCATTGTGACTGCTGCTCACTGCCTGCAATCCGTGTCCGCCTCCAGCTTGAAGGTGCGCGCCGGTTCCACCTACTGGAGCTCTGGTGGCACCCTGGTCCAGGTCGCCGCCTTCAGGAACCACGAAGGATACAACGCCAACACCATGGTCAACGATATTGCTGTCATCCGTCTGAGCTCTTCCCTGGCCTTGAGCTCGACCATCAAGGCTGTCGGTCTGGCTAGCTCTGCTCCCGCTAACGGCGCTTCTGCCTCTGTCTCTGGCTGGGGTACTCAGTCCTATGGCTCCAGCTCTATTCCAACCACCCTGCAGTACGTGAACGTGAACATTGTCAGCCAGTCCGTGTGCGCTTCCTCCACTTACGGCTATGGTAGCGAGATCAAGAGCACCATGATCTGCGCCGCCGCCAGCGGCAAGGATGCCTGCCAGGGTGACTCTGGTGGCCCATTGGTGTCCGGTGGTGTGCTCGTTGGTGTTGTCTCCTGGGGCTACGGCTGCGCCTATGCCAACTATCCCGGTGTCTACGCCAATGTAGCTGAGCTCCGCTCCTGGGTGGTCAACAACGCCGGCTCTGTCTAAACATATATTGAAATAAAAATTCTTTAAAAATCAACTGGTGTTTTTCTCATTTCGAAGGAACATTTTAACGGAAAAGATGCTCAAGACATTAGAAAATTTACAGTACCCAAGCCGAGAGGAGGCAGACAAAAGTAAAATATTCCTAATAACTGCATACTACACGATAACACCAAAGTTTTGACTAAATTTAACTTGAGATTTAATATTATGCTTTAAAAATCATGTTGCAAAATCAAAACAAGTAAGAGACTTTAGTCGGGAGCTCCCGACTAGGGGATACCCTGAACACTCTTCTGCCAACACCATTTTCTAAATTGGTTTATTTATGTGATTATATTTATGAGGTAGCAGCGAGGTGGTGTCGATAGCTATATAATGATACTTGATATATTCATATATACTATTCTACAAGCTACATGTCAAGTTTGAGCTCTAAGATCCTAAGAAATTTGCTCAAAAAACACGATTTGGCCGGTTACTTGGGAACGGGCAAGTTATCGATTATCGGAAACAAACTCGTACAGCGCGGGCACTAGGAGGACTTACGTTCCAAGTTTCAAAACTCTAACTCTTATAGGCTCTGAGATTCTTGCGTTCATACATACGGACGGACAGACCGACGGACATGGCTCGATCGATTCGGCTATTGATGCTGAGCAAGAATATATATACATATGTACTATATTGGGTCAGAGATGCTTGCCGTTACATAAATTTGCACCAATACATTATATCCTTTTCACCAATTTTTTAATGGCTTTAGGGTATAAAAAAAACATAAACTCGTTCTGCATTTACTATTCAACAATATGTCTTTTAAATTTCAAGGTTTCTAGCCTTTGAATTTTCCAAGATCGGTCCATTCACACAAAAAGACAGGCAGACTTGACTGATCAGCTAACTCCATGGTCCTGATCAAGAATATATATACTTTATGGCGACGGATACGCCCCCTTTCTTAATCTAGGTAAAGAAATGTTATGTGTGTTTGTTTGGTAGGGAAAAAGTAAACATTGGTTATTAAAAAAAGTTTATTGGAATATTATCAGGACAATTTATGTGTCGTAAAAGGAGCTATGTCGTTTTAAGGTGACATAACTCCACCATACTAAGAACAACATATTTTGGCGCGACGATATGACGTTTTAAAACAACATAGTTCCGCGTGGAGATATGACAATCAAAATCAACATAATTCCCTGCGGAGATATGACGCTTAATAACGACATAATTCTGCGCGAAGATATGACGCTTAAAAACGACATAATTTTGCGCGGAGTTATGTCGCTTTAAAATGTCAAATAACCGCACGGAATTATGTCGTTTTAATGCGTCATAGCTCCGGCGTTCTCCGGGAAATATCTCCGGAATTATGTCGTTATGTCAAGCTTGTACGTTTGAACTTTCTGAGTCTTCTTTTGGGTCGAAAACCGGCACTTAATCGACATTTTAGAACTCCAAGTGGGATCAAAAGGTGGTCAATCTTGCAGGTACACATGATGTCATCACCTGGCTTTGGAAAGTTTTAATATGCAGTTACAGCGAATATTTGGCTATTTGACCAACTTTTTGTCTGCCTCAATTTTGAATTCAGTTTAACCCTGACAACGCCGGGTAATTTTTTCTGTTTCTATGTATAGAAAAATGATACCTACTTAGCCAAAATTATTGTTGATATGATTAAAATACTCAATTGATATTATTAATAATTTGTAGGGTCATGACCTATAAACAAGATTTTAAATTAGAGCACGTAATAAATCCTAGTTCTGCTTCGGCTAATTAAAAAGCAGATATTTATAAGAGTCATTATTCCAACAAAAATTATCTAAATGAAAATTGTTATAAAAATCAACTCCTTTCGCTATCAGCTGACGTTGAAGCTTCTGTGGGTTTTTCCTTGTTTTTAACAGGGGCGAGCACCATTTCTTCGTTTTTGTGGGTAGCTATCTGATAAAATGGATTGAAAGCTTTTGATTAGCTGGAGATAGTGGACGGCTCGGAACACTATAAAAGTCGTAAACATTTCCAAGAGGGTCACATTGTTAAGTCAATATGTTCAAGTTCGTGATCTTGTTGTCGGTTGTTGCCTGCGCCTTTGGTGCCGCGATCCCTGAGGGTCTCCTGCCCCAGCTAGATGGACGCATCGTTGGCGGCACCGCCACCACCATCAGCAGCTTCCCCTGGCAAATCTCGCTGCAGCGTAGTGGCAGCCACTCCTGCGGTGGTTCGGTCTACTCTGCCAACATCATTGTGACTGCTGCTCACTGCCTGCAATCCGTGTCCGCCTCCAGCTTGAAGGTGCGCGCCGGTTCCACCTACTGGAGCTCTGGTGGCACCCTGGTCCAGGTCGCCGCCTTCAGGAACCACGAAGGATACAACGCCAACACCATGGTCAACGATATTGCTGTCATCCGTCTGAGCTCTTCCCTGGCCTTGAGCTCGACCATCAAGGCTGTCGGTCTGGCTAGCTCTGCTCCCGCTAACGGCGCTTCTGCCTCTGTCTCTGGCTGGGGTACTCAGTCCTATGGCTCCAGCTCTATTCCAACCACCCTGCAGTACGTGAACGTGAACATTGTCAGCCAGTCCGTGTGCGCTTCCTCCACTTACGGCTATGGTAGCGAGATCAAGAGCACCATGATCTGCGCCGCCGCCAGCGGCAAGGATGCCTGCCAGGGTGACTCTGGTGGCCCATTGGTGTCCGGTGGTGTGCTCGTTGGTGTTGTCTCTTGGGGCTATGGCTGCGCCTATGCCAACTATCCCGGTGTCTACGCCAATGTGGCTGAGCTCCGCTCCTGGGTGGTGAACAACGCCGGCTCCGTCTAAAGAATTATTGAAATAAAACAATGCTTTAAAGATTAGCAGTTCACGCTTTATTGACTAAATTTCAGGGCGACTGCTCACGCGCCGCCGAGTTCCACAGTCGACTCTTGGTCTTGGCATTGCCCTTGTCCTGCTTGCTGACGGGGCGCAGATGAGCCGCATCCACAATGTCCCTGCAAGTGACAATTGTCGACAATTGTCAGAGAAATCAGGGCGAGAATTTACTTTCTACTCACTTGAACTCCTCGTAGCTTTCAGTGCTGGTTACTGCCCGCAATTTGGCATCGTTGCGCAGCTTGTAGAGCTCATCCTGGCGCAGCTGGTCCAAGCAAATATCGCGCAGACGCTGCAGTTCCTCGGATGTAATGGCAAACGGATCGGACATCCTACTTTTTACAGCAGCTGAAATTTACAAATATTTATTACACCCAATGCGATAGCGACTAGAAATTAATTTGTTTGTCAATGGTTGCCTGGGTAACCCACTCGAAGCGCTGGCTTCGATAAGCCATTAGCAGGCGATTAACGTTTACGGCACTTGGGCAACCGATAAGCTCGTCGGCAATATGCTCGCTCGACCAAGGTACGTTCAGTTTCCACTTGGCTTGCGTGCGTGTTCCAAGACATGGCTTATACCAGCTCCATTGTCATCCTTGCGTTTCTCGTGCTTTGCTGCGCTAGCGGCCTGGCAAAACCGGCCGCTCAGGACTATGGTCGCATTGTGGGCGGCAACGATTTGGTCATACACAATGCACCCTGGCAGGTGTCCATACAAGTGAGCGCGCGCCATGTGTGCGGCGGCGCTATCTACAGCAAGGACATCGTCATCACAGCGGGGCATTGTGTGCTAGGTACATCCGTGACGTTGCTGCAGGTGCGCGTGGGCGCCAATCAACACAATTCTGGCGGAAAGCTTTTACCTGTGGCAGCCTACCAGATTCACGAGCAATATGATGCACAGCTGCTGCACTACGACATTGCGTTGGTGCGTCTGGCCACGCAGCTCACATTCAGCCTGTCCGTCAAGGCCATTGCGCTGGCCAGCACAAGTCCACCAGCGGGCAGCAGTGTTTCCGTCAGCGGCTGGGGCCATACGGAAGAGAGTGGAGCTGGCTTTGCTAATAGCCTGCAGTTGGTTCAGCTGCAGATTATTGAGCGTGGCGACTGCGCCTCAGCCAAATACGGCTATGGCTGGGATTTTGTCGGCACGGAAATGATATGCGCTGCTGCAGCCGGCAAAGATGCCTGCGCCGGCGACTCCGGAGGTCCCATGGTCTCCGACCGTTTGTTGGCGGGCATCGTGGCCTGGGGCTACGGCTGTGCGCAGCCCAATTATCCGGGCGTTTATGTAGATGTCGCCGTACTGCGATCCTGGATCATTAAGACAGCAAATGCCATATAAAAATGTTCTATTATAATTTACACCAAAGTTGTTATACAATAAAAGAATAATCGCATTAATGATAGTAACTGTAAAAACAATTCACACAAACACACACTCAATAAGAGCGTGGCGAGCAATTCGCCGCAGATTCTTTTGTATACGTAAATTGCCTACTTCAGGCATATTTTAAGACATTTTCTGCCCTCTTCTTCAGTGCCTTACTTCTATATTCGCTGCAAAAAGTCAACTGACACCAAAGAGAATCGCCCCCCAGGTGGAATCGAACCACTTCGACGTTAATCGACTACGGATTTGAAGTCCGCACCCCGGACCACCGAAGCTCAGTGGGGCAGAGATAGATCATAAAAAGCTGTATTTGTAAGCAATGTTGGCTAAAAAAGCACTTGGGAATTCCAACGAGAAAATTCATCTCTTATCGTTAACGGCTCTCAAATATTTTATCTACAAAAACGCATAATATATTTTATTTAATTTACGATCTTCGCGCAAAAATTCATTTGGAATGATTAATGTTAAGCAAAAGTATTCAAACAATATTAGTGTAGCAAAATACAAGGCATATTTAAAATAATCTCGCTTTCAACAGCAATCGAATACAGTTAGTCAGTGCGACAGGTCAACTATCGTATGACATAAACGAATTAATGGATTATTCATTTGCGTGGCTGCTGTATGTGTGACTGGACCTTCTGCTGCACAGCCACTGGCGGCTTGTGAGAGTGAGCCACCTGCGCACCAGCTGGCGTAAAATCTGTGTTTCCCTTAACGGGTGCGCCGCTCACTGAAGCCGAATTCACATTGATTGGTTTCTGTAGAAAAACAGTTATCAAAATAATATATATATATATATACATATATATAAACGATCGAATGAACTTATATTTACCGTTAGACCCGTGCAATCCTCGGCATCCTTTGCCGGACGCTCTGACACAGGCGCCTTGTGCTGCACAATGCGCATTCCACCGGCCTTCACTGTAAATAAATATTATGACGTCAGCTTATTTTCAATGATTTTTGGTAAGCGGCTGCACAACGCAATAGTTTCACATGCATGCATGTGTGTGTATGTGGATACTTTATCAGCAATCGTTTTATGGATGAAAGAATTGATAGGACAAAGATATTGCAGCCAATATGATATGAATGGGCAAGTTATATGCCGCCAGCATATCATCCAATCTACTTATGTAGCCAATAATGCTTACCAAAACATTTCACCATTGATTTAAAAACCCTCGAATACCCAGAGAAAAAAAAAACAGAAACGATTGGTGCACTTACATGCAGGTGGATGTCCAGCTACCAAATTTGGTTGTTCATCAGCCATGTTTACGATCAATAATAATCTAAAAATGATTGAAGAAAGGTAAGATAACTTGTTTTTAACGAAAACGAACAGAATTTACCAATAACCTCTAATAAGGAAAATAAGCGATTGCCAGTTTCTACGTTCTAGTTTGTGACACGAATGCAATTTGGTTAGTGATGTGCAAATCACGGCGGCACATGCCGACACATACACACGATCCGGCAACTCTACAAAACGTAAACAAAACAAACGTGCTGCTGGCGCAACAACATATCGATAAAAACATTTATCGAATGCAGATGCTCGCCGAATTCATAAAATAATTCATCTAAATTAGCTGTGTTGAATAAGAATAGAGCTGTTCTCTCAAAATTACAAATATAAAGATATTTATTTAAGAATGAAAGACAATAGGGTAAGTACCAGCAAATTTTTGGCCGCCATTAATTAGTTACATCACCAACAAAAGCAGTTTGACCTCAATTAATCAATGCAGACTCTTGGACTCCGATTATCATTTTTGTTGCTGCTGCTGGTGCTGCCCGGTGCGCGAATGACAATTAAAAATAATAACAACAACACGCTTAAACATTTGCAGCCCTTCCCGCCCCTTAAGAATGACAATTTGCTACGTGCCGCACGTGGAGAAGTTGTGGACCGTGTGCCCGTCTGGGTGATGCGTCAAGCTGGACGCTATTTACCCGAGTTCCAGGAGCTGCGCAAGCAGCACGACTTTTTTACAGTTTGTCGCACACCGGAGCTGGCCTGCGAGGTGACCATGCAGCCATTGCGACGTTTTGACCTGGACGCTTCCATAATATTCTCGGACATATTGGTTATACCCCAAGCACTGGGCTTGACGGTGGAGATGCATGCCGGCGTGGGTCCCGTGCTGCCGCAGCCCATCTGCACACCCGAGGACTTGAAGCGTTTGACACCAGACGGCGCTCTGTCGCGGTTAACATACGTGGGCGATGCTATAACCATGATGCGCCACAAATTGGACGGCCGCGTGCCCTTGATTGGCTTCACCGGTGCACCCTGGACACTCATGGGCTACATGATCGAAGGTGGCGGTAGTAAGACCATGTCCAAGACGAAGGCCTGGCTGACCAACTATCCGGAGGACACGAAACTGTTTTTAAATCTGCTTACGGATGTTATTGTGGATTATCTGGAGATGCAGGTGATAGCAGGCGCACAAATGCTGCAGATCTTTGAGTCATCTGCCGAGCACCTAAGCAAGGAGGAGTTTGTGCTTTGGTCGACACCCTATCTGCGTCGCATACGCAACGATCTTGTAGATCGTCTCACCAAGAAAGTAATACCCCTGGTGCCCCTTGTGAGTAGATACCCAAAATAACATTTTTACTTAGCTGACTTATAAAATATCTTTATAGATTATATTTGCTAAGGGCGCTGGACATTCACTTAAGGAGCAAAGCGAGTTGGGCTACGATGTTATTGGACTAGACTGGACTGTGGATCCGGTTGAGGCGCGGGCAGTGGTCGGTCCAAATATAACACTCCAGGGCAATCTCGATCCACAGAGCATGTACTGTGAACCAAATGAATTGCGCTCGCTCACCACTGAAATGGTACACAAATTTGGCAAATCACGCTACATTGCAAATTTGGGACATGGCATAACGCCTCAGACGCCAATCGCAAGCATGGAAGTGCTCGTTGAAGCGGTACATAATGCGTTGTAGATAACAATTATAATTGATTGAATTTTTTCAATATTGTATTTATATAATAAAGACAATTTGGCCTTGGGTTAGGGTAATAAATGTAAAATGGAATATTTGAGTATTTTTTTTTAAATTCCGGTCACTCTGAGTGCTGATAAATAATTGCAGTGATATGCGATCGATAACTAAAGTAAAATTGATAAATTGCAGGCATACCACTAATGACTCACAGAATTTGAACACAGATCTGTAATACAACCTTAAATAGTGTTATTCCTTTAAGCACAATTTTAATTAAAATTTAGTTAATATGTGGCAAAATGCATAAAGACAAGATATAAAGATAAAAAATATTTATTGGAAATCTATACTTTGGCTCTGCTGTTCTTGAAGCAACTTGTCACATATCATGAGTGTGCTTCCGCAACATATAAGCAACGTTCCAATGATTATCTCTGCACCGAATGAAGCAAATTAAACAAAATATTAATATATGACAGCTCACTCACTTTTGCCAGGCAGCTGTTCGCCGAGCAGATAACCCGTTATAGCTGTAAAGGCAAAACTTAACGAATTCGCCACGGGCACAGCAACAGTTATATTGGCGGTACGCAGTGTCCACACATATAGCACACTACCACACTGATTGAGCCCAAATGGTATCCAGTAATGCAGGCGTGAGCCAATCATCCGCAGCTCGGCAAGAAAATTTCGATACCTGGAGCCTGTGTCCTTAACAGACTCAATGCCTTGGCTTCCCAGGCGTATAAAGGGATTCGTCACGCCCCAGAGCAGGCCAACGGTCAGTAGTTGCACTGCAAGTAATTTGAAATTATTGTTATTTAACTCACACAAACAATGTAAGTATTTTTTACATGCAGTTGCAAGCATTGTTTATTTACATGCCAGCATCAGCTGCGGGCCGGCTGTCATATGCAGGGTTGTATGCGACTATTTACCAACACTGATTGTGCTCTGACTTTGACAGCACTAGGCAGCTGTCAAATTCTTTTACGTCAAGCTTTCATTTCCTATAGGTGGGTTTTTGCATATTACCCAAAATATAATCAGAAAACATCGCAATTTATGCCAAAATAAATGCAATGAAATGTATGAAAATGTATACGGCACATAAAATGCTTAACTTAACCACCAAAATGTTATGGCGGTCGCAGTGCTATGTGTGTTTAAATGGCGTCTGAAAATTGCTCTTGTGTTTTGATTGGGCTGTATGCCGCAGTACACTTTGATAACTTAAATCTAACCGAATTGTTTTTCCGTATATTCAATAGGATATTGAATAGCAATAGCAATGGCAAAGACCAAGGGCGAGAAACGCAATAAGTCGGCGATCAACGAAGTTGTCACTCGCGAGTGCACAATTCATTTGGCCAAGCGTGTGCACAACATCGGCTTCAAGAAGCGTGCGCCGCGCGCCATCAAGGAGATCCGTAAGTTTGCCGAGCGCGAGATGGGCACCAATGATGTTCGCATCGATACCCGCCTCAACAAGCACATCTGGTCCAAGGGTATCAGGTGAGTGCCACACGTATATTTACATCGTTTATGCCCAAACTAATAAACGTTTGTTTACGCTACAGATCAACGCCGTTCCGCGTTCGTGTCCGTCTAGCGCGTCGCCGCAACGACGATGAGGATTCTCCCAACAAACTGTTCACACTGGTCACGTACGTGCCTGTGCCAACATTCAAGAACTTGCAAACGGAGAACGTTGAGTCCAGCGACGATTAAACTAATGAGAAACACAAATACCTAAAGAGTTTACGCCGCTAACAAAAAAAAACGTTAATAAAAAGTAATTTTTATTTAGAAATAATTAAACCTTTGAATAATCTGTGAAAACGTCTTTTGAGAAAGCACCTAAACTGGCGCCACAAACTGGATGCCAATGCTATTGGCAATTGCCAACAGCTCGTGTTGAGACGCTTACATTAGATAGATACCATAGATGAACTTTGGATTTGTACAGTAGCTGACGGTTGTGGAGCCTTGATAACTTAAAGATTTGCTAAGGTTGAAAATCGATTGTGGTGTACTTGTTGAAAAGGTTTGGTTAGGAGTACGGTTTGGGCCACATGTCTGCAAAAGCGATTCTCACGATGCGCCAGCTCCGTTTACTCAGCCCGCATTAGCAGCAGGCGTTGCTGCAACTTGGCGCTCTCATTTTCTGCCCACTGTCAGAGCTCCACAGAGTTATGATCCAGCCGGGAACAAAGCGATCAATTTGCTTTTTGATTATAAATCGGAAACAAACATGATACTTGCGATTGAGATTCCATAAATCAAATCTTTTTGGGCTCTTTAAATAAAACATTAAAATTATTACATATTTCTGTTTGTATACCCTGAACCCATTCAAAATGGGTGATATAACCTTTAACATTCTAAGTCAGTCGGGGGAGGACTCCATCAGACTCGCAATGCTGACGTGGGAGGCCTCAACAAGTGCGAGGTAATCAGTGCGGATTGTTTGTTGGGTATGGCGGAGAGTGGGATGACCGGGGCCAGACAACACTGGACGCTTTGGTAATGGATGGAGCCACAATGAATGTGGGCGCTGTAGCTGGTCTAACCGACATAAATGATGCTATATTGGCCGCCAGATTTGTGCTCCAGCGCACGTCGCAACTCTGCTGGTGGGACAAGCGGCCTCAGATTTCGCCGTGCAAATGGGGCTTAAACGTTATGACACACTGGCGACGCCACATTCGACAGCCGTATGGCAGCAGTGGAAGGAAAACAATTGCCAGCCTAATTACTGGCAAAGTGTAACTCCGGATCCGAAAGTACGTTTATGAGGAACGCAACCGAACTGAATACAATATTGGGCCGGATGATCACGATACCATAGGAATAGTAGCCATAGACGTAGACCATCAAATACTACCTCCTACCGATGGCTTAATGTACAAGATACACGGGCGTGTAGGCGACTCACCCATAGCTGGAGCAGCCAACTATGCGGGCAACGAAGTTGGTGCCGCTCTAGCAACTGGCGTTGGCGATATTATGATGCGGATCGTCGACGCAATGCGGGAGGGCAAGACGCCAGCAGAAGCAATCGAGCAGGTCTTTCAACGTATATTAAAGAATTACCCAAACTGTGTCGGTGCTCTAATCGCTGTAGATCGGTTGGGGAATTATGCGGCTATGTGTTACGGTATGAAAACGTTTTCCCACAATGTCAGCAGCGACTGGAGACGATCGAATGCTTACAGTCTATGCAGCCTGTCGTGCCATTGGATTAAAAAACGTAATTGCTCGTTAATACCTGTTTCATTTTTTCAAATCGCATGTAGACAATGATGCTGTTTTGTATGTATTTGAATTGGAATACGTTACATGCAATGAACACGTTCAGTCTGCATGATGATTCACTCAGAACATAGAAGTGTTGGAAAACTATAAAATAATTAGTAAATATTTACAAAAATAGTGTATGTACATTTGAAATACCTATTGTATCAACAATAATTATTAATTAATAAACAGTAATATATTTATATGCTTTGTGCCTCACAGCTTTGTGAACTGAGGTTCCACCAAAAAGACGCCTTCACCATTGACTAGTGCCAAGAACGTATTTTGCGACACTGGCAGCTCCAGCGTTTGCAAGAACTGAGCAGCAGGCAGCGTGCTATCACTGATGATCTGCTGAAAGCCCGCCACGCCCTGGTGCTGATAAATGCGCAGAGTTTGCGTGGCAGCGGCATTGGATAAGCAAAGCAGCAGATCTTTGGATTTGTGCATATGTACAAAAAGCAGCCGCCGCTGCTGCGGCGACTCGTCCAATTCAAAGATTTGCTCCAGTTGGTAATCCAAGGCTGTGCTGTTGTCGGCACTATACAGTATGGAAGATATTAAATAGTTTAGTTATCGAGCACACAATGTTTAAAACAGCTGGATTAGCTAGCTGGGCAAAAGTTGACTTGTCATTTAATATGCGAATTATGGCCAAATCAAGCTTGAAAATAGCTAAATGGGCAACACTTACCTGTATATGTGGATGGCGGCTGCTGCGGATGCAGTCAAGACGGCCAAGTAATAACGGTTCTCATGACGCGCCAGCGCCATTTGCTCAGCCTGCATTAGCGGCAGACGCTGCTGCAACCTAGAGCTGCCGTCCAGTGTCCACTGCCAGAACTCCACAGAGTTGTCAGCGAGCAGGGCCAGAGCAGAGCCAATATTATCAGCAACGGGCAGCAGCTGTTTTACGCGTCCAGTTGGTATCACGGCCTGGCGCCAGATTGTACTACTGATGCTACTATTGGCGGGGCAGTAGATGACGAGTGCTTCCAGTTCTTTTTGCAGCGCCAGACAGTCTACAAACGTTAAACGTAGGGGGCTACGGAACGAGGCGCCTGTGCTAATCGGTGCAAAAACTGTGTTGTACTGCTCAGCTAATTTCTCATGGGGTTGCAATATTTTTGTTATGCCTGCAAGCAAAAGAAACAATGAGATAAAATAATTGAAAAACTGCAAGCTGTATGTGCGACTGAACTATACCCTATAAACTATGCCATATATGTATATGCATTTGCATGCTTTATGTGCTAGCAGTTGGTTATTCCTAATATTTATTGAAAAAAAAAATGAAATAAAATGAGCATATATTGAGAAAATATGTAATTTTACTACTTAAAATTGTCACTAAAAGCAACTTGACATGTTTTTAAATTAGTATTTGGTGCATAGATGTCAAAATATTTATTTATTTTTTAGCACAGCAAGTTTTCTGCAAGCCGCATATACCCAGCTTTATGTATAGCGACAGGGCATTAGCACAACCAAGATAAGCCAATACAAAAGTGAGGTTATGCTTTGCATTGGGCGGCTCCTACGCTACGTTTAAAAGCACGGGCACATCGACTGCAGGTGCATTCAGTGAAGAACCATCAGAGAAATAAAATTAAGTTGACAACAAATAAATATACATTGAGAATGCTAAAAATATGCTTTTGGCTGATTTGCTGTGTCGCGGCGTCCATGGCCGTCTTGCCCTCCGGTTGGAGAGTCAACAAGCCAAGCTCAACCACATCCACGACCAGCACCAGCCCCAAGACGACTTCCATTCGAGGCTTTAGCACAAAGCCGTCTTTCACCACAGTTGCTGCGACCAAGCAATTGAAGTCTGCTGTCACGACACAATCAAGCAGATCGGCGTCACTGTTGCCAATGGTGATCAATACATGGAACTTCACAGACGCAAATGCGCTGGCCTGGCGCATACTCAAGCAGTCGGAGGGCGGTCTGAGGCAGACACGAAACGCCGTCGTGGAGGGCTGCACCAAGTGCGAGCAGATGCAATGCGATGGCACCGTCGGCTATGGCGGTTCGCCGGATGAGCTGGGCGATACTACATTGGACGCTATGGTCATGGATGGCTCTAGCATGGATGTGGGCGCAGTGGCTGGTTTAATAGGCATTAAGGACGCCATACGTGTGGCCAGGTTTGTGCTGGAGCGCACATCGCACACTATGCTTGTGGGACAAGGTGCCACAAATTTCGCTGAGGCCATGGGATTCCGCACTGACTCACTGGTGACGCCCGAGTCGAGAGCTATGTGGCACCAGTGGAAGGCCGAGAATTGCCAGCCAAATTTCTGGCATAACGTAAATCCTGATCCTAAGCTTTCTTGTGGTCCCTACGTCCCCAAGGCAACGCCCCTAACGCGCTGGAAAGAGGATCGCGCTCGCACTGAGTACAAAATGGGGCAGCAGCATCACGATACCATCGGTATGATTGCAATTGACGTGGATCACCATATACATACGGGTACCTCTACCAATGGGGCACGAAATAAGATACCCGGCCGCGTTGGCGACTCACCCATTGCCGGCGCCGGCAGCTATGCGGATAACGAAGTTGGCGCCGCCGTAGCCACTGGCGATGGCGACATTATGATGCGTTTTCTGCCCTCGCTGCTGGCCGTGGAGGCCATGCGGGCGGGCAAGACACCGGAGGCGGCTGTCGATGTGGCTATTCAACGTATTATTAACTATTATAAGGACTTTTCTGGCGCTGTCATCGCTGTAAATCGTCTGGGAAATTATGCAGCTGCCTGTTACGGCATGCCGGAGTTTCCATTTGTTGTCAGCAGCCCGGCGCAAGCTGCGCTCGTGAAGACAGTTAAATGTTTGCCGGCTGCGACAGTTGTAAATGTGGTAGGATTGTAAGATTTGGTTTATATTTGCGTAAATATAAACAATAAATACAATTAGAAGCAATTTTTATTCATTTCCTTTTGAGCTGTTTTGTTAGTTTAGTAGTGCTGTAAAACGATGCAAAGTTTTTGCATTTGCCTTTGTGTATGTTTTGATAAGCAAACACGTTCAGTCTGCATGATATGTATCTGTTTACTCTGCCAAGCATATCGACGGCCAACACAGCTAATAAAATAAGATTTTTAGTCGCTTAAATGAGCTAAATACGTTTTAAGTTACGTTAAATAAATAAGTAATTAAGTATCATATTGATTTATATGTGATTAAGACAATGTTATTCGCTTTGAGCATACCATGGTGAGCCATCTTGTCTGACCGTGCATAGACCATCGAATTATTTTTCCGCCAAATCAGCGTCGCAGCAGACGCCGCATACGTGAAAAAGCGAAGTTGCAAAACGAAGCAGAAACAGCGCAAACGCTAGAAAAGAGCGGCAGGGCCAAAAATTAAGTGAAAAAGTGGTCACAAAAACGCCGTCAAAATTATTAAAAACGCTCAAAACGCAGGCCGAAAGTCCCTGACTAAAATGGCTATACAGCTGGACAAGATTCTGGCGGATATTTCCAAGGAAAAGGCCCTGCATCCAAACAACGCCAGCGCCACCAAACAGGAGCAGGATGACGCCTGGGCGCGCATTGGCCGCCTCAACAAGCTGACTGTGCACGAGTCTCGCTCCATTTTCATAGTGCTGCAAAAAAAATATGAGCAGGAGAAACTGAAAGGTAACTCCGGTTGGAAATTGTTTGGTCTCATGCAAAAAATCCACCAGGAGCCCAAGACGGTGATCAAAACCGAAGAGTGAGTACACAAAGTAATTGCTTAAATATTATTGAATTAACAATATCTTTTCCCCTGCCTGCAAAGTGAGCAATTGCCAATGGAGGAAGTGGAGGAGTACGAAATGCTGGAGGTGCAGGAGCAGGAAGAAGATGATGACGATAGCTCTGCCACTACGAGTCGGCCACAATACGGCCAGCCAACCAATTCCACAGGCTCAGCCAGCTCGGATGGCGACAGTCCCACAAAATCGAATAGCACTGGTGGCGGCACACCCGAAAAAGAGGATAAACCATACGCTAAGCCCAACGTGGATACGCCACGTCCTGCATTCGAGGAGAAGAAGCTGCTCAATACCATGGCCAACAACAATCCGCAACGCTCACAGACCAGCTCACAGGCCAATGCTGTGTCCGTGGCGGCAGCGGCACTTCAAAAGAAGGGCATTACCTTGAAAAAGACGCCGAGCAGCGCCGCAGCTGGACACAAATCAACGGCAGCGGCAACGGCGCAACAACACCAATCGAACAGCAATAAGGCCACGGCCTCCGTACGCACCACAATCCAACTGCCCGATTCAATGAAGCGCAAGTTGTCTGATGAGTGCGCCAGTTCGGCATCGCAAAAGAAACTCCAGAAAACACAGACTAGCCCCAAGGGCAGCCACGCAGCAGCAGCAGCAGCTGCTGCAGCTGCTGCTGAACCTTCAACTCCTTCAACTTCTGCCCCAACCAATGTGGTGCACACGACCACTGCTCAGTTGCTGCAGGTAAAGAAAGAGCGTGAAAGCAATCAATCACCGCCGCCGGGCATTAACATCATAACCATACCTGCCGCCTCACAGCAGCTCAATGGCAATCTCGGTGGTGGCGGCGGTGCCAACTCTTCGACAGGGGCTACAATGGCCTCCACATCGGTGGCCAGCACCAATGGCTATTCTCCGCACCTCGAGGAGCTGGACTTTAAGAACGAAATCATATTTGATTCGAGCAAAGTGAATGCCGGCTCTCATAATACAGCAGAAATTATTAATTTGGGCAACTTTGACAACTCGCTGCCGCCGACCTTCTTCAAGAATCTATGCAATTCAACGCGCCATGAGGCACTCGGTCTCTATGTGGCCAATGTGATGAATCGAATCTCACAACGCGCCGCTGCCAAACTGGAGCTGGGCATACTACGTGCCATTGTGGACGTGCAAAGCGATGAGCTGGAGCAGTAACAAGTTGATCAAGATTGACGGCAAAAACAGAAGAAACCCCTTTTTAGAGATAGTCCAGTAGAGAGACGTTTAATTAACGATATTATTTAATTTGCGTTTACACGAGCCTGTTCACACTTGGCGGACAAACGGAAAAATTCTATATATTCAAGAAATATATATCTATATAATATTTAGCAGATTTTAAAATATTTAACTATGCCCATTTTCAACTAGGGTTAGTTTTAACATTTATTTAATGACTTATTCTATGCATTCTAGGCACAATTCGCAGCTTTAGAATTTCTAACTTTTACCCTATAATTGGCGCACTAGCATCAGCTATTGGCAACAATATGACCTAATCAACCATAGTTAAGTGTAAAAAGCGTGTGCTTTTCTAAGAACTCGTGTAAGCAACGCATTTTAATTATAAATTGCTACGTTTATGCAAAGAGCCCAGATCTTATTTAATTTATATTTATATAAATATAAATATATAAATTAAAGTGATTTTATAAGCTGTATTTTCAGGATTATGAGGCGCTTTGCTTAAACGTAAATATTCTCAGCCATCTACCCCTTCCACTCCACTCACGAAATTCATTCATAGACTTTAGTAAATAAGTTCGTAAACCATTTCATTAAATTATATGATAAATAAAGACGCATTATAGCTCACTTACTTGCATTGTGCTTGAACTGCCGCTCCTGGTCTTGCCAGGCATAGGCCTCCATTTGCAGCGCTTCTTTGTTGTTGCCATGCCAAATGGCCAGCACATCCGTGTTTGAGCTCTGCTCTTGCATCATCTCCAACTGGCTGGCATTTAGTGGCAGCTGCTGCAGCAAAGCAAAGCTCTCCAGCACATAAGCGGGCGCTGTTGCGGGGAAGTCAAGAGTAACTGGTTGCATTGAAATATATGTGGATGTCTCACCCGCTAGACGCTGCTGCACTGCAGCCACATGGGCATTCAGCTGCTGCCAATTCTCAACAGCATTTGCCGCGCGTTTCCACTTGTAACCATCGAGTGCCACTTCACCCAGCTCATAGTTGGCCACGCTCAGCGGCTGCGTGAAGATCAGGTGACTGGCCACATGCAGATTTGGACGATTGTGGGCCTTATTTGCCAATAGCTCGTTCACAGTCAGTCCATTGATACGATCCACCCAGAGCTCCTCAATGTTGCTGCTCAGTATGCGATGTTGCTCCGGCAGCGCATTCTCCACCAGCAGCGAGCCAGCGATATGCTGCTCCCCATCGCATAGCAGCAGCTGATCTGCTTGCCAGTGGATGCCATTAACAGGACCCTTAACGCGCAGATCATTGTAGAGATTCAAGGATTCCAGTATTGTTGTGCCGGCAATGCTGTGATTACCATAAATGTACACCGTGTCGTTTATCCACTGAGCCACAGGCACATTTGCTACTGTGCTAGTGCCCGTTGCGAAGAGTCGTTTTATAGTGGCGCTGGCAGCTCTTTTAGTTGCGTCCAACAAGGTAACGCCCTGGGTATCGTTGCGCAGAACGTCATCAACTAAATTTAATTGATTTATGAGCACATTATTTAAATCGCCCGATACAAGAGCCTCCGATAAGCTCCATTGGCCTGTGATGATGTGTCGTCCAGCAGTTTTTAATGTGTTTGCCACGAAATCGTCAAAATTTAGCGAGACATTGCTGTTAAAAGTTTTTAAAAAATTTCGAATTTATGAATAAAACAAATATTAACGCAAATGTTCAACATTTAAAAATAACCGCGTCTTTAAATATACGGTTACACTGAGCATAAGCAAAGCGATTGTTTCGATAGTTCGATATTTTTTTCTAGTGCCATCATTTGTTTGGCAGCCCTGGCCCTGTCACTTCATTGTTTTTCTTCTCGTGAAGTGTCGGAACTTTGAATATTGTGCCTGCCCGTAGAAAGTGCATTTAATTTAACTTTAACATCAACAAAACTTGAGGTAAAGTCTACATTAACCCCAAATTGGACACAGTGCTTGTATTCAGCGCCAATTGCAACGTGTACAGAAATTTCACCTGCATACAGAAGCGCGCACAGCTGATTTTACCTTGTGTGTGTGTGACAGTTTTAGGTGGCGGCGGGTTGGGGAACGTTGTCTACGTATATCTGAGTGTGTGTGTGTGTCTACACAGTGCATGTCAAACTGCTTTTAGCGCGTAAACAAATGCAATGAAACATGATACCAATTACAGTCAAAGTCTTTGCAAACCACTTACCCTATGCCCTCAACAAGTGCGCCATCTTTAACACGTAGCTGTACTTGCTTCGCGGCCAGCGTCTGTGCAAAAGTGACGTCATGGTTGAAATTAAACGCCACATTGAGAAGCTGACTGCGAGTACGGCTAAAATAGTTGCGACCGACATGCTCCACATCCAAGCCATTTATTGTGCCCTGCAATGCAATTCTTTCACAACTGTTTGTCAGCGCAATAATTCCGCTTAGCTTACCTCAAACTCGACCAATCCCGCGAAGCTGGCGTTTGCCAGTTGCACAGCTTTCAGCTCAACCATCTCATTGTCCAGCCACAGATCATTGAGCAACTGCTGCAGCTTATGTCCGTTTAGCTTCTCATAGCTGGGCGCCATCTCAAACTGTGCTTGCTCCACGTGCAGCATGTCATATCCACCGCTCAGGTAATGCGTCAATGCGTCCAGCTGAAAGCCATTCAGGCTGCTCACATTGCACTGCTGGGCCGACGCCAACAGCTGACCATTGATCTTGAGCGGCGCTTGCAGCATGCCGCCGCCTTGCGCATACAGCATATCCTCCGGCACACGCAGTCCATTCACACGACCAACGCTCAGCGATTGTTGCAACACAATGGGATTAACTGCCAAGAGTTTTACGATTCGTTAATGGTACTTGCACATATCCCAACAAGTTGTGCTACTTACCAAATTTAACCGCTGGCAAGTGCTCCGTACCATTCAATCTGTAGCTGCCTTTGACCAGCTGCTCCATCGTAAAGTTGTTAAGGCGACCCTGAAGCAGCACATCCTTGTCGCTCGAGACAGACGCCAGGGTTTGTGGTGCTGTGAACTGCTGCGGCTTCCCGCTGCTCTCCAGCCAGCAGTTTCCCAATCTGGGAGCTGCGATCCCGTTTAGAGTGTCGCCAAAGCTAAGGCCACTTATGTTAACCGCATGTCTAAAGGTGAAGTCGCCCACGTATTTAATATTGCCCGCTAATTGTTGCAGCTGTTGCTCCACCTGCGCCACGCTCGCGTTGTTTATGTGCCCCTTGAGCCACACGTTTCTTGCGTGGATGGTGCCATTGAAATGCTCCGGCAGTTGCCAGCTGTGCGGTCGCTGTGCGACCTGCTGAAAGAGCTCGTCCAAAGTGTGGCCAAAAATGGTGCCATGCATGTGCAGCTGATCGACGACTAGCTCCTCGGCCTGAAGGTATTCCACGTACAAACTATTATTGGAGCGCTGCTCGCCGCTGTGTCGCATATATTCCAACAATTCCAGACCATTCAGCAGCAGTGTGTTGGCATTCAATTGCGGCGCCTCCAGACCGGCCAGCTGCATGGGAAATTTAAAGCTTTGGTTGCTACTTTTGAGCAGCAGCAGCTGCGGCAGCTGCTCCACATTGATGCCATTCAGGATGTTGACCTCGCCGAAGCCATCGCGTATGGTTAGACTTTGGGGCAGAAATTTTGCGCCCTCAATCACCTGTACCTGCTCGACATTCAGCTGCACCAGCTCCTGCATATCCTGTGCATTGATAAAGCTCAGCTGGGTGTCGTTGGCGCTTAGCGGTTGCTCAAAGCGCAAATTCAAATTCTCTAGAGATTGATCCACACGCAGCGCCTGCTGCAAGATCACGGCTGCTGATCTCTGTGTGACTGCATCAAGCACATCCTGCACTTGTAGCAGCTCGCCAATGGTCACGTCTCCTTCGATCACATAGTCACCCTGCAGTTGCAGCGCCTCATGTGTCACCTTCATGGGCGACATGGCGAGCAGCTCGGAGCCCAGCAATTGACCCTTTTAGGGAATAAACGAATCGCCAAGTTATAAATTATATATGATAGTGCATTTTTATAAAAATATTTCATAAGTCGTAAGTCTGAGGATTTGGGATATAACTTTCACTTTCCCTTATTACCCAAATAACGTGAATTTCCCTTGTAAATTTCCCACGCATTTCTTTTTTCCATTCAACAGCATTCATGGAATGACCATAGGGCATTGATTTTCCATTTAAATTCCCATTTTATGAAGGCATCATATAAACGTAATAAATGTACATTTTTTTTTTTTAATTTATAATGTATGAAGATTCTTAAAACCTTTAGATATATTAAGAACAAAAAAGGAGGTCAACTTTCATGTAAATTTTCTACCAATTGGGGAACGAATAAATTCCCATGTAAATTTCCCATTAATGTTTTACTATATATACTTCCATTATTTCCCATTTTGAATGAATAAAACAACTGAAAGTCCCATAAATGTTTGGCAGTGAAAGGAAATTATAATTTACCGAATTTTATATGTAATTGCTATAACAAGACTTTTGCACTCACCGCAATCGTGATGGGCTCCAGCACTCGTATATTCTGAAAACGTTTGGCACCCTCAATCACCTGGGTGTGATTCGCCTGGTGAAGCAGCACATCGAAGCGCTGGCGATCTACGTGTATCTGATTCAGACGCTGATTAATGAGCAGCCGGTTCACCTCGATGGGCTGTGCGAATTGCACATCCTGCTGCACAATGTAGTCGCCACCATCGATGGAGACAAGCTGACCCAGCGGCCGGTCGTTAATCTCATTGCTGTTGACCCGCACCGCCTCGGCCTTTAGGTTGCTTATGTCCACGGGCGCTTTGACGAATTGCACCTCGCTGCCCCGCCGCTTGAGCGTCTGCTCCAGCAGCTGTGTCCAGTTGTGGCCATTGAGTTTGCCTGCTAGCTGCAGCTCCTGCACGCTCAGCTGGTCCAATTCGGGCACAAGCTGATCCGTGGCTGCCTCCCTGTACTCCTCGCTCACATACACTTTGCTGGCATTGACCGACTCGTAGTTGGGCTTATGTCTGTCCACTCCATTAATGTGCTCCGCCCGCAGCCTCTCATGCACCACCAAAATGCCCACTGTTATCTCTTCGAATTCGTGCTGCTCTTTTGGCTGCTCCAAGGCATCCCGCTTGACAGGATGATGCTGAGCCTGAGCTGCATCCTGTTCGATTACATCCAGAGCACGTTTCGCATAGCGCAGGGCATCCCAATAGTTTGTGGTCAGCTTCTGTTGCGCATCGACTAGCTATGGAGTGGGAAAATATGGATTGAAACTATTTTTAGTTGTCAATCGTTATTATAAATCGAAAATTAAATTGTAGCACCTAATTTATAAAAAGATTTGAAACAAAACCTGGGTTCATGCAATATTTTATGTATTGTTTTAGACCTGTTTTAACTATATACACAAGCACACACAATAAGCTATTGGAAATCTATTTATAATAAGTATAATAATTATATAACTTATACTATTTGCCACTCACCGACTTCGTATTCACACGCTTGATATGCATTCTCTGTTGTTCCCGTTTTTTTAGTTTTTGCTGTGGGATAAAACTTGATCAATTCCACTTCTGAATCGATGTAACCTCCAACTCACCTGCAGACCCAGCAATAAATTCTCCACATTAACTTGCTCCAATCTCTTTGTCTGCTCCCGTGCCCATTCTATTATTTCCTGACGCATAACATTCGCATGCTCGTCCTGTTTGTAGAGCGGTTGGAATATGTTTGTCTCATTGGCGGCCATATTCTCATTGGCAATAACTGTTAAAGGAGGGGGCTAAGTAATAATTCTACTAATCGATTCCACACTAACTCACCCAGGTAGCTTTGCTCGTTCTCTTCGTAGCTGCGCATGCGCGCCACGCCCCTGCTGAAAGCGCCTTCGGTGAACTGCACTGTTGATTCCTCGAATTTCCAGTCGTTGAGGTTGTAGATTTTAACATCCTGCTTGTTGCAGGCCACAAAGAGCAGAAACTTTTCCGACACCGCATGCTGCAAGTGAATGGAAACGCGTGATTTTATTTCACCTGGTTCATTTTTAGGTGGCGTATGCCGTTATTTAACTGCAAACATTTATTTTGACTTTGTTTTTAAACCTGGCAAAATGGATCTATAATATATTAATATATTATATATATATTTCTTTTTTGGTTTTTAAGCAATAAACCGTTTTGCTTGCAACACAGCATACTTCGCCTAGGCATAGTTAGACTATAACAGTTTGACAGCCATTGTGTATAGTACTTACCGTCACGGGCAAAAAACGTTCCAGTGCATAGAAACTCAAACGTTGATAGGGCACAAACTGTCCATTATCATAGACATAGATCACCGTATCCGCCTCGCCATCGCCGCCACTGACACTGGCACTAGCACTAGCACTACCGCCCCCTCCCGCAGCCACCGTGTTGCCCAATATGAGAAAGTGTCGACGCGTCACTTCATTCACCGGCAGACTAAAATACTTGACATCGACAGCACCATTGCTGCGCAGTCTTTGGAACAGCTGAAAGCGACGCGCTGTCGCATCGTATTTGTAGATTTCGGAATGAGTGGAGGTGCGTCCATCGGCACTCGCGTAATTGGCCACCGCCACATAGTCGGCATAGTCAATGCCAAAGGCCTCCAGCCGGCGGGCATTGCTGCAGGGTATGGCGCCGAGGCGCTGAAATGTGCCGCTCGTCCACTTGAAGTAGGGACAACGCTGCTGCTCCGTCTTGGCGCCACCATCGTAGGCCTGCAGCAGCGTCAGCTCCTGGCTGCTAATCCTCAAATACATGCCCCGCAATCGCAAACCGGCAAAGTATTGCACCGTGCGCAGACCGCGCTCCGGCGACAGCTCATAGATGGGCGAACCGTCACGCGCCTGCAGCACGGGCTCGGTGTGATTATAGCTGAGCGCCACATAGCCCAGACCCGCATATGCCAGGCAGTCCAGTGCCACGGCCTTGGGCGCCGGCTGCTGCAGCAAAAGCGCATAGTCCTGCTCCGCCGCACGCCACACGAAGACGGCAAAATGACGCACACCCGCCGCATCCTTGTGCAGAGTTGTCGCATACTTCACTGTGGGCAACTGCAGCATACAAATGTCCAGTGGAAAGGGCACGGGTACAGAAGCAACACGCTCTAGGCCATTAAAACTGTAGGCGGCTGTGTTGGGTGAAAAGGTGTTTGGTATACAATATATAAATATTTGAATTTAAAAATGTCTGTAATTTAAATCGATCCATCAAAGCAATGTTGAAGTTGGAACGATATATATGTTCTACTCAGAACCCATCGAAAATGGCTAAAAATGGTGGAATGCTTGTGTGCCGATGTGTGTAACAGGCAGTAGGAAGGATCTCCGAACGCCATATACCAACTATAAACCCATGACCAGGCCAACAAGCTCGAAGCTAAAAACTCCTGTTTTCGATAAAAATCGAATTAACGATTTAGTTTCTTAAGCTTATACTTAAAAATTTGAAGAGCTAAATACTTCTCGTAAATTACATTCAAATTAAATATATTTCATTTGTGGATTACTTTTCCCAACACTGGAAAAGATTTAAATTTAAAAATAATTGCGATTTAGAAGTTCGAAGGCATTAAAGCGCCCACATACTCTAGTTGATGAAAGCTCTATATATTATCCAAAGCTTTAAAGAAACCAATGTAATCTAAACTAATACTTCTAAAAAATATACTTTTTACCATTTACATTCGCTAAGAGCTTTTAGTTTCAACCTTTCTTAGAGCTCTATAAATTTTCAAGTAACTAGTCTCCAATTTATAGACTTTAGGCTGTTAAAGCGTCGCCCGAGACTAAACCAAACAACTCTCTCTCAATTTTCGCCAGCCATTGGCCATGGATCTGCAGGCCTATCGACGCTGCATTGGCCAGCAGCTGGAGGAGCTGGAGCTGCTCAGTTCCATTTACTGTGCGGCTGGTGAGCTGCAGCTGCTCGACGCAGGCGTCGTGGCCGATTTTAATGAGTTTATGCAAACGGAGTCACAGACGCCGCTGCGCTCCAATTTGGAGTACATCATCCGGCTTAGCTTGCCAGCCAAGGAGTGTGTGGATGTGCGCATTGAGCTGCCGCATTTGTATCCGCAGCTGGAGCTGGCCAGGATTAGCGTGCATACAACGCTGCTGGACAAGATCAAGGAGCAGCATCTTAAGCTGGAAATCGCCAACTATTTGTTGGAACAACGTGAAGCTGAGGAGCCTTATATATATCAGCTGCTCAGCTGGCTCCAAGATCAGATCGAAGCGCTGATATTGCGTCCGACCAGCGAACTAGAGCGCGAGCCGGCAGAGGAGCAGCCCAGAACAGCACAGCTGGAGCGCCTTTGGATTTACTCGCATCACATCAAGTCGAGCATGAAGCGGCAAGAGTTGATACGCCAAGCACGTCAGCTGGAGCTGAGCGGCTTCAGCAGACCTGGCAAGCCGGGCATAATCTGCGTCGAGGGCGAGCCGGAGCAGGTGCAGGAATACTGGCGAAGCATCAAAGCCCTGCGCTGGCAAAAGATCAGCCTCGTGCGAACCGAGACCTGCCGCAAGCGCCGCTTTGAGAACTTTACCGAGCAACTGTTCAATGCCGCCGATGGCGAGGAGGGCGTCATAAACATGGGCCAGTTTATCAAGTTCCTGGAGGCCCATGGCACAGGCTATATGAAATCGGAGTTGTTTGGTTTAGCCTGAGCTTTTCTGCGTCTTTTTTCAAATCGACTGTAAATAAAATTTGATTGTTTCTTTTATGTAATTCGTAAAACCTTTGTCGAAAAATTGCTGCATCTCGCGCTTGTGCAGGCGCTGCGACTCCGCGTCCAGATCCGAAGCGATGCGGTAACCAGGATAGCTCTCCTCGAAGCGCACCTCGAATGCATGGCCATGCCTCCATACTAGCCACAAGAATATTAATACAAATACTAAACGACACATACTTAATTGAAACGAAGCCAAACACGTGCTGAAACAGCCCAGTCGTAACTATAGATCTGAAGCTTTTAAAACGGTTCCAAAAGCTCCAGCTGCTGTTGAATGAGCGCAGGAACTCCATGAGAGTGAAAGGGAGAGAGAATGTGTGAGCATCTTCTTCTTGCGGATTTGATCATGATCAGCTGTCCAGATGCGCTACCATGCTCCGGGTCCATAAGTTTTGCAACAGCTGAGACTTTTTTGAGCCCAAAATAAGTAAAAAATTTTAAAAAACCATTGGAAATTTATTCAGTTTTAGTTTAAACATCAAATTTTAAGAGATTTCTAACCATTGAAATTAATGTACTTTAATTTAGTTATTAAGTGAGTTAAGTTATTTTTCAAGGACAAATTGGTTGAGTTTTGTGAAAGTAAACAGAGCCTTAAGCCTAGGAAGTGTATTTACTTAGAATTCATATGAAAATCGTTTGAATTATGACAACAGGAGATTGGGATTCCCATGAATAGAAGGCTTTAAAAACCACAAATTGAGACTTTAAATAAACCCCTCGCCATTAAGCTGTGGCATTCGAGTCTCATTGATATTGGACGTTTCCCCCAGCTTTTTAGTTTCCCTAGCCGCAGACTGTGATATCTCCTTGTCCGATCTCTGCTCGGCATTTGCTTGTCCAGATTTGTTATTCTGAATGAAATCACAATACAAACAATGGTGAATACGATTTGCGCTGGCTGCTCTGCGTTTTTGAACACACGCGATTTGTGCATAGGCACGTCTGAAGTTCTCATTGTTGAAGCCATAGATGATGGGATTGACGGCGGCATTGACAAAAATGAGGTATTGCGAAAAGTATGAAAAGTACTTCATGCCACAATCCACGCTCGACTCGGTGCTGTAATACTTTTCGCGCAGCACCACGAAAATGGTGAAGGGCAAACGCAGCAACACGAAAACAATGACCACAATGAAAAGCGTTTTGGCCACGCTGCGCTTATAGTTGACACTGACTGGATTTTCGCGACTCAAGACGCGCTTCTCATAGCGATCCAGCTGGAAGTTGTTAAGTGGTTATATATGTTAAGTTGAGCTATAGTCGTATATTTTCTAAGTTTTTACCTTTATAAATATAGCCGTATAGCAGATGAGCATAATACCGAGTGGCAGCCAAACCAGTACCGTGATCAGTACATACCAGTACTTGGGCAGCACAGTCATATTCTCCTTGCAGTAGCGTTCCGTAAAGTTCCGCCAAATACGCACCCTGTACTGCCGATAAATGGCCAAGGGTAGAGCCAGCAACAGCCCCGCCAGCCAAGTGCCAGCGATGACAATCCTTGCACCGCACAGCGTTAGACGCGTCTCCTGGGGCAGAACAATCGCTGTGAGACGATCATAGCTGACCACCGAGAGATTCAGTACGGCTGTGATCAGAAAGACAACTACTAGAAAGCCCTCCAGCTTGCAGCCCACACAGCCCAGTTGGTAGTTCTGATAGAAGTCGTTGATCAGGAACATGGCAGGGCAAATTAGCAGGGTTAGAAAGTCGGCCATTGCCATATTGGCTATTATCAAATTCGTTGGCGATCTCAGTGCACGATTCGTGGCTATCAGATAGATCAAGATGTAGTTTCCATATAAACCAAAAATAATCAGTGGCAAAAACGAGATGATTTTCCACGCAATCTCCTCATTCGCTTTGTGCAGCCAAATGCGCTCCGCAGGAAAATCCCATTGACTAAAGTCAAACTGCTTGGATATAGTATGGAGTATGCAGTAAATCTAATAATTCTTTATATTTACACATACAACTCACCTGTATGCTATAGTTATTTGCAGTCATGTTGGCTCTCAACTAGTCGATGTCTGGAGCGCAACTGAGTTGGACAGCTGGACTAACATGCAAATTTACATGAACATTTTTATTGATCCTGTCTAATTCACTTAACTGATAGATAAGGCTATTAACACTTGTCACTGATATCGCACACTAAAAGCTTATGAATTTGACGCTTTGCTGAGTGTCAACGTGGGTGATGTTTACCTTTAGTAATGTACATACAACTCGGCAAGCTGTCCATCAGACGCCGATTCTCTTTGCGCCTCTGAAACAAACTGTTTTATAGTATCGCTCCTCTTTGCGATTCTCAGACATCTAAATGCATGTATTTAAATAGGAAAGTTTTTGAACAAGAGTGCTTACTTTATTACTATATAGGAGATACCTCTAAGGCTTTTTTAAAGGGGACACAATTTTATATATATCACACATATCACTAAAAAGTCAAACGAGATCGGGTTTGAGTACAAGCAAGTCGAAGAAGGATGTGGGAGAGAAAGCCAGAAAGTTTATTATATTGCCAACGCAATTTCTTAATATAAAACACTTACTATAAAAGCATGAAAATCTGTAAGTTTTACTTGAATTTATGAGAATCGCATAAAAGGGCGACCTTTCAAAAAGAGTAAACTATAGTGGGTCCTATAGTTTATTAGATTGCCAACACAATTAATTTATAGGTTAATATGAAAAGCGCATAGAAGGGCGATATTTCAATGAAGTTCTTTTCTTAATTTTCACCTTCAAGCTTGAACCTGATCCTTATGCTTATTCAGTTGGCTTATGGATATCATATCAACATACTTTACAATATGTCCTCGTGCCTTGAACCCTCTGCATAAGCATGACCTATTTTAGAGGGCATCTTTTTCGCTTTCAACCCCCAAAGAGCTTGTGCTTATTGAATGGCTTGAGTTCAGTTTGCTCTTGGCATTTAATTAAATTTAAAGTTAAGGCAATTTCGGGATTTTTTTCCCATTCAATTTCAGTTCATGGTGTGAGCTAATCTAATCGATGTCCAATTTACGGAAGGAGCCTTCAATGCCGAACATCGTGTCGGGACTCAGACGTTTGCCCGGTCGCAGCTGCTCGTTAACGCCGTAATCGTTCTCCTCCTTCAAGTAGTCGTTATAGCCGAGCATCTCCTGCTCCATCTGGGCAATGATATCACCAATGCGTCCATTGTCGCCGCCGTACTCCTCTGGCAGATATTCGCGTGGTATTATCTCGAAAAGTTGCTCCATGTTTTTGTGCACATAAAACTGTGAAAGGAAAAAAAGTTAATAAAGTGGAAATAAATAACCCGTTAAAAGAACAAAAAATAAAATATTCCCACTAACCGTTGGGAATTGAAAATATTAAATAGTGTATAGAAACTCGCAGCTCAATATAAAAACTACTTGTAAATTTCGAAATTTATCAGCTAGTTAAAACTGTCTAAAAAAAGTTGTCGTGCATTTCTAGTTAATAGGGTTATCAAGAATATTTTGGAAAATCTTCTGGTTGTCACTCTTTGAGTAATTATTTGTGTAGTCTAAAATGCGTTCGAGTTAAAAATTTTCGATTAGAGGAATAATAATTTATGACAGTTGTTCAGTCTAGTCGTAAAACTAATTTGTTGCCGATAAGAAAGCATTACGCATCTTAAATTGAATTGTGAATTCCCCAAGTTTAGTACTCCAATTATATTGGGGTTATTTGAATATCAGTACATGTAACATAAGGGCTAATCGAAACGATTATTGATTTTCTATAATTGGAAAGCGATTGAAGAGCTTTTCAGCTTACCGAACGAAATATGGTCTGGAACAGCTGAGTAAACTCCGATAAGGGTTTGATAACAAATGCATTGGATTATCGTCTAGTGACTGAAATTTCAACCCGCCCTTCCGCGACTCACTCGATTTTGTAGTTTGGTGGGCATAATACTCTTGGCCAGGTTGAGCACAGCAACCGCCTCCTTGGGACAGTTGACCAAATGAACGCCCTTCATGCGCGTGGGCGTAGCCTTTTCCGCAAACACGCCCATTTTTTTGATGAGCGTGAAGTCCATTTGGGCCACAAAGCTGAGACTCATCTGGGACAAATCGAGAATCTCAATGTAGCCACTGATTATGCTATTGTCATCCTCGCGTATCTGGCGCTCCATAAGCAGCGTCTGATAGCGAAACAGGTCGACCATTTTGAAAATCTTCGGATCGAGTTTGGAGTAATCCGTTAGCGCGATGCGTGGTCCGGCGGGGCCAATAGGTTTGGGTAGCTGCACATATGTGCTGTTGGCATAAAAGAATTGTTGCATGGATAATGTTAAGCTGGTCAGCAATCTGTGACTCACCCCGTACGACACAGCGCAATGGTGCGCTCATCCATTTGACGATTGACGAATACTTCGGGCATCATGCTCTTTATGGTATAGAAATGATCCAGCTTGGACTTGGCCTTCTCCAGGCTGAATTTGCAGCCGCGCAGAAAGGCAACCAAAAACTGTGCATCCTGGCGGCATTTCAGATGCGGCTGCTTGGCCAGCCAATCCCGCAGAGCCTGCAGATCCGCAGGCAAACGTTCCGCCACCTCATTTAGCTCCGTTTCAGCAATGTGGCGCAACTCGGCGCTGAGTGGACGTACAAACTCGGCCATAACCAGCATATAGACCAAAACTCGACCGTGTCTCGTGGCGACTGTGCGACTACTGAAACTGGCCCATTGTCCTCTGGGCTTTAATCAGTTGGCGCTAATCTTGCGCTTTTATGGGCCCATTCATTTGGCTATTTGATAATGCTCGCCGCTGTTCTGCTCTCGAGTGCTGCTTCTCTCTGAATGCTCACTGTACAGGTCGCTGCCATCGATTAGATTGAGAAAATGTTAGAAAATCATGCTTGCTAATTGTTAATCGTCAAAAATAAGATTGCAGCTGTTCGAGATAGCTTTTCGGGGCCCCACAAAGTTGGAACCGCTGCTGGGGCGATGCAGCTGCAAAAGGCGCATAGCAAAGTTCGTTTCTGCTGATATCTATCTGTTAATCGAACCACGCTACAGTTATATCTGCCTAAAGCCTTATCTTATCGCCGAACTGTCGCTGCACAGTGGCACGCAATTGCACCTTTAATGTGCAAAATGTGCGCATAGAAACCCTTTTTTTGAAAAATCTTTTTTTCCTTACTTTTTCTGAGTGATGTGTAGCTATGGTATTTTAATTAATCATTATTTTTAATAATTATGTTATTACTAATTAAAAATAAACTAAAATAAGTTAAATTTTGACCCTGTTTAAAACTCCTAAAAATTGCATTAAAAGACAAGATTAAATGCTTGAAATTTGAGAGCAACTTCTGAATAATTTAAAAAAGCATCAACTGTCAATTTGATTGATGGGAAGAAATATATCGAATTTTGGTTTATATAGCAATCTTTATATATTTTTTTGTGAGTTTTATACTACATCATTGTTTCGTAAGCTCTTGTTGTACCAATTTAAAGTCGGACAGTTTTTAATTGGGGGGCGTTAATATAATTTATATATATTTGTAGGATTTTTTTGTTCAAAATAGCAAATAAAAAGAACGAACACAGCCGCTAAATCAAAATTTTGTTGTTTTTGTATATGCTAGATAGTTTTTAAAGTGAAATTTGAATGATTTGCGCCATTGTACATTGGCCGTGTCAATATCGCCTTGTAGCTTCTGCTAGTTTAGTGTACACTTGTTTACCAAGTGCTGGCCACCTCAAAGCAGGCATCGAGTTTGCTATTATTAGTTGTGTTTGAACCTAGACGGAGCACAGAAGTCTCTCCTACACCTTTCTGGCCGGGAATTCATATTGTCACAATTGCTTAAAGTTCTGTTAATCAAATTTGCAGTTATCAAAACACTATGGCCAAAATAAGAGAGCTGGTGCCGGAGCTGGCGGAAGTGGCGCGCTTGGAGCTGAACGAGGATGAGGCGAACCGAGATGCGTTGATTGTGGCCCTGCGCACTTGGATCGATGAACAGAACTATCTGGTCGCGCGCACCGAAGATCAGTTTCTGGTCGCATTTCTGCGTTTCTGTCAATGGGATCTGGAGGAGGCCAAAAAGCGCGTGCTCTTCTTCTACAACTACAAGTCCAAGGAACGCAGCCTACTTAAGTGTCGTTCGGTAGATGACAAGGTCCTCGAGCTGGCCAGATCAGGGTGAGATCAGAGAGCGTCAGGAGTATGCATTAACAATATAACTTGATTTCTGATTTGATCATTTTGCAGTATATTCGCTACACTACCCAATCCCATTGGTCCAGGTGGTCCACGTATCCACTACACACGCATGGGGCACATAGAGACTTCCAAGCATAGCGTTTCCGACATTTTTCGCTTCCACGCCTTCCGCTCTGAAATTGAGATCAACACCGACGACAACTGGAACATTGCCGGCGTTGTGGAGGTTATTGATTTTACTAAAATACCTTACTCGTTGCTGCTGCAGTTCGATCCCAGCTTGTTCAAGCGCATGAATGCCTTCCTGGAGCATGGCTTACCCACGAGCTTAGTAGCCACGCACATTGTGAATGCCTCGCGAGAAACACAGTTTGTGCTAACCATAATCCGCAATGTGATGAAACAGAAGGAACTGGTGCGTAGCAAAAGGAATATATAAAAAAAACTTTCATTATATTTAAATTCAAATTTTGTTTTAGCTGCACATACATCCTAATTTGGAGTCGTTGTACAAGGCCATTGGCAAAGAGTACCTGCCGGCGGAGCTGGGCGGCAATAATGGCTCACTGAACGAGGCCATTACACGCTATGAGATGCAACTGAACAGCTTTACGAATTACTTCAAGGATGAGGAGCGTTTCGGTGTTGACGAGAAGCTGCGAGCTGCCAGCGAGAAGGAGCAGCGCCCCACACTGGTCGCCGGACCTGCCAATGACGACGGTACCTTTCGCAAGCTGACCTTTGATTGAGGCTGTGACAGCGGCGGTGGCAGTTAATTGTATATTCAGATGCACATACTATACACACCTCTCTCTATATTTACATATATATATAAATATATATATATATTTACATACCCCATCCATATATAAACTACAGCGAACTTTGGACATAGCTGAACCTGATATTTTATAACAATTCATAGAAAGCAACATCGAAACCTAAAGCAAATTGAACAATGTTACAACTCAAAAAAAAGTGCACACTAAAAAAATGAAATTAATGAAAGAAAGAAAAAACAACAAAAAACGCCATCAAATGGCAAAAACCTCATGAATGTCGATTATAATTTATTGTCGGTCTTATCAACGCACATACCCCCATTTCTACGATTAGTCGCCCCCAAAATCGTTCTCGCCACATTTTGCTTACAATGGACGTCTTCTACTTATATACTATGCTAAGTTCTTGTTGGCTTTTATTTTAATACATATACATATATAAATATCTAATTTTTCGATCATTTTTGCGTTAAGTGTCGTTTCTACTAATTTTTGATACTAGTTTACACATATACCTAAACATACCTACATATATATATATATATATATATTTAGTACATACACACTACATATATATAATTGACGGTGTATTGTAGCGACCCATGTTGAGTACGTTAATAAATTAAAGCGAATTTGTTTAAATGTCAAACAAAATACATTTGAAGCGCAAAAAAGATACCATCCAACTGATATTTTCATTGATTCTTACCTTGATATATAGTAATCGTGTGTAATGTAATAACAAGCTGATAAGCTCCGATGACGTGTCGCACCTTGGTATTTATGTTGCGATATTATCTATGCTTACGCTCTACGTAAGCCTACGCGAAGGCAAGGTTGCTGATAAAATGTTTTAAACTAAGGAACAAAATCCATTTAATCATATTTGAAATGCCAAATATTGAGATTTTTAAATGACAAACTATGTCAGCTTAGAAATTGGTTTCAATATTTTACATTGAAATAATATTTTGCTCAGCATTTCAAATTTGAGTTTAAGGCGCGCAACTTCTAGCTAGCTATAGGTGTGAACGGGACAACTCTATAGGCGCGCAGCAGCAGTGCTAACAAACGTCCTTAATACGAATAAGTGTTGTGCAGCAGTGTAATTTGGACTTTGTACGGCAGCTGATTTAATCGCCGTGAAGAAATTTGTCCGGTTCAATTCAACAACATGGCACAAGCTATTAAGTTATATTATGACTTTTTGTCGCCGCCATCGCGTGCACTGTGGCTGGCGCTCAAATTGTGTAAAACCCCATTCGACGACTGCCCCGTGGCGCTGCGCAAGCGTGAGTTCAACTGCACCTGAAGCCGCTGGCCGGCAAATAAAACTCGACTTGGTTGTTGTTGTTGCAGGCGAACACTTGACCGATGAGTACAAAAAGATCAATCGCCTGCAGAAGGTGCCGGCACTGGTGGATGGCGATTTCCAGCTATCCGAGAGCGTGGCCATGATACGGTATATCTTCATACCAAGTGCCAAAGGTCATTAGAAAATAATACAAAAAACTTGCATCATTGCAGCTATCTCTCGGATAAAAACCAACTGAGCGAACAGCTTTATCCGAAAGGCCTGCAGGCACGTGCACGTGTGGATGAGTGCTTGGAGTGGCAGCATGTAAATGTCCGTGTGCCCTGTGGCATCTACTTCATCAAGGGCTGGCTGCTGCCCGTCAATGGACTAGCCGCTAAGCCTAAGCCAGAAGTGGCCGAAAAGCTTTTGAAAGATGTTGAAGGCTCATTGGGTGCCTTGGAGCACCTCTGGATGAAGGAGGAGTTCTTGGTCGGTAATAAGCTGACCGTTGCCGATTTATTAGGCGCCTCCGAAATCGAACAGCTGAGTAAGTGTATCAGCAGGTTCGCCGCAAGGCTTCACTAATATGCCTTATCATAATTTCCAGAGCTCTGCCAGTACAATGTGAATGAGCGACAGTTTCCCAAGGTGGCCAAATGGTTGAAGCGTGTGCGCGATGCGGCCCAGCCTTATCATGATGTGGCCTATGAATTTGTTCAGAAAAAGTCCAAGCAGCCAGTCCAGGCTAAGCTCTAAGCTGTTCCAGACAGCTCTGCTTGGCCTTTGCCCTTTACGACTGCATTTGAGTTTTATATACTGCCCAGTTAATATTGTTTTGGTTTTTCTTTATTGCCTTTATTTTAAATTAATCTACTTGTTGTTTGTGCTTTAATCGATTTTTCTTTTGCTACGACATTAAAAAAATAACTATTTACTGTTAAAATATGTACTAGTATCAGATGTATAAACTAATCAATGTCCAATTTGCGAAAGGAGCCTTCGATGCCGAAAAGTGTTTCGGAATTTATGGGCTGTCCGCGCCGCAGTTTCTCATTTGTACCATATATCGCATCCTGCTGGAAGAAGTCCGTATAGTCCAACAGCTTTTGTGACCAGATATCGACAACATCCTGGATATTGCCATTGGTGCCGCCATATTCAATGGGCAGGCATTCCTTGGGCACGTGCTTATAAAGTGTTTCCAGTTTAGAGTGTATATGGAACTGAGAAGGATTTATATATATATATAGATAGCTATAGTCATATGAATTGTTATTGCTCTTTCGACTTACCCGCTTGCGTATCTTTTCGCTCATTAAACTCTTGGCTATGGACATTGCCTTCTCGGCCATGGTTGGTGCATTGATAAAGTGGAAACCTTTGGGTCTATAGGGCAGCGCCTTATCGCCCAGCACGGCCAGTTTCTTGATCAGCACCGCATCGAATTGGAACATGTGGCCGGTGGTAATGCCCTTCATGTCGATAATTTCCACGAAACCACAGACCATCGCATTGTCATCCTCTCTTATTTGAATCTCGCCGAGCATGGTGTTAACCTGCATGACCTCCGCAATGGAATACTTGTTGGAATCGTACTGACCATAGCGAGAGATATGTATGCGTGGTCCGTCCAACTGCAGTGGTTGGGGCAGGCGTAGTAGGCAGCTGCAGGGATGCAAAATATATGAAAACTTTGAAGATTTCTAGTCCTAACAGAACCTACGCAGTTTTGATTATGTTGAGCTGTTTCTCGCCCACAAAACGATTTTTGTACAGCTCCGGCACCGCGCCACGCATGGCATAGAAGTTGTCCAGCTTGAGCTTGGTCTTCTCCAGACTGTATTTGCAGCCGCGCAGAAAGGCGACCAGAAATTGCGCATCCTGGCGTGCCTTCAGATGCGGCTGCTTTGAGATCCATGTGCGCACCGTCTCAATGTCCTCGGGCACACGTTCGGGCACCTCGCCCAGCTCCTGTTGCGCCTTCAGCGCCAGCTCGGCGCACAGCGGACGTATGTCATTATCTTCGTGGCTTTGATTGGTCGACATGATTTTGGCGGTACGGTTTTCGGGTGGGCTCACTTATCTGATAATACACATAAAGTTTTGATTTATTGAATTTTGTTCTGGGCGATGGATAGATAATAGTCAAAAGTGAACTTCCGGGCAATTTGAAGCTTTCACGGTTTTTGCGGGCAGCGATTAGATATGAACTAAGGTAACCAGGTGCTAGAATTTAACGAACGAGATTCGTCATAGATTGGACAAGCCCTTCCAGCATACACCACACATTAAGCACTATTGATTAGATTCTGCGTTCACAGTTAATAGCATAAGATAGTTGAGCTTAAGGCACAACTATCTGCTAGTTTGGGCTTAGTCACAGCCAAGACAAGGTGGGCGTTATCAATGCCGCTCGAGTTCAGACCTTAGCGATATCTATATCTATATATATATATATATATATAAAGTGGGTGCAGGCCTTGACTTGTCTTTAACTAGGCGGCACAAAGCTTTGCGGAATTTCCACTGCTGCTCGACCTCTACTCACAATTGTCTCTAATTTAATATAAGCAGTTATATATATATGTATATTTATATATGTATCTGGGCCGACGTACGTATTGCTGTGTAGGTGTATGCACATAGATATGGATAGCCGTATAATTTACGTCCGTATTTAAATATTGAACCACTTTGTGCTACTGCCCACGGCTGTGGTCTATGCGCGACTGTCAACGCTCCGGTCGTGCGATTGGCGGTTTTGGATCTGATTTTTGGGTGCTCGTGCTCGGGCTCGGGCTCGGGCTCGGGGGACTGGGTTTCGGGACACTCTCTCTTGATGGTGTCGTCACGGGCCATGACGCATTGACAATAATGACAATATTGAATATAGCACTCAAGTGCTGAAAGACTGAAGCCCCGAGTGCAACTGAGCGGGAGAATTTGAGCTTCTGCTCTGTTCTGGGTCTGCCGAGCGATTGTTACAATAATAATTCAGCACCTTGTGTCAAACGACATTAAACACAAGATAAGATAACAAAAGCCTGTAATTTTTTTTTTGTATATGTAATATGTAAGTGGACATTATAAAGCTATCACTCGAACAGTTACAGCAGGCAGGGCTTAACATATTCAATCCGTGAATATTTACCGATTATACATTATACAGATCTATAAATAACAAATGTTTTGACTCTCTTCCGGCTTCAATTGTTTAACTGTCACTGCCCCAGTTATCAGTTATCGGTTATACTTATATACGTATATATGTATATATCTAAAGCATTTTTATTTACCTGTCTATAGCGCTAGATAAGGGCATTATCGTTAAACATGATACATCTGTTTTTTACTTAAATAGACTTTTTTGGCTTGCTACATTTTTACGTAGCCCAACTAATTATCATTTTTTATCGTATATAGTAGATACTCGTTCACAAAGCTTTTTATACTATATAAAACAAAGGCAACTGGCCTACAGACATAAAATACTCAGAATTTGACAACAAGCTACACTACCTCGAAAAACAGGCGCCATACTTAAGTTTTTTTTTTCACATTAATTTAAAAGATCGTAAAACTCGTCATGAAGCGATACAAAAGCAATTTGATTTGTCAAAGCTGACGAATAATTTTACTGCACAATCTGTGCACTTTGTTATCATTCACCTTTGATATAAACAGTATACCAAACACGATATCGATATGGTTTTCATATGCCTTACAGATTTCATCATTGATTATAGTTTTTTGTCATACAACAAGCCGGTATGATAGCGATATTAGAGAATCCTACATAGTTACATTCGAAGCAGATCCCAATCAATAAAATAGTTCCTTCCCGTCATTAAGCAGTCAGTAGGATCTCGAGAACCAACTGTATTAATCTGCAGTCAATAATTATAGGATATCTTTGGACTGTCAACCATCGAAAATTATCAAAATAAAAGTTTCTAATAATTCGGAATATTATAGGATCATTTGCAGTAGTTATTTTATGAATTTCGAATGATAAACTTTGTTGGCCTCGTTCGGATCAAAACCGCAGATTTTCTATTTGTCAGCAAACAAAAAATCAAAGCTGATAGTTTCCAGATGATTCAGATGGTGACGCCATATCATAGATATAGTCGCAGTAAATGTAAATACCCGAATACTAAGAAGTAATTTATCATTTAAATTTTGACCCTAAATACTGACTTGACTCTAGGATCTTTTTTTGGTCGACTAAAAATTTGTTTAATTTAAGTAATTTCCCAAGGTGACATTTTTTTAATGATCCTCGGATTTTCATTCACGTAAGTTGAAAAACAGCTATAGTTATAGAGTTATGATATGGAAGACCGAGTAAAGAGATATAAAAATGGTTTCTCCGTGTATTTCGCCAATGGCTGCATTTATTTATGTCACCAAAATATGTATGAAAGGATATATTCAGTTTAAATGTGTTTTTTTAAGGATACAAATATACAGATGTAATGAACTAATACTATCCAAATATATTTCTAATAAATGTAATAACTTGAATTGTTTATAAGTGGTTTTGTTCTTGAGTGTTTTTTATGGTTCATTGTTGAATCGCACACATACAATTTTATTATAATATCACATTAGTGGGATTCCTGAAACAGTTTTGATTTGATTTAGATTTCGTCGCTCGGCTGTTCCCACTACTCTAAACAAAAGTGCAGGTTGCCCAGAAAGACTTAAAGACATCAGCTCGAGGTGATTTGGATTTGATTTAGATTGAATTTCGTTTTTCTTGCTTGAGTGATCGATTTCTTTGAAGAATAGTTCGCGGTCACACTCTGTTGTGATTTCAATAATTCAAGAGTTAGTTGTTAAATAATTATTTATTTATTGTGGGAGTAAAGGATATGGAGATAGAAAGGAAGCTGAAAATGTTAAAAATGCAGCCAAAACATCATAAATAAAAAACTAAATACTCTCCAAGAAAAAAGTTATTATTAAAAGGCTTAAAAATAATTTTCACATTTTCATTCGGTATTTTGTGCTTTCGCGCCTTAGTTTATTTTGCTTTCACGAAATCTAGATCACATCTAAATCAGTTTCAGGAATCCCACAATCATTTAAATATAAATAATTAGAAAGGTTTTTTGTTTTTTACAACCAAATTAAAAACACAAAACAAATGCGGGCAGATCATAGCTACTAGGACTCGGGCCAATCGGTTCGTTCATATGAAGCAATACTGTACTTAATTATATAAGGCAGTGGTGGCTGAGAAAATTCGAGAAATTCTCATCTTGATTCGGTATCAAACTATATATCTATAGATTATCATGCATAGAACTCGTAACCTTATAAAATATATGATGCGTTACGAAAATAAACAATCCTGCTATTCTGTTGCATATATGGCGTCTGGCAAGTTTTAGATAGTTTTTCTTTTTATGTATTTTCATCCGTAAAGGATGCATTTTACAAGTGATGAGTTTTATGTCGAAGATTTGTAAGGCCGCTGCGTGTTTTATCTTCTGGGTGCAGATTGAAGCCATCTACTGTCTGACAGTAGAGCTGTTATACACACCGTATATAGGTTATTTTTATATATATATAGGTATATATATGGGGATGTCTGATGGGTGGGACCAGTCTTTCTCAAAAGCGCACGATACCGCCAACTCGTGGGCACTAAAGGTCTATATGGGTGGGCGGTAAAGGGCACAGAAATAAGATAGGCCTCTATAATTTAATGTGATTATTAATATGCGATAAAGTAGAGGAAATAATTAATTTAATAATTGGGCGTTAGACGAAATATGTTGAGAACCTCTGCCTTAAACTAAGCTTAAACCTAAGCCTAAACTTTTATAGATCAATTGCATTCCCAATCTTAACTACGCCAGGCCAAGCATGCGAGTGCAACTAGAAGTAAGCCCATTATACTATGCCGCTGGTGACTCGGGCTGGCCGCCGCAGAGCTGCCATCTGTCGTCTCATTTGTGCCGGATACCAGAGGCGCCGTCCAGCGCTGCTCCTCGTCGACATCGTTGACGCTGCGCGCACACTGCATCCACATGCGGGAGGAGAGCTTGGGGCGAGCGTGTGCGACTTTCATGCGATCATCGTTGAACTCCCAGTAGCCCAGATTCTTGAAGAAATAGGTCTTGCCGTTTGGGTACTGGAATGCCGCATCGATATTGTAGCCGACGCCCGCCCAAATGGACATGTCGCGCGGATAATCCAGCTCCACCGTGCCCGTGTTATCATCGATGCGCCAGTACAGGGTGCCACTGGTTAAATATGTGCGATTGTTGTAACCCCAAACAAAGGCAGCATCCACATGGGTGAGTGTGGCCGGTAAGCCCAAGCTGGTCAAAGGCTGTGGATAGCCCGGCGCCAGGGTGACCGAATCAAAGACATAATACTGCCGACCTGCAGGGCAAATGGTATACAACTTAATAGATATTGGTCAGGGTAGATTTCGAATGCTGCTCACCTATGAAGAAGACAATCTGACGCTGTTGATTCTCATAGACAGCGTCCACCTTGTTGAAATCTTCGGGCAGTGCGGCCCAGTGACGACGTGTTTCCGTCGGATAGCCATTGTATAAGCCCCTAGCTCCAATGCGCCAGAGGAACTGTAAGCATAAGAGATAATATTAAAGGCATATGCAAGATATATCAGCTGCTCCAACAGCTAGAAAAATAAACATAAAGCTAATTCTCGTATAGTCAGAATAATAACAGAAGGATTCTTTTCTAGTCAATAGCTCTACATAAGGTTATTATTTATATGTATACATATTTTTGTTTTCTTAGCCCCTATGATCTTACTTAATGCACCCATTTTCACTTAAATCGAGAAACTTTTTAAGCATTTCTATTATGTTCCCTTTTTAAATGCTTCAAAGTGCATTCTTACAAGTACGTGTAGTTTTTGTAACTTATTCAAATACATTTTAAATGTAAGTACAATGTTCAAGTGATTTTAATATGCCAAAACTTTGAATTTGTTAAATATATATATATATATATATCTTTTTTTTTTATATGTACTATACTTTATATATAAAATGTACTCTAAAGTATTGATAACGAAAATGAATAAAAATGTTTGAACTTCACAACTTGAGCTTTGAAAATTCTAATTTAATTTTTAAAATTATTTTCAGGACTAATAATAGTTATTGTAGTTTAAGGCTAAATCTTTAAATCGAAATCCTTTCAAAATGGCACACGTTGTTTTTCACTTTGTCACTCACCTGCCCTCTAAAGATGAACAACTCTCTGCGTATCATGGAGATGGCATCGTAGCTGGTCATGCAACTGTCTGGCTTGGGTTTGCGTGGCTTGTGCGGTTTATTGTGCCGATGCACTGTGGGATAGTTGTATGGCCTGTGTGTTGGTTGTTTGGCTGCTGCTCTTCTCGCTGCCAATGTCGTTCTCGTTGTTATTATAGCTGTCGTTGTTGTTGTTGTTGTTGACTGGGACTCGCGCTGCCGATCGCGTTCTCGTTCACGTTCCCGTTGACGCTCTCGTTCTCGCTCACGTTCACGCTCGCGGTCTCGTTCTATTTCTCGAGCACGCTCTCGTTCTCGCTCCTCACGTTGTCGATCTCGTTCACGCTGTCGCTCTTCGCGCTCACGTTCACGCTCACGCTCGCGCTCTCGATCACCCGTGCGATCTCTATTTGGATAATAATTGGGATAATAGTTCGGATAGTTATTGTTATAGTTGGGCCGCTGTTGTGGATAGTAAGTGAGCGAGCGCATTGTTGTAGTTGTTGTTGTTGTCGTTGTGCTGGTGCTGGTTGTCGGTTGCGGTCGATAGGGTCCCCAAACCTTATCCTTGGCACCATACAGCTCCTGTATGCCATTCCGATCATCATCGGGCAGTATGCCATCGACCTCATTGTTCTGATACCATGGAAACATGACCGCATCCGAGACAGAGGAGTGGCCCAGGCCCAGCGAGTGCCCCAGTTCATGCAGCGCCACATTCAGAAAGTTGGTGCCTGTAAAAATGGAAGAACATGCGATTGGTTAATGGCAGCAGCGACCGGGCAAAAAGACAACAGCGCGTCCGTCGCCTTGACGACTTTGTAAGTGGCATAAAAATGGCGTCGTTGCAACATTTACAATGAAAAACACAAGTTGCAAGGCAAGAGCCGGGTGTGCTCGACTTTGAGATATTCTATAGAGGGATACAATTTATTTTAAGCTGGATTTAGGCTAAAGGTAAGGAATTCCCAATATCGCCTTTTTATCGCTGTTTTATCGTCCCTTTTGAGTAAAGTTTAGTTGAACTGATCGAGAAAATGGTCGACAGGGCAAAAAGCAAATCCAACTGGTGGATAGGAATAAATAACGCTCGCCACTATCGTCAAACATTCGCTTGAGCAATACCAATCTATATCAATTAGTAGATAGAAATAAATGTCGCTCGCGCAATAAATTTACGATAATATTACTTTTACTAAAAACTCTTCGAATTCGCCTGAGGGAGACCAATCTTTATAATGGACTTGAAACTTGATTAATAGCTTTTGTTCCTGTTTGTGGATTATAAAGTGCACAAAATGAAGCTGCTTTAACAGAGAGTTGTGTGTTATCATGCACACTTTATGCATTTTATGTTTACAGGGTATTGAAAGATTGTTCGTTTGCAGTGTTTGCCAACGTCACGCGTCATGCTGACAATTTTTTATTGGCATTAAAAACCATTAAAAATGTCGACACTGGATTCTGGCTGGGGTCTGCTTGGGGTTACGGTTTGGGTCTGTTGCTAGGGTCACAATTTATAGCGCTAAATTACAAAACGCATGCAGGCAGCCGGCGCCAGTCGCGGGTCCGTGCGCCGTTGCGTATGCAACGTTTATTGATTTTGCCACTTGCAACTGGCAGAGCTGCCCCATGGCGGGGCAGCGGCTGCGGTTTTGGCGCCTGCAATTTGCCCGCAGGCATTTAGCCACGACCTGACCGCAACAACAGGCGCTGCATCCACAGCTGCTGTGGCTCCGGCTGCGGTTGCCGATGATTATTATTATTATTATTATTGTGCATTATTTTCTAATGTTAATAATTTATGCATTGCGTCTGCCAACTAAATTTAGCGACCACAGCAGCAGCAGCAGCAGCAGCTGCTGTTGCCACGCCCACTCACCACGACTATCATCATTGCTGGCATCGAACTCCCACGTCTCCTCCGAGTCGAAATGCGCATCGCCGCCGCGCCCGACGCCCGGATAGAAGGCATGCGCCAGCACCTGGCCGGGTCCATCGAATTTATAGCCATCGCCATGATCGCGCCTGCAAAAGAGCAAAAAGAAGTTGGCAGTTGATGAGCGCAGCTGTTTATGGAGTTGGGTGTTGCTTGTGGCGGAGCTTTGATTAGTCAATTCAATGGCATCGAAGTTACGAGGCTGCAAATATAATAAATCCTATGCGCGGCTTATCTAAGAAAATACGCACACACACACATAAACTCTTTGATTTGAAATTGGCAGCCGGGCTGCATCCAAGCCCAACTCCAGCCAACCCCACGTTGCCGTCATCATCATCATCAGCATTGGTTTCATGGTTTAATACTTGGCTTATTTATCGTTGCCTGGTTTTAAGTGCAATTTTATGTGCTTTTGCCCACGCTGCCCATCTTTATGGCACTAAAGAATGCTTCTTTTTACGGTCTGCACGAGGTGCCCGAGTACATAGCCTCCGCGCCCCCTCTCTCCCACAACCCTCTTTTATACGCACCGTGCAAACAGAACTTGGATATCCGCCTGATCGCTATACACTTCGCGAAATGTCAACTTTGAATTATTCTCCCACACGCGCAATGCCCGAGCCACCATCATTCGTATTTTGCCCGCTTCCGGCATCGATTGGTTCACCAAACTGAAACGAATACAAATGAAACAGAAAGGTTGAATTAGTAAAGCGTTTCGACTTAAGGTATTTATTATAAATATTGTAAAAAAACCAAAGTTATTAAAAGTTAGCATATAAATGTACTTGAGTCTGTAAATAAATTAAATTAAATAAAATAATGATAATTATATGACTTTCCTATGGATGCGACAGCTCTTTATTACTGATTATTCGAATTTCAACAGAATAATGCAATTTGTGAATGTGAATTTTCTTGACTTCACAGGGATTCGTTCGCTTAACCTCGTGTCGGCACAGAAATTGTGTAAAAAATTGAATAAGTGAATAAAAGTCTAGAATTTCAATGCATTTTTATGGGAGTAGCAACTCTCTATTAAAGAGTTTGTATGCTATGCAAAGGCATTATCAGCGAGACATAATGGAATTTTACCAAGGAAAAACGGATTGTCAAACGTATGCATTTTCCCTGACAATTCTTTGTCATATAGCTCCATAACCATAGCTCCATAAAAGAGATATCAAAATAATAAAATCCATAGAATTTTCGCATCTTTTAACACATTTTTTCATGCACGTATTGCTTCCAGTTGGAGAGCTTAAAAATTAAGCATGTATTATGGGAAAGCAAGCAATCTCATTGGGACAACGGAATTTGTTATACTGGAAGCGAAGAAGAAGAATTGTCGCATATTTCAACGAATTCGGTTTTTGTCAGGGTGGCAACTCTTTTCATCACAGATTTCAGTTGAAACTCGTACTTCAAAGCGCATACCCAGCAAAGATTCTCTTCTTATGCATAGTTGGACACATAAGCGCATTCAAACACGCACGCACACACACATACACACACACATACACACACACATACACACACACACCCACACACACTCACAGGACATTTTAGAGTGAACACACTTTGCACATTGTTCGCTGACAATTTGGCCTAGAACTTTGCCTCAACGTGCTCATGTTGCAAAGGATACAAACCGCTAATATGGGGGTACGACACAAACACACACACACACACGGATACTTACACACACTCATACCCCTTCACACACACACACACACATAACTTTCACTTTGTGATGCAAAAATATCTTTTGTTTTGTCGCATATACAAGTTAGTTGAAGTGTATGGTTGGGGCGTTTTGCTGACCTGTCCGCGTTTAGTGTATGTGGAGGGGGCGTGGCGCTTTCATTTAGCTCACTACTTTTGGGTAAAATTGTTTGCCAAAAGTTGTCTGCAAATTTACCTGCACTACGGACCAGCACGCGCAACTCTTCACTTACGACTTTTACTCGATTTCCTCGCCTGGACGGCGAGAAGTTGGCAGCAGGCCGGGATCCCGCCGAACCGCCCGTAGAGTCCGCCTCTGGCCGTTGCTTGGCTCTATATGGGCAGCATGTTTTTCACATTTTATGCAAATTAGTTATGTTTCTTTTATGCCATTGCAGACCGGGCGTAGCCGTCTGTTGCTCTTAACTAAAGCAAAAAGTTTCGTCCTGCTTTCGTTATTTTTTTTTTCTCTCTCTTTTTAGAGACCCTGTACCCATTGAAAATGGGCACGACAAAAAATAGGTATAATGAAGTTGTGCACATTTATTTAAGGGGGCAGAAAAAAGCATGTTCGTTCCCATAAAGTGTACATGCACTTGATCAGGATGACGAGCTGGGTCTATAAAGCTATGCGGACTTGTCTGTCAGGCGCTTATCTAAGATATGCCAGTCCTTTCGATAGTTTATGAAGTGTCGATATATATCGACTAGGTTCTTGTCGCATATCTCGAAAATAAGCAGAGCTACAGATGCCAATTTTCGTATATGTCCTTTCGCTTCTTAAATAGGGAATGAATTAAATTGCTGAATATTTATATTTTTGGTAAGTTAAATTCTAGAGATGTAGACTTAATATTTGGTATGACCACACATTTCAATGCAGTATTTAAGTACTGAATGCTCCATTAATAACGGACAATAAACAAGGAAGTTATTTTAGAATACATTTTGGAATGAAAGGAGTAGCCGAGCTGCAAATGTGAAGACCCTGTACAGGGCATCTTTTTATCGGACGCTCTTGACTTGAACACTTTTAGTTGTATTGTTTTGCGGTATGTGTGTGTGCTTGCGTGTGTGTGTGTGTGTGTGTGTATGGTTTACCTAAAGTCCTCGGGCCTGTGCTAGCAGGACGCTCGCCTGGGCAGCTGCTCTTGTCCTCTGTTTCTTAATTTCACATCTATTTTTTTCCGTATTCTTTTTGTATTTATTTTTTGCCTTGCAACGTTTAGCTGGCTTTTAGTGCTGGCTTTTGTGACTGGCTCAGCTCGTAGTTTCTTATTTGTGGCATGCGGTGCGTATGCGTATTTTGTGCCATGTGACATTTTAACTTGTGGGCACTTAAGTGGTTCAGTTTCTAGTTATTGCTGCCCACATTTTCCAATCAAATTGTGCGTAACCATTGGCCCATCTGACACGTCGCCAAGTCAAGTCAAGGCATCGCATTCGCATTCACATCTGCATCCGAATCGAAAGCGGAATCTGAATGTCTGCCTGTAACTGACTGCAACATCATTAGCCACACGTACGTTGAATTGAAGCCGGATTCTGCATGACCCAACCAGCTCAGCCTCAGCTTCACTTCAGTTCAGTTCAGTTCAGTTCGGTTGTGTTGAGTGTAGTTTGGTCTAACGTGTTTTTTTTTTGTGTGTCCTGTGTCCAGTTCGTGTCGCAGTTCATTTCCATTGGGCAACGACGTTTGACTGTGATTCCAAGCGCTTTGCCCAAAACGTGCTCAATTGCAACGCCATTTGTTTGCTTAGTTGTTGATCCGTTTGTCCAGGCAGCGGGCAGGCTGGAGGCAGCAGGAGGCAGTTGCACAGGCTCAGCACAGGGAGACCGAGAGAGAGATCCTGCTCCTGTTGCTGCTTCTGCTGTTGACGCGGCTCGTTTGCTATTTGCTCAGCGTTTGCTGTTGCTTTGCAATGGCAAATTAACTGCACTACGCCGAGTTGCCTCAAGTACCCCTGCAACCAGCTGCTCCTCACCACAGCACCCAGTCCTAACCATCTAGCTAGCGAGTCCCTTTGTCGTGCTAATTTTGTTGCTACTGCGCTTGGATTTAAATGCGAGCCATTGCACTGCGTCCTGTCACGTAGCCATTTCCAGCTGCAGGAGCAGTCGCAGTAGAAGCAGCCGCAGCAGCAACAGTAGCCTCTGTTTGACCTTTGTTTGTCTTTGCCATGTCACTTTGTGTGCCGAGCATTTAAATTATTATGAAACCCGCCTCACTAAATGTTAGCTAGTGGGGAGGTTCGACAAGAGGGAGGGGACAGGGCAGGTCATGTCACTGCCAATGCGGGCTTCGACTACCTCTGGACTCCTGCTGCCGTTGGCAAACGTGTGCTTTGGCCAATTTGTTGCCTTACACGTAAAACAAACTGAACAATTAGCCAAATGGCTGCGCGAGTTCATTCGCTTCATTTCAAATAGGCTGCGGCAGGCAGCAGACAAAATTACTTGAGTTGGGGCAAGAGTGGGCGTGGTGGGCGCTTGCTGGGGTAATGCATGTTAACAGCACATTGGTGGCTAACAATTATTTAAAAAGTAGTCGCAGTATTTATAAATCATTTAAAGTTTTAGCCCAAGCCTTGAGTTTCCTTATAGGAATTTTCTAGACCTGAGAAAGTGTTGTTGGAACAAAAATAAATAAGTTAGATAATTTATTAAAACATTTACTCATATAACATTTACTGAGCACTAAGGCTGCAATTGGCTTGTAATCCAAGTTTCAATCTATTTTATCTTAGCGAGAAATGAAATGAAATGAAAGAGTGGTTAATGAATAGAACTTAGGCATTGGTTCAATCCATGAACCACTGACAATTATTTGTTTTTATAGTTTCTAATTGCCATTAATCAGTTATTTCAACGAATGTTTTGTGTACATTATTATATTTGTTTCAGATAATTAATTATTGAAGTAACTAAAAGCATTTGAATTCTGTCAGTTACAACTATCAGGCAGCTATTCTGTTGATTAGCTGTTCAAAATGATATCAGACAACTGACGAGAAACTTTAAAATCATACTCTATCCATTTTTTTTTTTTTTGGCGATTATTATTATTATTATTATCTTAAGATTTCTAATTTGAAAAATACCACACCAACTTGAAATAGGAATGTATATTCGAACCTCGCCGTGAATTTAGTAATTACATTAAGGTCCAGAGAAGTTTAGACTCTAAAGTTTAGAGCATATTCTATGTTTTGTTTGCCAAGTAATATTATTGATCATATTCTTTTATAAACATTTATTTTTTACAACTTTTTATATTTAATGGCGTTCAACATGGAAAACAAAGTAATCAATGGAATCACGCTAATGGCGAGATACTTATGGAACACATTCTATGATTTGTTTTCCAAGTAATAAACGTTCATCAACCAACTATAATCTTTTTAAAACAACATTTCCAATTCGATGTATACTATTTCAACCTGGAAAAGAATGTAATTTGGAACCTTGCCGTGATTTTAAAAATCCAGATACTTATAGAGCATAATGTACGTTTTGTTTGCCAAGTAATATACCTACATAGATCAACTTACAACAACAACGAACTTCAACATTCTCAACTCGAAATGTAACCCTTTAACTGGGAAGAGAAAGTAATTTGTTGCTTCACCGTGATTTTAAAAAACCAACCAAGATGTAAGTACCTCGTCATTTAATACTTTTTATCAGCGACTTGTGTACATCTTGTGGCCCCCGCATTTAATGGCGCTCTTGGCGCTTGTGGCCAACCATAATCCAGTTTTTATTTAAGCGTAAAGCGAGACGCTTTCGGCTTCCTGAAATCTGAAATCTGCTCAGCTTACGCTTTTTATATGAGAGCCGCATTAAGCACTTTGCCAACTCATTGAATGCCCGATAAGTTCGGTTAAGTTCGTGATATTGACGATTTTTAAGAAGGCAGCATACGATATCTACCAGAACTCTTAATAAAAATTATGTAATTTACCCGCACACATACATACGCACATGAACATATATAGTATATATTTATTATAGCTGCCATACAGTGCCGTCAAAAAGTTTGCGAGACGAAAAATTGCTGTTTCGCAGCAAAACGCATGCAGCTTAAACTTTGCCTTCTTTTCAATCTTGTTTCTGTGCTTCTTCCTCTTGCTTTTTCTATCTACAGATTTTTGGAGCCGTAACTGAGCCGGATTCGACGTTTTTAATTTGTGCGAAATTAAGCAAAAAATAAACTCATTTTGTTAGCTCGCTACGCTCTTGGCCAAACATTGCCGAAAACTTTTTCGATAGCTGTCTGACAACAAAACCAAAAAAAAAAAAAAAAGGAGAAATATCCAGCGAAACTTTCAACGGAAGTTTATAGGATGAAAAAAAAGTAAAACTCTGGCGAAAATGTGCACAAAATTGTCTCCGCTGCGCCAAGAAAAATCTATGCGATTCAGGAAAAATTGCAGAATGCGCCACCGCCAACGCCAACGTTGTCTACGCTTGCAGTCAGCGGCCAGAGGCATTTTCTATTACGCCATCTTTCCATACCCTGCAATTGCTAAGGTGCATGGGGTATGCGCTGCTTCGACAAAGCATGTAACATGCTATTCTTATTGATCCCAAACAGCTTACGATACAAAGAGAAAGGTTATTGTTATTTTTCATATATATAGTTAATTATAATTTAATATTCATTGATATTTAACGTATATAAATAAATAATCATAAGTTGGAAAAATAGAATGGAAATCTAATATTGTTTTATTATTTTGTGTGAGTACGTAGTATCTCTAGTGCACCAAAAAATTCGCAATTTTCAGGCTCTTCTTAGACGTTGCAAAAAACATGCAAAGCTGCCAACGGTGATTTAGTTGTTAGCCGTCGGGCAAACATTTCATGGCTCAATGTGCTCAATTCAATCAATTGGCAACGAAGGGCGAACAAATCGTTGCCAGACAGGCAGCAGCAGCAGTCGTCACACACATACACACACACACACGCAGAGATCTCACACCACAGATCACACACACACACACACACACACACACACACACACATACACAGGTCGCAGCTTGTACCTGCAATTTTAATCAAAATATTGTGCTCGTATGTGTGTGAATACTCTGTGACATGACTGTGATAGGCTGTCACAGCTTGGCGTAATGGTGACATGCCGGCAAGTGGGGAATGACAGCCAAAGGCTTTTGATTTGCCGTCACCTTTCGGCCAACGGAGTCAACACGGCGTAATTCTTTACTTATTAAAGATATTGTTACTTCAACATTAAATTAAAATTTCTTAAAATGCATGACTCAACTTATGTAAAATTGAGACTGTTCGAAAGAATGCATGAGCTTGACTTTTTAAAGTCAATTTTAATCAGTGCATTTGTAGACAACGGAAAGGAAACGGAATGTAGTGAGGGTTTGGTGTTACTTTTGCTCATCAGTTGTCAGCATTCTTTTCAGTGCGATCAATTTAACAAGGTTATCGATTATAATAAAAGGGGAAAGTGCATTTCCCTAATTACGCTGTTACGCTGATTTCCTTACTATGCTATGCTACTAAATAGTTTCTGAGCAATGAGGTTTTTATTACACTGATTATTAATTTAATACACGAGTTAACTATCGACAGTGCATCGATTTGTACTGATTTAACATTTAAAGAACATCGCAATATTAATTTAAGTGATCGATCCTGCCAAAACTCAGAGACTTTTGATTGTCATTGAACTGAGGTTACCAATCATTGTTTTCCCACAGAACAGTCCCTTATCTGAAGTTTTTTCCTATGTGCTGCTATTGAGCACACGTAGCCACAGTCCACTCTTGATGTATATGCCTCACATATACACAATTCACACATTCATAATTGTCAGCATATTTTGTTGATCCTTTAAAGGGTCTGTAAACTCAAATTTATTGCAGCTGGAGCCACCTGGGCGCATTGCACATAACTCAGGTCCTTTGCGCACCGGCCCACCTGTCCTGGCAACTCGTATATGGAGTACAGATAATTACGCTTGAGCTTCCGAGTTGGCATATTAATTATTTAGGGCCAGGGCCTGACGGACCGCGGCTGCTTGTTGGTCAGGTTGGACAGGTCAAAAGGGCTAGAAAATAAAGTCAATAAATTGCTGTAAAAAAGTGCTCGCACGCAACAAAGCTGGGATAAGTCTTCAAATAATAGGCCAGAGCTGTGTGCTTTGTGTGCTGCGGTTCGAGCTGGGCGAAACCCAAAAAAGCCAAAAAAGCCGAAAGCTGAAAGCCGACAGCCACAAAAACCCAACACAAACATAAAACGAATTTGCTTTAGCTGCTGTCTCATCGCAAATTTAATTAATAAATAATCACAATGTAACCACTAGAGTAATAAGCTTCAACAGCAACAAAAAAAGTGTATGTATGGGAATGAAAATTGTCATTAGTACGAGCCGAAATTGACAGACACACACACAAACACATAGCCACACACACACACTCACAGATGTATTAGTGCTGGCAGCTGGCGACAAGTCTCAAGTGTTTGAAATTGCAAATGTTATTTTCACATGCGTTGGGAGCAAAACCTCTCAAAAGGTAAATATTTGCCACAAGACTCGCTCGCCCTGCCCACCTTTTTGTGTTTGCGCCTAGAAGTATGCTATAGCTTCAACTTGAGTGCTTGCCCCGAGGGCAGACGCACACACACACGAGCACACATACACGTGGCGGCATCTAGCCAAGCGCTCATAAATTTATTACCAAAAATGATTTTTGCCATTAAGCATTATTAAATTGGCATTTCAAAATTTTATTATGCATACGCAGCTTGACTTTTGTCCTAAGGCTCTAACAGCCATTTGGGGCATCTCGACCGTGGGCAATGAGTTCACGTGCATATTGGAGTGGGCATCCCATTACACATTATTTTGATTGCAAATTGCTTGCATATAGCAGCAGAGGGGCCAAGATTAAGGCCAATTGTGCTATTGGATAGATTTTTAATTTTATCAAAAATCAGCTAAAGTTTATTAGATAGTTGGCTTTTTAGAAAATTTTGTTATATGTTATACTATTTATTTTTACCTAGAACTAACATCAATCTTTTATTGCCTTAAGTGGTAAGAAAGGTTAGAGAGAGTCAACACTTTGTTAAGTGCCTTTTATGAGAAGAGACACAAGGAGTGGCAGAAATAACAAAGTAACAAAGTATTTCTACGTAGCTTCAGAAGCCTTAGCAGAATGTTAACAAAATAAGAGTATGTAAAGAGTATGTTACGTGGCTCTGATGTTCAACTAATTCAAAGCAAAGAAGAGCGAGAGATAGAGAGAGAGAGAGAGAGAGAGAGTGACGACAAGAAGAGGAAGAAATAATGGAGACTTTTTTCTAAATAGCTTGTGAATATCTTAGCAGAATGTTAAAAGCATGTTAAGACTATGTACTGTAGCTTTAAAGTTTAAGTAAATCACAACAGATATAAGGAGAAGCAGGAATAAGAGAGTATTTATGGTATTATATTGAACTGGTACTGAAAAAACTTTGAAGCTGGCGTTTTGAGAAGGTTCAAGCTGACGTAACTCGGTAACTGGCTACAAAAACTTCTATCTGTATATTTTACATCTATTATAACAGCATCTATTGTGCTGTATAAATTTGACACTTACTTGTTTTAGTTTCGTCTTCTTCTTACATTTTATGATACTTTTTTATATCCTCAAGTCAAAGTTAGTTTGCCTAATGGTCAATTGCGTTGGCTTAGTGGATACTCTATCCTGCTATCGCTCACTCAAGGAGGTTGTGATGGATACCAAATCGAACTAACATCACACCCAGGTTGAGTGAGTCAAAGCAAGACAAAATGTTCGGTTTATTTTGTCACTTTTGCACTTTTTCGTAACTTTAACACTTCATTTACATAAAGTTTGACGCATCACACTGACACACGCAAACACAGACCTTTTTCGACTAAGTCAAATTCTTATTCTTAGTTCGTCCCTCGTCGAGTAGTTCGGAAGTGCGGGCGGGGCGCAACTTACGCGTGACTTTTTGGCAAACAAATTGCATGTTTTATACATTTTGATTTGTAACTCTTGGCACTTGGCAGTGCCACGCCTCCCTGCCTCCTTGTCCCACTAGGTCCAGCTGGCTCCGGGCTCTTAATTGAGTGGCAGGTACATGTTTTATTTATAAGTCGAATGGCAATCAAAAAAAAAAGCAGTAAAAAAAAGGGACGCTTAAATTAAAAATCCGCACTAATTTGACACTTGATTGAATTTAAATTTTTAAACAATTCAGACTGTTTCAGTTTCTCCCTGATTGCAAATACTCTTAAACGGGTAGCAAATATTTTCACAGAGACTTGGCAGCTTGAAAAAAGAAGTTTTGTGTGTGACAAAGTAGATATGGCTGTATGTAAACTGGCTTAGTTCATAAAATTTATTTGAGGGTAATTTCTTGTTCCGGTCGGAACCAGTTTGAACGAAAGACTTTATAAAGAGTCAAGAATAAAGGTCTCTTGGGAAAATAGGAATGTATATAATAAATTAAATTCATCATTTACCAGTTTAATTATGTAAATGTAAATGTTTACATATCTTTTACCGGATCTTTTAACTTCTATGTAAAATAGTTCAGTTTAAATTCTAGACTGATAAGACTTGGAACAGGTTCAACTGGTTTCATATAACTTGCACAAATGTCGGAATCAGTCGAATGGGATTTCTCTATTGCATAGTTAGCATAGGAATCCGATGATATATGAGCTAGAACAGAAAATTTGCACTGAATAATTATATTATATTCTTCCAGAACTAGTAATTGTCATACTGAATTATTTACTAGATCAAATATCAGCAGGTTATGAAAGTCAAAGTAAACTTTTACGTTTTTTACAAATTTCTTTTGTTAAAATGGATTTCCGCACGGAAAATCGCAACAGCCAAGTGATTTGCAAGTGTTAACAATGCGGCAAATAAATGGGCACAAATACAAATACACTTAGACAGACACACATACATGCGCATACATATAAATATATATATTTACTAATGTATATGTACATATAGTAAATCCATGGCAGCGAATACAATGAGTATTCGCAATAAATCATAAAATAAATCGCTTACATTCATCGCTGTCAGTTTGCTGCACAATGGTGCCCCACATGCCCCTTTGGCCCGTGCAGCGACCAACTAGAATACATGCCACGTCTAACAAGCTGTCACAAAAACTCACAAAGGCCTCGGCCTGGTTAGTGGGTAGTGCTAGCAGATGGGCGCGGCCCAGAAATCTATACAAAACCGTTTGACAAGCAGAAGACGCAACGCAACGGACCGCACCACACCGCACCGCACCGCACCGCACCGCACCGCACCTTGCCGCAACGTGTGGCAAAGTAAGCAGTCAAACCTGAGCGCCAAATGATGCGCACCGTTCAACGTTATCTAAACTGCAGGCGACATCAGGCAGAGGACGCGGCAAGGAAGCGGCAAAAGGAAACGTCGTAGCGCCAGGTAAAAAGGAGCAGCCTTGAGCCGGGACCTCTTTCAGATGATTGTGATGCGGTGGCGGGTGGGGCAGCAGCAGCAGCAGCAGCAGTAGCGGGGGCAGGGCTGTGCCGCGGTTTGTTAGCGCTATGTCACATGTTTTTCAATCAAATTCAAATTTACTACGCAAACACACACACATACTAGCATAACAAATTCAACTGTAAAAATTTAACACATTGCGGCGCCACGTGGCTGCGGCAGCGACTGAGGTTGTGCAAGAGAGCATTAAAAGTAAAAAGGTGTAGCATACAAACGGGCGCTCGGTGCGAATTTTATGTGGTGTGCGTGTGCACGCGTGTGTGTGAGTCTAAGCTAATGCATATTTAATATTTATATGTATATCTAGATACGAGTAGGGTTGGCTTAGCTCTGCCACAAATGTTTAATTCGAATAGTATGCATACAATATGTTGATTATAGAGTCAACAATAATTGTTATGCCATTTACACAAATATTTGGACTTCATGCATATATTGTGAGACCTAAACATGTGCGATAGATATACTAAAATTTTCACTCAATTATTGAGTGTGTTAAGTGTGCATCAACAAAGCGTATCCATTGGAATGTTAATTATATATTTCGTTTGTATTTCGCTTATTTTATATGATTGCCAAGGCATTTATCAGCACTGTTTACTCAAATAATCCAAATGTTTACTGCAAGGCTAAAATAAGTTAGGCTAGGGGAAGTATTTCAGTTTAGTTGCGAGCCACGCATTGCACTTCACAACAAACGTCTGCTTGTGTTTACCAACACTGAAAATGATCAGATTAAAAGCAAGCGAGAAGCGTTGTCAAAACAGGCAACTTAAACACATTTTAAAAAAACAGGTCTTTGTACGCACACGGCGAACTTGTCTAGCTAATAAAAAGGGCAGAGGAAATTATATGCTGCTGAAATCGCACCTGGCTTATGTTTTTTGTATAAATGGAAACGGCTTTGAGTCTGATTAAAAAAGTTGATTTGCTTCTCTAAGAGCTTTTCACTGGGCTTTGACTTTTTAATTTCACAAGTAAATAGACTGACAGGAAGACATTTTCAATCTAATTAAGAAACCCGACAGAGCGAAAAGTGTTTCGTTATTTGGTTAGCTCTGCTTCTTCGATCGCTTCTCGCTTAACAAAAAACACAGACCAAATACTAGATAACAGCGCGCAAATCCTATGGTTCTCTTCTTGCTTATTGCAGCACGTCTTGCGGCGAAATGGAGAAAGTTTGATTAATTTGAATAACATTTAAATGAATATTTTAGCTAATGGTTTAATTAACATAGCGCGCTTAATGGAAGCTTAGACTTACTGTTAAAACAATTTTACCAGCTATTAGTATTCATTATTCTAGTTTTTATTATCTCTTTTTTTTAAGAAAGTTTAAGCACTTTTCCGTGTGTTTATACTAACTGCAGCTCTGAATTGTATGTAGTTGATTATAACTAAATATCTGGCAAAGGGCTTGCAACTATTTTTTTTGGCATAATGTGGAGCTTATTGTAATTTAGATATGGTCTAAACATTTCCATGAGCTGAGCAACAAAAGTTTATTTTGGTCAACAAAAGTTAGGGGTTTCTGCACAAACTGTTGCCAAAAATTTGGTTGTTTTGGGAACGAGTTTGGAATGCGGTTAGACCCATGCGAAAATTCAGATGGACAGGCAATGGACAGAAAAACCGTTGGCTCCGCTTTGTTTTGACATTTTTAAGCGCACTTTGTCGGCTTTGAATGGCTTACGAAAATAAAAAATAAAATAAAAAAAACGAATTACAAGTGCTCGGGCCAAGAGTGCCCGACTGGCAGTTACCCTGCAATCAGCTATCAGATGCTAACAACATTTTTTCGAAAAACGACCCACATATAGAAATTTGGAGAATATATAATATATTATGTGAAATATACAAAAATGATAATTTGGAGGTGAAAACCAACTAAATCGTATTTTTTCAATGTAATTTTTGGCAAAAAAAGTATACATTTTCAGAAAATATAAACAAATTGTCGTTTCGACTTTCTCAAATGTAGCAAAATAAATTTTTAAGTGTAAAATTGCACAAAACAATCTTGTCTGATGGGTATAGGGTATGAAAAGAACCTTAAAAAAAATAATAAAAATCTCAACTTTGTTGTGCTGTGTTGTTGCGGGCGGACGTTTTGCATGTGACTCATTGAGCGCCTGTTTTGCGGTGTTTAATCTACTTCGCTTATGTGCTAACTTCCTGCAACGCTTTTCCGCCTGCTCAGCTGTCTGTCTGCCGCACCGGCTCTCCCACTCTCTCTTTCACTCTCTCTGCTGCTCTCTGTCAAACGGTGCCCCTCCATTGCTGTGTTGTACATGTGTGTTTATCCCGATTTTGTGTTAGTCTTTGCCCCAAAGCCACTTGGTAACCGGTGTAAAAAAAAGCTTAAGTTGCGTTTCACTGACTTTGAATTTTTTATGCGGCATGTCGACCTTTTTTCTCTCCTGCCGGTTGCCCTCTGCAGCTGGCCCCGGGAGTTAAGCTGCTTTTTGCGCTGCTTTTTTTCTGGTTAGCTGCATGCCAAAACTCAGCAGTAGCCCCCCTCCCCCGTTCAAGCCCCATCCCTGGTTACCCTGTTTGTTTGGCAGCAAGTTTTGCTTAAATTGAATTGCACATTTGAGCGCATTCACCTAAACCTAAATGCAAATCGGATAATGGAGGTTACCTTTGTCAGGCGACACCAGAGAAGCAACTGCACTAAATTGTTTGGCATTAGAAGCTGTTCCCCCCACGGCCCTGGCCCATGCTTGGCATATTGCTATCATAACAACTGCAGCTGCTGGCCAGGACCCATAACGCTGGGTATTATCAAATCGTTTTGCATAGCGAAGCGGATCGAGGAGTGGGAGTGTTGCTGAAGGTAAAGTCAAAGGCAAATGTGTCTAGGGGTACATAGGAAATGAAAAGATGAGAAAGAAGTGGATGTGGAAGGAGAAACAGCAGGAGCAGAAAAAGAAATAAAGACATATTGTAAACATTAAACAGCTATCAGCAGGATACGTTCGACTTTATTGATTTCATCTCTTCTACTGCCTCAGACGTCTCTAATGGCGCCATTGTGGACACTGGGTGTGTGTGTGTGTGTGTGTGTGTGGGTGTCAAAAAGAAGTACGTACTTTGATTTTATAACCAAATCGAGCGTCTTTGAAGCGCCAAACAGCGTTTTGCGACTTACCTGAAAAGAAGCAAAACAAAAATACATATAAAGAAATGAGAATTTTAGTCAATCTATATAAGTGTTATATGGTATATATATATACACCCCCATATATATATGTATATATTTATATTTATTTAGCTGACAGCGTTGGCTCAGCAAAATGTTTGGTTGCTGTGACAACTACTTCACTTAGTTAGTTTTTGTGGGTGTGGCCGCCTGTTACGTTTACGTTTACTGTTGCTGTTTATATTGCCCACACCCTAAGCCGGCAATCGGTCTATATCTAATATATATCTGTAGCGTATATATACTGCCACATACACGTATATATCGATTGCTGACGTCGAGCGGCGCAAACAAAACAATTTGTCAAGCAAATGTGCCAAAAAGTTGACGCAAAGATGGAAAGTTATAGCATGAAAAAGCCAGCGAGTCGCTTGCTTGCTAACCCTCACAATACACAACAATAAAAAGTACAGTTGTGCACACTATGACGTAAGCACTTACGTTAAGTTGTCAACCATTTGGGAGCAGTGTCAAATAAAGTTGCACTTTCATGTGTAATTTGTCTTGCTTACACACTTTTTGTTGTTTTACGTTATGATTGTGAGTTCAAAGCTTTTTGCTTAGCTTACGTGTGAACGTTACGTTAGTTGTGCTGAATAAGCTTACGTTCAACTAAAATCAATGTTTAATTAACGCAATTCCAATTCAACTTTACATGCAACGTAACAGTCCCTACGTATAGTTTGAAGATACATTACAATTTTCTTTCTCTCTTTCTTATATTTAATTCGTAATATATGTTAATTTACTTATAAACGCTGTCTGCCAATTAGTAAATAAGTATTTGCAATTAGCTCTATCCGTGTACCTTCCATAATAACACGTAAATTGGCCTTACGCTACGTAAGTGACAATATTAATTTGCGAATAAATGTAATTGACACCTATGACCGTCAGGTTGGTGTTAATTAGTATAATTTATGCTTGTTAATACAACTGAATGGATTACGTCACGTAACATAGACTAATTTTAACATTAATGGACGTTGCGTAAATGCTTATGTGACGTAACAGAAACTTATTTTAATGACAATATCAATTAGAAAAGCTATGTTTTAGCCAAACTAATGCAGTTGCTTACATCAGGCTTACGTTACACAAAGAGATTTAATAATTAACAAGTTGTGTGACCATAAAACCGCTAAAGTTGCGTCATATTTGGCTCGCAGCACATTCCCATCACACACTCCACACACACATAGACACATAAAATAACTATGGAATCATTAGCTTTGACGTAAGTTGTGCACACTCGTAAAACTATGTCTCTTAAGTCATTTGCAATCGAAACGAAAGCGACAAAAATATTGTTCGATGAGTAATATGCGTTAAATAGCGCGCACAGAAGGCGCTAAGGAAAAGGGACATATGCCTCGCCTGGCGTGGACTTGGTCATGACCATAAAATCGAAGTGTGTTGCCCCGTTGCTCTTGGCCCATCAGCTTAATGATGCATAATGATATGAGCCACAAGATGCGGCCCATTACCCACAAAAACCACACACACACACAATAATAAACATCGTGTGGGCTGGGGTGTTTGGAAAAGGGGGCGGTGGGGGGACGTCAAATGGTATGGCAGCTGCTGCGTTTGCTTAGCTAAATGGACGCTGCACAGTTTTTGCAGACTTCTAAATTATTTATTTTTATTAGCATTATAATGATTTCTTTGGCCACGTTGTAATGGAACTGGAGAATGTCAACGTTATCACAGACAGGCTTTACTATGATGAATTGAATCCAAACATAATATAGATAGATTACAGAAATTCCTAAGAAATTGACCACAGAAAATATACAACATTTTATAAGGTTTTCTTAAATATGTATATTGATTTTATATTTAACACCATTTTTTATTAAGCATTTGGATATATAATTGTTTTTATGAAATAAATTATAGATTTACCGTATAAAATATATTTAAACTCGCCTTCACTTCGTTTTAATGCTCTTAAATGTATTGTACTTAATGTGTTTAGTTTTTAAAGGATTATTTTATAACATTTCTTAAATTGAAAAAAAGTTTCAATAATCATCTAACTTATTTTTATTTTATGGTTTCATTTCAGCGTTGTAACTTATTTAACAATATGTGCATTTAATATTTTTTCCTCTTTTTATTATCCTGTCATGTTTTTCGTAGCGCTGCTTGACTGTATTTTAATTTCGTTTGCGGCGACAACAATTTAATAAAAATATTTAAGCAGCTGTCGGCCCACATGGCCGGCCAATATGCTCTGCTTCAGCTATATATATATTTTTTTTCCGGGTCCTGGCTGCCGTTTGTTGATGTGCTGAGTGGCTTTTGAAGTGCAGCCAGTTACACACACACACACACACACACACGTGTGTATTTCTGTGTGTGTTTTTCATGTACACACTTAATGCTGAAAGAGTGTCACTAACAATATCATCGTCTGGTGCGATCCCTTGTCCTGGTATTTGTTTAGTGCAGGTGACATTTAAATTAAGCTGGCATCGTTGTTCGCTAAAAGTGCTTTTATGTTGCCTCGCGCTGCACTATGCCGTATGCCGTATGCCGTATGCCGCATGCCGCATGCCGCATGCCGCATGCCACATGCGACGACACACTGAGAGCTCGTTAAATCCAATAAACGTTTGCACTTTTTATTTATACATCTGTGCCTGGGTGTGGCTGTGTGTCCGTGTGGGTGTTTGTTTGGCAATTGTTCCTTGCTTGATTAAATTTCTTTGTTTTTGTTTTATTCATCTCTTCTTTTTTTTTCATTTGCTGACAATTAAACTAGCCAATTAAACTTTAGCCTGGACGCAAAACAACAGCTCAGCCATTTGCCTCTGTATGGATCCGGCCAGGACCTGCTTCTAGCTGCCCCTCTTACTGCCAAAGTGTTAATACACAAATACCCAAATGTGTAGTTAACACGAGTTTTTGCATTGGCCACGTTTTGTTTGCTCCTTGCCCTGCCCCTCTCCAATGCCAACCCAACGCCCGCTCGCCTGACATTCTAGATATACATACATATATATATATATATTTAGTTTCTTTTTTTTTATTCGACACGGCAATTTATGCGCACGGGGAATTCGGCTGGTGTGCATTTTGGAGTTAAGTTTTGTACTTCATATAACTTTTTGTAGCTTTATTTTGTGTTTTTCTACCTTGCACCTTGTTCTAAAAACTGTTGGCTATTTATTTAAGCTCGGCATGTTTTATCGAACTGCAATGCCGTCTGGTCACGAGAGCTTCTGCCGAAAATAAAAAATCAAAACTAATTTACTTTCTAGTCACGACATTAGGCATTGAGCAAAAGCAATAAATAAATAAATAAATGAATAAATAATTTAGCGCAAATAAATCAATGCGCAATTGACATAAATTGCTTAGGTGCAAAAGGCAACGAATCAAATGGAATTTTAGATGGATTTTTTCTTTTTTGTAAAATGAGCTTCGTGTAAGGCAGAAATTTAAGGACAAGCTGTATGGCTTTTAACAGTCAGAAATGGTATTCATGAAATTTGTAAAACAAGTTTTGAATTCTAGTCTGCAGATGAGGAAGACTATAAAATAATTTTTCGAAATATATAAAATAAAAGTCTCCTGCAAATGTGTGTTGAATTTTATTTTTGTAGTCTGCTTAGAAAAATTGCCACCACATTATTTGGGACAATTCTTGGGGCCCAATTTCTAATGGAAAGGGGCGGCAATTGGCACTTGGTTATTCCCAGCTTTACAGCTGTCCAGATGCCAAAGTCACATATAAATCAGAGCACAATCAAATTACGCTTTCATCTGTGCTGGGCCAAGTGATTTGCACAGAATATTACGTATACGTCGAGTCGACATGGCAATCGTATAAATTCATTGATTATTTATTTATGGCACGCAAAATGGGGGAGGAAAAGAAAAACAAGGTGTATGACTATTGTTTGCCAGATTTGATTGTAACACACACACGCACACACACACACACACACTCATACACTGAGAGTTATTTTCGTTTTATATTGACTCGAAAATGTCAAATGCATAACGGCAACAATTCAGAATTTTGATGTAATTGACAGGCAAAAGGGCTGTGCGGTTGGGGTTGACTTTGGTTTGGTCGGCTCGTTGCTTGTTGTTTGTGTGTTTGTAACTGTGGTCCCATCATAAAATGTCAAGCTTTGTTGTGCTGTGTCGTAACGGTAACATTTGGACAAAACGCTTTCTTATTTGACAGGCCATTTGGCAATGACATGCGGCAGCCCAATGAAACAGCTGCAACCACAGCGAGCGCCTCTCATTTAGTATGCAAAGCGCTTTCATTAGACTAGGGTGTGTGTGAGAGAGAGAGAGAGAGAGAGCGATTGTGTATTACATCATAATTAAACAATGCACCGCAAAAACAATTAGCCGCAGTTACATATACGGCCGCAAGTCAGGCCGCAGCTGCTTCGATTGATTGGCGCAAAGTTTTTTCTCTTATTTTTTTCAGGTTGCTGCCGCACCTTTAAGTGCCACAGCAGCGCAGCAGCAGCGGTGTGTGGCATGTGGCATATGCAAAATGAAGTTGACATCTGCTTAAGTGGCTGGGGTTTTGGGCAATCCTCATGGCTTTTACGAGCCAATGCTGCAGTTTCATTTGCAGCTGCTGCTGCCTGGCTGCCTGCTTGATTGGACATGAAATTGATAGCTCACATACACACACATACTCATACACACACTCACACACATTGCATATGCATGCAGCATAAGTGTGAGTACATTGTGTGCGTGTGTGCTTGGGCAAGTTAATTGAATTTTGCACTCAAGTCGTTGTCGCTGTCGTTTTGGGCGCTGGGCGTGGCCATAGCTATTGCCACTGCAATTGCTGCTGCTGCTGCTGCTGCAACAGTCGAAACATTTAAGCATTGACAAGACATTTGTGAAGTTTTAAGTGCATTAGCTGTCAGCCAGGCTAAGCGATAGCTTCAAATTCCGGCAAAACTGCAAATTGCAGCGTTACGCAAACAGCAAGTCATTTAAATTTTGGCGCCCCAAAAAGTAGGCAACGGTTTTTTGTTTCTGGGGGTTAGGAAAACTGAAATGAAATACTTTGCTGCATAGGTTAATAGACTAAAAGTGCTTTAGCTGAAGCGATGCTTGGAATTTACCTTTTTATATATTTTATAAGACAAGCGATTAAAAGTGGTTCAAAAGAGTTTCAAAAGTAACTCAAAAGTCATACTAGAGTTAAGCTCTTTGGTTTCAAAGCTAAAATTGGCCTTTAGTTGGGTATTAGGATTATTTCCATGTTTCTTTTCAGTATTTTAGTAAAACCAGACTCAAGGAGTTTTGTCCAGCACATGTATGGCTCTTAACTATGCGACTTAAGAGAATTTCAAAGGTGTATTTTAAGTTTTTAAGAGGTTTAAAAGTCGGGGTAGAGTAATATTTTAAACTGGACTGCAGCTATTTGAGTTTTTTCTGTGCATCTATAGCTTGGGTTTTTAAAATCCATTTCTTCTTTTTATTATCACATAAAATATAGAAATTTTCACTCTTTTTTTTGATTCAATTGATTTTGTTTATAAAAGTAGTCACATGTGAAATCTATTAACAGAATTTTTTTTCTTCCTATTTTTATACCCTTATTTTTCATTGACAGTGAATATTCTATATGCATAAATTAAATCTCTTGCCCTAGCAGCTATACAAAATATTTATAATAAAGCTGTCTTTAAACAACCAATATTTAAATTTTAATCATAAAATGGTTTAGATAAGCAACAAAATTGCAATCTAAAGATTAGTTTTGACAAAACTTGAAATTTGAGACCCGAAAAAGTAAAAATGTCAACTCCATTTGTCAACGCTTTGTAGTTGATGCCATTAATGGATTAAACTGAAAACGTGGAGCACAATGAATAAATTGTCAGATTGCGTTTGCCGCACACAAGCGCACACATACACACACACACACACACACATACCCAGGCAAAGGGGTTAACCAGAAGGGACAAGAGCTCGTCGGCTGACCAGAACCGAAAACCAGCAAGTGGAAGGGGTTGACAGGGTGTAGCTGCCACATTGCTTACATTTCAATATGTTTGTGCTCTTGACATTTTGTTTAACTGTTAAACTGTTGCCAAATGCCAACTGTCAGCTCTTCTTCTTGTTCCTCTTCTTCTTTTTTTGCTGTGCAGCTTGTCCAAAAGTTTGGCCGAAAAAGCCGCAGAGCAGCAAAACATTTTATGGCCGTTTGTGGCAGGCTTTAAATTGCCCCACCAGCTTTAAGCAGGCTAATAGCCGAGTGTGGTGTGTATGTGTGTGTGTGTTTGGGCATTTTGCAAATCAGCGTGCAATTACCCATAGCTCACGCTCCTCATGTAGTTTGCAAGCGTATTAAGTTCATTTTTCATTTGCCTTCATGCATTAAGCAGTTGCCTGACTTTCAAAAAAAAAAAACAAAAAGTATATAAAAGAAAAACATAACGCAGAATCACTTTTTCACTTAGCTGCTGCTGCTGAGTGTGTGTGTGTATATGTGTGTTGCCTTTTGGCATGCAAATAAAATGGCCAAAAGGCAGACACCATTCCCCAGCTTGCTGACTGCTACAAACACAAGTGCCCCAACCGAGACCAGAAACCAAGCCAACTTAAGCCCAACACGTTAGAGAACAGCGCGCGCAATTTGGTACCACCAAAAATGCCAACAGCCCGTTTTCAGCTGCCCCTCCGACCCAACATCTACCCCTACGCTCTCTGCGGGCCACAATAAGAAAAATGTTCAAGTGCCAGAATGTGTGCAAAGAACTCAAGTTTGGCACACACTTTCCGTTGCTGCTGCTTTTGCTGCTGTTGTTGTTGTAGCTGCCTTTTCCCTTTATTTTTGCCTTGCAGATAATTTGAATTTTTTCCATTTGTTTGGTTTGGCTGCGCTCCTGTTCCTGCAGCCGCTCCTTGCCAGGTCAGTTGCATGCCACACGGCTGCCTTGTTTTTTAGGAACTGTAAATTGCTTTAGTTGGCGCACAGTTTCAGCAGCGGCAACAATAAGTGGGTGGGTCTCTATATTTATGAATACGCTCCTAGTAATGCACTGCTTATAGCTACTGCACTTAGAGCTTTTCTTATCTATGCTCTTGCAATTGCAGCTCGGAAAATTTCCACAGTTTTCTTTGATATTCGAAGTGCTTGGCAGAGCAGCTGCGTGTTGTGCACTGTGTTGATTATTTCTATTGTTCTTTTGGGCAAATAAATGTGCGGCAATTAAAGATAATTCACTAAAAACTTGTGTGCTTGGAGTTAAATAACGCAGGCTGCAAATCGATTTTCAGGCGAACTGCTTCGAGCCTGGAATTCCAATTTAATTTTTTTAATGAATCAAACCTTAAACTAAACCAGTTAGTATAATACGGCTGAGCCAAAACGTAAGTTCGTTTATGTTGAAAATAGCTGCGTTATGCCACCGAACCGGTTCACAAGCAAATAATGACAAGATTTGAATGTTAATGTAATCAATATTGGAATTGATAAATACATAACTCTCCACAGCCAGGCTATCTAACAATTTCTGTCAATTTATCATGCTTCAAACCACTTTTAAACCGGTTTTACAATCTGAATGTAAATACAATTTGAGGTGCCTATCTTGAAGCTACATAACAGATTTCAAGAATACTTCTTAAGCTAAGACTGTGTACCAATCTTGAACCGGTTCGAGTGCATGTAAAGTATAAATGTGCGCATGCACAATAAATCTGTGTTAAAAATGATAATAATTTTCAAATCATTAAAGCCTGTATATGTCTCTAATTTCTGTGACTGTAAACTACCTTTAAAACGGTTTAAAGACATATGCATATTAAATCTGATACATGGAAAACGATAATACATTTTAATCATTTTAGTCTGGATGTGCGTTTCGTTTATGCGACTATTAGTAAAACACTTTTTGAGCCGGTTCATGGACATAGATTTTTCATACAAATTTTCATTTACTTTGCTCAAAAAGTGACTTGCATAGTGAAACACAACAATATTTGAATACGATTCTTTTTTCATTTTTTTTTTTCAATTACGGCAAAAGTGGCAAAACAGTTGTCAACATTTCAAGACAAAACAGCAAAAACAGCAGCAACAGTTCCGGACACAGCAGCAGCAGCAGTAAAAATGTAATAGAAGTGAAAGAAGCATAGGCAGAGTTGCAGTAGCAGTAGTAACAGCAGTAACAGCAGCAGCAGCAGGAGAGGAAAAGCAGCCATGACGCTCTGTCAGCTGCAGAAAGAAAGATGTCAGTTGTCAACAACAATGCCCCAAGTTGCAACAATAAAATTCTGACACATTGAAAAATGTCATTGTGTAACTTAAGTAGCCAACATCATACACACACACACACACGCACACACAGTCACTTACACACACGCACATATGTGGGGTTGATTATGTAAAACAAGGCGCATAGAGTGCCAGACATTCAACCAATCTCCTGCCTCAACCACTCTCCGGCTAGCTTTTCAGCCGCCTTCATGTGCCCAGCCTGTTAATTTACTTGCAGTTCCGTTCCATTTTTATGGACTGCTGCCATGACGCTTTTCTCTCCACACTAACACACACATGGGTGTGTGTGTGTGTGTGTGTGTGTGTGTGTCGGCCATTTGTTATGCTGTACTATAGCGGCTGCTAGCACAGCCATCATTTTATGCTTCATATGCTTATCAGAGATGAGCGTGTGTTTCAAATACAGTTTTTTAAATGAAAATCAAATTTAATTCCAAATTAAAAATAAAAAAAAATTAATTCTATGAAAATTATTTTGGTGATCAATATCTAACGAGAAAGCAAATGAAAAGCTAACAGATAGGGAACAATCTATATAATTTCACGTGAACTTTGTCTTTGCCGTTATCACAAAAAGTACAAGCACAAAAAGCACGAAAAACAAAAGCACTTAGCAAATTAAAAACAATTAAATCACCTAAATATCTTTTGTATAATAGCTTTTCTTAAATCTGCGAAAGGTTAGTTTGAGAAAATTTTAATTGAGATCAATAAAATGAAAACTTTTGAAGAAATGTACTCATAATTTTATGCTCACGTGCACATCACTAATAAGCTAACACACGCCCATATTTGTTGAGTGTGTGTTGCTTATGCAAGCGAGAAATTTGTTATAATGTGCTGGCCATAGAAATAGGGACATGGCACAGAATATCGCAGATATTATGTATGCTTTTGATAAACGCATAGAAAACCAGCGAGGCGTACACTTGGCCCAGGCCTAGAGGAGAGTGTAGCTAGCCGTTGGGCGGGGGGGGGGATGGAGGTGGGACGAGAAGAGGTGGCAACCCTAGCCAAAGTCATTTGTGGCGTCGATCAAGTGTACTGAGCCGTTTTATGGCTGCGCTTAACAAACCTCGACGGAGGACACGCAGCAATCGTTGTGTGTGTGTGTGTGTGTGGAGTATAAGTTTATTCTTTTTTTATTATTATTCTTTTTTTTTTGAGCTGTCACAAGCTTTTTTAAGGTGACAAAGTTAGCCCCGAGGCATGACAACAGCAAAGTGCGGATTGTCCGCGCCGGCGGCGTCCGTTACAAGCGCCAAGCGAAAACAAACGGCGCATAATTTAATTACCACAGGCAGCAGAACCGGCTGTTATCAGTCTCTAGGCATCATTATTACGTTTAATGGAAAATAATTACTTTTGGATAAGGCAAAGTGAAAGAAATAACACAAAAATATATATATAAGAAACAAAAATAAATAAAAACGCCAGCAAAGCGGCCCCTAAGGGCCAGCAACAAGGCAACAACCGACGTGGTACTGGATACGCGGGTTGTTGGGCGGGGTACGGAAAAGTGTGTTGCTTGACAGTTTTCCACTGCTGGTTGTTGCTGCCGCTTTTTGGCATGGATTTTCTTGAGTGTAGCTGCAGCCCCCATGAAAATTTGCAGAGATGGTAAACTTATTAGCCGGCAAGCACGAAACTGCAGCAAAAGTTAAGCAAATTGCTTAAGAAACGAAAAGAGAGACGGATAAGCTTTATACGATAAATTACGATGCCATACAATGTCTGAGGATTAGCTGATAATTGGTCATGTAGCATGACAAAGTAAGCCAAAATATCGCGTAATCCCTTTAAAGGAAGAAACGTTTCTCTGTAGTAAAACCTTTACGAATACAGCACAAAGCAAAATGCCAAAATTGTTGCAATCTTGACTGCTGCACGCAGTACGAGTCAGGCAGTCAATTGCGAATGCGACACAAAGAATAATTAAAGAAATAATATCCTGAATACGACGCAAAGAAGAATGGGATATAAATTCAAACCGTAAGTATTTAAGTGTGTGATTTATGCAATCATTTGCGAATACGACACAAATAAGAATTAAAAATATTTGCTCCCAGAAGAGTAGAGCATAAGCAGGCTTATCATAAGAACGCTTGCGAATACGACGTAAACAACAATGGTAAAAAATTTCAATTTGTATGTATTAATGTGTGGGAGGAATGCTTTTCGCAACAAGTTTAACATCTGATTTTAAAATTAAAATCCCGAATTCAACTTAATAGGTCCCTAATGAAGTGTAGAAATTAATTTATTATAGAACATGTCAGAAATCATTTAGATTGGCCAAACTGTAACAGCTCGAATAAAATGCCAAATTCAATTTGCAATTTCCAGAAATGATTGCGAACTACACGAGAATCCTTTAGCCATTGACAGCTAATTTCAGTGATGAATTTTCTGCTTAACTTATAAGGATCTCAATGTCAATTGCACATTAGAATTCCGCTGGGGGGAATTTCATGTACATTGAATAAGTAATTAAATGGAACTGTCGGTTTGAAATGGAATGAACACGAGCTTTAACAGTTGATTAAATGGCTGACGAATATTCAACATATTTTAAACGAATGCAGTTGTTCAATTTAAAGACAGAACCAGTTAAAAACAAGTTAAGCCAATTAAAAACAAGATTTATTTTTAATTAATATATGAAAAACTTATTGTGGCTATTTAAATAATAGAATCCTCATGTTTGGTATAGGTACTCACAGATCTGTCTTAATATCAAAGCCAGAGTCAGTAAATTTATAAAGTTGATTTTTGAATACTATATAAAACCTTATCCACATATCGAGTCAACAATTTGGCATATAAGGACTTTAGGGTTTTTTCATTTCTTAAGTATATAGATTCTTAACGAATCCCTTAAGCAACAAACCTTATAAATCATGAAATATTTAAATGAATTGTTGTAAAGTCGAGAATTCTCATTTGCCTGGCTTACGCAGTAAGCGACAAAAAAGGCAAGGAACAATTTATGGCAAATTCGACGTACTTATTGCTGTAATTCATTGAGCCGCAATTTCTTTTCAACTGGCTGGCAATGTGGCGCCTAAAGTTAAGGCGCTTAAATGTAAGCATTTCACGACAAAAAAAAAAAAAGGAAGCGTATATAGATATAGACCATATCGCATATGTACATATAGATGATGTACTCATATGCATAACTTGCCTGAACTGGCGACTTATGAGCTTCTGTTATGTTTATTTCATTTATTTTTTGTGTGCTTTTTTGTGCCCGGCTGTTGCCAGGTTTAATGAGCAATATTGTCTGTGTGTGTTGCACACTGCGAGCAGGACATAACCCACTTAAATATGTCATATGCATACATATATGTGTATATGTGCGAGGCGAGTGCGGGACTAATCAGACGACGCGCTATACCGGGTGCTCAGCATTTGAATTTGCAATGGCAGTCACCCTCGAAGTATGCTGTGAATTATGTGGCGCATGAATGTCAGCAGCAGCAGCGTCAGCAGCAACACGCAACAGCAGCAGCAGCAGCTCAAATGTCAGGCTCAGCCGCAGTTGCAGAGGCTCGCAGCTTGGCGCTGGATGTCGCTGTCAAAGCACTTTATGTCACAATAATTTGCAGTGCATGTGTGTGTGTGCGTGTGTGCGTGTGTGTGCGTATTATATATGCATTCATTTCACGTGCCAGCAGCTAACATCTTCACGTTTTGTAGGCAGCTTTCCGTTGGAGTCAGCCGCTGCGGCGGGGCGTGGCACGGAGTTAGGGTGTTGGCCAATATGCATATGTAAAATATTTATGAGCGCGTGCAAATTCATTTCATTGCTTCAACGCTTTTGCCTTTCGAGCGAGTCCCATGACTATTTCATGGTCTTTATCAAAACTGCAGAATATAAAAGATATAATTCACATGCAGGAAATATATATGTATGTATCAAAATTTGCAAGTCTAAAGCTGCAGTTGGCTTTGTGCGGATTAAGTTAGCTATATTTAAATTAAACTTCTTATAGTGTAGCAAATTAATAGTAAAACTGGTCGTAAAAACTAAAAGATTTATTTATAAGCTACAGAAATTTGAATAGTTACAAAAAATATTATTATTATTTTTCTTTGTGCGAGATTTTGATTACATTTAGGAAGAAGGGAGAGTATCGAAATAAATTAAACTAGAACCTAGAGCCTGCTAAAAGCCGAATAATCTTATTAAAAAAAAACAATTAATTTAAATTAAATGTTCTTCTTCTTCACAGCTTGTGATATTTTTATTTTAATTTTTAAAAAACATTTAAATATTTTTTTAGTTAGCTCGAGGCCGGGCTTAACATTTTCTTCATGTTTGCACTCAGTTCTCTTTGCTGTACTTGCTGCTCGTTCTTCTGCAGTATACACTACAAACTGATCTATTTTACTGTGTACAAGTATATATATGAGTGCATATATATTTATATTCGCATGGGCCGCTGCGCTGGTTCCTGCACATGAATTTAATGCAGCGCATAACAAAATTTCACAGCACATTTTCATGGTCTGGAGGGCTTATGGCCTAACTGGCTAAATGGGAGGCTGACAAATTGTCAACATACAGATGCCCAACCCCTTTGTTGTTGTGTGTGTGTTTGAGCTGTAAATAAATACAACATTGTGCAATATGCGCGACACGCGTTTATTTGTATTGTATTTATATTTCATGCTGTGCCGGTCGCCCGTGGTGGTGACTGCATTGGGCTGGAAGGGAGGATGTCCCATTGCCCAGGGTGTGGCGGAAATCGCAAAAATATTTTGTGTATGGCACGGAAATGAGAAAAATACTTCTTTCTTTTTTTTTTTGCACATTTGGCGTCCAAATGGAGAGGCTGCTTTGCAATTTTTATGCTCGAATATTATTTATAAATATTTTTGGCAGCAACTGTGACTGCGATTGTGACGGCGACTGTGACTGTGTCTGGCCTTTTAACTAATTTCGTGCTGGCAGTTAACATTTTGTAATTCGTTTATGCAATATTCAGGCGCATTTACGCATTACATTTTACGAGCTTTGTCTGCTTATTTACGAGTTTAACGCGCGCGCCACACGCGGCGTATGCGTAATATAAACAGCGTTTAAGCCAGTGTATTCGCATGGGTATTGGTATTGGCATTTGGTTTTGTATTTACGTTTGTGTCTCTGTGTGTGTGTGTGTGTGTGTGTGTGTGGCAATTTCAAAGGATTAGGCGCCTGAGTGCGCAAGGACATGACAGCAATGACGATGCCAGCATGCATTGCCCTGCCACAGCACCCGCTGCGTCCCTTGCCCAGCCAAACAGCCCTCGCATTGACTTTGCATACAAATTAAAGTTTTCAAACGCTCGCTGGCTGGTTTATGTAATTGAATTAAGCGCACGATACGCTAGCCAAATTGTAACTGCATTCCACTGGGCGTGGCTGTCTGCGGCTATCTGTGTGTGCGTGTGTGTTATTTTGTTGCATATATATGCATTAAGCTAAACACAACCAAACAAATGCTTTGATCTATTGAGCTGCTGTTGCACTGCTTGAAGCTTTTTAAGTTCTATTACAATATTTTACGTCATCAATTAGAAAGGTGCTTACTGTTCCGTTTTGATGCCAATATTAAATTGCAATCAAATTAGTTTCTATTTCAATTTATTATAAAATATATGTATTTTCAGCATGGTCATTTTATGAGCGCACGTATTTATTTTACACAATTAACATTTTATAGATGTAATTTACATTTTTCAGATTTTTTAAGAGTATATGCGCAACTCGCGACACCCCGTCTTAAAGTGCACCTTCATCACATGAGGTAACTACAGTAAACACTTCAGCCTCCCAGCTCTTACGGTTTATGCTGTGCGTTGGTCACCAATCAGTCAGTCAGGACATACATTTTATATATGGAGATACATTCATACAACTATATATGCATACATATATACATGCATATTCTACTATTCATGAGAATCGAATAGAAAGGAGATGTTTAATTGTGCTCTTTTTTACTTTGCAGTGCAGCTGGTAGGTTTATTTGGAATAAAATAATTTGCTTTTTTTTTTTTCATATTTTCTTTATAGTGGAACAAAATATACTTGAGTCAACTGTAAGCTGATGCTTGAGTTTTATTCTGGGCAAGTAAATTTATTAAAAACGGATTGAAGCTTTCTTATTTTAGGCATTTTATAAATATGGATATCTGTTTAGATTTGCCAAACTTTGATTAGTTTAGTACGATTTTATTTAATTTGATTTGATTTTTTCCAGTGCATTTGATAGCCGCTTAAACAGTTTTAGTCTCGACATTTCTAGTTATTGTAGTCGTATGACAAAAATCTATTACATTGCTTGGGGTTTTGACCTAAGCAAGGGGGAACGTGCATTGAACTGGTCGCGTGTCAGGTTGCGTTCAATCGCCTCTGCAAAGCACCAAGCTCAAGTCCCCCAAGCACACACTCCATCTAGAAGCCCCTACCAAAGCTGTCCCTCTCTCACCCTTCCTCTCTCTCTCTCGCTCTGGCTCTCTGGGGTGCCATAGCGATTGATTGGCTCTGGGGCGGCGCGATGCGACGCGTTTGTCCTTTTGTTTATTGGCCATGTGTGTGCGTGTGTGTGCGCTCGTGTGTGTGTGCGTGTGTATTGAAGCGATTCATTGTATTTAGTGAAGAGCAACGGCAACACCGCTCGTCATCTTGTGTATGGGGTAGGGTATGTGCTGGAGTATAGCAGTTGCATTAATCGGATTTTGGGGTCCATTGTTGCTGAGCTCCTTCTGCTGCTGCACTTAAAGTTGCAGTTGCATAATGCCATTGTTTGTTGCATATTTACTTTTTGACGGTTTTCTGTCTCTCATTTTGCTGGGGTGTGGTGCCAGGGGTAAAAGAAAAGTTGTGCCTTTTGTTGCTGCTGCCAACATTGGAGCATTCAGCCAATCTGGCAATTCTGCCAGACCGGCACGTATGTCGTTTATGTCGTTAGCTCTACGGGGTTTTTCGATTCTATTCTATTCAGGTCGACTCTACGTTCGATTTGTGTGCAGAGCATGTGTCTGTGTATGTGTGTGTGTGTGTGTGTGTGTGTGTGTGTGTCAGGGAAAAGTTGGCTGATGTAACTAAGTAATATTGGCAGTTGCATTTGGGTTATTGTCTTCAGTGGATGTGTGTGTGTGTGGGTGCTCAGCTTGAGGGAAGTGCTGTTGAGCTAGGCAATCTGACAGCCATTGAACATTGAACCACTCGTACGAGTTGCTGCTGTTCCTGCTGCTGCTGCTTCTGTCTGTCTGTCTGCCTATCTGTAAGTTTGCCCGCCTGATAAGCCTGGCCAATGAAGTCTGTCGATTTGTCTGTCGTCTCTCTAGCCAGAGTCAATTGGCCAGCAATTGAGTAGAACAAAATACGTTAAGTACTTGAACAGATATCGCATTAAAATGAGCCACATTTACATATTGCTCAAGTGCTGCGACAGAAGTTTACAATTTAAAATACAATATAGTGGAAATCAATAGAGCTTAGACATAGCTCAGCCATATTATGTGGGGTAGAAGAGCAGGCAAGTCCGTGTATTGGAGGTTTTTAATATATATTATGATATTAAAATGCCACAATCTTTCAACTATATGCCCGGCTTTCTCGATTCGACGCCCGAGCTTATGGACTTGAATCGGGTTTATGGATTCGATCTCGGATTTAATAGATTCGGAATCAATCAATCACCGGGAATCAGCGCATTTTCTTGAATTTAGATGGAGCTTATAGAAAGGCGCATTACACACTTAATATGAGGTTAGCTTGCGGTCTGTTCACGCAGGTTTGACAAAAACCAGAAGTAACTTATTATTTAAGGCTGGGTAAGATAGAGGAAGCTAAGCATATGGCCCAAGCAAATACCCAGTTAGCTGGACTAAATAGTTCTTCAAACATTGTTTTTAATAGAAAAATATAATTAGAGCAGAAGATATTGAACCCTTTTTTATTAGCGATAGACGACGGATAAAGCCGTTGATGTTGAACAATGGAAAGGTCGCCAGAACAGCATAAAATATTATGAAAATAGATTTTAGTGAAATTAATATAAATAGTTCATTTAAATTCTGTTTATTAATGAGAGACCAGTTTTCATCATAGTAAAAAATTGCACATCAAGAGATCAGTTTTCATCAGAATACAAATATGCTCATAAATATTTATAATAATTTATAATATACTATATAAATTTATAATTTTAAATGGCATAATAATTGACTAATTAAGATAACTTTTAGAACGGTTCCCATTCTAACTTAATTAGAATAAAATTTGGCCTTTAGCTAGTTGAGTTATTTCTTATTTATAAAGTTTTAACTAGTTTGGGTTTTTGTTGCATATAAAGAACTTCAACAAAATCGCATGGGGCAACACTTGAGTATTAAACAGCTAGCCGTGCACCTGCTCTTGCCCCCCACCCTTCCCCCTTCCAACCGAAGCCCCTGTTAGAGTGGTTTTGTCTGCCTGCAGCATTATATGGAGTGTTCAACATTTCGCCTCAACCTCAACAATATGTTCAACTTGATTTTCGTACGATTTGCTCGACGGTTTGTGGATAGTATTTTTTTTTTTATTTGGTAAGGGTAGTTGGCAACATTTATGGCCAAAAGTTGCCTTTAGCTTGGTTAGTTGCATTCGCCATGATGTTGGATCCGCTGCCGTTTACAGAATATGCTCAGCATTTTCACTGTGCATGTCCAGAACCATTTGGTCCATTGGCTGCATTGGTGGGCACGTGCGTGCCGGGACAGCCTTTGGCCATTATTACACCTCTCTGTTGGGTGGGTGTATGTGCCGAGTGGGGGTTGGGACTGTGTTGGCTTTGGGGCACGTATAAAGTTGGCTGCGGCCGGGCTTGCTGGCTGGTATAAAGTGCATTTTGTTGCCACTTTTGCCGGCGCTTGGCTTATTTCGTTTGATTTTATGCGGTTACGTGAATTCATTGGCCAACTCAGCGCAATGACGGCAGTGTCAGAGAGGGAGACAGGAAGAGAGTGAGACGAGCATCGCTTTTAAGCGTAAGCGATTTTTTATGTACGCTTGTGGTTTTAATTTCAATCATTTTGCTGGCCAGTTGGTTCGGCCATGTTAGCGTAGCATCGGCGCCAACAGGGTGAAGGACAAAGGACGCGCGAACGCTTAAAATCAACGTCAATAAATATGCAAATGTGTTTTTGCAGTGCGCGCGCGCATATTTCGCACAAAATGCGATTACTGTTGCATAGTTTTGGGCGCTTAATTTGAGCATATGCCACAACACACAGCCACACACATGGACACACACGCACACAGACGCTCTTGGCTAATTGCTATATCATTAGAAGTAAGCTGTGTGGGTGTGTGCCTCGTCTTTAATGCTTTAATGGCCACTTGAGCCACAAAAGTTGCGGCTTGTTTGGCACTTTTTCTATATTACCTGTGCCACATTACGCCCTCCACACTGTCGCCCATTAGCCCGCTCTGCACGCCGCTCAGTTGCCCAGTCTGTGTTTCTACATATGCCACAAATTAGTTATAATTAAGTTTAGCACACGTTGCCGGGCGTCGGCGGCGGCGTTGGCGACTCCTGCATAACACTTAAGGAGCTACAGTTACACAGTCACAGCCGGTACGAGGAGCTACGTGCCCTGTTTGCAAGTGCTAAGCTGATACCCTGTAATAGGGAGTAGCCATTGGGTTGCTGAGTGCATTGATGGCTTAAGGGCTATTTGTAATTTTATATAAACGAATAGATATAGAGGATAAAGATATAACCTTTGGCTTGTATCCAAAAGCAGCTCAAACATAAGCTAGCTTATCAAATATGTATGCTTGTAAAATTCTCTATTATATGAACCCTTTATTCGTACATTTGTATAAAGAGAATGTCGTGAACTTATGTGAACTTGATAGTATATTAACGAAATAGATATTCTTCCAAAAAAAGAACTTCCTGTTTTGTACAAGAGCTTGTTAATTTACTAAGTTTTACAGGGTATCCAGCAAGTGTCATTATCGTTTAACTGTGCTCATGTTTAATAAGCGTTTGCCATCCATCCACACGTTGCAGTTGCTTAGTCGACACATTAAATGTAATTAGCTGCGCTAAGGTTGGCACAAAACTACGGCCTGAGACAGGACTCGGTCTATGACTCGCCTTTCGTCTAATTAGTTATCTAAAGTTTGTTGGCGACATTAATGGCGTCGGCGTCGACGTCGACGTCGCTGGCGGCCCCAGTGGCAGTGGCAACAAATTGTGTAGCATACTTTTTTGCATTAGCATTAGCCACGAGGCAAAGTTTCAACACAAATCATTCCCAACAGCAGCAGCAGCCGCAGCGGCAGCAAGAAAAATATTAAGAAACAACAACAAAAAATGTTGTTCTTTAGAAAATGTATATATATAATTTTTTTCTCTGTATTGTTTCTTTAGTTCTTGCGCCGTAAATCACTCAAAACATAATGCCCTGTATTTAAAATATGCGCACAAATGTTCCATGCAGTGCGAAAATTGCAGGAAATGTTTTTGCTTGGCTTTTTTCAGCTTTTTTCCTTAAGTTTTTTTTCCCGTCCTCTCTTATTGAGTTGCTTGTTCTGCGAACGACACAACATAGATATATATATATATGATATTTGCGCGCATTAATGCTTTTTGCAGAAGCCTTTTTCAAGTACAAGAAGGAAAGTATTTATTCGTGGAACTGCTGTCAATATGGCCATTATTAAACACAATATTTACCCTTGAGCTTGTCATTTCGTAGAAAAATAGTTCCAGAGAAATATGTTCAAAAAATAAAAACCTCAAGTGCTGGCTTTATATTATCTTTCGACTCGCGAAAGGTTCGAAACAGTACGAAAAGGAAGTAAAATGTATATCCATTTAGGGCTGACATCTTTTTACAAAATGAACCATTTAATTTATTTGATAAAAATCACAAAAAGTGCTTGCAAAAAACTTCAAGCTTTGGCTTTGCTTACAATTGAAATTTGCATGGTATAGATTTAAAACAGCTGACATTTTAATAGATGCAAATCAATCCAAAATGGATCAAAACATATCATTTAATTAATGTATAAATCGATTCATGATAACTTTGCTTTCATTTAAAATGCTCAATGGACAGATATGTCCGAATCTTGCTTCAAAACTGCTTTAATAGAAAATGTCCAAAAAAATGGTAGGAAAATTAACTTATGATATTTGATCTCTACATTCTACGATTAACTACTCCAAACTTATTGTTTAATCTTATACAGTGGCTCTGCCTTATTCCATCTTGCTCAGTCTACTTCATTTGGCATTCAATAATTCATGCAATTTTCTTGCAATTTCTTCAAAAATATTCATTTTATACGTCATCTATAAACCATAAATTCGTAGTTCGTGCTCTCAGGCCCAAGGTAAGCCTGTATACAAACAATTGTAGTGCCATATCATGTCGTATCATATCCCTGCGCTGCGGTTTTTCTAGTATTTATTTTTGCCTGGGGCCAGTACAAATTGCCCTCGGCCTGTTGTTTTTTACGGTCCATATATATATATTAACAGATTTCCATTTGCTTGATTTTTTATTTATTTTTTTGGTGTGCCTTTGTTTGCATTGTTTAACCAAATAGAGACTGGGTAGTTGGGGCGCTGGCCGTGGGGCACATTTTGTGCCAATTTCGAATGGAGAAGAAGTCAACGCATTTTAAATTGCTGGTTTGGCAAAAATGGAAAATCATAATAAATAAATATAAATTTATATTGGACAATGTAGCTGATGCTGCTTCTTCATTTGCTTTTATTTATCATATAGTATACACTGTTGTTGTTGTTGTTGTTGTTGCTGTTGTTGTTGTTGCTGTTGTTGTTGCTGTTGTTGTTGCTGTTGTTGTTATGCTGTGTTGTCAACATGCTTTTATGAGGGGAGCCAACATTTTTCAATTTATTTCCAATGTTTCTCGAAAATAAAAAAAATTGAAAGCAAAAAAAAAAACCAAACGTAAATTGAACATTTTAGCGCGCTTTTAAGCAATGTCGCTCCCCCGAACACGCACACACACACATACACACACACACATACCGTACACACCTGTCCAACAATAACAGCAACAGCAACAGCAACAACAGCAACAATAACAGCAACGGCAAAAACATTGCACTTAGAACTTCCGCACGATAAAATTAAATGACGGCTGCTTGCGGCAGGGTGGCTTGCTTGACGGCAGGCGTGGCATGTAGCCTCTGATGTTGGATGGATGAGTGGAGGTGGGGAGGTGCGGGTGGGCTGTATAAACTGTGCACAACAATATATATCAAAGTAGAGCGCTGCGGGGCTGGGTTTGCAACAACATTAAGCAACAACGCGAACTCAAACTCAAACTGAAACTCGAACTCGAGAGAGGTGGAAATCACTTATGCTGCCATTTTGACGTTGGCTCCTGTTTGTTTGAAGTGGCGCTAAAATTATGTTAACGTAACAAGGTGAAAGCGCAAAATGAAAAATCACTTAAACAATTTAATTTTTGATTTGTTTCGACCAAACAGCCAACCCCCGACGCCAACCCATCAGGTCAGAGGGCGCGGGACCAGCAGCCAACATTTGGAATTGAAAAAACAAAAAGTTAAGGCTGTCGAAAAGCAAATACTCTTACTTCTGTCGGGTTTTTAAAGCTTGGGCACAGAAATTCTCAAAACTATAAGAAACAGTCTGCGTAAACTCAGTTTTAGACAGATAATAAATATGGGTGCTGATGATTTCAATTTTCTTTAAATTGAATGATTTTGATGGTATTCAATAAAGTTTTATGATATCAATTAAAATCTTAACAAACATAACAAAACTCGTGTGTTAATTATTCTCAAGGCAATTTAACATAATTTTGAGCCAAACAGTTTTCACAGATTATAAGAATATATAAAATACTTAAGTCTGATTTAAATTACAGTTGGTGAAGCTTTATAATTGTTGTAACTATTGAGGTTTCATACAACAAAAGAAACTAATATTCATAAAAGCAAACTAACAGAGCTCAGTGGAGACTGTAGGCCTTCGAGCTGATCAAATATATGCACAATTAAATCTGAGAAGAGTGAGGCTTTGGTTATTTCTCATTTGAAGACTTTATTACCTCTCAACGCAATACGAATGCCGTGATAAAATTCGACTGCCCTCCTGGAAAGTTATAAAAAAGAAGGCGCTGCTCCTTTAAGATATATAGAGTTTCGTTTGGTTTTGCTCAACAGCTCATAAATACGCATAAATATAAACCACTTGATTGTGGCCTGACTCAAATTATGGGCATAACAAATCTTGTGCCAGTTACAGTCAACATCACGTAGCAACAGCGCCAGGCACATCGCACTATGTGCACGCACCCGAGCAGGGACCTGGGAGTATGCCTAGCACAAGACAGGGCCGGGCGGGGCGGAGCACCGCCACAACACACAGCGCAGACTTTTATTGATAAGGGCATAATTTATTTGAACAATCGACAAAACGCTATTGTCAATAAAGCCAGATAAATATCTGGCATTGTAGCTGTATATATATTTTTTATATACCTCTATACAGCGGCTTGCGTGACAATGCGCTGAATGCGTGGCCAAAATTGAGGCCAGGGAGTTAGGTATATACGAATAGGGGCGAGAGTTATGGAAGTATGGTTTATGACCAGGTACAGTGAGCGCTGACTAAAGTAGACTGTAATAATAATGATTAAATTTGTATAAGACTTGAGCTAATTATATATTGAAGACGCGGGTACTCCTAAGATTTAAATTGGTAACAGTTAATGGATTTTCCAAATCATGAACTATATTCTTAAGCTAAATAATTACGAATTGCTAGAAGTGTCATTTTTGGGCAGAAAACACATTGCACGATAGGCGACTTCGTAAAGATTAAGATTTGAAGAACACAAATCCAAAATTCAAACACATAATAAAAATCTATACGCCTAGCTAAGTCTGCGCTCTTCTTTTATTTTGAATGATTCCTGTCAATCTTTAAGCAATATTTACTGTATTTGATTGAATCAAACGTTTTATTGGCCATGCTCATAATGTCATGCTGCGGGTCGCGTAATAAAGTCAATATTTAATTGAAACGTGGCGCGATTTATGTGTGCTATGTATTTACTTGATATGCATATACAATGTGTATATTTACATAAAGGTCAGTTTAATGAACAAATTGGTTAATTACATTGAAGCAAATGGCATATGAAAAATGTATTGCATACACACAGGCGCATGGCAAATAAATTATTGATAAATATTGAAAAGCCGCGCGAAAGAGACAGAGAGAGAGAGAGAGGGCGAGAACTGAAAAGGTTGACAGCTCGCATAACTTTAGCATATGATGTTGATAAACAGAATGATTTATACGGAACGGAGGCAGAGGCTGGGGCGGGATAAAATGGCATGTATAAAACGAGTATTTGATGTGGCAGACGTTTAGGCCTTGTGGCATGTGCCACGTCGCACTATTTTGCAGTTTTTAAGGACTAACAGCAGATGCCGCCCTCTTTCCTGCTGCTGCCGTCTCGACTCACTTGGCAGGCAAACATTATCGCCTACGTGAGCAGTAAGCATAAGTGGCAGGACGCACACGCCTTTTGACGCCTTCAAGCGACATGAGTGTGTGAGTGTGAGTGCGTGTCTGGCTGTGTTGGCGTGCGGCAAATGTCAATTTGTTAAGCGTTCACACGTTGCGCTGATCATTTTATTTGATTTTCATTTGTTGCTACAAATTAGTTGTTGATTGCCTCAAAGTATACACAACGTGCTCCAAACATTCAAATAAGTCCATTTTATGATTATATAAACCTTTTTTGCGCTGCAATAATTCTGGCCGCGCACTTTAATTACATTTGAAAGCAACACTTGAAACTTTGTTCGCAAAGCGCGCCGAAAACTTACCGCAAAAGCACAAAAATAAATGTCGAAGGGGGTTTGCCCACACGTTCGCAAAGCCAAATGGCGGTAATGGCAAGTGGCAGGCGGGCTGTTGGGCTGGTGAGGTGGACGGTGCGGGGCGTGGTTTGGCTGTCACAAAGTGTCGCCTGGGCATAATGACAGCATGTTATAAACTTTTGCAGCAGCTTCCAGCAGATGAAAAGTTAAAATAAAAAAAAAGCTGCATTAAAGTGGGCGCCGGATGTGGACACCACGCCCACACGCCTCGTCACCGCCAGCCACACAAAATGGCGTTTGCATGTTAAAAGCTGAGACATCAATAGATACATACCTGCAAGGAAAGAGAGAGCAAAAGGAAGAGTGAGAAAAGTGCATTGAAAAAGATATGTACAAATTAATAAGGGCTTGGCACAAATCCCTCAAATGTCAACCAGGGCGAAGCGTATCATAAAAAATATAAAGAAAAAAAACAAGTTGCGCAATTTACTTTGTTAATTGGCAGCGTTTAAATGACGCGCCCTGAAAAACGACAAATCTACAGCCACAGCGGCACAAGGCTGACCACCTCGTGTCGCACTCTACTTTTATGGTGTATTTATAGAGGCCAGACAACGATGGACTGCGGCAATTGGAAAAACAAAATACACAAAATGTAATTTGGAAAGTTTGCTGTGTTAACACACATATACACAAAACACACTTGGCCGGCTGGTCACTTTTTTTAAATCACCCTTCAAACAGCTGCTGATGAAGGGTAGCTTGGAAAAATAGCCAGCTGCAAGCTAATTATAATTATAATATGTGTTATATATGATCTAGATCTTAGACCTAAAGCCGACTGTACACAAAAATCGAAAACGACTGCAAAAAAGATCAGTAAAACTTAACTTTAAATCAATTTATTTGTAAATATTTCATCAAGATGCCCTATTAATATGATTAAGCTTTAGATTAAGAGATCATACACTTAATACAGATAATATTTTCTTCTCTTTGAAGCGAGCAGACATAATACAATGCATACAAACATTTTCTTTTCTTCAAAGTGAACAGAAATTTTTATTGTTCTTTAATTGTTGTTGCTGAGCAGAAGTAGAAATGGAAATAGAAACATAAGTAGAAGATGAACAAAAACAAATATATAAAACATAATATTACTAATATAAGACCTTCAAATTCTATGCAAGAGCCAGTTTTAAGGCGTTTTGAAGTATGTTTAAATAGGAGCCATAATAAGCTACAATTCGACTACAGGTAATCCCTCTAGTCGAACAACTTTCCATATTCCTACGATTTTTTTCCACGTTTCCGTGCTGTCCCTGGCCCATCGGTCAAAGTGTGCGTGTTCTACAACTAGCGTCAACACTGCGGCAACACACACAAACAACAAAAAATTAGCAGCAAGAAAGTCAAAAAAACAATAACACAAAAAAAAAGAGAGAAGAAGAAGCAAAAACAATAAACTGTGACACAGCGACAGCAAACAAACATTAAAAATGCACAACACCCTGGCCAGACCGGATTGCGTGGCACTGGGGTCAAAAAGCGTGCTGGACAGTGTACTATACTAGCTGTGGCCTGTTGGGTGGGAGACGGTGGGGTAGGTGGGTGGTTTGCGTGTCTAACATTGCGACTGCCTTAGGCCATATCGACCCAGACGAACGTCAGTTAGCGCCAATCATGATAAGCACATAGTATATACCATCAGTCGGTTAGATGCTTCAGTTGAAGAGTTCAACTTTGGCTTGGTGCAGACATTTTTGCATGCCATGCAAGTTCAGTTCAGGCAGTTCTCTCATATAAGCATGGAAAAGTTTTTGTCACTTGTTTCGGAAATTGAAAATTTGCTAAATTGAAAGTTTGTTTCAGCAAAGTTTTCTGTGATATACACCAATAAATTTCACACATACTCCAGCTATATGCATTTAACAAAAGTTTTTTAACAAAATAATAAGCAAAGTCAAAGTTTTACATATTTTCTTAGCCCATATTATGTTGCATTCTTCGACACAGTTCGTTAGCCAGGCTTCGTTAAATGCTCGACCACAATTGTGTGTTTTCACACCGAATGGCCGCATGGCTAAGTTGGCTCCAGAGAGCGCAAGGAGAGCAAATTTGAGAGTCAGTGCCAGAGCTGTGTGGATAAGCACTGGGCATACAGGATCAAGATTTCAAACTATGTTGCAGAGTGTGCAACAAACAATAAAGAAATACAGTCTAAAATGCATAGCTAAAATCCCTTAAATATATAAATGTGTTCTACATAATTCTAAGAAATGTTCTAGCAATTTCTCAACTTCTAAATAACTTTTATTTTAATATAAAAAACTTTTGTTAAGGTAACTTGACCTCAGAGAGCTTAGCCAGAGCGCAAACGAAAAATTCTTCAAGTGTTTTTCTTTTATATATTTAGTATTTACAACGCACTTTGCGAAACAAGAAAGAAATGTGATTACAAAACTTGAATTTAAATTTAGCAAGATTCTATTGATATCCAGCTTCAAAAAGGACGCACTTTAATCTGGAATTAAATGTCAATTTATGTGGATTATAACTTTGCCCCCATTTCAAGCAAAGGGTTGAATATATATACTTTATACAAATACAGACATATTTACAGAGAAATATATGTATATTTGTCTTTCAAAATATTATCTGTGCATCTTTCCTGCACATTTTGCTGCAGCTCTTTGTGTTCGTATTTGTATTTGGGGTCGAAATCCGTGCTGCGGAGACAATTGGCTTAGCTTGAGAACGTTATCAAGTGAAGCAGAGAGAGAAACAGAGAGAGAGAGAGAGAGAGAGAGAGAGAGAGTGAGGGAGATATAAAGAGAGAGAGAGAGCGGGGAAGATGGAGCTATAGAGATACACTCGCAAATGCGAGATAAGGGCCAACTGCATGGAATATTGTTATTTTAATTGCCAGCTCGGACCCTCGACTCGAATTGGAGTTCAACAATGGGCGACATTTGTAGCCGGGTTTGAAAATAAAATTAATTTAAAAGTTTTTAAGCAAGTTTTCCATTAAAAGGCAAAATACACGCAGCTGACAACTTGCGCGGCTGCAGCTAGAAAACATTAAAAGTTTTTGGCTTTGGCCTCTCATATTTCTTGTCACACACACACACACACACACGGGGCATAGGGTACTCCCTTTTTCCGGTTCTCTTTCGCCTATTTAATTATGTTTATTGAATTTTAAATGTCGCCAAAGTGCGCCAAGCATTTTGGTTGCGTCTTACGCAATTTGTGGGCGTGGCCGGAGTGCACCTGACCAACCAGGCGTAATTGCTTAAAAGCTTTGCAGGCGCGGCGATTTTTTCGTTTCGGCATGAATAATAAATAAATAAGTAAGCTGCGTTGAAAATTTCTGCTTTTTTTCGCGTTGCGTAATGAAATTGCACCTGCCTGAAATTAATGGCAATGGACGTTGCTTTAGTTGTTCTTGTTGTTGTCTTTGTTGTTGCCTAAGGCGAAGCGCATAAAAATGTTGGCGCCATAAACAAAATTATTTCAACTATGAGTGGAGCCTGCCGTATATTTTTTTGAAGCTCACACCCTGGCTGCCACTTCGACTGCACTAAAAGCAGCTGCTGCATAAATCTCTAATAAAATTTCATTTGAACAGAAAACAACAGGGGGGTAAAAACTTTTAGAAACTGCATAATTAAATAAAAATCAAACACACGCCAGCGAAAAAAAAATGTTGATTAACATAAAGGAATATTAAAAAAAAACAAATTTGCGTCGAGAATCAACAAAATGAAGAAAAGTACAGAGCAAAGATAAAGAAGTTAAGGTATAAAACTAAGAAAATTAAACAAAATAGAGTATAAGGCGTAGATCAAGAAATGTAACCTGAAAATGTTAAGAGCCAGACACATTTGACATGGCATGTAGTGTAGTGTAGTATATGAACATAGTATAAAAAGCTCATTTATAAAGTTAGAGCCCTGCACCTTGGTATGTGACTTCTTGGAAATGTCATATTTAAGCTCTGAAAACTTCAGGCGATAAACACCGAAGTTAATCAAGAATGGCATACATAGGATGGGGCGCAGGTAAGAAGAAAGGAGGCTAGATAACTTGTAACAGGGGTATCTCCCAGGCGGGCATACTAACTTGCCTTTACTTCAATAAAAGGCACTGTCAGCTATATTCTTCGGCTAAGACAATGCTAGCCTGAAATTTTAACCCAGCCGCTTGTTGTTCCGAATTTAGCAGTAAAAATAATCATTTCAAACAAAATATTCCACCCCTTTCAATTTTGTCTAATGTAAATAATATAAATAATTCATTCGGTTGCCGAAGCTCTCAACCTGAAAAATCTAAGCTGAGGCCTTTACGAGCACTTTCTCGGCAATGTTCCGCAGTTCAGCTACAGCATCGACTTAACTTTATTGTTTATTTATATATTACTTATTATTCTTCATTTTTTTCGTCGTCGTTGTTGTTGTTGTGAAATATTTCTAGCAGCGTAAATTGTTAAGCCGCCTTGACGCGCCGTCACTTAACTTCATTAGGTTTTCGATGCTGATGTGCCGAACGGCAAGGGAAGGTTTTAGTGAGCGGACAGAGTCGGGACCATTGTGGGGGATGCTGAGGCTGAGGCTGAGGCTAAGGCTAAGCTTTATGGCGTGCGTAATGCCCAGACATTGGCGAATACCAATGCGAAAGGCTCCAAAATGAGCGCACGTTAACGCAGAACGTGCTAAAATTTAATGTTTTCGGTTCAGTTTTCAAAGACTCTAAATGTAAGCGAGCGCAAAATGAATGATAAACGAGCACACGTCAAATTCAAGCTAAAGCTAAGGGCAAAGGGGGGCTGAAGTGCGGAGAAGGGGGTGCGGCAAGTAGCCGGAGCTGTAGCCGGAACAGCTGCCAGAGCAGACGCTTCTGGTCTGGTTATATAAATGGTGCATGAAAAAGCCAAAACAACAAAACGTCGTGAGTTGCACGTTTTCCAACAGGCGCAGCGTACCAGGGCGGGCGGCTGGTGTAATGACAGCCTGTCTCTCTCTCTCTCTGTATGTGTGTGTGTGTGTGTGTGTGCTGCCCCGCTCTGGTCGCTTGCTGTCTGTGCCTTTGTTTACATTTGCCAAACATTCAGTGAGCTTTTCTTTCCAGGGGCTGGGGCAGGTGTTGCCCGCTTTTGTTAGCCCAGAGCCGCACACACACAGTCCCCACCCGCCTCTCCAGCCACCCACGCCTACAAGCCTCGAGCCAACATCAAGTTTTTTGTCATACGCCTTGGTTTTCTGTAGCTGTTGCTCAAAATTAGAATTATTGAAATTTACTTAACGCAACGCAGGGCTTTCGAGTCAGCTGTTTTTATAGCTTTTATGCATGAATAATTAATCCAGAGCATTAGCTGAGCTCCCTCCCTCTGTTTGTGTGTGTGTGTGTGTGTGAGAGTGAATGAGATGGCGAGTGCTTGAGCAGATAGGCAGTGAGTACTTATAAGGCATAAGCTACACAGCAAACATCTGGCTGTTGAAAAGCCTCGAAAACTGAACAGAGAAGTGGGCAGCTGTCAGGCGGCCAAAATGTCATCATCCTTTAGATTGCAGTCTGTCGCTATGCCCCATGCCGCATGCCACATGTCTGTGTGTGTGTGTGTGTGTGTGTGCCTGTTGCAGATTGCTGACTGCTGACAGCTGCCTGCTGGCTTGGAGTTTGGGGCTTAGCTAGCCAAACTTTTTCGACTGTCTACGCGTTTTTATGATAGTATTTTTGCTAGTATTTTTTGCAGTATTTTCTTTTTGTAGCTGATGTCTCTTCACGCGGCATATGTTTGCATAAATGCATGGCAGCAGCATCAAAATGAAAGATAAATTTCGCAAACACGCACAAAACAAACATCAACACACAGATACATACAAGGAAATAGGAAAAGCCAGGCCAGAGATAGAAAATGCGAGCCAGAGCCAATGTTGCTGATTCGCAACATCCAACAAAAAACAAAAAAAAATAGTTCAGAACAACACGAGAATATGATTTTTGTTGCATGGTGTGAGTTTTGTCAGATTGATGACAGTTTTGAAGTTAACATTGCTTTGTTGAAATAGCAAAAAGAAAAAAAACAGAATGAAAGAAGAAATTTTATTGAAATATGGCTTAGAAGCTAGGGCTTAAATGGTGTTATAGCTGATAAGGCTTTTAAGCTATGTTTCAGTATAGTTTTTGAACCCGTTTTACTCTGAATGTCACTCATAGTGCTCCCTTTGCTGTTCAGTTATTATTTTGAGTTATAGCAAAATTGGAGCTTAGTTTCAGAAGAATTTATGAAACTTTTGTTGCTAGCTTTGATAGTTCCAATTTGTTCTGTATAATTTTTTTTTTACTTTATGCAAACACAGCATACACCAAATTTCCCTTTCATAATTATAAATATTTTTACTTGGGTTCAGTTGATTTACTGAAAACATTTGCTGTCTTTAACTAATTTCATTTTGAACTTTATATTTAGACTAATAATATGTATGTAGTTTTCCCAATAAATAATTATTATTATTAATAATATAAAATTAAAATTATAAACTATAAAATAATATTCAAATAATAAGAAATAATATATTAAGAACTATATCATAATTATAATAAACATTAAGCAACATTTTTTGTCATTTAATTGAGCCAACAACACTTTGATTGATTCTTACAGTAATATAGTATATATATAATTATATACCTAATATATACGAATTTCATTTAGTCAATTTATACAATAATATCATGAATAATGAGAGCAATTTCCAATTTTATAACTATTCGCAACATGTTGCTATTAATTCATAAAAATATTATTAAAGCATAAAAAAAAAACGTGCCAGCTAATTAAGAACATAAAAACTGAAAGCAACATTAAAATGCCATTTATAATGGAATGATATATGCAAATCAATGAATTATGCCATTAATTAAGTGCACAAAAAAGTGAGGGGGCAAAATATGATAAATCAGCATATTTAACAATTAAAAATACAAATGACAGCAAATGCTCGATGTCTAAAAACATTTGCCCAAAAAGTGCCCGCACAAATGTTGCATAGCCGCAACTCCCTCTCCGCCTGCTCCTGCTCCTGAATTGGCTAGACAACACAAAAACAAAAAACAAAACAACAAATAAAAAAAGAAAAATTAAGACAAAAACGCCGCTATCATTGCTGACCACTCGCTGTTTTTCCTCCCGCCCAGTTCCGGCAGCGTCCTGGCTCCTGGATAATTTTTCATTTGCAGCCTCGACACCTTTTTCAATTTCAGCAACACAAATGTTTGAATTTGTGCCGCTTGACTGACCCCCTACCCCCCATACCTCCCCGTACCACTCGTACACCCTGAACACCCAACGGTTTCACTCGACCATCGCTCAACAGCAAATGCAATAAAATTTCAATATGCAGCTTCACATTTGGAGCAGGGGCTTGCAGGAGGCAGGATGGGGAGTGTGGGCACGTTGCAAGCAGGTAAATGGTTTTGCAACATGTGACAGCTAAATGAAAACAGGGCCAATTTTTGAGTGCAATGCAAAGGTTTCATCTACTTCTAAATACACTTTCTCGCAGCGGGGTATGTTAAGACATGTATTGTATGTGTATGTATAAGTATCGCACATTTAAGTATATGTATTTAACATACATAAATGTATGTCTATGTACATATATATATGTATGCAATGTGATGAGCAATGTGATGCCATATCCAAAAAAAGCCCAAGAGCTAATCCCAAGCGCAAGGGTTGTTATTTTGTATAGCTGATTTTTAGGTAACTTTTAGACAAAAGTTTTTACTCTTCTATTGTGTTATTGATTATTTCGGTTACAGCCCAATTAGCAGATAACCCCGTGCCTATTAATTTTGCCCTAGCGAAAAAAGATGTTCGTCGTGTAAAAACCTCGGTTTATATGCCTTCTAATTAGTATCAATATTTGAAAACTAAATAGATACTATTAATAAGCGTAGACTAGGCTCAGACAATTTTAGCTTGGAGGGGAAAATATGCTAACTATACAATGTAAGTATTATTCAGAAACCAAAATATAACCATACTTATTGATCCTTGATAGCTTTTAATTTAACAGTATTATTTATGTTACTGGTAGGGTATTGAAGCTTCGACATGGCGCAACTTTACATTCTCAACACTCGTTTTTTATTTTATTTGCTATTTTTGAGGTATGTCAATAACTTTTTGGCCTGGGTTTTGGCAATCAATATGAGTAACAGGCACTTGTTTGGCTTGCCGCACCACCAAAACTTGCCACCAAAGTAGCAGCTTATTTCAAGGTGCAAAAGCTAGCACTAGCTGGAGAGCATTGGAGTGGCAGAAGCAGGAGCCGGAGCAGAAGCAGAAGCTGACGCAGGAGCAGGAACTGTAGCTGTAGCTGGAGCTGGAACTGAGTGGCTGCACTGCTGCTGTTGCTGCTTACACATGCTCAAGTGCCCTCTGGGTGTGCGAGTGTGTCTATATGTGGGTGTGTGTGTGGGTGTGAGCGTATTTTTAGACCTGTCTGCCTTTTTGGCACACACACAAGCAATATTGCAGTTGCTTACTTTCTTTTTGGCTCAAGTTGCCCGCTTCTTGTTATTTATAACTTTTTCTTGAGCAAAAGCGGCGCGTGCAGAAATATCAATTGAACACGTTTCAACACATACAAACACACGCACACACACACACACACGTACATACATATATGTGTGTGCTGGCAACTTTTGTGCTGCAGTATAAAAGCTTGTTTCACACACACACAAAGTGCACTCAAGTGTTGATGAGGACAGCGACAAGCGGAAGTTGCTGCTGTCTTTAGCCGCACTCTATATACACATACATATACATGATATATATATACTTTTATATATATTTGTATGTATTTGGAAGTTAGCGCAACATTCTTGCGAGTGTTGACTGTAGTCGGGTCTGTGCTCGGCCTGTCAGCTGGACGTTTGCCCATTGTCACAGTTTGCTTAATTGCAACGTTTTGTAACATAATTGCGGCTGTAGCCGCATCCGTCAGATACATTTTGTATTCTCTGTGCGCTTTTTGTCTTTTGTTTCACTCAAGTGGCGCACTAAACGCTGACACGCCCCCACCTCCCCCACACAGATACACACACAAACACACATGGATACACTGATTGTAGATTGCGCACATCAACGAAAAAATAGAAACAAGTTTCGAGTGCGTTTTCGACTTTTATACAGCCGCACAATAGGCCTATTGATTGCCTAAGCAGCAGGAAGGGGCGCTGAAAAGATGCCCGCGCCTGCAAGTAGGCAATGTTTTTTTCGCACTTCCGTTGCGGCGTCGACGGCTGCTTGGCAACAAATCATAATTAGGCTGGTACGTTGCATAATTAACGCTATCGGAGCTCATATAATGAGGTGTGTGTGTGGCTGTGGATGTGGGTGGGTGTGAGTGTGTTTATTATCAGCGTGGGGTATAGGGAAGAAAAACGCTTAGTATGCCAGTCTGTGTGATGCTTCTCTTTTTTACAGGCATCAATAAAAAGTGCACAGCCGTAAAAATTCAAACACCCTTCGTAGTAATACACACACACACACACACACACAACACACACACACATACGCATACACACTTTAAGTCTCTCTTATGCAAATGACTTTGGCGCCTGCTGCGTCATTTTTGTCTGTGACTCGACGTCTGCCATCCCTGCCCCCCTTGGACGCCCGCGCCAAATGAAGCTAATGGTGTCAAATTCAAATCGCGTCTCATATGTTTTACTTTTGCTCCGCTAATTTTATGAGCATTTTGGGTGAGGGGGCAGTTGTCAGAGGTTGGGTGTGAACTCGAAACATCATCATCATCAGGCAGCATCATTTTTGGCGCTTGCCATTCGCTTGTCACGTGTAATTTGCAGCAACCTTTTTGAGGCCCGCCCCAAACCGACCCCGCCCAACGCTCCAATGAGCCCCCACCCCCCTGCACACACAATGTGCTAACGACCAATTTGGGTTTTCCTTCTTGGCAGTTAATTTTTTTTTTCATTTTTTCCCTTACGCTGTTTAGAAATGTGAATATTAAATTAGATTTAAGCATTTAAGAGTTTCGAAATACATTTTGCCGCTGATTTTCATTTGAAATTCAATACAAAAGCAAATTCGTTGATTCTGATAGCATTATATAATTAAACGCATTTTCTGGCTCATATTTGCCTTATAAATAATCGCAGCATCAACTGCTTATAAATTTGTTTTAACATTTATTTTATTTAAGGCAAATTTTTAAATATTTACTGATTATTTTATTTTCTTTTAATTGCAAATTTAGTAAATTTGTATAAGCTCATTTAATAAAATGCACAATAAACGAAGGTTTTCAAATCAATATTTGTTTTCCACTTAAACAAACATTTTTAGTTTTTTTCAAATTGCAGGGTTAAACATTGCCAGGCAAAGTATTAAAAGATTTCTGCATTGTGAGATCTCTAGCAGGTGCTCAATTTGTTTAAAAGTCTAAAAATTCTTCTTCAAAGATTATCAATAGCTCAAAACTGAAAGATTTGTGGATAAAACGCACACTCAATCTTTTAACTATGGACACGGATACTTTGACGAGCAGCCAGTCGTGCCTTTATATGAAAGCAGAGCGTGCACAAAAAGCCAAACGAAAAACACACGACTAAGCAATGCCGCTGGTTAAATACCCTTGCAGAATAAAGCTATACTACTTTTGAATAATAATAAAAATAATAATTGTTTCCACTGAAACAATATGATATAGTCAACAAATAATAATAATAGTATTAATAAAATATATTATAAAAATATTTATACCTTAAACATTTTAAAAAAAAAACTTATTTAGACCCATATTTAAAAATGTATTACAACAATAAAAAAATAAAAAAATAAATGAAAAATATCCGATAATATCAATTGCAGATATATGCTTTAAGGACCTCAATCGGAAAAGTCTGATTCGTATTGGAATAAATATATATTATACCCGTTGCAAGGGTATAAAAACTTGACTGCACTTCAATCATTCTCGAGTATATGCAGAATAATGTAGCACGTTCTCAATTCTCTCTCTCTCTCTTGGTCTTACTGCCACTCTCCCTCTCTCTTGCATGAGTGTCTCAGCGTTCAGGCAAACTTTTGGGGTGAATGTAGGGTGCAGCTGGCTGTCTGCCTGGCCGATTGCCAGTTTGAAATGGCTTCGATTATTGGCAGCATCAAATTTTCTGAGTCGAAAATCAGCTGCATTTCGTTAGTTATGTAAGAGATGCATGTTTGTGTGTCTTGGGTGTGTGTGTGTGTGTGTGTGTGTATGTGCTCGTGCATAAATTCATAATTGAGCTGAGCGCCAGGTCGCACAAGGATGTGAGCTTCAAGTAGGCAACATAAAGGAAAAGGGATACAGCGCCTGTCACCGTTGCGGTTGCCAAAGTGCGCGACAGTTTTAAACAATGCTAAAATAAAACAGCAGCCCCTCCCCACACGCCCCGCTACACGCCACCACGCCACCACGCAGCCTCCCGCAAACACTTGAGTACTTAGACAGGCAGGCACTTAACAGTATAGAGAAAAAACACGAAGAACAAGAGGAGCAAAAAAAAAACAAAAAAAAAAACGGTTACAATTGCTGACTAAAAGATGAAAATTCTACATTTTTAATGCGGCTCACCTGACGAGCCGCACGTCGAGCACTTCAGAGAGCACACACACACACACCACGCACACACACATAAGCAGCGGACGCACAACAATGGCGTAAAAGGGTTGTGCCAGCCATGTGTGGGCGTTCGGGCTGGGCTGGGTTGGGTGGTTGGGTTCGCTTTGGTTAGGGGCTTGTTAATTTCAAGTGGCATGTTAACTTTCTGACATTAAGTTGGCATTTCATGTCAACTATGCCAGCGCACACTCAAGTGTAGTCACTCTGTGTGTGTGTGTGTGTGTGTGTATTTTTGTTACATGTGTAACGGCTGCGCTGGCTGCGGAGCGTTGTGCGGAAAACGCTGTTTAGCAAAATGCCATCATTATGTTAATTATAAATGCGCCTTGGCTTAAAAGAGTTTTTGCCACACACACACACACACACTCAGCCAGCTGCGACAGACACGAAACATTTAGCACACGCATACACACACGCTCACGCTTCGTGTGTATTTGGTTGCGGCTTTTACACTTCCGTTTCCGTTTGAGCTGCCGGATATGCTAAATGCAGTCGTTTTTATGCGTTTGCCTGATGACAGCAATTATCATGCAGTGATATAACTTTGCACAATAGCCAACAAATTGCTAATCAAAAGCGCAAGCCCCTCAACTGCACACACACACACACACGCCCTTCCTACACAGACACACACAGCCACAACTGCTTTGAGTCAAAGCCTCACCCCAATAGACAGTTAAATGGCTGCCATTTGCGGCCAAACATTTGACAGTCTTTACATAATCACAACTCTAGCTCATTCGCTAACTTAAATCATCTCTCGCTCTCTCTCTCTCTCTCTCTTTCTCTATCTTTCCCACTCTCTTCCCTCTCTCCCTGTTCCGCCCCTCATTGCTCTTTGAAGCTTTGTATCACATGAGTTGACACTTTCATTTGAACTCAATTAAGTGTATGCATAAACAACATTCGATGACAAATCTATGGCCTCGTCTAATACTCTATCTCGCTCGCGCGCACTATGCGCATCTCGCTCGCACACTCTATAATATACTGGCATTTAGTCTTAATGAAAATTGTATTTGATTGTTGCTATGCGTCAAACATTGCGCTCAATTTGCTCTGCGTCGAGAATTTAAAATGTGGCGCAACTATGCGATTTATTTGGGTTTTTGTCACACATAACTTTTGATCGGAATGTTCCATTTTAATTAAATCGAAATCTTCGCTGAAAACTGGAGCACTATAAAAGTCGAAATGGTTTTGTAGTGTGGAGAAGGCTATGAAGGAATTTTGTCTATTTGAGATAATTTTTTAAAATATATATTTCATGTATTTGGCTACGTTAAATGAATTCTTCTTTGATACACAATAACATTATTTCACGAAATATTTCAAATAATTAAAGATTCTTTAATACAAAAAGCTTTGCAAATAATCGAAGCTCTTGACTTTGATCGTCAAAAACTGTTCGTCAAGATTCTGAGACATCTAAGGCTAGCTAGCTTTTGACGTAAGTCAACATTGTTTTTGATGTTTTTTATTAAATGTTTAAACCTTCATTCGACCTGACACTTCTTGTCAAGTTTTCCAAAACACTTTCGACCCAAAAGGCAGCTTCATTAAAACTGAGATTCGTAGCTCTTAGGGTGTGGGATGTGCATTGCTCTACCTTCAGTCATCAATCAGTCAGTCAGTCAATCATTCGTTCGGACAAACTCTCTTGCATATACAGATTAACTAGACGGATTATATTAGTATTATATTTTACCTATCTCATTTGCGTAAATATTGAAAAGGCCCCTTTTTCATTTATTTCTGTAAATGCTTCTTTCTTTTTTAAAAAATATAACAAAATTTAAAATATATTGCCGCTTTATTATTAAAATGGGATAAAAAATCTTGCATTGCGCATTGAATAACATCAAATTAATTTATTTTGAAATTCTATTTGCTTTATACAAGCATTTCTCTTAATGTGAAAACTTTTTCATTTGCAATGTCGCATCGATTTCGCATTTGAAATAGTTTGGCGAAATTCGATTATAAATGTACATATATATACAAAATGTGCAACAGAATTTGCATAAGAATTGCACATTTTTCATCACTAAACAGAAACTAAAATCGAAAAAAAAAAGACTGGGAAAAAGCAATTGCTATTTGTAGTTGGAATAAGACAGTGGGACCACAAATTCACTTGATAAATGAGTCAATTATGTTGCGTGTCTCCGGCCAGCAGAGGGAGTACGAAATGAAAGAGAGCGAGATAGGCAGAGTGAGAGAAAGAGAGAGCTGACAGCAAAAAACAAATCAAAGATGCTTGCCACTTATTTCGTTGCTTTGCTAAAACGCAAATTTACTAGCACGACCAGAACAAGAACAAGAACAAGAGGAACACGCAGCAGCAGGAAGAAGCAGCAGGAGAACTTTCCACTTAACCAACCGAGTGCAAAACTTGAAGGCAACGTCTTCAATCTTCAATCTAGCCAAGCTCTGCCCGCATACCGCCCCCCAGCCCATTACCATTCACATTTCCATTGGCGTTTTTCATTTTGTTTTCCCAGCAGCTGCTTAACCACAGTGACTTTTTGGCTTGGCTCATAATCTGCGTCTGTCATCGCTGAAGAGTGAAGACAGCGCCCACATCCCCTTTGTGAGCGGTGTGAGTGGGGGATGGGGTGAGCTACTACGTGCTATGGCTAGAGAAATCTCATTAAAAATGTCCTTGCGGCCTGCAGCAGCAGCGAGCATAAATCTGAAAATTAAAGCTAACAAATAAAATATGTAGATATACATATAAAAAAAAAAAAGGCAAATACCAAGACATTCACGTAACACCGGTTAAGTTGGTAGCCGTTGAAAACTTTGCCTCCGGGCTGGCGTTGGCGTCGCTATGCTGTTGCCGTGGAGGCGCAACGGTTGCAGAGGAGCGGGCAACGACGCCTTGAATTTATGTCCGCGCTCAGATCGCATACAAAACCCATTTAAAAAGCAATTATTTTGCGTTGATTCAATATGGCAGCGTTTGATGGCTGCCAAGGAGCCAACTGGCTGCGGGGCGGGCACTCGCTGCGGGGGTGCGGGGTATGAGGGGGTGGTAGTAAAGCAGTGGCTAGTCACTGAGTGAGCGAAGTTGCAGCAGGTAACTGGCGGCTTCTAGCTGTGGTCAACTCTGAGCCAAATGCCACGGCCAGTTGCAGCTGCAGCTAGAGCGCCTGGCACCATTTTTATGGCCTGTGCTGTTTCAGCAGAAATCTGGTGCGCTGTGTGTCCACTGCCTATCAACACTTTGCGCCTTAATGCATGCAATGCATAAAACAGTGTCCTAGCTCCGGCTGCAGTCAGCAGCTGCGTGTCCTTTAGCTGCTATCTGTGCGCAGTTTTGCTGACAGGCGGGCAGCGGGCGGGCGGAAGGCGGATGGGCGGTGGCTGCCCGGTCACCCAACGGCAACAGGCAACATGCTGGCCAAACGCCAACTCGGTCAACAGTTCGATGACGTATGCAGACGAGTTCTGGCCATGTCCTTTTTAGCCACTGCGCCTGCAGTTTCAGCCATTTGAAATAAATATTAAAAACGGAAATTTTGTCCTGCCGGGGCATGCAAGAATTTTGTACGCACATTAAAATTCAAATTAAATGGCACCGCATTTTGGCTCACACTCTACTCGCAGACCGTTTTACGACTTTAAACCGTGCCGCTGGGGTAAGGGAAGGGGGAACGGTGCGGGGCGCGGCAAAGCCGTCTTTTTAAATGGCAGTTAAAGTCGGAACATGTAGCCGCAGCGGCAATCAAAACTGAATGACAGACCCGCGGCCGTTGGGCTATTATTTATGTCAACTGGGGCCATATCTTTAAGAAATTCAAACATTTTTCACGTAAACTACAATAAACTTCTCAAAAAATTCAAAATGTTTTAAATAGAAGAAACTGCACTCCAATTTTGGTGTGTCTAGCTTTCAAAATTTTCAAGTTATGTTAAAAATCGATTTAATCGATATTAGAAAAACAAGCATTTTTAGCGAAAATTACAAACAATTCCACAAAAAGTTAAATATATTACTCATAGGAGAAGCTACACACAAAGGTTGGGTATATGTAGCTTGAAAAATATAAATCTATACTTGTATCCATATCATAAAAATGGGAAGAGATATTGATAAGAGCTAGATATATTTTACGCTGCGCATGGTATTGGAAAATATGTATATGCATTTCAAGTCCATCTATTATAATTCTCTATAAAGCCAATATGCCTTTTTATCAATTTTCAATTAGTTCAGGGATTAAACATAACGAATTTTAGATTTTCGAATTTTTATTTTTACACTTTGCAGCCGCTACGAAGCCTTGAAAAGATATTAATTATAAAAAAGCTAAATAGAATAATTGTTTTTTTTACCTGCAACTGATATCTGAAATATTGTTTATAATCTTTTCATATCAGTAGAGTTCTTTTATAAAATAATTTGTTAACTGTTTTGTTTTCATATCAAATGATGAGTTCTTAAATAAAATGATATACCAAACGATTTAAATTCACATTTTTGCCAGTTCACCTTTTCAACTGTTCATTTAAAGGAATCTTAAGTTTTATGCTTGCATTTGAGTGTTTGGGAAATGTTTAATCCTTTCCCCATTCCGTCTTTCATTCCAGAAATTACAAAACATTTCTCATAAATTTCTACGCATTTCCACTTATCAATTTATCAATTTAATTTCTTGGCCCAAACTTCTTTTTGCCAATTTCCTGCCCATTCTTTTTTTTTGTTTTTGTATTTGGGGTATCATCTCAACTGCTCTGTTAATCATCTTTTGCATTGCCTGCGCAATCTTTCATTAGCGCATTTGGCTTTACGCTTCAGTAAACCCCATTGTAACCCATTTATAGGCGCACATATTTCAATTTTCTTGGCGCTCGACGCCAGACTCCGTTAGCCCTCACACTCGCGGGGAGGCATTCTGTTATTTCTTGGGCTGTTGTTGCTCCCCATCGACAATCCAAGAACAACTCAAAACATTTAGGCCGCATTTGATTTCATTACGTTTTTATCTTTTGGCTACTAATTTCGTTTCGTGCATATTTCAAACATACTTTTTGGCTAAGGACCGAAGGGTGAGCAGCACTTTGCCCCCTTTATCGCCACGCCCCAAGCCCCAGCTGGCCAGTTGTTGCTGGCGTCGGCCGTGCAAGAGCTTAATTAATTCCCAAAAATATTTATAACTTTTAGGCGCTCGACCATTTTGGGTTACAGAACATTTTTGGCTCAATATTGTTTTGCCGTTTGCCATTTGTTGTTGTGTGTGTTTGTTTTTTGGTTTCGTTTGGTTTTGCTGCTCTTGTCAATGGCCAAATCTAACAAATTTATGCATGACTGCAATAGGGTCAAGTTTCTGCAAAAGCCTTTAATGCGCCACAGCTGGGCCGAGTCCGCACAAAATCTGAACCTCGGATCTAACCAAACCCAAAAACAAAAAAAATACATACGCACACACATAACTTGAAGTCTGCTAAGACTGCAGCAGTCGATGCTGAACGAATTCGGAATACGCTAAGTGAAATACAAGTGGGTAATGTCCCTGCTCGGATGCCATGCGAAAAGTTACTTCCATGCCTGCTTTTGCTCGAAGTTAAACAACGAGCTTTTCAAAAACACATAACTCATTAATATCTGCATATCTTGAGCATGATATTGACTTGCAATTACTCAGAACAACAAAATAAAAACTTTCAACGTTTTGAAAGTAGAAATTTATTCAAAATTGTGGACCTACAAAAAAGAAAATCCCTGCTCGGGCGCTAGGAAAATTCTCAGAAATCTGCTTCAATAGATTTGTAGATTCTGCTCTTCAGCTTACAATTAGCCTGTTTTATGTGGGTTTCTAAGCCGACTGAGAGCTAATACTAAACCCTTTCGATTACAGGGTATCGAAAACAAAAAGGCGTTGGCAACTTTGAGCTGTTAGGCGGTGCGCAGCCAATGCGACGACTCGCCAGATAAGCAGATTTATGAGCTAAACAACAAACTGAAATAACTGGAGACAATTCGAGCACTGGCCGAGAACTGGAACGGGCTAACAGGGACATTGCCAAAGGCTGCAGGCGAAGCTGAAGCTGGAGCTGGAGGTGGAGTAACAGCAGGAGCAGGAGCATCAGCTCGGAAGCGTAAAAGCAAGATAAAACATAAAGTCGCCACACGCACAACCAAACAAATACACACACATTCGCACACACACACACACACACACATACGCACTGAATTTTGAAATCGAAATAACGCCACACTAGACTTGGGCGTGGAGAATCGGGCCGTGGGTTGGCACACTATGTGAGAAGATTTATGAGCATTTTCACTGGCCGCAGACACACGCACGGATGTGTGCAATGATGGCGTACAGAATGTCAACGGGCACAGGAAGTGTACGGGCGTACAAGGAGCTGCCGTGGGGACAACCGGAACAGGGTTGCCCGGCACTGCCCTGGCCGTGTGGTGTTTCAACTATTGACACGCCGTGTCCCCCCTCCCCCAACCACTCCATCATCGACATTTCACGTAACTTCAGACGTGCGTATAATTTTACTGCGGTCAGCAACAGCAGCAAAAATACACAAAAAAAAAGAGGCTAAAGACACGAAAACAATACGTTATAAGCGGTAAGGGCGACAGGTACGCAGCAGTTGTTGGTGGGGTACGTGGTTCGTGGAGGAGCGGGAGGGGGGACAGGCAGGTGTCAATTTCGTTTTCATTAAGTTGCTGCCGCTTGAGTGGACAGCAGCGTTGGCTGTTGCTACCAGAATGGCGACTCCTTGCGCCCTGAACGGCAATCGGGTTCTTAATTTGCGTCACGCTCTCAAATTTCCAAAAAAACCAAAAAAAAAAAAAAAAAATTAAATAAAGAACTGCAAAAGCGCTGCTCATTTGTAAAACAAGAAGCAGCAGAAGCCCTACTTAAGTTCCAGTTCTTCATTTTTGCATTAATTAATACTTACTTATTAAAAAACAAAAAACAACAAGTAAAAAAACGTACAAAAAGGCAACAGAAAAAGGCGCAAACTTAGGGCCAAAGCGAGCGACCAGCAGTTGCCTAGGTAGGTAAAATTTTAATCACTTCCTTGCGCTTCATTTGTATGCCCTTCCAAAAAGAATGCTTGGCTTAGCAAGTTAATTGGTTTCATGAATATACATATATACTTATATATAAATATACATACATACATATAGATATGTATATGTATTCGATCAGGACATCAGGATATCTAACATATATATTGTCTTCTTTTTACTTAACAACATGGGAAACATATTAAATTAATGTTCAATAAATTGCAATTGAATTTTCAGTTTCTGCTCAATATGAAAATGGTTCAAGAACATTTTCATATATTTTTCTAATATTGTTTCTGGACTCTTTTTGTCTATAATTCATATTCAATTGATTATAAAATATATTAAATATATCAAATACAAAGGAAATTTGAGTTTCAGTCGTTATGATTTTCCATTTATCACGATAAATAACATATCCTTTTTCTAAAATTGTTGCAGGCCATTATTATGTTTTCCTTGTTTTCAAGGAAACCATCAAATATGTCAGCAAAATTATGAATTATTGTGCTTGAAAATGGAATTTTACAATATGAGAAATATATTTTATTCACACTAATTTTATTTAACTGCAGGACTTTTTTGTCTTATTCCCAATAATCGACAAAATCATTATTTATTGTGCTTGAAAATAATTGACAAACATTTCTTTGCTTTCAAAATGTAGCTATTTCTCTCTTTCTGTCTAAGAAACCTATTTATCATCGAAGACAACAAGAGCATTTAATTTTCGGCTAGCAAAAGTCTTGCACATCTTATTTTGATTTTTTTTTTGTATTTTCTGTTTCGACTTGGTAATTTGAGACTGTTAACATTTTGGTTTTGGCTGGCTGCGTAGTCGCCGTCGCCTAAGTACTGCAGCCTTTTGTGGTTGCGCCTGGACTTTGGACTTAATTAAAAGTAATTCCATTTAAATATTATTAAAAAAGATTTTTGCCAGCCAAAAGCAGCAGCTAACGCTACGGGCCACGTTTTCACTTCGTTCTATTCTATTCACTTTTCACTTTTTGTTCTTTTTTGTTTCTGTTCTTAATTGAATTCGCCATTGAAAGCGAAAGTGTTTGAGCAAAATATTTGAGCTAGGTAGACGGAGAGCTAAATTGACTGAAAAACTAGCTTAGTTTTGAGCCAACGTTTACGACGTAGTTTTTTACGCTGTTGCCTCGTAAATCTGAAAATTCTAATTAGCCAATGTAAAACTAAAGAGTTGAAGATACTTGGAAAATTCATTGTAATATTGGGCTTAAGCACGCCCTATTTTATTTAGAGTGTACCGATTTGTTATAGGGCTAACATTTTCCCTAGATTGCTTGCATTTAAAATATATTCATTTTGTATAGTTTGTAAGTTTCGGACTCATAACCAAGAGTTTTCCCTGTACTGGAATGTCCTAATAATGTCAAAATAGAGGAATCACGATGAATTCGATGATAACACAATTATCTCTTGAGATAAAACATTTTCAATAATATCATATATTTTATTAATAATTTTTATGTTCATATTTTTAATAATATTTTATATATGACACATAAAATTATTAACAATGATATATAAAATATTTTCAATAATTTTTGCATAAATATGAAACATTAGCTTTCATTTTTTATATATACACAAGATCTATACATTCTGTAATAAAAGCGAAAACAAAAATCTGTTATTCTTTTTAAAAAACGATTTTTTTTCCCCTTATGATATATTTATTTTTTATATTTTAAAAATATATGTTTCTTACGACCAATAATAACTCATCTCATATTTAGTTGCGTAGATTGTAAAGGATTTTTTTTAAAATCAAACTTTAAATAGTTTACAGAATTTTTAGATTTTCAACTATAAATATAATATCAATATATGTGTTTTATTTTTTTAATATTTAAGCACAATTAATGGGTATTGTTTATATTTAAATACTTGTAGCACATATCATACCTGATAAAAAACATTCAAATTACACATATACATACATACACAAAAAAAGAGAAATTGAAGACTGCAAGCTTTGATTAACGCGCCATTTGATAAAAGATAAAACAAAAAAAAAACAAATATATATGTTATTGCATGTAATTATATGACAAACAAACAAAACGACCGCAAAATGGCACACAGATCAACTGCTGAAAATCCGACAAATCGAGAAATCAGGGCAATAAAATTGAGGATGTGTGTGTGAGGAATACCCCTAACCAATGTCCGTAATAAAGTGCAATATGTTAAACAATTGATGGCTGATTGCCAGGCCCCATAAAAAAGGGCAGTAGAAGGGAGGAAACCAAACAAACAAACAAATTTTGCAATTGATGGTTGTGTGTGAGTGTTATGTCTGTGTGTGTGTGTGTGTGTGAGTTTGGGTCTGTCTCTAATTTGCAAATTGACAGCAACAACGATTTGTCGTATAATTTGTGCCATATGGTTGACTAGAGTTATGTAATTTAGTGTCTGGGAAGTGTCAGCGAGGGGGGGTGGCGGTGCGCCTGTTGTGTATGCAACACTAAATTACGTAGCTAGGCTAATTTGCCATAAAATATTGGCCAACACTGGCTTAGCGCGGCAGCGCGAGTAAGAGGGAGAGAGAGAGAGCTGCTGTATTAGAGTAGATGCAATATTAATGCGAGAGCTTCGTGCATTTATTGGCACATAAATCACTTTGGCCTCGCCACCAAATCACAGAAGCCCACACTCTAAAAAATACACACACAACACAAACAAACAGGCACACTCAACACACATATATAGGTTTAGAGGCAGCAGCAGGTCTTAGGCTTAAGCCGGCACTTACCTAGCAATAGAGAGCGTCGCTCATTAGAAGTCAAACCAAAAGCAAAAGTCTAGGCATCCGCAGTTCCTTTTCATTCTTTCTCTTGCCCATTCTCTTCCTTTCTCAGTTGTCGCCCTCTTTTTGGCATTCATGTCAATTAATGCGGTGCACTCTTCAAATATTAGCAGACATTATATGAGGGCGAGGATGCCGTTGCACTAAGCTGCCTTTGCTTTTGCTCCTTATGCCACAGTCATCCTTCAGCCAGCGGATCCTCTACAATGAACGCACAAATGACTTGGCCAACACTTGAGCACTTGAGCGCGCTGGCTTTTCTTTTCATTTCTCTTCTTTTTTTTTTTTTTTTGTGTAAATTTTCTTCTTTTTTTTTTTTTTTTTTTTAATCGGGCGTCCCATTGTAAAAAAGGGGCACGTTGTCTGAGTTCTGCTTGTTGTTCGTCAAGTGGCAGGGATTACGTTGACGTTGAATGCGTTGCTGATTCGAGTGTCGTTGACGTCGTCGTCGCTGCTGCGGCTGCTGATCGTTGTTGGCAGCGGCGCCCACAACAACAACACCTATCAATTTAACAGCAATTTAACTTTGATTGCCACCACACACTACCAACTGCTGTACTAGTTGTTGCTGCTGTTGCTGCTGCTGCTCCAATGCTGTTAGCTTAGCTGTGCGCTGCTGTGCAACCAACCACTCACACCGACCACTTGCCAGCAACTGAGTGCTCGAGCAGCTGTGCTGCGGTATTTGAATGAAACCAAGCGACGTATAAGAACGTTTTTTTCGCGCTGCTACGTTGCTCTGATCCCAAAGCTTTTCAAAAAGCTTTATAAGAGCGCCCATGAGTAAGTGAGAGGGAGCGAGAGCAGCGGCACTCTTTGTGCACAGCGCAGGCGCATCCTTAATTGGCTGCGTTGCGTTCGGCTTTCACTTAAGGCTGTTCGTTGTTTGCCTTCGTTTACGCTTTCAGCTTCGTGCCTTGGTTTTTTTTATGCTTTCGCTGTGGCATTTAACCTGCTGCTGGTAGCCTTTGCTGTTGCTGTTGTTGTTGTTGCTGTAAATTTTGTTGGTGCTGTTGTTGTTAATGTTATTGTGGCTGTAACTGCTGCTGTTATTGGTTCTGTTAATATTTTTGATGCTGCTGTTAGTGCTGCGGCTGCGGCTGTGGCTGATGCTGTTGTTGTAGTTGTTGCTGTTGCTGTTGCGTCTCACATATGAAAATTAAAAAGCTTAACAGCAATTAACTATTTGGTCACACTTGAACCCTCAGCAAATAACAACAACAATAGCATTAATCATGCTCCGCTGCTGACACTAAAAACCGAACACAATTAATCAACACTGCAAACAAATATTCTGTCGCACACACGTTGGGTGCTTGTTTTTTTTTTGTTTTCTTCTCCAACAAGCATTGCATTAACTGATTGTTGTTGCCAAACTTCATGTCAGTTCGCATAAAAGTTGCACGGCAAAAAGCATCAAATCAAATCAAAGTTTGATTTGACAGCCAGACAGGGTTCGATTTGATGTTTTTCTTTTCGCCCCAGAACACTTTTTAACAACTTGGAACTGCAAGTGGTCAAAATACACACCCACACACAGACACGCGCGCACACACACTTACACACAAGTCGTAAAATCAGTTCATTTCAGTTGAGTTAAGTTTTAGTTCATAACTCCCAGCTACAAGCAATTTCCTCCCGCCTCAACCCCGCCCTCAGGCACTGTCCAGCCAATATCAATTTATCAATTAATCCGCCTAATGAGAGAGCCAACTGATTTGCTGTGTCATTTAATGCAAGGCCCAACAATATATGCGTGTATCACAAAATTAATTAGGATTCGCTCATCATCAACTGCGGTGCCATATATATAGAGCACACACACACATATAGTATATTTATATACAAGGAACCTAACGAGATTTCTCCAGTGCAAATTTGTTGTTGTGCTTTAATTGACAATCAAAGCAAGTAATCAAATTTGCAGCTTGACATTTTTCATTAGAATTATTATGTAGTTATAGCCCAGTTTCCGTTTCAGTCCACGACTTCATCATCATCTTCATCATTATCGTGAACCTCGAACGTTAACTGGCTGGCAAAGTCAACATTATTTAGCACCCACATCAAAGGCATAAAATAGCGTGAACTCTGGAATTCTCTTCCCCCATTAATAGCAGATTGTGTTTATGCGTGCCGGAATACCTGATTAGAGCAGAAAAGCTGGTAAATGGAAATGTTGTGGTTGAGGCTCTAAAATTCGAAAAGTGCGTAAGTGTTTGGAGAATTTTCATTTAAACTACTAAAAGACATTTCTAATGCAAAATTTTACGATATAACAATAATTAAATACTTCAGACTTTACTTAACGAAAGGAGTTCTGGAATACAAGAGATGATAAGTTCTCGTTCTCAAGAAAGTACCTTACTTAAAAATCGTACCTTGTGCTTTAGAGTTATGTAAGATCTTATATTTCTCTGTCTACTGGATTTTATATATGCTTTTCCTTCAAAAAACCGTCTTAGCTTTTAAGAAAAGCTGCGAAAACTTTGTAGCCTGGAGAACTGAAGAACATATTTTAATGAATACAAACTTAGCAAAATCTGAATTGTATAAAAGATGGGTTTAATATTTTGTTGGTGAACACTGTAGTTTATCGTTCTTTAATTCTTTTATACTATGCACACTGTAAAAACTTATTTCTTTTTCGAAATCAAAAAAACGAGCATTGCTCAAAACTACTTCAAGCTGCGCATCAAATTGCAATTGTTTTTCACTTTGATTAACTCGATGTGCGTGTATGTGTGGGTGGAAAAAAGTGCATGGAAACTCAACAAATTGCTGCAGCTACATGTGCTGCGTGTGCATGCAGTAAAGAAAAACCCACCCACGCAGAGATCGATAAAGCCGAGCCATTTGCTGCCGAACAGCTGGAAATTAGAGCGCCAAAATGAAGCCACAAAATGCTAAAGTTCAGCGCAGGAACAGAAGGTGACATAGTGTGTGGCGTAGAGGGGTGGTATGGGGGTCTGGGGGTGTGGGGGAGTGGAGTTTGGATGCGCCACCATTCGCTTGTCATTTAATATCCGCAATTAAAGTGGTCATCAATCAAAATGAACAACAAGAAAACCTAAATGAATTAAAAGTAAACGAAAGAACAAAGCAAAGGATGAATGCACAAGCCAAAATGAAAGCCGTAATAAATAGAATAAAGCGCAGCAAAAGAAAAAAAATAAGCGGAACCAAGAAAAAAATAACAGTGCTCCAGTTGGGAGTGCGCCCTTAGGCGATACCCTGTACCCAGCGCCGCGCTGACGTCACACATATTTGAACTTTCCTCGATACACACCTCCATACATCCACAAAAGCACATATACATACATGCACAAGCATTTTTCGCTGTGCTTCTTCTTTCCGAAACCACAATCTATGCGAAGTACGTTCCTAAATAACTTCGGAGTTTATGGTATGATCATTCTAAAATTTTCTGGAAATGAATATGTCCTCCAGATGTGCGAGCATCTCAAAGCCAAAAGCTAAAATTTACATATGAATATTTTTCAGTTTTTGGGGAGGAGGTCAATAAAGGGAAGTATTACCATATATGTGTATAGTATACGGGAGCCTACATAAATAAAAAATCATCAAGAATGCATGGTACATACAGAGATGCGTCCTGTTGCCTGTCGCATAGGTTCACACAAAGCGTGAATACCTCTTTGAAGCCATTTACAAAGGGTACAGGGTATAAAAAACAGCGAAACGGAACGGAAAGAACCCAAGCAAGAGGCCAGGGCAAAAACGGGCGCCAGGGCCGATAAACAAGTGCTGTACAAACAAAGCGGCGCTGTACGCTGAACCTATTGATGATTGAGCAGGACATTAATCTAACGAAATGCAGACAGGCAGGGAGCAGGGGAGCCCGATGTGCAGGGTGCAGGGTGCAGGGTGCCGGGTAGAGGGTGAAGAAGCTTGACACGGGCCGGGTGCGGTTGCGGAGTCATTCAGGCTATGGCGGAGTAAGCGACCAAATCAACTGACCAACTGTGAAAGTGTCAAATTTCAGGCCACATTGTTGGTGTTGTCCACACTGGCGACATCCTTATTGCTGTTGCTGCCGCTGTTGTTGTTGTTGTTGTTGTTGCTGTTGTTGCTGTTGCTGGCGACACTGGCCACGTAAGCAAACATAATTACGCCGCTGTTACAACCTACATATATGGTATTTACACACACACACCACACACACGCACGTATTTATGTACATACATAGATAATATAGCTGGCTCATTGTGCTTCAAAGTCCTGCCAGCTGCCATGGCGTCAAGTCCTGAATGCAAGGTTCTACGATAACATATTAATTGGCATCGCATGATATTAGTGGAATTATGCAATAGATTAACATCAGTTGTTTAATTGCGGCACATTACCAAGCAGCTGTTAATTAACAGCGCTCGCTTATTAGCTAACAGCGAGTTCATGTGACACAATCGAGTTAAGCTGTTGCGTCTTCGAAAGCACTTAAAAGCAAGCTGATAACTTATTAAGTAGACAAATCATTTCTTAGTGCTAGCCTTGTCTTAACATTTGAAGAGTTTTATCTTAACAGCAGTGACCGCCTGTTATGCAAATATGCAACAATTAACAATTTATATGAGCTGAAGTTAGGTTAGGTGAACTGCATCAACTTAAACAGGCTCCAGCTTCACAGATTGTCGAGCACGTTAAGTGAATTCTAATTATTCAATAACATAGCTCGCAATGTTAGTTTACAGCTGGCAGACTGTACGCCGCTTAACAGCTGCCAATTGAGCTGCATATGCGCATTAATGAAGTTTGTTAGGCTAAAACAAAAATGATGCTCTTGTTGTGTTTTCCTGGCCGGGGGGTTCGGGGCTTGGGGGTTCGGGGGTCGGGTTAGGTGGCTGTTGTTGGTGGAGTGAGTGACAAAATGCAATTGTCGCCTCTGCTGCTTGCGTCATCTCATTTTGATGGTTTGACAGTTGCGATTGCAAATGCAACTACAAGAGAAAAGCAAAATCAGCAGCAGCCAGTTGCAACAGTAGGTGGCATCAGTTGAAAGTTGCTCATTTGCCGCTGTCCATGCTGCAAAATTAGATGCCAAATTAGCACGCACACAAACACACACACACAGAGAGAAAAGTGCAGCCGGAGCCGAAAACTGATGCAACCAGCAATTGAGCAGCCTGCAACCAGGCAGTGGCAGCAACAACTGCAGCTGTGAGTGTTAAGTTGCCACCGACAAAGCCGTTAGCATGCAACATTGCATCAGTCACTCGAAGCGAGTGTGCGAGTGTGTGTGTGTGTGTGTGGGTCTGAGAGTTTGTGTGTGTGTATGTGTGTATAAACTGCTGTTGCTGCGGTGCTTTGACTGATGTGGCGAAAAAAAAGGGCAAAGAGCAGGCACACAAAAACTTTGCTTGCTGCATTGACACGCACAGCAAAAGGGAGCAAGGAAAACGACGGGGGCAGAAACTGAAACCCAGAACACAGGTCTGAGCAGGGCATTACTAAATGGGTTTTCAATGGATTTGGGCATTTTGGGAGTACGAGGGATTTTCGCCCGCATAGAACGTGGCCGGGCTTATAAAATTTTTGCGGTAGGTAAATGCCACATGTTCTTACCCCAGGCAGCGGGTATTTTATTTCTGCCAAAGCATGTGCAACGCTTTGAATAAGACATCTCGAAAGCCACTCAAGTATTAATATCCTTTGTCTAATGTGCGATATATGGCCCTGTCTGATGTTCTTGCTGGCAAAAACTTGGCACAGATTTGCCTATTTGGACAAATGAACTGATCAAATCAGAGTCTGTATGGGAATAATCTGTCGGAGAGTTCGTTTTGCATAAACAACAAACTATTTAGTTCTCTAAGACATCTTTATAAAAACTAATTAATCACATTCTAGCAGGTACTATAGAGTTCTCAGGTAGTATAGTATTATTCATATATACATTTTGTTTAAGGTATCGTGAACAAACTTGCCGTTTACATATGCTCGTTTATCTGAAAAAAACTTGCCGCTCGCATATTTTTGTTTTAACATGTTCCTTTTATATAAACCACATTTATACTTTGTTACTATACTTTACTATATCGTATAGCTCTAAAGCAAGAGCTGGCCGAAAAATAAGTTTTTGCATGAAAAATTGTTGTGTTTTTCTAGACATCTTCACTTTTATTCATATCCTTGCTTACCATATCCAATATTACAAATTAAATATAACAAGAAATAAACTTTATTAAAAACCATTTTACAATACTAACAACAAATTTCAGAATTTTGTTTGTTTATGTTGAAGTATTAAAGAAGTTATTACATAAAAACATTTTTGTTTAAAGCATTGAAGCTTTGTAGTACTTTTAATGGTTTCTTATTTTGAAAAATCTTTATGGGTACGAACAACTATATCATGTAGTTGTTATATGAATGATTATATTAATATATCACTTTAAGCTTTGTGCATTTGAAAAAGTCTTGCCAAATAATATAATTATATAATTGCTGCAAGTCTGCAAGGGCATTTAGTCTTCGACACGTTGAAAATAGATGTACTTTCTTGTTCTTCATCTTAGTGGATTGTTATTGTTGTTGTTTGGCTGCCAGCTTGCTGTGGTGGTTTATTAAATTTGAAATGCTACACCTTGGTCCGTATCAGATTGCCTCTATGGCTATGGCGTTAAGACAAAAGGATATATGTGGCTCGTATCGGTATTCATGTAAAATGCAAAGCCTTAGCCAGCATAAGGAAATATGCCATGTCATAAATTTTATACGAATATGAATATGAATACAGGTCTGAGTGTCTCAGTGTGAGTGTGTTAGCTCTCAGACAGTCAGCTCAGCCAGCCATATAAGAATAAACAATCCTTTGCACACACACACTCGCACACACACAGAACCACACACCACTTACATGCACATATTGTTGACACACTTTTGGTGTGCCTTAACCCGTCCCGCCCCGCACCGCACCGCACCGCACCGCCCACTCTCACCTTTTTCGCCAGCCTCAGCATAAAATGTTCTATTTTCTATTTTAATATGAGCCTAAATTGAGCTTGTTATTTATGTATAGTTTACAATACCTTATGGCCATAGTCTGGACTTTTGGACCGTCGACTGTGTGGACTGTTTTTAGGGTTTTTGCGCCCTGCTGTACGCCCAGCGTGTGGCTTTGTGTACAGTTAAAAAAAAAAAAAACAAAAAACAGCCCAGACTAGTGCGTGGCGGGGGGGAAAAAATACATATATAAATATATAAATGAAAAGTGCGGGGGGTGAACAACAAAAAATGCCAACAAGAACTGTCGTAATAAAAATGCCCTGCAGTTAAAATAATTGTCACTGTAATAAAGTGATGCAGAAAATTATAAATGCCCGGGCAGTTTAAGAAGTTCTATAAATAAAAATAAACATACATAAATGTTAATTCTGATCAAACCTAAAGCACTTCCATAGGAGGCCTTTTGGTAGTTGTGGAAAAAGCAAAGCTGCGGCACTTGTGATAAACCATTTAACATTCTCAGTTATCAACTGCTTTGATCCCAAAGTTAAGCGTCGACAATTCACGAAATCCGCGAATACACATTTATCAGAGCTTACGATTTCTTGCTGCCCTCGACATGGCTGCCATAGTGTCCAAAGTTCTCTTGGTGTTACGCTGCCAGAGTAAAAAGGGGCGAGTTCGGGAGGTGGAGGGTCAGCTGAGCTGTGCTGTGTGTTGGTAGCCACTCGGTCCACTTCCATTTTATAGCAGCCAGCCAAAACATTATAGCCATGATTAATGGCAGATAATAATTTCGAGTGCGAGCACTTGACAGCATACAAAAAGTCAGAAAACTATGGCCAATGACGTCCATTAGACTTGCCACGGGGCCAAAATGAAGAGCGTACTTGGTTAGGGGTTGTTGCGGGGGATGGGGGGCTGTGCGGGCAACTGCTTGAGTGGGAGGTGCAAAAGCAGGCAGGCAGGCAACAAAGTGCTGCAGCAGCAACTGCAAATGACTGCTGAAAAATCAGCAGCAGCAGCAGCAGCAACAACAATTTTGATATAAAACTATTGCCATATTCTGTTTGCGGCATTTAACGAGCCAGCGCTGCCTCTCGCTCTAGAGAGAGACAAAGAGAGTCTATCCCTTTCGCTCTCTTGATCGTTTGTGCGTATGATTTACTTCATTTGTTGCATAAATTATAATAAGCGCGTTGAGCCAAACAATAACAAAAAACGAAACAAAACAATTAAGTTTAAACAAATATATATTAATAAAAACAATGGCCGCGGAAACGGAAATAGCGCACAAAACTGCCAGATTGGCGGCCGCTGCGGCATGTTTGCAGCAGCAGCAGCAGCAGCAGCAGCAGAGGCAGCAGCAGCAGCGGCGGCGCGCACAGTGACACTTGCCACATGTTGGCTTTTGGTGCCCCGTCGAACCGAAATTGATTTAAGCCTTGCAATGCGTCGCGGCCTGGGCTCGTTTTGCGTTTTTGTGGCAAGTGCAACAGCTGCAACAAATGACATTAGAATGCAGCCAATGCCGCCTAAAATGGGTTTAGTCAAATTTTTTGTTCAATTCTGTTTTGTTTGTCTTAAAGCTGAACTGGATTTGAACCGAAATTTAAGAATTTTGTGTTGTCAAAACTATAGTTTTAATCCGAGCAAGCTTTTGTTATTATGAAAACTAGTTTTGAAACACGCAGTTTCTCAACACAAGATGCAGATTTTATTAAAGAAAAAGCTTAGCTTGTTTTATCCTCCAAAATCATAATTAGATATCGTTTTAGTATTTTGTTATTGAACACTTGAGCATAAAAATTGTGTGAAGTAGTTTTTTCTTAATTTGAGCAATTATGGATAAATACTTCATTCCAAAAATGTTTAAGTATTGTGCTCTGGAATACCTGAAATTTTTATGACTGTTAAATAACTTTTGCGTAATGCAAACAATTTTATATAAAATAAGTCATAGAAAAATACATGATTTAAAACTTTCTAAATATTGTATACCTCAAGTTTTAAGCACAAAAATGTTCTGATTTCTATATAGATTTTGCTTAAATTTATAAGGGTATTCTTTTGCAGAGTGTTGGGGTTTGCAAGGGTAGTGAAGGCGAGCGGGCGAATGGGGAGGGTGGAGGTTGTCGTCTGAGGCATGCGTTTTAAGTTACACGCGGCGTGCAAAGTGCGCTTTTAAAAGCGACGCCTTTTATGCCCAGCTACAGTCATTACAAAAGGACTCACACACACACACACACACACACACACACACACTGCCGAGGTCCTGTATGCGTCTTGGGCAAAGACAATGAACGCCTGTCGAACCAATAAGTGCAGCGTGCTCTTGGTTTTAGTCTGGCCATGCATTGTTGTGAGTGCGTCATAAAATTACTTTTTATCATTGTAACATGACAGGCGGGGCCACGTCCTCGCAGCAGCGTCCTGACGCAACTCTGGCTGATGTATGTCGAGCTTTTTATGAGCCAGCCAATGCCAGAGACATTCATACACGTTTTTTTTTTTTCTGCGTTCCTTCTTCTTCTTTTTATGTTGCAGCTAAAAGGATGCCACAGCTTCCTGTTGGTGCCCCCGTCTCCCGACTTCGGTCGCCCGCTGCTATTCTTCTGCATTGTATTAATGGCTCGCATGCACGAGAGCCCAGCGCTAATAAGCATAAACGCAAAGTTGCCATGTGACTCGATTGCGACTTCCTTCCGCTTGGCTCTTCAGGCTTTCGTGCCCGTGTGCGTGTGCCACATCCTGGACATGCGCGGCCCATGGCGTGTGCTCAGCACTTTGACTCTTTGCTTTGTGCACTTTATTAATGTTATTAAAAATCTAACAAATGGCACAACTTGCCACAGCCAGAGCCCAAGTCCAGACAAACTTCAGTCCAGCCGGCTGCATGTTGCGCTTTATTAATGTCCACCAACAAAAACACAAACGAACACACACAAGCACACGCACTCGCACACACAGAAAAGTGCCAATTAATGTAGCTGGTCAGTGCTGCAACTTTGTTGCCTCATTGCCAATTGACAGGGCTGCCACTACTTGCCCCTAAGCCGCACATTTAATAGGTGCCGTCCAGGTTAATATCGGACAACAGGTCGTGTGCGTAATAAAATCATGCACTCGCATTTTGTTATTTAATGCTATAATATATAATTTAAGGTAATCTAGATAGATTTTTAATATTGATTACCTTATCGTAATTTTTTCTCTCTATTTTCATTTAATTAATAAAAGTCTAAAACTGTTATATTATGTTATTTTATGACTTGTCATGTTATGTTATGTTTTGTGTAAAGTCCATTGCATTTGAAATACTTATTTTTTACTGAAATTTTTGCTTCAAGCTACTCAATTTAGCAATCATAATATTTGCAAATAAACACAAATAATAAATGTTTTACCCACAAAGTAAAGACAGTATTTTCCTGGGGTTATATATACCACGAAAACCCTGTTAACAGTTGAACTAAGCTTAAATGCTTTTAATAATACAATATTTTATCAACTCAACTAAACGTTGCGAAATGTCCGAAATTTATAAAGCAATTAAAACAACTGAGCATATTTATCTCAAGCATTCAACTCTATTCTTGGTATTTTAAGCCAAACACAAAAAATTGAGAATCGTTTTATCAAGCGCATTGTGCAAAAACTGGAATCGAAATGCAACAGTTTTAAACGAGTTTATTGGCGCATTGTGAACCATTTTTGGGTTGAGCAACTGTTTGCCAATGCATTAAACTGGCAGCAACCATTTGATAACAATTTGAACAATGGCCAATTCTATCTCACTTTATTTTCACTCAATATTCTCTCGCTCTATCTACGCAGAAAGCCAAAAAAAAAAAAATAAACCGAAAAATAGCACCATAACTAAGTGAGAAATGCTTTCAGTTGAGAATATTCCACTAAAAGATATCTTTCCGACAATTGCGATAGATAGGAATGTGCATTTTAGTGGGTATTGAGTATTATAAGCAATATCGCAATATAAGATACAATGGCGATAACAGCTTAATTTGATTCTCAGCATTTTATTATTGCATTACCGTATCGCTTTCTTATCGCCCAGGCGATACATTGGCGATAGCTGCTCAATCTGATTCACAGCCTTATATTATTGCATTACCCTATCGCTTCTTTATTGCCCGGAAGATACATTGGCGATAGCAGCTCAATTTGATTCTTAGTCTCTTATTACTGTATTACCATATTTTTTTAGTATGGGCAATAATCGGCCCGACTTGCTATGACGATTTCGAATATATTTAGTGTATTTGATACACATCAAGCATTTTAAAGGGTATATGAATAGCCCAAAACAAAGCCGTGTTAAGCTGCAAGAGGCAAATGGCATGCAAGCCTGCAGAGCGTTACAATTGTTGACTTTTTGCGTAGTTAAACAAGTTTAATTAAGAGTCATTGAAGAACTGTTTGTGAGATAAAAGAAATTAAACAAAAAAGTGTCGCCCCGCATTGAAAGGGAGCAAAAACTTTACTGAGCACCTTACAAAGTGTGGCAACAACCAGAGGCAGTGGCTATTGAACAAATGCTCTACTTCAAAGCTAAATACCCTAACTAGACAAAGTTCATTTGCAGACGCGTAAATGGCATATTATAAAACGTTTGCCTGTTTCCTATTACAGAACAATTGTCAATTTGGCTTAAAACATTTTCGTTTGCCGCGCAAGTTTTTCCCACCACTTCCGTTTTGCGGTTTGTCGCTGTTGTCAGCTGATTTGTGTCTTTGTCACTTGCAGCAACAACAGCAGCAGCAGCAGCAGCAGCAGAGGCATCCGCAATTCCAACAGTTAATACTCGCATCTCAAGACATTTGCCGTGGCACGCGGCGCAACTTTGTCCGTGGCCAGGATGTTGTCACTTGTCCTTGTGCGAAAACAAAATGAGTACAAAATGCTTAAAACGACTTCCGGTTCGGCAATTTGCATGCTGCGCCGCGCGCCGGAAATGGAAAAACACTTCTCAGTTGCCGCTGTGCCGCAACTGGCCCCCATTTCCTACCATTCTGCCTCCCTTTGTTTGCAATTAAGCGTGAACACATGCAGCTAAGACCCTGTACAAAAAAAAAGGGAAACAAGAAAAAAACAAGAAAGAACAAATATCTGTGGCAAGCCGAAGATGAAATGCTCTTGGCTTCGAAATGATTTTACGTGGAAGCTTTATTTCCAATCGATTGTTCCGTTATATTTTAAGTATAAGTTTGGGATTGTCTCAGCTTAAAACGAAAAAGAATTCCCATACAAAAACTCATTACTCGACCGATTGTTACTACGACAGCTATATTATATAGTAGTTTGGTTAAACTCATTAAGGTCAAGTTTAGTCCAGGTATTTTGAAAAGCAAACAAGCTCAACATACAAGAACTTCATTTTCGACCGATTCTTCCTATTATAGAGTGTACGATATTGCCGATTTCGAAATATGCAATGCCCACAAGATGCAGCTAGGCAAAGTTTCCTGACGATAGCTTCAAAACTGAGAGACGAAACGGTTTATTCAACTCGGCTTCATAGGGCATAAAAAACAGGTCAATATATATTGGCTGGGAGGTTGTGGGGCAGGGTAATGGCTGGCGCTGTGTGAGTTGGGTTTGCATTTGCCCCTTATGTATATTTCATGTAAACTCAATTTGACTTGGGCTGACCAACCGCTGTGTGGCAAGTAATGTTTAGCTGCCCCGCCCCATGAGCTGCCTTTAGCCTTAATGGCCAATTAAGCGAGAGACGACACAAGAAATAATTAAATCGCTGCATGTAATGCGCCCTAGCGGCATGCGGCATGCGGCATGCGGCATGTGGCATGCGGCATGTGGCATGTGGCAAGTGGCATTCTATATGGCGTTAATAGCTGACTGACTAGCAGGCGCCAGGCACACGCAGCGTATACGTAATCCAGACACTTGAGCGAAATCATTTTTCAAGCACCGCCCAAAAATATGCAACAGTTTTCTTCATGTTGCTCCGCTCCGCAAATTAATTGAAAACGCGTGAAACTTTTTATTAATAAGCTGCTGCGAATTTTGCTTCTTAAATATTTCAAGCGCAATTATGCAGCGTGCGCATTAAAAATCAAATTCAACATTCAAAGTGACAGCTGCAATCAGGATGTTTCGCTTATTTTTTTTGGGGGGGAGGGGATGAGTTTGGGTAGCCATCATAAAATTCAATTTGGCGCAAAGTGTTTAATGAAAGCGCCAAGTTGGCGACACCCCCGCTATCCGCCCTCGGAGCACAGCGGGCCAAGTTGGCCATTAACAATTCAGACGCAGACGTCGCTACGCATGGCTAAGAACCAAACAACAGCAGCAGCAACAACAAGAGCAACAAGAGTGAAGAAAATATAGCAACTTGTTTTACATAAAAACACACTTTAGACATCAAATTATGCAATGCAGGGCGTCACCAGCCCGCCACCCACCAAATCGACTGCAGTATAAGTGAGGCTTGGGGTCCGCAGGGTGGTTGGCACTCACTTTTTTTCTGCGCACTGACAAAATGCAATGGCTGTAATAAAAATTAACAAGCTACGCTACGTTTGAGTTTTGAATTAATTGAAAGCGCGTATGCACAGGACATTCCGGCAGAGCGGGGTTGCAAGGGGGGGGTTAGCGCAGATTGCAGCAGCAGCAGCAGCAGCTCATTCAGCTGCTTGGAGCTGAGCGTGAGTTTGGCCCTGGCCCTGGCCCTTGCCTTATAAAATTATAAATTCGCGTCTAAATGAGCGCTGCAAAATTAATGAACTGAATGCAGTTTAATTGAAATGCGCATCCAAAGGGAGGCGGGGGCGGTGGCGGTGCAGGAGTTGGGGCAACTGTGTGGGAAAATGCATAATGAAAATCAATTTTAAACTAAACAAAATGCATCAGTTGGTGAAATTGGAAAACAGCCAAAAAAAACGAAAAAAAAAAGAAGAGAATTGCGCGCCAATTCAAGCTAAAGTTTTTAAATTTTAAATAAACGAAAAATTTGCAAGGAAAATATCTTTTCATTGAACTCATGGAACTCCAGCCAGTTAGTCCGTAGAGAACAGCATATCATTAAAAGCCAAGCCAAGCAGGCGGAAAATCGATGTGTTTTCAATTAAGTTAAAAATGTTTGAAATATAGCAAACTTATTAGCTGAGATTTGGTTTGTTAAACCTGTTTTGTGTTTAACATCTTATAGCAATTAAAATGTTGGATTTCAAGGTAGGCATTAGATTTAAATCAATCTAAAGTTATTCCGTTATAACCTGAATCTATGGAAAATGGGTAAGAAAGGGTATACTGATTTGTGTGCAAATATATGTAACTGGTAGAAGATTGCATCTTCGAACCCATCATCAGCATCAATACCCGAGTCGATCTAGCCATGTCCAGCAGTCTGTGCGTCCGTCTGTCGGTCCGTCCACCTGTATGTATGAACGCTAGGATCTTAGAACCTATAAGAGCTACAGCTAAAGACTTTGAACGCTAGACACCTGAGGGCCCGCGCACTACGAGTATGTCTCCGATAATCGATATCTTGCCCTGTTTCCAAGCAATCGATAAAAATCGATATCGAAATCCTGTTTTTAGAGCACATTTCTTAGGTTTTAATGGCTAGATTAAAAAAATTGGACATGTAACTTCTTGAATATTATAAACAGATGGAGTATCTTTCATTTTATAGGACGAACTGAAGTAGGTGTTCTTAGAAAGTTCATGGTATCCCCTAACACTCTTGTTTTATAAGAACAAAAATTATAATTCCATTATTGCAATCCATTTAAAATGTTGGCCTGGCTGTGTCAGCATCGATCTAACAAGCGAGAGGTCGCCTGCTCAAACCAACAGCAAACTTATAAACTAACGACACACAAATGCCGCATAAGGCAACAGATGCCTAACCAAGCTGTTTAGCAATATAATTTAATTGAAAAGCTTTTTCTCTTTGGGCTACTTAGTGCTTATGTACAATAGGTGTATTGTTTGTTTGCTTAGTACTCACCTCCATGTTAGATCCGTTTTATCCCATTTGGCGCCCTGGAGGACATAGCGACGCTTACGTCTGCCATGACTATTGCCATGATCCAGATTATCCGGTGAGAAATTATACGCATACTTATTGTCGCCCACGCCGCAGCGGGGCTTTTGTATTAGCTTGGCCGTAGCTGGGTCGATTTGGCCCGTAACTGGAATGTTGCCAAATTCCTGTAAAATGGACGAAAATGTTAGTTTGTGAAATTGTGTGCATAATACATGCGGCAGTGGCAAGCAGCAGAAGCAGCAGTTGCATGTAGCAGCAGTAGCAGCAATGTTGCCTAGCAGCATCTGTTTGGCAGCTACCTACCTGAAGATTACGTATTGCATCTATCAGCTGCTCCTCGGAGCGCAGAGCGCCCGTTTCCAGATCCGACTTGGGCAGATAATCAAACTGCATGAGGTAATTGTACTGTAAAGATGGAAACGTGGTAAGTAAAATGGCAATAAGTGTTGGGGGCGGGGGGGTGATGTCTGTTGGAGTATTTCGCACGGACAGATGCATTAGGGAAGTGTGCCAAAAACTGAAAATGGCTGCCAGTTGTGAGCCAAACTATTTGTTGGCTTAATGTAGGCGCATCGGCAAATGGTGCTGGCATAAAAAACTTTTTGCATAAAGTTAATGATAAAAGCAACAGTCACTGCAACAGCCCAAAACAACAAAAAAGAAACAACAACAACAACAAAAAAAGATGCCAAAAGCAACAGCAAAGTTTAACGTTACATTAATAAGCCAAAAAGTATGCCACACAAAAAAGGGCTCCCAACAACAAAAAAAAGAATATAAAAAAGCAGCTGGAACGCTTAGCTCGTCGGACTGCTCGACTGAAAGTTTACGCTTGTGGTAGACATGATATTTGGCAGCTAATTTTAATGGCTAAACTTGAGAGAAAAGCTAACCCGGCAGCCGTAATTTTGATATAACAGATTTCTTATCAATTTTCGTGTAGTTAACTTTAGTATTGAAATTAAAGCAAGTGGGTTTCTCTAGTATATAGTGCGACAATCTATTTCGTTTCGTTTTGTTGAGTCGTTGTCATAAAATGCAGCATGTGTAACAAGTTACAGAAATGTAGCTAAGCCAAGAGACCAGTTCACATAGTACACAGACGAAGAGCTAATCAAAGTAGCCTTACAAATCAACATGCTTTTAAAGAAACAATGTTAACCCATATAAATCCATACTAAAGCCTGTTTGGGCATATGAAATACAACTGTTGGGAATGGCTAGCAACTCGTATGCTTAAATTCTTCAGCGCTACCAATCAAAAACAAAGCGATCCATCATTTTGCTTCTTCTTTTTACGTTTCTAATGATGCATACACACAGATCTACAAGTTCCGTATGAGAAAGAAGAACTTAATAAAAAACACTGCTACGACCACGAAAATAACCTGTCCTTAAATCTAACAGACAATATTCCAGCAGTGAAGAAGTACACATTCTCAATCTTCCGGATATATATTAATCAATTTCAGTTTATTAATTTAAGAAAAGTTGTCAAATGCGAACAATAATATTTTGGTTATTATTATCCGTATTATCAGAAGAACATAAGAATTGACAGTTGTTTAAGATCAAGACTCCTTTAATAGACTTTTAATTTTATGACTAAATCTTCTGCATGTACAATATGGCCCTTGCACTGCACGGTACTACAGGGTATTCGAAGCTAAGCCTGAAGTTGCGGGGTTTCAATTTCAGGCCTCTTCGAGTCTGTTCACAATCGATGGGCATATATATATTTTTCTACCTCTACCTCTTCTTCTACTTGTTTTTGTTTTTTTATTTTTGGGCCATGGCTCGCAACCAAATAAACACTCATAACTGTAAAGTGTGCGACAGCGACGACAAAACAGCTCGCTGGCCATATGTGTAGACTGGATTTGCATATTTGTACATGTAATTCACGCACACACGCACACACACACATACAGAGAGAAGATACACACAGTAGAGACAACCGGGCAAATTTATTTACCAACACTGCGTGGGGTGGTTCGGGCGTACCACACACGCACGCACATAGAGACACACACACCAGCAAATTACGTGACCTGCAAATTAAATTTTCTCTTTCATTTCGGATATATGAGAAAATTGTCACACACTGCCACGCCTCCCACAGCGACCGGCCGGCAGCCCACTCATGCAATTTGCTGAAAACATGTGAAAAACAACAAACAACAAACTAGCTAAAAAAAATCAAGTAACAGTGCTCTAATCGGCAGTGCTCGACCGAAAGTTATCCTGTGCGCAACAGAAAGAAAGCTACAAAACACATAGTTTCCATATGTGGGTATGAAATAAAATAACCCACATACCAAATTTAATGTGAGTAGCTCTCAAAATCCTCGAGTTTTCCTGTAAAAAAAAATATCCTAACATCGATATTTGTTACAAGATTTCAGATATCCAATCTCTAGCTCCTATTGTTGAATGAATGAAGTCGAATATTCTTGCCTTCTGCTCCATACAATTGCCCAAGCACATGTACCCCTTTTTACCCATTCTCAATGGCTTAAGGGTATCACAAAACAACAACATTCTATAGGTTTTTGTCTCTGTTGTTGTTCTGGAATCAGTGAACAGCGTCAAAAGTCGATTGACAAAAAAAATGTTCATGCCCAAGAATCGTTAACAAGTTAAGATTTCATTGCTATAAGACGTAAACGTGATGTGTGGCGATTAGTTCAATTTATTGGTGAATCGATTGATGAATGGTGCTGCTGCCCAATAGATCGTGTGATGCATATAAAACTAAGTGTAAGGGTAAAGGGTGAGTAGGTGTAGCTATACAACTCGCCAAACTACTTTAAGCCAAAGCAAGTGGCAATTGGAAATGAAGAAATGAAATGAAGAAAACAAGTTGACGCACTCGTCGACGACATTCAATTAATGACTTAATTACTAATTAACTTTGGATCATTTACTGCATAGCTTATTATTATTAAGATATGCATATATGTGGTAGATGGCATATTAACATAAAAAGAAGTGGGCTATAAAGTACAGACTTTAAAGGTCTTTTAATGAGTTTGTTAACTTAAACTGCATTTTTGATTAAAAGCTTGTGAATATACCGGAATCTGAGTGTGACGAAGTTATCTTAATATCAAAAAGTTAACATATCAAAACCAACATTTCGACAGCTTATTCCTTTGGCAGATATATGATATAGTGGTCCGAGGATAGCTTCCAGACTGACAGACTCGTTCGCATTAAAACAGAGGGACAGAAATGGCGATATCAACTCGGCTGTTAATGCTGTGTTAGAATACATTTACTTTATGGGATCGAACGTGACCTCTTCTATTCGTTACACATTACAAAACGCTACGTTACATAACCTCCAAAAGGATAATATTTATAATTACATTAATAATAATTATAACCCGGCACGTTTCATGGATTACTAGTCTATTGTTATTGTTACAAATAGACTCTCAAATTGAAACACTTTACTTTATTATAAAAATAGTAAAGTAATTTTATGGAATAACAATTATTTTCAACACAAAATAATTTCCACATTATTTCTGGCTCAACTGTAAAAGTTAATTGGAACTGAGAAATGGAAATTGAAAAATTGCTCAACATTCAACAAATTTCTATGACAAATCCCTTCTGCCTATGACTAACATGGAAATTTGGGAAACTTTGCTGAGCATCTAGCTAAAAATAATCCATTCTAAAACAGCCAAAACTTTTCCAAGTAAACTTAAAACCACAAACCATAAATAGATTTATGGAAGAAGAGATTATCAATTCGCTGCGTGTGGAAATTGACATGAGTATATATGCTAAATATGATGTTTAACTAAAATTTAGCAGAGTTTAACGATTATGGCTTGATATTCCGTTGTGTGTCTTAACTTGGGATTAGTTTAATTGGTTTCTTTTGTCCACTTCAATCAACTTGACACCTTGTCAGCACATGCCACAAGCTGCTGTAGATTCATTTCTTTGCCTGACCTAAAGGTATTTCTTATATAACTTTGGAACCCCCGCAGCATTGCAAGTGCAACTAAGTGTAAAAAGAAAAAAAAAACAACTCGAACCCCAGCTGTGCGGGGGACAAGGCAAAAACAACAACAGCAGCAGCAGCAACGTGAAGAAGAGAAATGTCAATGCAACCAGTTGGTCACAAAGTGCGTCATATTCACAAAAGTTGTCACGTTGTTGCAACGCGTCTGCGTCAGTTGGTTACGTTAATGTTACGCCGCCTTTTCTGTTACGTAGCGCCATTGCCGTCACCCAGTGTGGAGGGTTGTCAAAGAAAGCCCACACAAAAGCACATTGAAATTCATATAACGTATCGGGCCAGGGAGCCTACAACTACAGAGGCAGAGCCAGAGCCAATGGCCAACAACAGCAGCAACAACTACAACAACAACTGCAGCAACATACATGAAAACAATATCAATTAAAATATGTACAAGTTTTATTAGCTAAGGAATGGAACAAAGTGGAGAACGTGGACAAATGGGCAACTAACGAGCGGAAACTGTATGTCTGCAACAGCGACGCTCGATACATTTTTTATAAGCGCGAAAAAAATGCTGCTCAGCAATTTGAATTTATGCAAAAGAGAGTGGAAAAAAGAGAGAGAAAAAGAGAGAGAAAGAGAGGGAGAGAGAGAGAGAGAAAGAGGGAAACATAATTAAATTGACCTGATATTTTTAATAACAGCAACAATTAAAGATTTAACGACTCATATAAAACGCAACATAAGTCCAATCAAATGGATTTCGTTAAGAATTCCCAAGCTGTTTTAACGCACAGCTGATTGAGGGGCCCCCGCCTGTCAGCAGGCAAAAACAGCTGTGCGATATGTAGAGAAACCCTATATACAACGTAACTTAGCCTAACAGCACAGTTGACACATATAAGAGAGCTTGATTGTTAAGGGCCTCAGGCAAACGAGCATCGGATGTTTTAATGCTTGAGTAACTTACTTTATTTCAAAATTATATTGACAGCTTGCAAATAGATAGTTTATTTCTCTCAAAACAAAGTTAGACTCGTATACTATACAAGCCGTAAAACATCCCTAAAAAGTAGATATATATTTTAGTTTATAATTCCTAAAACGTTTAAGCGCAAAACATAAGTAACATAAGTTCTACTATTATAAGCAAGCACACACATTAAAAACATCTCAAATTCTTTAAATTTACAATTCGCAACCAGTTAAAGCAGAACCATGATAAAGTAACTTCCAAAAACTTATAGTTTATTTGGTAAGCAACATCCAAAGGATATACTCAGCTGCTGGCGACAAATATATCGTATGCATAATACAAACTGATTGCTAAGTGGGTTCTTCTGAATTCAAGGAAATTGGTGGCCCTCCAGCACTCGGAAGAGGGCCAGCGAGCCGCAGAACTGTTAGTCAATTTGGTTAATCGAAGTCATTCGCCATAAATATAACTTAAGCCAAGGTGTGTCACGGATACGCGACCCGAACCCAGTATAAAGATCCAGTCACACTTCCAAAGACAGTCAGAGCTACAGATACAGATAGAGACCTGGGCCTGATGACAGTCGTTGTTTTTATGAGCGCACGCTGTGACGCCGACGCTGTCGATAATAAACTACAATAGCCGTTGATAGTGGCATGAATGAATGAGTATGAATCAATGAGTGTGTGAGTGAGTAAGCGAATGAATTGCACAAGCCTCTCGCAGTGGGCTCAACGAAAGCGCATTACTTCCGACCCCTCGACGACCTGGGCAGGTATATTGGCGGCGGGGTGGGGATCAATCATTTATGCATTGGCCTTTTGCGCTTTTAATGGGAAATGGGAAATTTGCTGCCGCTCTACGTGTTTCAAAATCGAAAAGAGGTGCGAGCGAGGTGTGCGGGCGGATTGGCTTCGGTGCATGGTGTACGTGGTCAAGCGACGTTTCAGGCTAATAGAAAAGCGACAGAAACAAAAACAAAAACAAAACAGGTGAGTAGCAAAAGGAACACAAAACAAAAAAGAGTTGGGAAAAATAATAATAATAATCATAGTAAAAAGTGCGACGCGCGGTACGTGCGCATTTGGCGTGTAAACAAAATCATGATACAGAAATAATAACAAGCACAAAAAGCAATATAACCAAACGAATAAGAAAAGTTTAAAATTGTCAAATGATCGACTATGACGTACCCTATGTCACAAGCAAGGCGCCATTTTAAATGAATTTATTGATTTCATGAAAATCGCATAGAAAGACGATTTTGAGAGAGTGGAAAAAGGAACGGAGAGAGAAAAGGAGTTGAAAAAAGAGAAAGATAAATGTGAGTTGTAGAATATGATAAATTTTGAATATGAGCAAACCCGATAAGAGAGATACTGTAATTATATACTGTAACTCTTTGCTAATCACTAAAGATCTTTATCAAGTTATTTATAGCCATTTAATAAGTCTTTTTAGTTGAATTTGATCAATGTTTTTTTCAAAAAACAATTTCATACAATTTTCATAAAAATATAACTAAAATACATACATATATTTAAACTAAAAACATGAAAATTCTGCTAGATATTAAGTTAATTGTAAAGGGAATATACCCAACGCTAGAGCACAAGGACAGGGCATAAAAGCAATTGTGAAAGTGTGAGCAGAGCATGTCATAAATGTTTTGGCTTAATTTAGTTAAGTTGGCGTGACAAAAGTTCTGCATGTGGAAACTGAGTGTGTGTGTGTGTGTGTGTGTGTGAATGTGAAAGTAAATTGAACAATGCGATATGTTTATTATTTTATTGGATTATAATTATGAATGGACAATAAGAACACAACAGCAGCAGCAGCAGCAACAACAATTAAATGGGGCACACTGTGTCGCTTAACTCAATTACTTGAGCAAATAGCTAAAAGCGGGGGCTGTGCGGGCGGTCATATGTTTTAATCAAGCGGCAGGCTGGGATGGGTTGGGAGCCGCGCAGTTAGCCACACAAACAGATCAAATTGGTTTATCTGGCAGCAAGAGGCTGCATTGGCCCAACGGCTATTGACAGCCATAATTCTTGGCATCGAGCAGCAGCGGCGACGACAGGCAGCAACTAATAAAGGCAGAGCAATAACCAATAAGGCTGCAGCCAACGGATACCCAAGCCCGAGAGCCACCCACTCGACTGAGCCGCAAACAAACCTATAAAAATGACAAGCAACTGCAACAAACGAGCGCATCTATCTAACTCTAACCAGATGCAGAGGCAACAACTCGGATCCAGGCAAATCCGAGAGGCGACACATTGTCCTTGCCAAGGCGGCTGCAGGGCGAGTTGAGGAGGGGGGCTGCGGGTCGCGTTAGCCTGTTCGCCTGCCAAGTCGAGTCAAGTCAAACGCCAGGCAAGCGACCAGGCGCAACAAATTGTGAGAAATGCGCAAAAAACGAAAATGCAGCAGCCGCAAGCAGCTAGCTAGCTGCATGCAACATGGCGGCAAGGAGTGCACGGAGCCAAATTGACAGGATATGGCCATGATATGGCTTGCTTGCCACACTGACGCACACACACACACAACAACAGGTTTTTACCGACAAAATTTATGGCTGCCAGGCGAGTGGATAGGGGTAGGAATAGGGTTCAAGATGTGGAGGGTATTGAATGGAATTTTACGTGTTAGCTGCGCCGCAGGGACAACAAAACATAACTCAATCATATAATGGTCGCATTGCTTCTCTCTCTGTGTGTGCACGTGTGTGTGTTGCATGCCACATAAAAAATGTTCACTGCTGCATTGAATGAGATGTTTCAAAACTCAATTGAGAAACTGGAATATGCACTCACTGGCAAGCTGCTGCTGCTGCGCTTCTATGCGATTCTCAAGCATGACAAATGATAATGGATTCCATATGGTGAGTGCGTGTTGGATGTGTGTCCTTGAGAACTATCAATAAAATTGCATGCAAATTATTGCTAAACTTGAAGAACAGCTATTGAGAGTTTTGACAATAGCTCTACGGAAATAGCCTTGATAAATAAAATGTCAATATGTTGTCCTTGAATAAATATTGCTAGATACTTTCAGTTTTTAGTAAGCTGTCAAAATAAAATATGATTGTTTTGCTTGAATTATTTGAAATTGACTATTAATCACGAAATCTTTTATGGCAATAAGAATTTGTAGGATGAACAAAAAATTGTAAATTAAATTAAATCTTGAAGTCTCAGTTTTTATCGATATTTGGCATTACAATTAGTTTGACACGCGGCTTTTAAATAACTCAGACAAAAATATAAAAATGTCAAGTCCCCAAATAATTGGGCTCCTTTTTGGACTTATAACATTGATACCTTTATAAAAACTGAATCGCATTCAATACTTGATGGCATTTTGGACACATTTTGTACTCTATTTCAATTTGGCACTTAAACTTTTTTTTTTTTTCAATGTAAGAAGTCACCTTCTACTAGACACTTTTGGCATTAAAAAATCGTTCTTTTTTTTATTAAAATCTTATTTTATATTCTTAATTGAAATCTAGGCTTATTTGAGATGTAAAACCTTCGGGCTTGCTTTGATTTTGACTTGAAAAATGTCAAATTTTCAGATTTTTCTTTTGCTATCTCGCACAAAAGCTTGTTAAAGCAGAAACGTGCTGGTTAAAAACTTTTTCTGGTCGAAAATCGCATTCCCATGCAGATACTTTTTTATGCTTCAATGGAAGTCAAGCGCTCTCCACGCATTTCCGTTTGCCGTCTTAAATATAAGTATATACCTCATGTATCATGTATATACATGCATGGAAAACATATGCGTTCCAGTTACGCCCACGTATTTTGCCCGGCTGTCTGTCCGTTTCCCGTCCGTCCGTTCGGCCTAACCCAGGCGCAACACCTCTTGGAAATTTATAGACTGCAAAACTTTAATAAAAAAAGAATAAACACGCAAGCTGAAAGATGGGCGTGTGTCAGCCCATAAGGCGGATTTCTTTTCTTCTTGCCATTCCTGTTATTGTTGTATTATTGGTTTAATAAAAAAAAGACGCCGGCCGCAAAGACTGGCAAGTGAAGAGATGGTTAAATTAATTGAAATCAACATTGATTAATGTGAGATGCGAGAAAAATGAAGCGGGCACTGCAAAAGACAAAAACAAATACGCAGAATGAGACGCCTTCGTACTATATATTAACTATATTGCAACATTGTGTGGCAGCTGCAGCACCAACTAGAGTAGAGCGCGTGTCGTGCTTTCTGATGCGACACATACACGCACGTAAAAGTTGGCCAAGTCGAGGAGAATGTGTCAGACTTTGCCACCGACTTTAGTCTTGTAAGGCCTATTCCCTGTTCGAAGCAGTAACCACTTGCGAATTATAATTAACAAAAAGGCGACAAAGCTAATGCACCCAAAGCATACTCTTGTAAAGAGTATATTTTTATCGTGCTGTCGATATATTTGTGCGACAAGCTCGCACCTCTAAACTGGACCCCAGCAAATGAACTGACCGCAAAACAACGAACACGCAATGTGCATGGCGCCTGGCACTTGAACTAAGGGCTGCCTGCCCCTGAGCCCTAAAACCGTGTCTCAACCTGCCGCAAGTTTAGTTGTACTTGCACTTTAATTAGACCACAGAACGTAAATTGCAATATCACCCGCCCGCGTTCAACTCCAGCCTGACTGCCAAACGGTTCGAATGTTTATGGGAAAGTGATGAGATACGCCCACTTGGTATGGCTATTGAGAGGGTTGGTGGTAGGGATAGGGGCCAGTGTATGGGGCTTTGGTAGCTGAGGGACTGCAAGCAACAAGTCATCATGGCCCACAGCTGGGCTGACGAACTGACTGACTGTATGCGGCAGCCGGAGCAACTTGTGTAAATAGAAAATGTGGAAAATAGGAAAATGGCAAAATGGAAAATGGCGTGCATTAAAAACAAGAAAAGAAAAAAAACCAAGCAGCATATACAAGAGCTACGAGTCAGGGAAAAAAGCCAAGGTTTTTCCTGGCCCAAGTTCATATTAAAGACAACGTTAAATAAATTGATTAACTACGCTTTGTGTGTTCGCGTTTTGCAATAAACAAATAAATCATTATTTATGCACAATCGCATTGAGTTGCCTTTTAAAACAAAAGCCACAAAGTTTGCGTTCAATGGACTTGCACACGACAGTTAAATAAACACAGAAATTACTGACAGCAGACAGAAGCCCCAATATCATCAGCCTGCCACCCTCCCCTGCGCTCCACCTCCTCCTCCTCCTTCTGCTGCTCGTTGCGCTTGTGAAATGCACCATATGGTTGCAGCTATGGCAGCTACGGTTGCAGTGCAAATCAAGTTGAGTTGCCAGCGGCCCGGATTCCCGTTCAATTATATGCAAATTCTACAAATGCCGAGAAATCGGAGTAGACGTTGGACAAACGGCAGCCACACACACAGACACGCGCATGTCGACCATCGAGAGCAACAAGCATCGGCCATCAAGCATCGATGCTTGGGGTAAAAGGTTTCGTTTTAACTTATGACATTAAAACCATTTGCTGGCAAGAGGCACATTAAGCCGCAGCCACCCGATATGGGCATTGATATATTGTGCGCTGTGTTTATGGCCAATGCGAACTGTGAGCTGAGACCTGCGAGCCGGGAACTGGGAACTGGGAACCTGGGGCCTGGGACCTGGATAACTGGCGCTCTGCAAATCTCTGGGGACTGAAGACTGTGACTTGAGACTTGAGCTGCGACAACGCGCTGCCTGTTCTCGCATATGCGACACAATTTATTTAATAATTCAATTGCGTTTGCCCATATATTCAGCTAGTTTATGCTTTGAAATGGTAATGTTCACGAAAAGCGGCCAAGACTGGATTGGGGCTTACAAGTTGTATATATACTGGAAACTGAAGAAATATATTATTATGTCAAGAAGTGGGGTAAGAATCTTATTTATTTTTCTTATTGCAAAACTGAAAGAAATCTGTAGAATTGAATGTAAATATATCAAGATCAAATTTAATATACTGAATATTTTCTGATTAGTCTACAATAAAGTTTTGTTCTTAAAATTTGTTCTGTTTTTCTTTAGTTTGATCTTTCTCTCTCTGTCTCTCTCTCTTACTCATCTGTCTGCCCCTCTCTCTCTCTCTGTCTCCGTATGTTTCTATATCTCTTCCTCTCTCTGTCTCCTTCCTCTCTCACTCTCATTCTCTCTCACTCTCTCTCTCTCTCACTCTCTTTCTCTCTCTCTCACTCTCACACTCTCTCTCACTCTCGCTCTCTCTCTCTCTCTCTCTACCCTCTCACTCTCAATCTCTCGCTCTCTTTCTCTCTCTCGCTCTCTCTCTCTCTCTCTCTGTCTGTCTGTCTGTCTGCCTATCTAGCACTCTCTCTTTACGTCTCTTTTTTGCTCTTTCTCCCCATCCCCCTCTCTCTCTCTCTCTCCATCTCCTTCTCACTCGCTTGCACTTTCATTCCCTTTCTCATTCACATTTCTCTACGATATATTATTCTCTTTTCCGGCGCCATTTCCTTTTGAATTAACCTTTACATATTTTACCTTCATGGTCACATTATTTTTTCAGCACACGTGGTATTTTTTAACCATTTTCAATTTAAATAGGATACATATTTTATAGTCGTCTCATATGAAAGAAATAAAAATCCCAATACAAGTTTTTCATCTGGAATATATTTCAATTTTTCACACCAATTGCTCATTTATTTGTTCAGCTTTCATGTTATTTGTGTTTATCATGGACTCACAAACACAAATTATTCATTCTCCATGGTCACATTTTGCCAACTCTACTTACTGCTAGATCTAAGGTTATTTTAATAAAATTTTACGCCTATGCATATGCACTCAAGTTCTCATAATGTTCTCCCATTTATATTCAATAGCCTCCTAGCTTATTAAAAACTTTCCATTACTCCTTTCACCTACCATACCCCTTTCTATTTTCATTCTCTGCCCACGCTGTTGTGCGTATTTTATTGGAAACTTAGCTATGCTGAAAAGCCTAGAGGCATTTTCGCCAATGCAGCGCGGATAGTTACATAAAAATAACAAGAAACCTGCTGTGCTATTTGGACAACCCGGCTAATAGAGCGGGATTAGAGTCAAGCGCCAGCCGACTGACCAGATCTCAGCGCACAGATAACTGCGGGCCAATAAACCCGTTTGGTAGCCGGCTCGGATGACTACTGTTTCGACTAAATTAGCAGGTTGCGGTGAGATGCTGCACAGCTGATCAACGATCAATGAGTGTATCGCAGCGGGTAAAGGGTATTTTTTGATTTGGGCAAAACCCAAATGCGGCATTTATGAGTGGTCAAATATTTGTGCACTTTGAACCGTAGCCGTGCGAGCGGCAGAGACGAGTATTGTGATTCAGACGCGTTGCGCTGGCGCAGATGATGAAAAGCAAAAACAGGTATGCCGCAAATTGGCAAACAAGTGAGTGGCCGTTGACTAACAGATACCCTGTACTAAGCGACATCTCTACATAAAAATGCTAAAAATAACACAAAATTGTAAGGAATGGAAATGATAACTGAGTTTAAAGTGTGAACATATCTATAGATACGATATTTTACTTTGACTTTCTGAGAGCAAAAGATCGATAGAGGAAGCATTAAGTCTCACGAATGAAATCTAAAATCTTTTCTTAAAGAGTTCTGATGGATCCAATAGGAAACCGGGGTCATAAAACATAATATCTTAAGTTTAATTCTGTAAAATACTGTGTATATTTTTGAGGTTAAGTCCTCATTAGTCTACGGTTTAAGGTTAAGTTGAATCTTCAGTATGCCATCTTCAGTTTTTGAGATAAAGGCTATTTAACACGATACAACACTATATAACACTATATAATACTTTATAACACTATCTAACACTATACAGGAGTTTTGAGGTTTATCCTGTACCTATCTGTAGTTTAAGGCCTTGTAAAACTTTTGTATTTTAAAAGATTATGTCTTTATAAGACAAACTTTAAGCGAAACTAGCCCATTTTCAATAAAGAGATTCAATTTTGAATAGATAACTAAGAGAATTTTATCTCTTTGCTATCAACCGAAATGGTTGAACTTTAATGTAAATTACAGTTAAGTTTATTAACGACCTTGTTACACCCCGGCTTGAATTTGATACAAGGTATTGCAAACCTCAAAGTACTTCGAACTGGTTAACTGTAGTCTATATTCAAATGGAAGCAAAACTAATAAACCCCACATTTGTAAATTATACAGGGTATTGGAAAACGTTGACGTTTTGCCTGCCACTCAGCGCTTTTTACAAACTGAGAATCGACTACACACCTACGTGTTGCCGTTGCTGTTTTGGCTGGCGCGCACCTTCTTTGGCAGGCAGCAGCCACTTGCAACACACACACGAACAGGCACAGGCACACACACTGAGACAAGCCAAAAGCGAAGGTTGAGGCAGCGCTTGGAGCCGAGGCTTACGGCTGTGACTGTGACTGCGACTGCGAGTCTGAGGATGAGACTGGCCAACATGCCGCATAATTGATGGCAAAGCCAGCGACACTTAAAAGGAAACTTGCTGGATGCACAACTGGGCCCAAAAAGGCGTTGTCGTGTTGTTCTGGCAACATATTGCAAGAATTCAGCGGCATTTCATTGGAAAAGGCCAACTCAAGCAACTGCTGCTGATGCTGCGGCGACTGTTGCATGTGCATCATTAAAATCAAGTTCGATTTTTTTTTTGGAGGGCAGCTTTTTGTCAGATGTCAAATATTTGATTGAGAAACCTCCACTGGCCCCCGCTGGCCCCCGCAGCAAGCGTGACTCCCGTTAGCTCGCGTGCCGTCCCCAAAAATAAATCGTACAAGAAATTGTTTTTATTGTTTTTTCTTGACTGTTGTTGTTGCCACAATCGGAGGCGCACACACACACACACAAAATGTGATAATTAATACAAAAAAAAAAAGAGAGAAAAAACAAAACAAGCCAACAAAAATGACCAAAAGCGAGCAAACAGAAGCAGCTGATGCTGAGACTGAGGCTGTGAAACTGGGTCAACTTCAATTGCTTTACATGTTGTTTATAAATTCTTTATGCAGCACAAAGAACAATATAAACAACAACAACAACAACTAGCACAAGAACAACAATAACAATTACAACAATCATAGCAACAAAAGCCGCACGCTTTAACACTTTATATATAAAAATGTTATCTATAACAAATTTTGGTTTGCTTTTTGTATCTTTTTTCAAAATGTTAGATATATTTATTTATGTTACACTTGGATTTATTGCACACTTATTCAACACACACACACACACACACACTCACACACACACACACACACACACACACAGACAAGCGCAGGACACCATTAGATGTGAGTGAAAAAAAAAGTGCCAACTGGTGAAGTCTGCATAGTTCGCTTTTATGCATCTCTTTTTGCAGCTAATGGAGGGTCCAGTATTGCCACCTCACTCTAGCCCCTACACTAGCTCCCTCTCTTTCCAGCTGCATCTGTCGTTTTGGTCGCCTTTCTTCAGCAGATAAAGCTGAAAACTTTTAGCCCACAATAACAATAACGATTTTGCAATTTCGATAATGCATTTTTTTTCATATATCTGTGGCTAAAAGATATTCGTTTAGCTAAGGAGCTTAGAATTTTGTGTGCGTGTGTGTATGTGTCTGTGAGTATGAGTGTGAGTGTGAGTGTGCGTGTGTGGTTAGACGGTAAGAAATTTGAATGCTCTCCTTGGGGAACAGCAAAGTATATCTTAGAGCTTTTTATTTTGTGCTATGAATTATAGGGACGGTAACAGAATTGGTTCAATTTGTGCTTTTGTCTGCTCAGAGTGAAGGCAGATTTAAAATTTATATTATATAATTATATAAAAAAAGAAAGCAGATTATAAGTTGAATCTCTTAGTACCAACTAGCTCTGCGGCTTGTAATAAAAATTGTTTATGGTCCAATTTTCTTTCGCACTTTGGCAACTTTTGGCTTTGAGTCTAACAGACTTGTTACCTGTTTAGAGCTCTTAGCTATTCTATGCGAATTGACAATGAAATGGGAAGTGCTACTTTTGGCTGAACTACTTGTAAAAACAAGGCGAGCCTCGACTGAAATAAGTTATCGGCACATAACCTACCATTATTCTCGTTCCCACAATGCCCACAAATAACTAAATTCATTGACTTTAAATCTATAAATCAGTCAACAGCTTGGCCTTAGTTCCGTTTTAACGAAATATGCCAAAGCATATTCAACTCTTTGCAATATATTTTACTCAAGAAATAACTTCTAACATGTTTCTTAATTTTGTGAAAACTCCCTTTCGTCTTCTACTTTTTAATGCAGATTTTCTTCATGCAATTTGCATTGATGCCAAAAACCTTAAATCGTTTCGCTTTTTCCTTTTGGCCATCATCATTTAGATCGACAATTTGTGAGTTATTGTAGGGCACACACATGCGCTCAGATCGATGTAACCGCATACTTTGCATGGGCGGTCGGTTTGGCGAGTCCAAGTACTTTGTCGCCCACAATTTGCCAAGCACAGGCACCTAGGCCCAACCACACCCAATCAAACCATATGTGTGCACACTCCAACTTCAACGGCTCGGCCCACTTGTTCACATGAATCATTGTCATTGGTAACCAAAAGTGTGCACAGGATCGATGGACATTGAATGTGTGTGTGTGTCAGTGTGTGTGTGTGTCAGTGTGTGTGTGTGTGTGTGTGTGTGTATGGATCTGAGATTGCAATTGTTTGGGGTAAGCAAACTGGAAGTAGGTTGAGGCGGGGGTCGGTTGGGTAACTGGCTAATGTGCATGCACATTGACTGTCAAAATTTGTATGCACAACAAATTTCTCATATTTAAGTACGCAGTCATAATGATGCGAAGCGGATACGCAAAATGCATAAATGCAACAGCAGCTGCAGCAGCAGCAGCAGCAGCAGCGGCGGCAACTGCAAACTGAAGTTAAAACTGTGGATGCATCAATCATACGCCACGTGGACTGCCTGGCGATGATGCTGCTGCCACTGATGATAATGCTGCTGTCTGTCTGCTTGTCAGTGTGTGTATCTGTGTGTGTTTGGTTTTGTGTGTGTGTGTGTGTGCCTGGCACCCTAATGCTATTAAAAATCAATCAATGGCACATAAAACAAATGAAAAATGCACCGACAGCCCGCTCGCTGGCGCTTATCAAATTTTGTGCGTTTTATTTATGACGCTTATCAGCTTTTAATTAAGACGATTTCTTGCTGTATTCTTCTATAAACACATATATACTATATCAAAAATGTATACGCGAGTGCATCTGGCATATATATACTTATTTGAGTAAATACTTCCTATTTACTTGCCGAACTCGCATATTAGCTGTGCACAGCACGTTTTTTTCCTTTCTTACATTTCGTTTGTTTTCTTTGTACTGCGAATTATTTTCCATTTTTTCTGTTTGGAAATTTCATTTTACGTATTTTATTTTTTTTAATATTTTTTAGTGCATAAATTTTTGCGCTTCGGTTTATTTCGCTGAATGCCATTCCCAATGCAAATTGGGCATTATTTGTTCCTGTGCGACTGTGTTGAACATTTTTACGCTGCCTTGCATTTCAATGTGCAACAACAACAACAACAACAACAACATCAACAAGAACAACAACAAGAGCGCACATACACACACGTAAACGTGGCTTGTTGTGGCAAAGCCAAAAAGGCAGCTGAGTTTTCAATGGCCGCGTGTAGTTTTCTACGTGACACAATTAAAAAACTAAATAGAAAACTAAATGGAAAATAGAAAAACGCCTCGTATATTGTATTGAAAGCGAAATTTCATAAAGAAGCGCAGCCAGCAGACGGCATGCATGGCCAACAGGGGCGCCAAGCACAACTCCAACATGGCGAACTCTTAATGCTCCGTGATAAAGAAAAAACGTCCACTTTTAACTAGCAAAAATGTTAAAAGCCTGCAATTAGTATGCAAATTATAGGGAAGTAAGGGCACCAGAAAAACAGGGGACAAACAAGAGCTCTAAAAGAGGAGCTCTAATAAGAGAGCTCTAAAAAGTGAGCTCTACAAGAGGAGGTCCAAGAACTGGGCTCTAAAAACTGATTTCAATTAACTCAACTTAAAATAGATGACAAAAGGCCACTCGGATTCTTTTCAGCAAGCTCCAATCTATCTCATGTATGAACTCAAACCAACAGAATGCATAACACATATCAGCTTCATAGATTAAAATACTTGTCGGATTAGGAGACCCAGTTTTTGTGAGTATTAGACAAGTATCTTTGGAATAAAACATATGTCGTAGATCCTATTAGTTATTGTTAATATTTTTATAATGTTTAAATGTTAACGATTGAGTATAAGTTATAAGCTGATAGTTTGACAGAAGTATAAGGGTTGCTGCTGAAAGCATGGTGTGGGACTAAGATGACGGTCTCTGCCGAGCATGGCCTGAGAGTGTTGGGTAACGTTCTGTGTTCAGTGTTCAGTGTGAGTGTTCACTAACCGTACTAAAAAACAGAGAAGAATGAGAAGAGCACGGGAGGTAGTATAGAACGAGCCAAATCTTCCCTTGACGTACGTTTAAAAAAGACGCTTGGCTAAGAGAAAGACAGTCGGGGCTTGCTGTGCTGCCAGTATGCCTAAATAACAGGTAAATAACTTATTGTTTTTAATTTCGACATTTTTAAAAAAGAAAGCTAATCAATAAAGACAAACATAACAGATACATGCATAAAACGTGTAGTTAAGAAATGAACGAATGTCATTCAAATCTACACACTACGCTCTCGTTTAGGTTAATTCCAATACCCCAATATCTAGATTAGAAACATGTTCATCCCGGAATCACACAAGAATCTATACATAAATTGAAAGCAGCTGTTAAAAGCAGAAAGTACTTTATCGGGAATCGTTGCCATGTTATAGATCAGGTCTAGGCATTTATCCCATTTAGCTTTTCCTATAATATACCATGGAAATGGCACAACAATTAAACATAGCCGCTAACGCATTACTTAACTTAATATTGCTTTTGCTTTAATAATAAGTTCTTTAATAATTAAAACAAATACCTAAGTTATAAAAACAATGAATAGCACTGGGCGATAAAAGCAACAGCTAAGCAAAATCAGCTAAGCCTGTAGAAAAACCAAAACTTATTTTCAAAAACCGCAAAGACTTATGCATGTATGTATATGTATATACACATACATTTATATGCACACAACGATGACTAAATCTCTTTCAACTTTTTACAAGCTTCAACTAATTATACCAAACGATTGTTGTGCACATCAAACTGATCATTCATCTCTCTTCCGCAGAGCTGACTGATGATTGTCCCAAAAGAAGACCAAAATATAAATGGAAATATTGAGAACATATATGGACCTCAATACATATACATGTATATACATATATATATTGGATGGATGGCTTTCATTAATTAGTTGATCGTTTAATGGCTTCCTGGTAGTGGCGCCCCTGGGCCAATCCTCGGCCAGTGTTTACTTTTTATGGCGCACTTAAAGCCTTTGCCAGCATTTCACTTTAACGAAAGCAAGACGAGCTGAGGAAAATAAAAAACAATCATAATAATTATAAAGCCTTGCTTAATAGGCTTATGACAATTCTTTTTTGAGCTCCAGTTGAATGCACTAAGCGCACAAAGCGCTGAAGACTCGACCGATCGTATAATTATTATATGGCCATGCTCCGGGCTCCATAAAACGATAAGCAGCGAGCGAGGGGTCGGTGCAGGGGTGAGCGGTGGCAGAGGGGCGTCAATTAACCAAAGGGGGCAGCTTGGAACAGATTAAATGTGCGGCTATTAATTAAGTGACGACGATTGCAAGTCGCGTCGAGTTAACTTGAGCTGAGCCACATAAGTCAAGCTGATTCAGAGTATATATATTTTTTTATTTTTATTTCTTTTCATAAATCCAGTTGGTGTTATAATGCAATTACGAATTACAATAAAATATTTCCGTTTGCATTGTTGGACGAGCTTTTTTATTTTGCAATAAATTTACATTTTTAAATTGAAAATCATTTGTCAAACGACACGCTTGGCTGTGTGTGGGCCCCCAGTGACAAATCCCTCAGCACTTGTTTTGCCGAACTGCCGCTAATGTGTGACAAAAACACGGCCGAGGTTCAAGTATACTTGAACATTTGTCAGTGATAAGAAGAGCAAAAAGCGTACTAACTGGAATGTGAATCAATGAAAGTGTGGGCACAACCCAAAGACTGTCATGCAAAGGTGGTGCAAATATGACGAGCTGGTATGAAGTTCTTTAATAAGAAATAGCAGAAGAAAACTATTTTTTCAAACGTTTCTTTTTAAAGAGCTATGTGTTATATTAGTCTGATATTGATAAGATATTGCTCATATGCCAGGAGCCAGCTTATTCCTATCGTTGGAATATGATATAGTTTAACGATCCGGCCAGTTCCCGCACATATAATGTCTACAGCACATTGACAGACTAATTCAAAGTTGTCTGACATTAGCTTTAGGCTGAGAGGCTGGTTGTGCTGGAATATTAACTCGACTTGGCTGCTGAAATCAAGAATGAAAATCTTTTAAAGTTCCAACGATCTGTTGGCGATTTCTGGATTATTTCACATTCTTATACACTTGCTTTTATTAAATAATATTTTCGTGAGAACCCTTTTTTAATGGATTCGCAAAGTTTTAAAAACTAAAAAAACGCATTTCTTAAAGATTTGGTGTTATTTTTTATAAACAAAGAAGGTTGAAAAATAATTTATTTGTAAGCTATATTTTCCATTTTTTTTCTATTTAATTTAAGTATTTTATTTGAAGATAATATTTTTTATTTGTGTGTTTTATTTAGAGAATATATTTTACATTATATTTGTTAATTTATGTGTTTTACCTGTGGAATTATTTATATTTATGTGTTTTATTTATTCCTCAAATCCTCATTTAGATTTAGATTATTTGCCCATACGACTATACTAATTATTAAAAACTGATCTGCCGCGCATTGAACAATTTGTAAGGTCGAAACGTTTAATGAAGCTAAAGCCAAAAATGTGCACCGATAAATGAATTGCAATTGCAGTCGAGAGCGTTATGCATTATTAACAATTATGAATGTGCAATGAAAATTTCTGGTAAACAAATACGAATTCCCAACACACTGCGTGTGCACACAAATAGAAGAACATGAAATGCGTGCACCGGAGGTCAGTTGCAACAACAACAACTGCAACAACAACTGCAACAACAACTGCAGCAACGACAACAACAAACAACGACAATAACTTTAACAACTGGAAATAAAATCAACACATAGAAATGCACATGCAGCGGCCAGTAGCACATTTACATGCGCTACAAGCACACAGCCACGCACACATATGCATGCGTATATATTTATATATTAATACATACATATACTATATATGTGCATGTACACAGATCTGGGGCTATGCATTTTCCAAACGGGCCAACATCAAGATAAGGCTGCCCGACTCTCTGCAGACGGCCTGCCCGGCGTCGCGTGCCTACACTCAGAGAAAAGGCAGTATGCCCTTTTTAACCGTTTACAATGGGTACAGGGTATCCAAATCAAGAGTTTTTACTCTACAAATGGGTAAAGGGTATACAAATCAATTCGACTTCTTAAAAGGAAATTCATGTTTCGAGTTTTTTTTTTAAATCCCAAAATGCTTGAGTTTAAGTTTCAAATACTTTGAATGTCAAATATTTATGCTGGTTTTCAGTAGGTAAATGCTCGTTTTAAGTATTTTCAACTTTTGTAAGAAATTAAAAGTAAATAAATTAAAATAAAATTAAGTATATTATTCATATTTAAGTTAAGAATACTTCAGCACAAAATGATCTTAGCTTTTTAATCAGAAATTGGTTGTAATTCTTGCCACACATGCTTCAATTTGTTGTAGGCTTTTTCTCTGAGTGTATGACCCCAAAATCCCAAAACGAACTACACACACACACACACACACACACACGCACACACAAAGAGTTACGCTGCATACATAATTGCATGCATATATACATATATGCATATATATATATTCTTGATATATATATATATATATAAATATACTATATGCATATATATTATATATATATGCACGATATGTTAGCTGTTGCTGAGCGCACAATGCACGCTTTTTGTTTTGGCTGCAGTCCAGGGCTTAATGCATTTTGTCTGCCCCGCTAGGATATACGCATTCGCATTCATATTCACATTCACATTCGAGTCGTTATTCATACTAAACATAGTTGCCATGCCACCTACCCCCAGCCCTACCCCCAGCCCTACCCCTACTCCAGCAACCCCTGTTCTGACCAGGCGTTCATTAAGCGCGGGCGTCTTGGCGAATTTTTCCTTTTTTTTTTTTTTTATATTTTTAATCAAAATATTCGCGATTTATTCGTGCCAAAAGGAGCTCAGGCAACGGGGCAGAGTCTTAAGGACATTGAACCCCCCCGCACCGCACCGCACCGCCCCGCACGACGCCGTCCAGCTGATGAGTCAGACACAAGCCACAGCAGACACGCGACGTGGCAAGTGGCACTAAGTACGCCCACCACTAACAAGAGTATACAACATGTCCACTGGATTGGCATGCAGAATATACTTACAAGAAACTAAGTATTTGTATGTATGTGGGAATGGTATATAAAAAGACAAAATTTTTACATTTATTAAAGGCCCTCAACAAAATGCAGAGTGAGAAAATTATAATTGAGCGACGTCGCGTTGCGAGCAGCTGAAATAAAAACTACTTGCAACACGGAGGCGAGCAGCCCTCCAATCGAGCCCGCATATTGTTTATTTAGTAAGGATATCGAAACCCGAGGCACAGGCGCATATATCATACATGCCGTGCCATACAGGGCAAAGTGATGTACATGCATATGGTTGTGCGTGTGCGTGTGCGTGAGTGTGTGTGTATGTGTGTGTGTATGAGAGGGCAGTTACTTCAAAGAACTGGGGGGTAACTGAAAGGACTTTTTATATGTTAAAGGACTTTTCAGGAATTCGCAAATTGAAGAATTTGCAATTATTTTTTTTATGGAATTTAGTCACATTTCTAAAAACTAAGTTTTTATTTGCAAGCTGCCTTTCGCTATTTAAGATAAAAATATTAAATTTATAATTTATTAAAAAATTATGTCAAATAAATATATGTATAAAAGATATCCACAAATAAATGCATTTGCATTATTTAAAGATTCTAAATTTATTTACAATAAAAATGTGGACATGAAATATGAATAATGAATAAGAAAGAATTTATTTGCGAATTTATTTATATTTTTTATTTTATAAAATTTTTAAATGAATTATTTAAATCTTTATTTGGCCTCGAAAATTCGGCAAACGTCTGACATCAAAATAAAAAGTCACATTTAGATTTTTATTTGAAATCTAAAATGTTAAATAGTTATGCTTAGAGCTGTGCTTATTAATGGAACCGCCCTCGCTTAATGTACGCATGTATGTGTGTGCGTGTGTGTGTGTGTGTGTGTGTGTGTGTGTGTGTGTGTTTGTGTGCGTGTACATAGCAAAGTAGATATGTGCCACATGACGAACGGACGCGGTGGCAGCGGCAGCGGCAGCTACGACGACAACGTCGTCTGGCTGTAGCTGTGTCGCCAGCTAGGCGCTGCCGCAGCTCCCGGTTCAACAAACGCACTCACACACACACAGAGAAGCACACGCATACCAGCAGACGCTGACATACACTCACATGGCAATGAGTGTATTCACATACACTCACGCACTCGCGCTTATGAGTGGCGCGTAATCAAATAAACGACGAAACGGCGAAGTGGAAGTCGAAGTCGAAGACCAAGACAAAATGATAGGGGAGTGGGTGCAGTAAGAAGCAGAAGGAAGAAAGGGGGGGAGGGGGGCGGAGCTGGAGGTGGCGGAGTTGAAGCAGCAACAGTAGAATGCAACAAGGGGGCAAAGGCGATTGCGGTTGCATGCCCAAACGGAAGTTGCCCGGAAAATGTACATAGAAAGTGAAGTGAAATAAAGTTCAGTTATCTACACACACTCACACTCACACACACTCGCTCACACACATGCACGCATTGAGTTGTCGTTGTTGTTGTTGTTGTTGTTGTTATTGTTGTTGCCACTGAGTTGTTTATAAAGTTGCTGACACTGTCGCGCAACTGTTGCAATTTGCTTTCAACTTTTCCAAATTCTAATTGGCAAAAGTACAGCGAAGAAAATGTCATTCGCAGACATTGAAGTCCCCTTTATTGTTGTTGTTGCACTGTTTGTTGTCTGTTGTCTTTGTGTTTGTTTGCCATTCATTGTGTGCGGTTTTCCTGAGTTGTTTTTGCTTGCTCTGTCACTTGGTAGTTTTCTAATGAATTCAAAGAATTAGATTGGCGGATGTGCAACGAGCAGGTGTCGCATTTCGGGTGGAAAAAAAAGAGCTGCCTTCAATGAATCACAGGGGTGCAGGGACTTAAGGACTTAAAAACAAAAGCTACCTCAGCTAATAGAATAGTATTGCATTACAGGCAAATACACTGCAATAATATATGAGAAGTGTTATTGAGCCCTGCTCGGGCGCCAATAAAGATCATTCAATTTTGGGAATTTAAACAACAGGCATTAGACAAGAATAAAGGAATTATTAATGCAAATAAATTATATTAAATTGTATTATTTTGTTAATTCGAATAGGGCCCAATGAAACCTATTTTGGGCGAAGTTCGAAAAATTTCGATCCCTGCTCGGGCGCCAAGAAAGATTTATAACAGAATCATGTAAGCACACACTTTATGCTAAATCGTGCTACTTGATGGCAAAAATAAATAAAAATAAATAAAATAAAATAAAGCAAATAAGGAATCAAAGTTTAAAAACTAACAAACACGGCTCGAGTGCCAAAAATCATGAATATCTGATAAACATCAATATTTATTTGAACTTCAAAAACAATCGAATGCATAAAAAAAGATGACACACTTAACATAACTTTTACAGTCGTATCTTAGACGGAAAGTCAACGCCTCTTTAGATGCGTATTGCTCCACAGCCGATAAGATAACTTGAGTTTTATTGTATGGAAGTCATCATGAATGATTTGTTTCTATAAATCGTTGGCTGGCCTTACTGATAACTGACTGATCGCTGTTCAAATCATTAGCCCAATTTCGAGTGCTCTTCCGAACAATAAATTGTACTGTTAGTTTCGTTTTCCTTGAGAACAAAAGAGTTCAAGAAGAGTTTGAATATTTTAGTAATTTCCATTTTTCAAGCGTAAAAGTATTTGTGTTTGGAAAAAATATTTCGGCTTGTTTATGCGTCTCTTCCTGTTTTAAAAGAATGTAAATATATTTTTAGCATTGAAGCAGACAATATGTTTCTAAGCATGGACACAGGGTGTGCTGGGCAAATTAAAAAATGAACATATTTTAAGGAATCAAAAACACAGGGTGTGCTGGCAGTCGCAATTATTAGGATATTTAAACTAATTGTAACAACAGGGTGTGCTGGGTAAGTTATCAGAGACACATGCTGCGCTGATTATTTATCGCTATTCAGGAAAATGTTTTATCAATGCAATTTCAATTATGTATACGATAAACAAATGATATACAAATTCTAATAAAACTTACCATCAAATCCTCAGAGACTGCGCTTTTTGCTCTGCTGGGCATTCCCAGTAGTTGCTGCTGCTCCCCTGGCTCGCCATACTGATGATGATGATTATTATTATTATTATTGTTGTTGCTGTTGTTGTTGTTGTTGTTGTTGTTATGTTGATGGTTGCGGCTGTGATGCATCTGCAGCTGATGCTTATTGGCTGATGCAGAAGTTGGCGACGCCAAACAGAGAAGCGCGGCCACCAGGGGCAGGGCAAACAAGAATCCATATGTGTAACACATTTTTCTGCTCCTGTATGCGAACATGGAAACACTGGCAGGTTGTGCAGTAAATGCCACCGAATTCACTTACATATATGCATGCATATGCATTTGCTCATTCATATGTATTTGTAACTTTAAGTCGGCAACACTTGAACAGTGTTTGTATGTGCTTTTGTATGTAATTACTTTAAGTCGGCAACACTTAAAAAACACTCGCACTTTTTTTTCGTTACACTTAAGTGCTGCTACTCCACTTTTAGCTGCAGCTGCTGCAGATGCTACGCTGCAGTCAGCTTTGAAGCTTTATGAATTCTTCTGCCAGCAAAAACAAATTAGAATTTACCGTTGCGGCTTGAACATTTCACTTTTATTTTGAATGCTGCTTCGTGCTGTTGTTGTTGTTGTTGTTGTTGTTATTGCTGTGGTTGCTGTTACCACACACATGCGCAGTGCCAAACAGCCGGCAACAGCAGCGGAAGCAGCAACACTGCGGGGGTGTAGTTCTTATTTTTTCTTTTGTTTTTTTTTTTTTGTTTTTGTTGTGGCAACTGCTTCGCTCTTGGGCTATGGCTTTGCCCTTTTTTTCTTCACATATGACGCATACAAAATGTAGCAGAGGGGGTTGCGCAGACGTTTTCGTAATAAATTAAATTTAAATTTCGAAACTAAAAGACACGACACCGACACTATTAAACACACATTAGCTGATGTTGTTGTTTGCCTGTTGGGCTATTGCTTTTGTTTGCTTTTGTAGATGCGACGACACAATTAACTAGCACGCGATGCGTACACAAAGGAGCTGTTGCTGCTGCTGCTGCTGCTGCATTTGTTGCTGTAATCCCACGCGCTCACACACGCACACGCACGCACGCAGGCACACCGACAAGACGCCTGCTCCGCCTTGTTGTTGTTTGCTTTTGTGCGCGCCTTTTTACAAAAGAAGGCGCAGTAACAAAAACAAAAACAAAAACAGCTCACGCGACTCGCTCGCCTGGCAATGCGTCTTCTTTATTTCGTTTTACTCGTTTCGGTTTTGCTCGCTTTTTATATACATATATTCAAATAATCCTTCTTTTTTATCGTATAAAACAACACAGAAAATCTCATCAGACCGCCTCTTGTGTGCCTTGTGCTGGCTTTGGCTGCCGGCCCGATACTGAGTGCGACAGCGCATATGAGCGCGACACAAAACCGTTTTGGTTTGTCTGACTGTTGATTTAGTTAAGTGGCGAGAGAGCCTGACGCGTGAGCGTACAGCGATCGCAGCAGTTAAGAGCTCGAGGCATAGCAATAAATGCACGACGACTGCGCGGCCTAAAGCGACTGCAGTTTTTACTGTTCGCTTCGTCTACGGCGATGTTTTTTTAGGCCTCTTCGCCATTTCTGTTTTACGACCATTGCTTCATCGGAAGAGAGTGTTGCCGTGTGAGAATTGCAAGTGTTGCAGAGCTGCAGTTGACTCAAGTAAGACGCGCACGCAATGTTGACATATGTGCCACTGCGTTATTGCAACTGCAGCATGCCTCAAGAGCGATCGTGTGGCACACGTCATTTTAAGAGCATGAAATCAAATCATTTGGCTCTTAATTAAGTTATAGAAGGAAGGAATCAGAAGAGATTAGATGAGATGAAGACTGGAAGACTGTTTAGAAAATAGCTGAGAAAGTAAAAATTAAATTTCTTCTTAATATATTTACTATCTATTTATTTTTATTTATATTTACTTAGGTTATTGACCCACTGAAATACTGCTTAAAATAAGAGGCATTTTTTTAAATATTTATAAAAATCAATTTTAATAATAAAATTTAAATAAATTTAGATATTTTAGGTGAATTCATTTTGCTAATGTTGATTTGATCTCTTGCTTAAAGGTTTCTTCTTAAAATATACGTATATATATATATATATATATATATATATATATATATAAATTATTTTAAATTATTGTTGCGTATATTTGTGTAAAAATTGAAAAATATTCAATAATCTCTGTGCTTATGAGGATGATGAGTGATGCTGACGTACTGTCGATAATTGTGATCCATATTCATTTAAATGTAATTTATTGTCATTTAATCAAATACCATGTGTGTACGTATAATCGTAGACCTAGACCCCAGACAACACAGAGAACAACTATACACATTCATATACATCTCATCGCTCAAATTACGAGTCAGTCTTGAGGTCTTCTGGGATCAATCGGCAATTGAATTTTCAGTACTCCACTGCCCCACTGTGCAAGGGGCGTGGTCGCTTGAGCAATGCACGTTGTGACCCAAAAAAGACCCAATATGATTATGAGAATTTCCAAATAAATATAAGTCTAATACCTTATCAATAGCAACAATATTTACTCAATAGCTCTAGATACGTGCGTAGGTGTAGGTACGTCATGGCCTGACTTCCGATCGATAGAACCGTAATAGATCTTGAGTCTTAGTTGACGTAGCGCTGCCATGGTCAAGATCAAACGCCTTGACTTATCGATAAAGTGGTTCTCGGTATCGGGCCAGTATAGACGCATATGCGGATGTCACCACATCCGCTATATGATTTATGTGCCTTATAATAATGTTATATTTATTGCATTTTCATACGCTTGTCGAGGGTATTATGATTTTGTCTTGCATCATAAAGCATATATAGTTTATATCATGGCTATATTTATTCTTGCCCCGTATAAACAGACGAGTCCTGATAGCCACGTCCCGCTGTTGCAGGTTCTACATGTGCTAAGATCGCCCAGATCAAATCGTTATAGCTGCTATTGGATCAATCGGAGAAGTATTTTCCTTTCAATATATCTCAACCAAGCTTGACATTTAAGACTCTTACTGAGCTCTAAACATATGGGAAAAGTCGTGCTGTCATCGGCCTTCTATAACATAGAGCTTTACAGGAAATATTCCTTATGCAAATCTCAAATGAGTACGTACTTCCCCAGTTCCTCACACATCTGCAGGTCCCTAAGCCGTATGTCTATAAGGATATTTAAGCTTCGGTGTCTTCTTTCTTGTTTTTATACGCATTGATAGTGCGCATATGAAGAAAAGAGATGCATTTGGTCGGGGGCTAAGGTTAGCATACGCCGATGTCAATGACTCAGTGGGCATTATCTGTACGTTGTTTTTCCTTTATATATAAGAATATTTATTTATTTTATATTTTTTCTTATATATACATATATTGCGTTCTCACATTAATTGCAGTTGATAAATACGTTATATCTTGTAGCTTTGAGCGTCTGTGGCAAGTTCGTGACATAAATCAATTATGGTCCGCAGCGTGTGCCTAGTAGAGATCGCTTATACAATATACTATATAGATCGGGGCGCCGCGACGCACGGACGCCGTCGTCTGGCCGATATGGATAATGTCTAATAAGCTGTTGTTCCTGTCGCCGCTTTCCATTGTGCAATGAGTTTTTTTTTTTTAATGACTCAATTTAAATATTTACATACGATCTCTTTCGTAAATGGACTCTAGCCGCGTGCACATGCGATTTACATGTCGCCATATATGCATAAGTATATATATATCTATAATAATATTTTCAGAGGTGCGCAAAATCGAACACGTTCCACTTCCACAGACGACACAGTGTCCAAAACGAGGCAGGAAATCAAAAACTATTTCGAAATTTGTGTCATTAATTGTCCAATATGTGTGGTCTCAATTGTTAGTTGATGGACCTCAAAATACCCTATGCGAAACTTTACGCATAGAATAGTAAACTCTGTAAGTCTGACATTTACCTAAACTAAATTTATAAGCAATTTTTAGTTAAATTCCTACATCAATCATGTATATAAGCTATTAAATAGTATTACTCAAAATCTGCTAATTTATAAATAATATAATATTTTATAATATGATTATTACATATAAAATATATATCATGCTGGTTAATAGTATTTATACTAACAATTCCAGTCGAACCAAGTTTTTTCTCAAATATCATTCATATATTTTTCTTAATTTGATCAAATTTTGAATGCTGAACCCAAAGTTTTATTTATTTGAAAAATATTTAAGCTGCACTATAAAACTATAAATTAGCTAAGCTAAGAAATATTCGTTTGCGGAGAAAATAATTCAACTAAAGAGTTTTCATTTATGTTAGGACTTATTTTTCTACAAACAAATTAATTAAACAAAATATTTGTAGTTCTTTTAAGAGTCTATATTAATATTAGGATTTATTTTTCCATATAATCTCATAACAATTAAAATACTTTAAAAACTTTTTAAGCGTTTTAAAATATTTTGTCTCAAACATTAAAATGATGAGTTCAACTGCGTTTCACAGATACGTGCACCTGTAAAGATCACTTAACAGGTGAATAAAATACCTGTAAACAACCATTTAGTGTCTACTCCCACACTGATACATGCTCTTGGCATGAATTTGGCAGCGGATGTCGCACTTGAATATTATTCAAATGGCTCATCGAAACGAGCAGCAAGTAAAAGTTTTATTTTATGTGGAGACAGGAAATGCCGGCCTAATTGTAAGCGGCGGCCTTCACATGGCCCCCAATTGGCTATCTGTGCAATTAATATTAACAGAAAAGAAAGAAGAAAAAAAAGTGAATAAAGAAACAACAAATTCGTTGTCATAACAATTGCAATTGCTGCAAGTTCCCCTTGGACCAGCCGAGCGCCGTGCAATGCACCCGGGTCCGTGTCCGTGTCCATCAGCTGGTTGGCGTCCACCTTGACGATTTAAATGGAGAATGTTCCATTAATCAGATTCGACGTTGGCGTTTTTGCCGCTTCGCCTCATTATCACCAAAAGTGTCACAAGCGAGTGAAAATTTATTGAATTTAATTAATTAAACAACAAAACAAATGTGAGATATGAAAAATATTCAAATAGCCAACATAACGGTCAGAAAAAAAGTTACTTTTATTTCAAATTTATTTTGTTTCATTTTATATCCTGTTACCATTGAAAATGCCTCAAAAGGGTATATGATTTTGTGCAAATGTGTTTTTTACAGGCAGAATGAAGCATCTCTGGCCCTATAAAGTATATATATTCTTGGTCAGCATCAATAGCCGAGTCGATCTAGCCATGTCCGTCCATCTGGTCGACTGTCTGTCCATCTGTGCACATATATGAACTCAAGGATCTCAGAACCTATAAGAAGTAGAGAAGTTTTCCTTGTGTCCGCGCAGTACGAGTTTGTTTACACTAATCGAAAACATGCCCTTTTTCCAAGCAATCGATTTTTTGAGAAAATCTTTTAGGTTTTTAGATCTAGAGACAAAAAAATTGACATGTAGATTCTTGAGTAGTATGTATAAAGTATATTTCATTTTATAAGTAGCCACTGCCACCGAAAAGGTTCAGGGTATTTCCTAGTCGGGTATTACCTAGTCGGGTATTACCGACTGGGCTCCAGTCTGTAGTTGACTTGTTATACCCTAACCATAGAAACTGGATGCAAAAATGGGTACTATGGGTTTGAGCAACTGCATGTCATAGGGAGCAGCAGGCATCTTCTACTTTTTGCATACATTTGAATGCCATTTTCCAGCATTGAAAATATTTCAAAAATCTGACAATAAACACCTGAGATATTGAATAATATATGTCTCTTTGTAAAGATGTATGTACTTATTTTCGTGCGTATAAAGTAGGCAGCTTTTTACAGGGTGTCTGTAGTTCGCACATTCCCGAATACAGAACTCGAGCTTTTTTCTTGGATTTAAGCCAACAGGTTTGCAACGTCACCGGATATACGTAAAAAATGCCATAAAACAAGCACAACAACAACAAAGAAGCGGAACACACAAAAGACACGTATTTAGTCATATAATGGGGAATTTGAAATGCTCTTTTAAATGTATCATCGCATTAAGTATAATTGTTTATGGCGTAATTAATAAGATAATAATACATATTTGATGCCAATTTGTGTTATTAAAGAATGCGCTTTACGCATCAGAAATAACCCATTCGATTAAATTCGTTATGTTGCACAAATTCCATCAGATGCCCGTGTACGTAAGCTTAAGCATGAAATTCCAGTTAATATTATAATTCGCACTCAGTTCTGACAGCCGGGCGCTTGTACAATAAGCTGATTTCGTTGCCGCTAACTTTTCTGCGCGAAATTTCGATTATTCGAAAGCCATGGTTGGGTGCTTTCCCGTCAACACACTGTGCCAAGTTCCAATGACTCAACCCGAAATCACAAAAGCTGACGCACAACCACGAGCGATATGCATCAAAGCTCCGAGATTACGCCTTTTGCCGGTTCGTAATATTACGCAGAATTGAGCATGGGATTGACCAAGGCACAAAGAGCTAAAATACGTGAGAATGGAAAGTTTTTCGCATAAATTATTGGAGAACAATCATATGAAATATTTGTATATATCATATGAAATATAGTACATACATCAGTTTTGTGTAAATACACCCATTTTTCATAAGTAGATTATATCGATTTCCGCACTTAATAATACCCATTCATAATACCCAACAGCATCTGGAATCTTAACCAGCGTACTCAATGGTCTATTGCTGCATAAAAAACCAGAGCTATATTCCAATCAAATATTCAATATTTAATAAATTCCAAACACAAAGTTCAAAAATAAAATAGGGCTTACAATATTATATACTCAAATAGAGTTTGCCATGAAGAGCTTGTACTATATTATAATAATTTTATAGAATATATAAAAAAAAAATCTCACTATTTATTATATGTGTTATAAAACGTTCATTATAAGAGGGATTTATATGTTCTTGGAATTTTTAATCTAGTATACTTAATCCTTAATAAATTCAATAACTCAAAAGTTCCTTCAGTTATCATAAGCTCAAATAGAGCTTAATATGGATAGCTACCACTCTATTTATTTGATTGATTATACCTGAAGACAAAAAATCCAAATAATTGTGTATTAAAAAAAACCCCAATAATAGGTGTATTAAAATGTGGATAATAAAAACTCGAGAGGAGCTTGATATTTAAGTCTAGCACTTCAGTTTATAAGATTATTAGAATTTCTAATCAAGTGTTTAATCCTTAAGAAATCCCCATTCAAGAATTCCATAAGTTATCATACATTCAAATAGAGCTTGACTTGGAGAGCTAGTACTCTATTTATCATAGATAGATATAATCGTAATTTAATAGTCCTATCACAAATCGTTGCATTATATTTTAGATACAATCGATAAAAATTGTTATTATATGATTATTTCACATTATAATAATCTTATCATAAATAGTTGGGTTATTTTTTTTAGATATAATCGATAAGATAAATAGTGAGTTGTTCCAGATGGATTTTCTGAGGTTTTTAGAAGATTTTAATAATAAAAAGCAGCTCGTGGTCCATAAGTTGTCCAAGTTGAACCAGTAACTAGACGGTTACCAGCTCAAATTCCTCAAGTTCTTAGTCGAATACTACCTAAGTGCTATTGCAGATTGTTTTGTAACTATATATTATTGATAAATATAAAACAATTATTTGTACTTTAATGACAGCTAGTTTGGTTGGTTTCTCATAGATCATAGATCATAGACAATGCTGGAAAGCCCTTTGGCAGTTAATCTAAATACACCCAAAATTTGCTGACTTTGAAAAAATGGATGTTGCCTGCAAAGATTTTGATAGCTGCTTCGCTCTGCACGTATCCCTTGAAATGCACCGATTGCAAGGACCTTATGCCCCGGCGCCACTTCGATAAGTTAGCTTCCAGCCGAATTACCTGAAATAAAGAAACTTTTAGCTAAAGTGAAAATTTATGGGCGGGGTTTTTATATATTATTTCTATTAAATGACGTACATGTGAAATATGCAGCTGCTGCGTAGCGTATCCAGTTTCAGCTCGACGTGATGCCCGCGCGATATGTATTTCACTCAGGAGTTTGTTTCATTAACTGCATAATTTGAGGAAAAACTTTGCCCGGCCGCAGTGCAGAAAGAAGCTGCATAACTTTGCTATACTTCAGTTGCATTGCGTGTAATATTTAATTATAACACACAACTTTCGAGGGGGCGGCTAGGTTTCGGGCAAGGCGGGCAGGATGGGATGGGGGCGGCACTTGCCAATTGCACTTTAGTGGCAGCCGCTGCCACCGACACGGCATAAACGTCTTGGGGCATAAAATATTTAATTGTGTCACGTAACTTTTTACTAACTGACTGCGAGTGCAACAAACATAATGGCAGCGGGGTTCAGAGTTGAGACGGGTTGCTTCTGCAGATAGATGGGCATGCAGCTATTTGGCTTAAGCTCCTTGTGGGGACGGGGAGCGCGCGGTTGTGTGTGCGGTTTTATGCAAAAGATGTTCCAAACGAAATTAGTTTTCAAAATGGCAAAAAAGAAAAACTAAAGGCGAGGGAAATTAACCCAGACTCGATTACCATATGAAATATACAGCTTTATTCAGTTGCTTCGCCTTTAATACAATTTAATTTTTTGTTTAGTTTATATCAAATTTAAAATAAAAAAAAAACGAAATGCGCTCCATATTTAAACGATTTTTAACCTATGATGAGCAGACACAAAATTTTATTTTTAATTGTTTCGTTTTTTCTCTCTTTTCTTCTTTGTTGTTTTTTTTTTGTTTGTTTTTTGTTTTTAAGTCGAGTCTTTGTATTTTCGTGTAACGCGAATTCAATATTTGCCATTTCCTTATAGGATTACACATACATATATAATATATAATTTCTATATCGATTAGTTGTGTTCGTGTGTGTGTTGTGTGTGTGTGTGTGTGTGTGTGTGTGTGGGAGATGTGGGTGAGAGTGTGTTGTTTTAGCCATTTTCTGGTTTTTCCTATTTTCTTTTTGTTTGTTTTTTTCTTTTTTGTTTAAAATGCAAACCTGCTCCACACTGTAAAGTTTGAGGCGCACAACTCCAAACGCGACGACCAAAAAAAATGTTATTTGCTTGTTTGTTTAAATAATAATTTAACTGTTACAATTAAGATTAGGGGGCGTGGCATATCGGCTGCAGTGGGGCTTAGGGCAGCGTGTAACGCACATAGGGCACCTCCACATCCTCGCCATCGACATCGTTGCAGCATATCTCGAATACCAGGGAGCGCTCGTAGGGCTCAATGCGCCGCTTGGACACACGTCGCACCACCTCGGACATGGGCAGGGGCAGGCGCTCCGAGCACTTGGCCTTGGGCATGAAGAATGAATAGAGCATTGAGACGCCCTGCGACAACATTGTGATCTTCAATTTCTCCCTATCGTCGAAATAGTTAAGGAACTCCTGGAGCGACATCTCGCCGGTGACCTCAAAACGATCCCACAGTGTCCATTCCTTGTCGTAGTATTTGTTCTTGGCCGCCGGCAGCGGCTCTGAGAAGGCCAGGAATGGCAGCGCCAAATTGGCAAACGCATTCTTAAACTTGGGCAAATCACGATGACCGGCAATTAGTTTGATCACCTCCAGCACAGCCAGGCCGGACAGCACCGAGGTAGTGGTGGCTATGGCCGGTATTATCTTGCCAGCAATTAGCTTGGACTTGTGACGATCGGCCGGTGGGATTTTATAGTTGGTCGCACGCAAATTGGAGCAGGCCACAATAAAGTCCATGTGCAGATTGTTATCATCGTCCTTTTCGAACTCCAGCGGCGTTATCTTCGAGCTCTTATCCGCATTCTTCAGCAGCTCTGTTATGATCTTATCCACACGATCCTGATCCACCTCGCCATCATCGAAGTTATTGGCTGCGGCAGCGGCGGCTGCCTCATTTGTCTCAATCTTAACGCCAGAACGCGGCTTAAATTCGGGCACCTACAACAGGAAATTATGTACATGTTTGCATCCTCTATAGATTTAATGTTATCCCCAATCCTTACCTTAACCTGCTGCACCAGCTCGGCAATCTTCTGGCGATCACGCACTTGGGGTATGCCATAGACCTCGGCACGCAAATTAGCCGCCGCATAGATATAGTCCAAGTGCATCGGCTCGTTTACGTCGAAAACAAGCGGTTCGGGACAGCGCTTGGGGCCAGACCAGAACGGCTGACCACTCGATGTGACCTGCTCGGGTGGGAAATTGAAGAGCAGCTGCTTGATTTGATTGGCATACTGATCCTCCCAGTGGAGACGTGCCCATTCCACGCAGTGGGCAAAGCTTTTCGGTTTGTCATCGATCAGGGCTTTCTAAAAATAGAGAGAGAGGGGACCAATTTAAGTAAATGAGTGTACACAATGCATATCGTCATATAATAGGGGTTGTTCTTTTAAGATTGTATTCGATCGAAAGGGCGCCCAAATAATGTACATTTAACAAACTATCTACAACTCACCTTAATCGACTCAAGTATCTCCAGTGGCTGTATGCCAGGCAGCTTTAGGATGCGCTCGGTGAACTGCGAATCGGAGATGTACTGTGCAGCATTCTCGGCGATCTGCTTGAAAACGCCCTCGAAGCAGTCGCGTGCCCATTGCAGGGTATGCTCAATGGCATTGGGAAAGTTCTTAAGAGTACAAATGGGTATGCTCTTCTCGGGCGGATCCTGTGAGGAGCTGTACGATTCGGTGGCAAATGGCACAATCACCTGCACATTGCCCATGGTGCCCAGAGTGCCGGTCTCGACGAGCGGTATGCGATTGAAAATGCATTTGCGATCCATATAGATGCGGGCATCGACATTGTCCAACGCATTGGCCACACCATGCAGCTTGCCAAAGAAGTCCTCGGAGAATACCTTCTCCGTTTCGGCGCCGACGCGCAGCTCATATGCCGTCACCTTGACATCGGGATTCATGCGCTTGATGGCATCGGCAGCTGTCAGCGCCTTCGGCTTCTGCACATCGTGCGGACGGAACAGAAACTGACGATTCAGATTTGATTTCTCAATGAGATCCATGTCAGTAACAAAGATCTGGCCATTGCCAACGCCCAGTCCAAGCATGCCAAAGTTCTTGAGCAGCTCACAGCCAATGGCGCCAGCGCCGACAATAAACCATTTGGCATCGGCCAATTGCTCCTGAAACTTGCGTCCAAATATGGCAATCTGTGCATCATAGCGTGTGCCCAGCGGCTGTGCATCCTCCTCGGCAACACCCTCGGCCGGCAGACACTCGAGTGCATCATAGTAGAACCACTGAAAGATGGGCGAAAATTTACCGCTGCACGCCTTCAGCACCTCCTGAGCAACAATTCCACCAATGGCGGCGTCCAACGGGCACGTGTTGCCCGCACAGATCTTGGCAAACTGCAGCACTAGCTGCTCGTCGACATCGCTCTTGATTTCCTTGCACAGCTGCAAAAACTTAGCGGCATCCTCGCTATTCCAGGGACGCGGCAAGGCGTGATTATTTTGCAAATAGCAGTCCAGAGCTTTAAAGGCCACGTGCAGTGTGGCGGGCGCATCCATTTTGGCAAAATCCGAAATCAAGAACTCGGGCTCCTGCTCGGCCTCGGCCAGAGACTTGAAGCTGATGGTCTTGGGCATCTTCACCTGTGTGGCCACGCCGCCAGACTTATATTCATCATATTTGCTGGTGTCACCAATGCTAAAGGTATACGGACCCAGCACATTGATCTTTATGGGCTGGCAGCCGTTCAGCTGGTGCATGCCCTGCACCTCCGAGAAGGTGACATAGTCGCCATCGTTGAAGCCATGACGCGTCTCATCCAGACAGGTAACCACGCCCTGTGCATCGTGTGTAATGCTGGCTATCATGGTGGACACCGGCTGGGCGCCATCCTGATCGTAAATGGTGAACTTGTCGCCAAAGTCACAGAACACCTTGGCAAACAGACCGCGCGTCTCGGCAATAATGAGAGCAATATTGTTCGCATGGGCAAACTGGCCGATGCGCTGCTGCTCGGCGGCATCCGAATTGGTCAGGACGATGACACGGAACTGGCTGAGAAACTCATCCGTTAGGGCACCACTGTATGAGTGGGTGCGCACATAGCTGTTCAGCTCCGCCAGCTGGGCGCACGAGGCCTCTGCACGGTTCTTGCCAATGTCCGACTTGGTCAGATAGAATTGCGAGGCCAAGTCGTTGAGCTGCAGAAGGTAGAAGAAGAAGACGCATAAAAAAGATTAGCAAAATGAGAAGAGTTCAGCGAACGCAAAATATTGTGAAATTCAGCTGAAGTCGCTGACTCTTTGACAGGGGATGCAGGGCGCAAAAGGGGAGTGTGGGGGGCAACGAACGGTCGACGACGACGACGACAACGCTATTGTCGTGACCTGTTTATACGAAAGCTCTTATTGCGATATATGCATAACAGTTGTTAATTTGTGTGCTATGTGGCAACGCTGTGCAAGCGCATAAATAGCTGTTAATGCGCGAGTTGATTGGAAAATAGACTTAGATGAAAGCTAAATAAAATGTAATTAAATAACGCACGGCATGTGATTAATGTAGCTTAAAAACATTCGAATAAATCCGATGTGCATTTCTTATTGCTTGCTCACAAAGTAAAACAATAGCGAATGTGCACACAAAGCGTAATGCAAAAACAATTACAGTCAGCGCACAAGCTAGTCGTCTCGCTCGCACACTTTATAGCGAGAACCAAAAAGCGAGCGGGAATAGCAAAAAGCGCCGAAGAAAAAAAACGAATGAAAAAAATTTAAGCAATTTCTTTTTTCTTAATCGCTTTTTTTTGCCCAACTAGTGCGTTGAAAACTAGGCAAAGCGCAAACATAACCTACAAAAAGAACGACGCGCTGCTCTCTATGAAAATTAGCGAGTTTGCCAATTCTTTTTGTTGTTGTTTTTTGCAGAATCATGAATCATGTGTGACTTTTTTTTTCTTCTCTAATCAGGTCGGATTGCGTGTTCCGCTGCATTTTTTCATTTTTGTTTCGCGCGCGCGGCAATTAGAATTCGACACAAAGTCAATTATTGATTTTTAGCCAAAAAGCAAACGGACGCACTTACCGTACAAGTTGCTGTGTCATGCAGGGTAATCGATTTAACGCCGCCCAAAATGACATTCTTGGCTATCTCGAGGCCGAGACCGCCCAAACCGGACAGCAAAATGTCCGAATTGGCCATGCGACGCATCGCATCGTGTCCCAGCACATAAAGTTGGCGCGAATAAAGCGACTCATCAATATCTCCAGCAGCGGCGGCGGCGGCTGCTGAAGCTCCGGCAGCGCTGTTGCTGTTGGCAGCCATAACTGCACTGTTATTACTGTTATTGTTGTTGTTGCTGCTGCTGCTGGTGCTGCTGTGTTGGTTGTTGCTGTTGGTGGAACTAACGTTGGAGTTTGTTGAGCTGACAGTGCGCGCAATTGTTGCCGTATCCAGTGAATTTGTTTCTGTCGCGGACGAGGACAACGCACAATTGTTACTACTTTCCTTATTCACTGCTGACGATGTACTAACGTCCCCGCCACCGGCAGCTGGCTGCTTTGACGTATTCGCTGCGCCCGTGTCAGAAGTAGACGACGATACGCACACGTCTGTTTCGTTTGCAGCAACAGCAGCTGTAGCTATAGCTGTCTCTGTCACATTCAACATGTCAACGTCGTTTGCTTTGTCGTGATTTTCGTAGTTGTTGTTGCTGCCGTTGTCGCCGACGCCGCTGCTGCTGCTGCTACTGCTGGCAGCGAGCTTGCGTCGCTGCTGGCTGCCGCTGCTAGTGGTGGTGGTGGTGCTGCTCGATGATGCTTCTGGCACCCCGGCTGCTCCACCGGCAACCCCATCCTCGCCGGCTTCGTCCAATTTAAGGCGTTTGCAAAGCGGCGGCTCCGAGCTGCTGGCTCTGGTGCTGGTGCAGGAGGCTGACTCAGAGCGGGACATGCTTATTGTTTATATGCTTAATTCCTAAAATAGCGTGTCGTGGTCACACCGACGACTGCGAAATGTGCACGAGTGTGGGTCCGGCGACGGCGACGACTGCTGTTTCTTTGAATGGCTTTCGATTATACGGCTGTGTCTGTGGCACACACACACTGTGCTGATGCTCAACGCAAACAGCGATCAACTAATTGCACACACTTTACACTTACAACGTATAAATATCTGTAATTTTTTATAAGCAGCACTCAACTAATGCTGTTGCCAAAAATTAATTCGCAATTTTTTAGTGTTGCTTGCGCTCTGCGGTTCACAATAGTGTTGCTGCGGCCTTGCCAGATGGCCTAGACTACGCACTTACCAGCATAAGTTGCCACATAACAGAGTTGTGGCTTTAATTAACATTTCCTTGTGTAAGCTATTTCGATAAATCACTTGAGCAGTGCTGAGCGATAAGTTTTGGTAGTTATGCGTTAAATGTGCGGCGAAGTGGTTGCGGTGCGGCGAAATGCGGCGTCATGCTGCCATAGCGTTGCCATATGACAACCAGCACAGCGCTGCCAGACTACTACGTTTTGTACGCACAAGCAGTGTGGCAGCTATGTTGGCGCCTTATTTGAAAATGTGCACAACGGCAGCGAGTAAACTATTTGAGTACATTTTTGTTAAAAGAATGAATATGGCTTAGTTTGCCTACAAGATTGGCAGCTTATTATGTTACTATATCATATTCTTTGATTAAAAGGTTTATATTGGCCAACTGTTTGTTTTCGAAAACAATTTATATTCAAAAATTTTCGAGAATTGAAAGCAGTAAAAAATAAAATTGTTATAAATGAATTTGTAATGCCTTATACTGTAGGCTTAATTTCTTAAGATGATTAAAATGACCTCATTGTCAAGAATAGTCGAATATTACTTCTGTTTTGTTCGAGACTTTTTTTCAATCAGTTATACAATCTGTTATATGCAATATGAGAACTTTATAAGCTGGCAAACTTTTAATACCCTTCTAGAGAGTATTACAATTTTCTTATGAACTGTGTAACGCATAGAAGGAGACATCTCAGCCCCATAAAGTATAAATATTCTTTATCAGTATCGACAGCCGAGTTCATTTAGCCTTGTCCGGCTGTCCGGTTGTCCGTCTGTCTGTTTTTCTGCAAACTAATCTCTCAGTCTTAAAGGTCCGTCTTTCCGTTGCAGGCAGTACATATGTGGGTCACGGCAGGATCGAACGATCGGAAAGATCGCTCCAAAAGAAGGTTCTTGTATTCATAAAATTTCTTTATCAACATATTTTAATCAAACTGGGCATTCATAAGTTTCACTGTCCTCCCTACGAATATGCAAAGTCCTATCAACATCGGGCCACTTTATAATATAACTGCCATAGGAACGATCGGTCGAAATTATGGTTCTTATATGGAAACCTAGTTTTATATTAAGATAACTTGACCAAACTTATGTTTCATTAGTTCCGATATGATCCTCACATACATGCAGAATCTGCTGTAGGAAAAATCGGAGGAATAGTAGGATCTCATATGAAAAAATATTCTAAAGATATCCTGATTTCT